>CAKJTW010000033.1:9254166-10531250 GCA_917880005.1 Nanger dama
TGTCTGACAGTCTGTTCTTGCCTGCCCTGATTTAAACAACCAGGAAGCCATTGTAAACTCAGTGGAAGTGGTGTGGTTTGTATAAGTGTTCCAGTTCCTTTCTGCTTTGGAGCTATTTTCAACAGACCCTCCAAAGAAAACCAGGGCGGTGCCTTGTGTCTGCTGTGCGTTTGGGCATGCCGTCCTGAGGTCTGCTGCTGGGCGAATAGCTCTGTGCTGGCTCGTAGGACCAGAGAGAACAGCCATTCTGACAGGTGTGAGGTGACAGCGCATTATGGTTTTGATTTGCATTTCCCAGTTGCTTAATGATGCTGAGCATCTTTTCATGTACCTGTTGGCCAACTGTTTGCCGTCTTTTTATTTTTGGCCTTGCTGGGTCCTTGTTGTGGCACATGGCATTTTCTAGTTGCGGTGAGCAGGGGCTGCTCTCATTGCAGTGTGGGTTTTCTCATTGCAGTAGCCTCTCTTGTGCTGCCCAGACTCGAGGCACACAGGCTTCAGTAGCTGCAGCACTTAGGTTCAGTAGCTGCGGCACTTAGGTTCAGTAGCTGCGGCACTTAGGTTCGGTAGTTGCCCCATGGCATGTGGAATCTTGGACCAGGCATTGAACTGGTGTTCCCTGCATTGCAAGGTGGATTCTAAACCACTGGACAACCAGGGAAGCCCTGATTGCCTAATTTAGAAAAATGTCTATTTAGGTCCTTTGCCCATTTTAAAATTATTTTTATATATATATATATATTTATTATTTATTTATATATTTTTACTACTGAGTTGAATTCCTTGTATGTTTTGGATATTAACTCCTTATTTGGATACGTGGTTTACAAATGTTTTCTCCAATTCCATTGGTTATCTTTTCATTTTGTTACTGATTTCCTTTGCTTGTGCAGATGCTTTTTAATTTGATGCAGTTCTACTTGTTTATTTTTGCTTCTGTTGTGTGTTGCTTCTTTTGGTGTCAACTCCAAAAAATGGCTGCCAAGACCAAGCATCCTGGTGATTTTTATAGCAACTATTTGATCTTGTCCACTATTTGATTCAGTTTTCCAAATGAGGAAACTAAAGTTTGCAAGTTGAAATGACTTGCCTAAGATGTTGTTGTTAAATGAGGGAGACCAGTTGGAGCTTCTAAATCTTAATGAGATTGTAGTTATTAATAGCATATAGGTGAGTTGAATTTTTATTTTGGTATTAATTAGCAGTTACTTTTCAGTTCTTATTTAACCCCAATTTATTGCAGCCCTATTTTACTTTTCTCCCTAACTCCAGAAAAAGAAATTTTTTTTTTTTTTGGTCTAGGTATATAAAGGAAAGACCCCGGTTAGGGTCTGTGACTTCCACCCCATCAGTTCTGGATTCTGCACACTGTCCTGCCTAGCAGTTCTGCAGATATTTGATACTGAGAGTCTGTCCTTGCACCCTCAGACCTTCTCATTTCCTTGCCAGGAAATCCCACTCCTTCTCCCTCAGCTCGGGTGGTGGTTCTCACACCGCTTCCGCCCCAGCTCTTCTCTGGCTGCGTTCAGGTCTTCAGGTCCTCTCAGAGTCGTAGGATGTCACCACAGATTGCATTATATATTCTGATGGAGTTTTACTTGTCACATACCACCCGGTCACACCTCATCAAGGAGTTTGATGAACCTCCTACTCTCCTGAAAAATCACAGGAACCCATTGTCAGTGAACCCAAATCCAGGGCCATGTGTGTGAGAGCCCCTTCTTCCACCTTAGTAGGCCATACAGTGAGCTGCTCTGTGAAGTGACTGACGGCTCCCGGATTGCCTTGTGAAGCTTCTGCCCATGCTCCCCACCTGAGGCAGGGTTCAGCCTCTCCCCTGTTGTGCTTTTTGGAAAATCAGTGTAGGTCTTTACCCTGGCAGGGAGGTGTGACTGTACCTGCTCTCCTGCTGACAGGCGAGGGGCTGCCTGGCTCCTGAGGCCTTCTCAGGCAGTGTGTAGCATCTGTAGGCCTCTCACTGTGGCCTTATTTAGAAGTAGAGATGGTTTTGTAGTGGTTCTTTTTTTTTAAGCAACAGGATGGATGGGATTCGGGAAGCCTGTGTGGTGTGAATGACCCCGTGCCTGCCTCCTGTAAAGGCTGAGGTTCGGGGAAGCCTGTATAGTGTGAATGGCCCCATGCCTGGCTCTGTAAAGGGTGTCTTCAAGCTCTCATGTGCCCTTGACTCTGAGAGCTTCCTCCCCCCCCACCCTGTGTCATTCGCCAAGGTTTTCTCTCAGAATCTACCCCTTTCTCTCCATCCCCACCTTCCGGATGTCAGCTTGACAGCTGCCACCTCCATGTTCTGCTTTGCCCTGGGCTTCTCCTCTAGTCCATGTTACTTGTCACTGCCTTGACATAGTCCTAAATATTTTGTATTATCTCCCCTGACTAAGAACCTCCCCGGTGCCCTATTGCTATAGCACAAAGTTGAAATTTCTCGGCCTGGATTCATGGTTCTGCAGAGAATAACCCAATTCCAGCTTCTGTACATGGCTTTCTGTCTCATCTTGCACTCCGTTTTTCTGGTTCCCATCAATTCCTTTACCCACTGTTTTCCTCTACACTTTGGTTTATTCCTTTGTCCCTGTTGGAATGCCTTTCTCAGATTCTTCTTGATGAAATGCCAAAAGCTTGCTCACTCATTCACAGTTATTGAGAGCCTGCTGTGTGCTCATTGTTCTAGGCCCTGGGCATAGTAGAGAAGTGAAATAGTAAACAAAATAGATACACCCAGCTTTTGAGAGATTACAGTCAAAAGGGAGAGATTATATTAAACAAGTGCAAACAAAAAGTCTCAAAGATAAGTGCTCTTGAAAGTATTGTGAGAGGTAGAAGGTTGGGAGCGGGGCTCAGTTTAGATCAGTGAGGACAGGAGCCCAGTCAAGGAGAGGAGGGCAAGTCTCTGTCGGTCCCAGAACCTGCCCCCCTCCCAGCCCGGGAGTTGTAGAGGCCTCTCACTGGACACTCTCTCCTCAGGCACTAATTTGCCACGCTGGTCATTGCTGATCTTGTCTTTTTGTGCATGGCCTGTTTCCCTAACCAGATTAGAGACATTTCAAGGGGAGTAATCACAGTTCATTTTACAAAAGGGACACTTAGAAATGTGTCAGTGGTTAAGGACCTCAGAAAGATGTCAGAGGTCCTGAGTCCTAAGGACTCAAGGTTTGGATGGCTGAGGACCTTGCCAGACTTGAGCAGAGAGAGCTTTCTTTTTGTTCCTGAGGGAGATAGAATAATTAAGTCCTTCTCCAGCTCACCCTTCAATCTTTTTTTTTAACCCTTCAGTCTTGAGTTTTATTTTCTTACTTATTCTCTAGTAATAACTAATAGCTCTTTTATATCACAACAAGGGATTCTAGAGAATATATAGAATAATTTGCTTCATAGATGGGAACATAGAAATGTATGGATTTCAGAAGAGGTTTATTGCCAATGTTTTATGGATTTCTCACTTAATTTGATAGATTAGCTCCCCTCCCTCCATTTTTTTTAAGCCAAAAATGCTTTATGAAAACATTCTAATTTGGAGAGGGAGCATTAAATTTTACATTTAAATGACGATATTAGTTTTAAGCTAATTCCATTTACTGTTGCCCCTTCCCCCATACATAAAATAGTTAACAGTCATAAAGGATTTGAAAATAAAAGTCCCCCTTGCAAATGCCACAGTGGGCGTTATAACTCTTTCTGCTTTAATGGCAGCCCACTCCAGTATTCTTGCCTGGAGAATCCCACGGACAGAGGAACCTGGCAGGTTGTGGTCCATAGGGTTGCAGAGTCGGACATGATTGAATCGACTTAGCACATCATATAATATTGAAGTAAAGACTAGAAATAGGTTTGGCCAGTTCTTTCTTGTCCCCTAATCTTTTCAATTAGATTGAGAGGAGAAAAGAACCAAACCAGATATGGTATGTTTCAGGTCCATTTCAGTTAAAATATCAGCTTCTGCCCTCGTAGCTCCATCCATCCCTGTAGGTGTCCAGAAGAACTTGCAGTGGAGTGAATGCAAAACCAAAGAAATCCTCAGCTGCGTCCACGTGTTTAAAGGCTTCACAGGTACTTATTTGATAGCGTGGAAGCGTTAGCATCTCTGACATCTGTGGTGCAGGTAGAATTGATTTGTGGGAAAAGGGGATTTTCTGGAGCCCATTTTATTTAGTTAGTTTTTTGTTTTTGTTTTTGTTTTTAATTTTATTTTTACTTTATTCTATCCCATTTTTAAAAATCAACAATATTGCCCCTGATCCAGAATGAAGGTCCTTGATGAGTTTCCCCTGTTGGGTTGACACAGAGGTCTGGCCGTGCTGCAGCTCAGATAATGCTGTTTCCCTAGGCTGAATTTCTTCTGAAGGTTCAATTAGGTTTGGCCTGTTTTCATCCTGGGCAGCCATTTGAGAACTGCTAGTTTCTAAGGCCAGAGCCCAGGGGTGGATGCGTTCGTTTCACTGCTGACAGAGGTTTCAGTGTCAAATCTCCCGGACCCTTGAGGATGGCACCAGAGGCTGATCTCAGTGAAGAACTCGTCTGTTGGTCCTCATGTAGAGATACAGGCATGCATGTCTCAGAAGGGTTTCAGCTGCCCAGATGGACTCGAGCAGGCTGGATGTTGCAGCCTCTTTGGGCCATGTGCCTGGACAAGAGCCCCATCCTGTGTCCCTGAGAACTTTATGTGACATCATCACTGGTGGTCACACCCAAGCCATTCCACGGAGCAGCATTTGCTGGGTCTCAGCCTGGCTTGTGGAACATGAGGTGCACCTGCCTGTAACATTTCCACCAGTGGGAAGAGTGAATTTCATTTGAGAGTCCCTGAATATCTTCTGTAGTCGCACCACTCAAGAGCTGCTTTGGGGAGCATTTGTGTACCTCTACCAAGTTTGCCACTGTGCCCTTTCCTTGATTTAGTTTAGACAAATGCTTCCTACTGGTATTAATTAAAATACATTTCCAAGCTTTCGTATGCTTAGCATTATTCAGGCTAGGATCGTTGCATTGTTTGCTCAATTCTATGTAATGTGATAATTATGTCTATATTTTCTCAGTTTTGAGCTACAAAAGGAAATACAGCATCATAAATCCAAAGCCTCTTGGTTAGAGGCAGTCAGCCCTCCAAGGGTGAGGGTTCCGTGTCCAAAGAAATGAAGCTAGAGCCAAGAATATGATTGACACCTGTGAAATCTGCTGGACTAAATAGGCTGAGCACAGCCTTGTCCTGAAATCCCAGCGTAACAAGATGAAACGAAGATACAGACACTTAAAGGTGGTGTACTAGAACAGATCAGGGAAGCAGCTCAGTTCACACGGTGACTGTACACCCATGGGGCTCTTTGTCCTGTGAGTTGGTGGCAGGCATTGGCTCAGGAACCATCTCGCCGTGAGTAGCGGGTGCAGAGGCACTGGCTGGCCTCCCTGGAGCCTGCTCTCAGCCGCACTGTCAGTGGCTGTCCAGGCAGGCTGACACCGTCCACCGTACCAGTAGGTTCTTACTCGGTGCCAGCTCTGAGTGCAGGGCACACAGCTAAAGGACCTCGCTCCTTGTCTTAGGGAGCTTTTCTGAAGGGAGTCTGGCTTCTGGATTTTGTGTGAGGAGAGTTTCAGGGCAGTGGTCTGACTGAAAGTGGGGACTAGGGGCTGGTCTTAATGATGAACTTTAGTGTTTTTACTTAAGTTTTATGTGTTCAACAAAAACAGCTTTCTAAATATGCTCTGGTTTATACCTTACATGAGACTAAGAAAACGTTAGTTGTTTGTCTATAAAAGAACTGTGTGTTTTCCTCGGTTGGCTTGGCGGGAGTAAGTGTGCCCCAGCCCATGGTGCCCCTCCTTGATCCTGCCGTGGCAAGACTCTTTTTCCACCTCTTTCATCTTAACGCCACTTTGTCATATGGGTCTTAGGGCTGGTGTTTGTTTTAACTGAGTCCCGTTCACCCTCGTGCCTCGCCTCATGCTGATTGGATGTTGCCAGCCTGCCTTGGGCAGAAATCAGACCACCTCACTCCTCTCCTCAGTTCCACGGTTGGTTCCTTGGTGATTTCTAGCAAATTGTGGTCATCTCTGTGTATGAGTTTTTCTATCTGTAAAGGAACATAAAACAAGAATGTTTCCTACAGGTTCCCTGTGAAATCTGGAAGGTCAGTCCCTCGCCTGGGACACATCAGGAGATGATTTGGAAGCCAGGCCTCTCAGAAGCACAGAGCGGTGTCACCAGCGGCTGCCCTTCACAGGTGGCCGCCCCGCCTCTCTTGCTCGGTGTCCTGCTTTGCATTCAGAGCAGGAAAGCTGTTAGCATGAGGCTCATTTAAAATCCCAGTTGAGGAGGTTAGCATAGCATCCTTAATGCTAGCGAGTGGCTCCATCTTTCTCATGAGCAGTTGGAGTGATTAAATGTCATAATATTCGAGGGAGTGCCAGTTATGAACATGCATTTCTTGCTGGGTGCGTTTACATTCTTTGGTTGGTATCGGGCATAGCACTGACCTTCCTTGGCAGCACCTTTAACTGGGGGTCTTCGTTGACGCAGATTGGACTGAGCAGGGTCAGGACTGCTGCCAGGGCGTCACCTGCTCTTTCACAGTCACCCTGTTGGAACAGCTAGGATCTTATCCACATTTCTCATCACGATGCCCAGACAGCCAGGCAGGATATTTTTGCTCTAAGCCTCAATACTACTTTGATTCATTGTAAAATATCAGAGCTGGAAGGTTCCGTAAATATGAGTTATCTCCTTTACAGGTTAGTAGACTTCGGCCCGTAGAGAATGTGACCTACCCAGTGTCTCACGAGACCTTTGACAATACCCAAGCCTCTGTTGCTTAGCAACATCTTTGGCACAGAGGGGCCATTCCCACTAGTTGAACAAAGGCACAAACCCAGATCTCCTGGGACTTGTTTGAGCAACAGAGTTAATTTTACCCTTTTTGGTAATGGTACCAGCATACCAAATCTGATTTTGGTTGAGTGACTGATCTAGATTGTTGGAAGATTCCATTTGTTTTCTTGAAAGAGACTACCAGTCTTTCATGTTGCAGATGCCAACTGAAAAGTTTGACCTTATAGTTTGCTGTTTCCCTTATTGCACTTTAAGGCAATGAGTCTCAAAGTATGATTATAGAGCAGCAGCAGCAGCTTCACCTGGGAACTTGCTAGAATGCAAATTCTTAGCTCCTCCCCAGACCTGGTGAATTAGCCGCTCTTCGGGAAGCCCAGCAACCAAGGTTGTAACGGGCTCTGCTCTCCCGGCAATCCACGCACGCTGAAGTCTGACAGCCTCTGTTTTAGGAGGTAAGTCTCGGGCGTGTTTCCTCCAGTTGTGAACAGACAGTGAACGGAGCACGCAGTTATGAACATACAAGAACTAAATGTAGGGATGCATAACACTAGAAAGCAAGTAAAATTTAATGCCAGTTTTATCGGGCACGTTTAATATATCCGTGATAATTATTGTGCTAGTGGTAATTAGGTAAATGAAAAGCGGTTTATATAAATGGCTGTAATGAGTATTACCGAGGCAAATCAAGTTTTTATCTTTTTTTCCCCCTTATTAGCTTTCTCATATCTGATAGTGGCCACGCTGTTGGCAGTTTCCCTCCTTACGCCAATTACATCCTTCAGACACCCGCAGAGATGCGCTCATTCATGGCGGGAATTCGGCTCTCATCTCTCCACTGTTGGTCTTCCCTGCGATCATCTATCTTAGGTAGATTTCCCCCAAAGCAGTATCTAGATGCAAATAATTTATGTGGGAGGGGATCCTAGGAAGCACTCCTTGGGGAGCAGGAGTGTGAGAAAGAAGGGAACTACTAAGGGGCTTGTTGCCTGGGCTCAGACCTGCCAGGGAAGCCGGGTGGAAGGAGCCCCTCAGTCTGAGTGCGTGCTGCTCTCTGAGGCGGGAGGAGGGGCAGGACATTGACTTCCAGCCCACTTTCAGTCCAGCCAGGGTCCAGGCCCAAAGGCCCTGGCAGCCGGAAAGAGCCTGCAGAGAGCTGCAGGTGTTGGTAGTTGGAAACTAGGCTTGTCGGGCACGGGCGTGATAAATGCTGATGCTGCCCTGTCAGTAGCCCAGGGCTAAGGTTTCCCATGCTCTCTTGGCTACACCCCCTCCCCCCAGCCTGGAAGTCTGTGGGGACCCCCCTCCGTGGTGCTGGGACACACCCGATCCTGGGCTCTGGGGCTGCCAGGAATGTGGCAGGCAAGTCCTCAGGGCTCTTGAGAGCAGCTGCCAAGGGTGGCGGCAGGAGGACAGGAGCGTGTGCTGTGAGAACGGACCCTGGATCTCAGTCTGAGCCCGTGAGGGGCAGGTGGTGCAGATGATGAAATCTTGGGATTGTAAATGGCAGACGGTGAGTCTCTCTGCTCTGGTGGAGGAGAAGAGGGAAGGCATAAGGTTCTGGGGCTGTCGGGGGAAGAGAAGCTTCAGTTTGTTGCCAGAAACCCCCCTTCCCCTTAAGCCTTAGACCGCACCCCATCCTGTCCCACTTCTGTGTTCCGGCCTCTCACGGCTGCAGAAGACTGTCTGAAGCCAAATGGGCTGGGAGTGCCAGGCCTTCCTTCAAGTGGGTCTGTCAGCACAGTGAGTTTGCTTGCTAGGCTGATGAGGATGGAGGACTGGAATCTTGCATTCTTACTAAGATAGTCCTCAGAACAATTTTGACTGGTCCATGATAAAAGGAGAAAACTGGGGACAGTGAGGAGTGGGTAGTACTGATGGCAGTTTTTTGCCAACTGCCTTAATTTTAAATATGTTCATCCTTTGTACTTCATGTGTCCTTTTATAAAACAAGGAAATTTTTATGTTAAGATTTTTTTCCTTTATTCATGTTTTTGTTTTGAAATAATTATAGATTCACAGACAGTTGCAGAAATAGTACAGAGAGGTCCTTTATTTGGGACTCATCACCCAGTTTCTGCCAATAGTATAATGCATTACATAACTCCTGCACAATATCAGAGTCAGGAAATTGACTTTGATACAATCCACAGACCCTGTTCTCCTTTCATTGGTTTGGGGTGGGGGGTTGTGATTCTATGCAGTTTTTTTATGTGTAGGTTTGTATAGCCATCACCATAGTTAAGATGCAGAATTGTTCTGTCATCACAAAGATCTCCTTCATACTTCGTCCTGCTTGTTTTTAGAGTCCTTATGTGTCATGATGAAAAGGCGACCTTGTAATATTCCCATTATCCCAGTTTAGGGGGAAATGGTCCACACATTTGCTGAGTTCAAGGACCACTGCCCCGTGTCTCCTTGTTGAAGCAAGACAACATGGTGCTCTGCACAGAAGCCATTTTCTAAAAAGAGGCAAGTGTCCAGGATGTAGAGAAGCTTATTTTTGCATCGGGTCTTTTTCTTTCAGGACTTAGCCCTCTGGAGGCTAAAGTGTATTCACCAAGGGTTACTCCGTATTCTGCCACCTGCTCAACTGCCAAGTCAGTGGGGTGTCTCAACAGAGGCAGAAAGCAAGGGTCAGCCTTGTGTGGCCTCTCTCATGGCCTTGGTGAAGTCAGTGGATGACTCTGAGCCTCACTTTCCTTACCTGCAAAATGGGCTCATCTGGATCCTCTCTGAGGCCCCTACTGGCCAAGTCTGTGGCTTCCCGCCTCACTTGTTCCAGCCTTCCTGGCCTCCATTGCCATCGACACAGTGGTGAGGGCCCAAGGGCTGAGTTTGTTAATCCTTAAACCAGCTGTACTTACTTATTCTCACTTCTGGAAGGAAAGTATAAAAAGAAAAAAGGGAAGTTAGAGGTTTCATACTTCACAGTTTTGACTAAAGCTATCCTGTTAATTTTCATCAGTGTAAGAGCATGTTTGAGATTCTGATGTGTATGTGTACAACTGCACACACGCGCACGACACACACACACACACACGACCTGAGCTCAAGGATACTTGAGAAAAACAAATCTTGTTGATCTCGGTTGCCGTGAGTACTAAACTCCTTCAGTCTGAACTTGCACTGTCTTTCTGAGTTCCTCTGTCACTCAAGCATTGGGTTCTGTAAGAGGTAGGTAGACTCTTAGACAAGGTTCTGTAACTCGTTAACAGTAGAGCTGGGAAGCCCAGCTTGGGACCCCTGACCTTGGATCCGGGACCCTTGGGGGTGTCGGAGAGCCTTCCTTTCTCCTCTCCGAGGACCCCTGGAGCCAGCACACCAGCTGGGAATGCCTCCCCACTGTCTCCTCCTTCTTTCCTCTTATTCCAGAACTCTGCGAAGGGACAAAGTTGGAAGTTGTCTCCCAGATTTGCTGCCTCTGAAATAAGCACACAGCCCCCTTTAAATTGTTATTGCTTATCAAACAAGATGAGAATGGGAAACAGACTGGCAGAAAGAGCCAACAGTAGAGATGGTAGAGAAATATTTTTAAGTAATAGCTGCCCTGGGTCTCACACTAGCAGGAATACACTCAGTCTTTCTTTGGCTCCTCTGACAACCTCTCCCTCGTGGTGGTGTCCTGTAGCTCACACTCCTTTTCCAAAGGCCCTCCCTTCTAGACGCACACCCCAGCCCCTGGGGAACAGTCTTGGCCTTGATAAATACTTGCAGAACAGTTGGGACTGGTGGGTTGTGTTGGCTCTGGAATCTTGGTGCGAGCCAAGGCGAAAGATGGTCTCTGCCGGGTGGGGGACCCCAGGGGTCTCCCAGCGCCTCACAGGATGGAGAAGGCAGTGTGACTGTCTCTTCTGCCTTTCCTCTCCCAAGTGCAGCCTTTCATGTTCTTCCTGAGAAAATCCAGTACTCTGTCTTCACAATGCACCAGACTCCTCTTGCCAACAGGCCCAAGAGTACAGGTCCCCAGGGCTTTCCCAGGGCGGGCGGTGCCCACTGAGACTGCTTAGGAAAAGCTGTGTTCTTTCTGGTTGGCCAGTGTGGTTGTGTACTTGAACATGGCATTTAATCCACAGTCATTTCATGCTGCTGCCCATGTAGGGAGTGGGTTTTCTCAGTCCCAGAAGGCACGTGACCTCACCCTGCCAGCCTGATGAGAAGCGGGGGGCATGTTGTTGTATCTTCAGATGCTGGGCCTTTCCATGGCCCCCATGTCCTCACCAGCCAGAGACAGTCCTGTGCCTGAGCTCTGCTCCCAGGACCTGAAGTGTTCCTTTGGGGACATCAAGTTGTGCTCCTGTCCATGTGGTCAGGAAAGAACGACAGGAACCCCTGTTCCTTAGGAGCACAGACATGGACGGCCAACAGTAAGGAAAAGCAGGAGGATGACCGCACTTACTGCTGGAGGCCCGTGGCCTCAGGGGCAGGGAAGGGCGGCCGGGACCCGGGAAGGGGCGGTGTTGTATTGGCTGTATTCTGTTTCCTGAACCAGGTGGGGAGGTTGCAGATGGGTCATTTATTATTAGTGTCGAAATTACAGTGTTATAAAATATACTGTCTGGAATTTAAGAAGTATTTCAGTTTTTGTGTGTGTATGTGTGTTTTTTTTTTTTTTTTTTTTTTTTTAAGAGGATTGGTCACATTTCCTTGTGGTTGAGGTCAGCACGGGGCTGAGATGCAAGAGGATGTCGGCAGGAACCTGCAGTGATGCAGTGAGGATGCAGTGGAGGGATTAGGAGGCAAGATGCCGCATGGCTGTGGGGAAAGCCGTCACCTTACCCCTCTTCCTCTTCAGGAAAAGTCTCAGATGGAAGAAAAATGTATGTCCTGAACAAATTCCTAAGAACCTGTTAGGGTGCAACCACTTTAAAAGTCCTTGTATGTTTTCCACGGGGCATTCACTCAGCCAGGCCAGTGCTCTGTACTTACTAGGAGCACCCATGGGAAATACAAGAGAAGCGGAAGAGGTGTGGTAGGCTTATGTCAAAGGACCAGGAACCTCCTTGGACCATATTTACATGGACACGTTTGTGTTAGGATGGCCAGGGTACCTCTGCCGCGAGGATCTGAAGACAGAAACCTCGGATGCATTCATCCCCAAAGGGTGCTGGCAGAGCACCAAAGCTACTAGATGCCTGCTGTGTGCCGGGCACCCTCCCTCTGTTACCGCATCTAATCCCCATCTCGTACCTCGAAGCAGGTGTTTCTCCATTTACGGACAAGGTACAGGTAGATTCATGTGTTTTGCCAAAGTCACAGACCAAGGATAAAGCCTTGTTCTGATTCGGGATACTTTGCTCTATTAGACCACACGGCGTGGAAGAGCCCAGGCGACTCGATCCGGACCTGAAGGGAGTAGTGGGGTGAAGATGCAGGGGGATCCTGAGCGGGCGTGGGCTGGTGGGGACGGTGGGCTGAGAGGCAGGCCCACGCCAGCCCAGCCAGGCTCAGGCGCCTCGGGCTCACTGTTGTCTGCACTGCCGAGGGTGGCTTCCCACCCACACAAGAGCTATCCTCTGTGTGCCTGCCACTCCCACGGAGGATTTCCATGTGTGTGATCTTCCCTGATTATATTTAGGAGATATAAGGATGATATTTTCCTGATTTTTTTTTTGCACAGCCAATTGGGGTTGGGGTAGGGCACAGACTAGTTCCTAGGTCAGGTTGTTTGCTCAGGATGGCCTTGTATGCCCTGAAGTTTAGAACACGTCTCTGAGACTTAGAGGACTCTGGTTGCTTTGCCTCCGTGTCCCATGGTCTGCCAGGGGAGGGGAAGGGGAGCAGGCGGACAGAAGAGGACCCATCTCAGTTAAAGTGCCCTGCTATCCCTGTGCTCCCAGCTGGAGATCCGGGTGGCCTAGGGCTGTTCCCATTCATCACGTGCCCGATTCCATGAGTAGAAGCTGGAGGTTTGACTTGTGTGAGGTGGCCTCTGAATTGGTAGTACGTAAGAACTCAGGACTTTGCCCTGTAACCAGAAGCAGTCATACAGCCCAGGCTGCTTGGCCCTGGACCACAGCGGTGAGTAAGGCACTGCTCAAACAGGAACCTCAGTGCGGAAAAAGAAAGGGCTGAAGTATGCTCCAGTCACCTGGAACTGTTTCCTAGCCCTCTGCAGAGACTCCTTTTGGAGGAAGCAGCCAGAGAAGGGCTCTGTGTGGGAGTCTAGGCTTACTTGATAATGACAATGGTCTGAGAATTCCCAGGTGCAGAGCTCAGGGTATTGATATAGCAGAGGCGGAGAAGGCAATAGCACCCCACTCCAGTACTCTTGCCTGGAAAATCCCATGGACAGAGGAGCCTGATGGGCTGCAGTCCATGGGGTCGCAAAGAATTGGACACGACTGAGCGACTTCACTTTCACTTTCCACTTTCATGCATTGGAGAAGGAAATGGCAACCCACTCCAGTGTTCTTGCCTGGAGAATCCCAGGGACAGGGGAGCCTGGTGGGCTGCAATCTGTGGGGTCGCACAGAGTCGGACACGACTGAAGTGACTTTGCAGCAGCAGCAGAGTCTATCAGACAGTGCTGCCAGCTCCACCCGGGATGCTGTCTGTGTGGCCAGTCAGGACGAGGGTTGTTGGTTAGTCACAGAAAGGAGAAAGTCATCTTAAAAAGAATACAAACATTGTAATTTAATCCCAACGCATAGATATGTAGGCTAGTCTTTGTGAAGCTGGGGCTTTTTCTTTCTGTGTGGACCTGCTAATTTGGAATTTTCTGTCCTCTTTATTACATGTGTCACATCTACAATAGAGGATTGATTCAGACTTTTAGACAGAGTTTCTCATGAGGCAAGCATTTAGCCACTTGTGAAGCCCTCTGAGTATAGAATTCTTTTAGAAATTTTTACAGTTTATTTCTCCAACAACACAATTCAAAAACACATTTTTAAAAACTAGTCTCTTGGAAACATCTACCTGGTCATCACTGAAACAGCTTTTTGCACTTGTTTCATTTCTATAGCGTTTAATTGCCTATTTCTATCCACACAAATAACCATTTTAAACATTTTTGGAAATGATCCCAACTGGTTCTTAGTGAGCAGAACCCTCAGCCAGTGGAAGCAGAAGACTCCGGATGTTCTTGAGAGGCTCCTGCCCCTGTGGGTGTGGGCAGCATTGGTCGATTAACGAGTCGCTAATTTTTTGCTCAGTTGTGTGTGTGTTCAGTCACTAAGTCGTGTCTGAGTCTTGGCGACCCCACGGACTGCAGCAAACCAGGCTCCTCTGTCCTCCACTATCTCCCACAGTTTGCTCAAATTCATGTCCATTTTGTCGGTGATGTTATCTTTTCATCCTCAGTTGCCCCTTTCTCCTCCTGCTCTCAATCTTTCCCAGCATCAGGGTCTTACCCAGTGAGTCGGCTCTTTGCATCAGGGGGCCAAAGTATTGCAGCTTCAGCTTCAGTATCAGTCCTTCCAGTTTGTGTTCACCGTTGATTTCCTTTAGAATTGACTGGTTTGATCTCCTTGCAGTCCAAGGGACTCTCAAGAGTCTTGTCCAGCACCACAGTTTGAAAGTTTTTCAGCGCTCAGCCTTCTTTACGATCCAGCTCTCATATCCATACATGACTACTAGAAAAACCATAGTTAAGCAAAATCATTAACAGACTTGCAGGGTAGGTGTCACCTCATCACTGGTGAGCACGTGATTTCCCGCGTCCACCTGTCTCCCCCAGAGTTCTCCTCCCTCTTCTCAACTTCTCGCTCTCCTCTGCCGAGTATTGTCCCTGGTCCTCCGTCTCTTGCCTGGTAGAAAGGCGTCACCTCCCTTACAAGAAACATTTTGTCCTGAATGGAGAAGCAGCCTCCAGCTGAGCGTCCAGGATATGAGCTATTGTTCACGCAGCATGTTCCAAACAGTTTCTGCCAGAAGGAAGAACCCCTTTACCGCTGGTCAGTCTTTTTTTTTTTTTAAACAAAGGAATCTGAGTTTTGATTAACTTGTTTTTAGGTGGAATTCTGTTTTCTCTGGAACCCAGATGACTGTGACTCACACGCGCAAACACCATCTAAGCTCTGTAAGCTAAAGCGGGTGAGGAAGGGCCTGCATGGACTCTCCACCAGCCTCTGTGGTTTCACAAGGACTGCAGATGTTTCCCTGCATGAGGGAGGCTGACATCTGCTCAAGTGGGTTACAGAGCGAAAACTAAACGGCTCTTAGGCTCAACCCTATTTTTCCAAGGACTTAATTTAAGAAGGCACTTTAGTACCTCCTGCTGGGGCCCAGGAACATGGCAGGCCCCGAGTCTCCCTGGAACCGGGGTAGACAGACACTGCCTCTCAAGCAGGTCTCAACATCTGTGCTTGCAGCCAAGAGGACCTTGTCTTTCCTCTCAAGGTGATGTCATCCAGGGAAGCCCACGTCTTTCAGGCAGTGCAGAGCTTGCTCAAACTCGTGTCACAGTAAATTAACTCCACCCTGCAGCTCTGTTTGGGAACCAAACACTTCACTCCTCATGTACTGTCTCAGATCTTGACAGCAGGCTCATGTTGAGGTCTCCATTTTGCCTTTGTGGAAACTGAGGCTTAAGAATGAGAAAGTGAAAGAAAGTGAAGTTGCTCAGTCGTGTCTGACTCTTTGCAGCCCCATGGACTGAACAGTCCACGGAATTCTCCAGGCCAGAATACTGGAGTGGGTAGCCATTCCCTTCTCTAGGGGATCTTCCCAACACAGAGATCGAACCCAGATCTCCCGCCTTACAGGCAGATTCTTTGCCAGCTAAGCCACAAGGGTAAGGATGAGAAGTCAAGTAATTTGCCTGTAACGGTGATTGCCTGAATGATGAATTTTTTGTTCACATTTTATAGAAAGAGAAATTAAAAGAAATGTTAAATGACTTACCTAAGATTCCACAACTAAATAAGTGGGTTTTTAGGGAGCTTCACTGGGCAGCATAATGGATCCTAGTTCCCTGACCAGGGATTAAACCCACGCCGTTTGCAGCGAGGGCACAGAATCTTAACCACTGGACCACCAGGGAAGTCCCTTAAGTGGATTTTGACCTCAGGTTTCTTGTTCCATGTCCTCAGTCCCACGTATTTAAAATTGTACTCCTGAGTTTTCCTAGAGTAGAAGTTAGGCCCTAAGTAAGTTGAATGAGAACGATAATCAGGCACTGGCCACATATTTCTAGCTCTGTGATCATGTTTTTTAAGCTAAAAGTTATTTAACTTTTCTGATGTTTGGTTTCCTCATCATTAAAATGAGAGGGGACTCCCCGGTGGGCCAGTGGTGAAGACTGTGCCTTATTAGACAGGGACCCTGGTTCAATCCCTGTCCTGGTCCAGGAAGATTCCGCATGCCACAGGGCAGCTAAGCCTGTGCGCTACAGCCACTGAGGCCCACGAGCCTAAAGCTGGTGTGCCGAAGCGAGAGAGGCCACCGCAGTGAGAAGCCTGTGCACCACCGCTAGAGCGTAGCCCCACTTACTGCAGCTAGAGAACGCCCGCGAGCAGCGACAAAGGCCCAGTGCAGCCAGAAACACACCTGTATTAAAATGTAAAAGCATTAAATGGGAAGGCTTGCGGTCCCCCTGCCCACACCCCCCCGCTCCAGCTGGTAACACGGAGGGCACGGCAGCCCCCTGTGGGAACCTAGCCCTGGAACCTGTCCACCCTGGAAAGCTGGAGTGTTAACAGCACTGATCTAAGTGCTTTCCAAGGGTACCTTGCTTGCTGTGAGCACTTGTCCTGATTTTCAGGATGACCTCCTGAAGTAGGAAGGGGGTCACTGAACAGGCTCCTGGCATGGTCCACACTTCTTGCCCGTGCAGTATTCTGAGGATGGCTTTGATCCCATTTGACTGATTCTGGGCAGTAGAGGATACTAGCCAAGTATCCTAACGTGCTGCTTATCGTGCTAAAGCAGCCCACCAAAGGAGGGATCAGTGTCTTCTGAGTCTGATTAATAAGAACCAATTTCCCAGGGCCTGTTCATCCCTAGGAACACTGATAATTCACTTTTCAGTCCGGCAAGTCTGGGGTTAGCCGAGTTCCAGAAGAGAGAACGCCACACTGCAGAGGAGCAGGGCTGACAGCCCTTAACCCTGGAGCTTTGTGACTCGGAATAACGGTGAAGTCAGTCGGAGTTCCCACATTCCTTTCTCTTTGTTTCCTTTGCCTGTTGGGCATGTTTCTGCTTATTAGCATGTTGAGCAGAGCTCATTACAAATGAAGAAACTCAGACCGGCGTTGGTCTTACCATTTATTATTCTCTAAAAGATTTGATTCTGAAAGAGATCTTTATCCCAGTATTTTATTCTGAAAAACTTCTAACATACAAAAACTTGAAAGAGACTTTTGAACAGTGAGTGAATGCCTGTATATTCACCACCTACAGCCTAGATTGCAATTAGATTTTGCTGTTCTTGCTTTATCTCATCTGTTAAGCCCTCAGTCCACTGAAAAATAGATGTTATATTGTGATGCATTTCAAAATAACTTGCAGACATCAGTACATGTCATCACTAAACATCTTAACATGTATGTCATTATCTAGAGTTTGGTATTTATCAATTTGAGGGGAAGTTAATGCAAATGAAAGACTTAAACCATGAGTCCACCTTTTCCTGAGTTTTGATAAGTACATATATTTGTATAACCCAAATTCTATCAAGATATGGGATATTACCATCACCCCAGGAAGTTCCCTCAGGTCCCCTGCCCAGTCAATCTTTACCCTTTCCTACCCCACCAGCAACTACTCTTCCTAATGTTGGGTGTTCGTTCTGCCTTTTCTGGAACATTATATAAATGGAATCGGTGCAATGTGTGTTCTTTTGTATAAGGCTTATCTGAAAGATTTTACCTAGTGATTTAAAATGAATTTGGGGAACTCTATCAACTTCATCCACTTCTATTTCACAGAGAGAACTAGGAGTGGCAGACTGTAGGAAGTCTCAGGGCATCTGATAGATATTGGTAGTGTATTTGTATTAAGTATATGTAATTTTTTTTTTTTTTTACTTCTTCAGTGTATATAATTTGGTGCTCAAAATTCCACATTCGTCTCCTCTGATATTACACGGCAGATGTGCCCCTGCAGAGTCTGAGGAGCCGATGGATACAGAAGAACCCCTTTCCCTGGCCATAGTGCTAAGGAAATCAATCCTGAGTGGGTGCCTGGGGTGTTTGCTTTGGGCCACTTCAATCCGTAGCCAGACCCACAGTGCAGCGCACTGCAGTGGAATTCAAGCTGTGGAAGAGCAGGACCAACAAGGGGAGGTTGCTGGTAGTGAAAGAAAAACCAAAGGAGGACCAAGAGACAGATTTCCCAGTGTGTGAGAGAACTGCACCGCTCTGAGCAGCTTCCTCCTCCTCACTCCTCCCCCAAACCAGCCTACTCCTGGAAAGAAAGTAGATTGCATAAATTGGACAGGAACCCAAATACATAATCCTCATTAATCTTTTAGTCTTGTCCCACTTATTAAAGCCCGTACTTGGTGCATAACCCAGAGTTCTGTTGCAGCAATAATAAAGTTAATTGGAATCTAGGTCTCCCACCTTTTTCTTCTTTCAGCAGTTTCTTGGGGCTTTTAGTTAAGAGAGTCCTTGTAGAGGAGGCTGTCCTAGCACGAGAAGGTCACTTGGCAAGTCTCCTTTACTTTCCGCCAAGTGGCCGGTCTGGGGCATGGGCGTTGGTCAAGGAAAGGGCCAGCTGGTAGTTGTGGGTGCACGAGACTTTGGGGAGCATGGTGGGTATCAGCCATCCAAGAGGTGTGTAAAGGATAAAAATGAGGAGGGGAAGGGGAGTTGGAGACTTAGATGGGGGTCAGGAAGTGTAGCCTGGGGCAGACACGCACAGGCTTTCATCTGAGCCTGTGTCCCAGACCAAAGGACAGGGACTTCAGAAACGTAACAGCTCTGTGGTCTCTCAGCCTCATAGGAAAAGTGAGATTGAGAAGGAAGGTGACAGTGTAAAAGGGATTCAGATGGGGATACTATAAATATGGCAAAGGTCCAAAGCCCTCCACCATGAGCCGGAGACTAGCTGTGCTCCATGGAGAAGTGACTCATTGTTCGTGGAGCTGCCTTGGGAGGGCAGCACCCCCCTCCCCTCCCCTGCAGATATGCATTCATCCCCTGCTGGCCGCTGCTCCCTCCCCATCCAGTCCTGTCTCCCTCCCCTAAACACAGTTGACTAGGTTAGAAAATGGAGACAATTTACTTCAATCCATCCTTGCCTTTCCAAGGCCTGGTGCAATTCAGTCTGGGGGAGAGGGGA
The DNA here is from genome assembly GCA_917880005.1 of Nanger dama. NCBI lineage: Eukaryota > Metazoa > Chordata > Mammalia > Artiodactyla > Bovidae > Nanger > Nanger dama. The sequence goes on from CAKJTW010000033.1 coordinate 9,273,227, forward strand.
AAAAATAACTCAGACCCTGGTTGGTGACCCTTTATCAAATGTGAGGAATCAAATCCCACTGCAGGTGGAGGAGCCCTGTCTGCTGCTGAGGGCGGAAGACAGGAGATGGCAATGAATTCTTATGTGCTCTCTGGGCTAGGAGGCGGTGGCGGCAGCGTCAGGGAGCCTCGCACCGTGGAGCAGCCAGTCTGGCATCGTCGGTCACTTGGTGGCAAGGGCTTGGGCCTCTGGGGAGGCAAGGACTCCGCCTGTGCGCCTGGGAATGGGGGCACTGTCTGAGCAGGGCCGGCTGGCCTGAGGAGGGGGTCTGGCCCAGGTTCTTCACACAGAGAGCAGCCTTGGCCCCTCAGAGTAGTGCCATCGGTGGGGGATGGGGTGGGCGCCGGGTGTCGACCTGTGGGCAGAGCTGCAGCGTCCTCACCTGAGAGATAGGGTAGCAAGTTCACTTGGCAATGAGCTAGGCAGGGCAGGACTGTTGAGGGAAGGGGCCAGCTGGTAGTCGTGGGGTGTGAGGTCCCTGTGCCAGCGACCCAGGGAGGTGGGGAAAAGATAAAAATGCGGAGGAGAGTTAGAGAATCCAGACTGAGGTCCAGAGGTGTCACGTGCCTTTCCCCTCTTACTGTGTTAGTGAGGCGACGAGGCTGGCCTGGGCATTTAACAAGTGGTAACTCGTTTGTCACTGGGTCCCTTCATAAGCCAGCTCTGGGCAAGGCACCGTGTGGCCTCTAGTAGAAACAGCTTGAGCCAGGGTCCTCACTTTTATTGGGCCTCTCGTGTCCTCGGGACACACCATAAAATAGCTAGTGGGGAAGTTACAGTGCAAGTGTGGGGTGTCTCTAGGCCAATAAAGGAGTCAGTCTCCGGGGCAGCAAAAGAGAGAGACGGCGTCCTCAGTCCTGGTGGTACAGGCCCAGCGGGACTGTGTGTTTTCCATCTCACAGGAGGGCCCTGAGGAGCTGTCACTCGTGAGAGGGTCCTCGGGAGCTGACAGCTCACTGGGCAATAGATGGGAGTGGGGGTTGGAGGGACGTGTCTGACATTAGGAGCCAAATTCAGTTCCAGAAACACCTCCTCTCATGTTCCTGTTTGCCCCAAAAGGTAGAAGAAAGGTGATCCCTTTGCCTTCCTGCTCTCGGTGAGGCTCATCTTATGACCAGACTGATTCCTGGTCTTCCGACGTTTTGCACGTGGAGCCCATGCACATCGCCCTTGCTTCTCACCTGTGCCACCTCCTAGGAGGGAGCCTCGCTGTCCCAAGGCTGTGGTCCTCCTCGGACTGCCTGTACCGAACTCACCTCCTGGGCATAGAAGACCCAGCAAAGCCCAGGAAGTACTTTTCCCCCAGGCGCTGTCTTCTCCCTCCCCTCACTCTCAGTGTCCATGGAAAAGCCTGGCATGATCTGAGTTGCTCCTGGCAGCCAGGTGATGGTGACGGGAGAGTGAACCTGTCTGTATATTATGTAGAGTATCTCTTCCTGTTGCCAGCCTGTGGGCACCAGGGTCCTGTGTTCTGAACCAGCAGATGGGAGAGGGCCTTGGCAGCAGGGCCCCTGGTGTGTGGATTTGGTGGTTTTCAGCCATACAGGGAACATATCTTATACAGCCCGGGTAGGAGGAAAAAAAGAAAGCCTGAATACTTGCTGAAAACGGAATATTTGCAAGCATTTTATAGAATAGATGAGTCCATTATGGTGATAGCTTTCAGGCTTTACTAAACACAAATACAAGCTCTTTATATATAGAGTTGACATGAAGTGCACTATTAAAGCGTGGCCATTTCCCACCTCTCCAAAAATGTCACGGATCCTAAGCAATAAAAAACTAGAGAATGTTGAACTGTTCTGTTCTATTCTGCCAGCCTCTTCCCCTGACATTCCCCTGAGGTGCAGAATGTTTCTGGGAAAACAGCCTAATCAGATTGTTTAACTCAAGCCTAAATGGTTAAACTACCCAAAATGCGAGGATCAGAGCAGTATCTGTCTTCTGTGGCTGCTCCTCTTTGTCCAGAAATGACCACATTCCCCCTTTGCTGGTCCTGGGGCCCCGGGGCTGTGGCAGGGAAAGGTGATGAGGTCCAGCTCCTCCAGCCTCCACAGCCTGGGCTGAGGGCCTGGGCAGGGCTGTGCCAGTCTCTGCCCGCACGGACATCACGGCCACTTCCCTCCTCGCCCTGCGCTCTCGCCAAGGCTGGAAGAGCTCCTGGGCTTCAAGTTGTTGGGAGAACTCTCAGATCCTCTGTAAACTAGAATCTTCGCAGCTGGCTTCAGCTGCCGCAGTTCACAGAAAACAAAGCACACTTTCTAGGTTGGATGGCAAGGCTCTGAGAGTGCCCTGTGCACCTGCTGTGGACCGAGCGCCCAGCAGCTGGGGAGGCTGGACTCTTCCTGGCCACTTAAAGTTGTCCTGCGGGCGACCCCTGGGGCCCGCAGGAGGAAGCGGAGCAGAGAGGTGTCCAGCTCTGCTCTCCCTGACTTCAAAAGGGCCTTTGGCAGAATGTCATGAACTGGGCAAGCAGGAGACACTGACTCTATAGGCCAGTGGGGGCTTTGGTGTTAGGTGATTGATCATATGATAATCATGAAATATATAATGTAGATGACTTGACTTGATTTAAAAAGACACCTTGGAGTCACCTTCCACTTGAGCTTTTCCCACCCTGACTGTGTGGCCTTAGGAAAGTAGCTTTTCATTGTGGCATTAACTAAGTGGACACTGGGCTTTTTCATCAGTCAGTTGCCACTCTCACCATGAGTCGGGCCTGGTGGGTGGAAGGGCAGATAGAACACTCTGGATTCCATCCCTCCTGGTGTTTCCTGTGGTGGTTCTCCCACATTTACCCCCTCAGGCATCCTGGTTGGTAGGCCCATTCCAGAGATAAGGACCTAACACCCCATGTAAGGAAGTTTCCTCACCTTCGCAGCCTACTTTTCTCCTATAAATGCAGAAAAGGAAACAAGGCACCTCAGCAGATCTCTGTTGAGTGCCTGCTCTTTGCTCAGGTGTGAGGCTTCTGCACTATAATGACCGGTGTGTCATTAGACGCCAGTTCGGGCCTTGTGGCCTGGGGATTGGAGAGCAGTTTATCTGGAAGGCAAGAGCTGTCTCCACATATCCCGAAGCGTTTTCTATGGAAGAGCAGGTGACATCAGGGAAAAAAGTTTAAATCTGTAGAAAGGCAAATGTTCTATAGCTTGGTGCTTTCTGCAAATGGGGCGAACTGACTAGGAGAGTTAGCCAGGGCCCCCTCCCTGGGAAGTCTTTAGTCTCATTAGACTAAAGTGGTGTGGGAGCTGGGATTGTATGACCTGTGAGCTCCCTGCTGCTAACTCCAGATTCTGTGTCTGGAAGAAATCTCAGGAAATAACTAGGAATTACCTTACAAACGTACTTGGGTTCAAAGGTGTATGTGGAGCAGTATTCATTATAGCACTGTTTAGAAAGAGAGACGATTGGGAACGCCACATGCGTGCCTCCTCTCCAAAGACTGGTGAACACTGGCTGACTATACTGCCTCCGTCTAAAAAACGAAAAAGTGTTCTTTTTGAACTATGGCAAGAATTCCAGAATGTATTATCAAGTGGAAAAACCAAGATCCAGAGCAGCACACTTGGAACAGCTCTGTCAGAGTTGGGGGTGGTGTGGAGTACATTCACATAATTGCTTACTTGCAAATAGACCTAAGAGATGCTTGAGAAGCTGGTTATGCTGGTTGCCTCCAGAGAGAAGAACTATAGGCAGCTAGGAGACAGGGGGTCAGAAAGAGGCCTTTCTCTGAATAACCTTTTGCATCTTTTGAATTTTGAATCATGCAAATTATTACTTGTACAAAAATAAGTAAAAATATGTTTTAAAACTTTACTAGATCAGAGCGCTGTGGACAACAGAAGGGGAGTGGGGGAGCAAGCCAACTTTCTATTGAGCATCTAGAGCCAGGTCTTAAGCCAAATGCACTTGAAATGGGCAGGGCCAGAGAAGGGGGTGCTCTGGGGTGGGCTTGGTGGGAGGGGCCTTCTCTTGGAGGGGCGCGGCAGACCTGCTTCCCACACCAGCCTCTGGGCTGCCCGGTCGATGAGGTTTGCTGCCCGGGTGAGAAGTGTTTCCTCTGCTTTCGCAGAGCTAGGGGCTGGAGTTCGTGTGTGCACTAACAGTCAGGGGACTGCGTGCCTGCCTGAGCCAGCAGGCGTTTCTTTGGTGGAGGAGAAGACCTTCCTGTGCTCTGGCTGCCGGGTAGAGGAGGTGTTTATCCCATGTTGTTCAGCCAGGCTCAAATGCTCTGCCTTTGTGTGCCAGCTGGAGGCTGGCTGGAGAGTTGTTTTTTTTCTGACTGTCAGACCTAAGGCTCCTTACTTGCACTTAGAGGAAAAAGCATCCACGTCCTGGTACAGAAGGTCTTTTTTTCCTTTCTTTAGAAAAAGAGCAGTGAATGAGCTCATTATCACCACTATGCTTCGGGTAGGGGCCGGGGAGGGGCCGCCTCCTCCTGCCCCCGCCTGGTCCTGCCCCTGGCCAGGTTTCCCGGAGCAGGGGGCTTGGATCTGGCTCCAGGTGACCAAAGCCAGATGGCTGGGACAGGTGGTCCACATGGGGGTGGGGGCGATGCTGGAGACATCTGGCTGCTCAGAGACCAGCTCTGTGTGCTATGGTCCAGGGGAAGGACAAGTGTCTGCCCTCTTCTCTCCCCAGTGCAGAGCTGTGTGCAGGACTGCCCACCTCCAGGGAGCAAAAGCTCCTCCGTTCAGGGTTACATGCCCATTCCAGGGCTCTGCTGGTCTGAGCTCTGGAAAATGTCCCCACACCTCAGAGCTGGTGGTCACACAGTAGCAATTATCTATGAGGTCCTTACGAATTGCCAGGCCCTGCTCCAGGTGCGGGGGTTCAGCCCGGAACAGAGCTGATGCAGCCTCCGTCCTCATGGAATTTAGATTCTAGCAGGAGCCATGGAGGGTGCCTGCCCTGGCCTGCTCTCTCACCCTCCACGCGGTCTCCACTGGGTCTGGAAAGGCTGGAGGGTGGGGGAAGTGATGTATAAATTGCCTCGGAAGGGAGGCTCTTGGGCGTTTCCAGCAGCTGAGCCCCAATTGTTACCCACTCACTCCCTTCAGAGCGCGTCTTCAGACCCTTGGGGGCAGAGGCCAGAGCCTTTCTTGACCTGAGTGTGAGCTCTGAAACCTCGCAGGTCGGTGCTGGACCTTTGCATCATCTGGAAGTGTCCTGGATGCGCTGCTGGTGAGCTGGCAACGCTGACTTGAGCCTCACAGCCTGTCTTGTTCCTTTCTCTTCCATCTCAGATTGAGAAGATCATGAGCTCTATTGGAGAAGGGATCGACTTTTCTCAGGAACAGCAGAGGATCTCAGGTACCGTACCACGCAGCCATTTCCCCCGCAGGACACAGCCCTCTCGCTCCCTTCTGGCTCAGACATTTCTCTGACCCAGAGGACAAACGTTTAGGGGTGAGAGGTCAGCCCAGACCATGTCACACTCGCGTCTGCACCGCCCACCCAGCTGAGATTTTAGGAGCCATGACTCCTTTTGCATAGCGGAGGGGAAAGTGGACAGAGGCATCTTAGGCTGTCTGTGAGGAAGCTCCATTTTAAAAAGGGAACGACTGTCACCATTATTTTCCTGAACGTGGGCTTCCTCTGGTTGGCTCACTGGGGGTGCTCCTTGAGTTGGTCCTGGCCTCCCAGGTGGCTCCGCCTCTCCCGGGAGGCGTGGCTCAGGCCCTCCTGACCCATGGCAGTGGCAGTGCCCTGGCGAGGGCTCTTCACCTAATCGCCTCAGAGGGCTGGATATGCTGCTGCCTCCTCATGTCTGTTTCTCCATTTTTCCATTTATTCATCATGTTCACTTCAGAGCATTGTTACTTGGGGTATTCTTTTCATTTCAAAGCCCTACAGGTGAGCTCTACCTGCCTTTGAAACAAAGGCACTAGGGAGGCCCTACCTGAGCTGTTTTCCTTGGTGGTAGAATTATGGTTATGCAGCTTGCTCAGGTGAGGTGACATTCTTTGGTGCCCCTCAGAGCACCTCTCACACCCTCCCCTCAAGCCTCCGAAGGCACTGTTGCCACCAGGGCACCTGGGCCGACAGCAGCTGAAGAGCTGGCCTCTTCCCGTCATCAGGGAAGGTGCCCTCTGCACTTAAGGGCAGCTTCCTTGTTCAGTCGGGAGGCTATTTCCAAGACTGCTCTGTGAGCCCAGAGTGGAATGGGCCATTCGCACATGGGCCCCTGGCCCTGGCGGGAAGTCCAGTGGATGATGAGGAAGTGTGCACCAAGGAAGCTGCTGCTGTGGCCACGGGCCTTGTGGGGAGCCTCGGCCCTGTCTCAAAGCTGGATTCTGGATGCACGTGTGTCCAGGGCGAGGTGCTCACTCCCTCTGAGCCCAGTTTCCTATCTACGACATTTGGATAATCATACTTACCTCTTTTCATTTGTTAAGGAAAAGTAATACATACAGATACTTGAGGTAAAGCGGTGCTTGTTTTTGTCCATGAAACAATTACTTCCTCATATTGAGAAACGCACTGGGTTCCTCGAGCCACCCTCCATTCAGCAGCCCTGTTTCCCTGGGCTCTAGCAGAGAAGGCCCGATTGGGTTGGGTCCATCTTTACCAGTCATGGATTATGCGGGCGGTCTGCACACATGGCTCTTCTGGCTAAGAGTTTGTGGCTCTGTTTTGTGGCACTTTAATACACAGTCTGGGGAGCTTAATTGTGGTTTGCAGGCTTTGCCAGGAGCAAGTGTTTATTGGGGATAATGTTTAGGACCGAGACAGACACTGTGGCCATTTTCAAAGCTGTTCTCTAGAGGCAGCAGGGATGGGTTGGCTGCAGTCAGTTCAGTTGAGGCTGCTCTCCGCTTCCCTGTGCCCCTCTGCATGTGAGGAGCTTACATCAGTTGTGTGTGCTCGAGAGGTTGGCGCAGAAGCAGGCCCTTACCTCTTGGCTTTGGTGAATCAAGAGATGCAATAGCCCTTCTGGAAAACACTCTTTTGGAAGAGTCCTTCTTCTTAGACTTGGTGACAATGAGCCCTTTCCTTGCCCTGTGGGCCCCACCCTCCAAATCTTAGCCCCCATGAACCCACGTGAATGGCGAGAGATGGTCCAGCTACCCTCCTAGGTTTCTGGGTCCCAACACACAGTGTTTTTAGTAGCACTGAGTAGCATGCTCCAGACCCCAGCTTAGGAAAGTTGAGGGTGAGTACACAAAGGTGGCCACCTGAGCAGAGGATGCGTCCACCCGCACTGCAGGGTCCCAGCCTACGGTGTCCGTGGGGCGGCTGCACTGTGAAGGATGGAGTGGGGCTCTGCCCATAACCTCTGTCCAATGTTTCAGGGGGACTTTCCCCAGGACCTCAGGGAGCACCAGCCTTCAGCTAAGCCCCAGGTAGATTTCTCGTTCATTTTGAATGGTCAGCGTCAGATTTCAAACCGTCCTTGGTTTCTGGATTTAGGAGAGGAGGCCTGGGCTCAGGGGTCGCTGTCCTAGGAGGAGGAGCAGAGTCACAGGCAGGAAGCCCTTAGCTAAGCAGGGTGTTGCCCGCTGTGACTGGCTTCGCAGTCCTGAAAGCCAGGACCCCAAGATGGTGCTTGAATCTCACTCTTATTTTGGGCCGTGGGCTCCTGAGTGGCTGCCACTGGAGCTAGTGATCTGTGTCCCTGATGGGCCTGTTGCCAGCTCGTCCCACTGTCAGGAATCCAGGGAGGGCGGGCCTTGCCCCAGCCCAGCCCACTCTGGCTGCTTTCACCAAGGGCCTGTGCTGTCCAGCCAGTGAAAGAAAATGCTGGACTTTCTTGTGCTGCTGTCAGCCATTTCAGTGGTTGAGTAGGTGTTGAACGTGGGCTGCTCTAGGGGCCCTGTGTCCCAGGAGAGCAGCAGGCCAGCCTGCTGGGGGCAGGTGTCTCCTAGCACGTTTAGAGGTGGCGTGTGGTCCCCGGGTTTGGGTCTCCGCGGCTGGACTGGAGGTTTGGTCCCAGTTCCCACTTGCCCTTGGTGCCCCCGGCCGTGTCCTCCCCTGATTTTGGCCAGCCTGCTGTGGGCCTGGCGCTTCTCTGCTGGGTTCTCACAGCCTGGAGAGAAGCGACTTCCTAAGTTGTTGGGTGCACTCACCTGAGAGCTCTGTTGTCCTGTCCTTATTGTATCACCTGTTTCTGTGATACCTCGTGGCTTATCTTCTTGGCAGAGAGGCACAGTCATTCCTAAAGTGATGGGAGGGGAGTGTGACTTCACCTATAGGCCATGCCCTTAGGAGAGTGTCACTCCTCTGTCCCCTGTCTGGCTGTGCTAGAAACTATTGGTCAAAACTGTAGGACGTTCCTTCTCTGTTCTCCCTGATCAGCTGTCTGCAGCCCCTGGAGCTGGAGGTAAAGTTCGGCCGTCTCTGGCTTTCGTACATGTGCACACTGGCCAGCAGCCGATACTGAAGGATCTGTTGGAGAATCCGTCCTTTTGCTCCCGTGCTGGTGGCTGCTGTCTCCTTCTCCCTTGGTGGCAGCAGCAGCAGCTTCTGCTGCGATGTCCGATCCCTGATGTATTTTCCTGAGCGTGGAAGGGCGGGGGGGAGGGGGAGGAGAGGAGGGGGGAGGGCCAGACATTACGAGAGTGAGCAAGGACTGTGGAGAGCCGACAGCAGGCAGCGTGGAGCCCCGGAGCCTTTAGACAAAGCATTCTGCTGCGGTTCTGGACGCGGCGCACAGCCACCAGCAGCAGGCGGGACTACGGCTGCTTGGCCAGGGGATTACGAGCAGGAATGAATCAGCCGCCGGGGGACACTTGATTTCACAGGCACACAGAAGCCCGCTGCTGAGGTTCCTGGAGCAGACGGCCCCGCACTGGGGCAGGGGGCCCAGGCCGCCCCCAGACTCAGCATCTTGCAGAGCTGCTACCGTGTGCATCGGGAGGCTGGCCGCCAGGCCCCTGACTACCATCTGTTCTGCAGAGGACAGAGGAGGGGAGCCTGGGACAGTGGGTCACCAGGGTCTCCTACCTTAACCAAGCCGCTTGGCCAGCCCACAGAGCAGAAAGTGCTGGGAACACCAGAATGACTTTCACCGTGTCAAGACTTCTTCGGAGGTGACGTTTTTGTAGTTGGTTCTCCTTTTTCCTTCTTTCATCTCTTCTTGCCCATGAGAACCAGAGAAGTAGATGGGGTTAAGGTGATCAGCTCAGAGCATCCAAGGTCTTCCAGGAAGGGCTGAACTTTTTTCCTCCCTGCACTGGCAGGCTCCCGGTCCTACCGGAGGAGCAGAGCAAATGAGGTCCTCCCTTTCATGTTCATCTTCAGAGGAGCGGGGCAAGCCCCGGAGACGCTGGGAAGACAGCTGCCGCCTTTATCCCTCGGCCAGAGAGAGAGCAGCGCCGAACGGGAAATAGGCTCGAGCCACTCAGATGACAGAGGACCGCTGCGTTTCTCTGTTGTGTTGGGCTGGGTTTTGTCTTCTTTAGCTGAGAACTGGATCTGCCCGCCTGCTTTCCACCCTAGCAGGCTAGTCACGGGAACAGCCACCGTCGGAAGAGGAAGATGAACGCCCAACCCCCGCCGCCCAGCCCCGCCCGGGAAGGCAGCCCGGCGGACAGCGACCTGCCCCGGGAGACGGCCCGCTCCCGGCGGCGGCCGGAGTGTAGAGTGGTCCGGCCCCCAGCCCTCGCCCATGCGCCCGCCCAGCCCGCGCCACCCTGAGCCTCTGCGCACGAAAGCCTGGTGGCCATGGTTTGCTTGTTTCGGGACTGCTGGGGGAAGACAAGTAAAAGTCTCCTTTCTCCACGGGCTGGGGTGCTGCTTGGGCTGCATGCGCTGACTGCCCGGGGCCGGGCGCGGAGACCTCGCTGTGCCTGTGTCCCTCCGCTGCATGAAGAGGCGCGCTCGCCCCTGACTGGCCTGGGCTGCAAGGTCGTGGGACTGGTCCCTCGTCCTCCGCCCCTTCTGGGGCCCGTGGGGACGGACTTTGTGAAATTCCTGCGTGCAGGCGGACGAGCGCCGACCCAGAGAGCCTGGGGGCTCGGCTCCCCTGGCCCCCGGGCAGCCGGACCCCGTGGGGCGTGGGAGTGGGCGGCAGCCGCCCGGTGCCCTTGCGCCACCCGCGGAGGAGGGGCCGCGCTCGCCTGCCTCCGGTCCGAGTGTGGCTGCTCCGTGGTAATGACGATGGTGTGGCGGTGCCATCTGTCTTCCTCCGAGTGCCGCTGCTACCGCCTCGATGGTTTCTCCCTTTTCAAGCGTCTGCCGATTCCTCTCTCGTCAGGTGCGCGGCCGCTGGAACAGAGCGTCGGGGAGTGGCTGGAGGCCGTGGGGCTGCAGCAGTATGAGAGCAGGCTGCTTCTCAACGGCTTTGACGATGTCCGCTTCCTGGTGAGTGCCCAGCCCTGGGGGAGGCCGCTCCCGCACCCCAGGCCCCGGTGGAGGTGGAAACTGTACGTAGACCTGTGTCCCAGGAAGAGGGGCCGCGCGGCTGAGACCAGGCAGTGGCGCCGCATTGTCAGCACCGCTCTGGGCACACCCTGTCGGGAGAACTCTTTGCAAGTTCACACCGGAGAAGTAGTGTTCCTGACACATCCCTTGGGCCACTCCTGTCTCCCTCTCAGATCCCGAGTCTCAGATCCCAGCCAGACACCAGAAGCTCCCTTTGTTTCCCAAAACTTTACTGTCCAGCCTGTGGGCTTCTGGTAGGAAGGCCTGGTAGTGGGCTGGTGGCCTCATGGGTGGCCCAGACCAGAGGCTGAGTGGGGCTGGGAAGGATCGGCTGCTTCACTGAGGCGTAACTTTGCACTCTCTTCTTGCAAAGCACAACAGCTCAGAAAGGAAAACCCAAGTATCCTCTCTGTGGAGCAGGGGCCCCCACTCCAGACCCTGGGTCCCCTTTGTAGGTCCAAGAAGCAGCTGTGAGCGGGTTGCCCATGCCTGACCCTCCTCGGGAAGCCCTCCCCCGCGTTGAGCGCAGTGGTGAGGACAGAGCTGACGCGTCCTGTTAGCACTCTGGGTGCGGGGGAGGTGCTCACTGACTCTCCGAGCAGCTCTGAGATGTGCACTCACATCTGTCTTCGTTTTCCAGATCCAGAGCAGTGGAGTGTCTTGCTCACGCTCACATCCCTGGGAACTGGGGGAGGGGGGGGGGGGGGCAGGCGTGGCGGGGCGGGGTAGGGCACAAGCCTGGCACTCTGAGTCCAAGGGTCCTGCTTCGCTGCCACGCACACAGCCTGTTTCTTACTAATGGCTGAGGGGAGTGGGAGTGGTGCCTTTTGGATGCTTGAAGTCGCTTTCTTGCCCACGCTGTGTTGGGAGCTGGTTTGAGGTTCCTTTCTTCCTGATGGGCCTGTTCCACCTCTCATGATTTCCAGGGTGCAGTCCCGAGTGGACACTGAGGTGCCTCCACTCCCTGAAGCAGATCCCTGACCACGCAGCCCCCTGAGCCGCCGTGATTGAGGGTGGTGGTCAGTGGACCCAGGGCTCCCCCTGCCCTTTCCTGTCCAGCATGGGTCTCTGTGGGGCTCTCACTGACAGGGTGGCGTTGGGCACCTCCCAAGTAGCGGGCCACCCAGGGAGCTGGCCCAAGGCACTGTGGGGGACCCTGGCTGAGACAGCTTACCCCACCAGGCTGTCTGTGTCCCAGGGCAGAAAGCGAAGGCTGCTGCAAGCCACCTTCCCAAGCCAACTTGAGGCCAGTTATTTTTCAGCTTTTAAAAATACTAGGTTTTTAATAGCTTTTTAAAAAAACTTGAACTGAATATATTTATGGTTCTTATAACCTAATCCCTGACTTACCAGATTCTTTGGGGAAGGCCAGCAAACCCAAAATGGAGGTGAGTGTTCAGCCAGTGAGTGAGGGCACCGGGCCCTCGCTGCTCTGCTTCTGAGCAGGGCCCTTCCTCAGACTGGCCGTCAGGTGGGTGAGGGAGGGTGGCCGTAGGTGTCCCCTCCCTGTGCTGGGGGATCTTAGAGGCTGAGCTCCTGACTTCTACCCCTCCTCTTGCTGGTCTGGAAAGGCTAAGTTTCCCATTCCTTGAGTATAAAAACTCCTTTAAAACTGCTTCTCTGCCCCTCCTTGTGCTCCGACCAGAAAGTAGCTGGGCAGGCACCTGGGGAAGAAGTCTGGCCCTGGGCCAGGCATCCATGCACGATGTGGGGCCTCTGTTGGAATCCGCCTGTTCTGTTTGGGAAGGGGCTCATTGAGGGAGGCCCGCAGCTCAGTTCTTCCAGGGCCTTCCAGGCCCCTCCTGCTGCCCTGGGTGCGAGCCGTTCCCCTCTGTCCTCTCAGTTCCAGAGGGGCGGCTGGCAGGCAGGAAGACTGACTGTGCCTCAGTCTAGCACATCGCTTCTCAGGCCTTCAGTGGCCTGAGTGGCCGTGTACAGCATCCTGGGTGATTACATGTAAATTGCCAGATGGGCTGCAAGACTAATTAAGTTTTCATAACCAGAAAAGAGAGGAAGAGGACATGTAAGAAGGGAGTGTTTTGTTTAGAAACATTCCCTCGTTGCATATGGTATAACTTATACTGCGTTAGCTGGTGGCATTATCCCTGTGTGGCTTGGTTTTCAGTGGGTTGTAAATGTTTCCCTTCATTGTGAAATGCCCTGGAGACTCTTCTACAAGATGCACAAGTGGCTCCCAGGAAGCCAGCCAGGCTCTAGATAGTAGGAGCGTCTGAGACCGAGGGCTGCTATGGAACCTCCCTGTGACGGGGTCCTCTGAGTTGTGGGAGGAGTCTAGGGCATTTGTGAGGGTCACTTGGCTCCCTCCCAGGGTAGAGGGGACCTTAACACCACGTGGTCTCATCATCCCCTCTGTGCCCGAGGTCCTTCCAGATGAGCTCTGCCCTGTTCCCAGGGACGGGCCCTCCCCTTGCAAAGGCACGGCCCCTTCATGCTCTACATCGCTCAGGCTGGTTTAGACCATTCTTTATATTGAGCCAAATCTGTTTCCTTGTGGCTTCTGTCCCCGGGTCCAGGTTTACTCTGCCACGCAGAGCACACTTAGGCCATGAGAAAAAGAAAGACCTCTGTCACGGCCTCCTGGGTCCTGTCTTGTCTAAGCTCAACACCCTCTTTCTCTTGGCTCTTCCTCCTGTGATGTGAGTCCTGAGCCGGATGACTGAGTGTGCAGTTTGAACTTGATTCCCACTCTCTTGCCCGCAGGGGGCAGGGGCTGCCCCCGGATCCGGGAAGCCAGGGCGGGAAGTCCAGCTCACAAGCCTGCTGGCCTGCCCAGTGCGCTGGCTCCAGCATCGTAGCCAGTCCCATTTGTTTCACCACAAATCTTGTCCTCAGGAAATGGGCTTTTTCAGGAGAAGGGAGGAAATGCATTTAATCAGCACGGAAAGAAGGTAATTGGTGGTTGGCGAGTGTGCAGCTCAAGCGAGCTGATGCAGGTCCAGTATCTGGGACTTGGCCTGGCCTCCCCTCACTGGAGTGTCATGGAGTCAGCAGCAGCGCTCCTCACGCTGGGGTCGGGTGGGCGTTTAGAAAGGTTCTCAGGACTGTCTGATGTGCAGAAACATTCACCTTGGAGTGCTGAGTGAAGAAACTGAGACACAAAAATCCCTGTGCAACATGATCTTAATTTTCAAAATAGGGAGCATCTCAAAGTGCAGGGAGTAAGCCAAAAATGTTTTCTACTGTTCGTTATCTCAGGGGGTTATGACTTTGTTTCCTTTTTGAGAGTGAAATAGATTTTCTGCGTTTCCTGCAAGGAATGGCTCTGAAATCAGATAAGCAGATACTGTAGGCATCCTAACGAATTTGACAGTCTAGCTGGGAGAACGCGCACACACAGCACTGGTAACAGCGGTGAGTGCTAAGTGCTGGGCGCGGAGGAGGTGCCTCGCTCACCCAGGGTTCACCGCCTGCCGGGCACCAAGCTGGCGCCCAGCCCTGAGGCGTGTGCCCATCAAGTTGCAAACAGGGCCCTGGGCCCAGAGGGTATAGGCACTGCCAGAAAGTGGCAGAGCTGGGACACTTGCCCAGAGCTATCTGACTTTGAACCTCTACATTCCCTGTGCCATCCTGGGGGTTCTGTAGAGGCTGCAGGAGCTGGAAAGACTCTAGGGAGAGGCCCCCACTGTCTGTGGTGAGCTTGAGGCCAGCTCGAGGGCAGAGACGGGCAGGACCCAGAGAGGGCAGCAAGGGGGCTGGGCCTGATGTTGAGGGGCCTCAAAAGCCACTCTCTGGGGCCCCCCACGATCTCTGAGCTCTCGGTATAGAGGGAGGGATCCTGTGGTTGTGCCTTCACCAGGCAGGGCACCAGGGAGTCAAGGGTGCTGGACAGCATGGTGGAGTGGGGAGCGGGCACGTGGTAGGTGCTCGAGGCTGGGAGTTTGGACAAGCGGAAAATGGGAAGGACTCGGCAGCAGCTCAGGCTGGGCTGGAAACGGAGGCTGAGTGGCAGGCCTGTGCCTCTCCAGGGCAGTGCTGGGACGGCCTCGTGCGCCTCCCGGTCGGTTTATTTCTCCCCTCTGCCCATGTTTTCCTGATGTACCGGCTGGTCCCACGTGTAGGGGAGAGATGGCAGGTGAGCAGGACCAGCCCCTGTGAGCGCTCAAGGCACTAACTTGGCCAGGGGCTCCTTCTGTACTGGCTTCTGTGACACTTCCCAGCCAGGTTCCCAGACCCTTGAGCCCCTCCTTCTTGCTGTACCCCCAGATCAGCCTCAGTGTTCACCCCGGAAGCCAGGCTGTGCCCTTGGGTCCCCGCCCAGGCTCCCCCCGCGGCTCCTCATCCCCCTCTGACATCTCTGCTTTGGCCTCTCCCTGCCCTGCTGTCAGGCTGCTTCCCCGCCTCGCGTCTCTCCAGCCAGCACTCGGGAGGTGACAGCTCTGGGGTGGGGGTGTTTCTGTGCCCCTTTGTGTAGCAGGGCCCGAGAGGGAGAGTTTCCTCACCTGGGTCATTGGAGGGGGTGTGGAGCTAAGGCTTTGGAAGGAATCCGTTCAGTTCAGTTCAGTCGCTCAGTCTTGTCCAACTCTTTGCGACGCCATGGACTGCAGCACGCCAGGCCTCCCTGTCCATCACCAACTCCCAGAGCTTACTCCTTTGGAAGGAATATTCTTAGACAAGTGTGGATCCTGCCTCCTGTGCTAACTCAGTTCTGTGGTCACTTAAGAACTTAGCTCCTCGGGATCCCAGGGGCTGCTGCTTCCTTGTCTCTGCAGAGCCCTTGAGCCTTGAGACCAGAGCCAGGCTCACTCTGGGCCCCCTCCCAGCATGTGCACTCTCTTGCTTCCCCGGAGTTACCCAGAGGGCCAGCAACTGGAGTTACTTAGCATCCAGCTCCGCGTGCCCCTGTGCGGCACTGGCTTGCTCCCGTCCCCTTCATAGCAGAGTTTGAGAGCTGTTTTCATGTCTGTTAATTTGACTGAGTGAACTTAGGATGGAGGTGGAGTGGTGAACACATCCTGTCCTGTAGCTTCCGGGTCTGGGGGCTGGGTCTGGCATCTCAGCACGTCTCTGTGTTCGGTTAGTTGACTCCCCAGGGTGCATGTGCAGTAGTGCAGCGGGCAGAGCAGTAGGGCCCATGTGTCCCTGGCAGACATCAGCTATAACTCAGGTGTCTCTGAAGCCTGTCTCGACTCCCAGGTTCCGTGAACAGCACACCCAGGACCCCGGGAGTGTCACTTGCTCAAGGCTGCTCCTCAAGCAGAAGCCAGGTCTCCTGGGCCCAGAGCAATACCCTCACCTCGCACTCTGGTGCCCTGCAGCCCCCTCTCCCAGGCAGATGCCGTGACTGGACCACAGGTGGAGCCAGCAGGCTCGGCCAGTGCGAGGCGCCATCTGGGCCAGCAGACCGTTCCATCCACATTCTGTGTCAGGGCCAGTCTACAAGAGGCTGGGGTAGGAGCTGGTGGGGCTCAGGCCCTAGGGACCTCCACCCTCAGGGAAGCTCCAGGGCCTCGGGCAGGTGGCTGAGGTCACAGTTGAGGAAACTGGACAGGGAAAAGCTTAGGAGAAAACATGGGGCCTAGTCACCTGCCCTGAGAAGCAGCTGGGAGTCAGGAGACCTGGGTTTCCTCCAGGCCCCCTGCATGATTTCAGGCAGGTTACTCTGTACCCCTGTCCCACAGGATCTCATTTCACTGCTTCCTTCTGCACGTAAGCTCTGAAGATGGCACAGTGTTAGCTGTGGTCACCCAGAGCAGCCACTGAAACTGGCCATGGACGAGAGTGAGAATGTGAGGTGGGAAGGTAGTGAAGCCTGCTTTGGGTGGTCTTGGATCCAGGCCCCTTGACTCTCACTGACCTGGGCCTGCACTGGTGGCTTGAAGTGACTATGGCATCTTGACATCAGATAAGGCCTCAGCAAGGCAGACATTCAGGGGTGATGGGCAGTAGATGGGCAGGAGGAGACTGCGCCTGGAACAGAGAGAAGGGGGGGTCCTGGGGCCCTTCCTGGGAGAAAAGGGCCATCAGAAAAGGGCTTCCCTCCACCAGGGAGGAGAGCCATCCCTGACAGCCTTCCCTGGAGACTGACCGGGGAGATGGCCTCTGGCCTCCAGATCTAGGAGCTGGTAGCTTTTGCGCTTCGTCTTCATCTTAGAACTAGTTGCTCCTGGTTACCCGTGGTGTTCTGTCTCTCCAGCTGAGGACAGGGCTGGGCAGGGTGGGATGGGGGTCAGGGCTGAGCTGCTCCTGCTGCCAAGGATGGCGAGCTTTTTGTAGGGCACCCAAGAGCTGGGAGCAGCGTCAGTCTGGGAAGTCCTGTGACCATGCTCCAGGGAGGCAGGGGTCGGTGAGGCCAGGCAGCAGCGAACAGGCACACCCAGGAAGAGCTCTGGAGTACTGTTCCTGCCAGCAGGTCAGCGCTCAGTGCCAGGAATTCATTACTTAACCTGCACAGGCTGGTGGCTTTGTTCCTGTGGATAAAGTTGTGGCTTTGTGAGGGATTTGAACCCAGTTCTTCTTCGGCTGCACTGGGTCGTGTTGCTCCGTGCGGGCTGTTTCTAGTAGCAGTGAGGGGGCTCCTCTCGAGTTTGGTGAGCAGGCCTCTTGTTGCAGTGGCTTCTCCTGTGGAGCTTGGGCTCTAGGGCGTGTGGGCCTCAGGAGTTGTGCCACACAGGTTTAGTTTTTCTGCAGCATGTGAGATCTTTATTCCTGGACCAGGGATCCCGCTGCACAGTGGATTCCCAGCTACTTGGACCACCAGGGAAGCTCGGAACCCAGGTCTTAGGCTTTTATGCCACAGCTGCCTTGCCCAGTGGGTAGAGCACAGGGAGCCCTCGACCCCTGGATGAGTGGACACGTGCCGCTTCAGGGAGCACAGCTTTGTTCTCCATCATTATTCAGGCTTGTGGACCACAGAAGTGAGCAGCAGAGCCCTGCCCCTCTTCGCTTCCTCTTCCTTCTCCCGGGGCTCCTCCCCACTCTCCCTGAGCCAGCCCCCTGCTCCCCAAGCTCACTGGGTCTGGGGCTGGAGTTTGGGGAAGACGTGTGCTGTCCTTGCTTTCCCTCCCAGCCCACCCACTGCCGCGTGCCTGTGGCCACTCAGCCCGGGAAGGTGGTCCTGGCTCAGCCCAGGGTCCTGTCCTGTCCTGTCCGTGCTCAGCGACCCGCGCCCAGATGACTGTGTCCCCAGCAGCCCTGCTGTTACTGTGGCCAGTAACGTGCCTGGGGACTGCGGAACACTGTGTAGTGGGGGGGGCAAGGTGTCCAGCGGCGGCATTATGGGGCGCGCCCTGGAGAGGGCGCAGTCCTTGGGGGTCCATGGCAGACAGTTCAGTGTGCAAGCGTGTCAGCATGTGAGAAGGCAGGTTAAGTAAATAATATATAGACCACAGTCCCAATTTTGCCAAAATATTGTCACTGAGAAGACTTCACCCAAATGGTAAGCTTGGTCCCCCCACCCCCACCAGAGGCAATGGATTTATAAGGGGCCTTTACATTTTTCTTTATACTTTTTTATTTTCAGAATTTTCAAAAATAAACTTACAACTTTTCTACTTAGAAAAATTTTTTTTCTCCTTTAATACGAGGGAGAGATTGAAGCAGGGCCCAGTGGGAATCTACAAAGCCCTGGAAGGCAGAGAAAGCATCAGTATCACACTGAAAGCGCCAGGGCCCAGGGAAGCGCTTGGCTACCCCCTCGGTGCCCAGCGGCTCTGGAGGAGGCGGGGCCCAGTGATGTGGTCGCTGGCCGGGCTGCCCAGGTGTTAAGGAGCCTTCTTAGCTGCTCAGGCAGGCCCCACAGATCTGCACAGCCAGGGGTGTGGTGACCGTCAGCCGCTCAGCATACTCAGCCGGCTCTTCCCTCATCCTCCCGTCCTCCCCTCCCCTAATTTCAGAAATCTTCTCCTGAGGTCTTCATCTGCATTCTATGTGCATCAAGGGAGCCCCCCACCCTCTCACCCCAGCACACTTATCCTTCTGGAACAGCTCTTCCCACCGTCCCTGTTCCTCGAGGCCCAGGAAAGACTGGGGTGGGGCGAGGAGGGAGAGAAGCATCTTTGCCAGGCTTTTCCCCAGGGGCCCAGTCAGGCTGGGGGACAGTAGCTCTGTCTCTTTCTTTCTCCCCCAAGAGAGGAGGTTTCAGCCTTTGGTTTTTGTGTGTATGTGTGTGTGTGTTTCTATGACTCCTGGCAGGAGAAATGGCTGAATGATTGTCTGAGGAGAGAGGCCATACAGAATATGGAAATTAGGCTGGGGGGGCCAGCCAAGTGGAGAGTCTGAAACCACTGCTGAGGGACAAAACCTCTCCCGAGGAATCCAGTCTAGTGCAGCTCTCCCCAGCGGGCCCTCTCCCGTCAGAGCTCACAGCCTTTGTTGGAGCAGAGGTCAAAGTCCTGCCAGGGCTGACACTGGCCGTGGTAGGGCAAGGGGGGCAGAGCTCCAGGTGTGCCATCTCCCAGCCTGCCTTTCCACAAGCTGGCACGCTGCATGCACACGCCTCTCCAGGAGGCGGCAATGGGACGTTGCTCCTGCCTGTCCCCTCTCCCTTAGGGACGGAACCCAACCAAGCCAAGCGTCAGCAGTTCTGGCTTCAGATTTCACTTAGACTTGGAAACTTTATTAAAATCTCAGGAAATCTTTGTTCACTGAAATGCTTATTAGGCCAATGAGCCGTTCTGCTTGGTTAGCTCCCTAACTGTTCACTCACAGGGAACTTGGAACGCGGACTGGCATATAGTCAGCTCTTGATCAGCATCAGTGTGGCAGGAGGTAAACAAAGTAGGAGGTCTGCTTTCCCCACAGACCCCCTTGTGAAAAGGTTTCTTCCTCAGCCAGGAGAGTGGAGTAACTTCCAGAATGTTTCCTGTCTTCGAGGATTTGGGTGCCTGACAGCCACCACACAAACCAATCCCACAGAATGTAGACATGGCAGGTTTAGGAACTCAGGACCCTGCGCTGTGCCCAGGGCGTGCTCCAGCAGCTGTTTGCTCTGATTTTCCGTCACGTCCTTTGGGACATCTGCCTCTTTCTCCTCAAAGCTGCATACACCCCCATTCTCTTGCCTGGAGGTCTGGTTCATGACGGCCTTGTCTCCAGTTGGATCTGGTTTCCTGGTGGTCGGGCTTCAGTTCAGTATTAGCGGTACCCTAAACGTTTGTGAAGGCTTCTGAGGGAACGTCGGGCTTACAGTGGGTTTTCAGAGCGTCGCTGCAGTGCCGCCCTCTCAGAGGCTCATTCTCAGGTCCTCGCTGAGGGGCCTTCATCATCATGCAGAAAGCCCGCCCTTGCCTCTCCCACCGCTTTTCCCTGCCAGCACACCCTAGACTTGGGCCCAGAGTGACGGCAGGAACTCGGCGTGGCAACTCTTGGATTCAGAGGTGACTTGGGAGCTGGTCAGATCTGGAGTGGTGCCAGGGCCCAGGGGACTCTCTGCAGGCCCAGGGATCGCTAGGGTCCCAGCAGAGGGGTGTGCCGTGCAGCCTGAGCAGAGCAGTCCGGCTTCAGAGTGTCTTGCTTGCGGCCTGCCCTCTGTGAGGCCAGATTTCTGTCACCAGGCACAGGCTCTCGGGAGGCTCCCACGCCAGCAGCCACTGCAGCTTGGGCACACGGGTGAGGCCACCAGGTAATGGTCTGGATGAGCTGGCCCAACTTACTAACCTTCTCTCTGTAAAGCGGGCATAAATAATATCAACCTCAACACAATAAAAAAGTCCAGAAAAGATCTTAGAAACAGGAATTGAGGACACATCAGAAGTCATTTCACACTGGTGGAGAAAAGATAGCTCATTCAAGAAATAGACAGTCTGCTGCCTGGAAGCAAATATTAAGTGGACCTTTAAACCTTATGTTAAAATAAGTTTGAGGTAGATTAAAGATTGGATTGTAAAAATGAAACTGTGAAGTTTCAGGAAAAAACTATGGAAGAAATGTTTAAAAAATCCCAGAAAGGATTTTCTAAGCCTGATGGAACTTTAGAGAAGCTCCATGAGAAAAGTGGGTGTGTTCCAGTGTGAGCAGACAGGTTCTGCCTGAACAAAGCCAGCGCAGCAGTTCAGAGGCAACCACAAACAGGAAAGACACATGTCCACCTCTTCATAGCTAAAGGGTTAATTTCCTCACTGTGCAAAGAGCTCCTGCAGATCAAGTGCAGGATAAGTAATTCCCGAAGCAGCAGCTGTGGCTGCTCCCAGCATCCAGCCCAGAGCTGCATGGACACGAACATTGGGCTGAACTTGGCCCCACAGGTCACTGGTGCTCTCCGGGCCTCAGCTTCCTGAGCTGTAAAATGGGGTAACAGTAGTCCCCATTATTCAGTAGCTCAGCAAGTGCAAAGCACGTTGCACATGGAGGGGGGCAGTAAGTGCTGTGAATGTACTTGACGGATAAAATGTGAAAGGATGCTTGAGCTCACCTACGAGTGGGCCGACCTTGTTTAAGACACGCAGTGAGAAGCCATTTCTAAACAGCTGCACCGACGAGAGTACAGATGTCTGTCAGCCTTCTAAACACACATAGCCTTGCCCAAGCAATTTCTTTTATACCCTTTTTTGAAAATTTAAAATTGAAATAATAGTTGACATGTGATACTAGCTTCAGGTGTACTACATAATGATTTAACATCTGATAACATTATGGAATGATCACAGTAAGTCTAGTAACTGTCTGTCACCATGCGAAGTTATTACAATATTATTGACCATATTCCTTAGGCTGTATGTTACATCCCCATGGCTTATTTATTTTGTAACTGGAGGTCTGTACCTCTTAATCCCCTCTACCCGTTCTCCTCCACCTCACCTGATTCCCCTCTGGCAACTACCTGTTTGTTCGCTTTATGAGTCTCTCTCCATTTTGGTTTGCTTGTTCATTTTTTAGATTCCACGTATAAGTGAGATCATGCCGTATTTGTCTGTTTCCGCATAGTGCACTCTGGACCCCATCCACACTATCACAAATGGTTAAGTATGGTTTCATTTATTTTGGCTGTGCGGGTTGGTGGTTGTGGCGCACAGGCTTTCTCCAGCTGTGGAAAGGGGGCTACTCGCTCCCTGTGGGGTACGGCCTGTGGGGCACCCAGGCTGCAGTAGTCGTGGTTCAGGGTCCCCCAGAGCACAGGCTTGGTAGTTGTGGTGCACAGGCTTACTTGCCCTGCGGCGTGTGACATCTTCCCAGACCAGGAATCAAACCTGTGTGCATTTGCAGGCGAATTCTTTTAACCACTGAGCCACCAGGGAAGTCCCATTCTTTTTTTTTTTTTGGCTATTATTCCTCCGTGTGTGTACACCACAGTATTCATCTGTCAGTGCACCAATTTAGAGTCTCACCAGCAGTGTGTGAGATTTCCCTTTTGTCCACGTCCTTGCCAGTACTTATTTGTTGTCTTTTTGATAGTAGCCATTCTGACAGGTGTAAAGTGATATCTCATTGTTGTTTTAATTTGCATTTTCCTAACAATTAGAGATGTTGAGCATCTTTTCATGTGTCTCTCGGTCATCTGTATGTCGTTAAAAAATGAGTAGAGGATCTGAATAGAAAATTTTCCCATCAGGTTATTTGTTTTTTTAAATATTGAGTATATGAGTTCTTTGTATATTTTGTATATTAACAACCTTTATCTGATACATTGTTTGCAAATATCTTCTCCCATTCAGTAGAGTGCCCTTTCATTTTGTTGATAGTTTCTTTCACTGTCTGAAAGTTTTTCAGTTTGATATAGTCCACAATTTGTTTATTTTTGCTTTTGTTTCCTTTGAGAAGACAGATCTAAAAATATGGCTAAGTCTGATGTCAGAGTATACTCCCTATGTTTTCTTCTGGGAGTTTTATGGTTTCAGGTCTTAACATTTGAGTCTTTAATCCATTTAAATTTCATTTTTGTATATGGTATGAGAAAGTGGAACAACAGTTTTGATTATTTTGCAGGTAGCTGTCCAGTTTTCTGGACTATTTATTGAAGAGACTGTCTTTTCCCCACTGTATATTCTTGCCTCCTTTGCCATAGATTACGTGACCATATAAGTGTGGGTTTATTTCTGAGTGCTCTGTTCTGTTCCATCGATTTATGCATCTGTTTTTGTGCCACAGCCATATTGTTTTGATTACTGCAATTTTGTAGTATGGTCTGAAGACAAGGAGTGATACCTCCAGCTTTGTTCTTCTTTCTCGAGAATGGTTTGGCAGCAATCTCTCTTCTTGATAACCACCATAGAACGATGCCCATAGAGGGGGTTTGTGCAGCACCACTTATAAAAGCAGAAATTGGAAGCAGTCATCCTTCAATACAGAACTGGTGTAAAAATTTGTAATATTCACAGTTTAATAAATGTATAATCATCCATGACCTGGATGATGATGCAGCTTTAAAAGAAAGGACAGGTCTCCATCCACTGGTGCAGAGTGATCTCTTATATATACTAGGTAGTTGTGGACAGTGTGTACAAGAACCACATTCATGTAGGAATCAAGTGTGCATGTGCGTAGGTGCCCAGCTGGGGTCTGCAGGGACATCCAGGAAAGTGGGGACCATTGCTCTTGGGGGCTGGGGCTCTGTAGCTGAGAGACAGGCAGGATGCATGACTTTTCGTGTATCATAATCTGAAAAAAAAAAAAAAACCTATTCTGTGACACCACTGTGAGTAATTAAAGACAGCACGATAGGGGTTAGGAGTGGTGAGTGCAGTCAGACCATCTCAGATCCTAGCTCCACCACGAGATGTGTGACTTCGGATGTGTTTCTGACCGCTGTGTGCCTCAGTTTCCTTCTCTGTAAAATGAGGATGCAAACAGAACCTAACACAGGGTTGTGAACCTGAAGTGGGCAAGTGCACGTGAAATCTCCTGGTCCCTGTCACACAGCAAGGATGCAGCAAATACCAGCCACCCTCCGTGTCCCCCCCCGCCCCCCCGCCGGCACTGCCCCTCCCTCCTCTCCCAGGCAGGTCTCTACTTTGAGACTCCTCTCCTCCTTGAGACTCCTCTCCTCCTTGGGTGCCTGCCCCTGCCACCCACCCAGGATGGCTGTTTCAACCTAAAATCACAAAATCATATCTGCAAGGAATCTGGAAATTAATCCTGTTCTTCACCTTGGGGGAGGGCCTCCCTTGGGGCTCAGCTGGAAAAGAATCCACCTGCAGTGTGGGAGACTTGGGTTCATGAGGTTGCAAAGAGTCGGATACGATCACCGTGGGGAGTTGTCAGATCTGCCCCCCAGGTAAATGCACATGGGCTCAGGTGGGCAAGGGCCTGTGCGCTGCCTGCTGTGGCCCAGGTCAGCGCCCTGCAGCCGCTCAGGACAGGAGAGCAGCCGGGCAGGTTTGTCTTCCTGCTATACGAGGCCTCGTGTAGCCCAGCCTGGCCTCGCAGGTTGCCCCGGGGCTCACACCCTCGTGGTGCTGGTGGCGAAGAAGAACTTGGCAAGGGGCCATAACAGGCTGGCCTCACAGCCTCACGCAGGAGGCCCTCACGTTCTCCTTTCTGTTCTCAGGGGCCTAACGTGATGGAAGATCAGGACCTGCGGGAAATTGGCATCAGTGATGCGCAGCACAGGCGGAAGCTGCTCCAGGCCGCG
The DNA here is from genome assembly GCA_917880005.1 of Nanger dama. Taxonomy (NCBI): domain Eukaryota; kingdom Metazoa; phylum Chordata; class Mammalia; order Artiodactyla; family Bovidae; genus Nanger; species Nanger dama. The sequence continues at coordinate 9,297,159 of CAKJTW010000033.1, forward strand.
CGGTCCCTGCCCAAGGTGCCACCCGCAGCGCCTCGGCCTCAGCGAGGGGCAGGGCGGGCTTGGGGGCCACCAAGGGGGTGTGCCCCATCCTGGGAGCCCCACAGGGAGCACAGTGTCCTGTTCACTGCTTTGCCATGTTCCGAGGGCAGCAGAGCCCCAGGGACAGTGCACACCTAGTCCAGCCTCAGGTACAGCTCGTCTGGCGTGGAGCCTGGTACAGGCATGGCCCATCACCTGGACGCCAGGCCCTCCCCCGAGGCCCGGGGTGCGGGGCAGCACAGGAAGGGGGTCTTTGCCTGGGGGGCTGTGGGCAGTAGGCCTGAGCCTCTCCTCAGCTCTGCTGGTGCAGAGTCCCCTGGTCCCTTCTGCCTGAGGACACACAGATGAGTCCCAGCAGGGAGGCCAGCGCCCGCCCCACAGACGCACACCATCTCCTTGTCCTGCCAGGCCCATGACCGTGTCGGGCATAGAAGGGGGCCTCACAGACCATCCTCCCCATCTGGCCTCACCTGACAGGGCACCTGCCTTTCTCACTGATTTCCTGCCTCAGCTGGGCCCTGATTCGGCAGACCTGGGGTGCCTGGGTGATCCCAGGTGAGGCCAGAGACCAGAGCTGAGGCAGAGATGGCTGTGTGGGCCGAGGGACCCAGGTGCTGAGCTCATAGGCCCTTGATGGTCCTCAGGTGCCATCCCACCCCTACCCCAGCCTCCAGAGTGGTCTCTCACGTCCCCGGGGTCCCCACGGTCCTTGTCAGCCCTGCCTCCTGCCCTCGCTGCACAGGTGAAGGCACTGGGCTATGATGGGAACAGCCCCGCGTCAGTGCCCTCCTGGCTGGACTCGCTGGGGCTTCAGGACTACGTCCATTCCTTCCTGTCAAGTGGCTACAGCTCCATTGACACTGTGAAGAACCTCTGGGAGCTGGAGCTTGTCAATGTGAGTGCAGTTCTGCTCAGGCCTGGCTGGTCAGTCCTGAGCCATGAATGTCCCTGGCTGCCCTGTGGTGGGGCTGGGGGCCCAGGCGTCCACTGACCACTCCCCCCTCCCCCAGGTCCTGAAGGTGCACCTGCTCGGCCATCGCAAGCGCATCATCGCCTCCCTGGCGGACAGACCCTATGAGGAGCCGCCCCAGAAACCCCCACGGTTCTCCCAGCTGAGAGTGAGTGGGGTGGGTGGAGATGGAGGCATGTGTGCTTTGTGTTGGCAGGAATTGAAAAGAATCCTTTAGGAATTTCTAAGAGACAGTGTCACCTCTGTAGGAAAGGAGCAGCTGAGCTGATCGTCTCCTCCCAGTGTTGGGGTCAAGTGTTGGGAAAGTCATGAAAACTTATCCGAATCCCAAATGGCTAGGGCCATGTCTGAATGTCACGTTCAGCTGTCTGGGGGATTGGAGTCCCCTCAGGCGGTTTGACAGGAGCCGGAGACAAAGCCTGGAACATGGCAGGGCTAGGCCTTCCTCCGTTTCTTAAGGAAATCCCTGTGATTTTTAAAACCTCACAGATGTTTTGTTGCTCAATGCAGGTAATTTCTGACTGAAAAGCAGGTTAGACTGTGAGCCTGTGGTTCAGGAAGACTCTCCCCCAGACCTGCAGGGCTGCTGGTAGGCAGTGGGTAGGCCCTGAGCTAGAGTCTCAGCCTCAAAGTGGGCATGGTTTCACCCTTTCACACGTGAGGAAGCCAGGGCCCAGGCTGGTTCCGAGACCAGACGCTCTGCCGATATTCAGACATGGAAACCGAGGAGACAGGGTGCCCATGAGGAGCACAGTGTCTTCTCAGGGGGACCCTGAGATTGAGTCACGCATCCCCGGCACCTGCAATCAGCTGTGGCAGACAGTTTTCTCTTTGAGAAGGTGGAGCTTCCCCACCCTACAACCACCCCCTCCCTGCGCGCTCCGGGCTGCAGGCTGTGCTTGGGACCAGCTGCCCACCTGCAGGGCCCGGTTGTCAGGGCTTTCTGGCTGGAGGAGTCTGGCCACTGATGCCCAGCTCCTGCCCTTTCTCACCGACTCGCCCCTGGAACTGGGCCCTGATACTGGCAGCCTGAGGCCCGGCCAGGCGGCCCCCAGACTCACAGCTTTCCCTGCCGCAGTGCCAGGACCTGTTCTCGCAGACGTCGTCCCCACTGAGCCAGAACGACTCCTGTGCTGGGCGGTCAGCTGACCTGCTGCTGCCTCCTGGGGACACAAGCAGGAGGCCACACGACAGCTTGCACGAGCCTGTGGCGCCCTCTCGGGCAGAGCGCTTCCAGAACCCAGGTGGGCAGGGGGCCCAGATGGGGTCCCTGCACCCCTCCCAGCAGGACAGGGTTCCCCCTGCCTGGCGCAGGCTGCAGGCTTCATCCCACCCCCCAGCTATGGCCTGGCCTGCGTCCTCCACAGGGCGAGCCTTCGCTCCGTGTCTTTGACCCGCTTCTTCTCTTGTGACTCACTCGTCTCAATTCTGGCCTCTGAGGAGTCCCCACACCTTTGCACCAGCACAACTGTGAATTTTACAAGATTCCAAAAGCATGTTGTCTGGCAGTCTTAGTGACTCTGTATCAAGACTTTCCATCTTGCTGGGAGCCCTGAATTTCCCTTCATCCCCATGCCTTCCCCTGTGCCCTAGTTGAGGACCCCCATCATCTGGCCCATGGTGGCCTCCCACACCCCTGCACCCCAACTCCTGTCACAAGGACCCCTATAAAGCACATCCGTGGCCCTGGAGACATCCTTGCCCCTCCACTACCCCAGTATCAGATCATCTCCGACACCACAGAGCCTTCCACATGGAGCTGCTCACAGATGGGCAGCTGAGGTCCCGGCTTCCCTACCTGTTCTCAGCCTGGACAGGCCTCGCCTCTACCCCAGCCCTTCTGAAGGGCTGGTCTGCCTCTGCCCTGGAGCTCCTGGAGGTGGCTGGCAGGCCAGAGCCAGGTGGGGCGCTCGGGAGCCCCTAGAGCAGCAGGCTGACCTGGGGCCCCACATGTTCTGCAGGAGGAGCACCGAGAGGCCAAGTTGACCCTCCGGCCCCCAGCCTGGCCGCCCCCTACGCCCCTGTGCAGAGCTGGCAACACCAGCCGGAAAAACTCATCTTCGAGTCCTGCGGTTACGAAGCCAACGTGAGTAACCCCTTCCTCCAGCGCAGGGCCCCATGCTGTTCTCAGCTCTTTGGCCATCCCAGCATTGAGGGGAGGGGAGCCATGGGAGAGGGCCCAGATCGGCTGGGCGGTCCCAGCATGGCGACACGGACAGCTGAACATGCCTACTGCTCGCTCTCACAGTATCTGGGCTCCATGTTGATCAAAGATCTGCGAGGGACAGAGTCCACACAAGACGCCTGTGCTAAGATGCGGGTAGGCTGTCTCGGGCGGTGGGGTACTGAGCGCGGCCAGGACGGTGGGCAGCGAATGGTGGCGCGAGCTGCAGCTGCAGGGCCCCGCCCAGAGGAGCGGCACTGACGGGCCTCCCGTTTGCTGTAGAAATCCACAGAGCACATGAGGAAGATCCCCACCATCGTCCTGTCCATCACGTACAAAGGGGTCAAGTTCATCGATGCCTCCAACAAGGTGTGTCCCTCTCCCTGTCCCTCACCCCTGCCAGCCGGGCGCCTTCCTCGCCTGTTCCACCTCCGCCCCTGGCCCAGTGTCAGTGTCTCATGCACCCCTTACCTGGGTCCCAGGAGACAGCTTGTCTTCCTCAGCATGGGCTCCACTGGCCACTTCGCTGCTCACAGGCCTTAGAGAGCGCAGGACACCCCCAGGCCCCACGCTCGGGCCCTGGAGGGCAAGAGGAGGCTGGATGTGAGCATTTACTCTCTCGGATGCTGTGGTCAGGGGTGGAGACCCCAAACCTAGATCAGAGGAGATTAAGCGCCACCCTCGACCCCCTCCCCCCAGAGAGCAGATGAGGAAGTGGCGTTTGGCCGACGCCCTGGGCTGGGACAAAAAGTAGTGCTGGTGACGGAGCATTGCAGAGCCGCTTTCCCCACAGAACGTCATCGCAGAGCATGAGATCCGGAACATTTCTTGCGCGGCCCAGGACCCAGAGGACCTGTGCGCCTTTGCCTACGTCACTAAGGACTTGCAGACCGGCCACCATTACTGCCACGTCTTCAGCACGGTGGATGTGGTAGGTGGAGGCCACGTGGCCCACGCACCTGGGTGCTGGCACCTGGCGGGCACCGAGCTGCACCTGTCAGGAGCGAACGCCTGGCGCATAGAGTGGCACAGCGGCTCCGCCCAGGGTTCTAGCGACAACAGTTGCCCTGCTTCTGGCTGTGCGTGTGTTCCCGGGCCAGGGCTACACCTCCCCTGGCTGTGGCTGACCCTCCCGCAGGGCTGTCTTCCTGAAAGCCCTCCGCCAACAGGGAGTCTCCTTCCCCAGAGCCCAGCTTGGGCTGGGCCCTGGCGCTGCTGGGCTGACGGGAGGTGTTCGCGCGCCACCCCTGGGGAGTGGACGCGTGACCCGGGTGGTGGCCCCAAGACGGGGCCTGTCCCAGGCTTGCTGCCCTCAGGTCTTCAGGGGCCCGCCCAGGACCTCCGTTGGTGCTCTGGGCCCAGCCACAGCCTCTCGGCTTTGACACGCACTGGCTTGTGAGCTAGGAACTCCCCTCCCTGCTCCACACCTGCACAGCGGGACAGAGTGTAACTATTTCAGGGCTTGATCTAAAGAGGAAGTCCCCCAGAAGGTGCCCGGCCCAGTTCCTACAGCTCACCTTCCTTGTCATTTCTGGGCACCATACTCTGAAGCCACTGGGACCCCAGGGCTCATCTCTAGAGTGGAATCACCCACAAAGAAACAAAGTGTGCACTTTGTTCGGGGCGCACGTCGCTTTCAGCACAGCTGTTCCCTGCACCTGTGTGCTGCTGCCCAGCCTGTGTGGGTTCCGGGGTTGGGGGCGCGTCGTCAGGGCGATGCTCCCCGCTCCCTCCTCTCACCCTGTGCCCTGCCTCTTCCCAGAACCTGACCTATGAGATCATCCTGACGCTGGGCCAGGCGTTTGAGGTGGCCTACCAGCTGGCCCTGCAGGCCCAGAAGTCCAGGCCCATGGGGGGCCTCTGCCGCGGAGGTGATCGAGACCAGATCTTCCAAGCCGGTGCCGAAGCCCCGGGTGGGCGTGAGGAAGTCAGCGGTACGTGGGCCTCGGGGCCCAGGGCCCCGGGAGGAGCCGGGTGGAGGGTCTGGTGCGGCCGTGACCCCGCCCATGTCTGTCTGCTTCGCTCCGCGCCCCAGGTGCCGCCGTCCCCCGACAGTCGCTGTTGTCCCTGTCACACCCGCCCCGCCCACCGTCCTTCGTACCTCCCGCTGCCGTCTGTTAGTCCTGGAGTCAAGGTCTCTACACCTGCTGTGTGTGTCAGTCTCCCCGCGGACCGTGAGCTCCTGGAGACTCTGGCGCCCCCTGACCCACCTGCCCGTCTTCCCTGAGCTGCCCGCACCCCCCCTCCCCCCCCGTGCTGTGGCCTGTCTCTGCTGTGTGTCCTCCTCTTTCCAGAGGTCAGGGTGCTCGCCGTGGTCTTGCCCGGGGGAGCTCTCTGGCCCCACGGTTTGGGTTTTCCAACCCCTTCCCCGCTTCTTGCGCCAGGAACCGCCCAGGGACCCCAGCAGTTCCACGCCCCAGGAGCCAGCCTCCTGGGACGCTCCTGCGAGGTGCCCCTCCTGCTCCCCACCCCGAGAGCTGGCTCTCTGGCGGAGAATAGGGCACCCCCGGGGACACGGATGCCAGTGTGGCCCCTCTGACCCTGCCCCCTCCTCCTTGGCAGCTGGAGCCACCTGACACGGACCCCGACGCCCAGTCCCACGCCAGCGTCTCCTGGGTCGTGGACCCCAAGCCAGACTCCAAGCGGAGCCTCAGCACCAAGTACGAGACCACTATCTTCTAAGCACCCGCCCCGCCTCCACTAGTCTCACGTGCCTTCCGGCTGCCTCTCTGCTCTTCTCTGCTCTCCTTCCACCCGCTGAGGCCAAGGCCCTCCCCCCGCCCGGGCCTCCCCTCCCGCGTCAGCCTCACCACCCCCGCCACCGGACACTGTGAATACCCGCTTTGGTCGAGGACGGCTTGGCGAGGGGGCGAGTTGCCTTTGAGATTGGGCAGCGGGAGGGCGGCACGCTGGATCCCGAGGGAGGCCGTCTCCAGGGAGCGGCCCCCCGATGGGGCGGGGCTCCCTGCCGGCTCCTCCCCCAGCTTGAGTCTCACGCTGCCAAGAGCTCGCCACGCCCTCCCGACACTACCAGCCACTGTGACCACCTGGGGCCAGAGCCCCTGCACGCCGCTCACGCTGACCTGCGGCCTGTCTTCCTGCCTGAGACCCTCAGCTCGGCCCACTGTGAGGGCCCTAGGGCACATGCCTGGCTCCAAAGCCTGGGACACCCACAGGCTGGCTCCACGCGCCTGGAGTCTTTGTCTCGGGGCCTTGAGCTGCATGGAGTGGGATGGCTCCTCACGCCTCGGCCGGGAAGTGACAGGCGGGCGAAAGAGGAAGGCCGCCCAGTGGGACCCGCAGGAGGGGTCAGTGCCCTGCACGACCTCCCCTCAGGACGGCGCCGCTCGAGGGCGGCGACCTGGGCCGGGCAGTGCTTGCTGGCGCTTCTCCGTGATGTGGGGATCAGGGCGGTCAGCAGCGGGGAAGGCGGCGCGGAGGCTGTTGGAGGCCCGGCGCCCTTGCTGGGGAGAGCCGCGGTTCCATGGGGGGAAGCACAGCATGGAGCGCGACTCGGGAGCACCGCCGCTCAGTGGCGGCGGTTCCTTTAGAGCCGAAACCCAGTGGACAAGCCGAGGTGGGTCTCCTGCCTCCTGCCCTCGTGCCTTCCGAGCAGATGCCTGAGCCACGGAGGGTACTCGGGAGGCCGCGAGGGGCCTTCTGTTCTGCCTCCCTGTTTTCTCTCCGTCTCCTCCACTGTGTGCAGCCCCTTTGGTTAACCTTTTCCTCCCCTCGTTGTGTTTGCTTCTGCCAAGCTGAGCCACCGAGGAACCGACTGTGCTGCAGAAACAGCCGTGCGGAGTGCAGGCTCCCCGCCACCGCCGCTGCCGCCGCCGCCTCACCTGCATTGGAGACCGAGGCCCGCCTCTGCCCGCAGGACTCCTCCCGGCTGTGGGCCCGGGCCAGCCGCCAGGCCTCATGGAGGGAGCCCTGCCCCGGTGCCGAGCAGCCCTCCAGCCTCTAGCAGATGAGACTGGGACTCCAGAGACCCTGACTTGTCCAGAAAACGTTTTTTAATAGAAAAAAGTTTTTATAAAATTAACTTTAATACTTGGCTCAAACCTCTAGGTTAAACTGCCAATCTTTAGACCAGTGGCCATACGGTCCAAGGGTAGCGGGCCTCTGTCCTCAGGCCGGTGCGTGGGCGCGCTTGGGCAGCTCCGAAAGGAGACGCTGGGTGACCTGGAGTGGCCCGACAGCTGCCCTCATCAGCCGCCACTCCTTTCTGAGCCGCACACGCGGCTTCTCGTCCCCCGCCTGGAGCCGAGGCGCGGCTGCGGCGGCTTCCCTCCGTCCCTGGCGGGCCGGGCAGAGGAGGAGCAAGTTCCGGGCCGCCGTGGTCAGAACACCGCCCTGGGCTGCATGCCACTGGCCCTCCAGTGACCTCAGGCCGGCCGAGTCGGATCAGAAAGGAGAGGAAGCAGCTGTATTTGTCTTGGGCATTAACGGGTAGGTCAGCTGAGGTGGCTGCCTGCAGGTTTGTGATTTATCTAATCAGGTGTGTGTGATTAGTACTCACATTGGTCTGACTGCCCTCCTTTCAGCTCTGGGCTCACCCCAGGCTCTGAGGGTGGAGAGGGCTGGGTGCGGAGGCAGTTTGCTCCCCCACTGTGGCCTCCAGGGCCGGCAGTGCCTCTGCCGGAGCCATCCTGTTGGCCGGCTTTGCTTTGCGCCTTTGGTTGCATTGCTCCTCCTGGAGGCAGTAGAATGGGAGGGTCTCGTTCCTTGCGGCTAGACCAGGTCAGCTGCGTGTCTAGCAGCTCCCAGAGCAGAGCCTTTCCTCCCCAAGCAGGCCCCCTGCTTTGCAGGCACAGTGCAGTCGGTCCTGGGATCCGTAGGTCCAACGCCTTGGCAGCACCCCACCCCCTGGCCAAGAGCTCCGGGGGCAGGGGGTGCGGGCCCGGTGGGTCCCTGCACCGGCCACACCACAGGCCCAGGGGGTCGCCCTTACTCTGGGATGGAGACAGGTGGTCCTGCCCTTTCGGTACTAAACAAAGACCTCAACACCGGAAGTCTGATTCATGTCCTGCTGCTCCCAGGGCCTGACGGTTCTACTGTGCAGTATTCAGCCCCTCCTTCTTCCAGGGATGGACAAGGAGCCCAAGCTGGGAGGGGAGACCGTGGGTCCAGCCACAGCACACGTGCTGTGCCCTCTTCCTCCTGAGGAAGGCCGGTCTCCTCTAATTAGGCCCCTCGTGGTGGGTGGTGGATCCATAAAGAAAACTGTAGACACTACGATGAGTTCCTCAAGCTGTTTTTTGTTTTTGTTTTTATGTCCTAGGTAGGTGTCTCCTCCTCTTAAAGCTGCTATATCTTCTTTATTTATTCAGGGTGTTTTCATATTGGAAAGCCTTGGCTAATCTGCTCTGGATTTTGAGATTGGTTTATTTCTCAGTAGTCAAAAAGGGAGGGGCTAGATCTTTTATACTCCTCCTCTGGGACAGGTACTCTCCCTTCCCTAGAAAGAAATATTATAACATTGAGGACAGGCTTCACATGGAGAAGCCTCGCTTCTGCACGCAAATGCAGCCCTGTTCTGAACTGAGCAGGCCCTTCAGGCAGGACTCGAGATGGGGGCGCTCTCTGGTCCGCCCTCTTCCTCGCAGCTGCTCCAAGTGAGCGGGGCTTCCTTCCAGACAGGCTCTGCCTCTGCGATGCTCACACCGCTCCAGGGCCTCCAGCTGCAGCTCTGGGAAGTCCCTCGAGAAGCCTGGGGCTGAGCAGGCCAGTCTGCCCTCAGCCCGTGTGTGGGGGTGCCCAGGCCTGCAGGACGACTGTCAGACGCAGTTCACAAAGTGTTGTTGCTAACGGTGTGGCAATGGGACTGAATTGTAATAAAATGTTATTTAATCTTTGTCTCTGTATTTTGATACTTGAATGACTTCCCCTTCTATTTTACTGTACATATAATTGTTAATCTGTCTGATTTTGTCTAAATTACGAACACCTTGTGGTACCACGCGTAACCGACCTGTGCGACAGCATAGGCTGACCTCACTACATGAGAGAGTGTAAATATTCCTGGGCTTTTGGCTTTGGTTTTGTTATTTTCGAAACTGTACAACTTAGAACATACTGAATTAATAAATGAGAAGTGACATGAAGCCGGCCTTACGTTGTGGAGTCTGAGTTGGAATATTTCCTGATGGTTTTCCAGCAGAAGCGCAGGCACAGGCCAGCCTCTGGCTCGGGGTGCTAAGGAGGATCCACTCTGCTTGGCTGGCACCAGTCTGGGGAACCAGCTCCACCTGGCTCTCTCCAGCAGGAAGGGCTGCTGGTCAGCGCTGACCCTGCCCTGGTGTGAGGGCCCTGCGGTCACCGTCCCCTCCTCAGGTTCGGCTGGTCTGAACACTGAGCAGGGCCTGGGCTGGTCACCCACAGATGTGACTGGATGCCAGCGTTATCAGGCCAGTGGGAGTGGAGAGCTCTGGAAGGAGAGTCTCCTTCAGGAATGCATTCGATTGTGGAGGCAAAGTTTTACACACACAACTAGCTACCAGCCCAAGGCCACTCAACGAGGCTCTCCAGACATCCTGAGCTGTGGGGATGGGAGGGACACGGTGCTCACCAAGCCAGCTGGCACTGGGGCTGTTGGTCAAGAGAGCACTGGAAAGACACAGGCAACACTGATGACCCAACAACCGCCCCATCAGCCCTTACCCCTGCCTGGGTATTGCCTTCTCTGCAGAGGAGGAAAGGGGCTCAGAGAGGTTAAAATGCCCACCCAGGGCTAGCCAGAGAGGCACCTAGAAACCCTCTAGTCCAGTGATGTCCAGCTGTCCTAGTTCGTGTTGGGCACCCAGGCCTGCCAGGCCATAGACCACACTGCACTTGACTGAGGAGGAGCCAGAGCTGGACTGCAGGCACAAGGGTGGTGGGTGGCTCACAGCCGGGGTGGAGGGACACACCCCGCAACGCATCAGTCCATGCTCCCATCTCTACCCCCTGTTCCTCAGGACCTGGAAGCAGAAGCAGGGGCCAGGCATTGGGCATGCTTGCATTGTGGCCCCCAGAGCAGGCCTCCACACACCCCGCTCCCCATCCTCATCGGTCCCCCTCTCACAGATGGGGTGTGGACCAGTCACCCAGGCTGCAGGGCTGTCAGGACGGAAGGTGCAGTGACCAGGGGCCTGGTCTAGACACCCTTTGTTGGCCTCGGTGCCCCTGGCCTCAACCTCACAAGGGTCCAGGTCCCCCAAAACCCAGTGGGCGGGCCAGCGGGCCTTCTCAGCTCACAGCATTGACCATCACAACCAGCAGCTGCGGGGTCTCAACTCCACTTCCCAGCACAGCCCCTGAACCTCTGTGACTGCTCTTCTCAGGACTGGCTATTACAAACAGTTAGAAACAAGCATGTACCAAATTGAAGAATTTCCTTACCACCATAAAATATTTATTATTTAGTAAACAGAGCTGAGACAAGCAGGTAGCTGTGGGGGTGATGGGAATGGTGCAGGGAGATTTATATTACTACTTATACCAAAATCAATTCCAGATGGTTCGCATGTTTAAATGTTAAAAACCAACAAAGCTAGAAGAAAAGGAGTTTTTCATAATCTTGGTATGAGAAAGGTCTTTCCAAACATGTTACATAACTGAGTTCACTTTCTTAAGGATTTATATATTCAGCTATATAAAAATCAAACATTGCTGCAAAGCAAAATGCAACATTATTAAAACAACTGAGAACAGTCTTTGCACCAAATGTATGTAACGAAGGACAACTTGACAACAGCTCTCAAAAGTAAATCAACTTCCAGGAAGATCAAGTAGACAGACTTTCCCCTATTCTTGCAAGTATAATTAAAACCCTGGCAGACACACCAGTGGGTACAAAGCCCAAACAAAAGCCTGCTCTCAGAGGACAAGGAAAAAGGCAGCCTGGCAAGACAGCTTTTAGACATGGAACTGCTCTAACTCATCCAAGCATCACAGGAAAAAAACTGGCCCCTCTTTCCATGGGCCAGAAAAGGCCAAGTGGTGAGCCTAGATGTCCCTCCTCACCACATATCAAGGTGCCCTAACACCCTCTGGGGTGGCATTAGAGGAGGCCTAACTGGGAACTTGCAATCACCCAGCAATTAGGTGGTTGCTCTTAACAACAGGAACCAAAATAAAGATCTCAGTGGATGGGCTCAAGAGCAGAATAAACAACAAAGAGAAGAATCCACAAATTAGAGAATAGAACAATAGAATTTACCCAATTAGAAGAACAGAGAAAAGACTAAAAAAAAACAAGGAGTCTCAGGGACCTAACAAAAGATCAAACACATATGTCAGCAGAGTCCCAGAAGGAGAGAAAGTGAGTGGGGCTGAAAGAGACCTCCATGCAATAATGGCTGAAGACTTCTCATTAACCTACAGAATCAAGAAGCTGAGCACACCCCAAACCAGATAAAAAGAAATCCATGCCATCACAATTAATTTTCTGAATATGAAAGACAAAAGAAAAATTCTTAAAAGCAGCAAGAGAAAAATGACATCTTACCTATCAGGGGAAAATAATTTGAATGACATACAGTTGACTTGTCAGCAGGACTGTGGCACCCAGGAGGAAGTAGTATATTTTTCCAGTGCCAAAAGAAAAGAACTGTGAGCCCAGAATTCTATACCCTGCAAAAATATCCTTCAGGAGTGAAGAAAAAATCAAGACATTCTCAGATGAAGGAAAACTGAGAAACTTATTCACCAGCAGACCTACCCTGGACTTCCCTGGTGGCTCAGATGGTAAACTGTCTGTCTACAATGCGAGAGACCCGGGTTCAATCCCTGGGTTGGGAAGATCCCCTGGAGAAGGAAATGGCAATCCACTCCAGTATGTTGCCTGGAAAATCCCATGGACAGAGGAGCCTGGAAGGCTAAAGTCCACGGGGTCGCAAAGAGTCGGACACGGCTGAGCAACTTCACTTCACTTCTTCAGACCTACCCTAAGAGAATGGTGAAACTTCTCTAAATAGAAAGGAAATGAAAAAGGAAAAAAAAATGAACCTTGAAATATCAGGAAGGATAAACATTAAGCAAAAATATGGGTAAATACAACGGACTTGCCCTCTCCTACTGAGTTTTCTAAATTATGTTTGATGGTTGAAGCAAAATCCTAGCACTGTTTAATGTTCTAAATGCAAGTAGTGGAAGTATTTTAAACAATTTTATAAATGATAAGGGTGAGGAGATATAAAACAAGAAGATTTCTATACTTCAGTTGAACTGGTAAACAATGACACCAATAGACTATGGACAGTTATTATATAGTGTGTGTGTGTGTGTGTGTGTGTGTGTGTGTGTGTATAAAATAGCTGGAGCAAACACTAAAAAGTTTTTCAAGGAGATAAACTCATAAGGAGAAACAGAAATGGAATTTTTTTAATGGTTTCAAGAAACAGGGAGATAGGAAAAAGAACAGAAAAACAAAAAATAATAACTAGAAAATTAAAATTAATTGGCAGACTTAAGCCTACAGTTCAGTTCAGTCGCTCAGTCGTGTCCGACTCTTTACGACCCCATGAATCACAGCACGCCAGGCCTCCCTGTCCATCACCAACTCGCCGAGTTCACTCAGACTCGCATCCATCGAGTCAGTGATGCCATCCAGCCATCTCATCCTCTGTCGTCCCCTTCTCCTCCTGCCCCCAATCCCTCCCAGCATCAGAGTCTTTTCCAGTGAGTCAACTCTTCGAATGAGGTAGCCAAAGTACTGGAGTTTCAGCTTTAGCATCATTCCTTCCAAAGAAATCCCAGGGCTGATCTTCAGAATGGATTGGTTGGATCTCCTTGCAGTCCAAGGGACTCTCAAGAGTCACCTCCAACACCACAGTTCAAACACATCAATTCTTTGGCGCTCAGCCTTCTTCACAGTCCAACTCTCACATCCATACATGACTACTAGAAAAACCGTAGCCTTGACTAGATGGACCTTAGCTGGCAAAGTAATGTCTCTGCTTTTGAATATGCTATCTAAGTTGGTCATAACTTTTCTTCCAAGGAGTAAGCGTCTTTTAATTTTATGGCTGCAATCACCATCTGCAGTGATTTTGGAGCCCCCAAAAATAAAGTCTAACATTGTTTCCACTGTTTCCCCATCTATTTCCCATGCAGTGATGGGACCAGATGCCATGACCTTCATTTTCTGAATGTTGAGCTTTAAGCCAACTTTTTCACTCTCCACTTTGACTTTCATCAAGAGGCTCTTTAGTTCCTCTTCACTTTCTGCCATAAGGGTGGTGTCATCTCCATATCTGAGGTTATTGATATTTTTCCCAGCAATCTTGACTCCAGCTTGTGTTTCTTCCAGTCCAGCGTTTCTCATGATGTACTCTGCATAGAAGTTAAATAATCAGGGTGACAATATACAGCCTTGACGTACTCCTTTTCCTATTTGAAACCAGTCTGTTGTTCCATGTCCCATTCTAACTGTTGCTTCCTGACCTGCATACAGAGTTCTCAAGAGGCAGGTCTGGTGGTCTGGTATTCCCATCTCTTGAAGAATTGTCCACAGTTTATTGTGATCCACACAGTCAAAGGCTTTGGCATAGTCAATAAAGCAGAATTAGATGTTTTTCTGGAACTCTCTTGCTTTTTCCATGATCCAGCGGATGTTGGCAATGTGATCTCTGGTTCCTCTGCCTTTTCTAAAACCAGCTTCAACATCTGGAAGTTCACGTATTGCTGAAGCCTGGCTTGGAGAATTTTGAGCATGACTTTACTAGCATGTGAGATGAGTGCAATTGTGTGGTAGTCTGAGCATTCTTTGGCATTGCCTTTCTTTGGGATTGGAATGAAAACTGACCTTTTCCAGTCCTGTGGCCACTGCTGAGTTTTCCAAATTTGCTGGCATATTGAGTGCAGCACTGTCACAGCATCATCTTTCAGGATTTGAAATAGCTCAATTGGAATTCCATCATCTCCACTAGCTTTGTAGTGATGCTTTCTAAGGCCCACATGACTTCACATTCCAGGATGTCTGGCTCTAGATGAGTGATCACATCATCATGATTATCTGGGTCATGAAGATCTTTTCTGTACAGTTCCTCTGTGTATTCTTGCCACCTCTTCTTAATATCTTCTGCTTCTGTTAGGTCCATACCATTTCTGTCCTTTATCAAGCCCATCTTTGCATGAAATGTTCCCTTGGTATCTCTAATTTTCTAGAAGAGATCTCTAGTCTTTCCCATTCTGTTCTTTTCCTCTATTTCTTTGCATTGATTACTGAAGAAGGCTTTCTTATCTCTTCTTGCTATTCTCTGGAACTCTGCATTCAGATGCTTATATCTTTCCTTTTCTCCTTTGCTTTTCGCCTCTCTTCTTTTCAAAGCTATTTGTAAGGCCTCCTCAGACAGCCATTTTGCTTTTTTGCATTTCTTTTCCACGGGGATGGTCTTGATCCCTGTCTCCTGTACAGTGTCACAGACCTCATTCCATAGTTCATCAGGCACTCTATCTGTCAGATCTAGGCCCTTAAATCTATTTCTCACTTCCACTGTATAATCATAAGGGATTTGATTTAGGTCATACCTGAATGGTCTAGCAGTTTTCCCTACTTTCGTCCAATTTAAGTCTGAATTTGGTAATAAGGAGTTCATGATCTGAGCCACAGTCAGCTCCTGGTCTTGTTTTTGTTGACTATATAGAGCTTTTCCATCTTTGGCTGCATAGAATATAATCAATCTGATTTCGGTGTTGACCATCTGGTGATGTCCATGTGTAGAGTCTTCTCTTGTGTTGTTGGAAGAGGGTGTTTGCTATGACCAGTGCATTTTCTTGGCAAAAATTAGTCTTACTAGTCTTTGCCCTGCTTCATTCCGCATTCCAAGGCCAAATTTGTGTGTTACTCCAGGTGTTTCTTGACTTCCTACTTTTGAATTCCAGTTCCCTATAATGAAAAGGACATCTTTTTTGGGTGTTAGTTCTAAAAGGTCTTGTAGGTCTTCATAAATCCGTTCAACTTCAGCTTCTTCAGCTTTACTGGTTGGGGTATAGACTTGGATTACTGTGATATTGAATGGTCTGCCTTATAAACGAATGGAGATCATTCTGTCGTTTTTGAGATTGCATCCAAGTACTGCATTTTGGACTCTCTTGTTGACCATGATGGCTACTCCATTTCTTCTGAGGGATTCCTGCCCGCAGTAGTAGATATCATGGTCCTCTGAGTTAAATTCACCCATTTCAGTCCATTTTAGTTTGCTGATTCCTAGAATGTCACCGTTCACTCTTGCCATCTCATGTTTGACCACTTGCAATTTGCCTTGATTCATGGACCTGACATTCCAGGTTCCTATGCAATATTGCTCTTTACAGCATCGGACCTTGCTTCTATCACCAGTCACATCCACAGCTGGATATTGTTTTTGCTTTGGCTCCATCCCTTCATTCTTTCTGGAGTTATTTCTCCACTGATCTCCAGTAGTGTGTTGGGCACCTACTGACTTGGGGAGTTCCTCTTTCAGCATCCTATCATTTTGCCTTTTCATACTGTTCATGGGGTTCTCAAGGCAAGAATACTGAAGTGGTTTGCCATTCCCTTCTCCAGTGGACCACATTCTGTCAGACCTCTCCACCATGACCCACCCGTCTTGGGTTCCCCTGCGGGCATGGCTTAGTTTCATTGAGTTAGACAAGGCTGTGGTCCTATTGTGATTAGATTGACTAGTTTTCTGTGAGTATGGTTTCAGTATGTCTGCCCTCTGATGCCCTCTTGCAACACCTACCATCTTAATTGGGTTTCTCTTACCTTGGGCGTGGGAGACTTAAACCCTAACATATCATAATTACACTAAATTTAAATGGTCTACAAAACATCAATTAAAAGACTGGAGGAGACTTTTAAAATGAACCAACTACATAAGAAACCCACTTCAAATAACAATAATATAGGCAGGCTAACAAAAAGGATAGAAAAAGATATATAATACAAACATTAATCAAAAGAAAACAGTGGCTATGTTGATATCTTATAGACTTCAGACTGAGAGGGTTATAGGCAGGAAGGCCAGGGGTCTCCAAACTGAGGAAATAGGCTGCAAGTGTCAGACATTTTTTCCTCTCTCTCTCAAGCAGCAGGAGGAAACAAACTACAAGTGTCAGATTTTTCTTTCCCTTCTCTACACAAAATTAAAAGGAGGTTTCTTTTAAAATCCTGTGCTGCCATCATGACACCTGGTTCCACCTGAACTTAACTTTTCTCAAACCTTGAGCTAACCGATGTAGTTTTTCTTATGGAAATGTTTTTCTTAAAGCTATGTTAATGAACTATGCGAAAGTGAAGTCGCTCAGTCCTGTCTGACTCTTTGTGACCCCATGGACGGTAGCCTGTCAGGCTCCTCCATCCATGGGATTTTCCAGGCAAGAATACTGGAGTGGGTTGCCATTGCCTTCTGCAGTTCTGCAGGGGATCTGCATGACTCAGGAATCGAACCCAGGTCTCCCATCTGAGCCACCAGGGAGGTCCCCTGGATTGAATTCCTCTCCCCCAGAGGCCAAGGATCCCAGCATTTTTCACGGCTCAGCAACAACCTTTTAAGAGCAAAGAAAATCATGAGAGAGAAGAGGGTACTATATAATCATAAAAGATCAGGCACCAAGAAGACATATCAATCCTAAATGCATGTGCACCAAACAACACAGCAGTAAAATACGTGAAGTAAAAACTGAGTTGAAAAGGGAAACAAATTCACGAATGCTCTGGGCTGAACTGTGTCCCTCCAAAATCTGTATGTTGAAGCCTTCACTCCCAGTTTACTGTATTTGGAGATAGGGCTTTTCAGAGGTAATTAAAGTTAAGTTAGGTCATAAGGGTGGGATCTTAATTCAGTAGGGTTACTGGCCTTACAAGAAGAGGAAGACAGAGAAAGAGAGAAACACATATGGAATTTTTAAATGTTTTCAAGAAACTCACAGGGACATAGGAAAAAGAACAGAAAAATGAAAACAGAATAACTAAAAATAAAAAGTTAATTGGCAGGCTTAAGCCCTAACATAAGATAAAGATGCACATAGGCACCAAGGAAAGGCCGTGTAGAAACACAGCAAGAAGGTGACTGTCTACAAATCAGGAAAAGAGTCCTCATTTTCCTCTGACAGGAAAATGACCCTGCCAGACCTTGGTCCGGGACTCTGTAGCCTTTACAACTGTGAGAAATAAATTTCTACGGTACATTGTTATAGCAGCTTGAGCAACAAATATAGAGTTGAAGATTCAACTCAGTTGGAAACTGTCAACAACTGGTAGAACAACTAGAGAGAAAATCAGCAATGATACAGAACACAACCCCATCAACCACCAGGCTCTCACGGACAGTGCTGTTATCTGACCAATAACAGCAGGATGAACTTTTATTTCAAGTGCTCTTGGAACATATTCCAAGACAGACCATATCCTGGGCCATAAAAGAAAGCTCAGCATATTTAAAAGAACTAAAATAATAAAGAGTGTGTTCCTGAAACACAACAGAATCAAAATAGAAAATCAGTAACAGAAAGAGAACAGAAAATTCTCTAAAACACTTGGAAATAACACAATTTAAGTAATCTAAGAGTCAAAGAGAAATCTCCAGGGAAATCAAAATAAACATTAAATTGAATGAATATGAACATACAACACATCCAAATTTGTGGGGAAGGGTAATGAAGTGCTGAAAAGGACATTCACAGCAGTAAATGCACACACTGGGAAAAAGAGCAATATAAACCCAAAGCAAGAAGGAAATAATAAATGAAAACAGAAAATAGGGAAGTATCAATGAAACAAAGAAGTTGTTTTATGAAATGATCAATAAAATGGACAAATCTGTAGTTTTGAAGCAGAAACTAACAGAGGAGAAAAAAAGAAAACAAAGACTACCAACACCAGGGGTGAAACAGTGGCTGTGGCTACAAACCCTGCAGACATCAGAAGGAGTAATAACCAAACACCATCATAACTCTAAACACATAAATGTGACCTCTCAGAACTACAGACCAGTTCCTCAAAAAACAGTCACAAGTCAACATGTGAAACAACTCATTTTAATCCATCATTAAAAACTGAATCCATAATTTAAAAAAACCCTAAGCCCAGATGATTTCACTGAAGAATTCTACCAAATGTTTAAAGAAGAATCAATACCAATTCTACACAATTTGTTTCAGAAAACAGAAGAGGAGGAATGGCTCCTAATCCATTCATTCTATGAGCTAATATTATCCTGATGCCAAAACCAACAAGAGATACAAAAAAGAGAGAACTATACACTAATACCACTCTCATGAATAGAGACATAAAAAATCGGTAACAAATTATTAGCCAATAGAATTCAGACATATATAAAAAGAATTTTACATCATAACCAAATGATGTTC
Organism: Nanger dama; assembly: GCA_917880005.1. Taxonomy (NCBI): domain Eukaryota; kingdom Metazoa; phylum Chordata; class Mammalia; order Artiodactyla; family Bovidae; genus Nanger; species Nanger dama. The sequence continues at coordinate 9,315,668 of CAKJTW010000033.1, forward strand.
ATTCCAGGGGTGCGAGGCAGATCAATATTTGGAGATCAAGCAATGTAATAAGGCATATTAATGAGCTAAAGAAGAAAAGCCACATCAATTGTTGCAGAAAAATACTTAACAAAATTCAATATCCATTCATGATTTTTAAAAGGTTATAAAAATGGAAAGAGGGTGAGCAGGAGATCCCTAAAGATGTCCCCAGGCTTCTCTGGTTGTTCAGTGGTAAAGAATCCTCCAGCCAGTGCAGGAGACTCCGATTCATTCCCTCAGTCAGGATGATCTCCTGGAGAAGGAAATGGCAACCCACTCCAGTATTCTTATCTAGGAAATTCCATGGATAGAGAAGCCTGGTAGACTTCAGTCCATGGAGCCACAAGAGAGTGGATAAGACTGAGTGGCTCAGCAACAACAAAGATGCCCACATCCTAATTAATCAACAGAACTTGTGAATGTGTTACCTTATGTGGCAGAAGATACTTTGCTAATGTGATCAAGATCAAGGGTCTTGAGATGGGAAGGTTATCCTGGATTATCTAGAACAGCTCAGTGTAATCACCAGGACTATTAAAAAAGAGAGGAGGAGGGTCAAAGTGAGAGAGGAGTTATGATGGAAGTGACAGTTTAGCAACTGCTTAGAAGCTAGAGGAAGTGGCTACCAGCCAAGCAATGTGCACTGTCTCTAGAACCGGAAAAAGCCAAGGAAATAAGTTCTTCCTTTGTGGGAGACCAAATAGTGGCCACCCAAAGATGTTAGGTCCTGATTTTAAATACTGGAACCTATAATCGTATTAGTTTCCCAGGGCTGCCATAACAGAGCACCACAAACTGGGGCCCAAACAGACAGTACATTTGTCTCACCTGAAGTCTCTAAGTCTGGAATCAAGGGGGCAGCCGAGTGGCTTTCCTCTAAGGGCTGTGCAGGAGAATCTGCCCCATGTCTCTTTTCCAGCTTCTGGTAGCCTGAAGCAGATGGCATTCTCCCTGATTCTCTACACTGCTGTACTTCTGTGTCTCTTCATGCGACACATGTCTTTTCTTAAGGACACCAGACGGATTGGATCCGAGGTCCACACAACTCCAGTCTAACCTCATATTAAATAGTACACCCACCGTGACCCAGTTTACAGATGAGGTATAGTGGGGATTAGGATTCAACGTAGGGACTTGGGGGGTGGGGTGGGGGGCAACAATTACCTATGTGATTAAGTTAATGATCTTAAAATGGGAGATTATCCTGGATTGTGTTAGTGGGCCCTAAATGTAGTGACAAATACCCTTATAAGAGAGAGGCAGAGGGAGATTAGATACACACAGAAGATGACCACGTGACCCTGAGGAGACCATGGAGCCACAGGCAAAGGAATTCAGCAGCCGCTAGGAGCTGCAAGGGACAAGGCATGCATCCTCCCCTAGGGCCTGTGGGGGACCACAGCCCTGCCAGCAGCTGCAAGGGACAAGGCATGCATCCTCCCCTAGGGCCTCCGGGGGACCACAGCCCTGCCAGCATGCTTCTTTCAGCAAGACAGACTGATCTCTGGTTTCTGGCCTCCAGAGCTGTGAAAGGGTGTCTTTCTGCTTTTGTTAAGCCACTCCCTCTGTAGTCATCTGCTATAGCAGCCATAGGAAACTTATACATCCCTAAGCCTCATGCAGCTCTGCCTACACCTTCATTTTAGTCCACAACACCCACTATGAACTTCCCACATTCAGAACTGTAGGATAATAGATGCGCATGGTCTCAAGGACTGAACTTGTAGTACTTTGTTACAGTAGCAATAGAAAACTAATACAGAGGAGAACTTTTTCAACCTGATAAAGAGCATCCACAAAAATCTACACCACTGGGGATTTCCCTTGTGGTCCAGAGGCTAAGACTCAATATTTCCAATGCAGGGGACCTGGGTTCAACCCTGGTCATGAACTAGATCTCACATGCCACAACTAAAGAGCCTGCAAGCCTCAACTCAGGCCCAGCATAGCCAAATAAATAATCTTTTTATAAACCTACAACACTGTGTTTAACGGTGAAATACAATGCTTTCCCCTAAGACTGGGAACAAGGGAAGGACTCCACTATTACCAGTCTTAAAATAAGAGTCTAACCAGTGCAATAAGGTAAGAAAATAAAAAGCATTCATAACAGAAAGGAAGAAATAAAACTGCCTATTTCCAGAACACATGATTGTCTATGAAGAAAATTCCAAGAAACTTACCCAAAAAAATGCTGGAATAAGTGAGTTAAGGGAACACCCTGGCAGTCCAATGATTAGGACTTCACATTGAGGGCCTGGGTTCAAAATTCAATCCTTGGTCAGGGAACTAAGATCCCACAAGCCATAGATGGTGCAGCCAAAACAAATAAAAAAATCAGTTGTATTTCTGTATACTAGAAATGAACATGTGGATACCACAGTTAAAAATAAGATACCACTTATAATCACTCAACAAAATAAAATTATTAGGCATAAATCTAATAATACATGTTCATGACTTATATGATGAAAACTACACAATGCAAAATGAAAGAATTCAAAGAAGATTTAAGTAACTGGAGAGATAGATAACTATTCATGAATTGGAATATTCAACAGAGTAAAGATGTCATTTCTTTGGAAACTGATACATAGGTTAACATAATACCTATCAAAATCCCAGCATGGTTTTTTTATAGACATAGGCAAGATTAGTCTATAGAAGGCAAAGGAATTAGAAGAGCCAAAATAACTTTGAAAAAGAATAAAGTCTGAAGAATCAGGCTACCCAGTTTTCAAGATTCACTATACAACTATAGCAATCAATATTGTGTGGTATGGCAGAAAGAAAAACAACACAGATCAGTGGAACAGAAGAGGGCCCCGTGCAAAAATGCCTAATTCTTTTTTAACAAAGGTACAAAAGAAATTCAATGTAGGAAGACTGCCTTGTCAACAAATGATGCTGGAGCAATTGGATATCCATAGTTAAAAGAAAATAATAGTATCTTAACCTAAGTCTCACATCTAACATAAAAATTAACTTCAAACATAAAACTATAACACTTTTAGCAGAAAAACACAGGAGAAAATCTTTGGGACTTAGGCCTGGACAAACAGTTCTTAGACTTGACACCCAAAGCCCAATTCATAAAAAGAAAACCCGGCAAACCAGACTTCATCAAAACTGAAACTGGTGGTCCAGTGGCTAAGACTCTACACTCCCAGTGCAGGGGCCCAGGTTCAACCCCTGGGCAGGGACCGAGATACCACATGCTGCAACTAAAACTTGCGAAGGACACGATGAAGAAAGAGAAGAGACTACACACAGAATCAAAGACAATATTTTCAAATTACACTTCTGACAAGGGTCTAGTATCCAAAATATACAAAGAATTCTTACAACTCAACAATAGCAAAACAACCCAATTCAAACATGGGCAAATGACTCAAATGGATATTTATCCAAAGATATACAAACGCCCAATTACCATATGAAAAAATGCTCGACATCACTAGCTGTTAGGGAAATGCAAGTCAAAGCCACAATGAGATTCTACTGCACAGCCACTAAGACGCCTATAAGTTAACAAGTGTTGGTGAAAATGTGGAGAAAGCAGAACCCTCACACATTGCTCATGGGAATATCACGTGGCACAGCCACTGTGGGGGACAGTTTGGTAGTTTCCAAATAATTACCATGTGACCCACCAACGCTACTCTTGGACATATGGGTATATCCTCAAGAAGCATTGAAAACAAATGTCCAAACAAAAACTTGCACACAAGCATCCACAGCAGCACTGCTCACAAAAGTCAGAAGGTGAAACAATCCAAGTGTCCATCGAACCGATAAACATTTGATACATCTATACAGTGTTAGTCGCTCAGTCATGTCCAGCTCTTTGCGACCCCACAGACTATAGCCCACCAGGCTCCTCTGTCCATGGAATTCTCCAGGCAAGAATGCTGGAGTGGGTTGCATTTCCTTCTCCAGGGGACCTACCCAACCTAGTTGACCCCAGCTCTCCTGCATGGCAGGCAGATTCTATACCATCTGAGCCACCAGGGAAGGCCCCAATGTATCTGTATAATGGGATATTATTTAGCCATAAAAAGGAATTAAGTTCTGAAATACACTACAATATGATGAATCTTACAAACACACTAAGTGAAAGCAGTCAGTCACAAAAGACCTCATATTATGATTCCATTTATCTGGAGTCAGAAAATCCACTGAAATAGAAAGCAGATTAGTGGCCACCAGGGGGCTGGGGAAGGGGAAATGAGAAATTGAAGTCTGTGTCCTTCATACTAGGCAGGATTGAATGGAGCTATCTTTCCTTGTTGAGGCCAGGATCCCTGTCTCTTTCACAAGGAAACAGGAAAATAAACTCAAAATTTCTAAGAAATTCATCATTCTAGATCTTAATTATGAAGTACAAAGCAGTTCTATGGTCAGCCCAGTATCTGCACCCCTCAATCAGGCAGTCTTCTTCTCAGAAACCCCTTTGGAGCACTTCAGCGTCTAAGATAACGAGGCTTCCAAAATAGGGATTTTTAACAAATTCAAACAGTTGCAAATCAGAGAAGCTGTTTCTAGGCAAGCCTGGCTGTTTATTTAAACTCACCCCCAAGCCTGGGCTTCCCCATCCTGAGGCTGTCTAGCTATAAGACTGGAACCTGAATGACCCAGGACCTCTAGCTTTTCTGGGCACAGCAAAGGTCCACTGGCAGCCTGGCTCTGTCACTAACTAGGCTCTACTCTAAAACGGCAATCAGGGACTTCCCGGTGGTCCAGGGAGCTAACCTTCCCAACACAGGGGTCCCAGTTTGAGCCGTGATCAGGAAATTAGATCCCCCATGCCCAAACTAAGAGATCACACACTACAACTAAAGATCCTGAGTGCCACAACTAAGACCCGGCTCAGTCAAATAAATTAAAAAAATTTTTTTAAGAAGTCAATCAGAAGAAACCCTGGGCTAGTGGAACTCAAATCCCCCTTTGGATGATGTTCTAAGACCAAGTGTGCTATATTTACCTCCCTCTATCTCCTGAAACGGTGAGAATGTTGGCTGTCGTCACAATACCTTAAGAGCACACAGGTGAATCCCTGTTTTCTCTCTTGTCCTCTGCCAAAAAAGGGCCAAACCTGAAGGGAACACTTCCTCATTTCAGCCATCCTAGGTCAGGGCTGACCAGCCACAGTCAGCCCGGGAATGAGGGGCTGGATCTCAACAAGCCCAAGTCCTTCCTAGAACAGCCCTTGTTTGTGATGCCAACAGCAGAGCTGCCAGGGAGAGTCCCAGCCTGGAAGTGGGGAGAAGGGGAGGAGGTTCATCCACCCAGGATGCCCATGTGGCCTCTGCAGGGAAGATCAGGGGGCTTCTAAGCTTAGAGAGGAGGGGACAGGAGACTTGTTCTGCCCCTCAGCTAGAGAACAGGACCAAGAATAAACCTGACCAAACCAGTCATCACCCCAACTGGCCAAGCTGGACTCTGGACACTGGGCAGGGAGATCCCAGGATCAGACCTGTGCTCAGCAGGAAGCCACAGTCAACACCCACTCTCGCCTGGCCCCAGCTGGCACCCTGCTTCAGGACCAGCCCCAGCAGAGGGAGCTGAGGCACTTACTCCTCCGGACCTCTTATTGCGTCTTTTGAAACCTTCAGCCAGGGAACGTTCCTGGTGGCCTGGCAGCTAAGACTCCCAGCTCCCAAAGCAGGGGGCCTACGTTTGATCTCTGGTCAGGGAACTAGATCCCACATGCCACAACAGGGAGTCAGCCTGCCACAACTAAAGACCCCACAGCTAAGACCCAAGGTAGCCACATAAAGCTTTTTTAAAAAAAGAATGAAACCTTTAGGGAATTTGGTCCTGGAAATGAGGTTACCAATAATTTTTTTCAATCATGCCCAAATCTGAACTGAATTAGACAAAACAAACTCCTAAATTCCAGAAAGACACTCACATTTTAGGTAATTCCACAGAGTTTTCAGAGCCCTTAGAGAAATAACTTTACCCTCAGCGAACAGTGTTAGTAGCGGGTCTTAGCTTCTCTGCCCAGTGTGCTGAGGGCGGCGCCTGGAGGAAAAGCTGGGGCCTGCTGGCTGCTCAGCTGGCGGGCGGCCGAGCACACAGGCCCTGGCCACGGCTGCAGCACGCGAAGCAGGGGGTGTGCTTGCAGGTCACAAGTTTATTAGTGGGTGCACCTGGGCCAGCTGGAGCCCACACGCGGTGTGCTGGCTGCAGGCGGGGAGAGGGCGTGCTGCTCAGTGACGCCCCCAAGAAGATGGCGGGTTTCGCTGCTGGGTCCAAGGAGCCAGGGCCTGGAGCCAGCACAATCAGAGAGACGCCGCTTCTGTCCCCAGCACCTGAGCTGGGGGAGGAGGCTCTTTATGATCTTCGTGTAGTAGGGGCCAAACACCTGCTGATTGTGGTGTGTGAGGCTGACGAACTTCTGGCCCAGCTCTGCCAGCTCTGCCTCGATGAGGGTGAGGCCTCCAGGGAGGTCCAGCAGAGACCGCTGCACACCAAGAACCAAACAGCATTTGAGGAACAAGTGGATCCGCTGATCTGTGAGCAGGGAAAGACAGTGAGAAGGCAAACAACTTCAGGGAGAAACACTGCCCACCACACTCCTAACTTCAAACTTAAATGAGATACGCACTGACCCACCCACCCACTCACCTAGAGAGGAGGACATCTGTTTTATTTGGAAAGGGACCCAGCTCCTAAGGACACAACAAAGATCCAAGACTACTGGGCTAGTACATTTCTATTCAAAAGATTCCTGAAGTATCCGTCAGATAGATCCTAGTGTCTGATGCAACAGGAGGACCTTCAACTGACCCTTCAGATGGCTGAGGTTACAGCAAAGTCAAGTTCACAGCTGCCAATTCAACATGGGAGAGGGGAAATCCCTGCTTTGGGGACATGTCCCCCAACCTAATTCAGCATCAATTTCTTGTTGGCAAGGGGTGGGTGTCACACGTCTTGGACTCTAGCCAGAAATGACCCAGAAAGTCAAGGATGACTTAACCAAGTGGGACAGTATGCAGAATCTTTGTGACCCCATGAACTGTAGCCTGGCAGGCTCCTCTGTCCATGGGATTATCCTGGCAAGAATACTGGAGTGGGCTGCCGTTTCCTCCTCCAGGGATTTTCCTGACCCCAGGGTCGAACCCACAGCTCCTATGGCTCTTGCTTTGGTGGGCAGATTCTTTACCACTGAGCTACCTGGGAAGCCCCTATCAGAAATGACCCAGAAAGCCAAGGATGACTTAACCAAGTTGGACACTATGTCACACCGAGAAGCTATGAATTGCTGGTGCAAATTTCCCTTAGAACCAATAGAGTCAGCCTTTTTTATCTTTTTAAAAATTTTTCGTTGCACCTCACAGCATGCAGAACTTCCCCGACCAAGGATCAAACCCAAGCCTCCTGCAGTGGAAGCATGGTGTCTTAACCACTGGACCACCAAGGAAACCTCACAGAGGCAGTCCCAAAAGGGATATATTTTCAACCCAGCATTTTGCAAAAACTAAAGCCTACCCAGCGACTTGTCTAGTTATCATGCTTTTTATTGTTAAATGGCTCGGCGAGCAACGTCCAGGGGTCAGGATCGGCCTCTCCCCTCACCATTCTCACCCCGACGGGCACACTCACCAATGACGCTGCGGACACAGTTCTCCTTCCTGGCGACGTCCTGGAGCTGCCCTATCAGAGAGCCCGTGCTGTCGCTGCTCAGAGCAGCCAGGCCCATGTTCTTGAGGCTCTGGTGGATCTCCTGAGCCACCTGCTCGCTCACAGTCAGCATAGCCTCCCTCCTCAGGCCTAGACCATGGAGGACAGCGAGCTGGGACCCAGGGGTGGCCACAAGCCCCGGCGCCCCACACCGTAAGTCAGGCCCACACCAGGGAGATGCCCGGCCACCCGGCCACCCTCACCCCAGACCCTGGGAGCTTGAGCCCAGTGGGCTGGGCAGTGTTTCCACCGTTATCCTCCAGACAGTATTCTCTGTATGACACCACGTTCTTAGAAAACAAGATAAACTATAAAACCAACTCTGGACAGGGTTTGCATATCCACTCAGAATGTTCCAACTCCATGTAATTTATATGTGTGCACTTTAAAGACTTGGACATTTTCCATGGTCATCTGTCCTACTCTCACCAATTACAATGACCTGGCCTTCTGATTCCACTTTTTCCTCTTCCAGGGTGTGTCACCCTGCACTCAGTGGACGCTCAATCCACACTGCAGACTGGCTCCTGGAGTTAGGTAAGACCAGCCCACACAACTAGAGAGATTCCTCTGTAGCAACAACATAATGAGTCATTTTACAGTAAACAGTCCTCCATACTGCCCTGCTGGAAGAAAGTTTTCTTTTTCTTTGTTAGAAGTCTCAAGAAGAGAAGGGAGATAAATCGGAAGACTGAGATTGATGTATATCTTCACTACTGCACATAAAACAGATCCCTAGTAAGGACCTACTGTGTAGCTCCATAGCACCTACTATGGAGCTCCACTCAATACTCTGTAACGGCCCATGTGGGAAAAGAATCTTAAAAAGAGCGGATAAACGTATGACCGATTTACGCTGCTGTGCGCCTGAAACTAACACGACACTGTAGATCAGTTACACCTCGATAAAAATTTTAAAAAGAAGCCTCGAGAGCACTTGAGGAAGCACACCCCGCATCTCTGGCTGAGTCCACAGGGCCTTTCTGCGGTTCGGGGAACGCGAGGCATCCTGCCTCAGCGCCGTGTCCTCACACCACTTTGGTCTAAAACAGATCTCTGCAGCTCACCTGGACTTGAACTCCTCCAACAGGGCTTTGGTTACACGTTTCAGCTTATCCACAAACTGAGGTGAGCCAAACAGGACGCTGCCAGAGAAGCTGCTGGAAACCAGCAAGACGGAGGCCAGGATGGTTAGCTGGCGCAGCTGTGCCTCCAGCGCCTGCAGCCGCGCTCTGTCCGTCAGCAGGGTCTGGGGAGCAGGCAGGCAGGCCGTCAGGGGGGCGGCCCGGGCAGGTCCGCGGCCGCACCACAGGGCCGGGCGCCCCTCCTACCTCCGGGAACTCGTCGTCTTCAGGGTCCCAGAGGAGGAGGTTCAGGAAGCCCTGGGACAGCACCATGGTGAGGCTGAGGGGCTCCGGGCTGCTGGCCGCCTCGCTGGGGGAGGAGCAGGCCGCGCTGGAGGCGTTGGCGGCATCGGGGCTGCTGGGCAGCGGCGCAGACAGCTCTGTGGCCGCGCGGGTCAGCCAGCGGGTGGTGTGATCCAGGAGGCCTGTGCAGAGCGGAGGGCCCCTCAGCACTGCCCCCTGTGGCCTGGGGAACGCGGCTGGAGGTTTCCTCCCCTCAGGAGGGAAACGCTTTGGTCGGGGGGTCTTTCTGGCCTTCTGCAGCCCCTAGTCTGAGCGAGAAACTCTGTTCCTAAACAGAGGCAGAGTTCCCGCTCACATCATAAAGCCAGAACCCAAGGTCATACTCCCCCACCCCCACCCCCCGCTTTCCCTCAAGTTTATATACATACTAGGCTGCTTGTTGAGAAGGTCCTGAAATTTCGCTCGTTCGAACTGGATGGAATGTTCCTGCAGCTGGGGCTGAAGGCTCTGGATAGTGTAGTTCACCATGTCCATTTTCATCAGGCTCAGAACCTGGAAGATCCCTCTGACACAGGAGAAAACGGAGTATTTCTACTATGAAGGGATGTTTCCTTACTTCCTCCAGTGGTGGTGGGGGGCGGGGGGATGGGGGGCACCTACACAAGATATCATTAAATCACTGTATTCTAGAGGTGGGAGTGGCTTTAGGTCTCGCCTCTGAACTTTACAAAAGATGGCACTGTGGCCCAGGACCCAAGGCCCAGAGTGAATGACTGGCAGAACCAGGAGCAAGTAAGTCTCTGGATGTTACAGCCTTTGGACTTTTCCACACCAATCATTCTGTGTCTCTTTAAAAAAAAAAAGTCAGTAGAAGGAAATACATCAGCATGACAACAAATCTCTCTGAACAGTAAGATTACAGCTGATGCTATTTCTGATACTATTTTTGGACAATTCACTTTTTTTTTTTTTTAAACTTTCTGGGTCTTGGTTTCTATAACTCTGAAAAAGGGATAGTTTCCAATCTCTATCTTCATACTGTGTGAACTGCAAAGAGAAAGCCTGACATAGGGGTGTCTGCGTTCCTTTGAAGAAAGGATTACATACTCCAGTGACCTACGGTAGGTCAAATACCATAATTTGAAATAATACATGCACTCCAATGTTAAAGGCAACACTACTTACAATAGCCAGGACTATTGGAGACAACCTGTGGAAACAGCCTAAAGTCTATCAACAGGGATGGATAAAGATGACATCATACATATATAGGGAGCCAAATCAATCTAAGGCCATCTTCAGAAAAGAAAAGTGAACGGACCACAGCAAAGAGGAGTCAGCCAGGTCTTCAGTGGGGGAAGAAACAGTGGCTGTGAGCCAGTGTCCCGCCCAGCTGTGCCCGGCCCAGCAGTCAAGCTTCACACCTCAGTAACCGAACAGGGTCTGAGATGTTCTCCAGTTTCTGCACTGCCTCATCGCGAACCGGTGCACACAGCAGAGTCATCATATTTAGAATGTACTTGGAGAGATGAGGGACGTTCAGGGCCCCATGTTCTGCTTCCTGCTTAAGGAGGTCCATGTCCAGAGCTTCTTCAATCTCACTTCTCAGGCGGTTCTGGCGTGGTAATAGCAGTGACAGCAGGATCTGCCCAGGAAGGAAAGTCAGAGGATGAGATGCTTTCTGTTCAGAGGCCCCAACTCTCTCTAATGGACAATCCCCCTTCAGCCAGAGACATCCCACCCTATGTCTTTTAAGGATCAAGAAGTTAGGTCCCTTACAAAAGCACATGAAAAGATGTTCAACATCACTCATTATTAGAGAAATGCAAATCAGAACTATAATGAGGTATCACCTCACACTGGTCAGAATGGCCATCAAAAATCTATAAATAATAAAAGCTGGAGAAGGTGTGGAGAAAAGGAAACCCTCTATATGGTTGGTGGGCATATAAACTGGTACATACAATGTGGAGAACAGTATGGAAGTTCCTTTAAAAACTAAAAATAGGCCTACAGTACGTCCCTGCACTCCCATTCCTGGACATATATCCAGAGAATACCATAATTTGAAATAATACATGCACTCCAATGTTAAAGGCAACACTACTTACAATAGCCAGGACTATTGGAGACAACCTGTGGAAACAGCCTAAAGTCCATCAACAGGGATGGATAAAGATGACATCATACATATACACAGTGGAACATTAGTCATAAAAAAGAAAGAAAGAATGCCATTTGCATAGACGGACCTAGAGACTGTCATACTGAGTGAAGTCAGACAGAGAAAGACAAATATATGATATCACTTACATATGGAAACTTCAGAAAGAATAAAGAGATGGACCCAAAGCACAAACAGTACCCAGTTGTGGATGTGACTGGTGATGGAAGTAAAGTCCAAAGCTGTAAAGAGCAATATTGCATAGGAACCTGGAATGTTAGGTCCATGAATCAAGGCAAACTGGAAGTGGTCAAACAGGAGATGGGAAGAGTGAACGTAGACATTTTAGGAAACAGTGAACTAAAATGGACTGGAATGGATGAATTTAACTCAGATGACCATCACATCTACTACTGTGGGCAAGAATCCCTTAGAAGAAATGGAGTAGCCATCATAGTCAACAAAAGAGTTTGAAATGTAGTACTTGGATGCAGTCTCAAAAATGATAGAATGATCTCTGTTTCCAAGGCAAGCCATTCAACATCACAGTAATCTAAGTCTATGCCCAGACCAGTAATGCTGAAGAAGCTGAAGTTAAACGGTTTTATGAAGACCTACAAGGCCTTCTAGAACTAACACCCAAAAAAGATGTCCTTTTCATTATACGGGACTGGAATGTAAAAGTAGGAAGTCAAGAAACACCTGGAGTAACACGCAAATGTGGCCTTGGAGTACAGAATGAAGCAGGGCAAAGGCTAATAGAGTTTTGCCAAGAGAACGCACTGGTCATAGCAAACCTCCTCCAACAACACAAGAGATGACTCTACATGGACATCACCAGATGGTCAATACTGAAATCAGACTGATTATATTCTTTGCAGCCAAAGATGGACAAGCTCTATACAGTCAGCAAAAACAAGACCGGGAGCTGACTGTGGCTCAGATCATGAACTCCTTATTGCCAAGTTTGGACTTAAATTGAAGAAAGTAGGGAAAACCACTAGACCATTCAGGTATGACCTAAATCAAATCCCTTATGATTATACAATAAAAGTGATGTATAGATTCAAGGGATTAGATCTGATCAGAGTGCCTGAAGAACTACGGACGGAGGTTTGTGACATTGTACAGTGATCAAAACCATCCTCAAGAAAAAGAAATGCAAAAAGGCAAAGTAGTTGTCTCAGGAGGGCTTACAAATAGCTATGAAAAGAAGAGAAGTGAAAGGCAAAGGAGAAAAGGAAAGATATACTCATTTGAATGCAGTATTCCAAAGAATAGCAAGGAGAGATAAGAAAGCCTGCCTCAATGATCAATGCAAAGAAATAGAGGAAAACAATAGAATGGGAAAGACTAGAGATCTCTTCAAGAAAATTAGAGATACCAAGGGAACTTTTGATGCAAGATGGGCACAATAAAGGACAGAAATGGTATGGACCTAATACAAGCAGAAGATATTAAGAAGAGATGACAAGAATACACAGAAGAACTGTACAAAAAAGATCTTCACGACGCAGATAACCATGATGGTGTGATCACTCACCTAGAGCCAGACATCCTGGAATGCAAAGTCAAATGGGCCTTAGGAAGCATCACTTTGAACAAAGCTAGTGGAGATGATGGCATGCATTCCAGTGAGCTATTTTAAATCCTAAAAGATGATGCAGAGAAAGTGCTACACTCAATATGCCAGCAAATTTGGAAAACTCAGCCGTGGCCACAGGACTGGAAAAGGTCAGTTTTCATTCCAATCCCAAAGAAAAGCAGTACCAAAGAAGGTTAAAACTACTGCACAATTGCACTCATCTCACATGCTAGTAAAGTAAAGCTCAAAAATCTCCACGCTAGGCTTCAATAGTACATGAAATGTGAACTTCCACATGTTCAAGCTGCATTTAGAAAAAGGCAGAGGAACCAGAGATCACATTGCCAACATCCGTTGGATCATCGAAAAAGCAAGAGAGTTCCAAAAAAACATCTACTTCTACTTTATTGACTTCTGCTAAAGCCTTTGACTGTGTGGATCACAACAAACTGGAAAACTCTTCAAGAGATGGGAATATCAGACACCTTACCTGCCTCCTGAGAAATTTGTATGCAGGTCAAGAACCAACAGTTAGAACCGGACATGGAACAACAGACTGGTTCCAAATTGGTAAAGAAGTACGTGAAGACTGTATATTGTCACCCTGCTTATTTAACTTCTTTGCAGAGTACTCTTAATAAGAAATGCTGGGCTGGATGAAGCACAAGCTGGAATCAATATTGCTGGGAGAAATATCAATAACCTCAGATATGCAGATGACACCACACTTATGGCAAAACGCAAAGAGGAACTAAAGAGCCTCTTGATGAAAGCGAGAGTGGAGAGTGAAAAAGGTGGCTTAAAACTCAACATTCAGAAAACTAAGATCATGGCATCTGGTCCCATCACTTCATGGGAAATAGATGGGGAAACAATGGAAACAGTGACAGACTTTATTTTCTTGGGCTCCAAAATCACTGCAGATGGTGACTACAGCCATGAATTAAAAGATGCTTGCTCCTTGGAAGAAAAGTTATGACCAACCTCAGTTCAGTTCAGTTGCTCAGTTGTGTCTCTTTCCGACCCCATGAATCGCAGCACACCAGGCCTCCCTGTTCATTACCATCTCTCGGAGTTCACTCAGACTCATGTCCATCGAGTCGGTGATGCCATCCAGCCATCTCATCCTCGGTCGTTCCCTTCTCCTCCTAACCCCAATCCCTCCCAGCATCAGAGTCTTTTCCAATGAGTCAACTCTTCCCATGAGGTAGCCAAAGTACTGGAGCTTCAGCTTTAGCATCATTCCTTCCAAAGAAATCCCAGGGTTGATCTCCTTCAGAATGGACTGGTTGGATCCCCTTGCAGTCCAAGGGACTCTCAAGAGTCTTCTCCAACTCACAGTTCAAAAGCATCAATTTTTCGGTGCTCAGCCTTCTTCACAGTCCAACTCTCACATCCATACATGACTACTAGAAAAACCGTAGCCTTGACTAGACGGACCTTAGTCGGCAAAGTAATGTCTCTGCTTTTGAATATGCTATCTAGGTTGGTCATAACTTTTCTTCCAAGGAATAAGTGTCTTCTAATTTCATGGCTGCAGTCACCATCTGCAGTGATTTTGGAGCCCCAAAAATAAAGTCTGACACTGTTTCCACTGTTTCCCCATCTATTTCCCATGAAGTGATGAGACCAGATGCCATGATCTTCGTTTTCTGAAGGTTGAGCTTTAAGCCAACTTTTTCACTCTCCACTTTGACGTTCATCAAGAGGCTCTTTAGCTCTTCACTTTCTGCCACAAGGGTGGTGTCATCTGCATATCTGACATTATTGATATTTCTCCCGGCAGTCTTGATTCCAGCTTGTGTTTCTTCCAGTCCAGCGTTTCTCATGATGTACTCTGCATAGAAGTTAAATAAGCAGGGTGGCAATATACAGCCTTGACGTACTCCTTTTCCTATTTGGAACCAGTCTGTTATTCCATGTCCGGTTCTAACTGTTGCTTCCTGACCTGCATACAGAGTTCTCAAGAGGCAGGTCAGGTGGTCTGGTATTCCCATCTCTTTCAAAATTTTCCACAGTTTATTGTGATCCACACAGTCAAAGGCTTTGGCATAGTCAATAAAGCAGAATTAGATGTTTCTCTGGAACTCTCTTGCTTTTACCATGATACAGCTTTTCCCATGATCTCTGGTTCCTCTGTCTTTTCTAAAACCAGCTTCAACATCAGGGAGTTCATGGTTCACGTATTGCTGAAGCCTGGCTTGGAGAATGTTGAGCCTTACTTTACTAGCATGTGAGATGAGTGCAATTGTGTGGTAGTCTGAGCATTCTTTGGCATTGCCTTTCTTTGGGATTGGAATGAAAACTGACCTTTTCCAGTCCTGTGGCCACTGCTGAGTTTTCCAAATTTGCTGGCATATTGAGTGCAGCACTGTCACAGCATCATCTTTCAGGATTTGAAACAGCTCCACTGGAATTCCATCACCTCCACTAGCTTTGTTGTAGTGATGCTTTCTAAGGCCCACTTGACTTCACGTTCCAAGATGTCTGGCTCTAGATGAGTGATCATATCATCATGATTATCTGGGTCATGAAGATCTTTTCTGTACAGTTCCTCTGTGTATTCTTGCCACCTCTTCTTAATATCTTCTGCTTCTGTTAGGTCCATACCATTTCTGTCCTTATCGAGCCCATCTTTGCATGAAATGTTCCCTTGGTAGCTCTAATTTTCTAAAAGAGATCTCTAGTCTTTCCCATTCTGTTCTTTTCCTCTATTTCTTTGCATTGATCGCTGAAGAAGGCTTTCTTATCTCTTCTTGCTATTCTCTGGAACTCTGCATTCAGATGCTTATATCTTTCCTTTTCTCCTTTGCTTTTCACCTCTCTTCTTTTCACAGCTATTTGTAAGGCCTCCCTAGACAGCCATTTTGCTTTTTGCATTTCTTTTCCATGGGGATGGTCTTGATCCCTGTCTCCTGCACAATGTCACGAACCTCATTCCATAGTTCATCAGGCACTCTATCTATCAGATCTAGGCCCTTAAATCTATTTCTCACTTCCACTGTATAATCATAAGGGATTTGATTTAGGTCATACCTGAATGGTCTAGCGGTTTTCCCTACTTTCTTCAATTTAAGTCTGAATTTGGTAATAAGGAGTTCATGATCTGAGCTACAGTCAACTCCTGGCCTTGTTTTTGTTGACTGTATAGAGCTTCTCCATCTTTGGCTGCATAGAATATAATCAATCTGATTTCGGTGTTGACCATCTGGTGATGTCCATGTGTAGAGTCTTCTCTTGTGTTGTTGGAAGACCTAGACAGCATATTAAAAAGCAGAGACATTACTTTGCCAATAAAGGTCCATCTAATCAAGGCTATGGTCTTTCCAGTAGTCATGTATAGATGTGAGAGTTGGACTATAAAGAAAGCTAAGCACCGAAAAATGATGTCTTTGAACTGTGGTGTTGGAGGTGACTCTTGAGAGTCCCTTGGACTGCATGGAAATCCAACCAGTCCATTGTAAGGAAATCAGTCCTGAATATTCACTGGAAGGACTGATGCTGAAGCTTAAACTCAAATACTTTATCCACCTGTTGCAAACTGGCTCATTAAAAAGATCCTGATGCTAGGAAAGACTGAAGGTGGGAGGAGAAGGGGACAACAGAGGATGAGATGGTTGGATGGCATCAATGACTCCATGGACACAAGTCTGAGTAAACTCTGGGAGCTGGTGATGGACAAGGAGGCCTGGTTTGCTGCAGTCCATGGAGTCGCAAAGAATCGGACACGACTGAGTAACTGAACTGAACTGACATATGGAATCTAAAAGAATGGTACAAATGAATTTATTTACAAAACAGAAATAGAGCCACAGATATAGAAAACAAACTCATGGTTACCAGGGTGGAAAGCAGGGGGCAGAGGAAAGGTATAAACTAGGGGACTGGATAGACAATATACACTATTATATATAAAATAGTAACTAATAATGACCTACTTTATAGCACAAGGAACTCTTCTCAATACTCTATGATCTATGTGGAAAAATAATCTAAAAAAGAGTGGTTATATGTATAACTGAATATTTTGTTGTACAGCAGAAATTAACACAATATTGCAAATCAACTATAATAAAAAAAATTTTTTAAAGAAGTGAGGTCCCTCAATTCCCTAAAGAATATTATTTATCTTTGTTTAGGGGCCAGTGATAGTTCAAGGGTTTAGGGGATCAATGATAGCAGCAGTAAAGTATATCATTTTCTACACAGATTGAGATAAAGAGATAAATAAAATCAAGGGGTATGGTAAAAAGAAATGCAAAGTACACAGATATGCCCATCAGTGCCTACTCTGGGAAATCGCGCTGGGCCCTTTCGGTTTCCTTTGCGGGCCGGCACAGTGTTACGTTCTGCCGGCAGAGGGTGCTAAAGAAACACGGCCAGAAAGAGACTCTCCGGGCTCCGGGGCACTTCTCCCAGCAAGTTCCCGCTGCACAGCAGTGTCTCCTTGTTCAAATCACCGTGTGGTTTCTTTTGCCTGACTGACACAAAATCTGCACAGTGAGTGAGGTTTGAACTCAAATGGCCACACGTCCAGTGGACCTGATGAGCAGAAAGTAGCAAGTACTTAAAACGTGTCAAAAAAACCATGCAACCTAGAGCCTGGCAGATAATCCCTGTAAGAATGGGCAGCCCATGACCTCAGGGAAGTGATTTAGAGTTTCAGTGATCTGAGCCTGTCAAGCAATCCACTCCAAGATGAAAGATAAGCTGCTGCACATTAAACAACCCATCATGAAAAAAGGCAAAACACTTGTCGATCTCTGTGGATTTTCAAAGAAACATACACCACATTTGAGAATGCTACTGTGACATTCATTTAGAGTCACTCCCAAGGCTGCCAGTTTCAGGTGGAACCAAGCAAAACTCGGGCTCTGCAGCAAGCCCAGCCCGATCCAGGAGACTCGATGGTACCTGAAGTGTCCCTGGCAAGTTGAGGATGCTGTACACACCCTCTGGGCCAGTACCGAAGAAGCAGCACAGCACAGACTTCTAGGATGTGGGAGCAAATCTGTGCCCTCTTCTGGGGATAACTATTTGCCTTTGGAGAAATCGTTTCTGGCTCGCTCTTGACCCTTGGGAGAAAGCAAACACCTTAACACAGGAAAATGGGTGAGATGTGGCCTAAGCGTCCCATCAGGTGTTATCTGACTGACCTAGGCACAAGACTGGACATGCACACAGCCACCTATTGTCAGATGAAAACTGCCCACAAGAGACCAAGCATATACTGGCGTAAGGAGAGACACACAAAGCACACTAGAATACACAGCCCAGAAATAAAACCTGGACGTATGGCCACATGGTTTTTGAAAACAATGCCGAGGCCATTCAATGGGGAAAGGACAGTCTTTTCAACAAATGGTATTGGGGAAAACTGGATATCCACATACAGAAGAGTGAAGTTGATCCATACCTACAGCAAATAAAATATAACTCAAATTGGGTAGAAGACCTAAACATAAGAGCTTAAGTTCTGAAATTCTCAGAAGAAAACAGGAGCATATCTTCACAGTTTTGGATTTCACAAGATATGACACCAAAAGCAGAAGTTACCACAGACTAGATGAACTGGGCTTCGTTAAAATGAAAACATTTGTGCATCAAGGGACACAGCAAGAAAAGTAGGTGGGGAGCTACCCACAGAATGCAAGAAAATATCTGCAAATCATTTATCTGACAAGGGTCAAGGATGCAGAATGTTTAAGGAACTTTTACAACTCAATAACAAAAAGACAACTCAATTTTAACATGGGCAAAGGACCTGAGTAAACATTTCACCAAAGACAATGCAGAGGACAGCGCCAAGCACAGGGAGATGCTCATCTCCACTGGCCACAAGGGAAATGCAAGCCAAAACCACAAGACTCCCTGTCAGACGCAGCCGCACCAGGGGAAGATGTCTCATGTTTTTAAAAAGGAAAAATGCATGCTGAAAAGCAAGTGAAAATGTTGAGAAATAGGAACCCTCCCACATTTCTGGTGGGAATATAAAATGGTAAGACACTGTGGAAAACACTCTAGTGGTTTCTCAATAAATTAAACATTATCACATGACTCTGCAATTCCACTCCTGGGTATATATTCCAAAGACTGGAAAAGAGATGCACAAACAAAGACTTGTACACAAATGTTCCCCCAGCAGCACTATTCACAACAGCACAAATGTGAAAAAAACCCACAAATGCCTAACAACAGATGCATGGATAAACAAAATGTAGTATTATCCATACAATGGAGTATTTTCAGCCACAAAAAGAGATGAAGCTCTGATCCATGCTACAGTGAAGATCAACCTTGAAAACACGATGCTAAGTAAAATTTGCCATATGCTTAAGGACAAATGTATGATTCCACTTATGTGAGGTACTTACAGCAGTCAAAGTCACAGGGACCGAAGATAAAACAGAAGCTACCAGGCACTGAGGGAAGAGGTATACGAGGAGTTACTGTTTAATTTTGTTTGTGAAGATGAAAACATTTTGGAAATGGATAATGGTGATGGTTGCATAACATTGTAAATGCCACTGAATTGTAACGCTTAACATTATTAAACTGGCAAAAATTTTATGTTTACCATAATAAAAAAATCCCCCAAAACATAAACAATTAAGTCTATAATGTAGCACTGCTCCTCCAGGGAGGATGAGGAGCCACCTGGCAGCAGACAATTTGTTTAGGACCTTTCTGGACCTCTTCCCTCACTAAGGGGGCAAAGACTCACCCTCAATGGAACACACACATTCTGAATATAAAGCTCTCTTCTCTACCTCTGTTAAGCACCAACACCCATGCACTCACAGAATCTCACAGAAGGCCTTATCCACTGTCTGGGTTCTGGCAAGCCCCATAGCATTGGATCTGATCAAGGAACTCCTTTTACAGCCAAGAAAGTACAGCAGTGGGTTCATACCCACATGCCCCCTCATGGAAAGTTGACTGATCTTAACTGAAAAGTGGAATGGCTTATTGAAGACTCAGTTATAGCATTAATTGAGAGATAATATCCTGAACTGAAGAACTTCTGTCTTGTAAGATGCAATATACGCTTTGAATCAAAACTATTATGCAGTGCTATTCCCTAAAGTGAGGAGACTTGGTCCCAGAATCAGGGGTGAAGCAGGGCTGGCTGCTCTATTATATCTAAAAACTCACTTGCAGAACTTTTGTTTCCCATCCTGCCAACTTCGGGCCCTGCTGACTTGGGAGGAATGCTTGCACTGGTTCCACAGGATTTGAAAGTAAGACAGCCCCTAGACAGTGTATTAGAAAGCAGAGACATCACTTTGCTGACAAAAGTCTGTCTAGTCGAAGCTATGGTTTCTCCAGTAGTTGTGTATGGATGTGAGAGTTGGACCATAAGGAAAGCTGAGTGCTGAAGAATTGATGCTTTCCAACTGTGGTGTTGAAGAAGACTCTTAAGAGTCCCTTGGACTGCAAGGAGATCCAACCAGTCCATCCTAAAGGAAATCAACCCTGAATATTCACTGGAAGGAGTGATGCAGAAGCTCCAATAGTTTGGCCACCCGATGCAAAGAGCTGACTCACTGGAAAAGACTCTGATGCTGGCAAAGACTGAAGACAAAAGGAGAAGGGGCAGCAGAGGATGAGATGGCTAGATAGCATCACCAACGCAATGGACATGAATTTGAGCAAATTCCAGGAGATAGTGAAGGACAGAGGAGCCTGGTGTGCTACAGTCCATGGGGTTGCGAAGAGTTGGACACAACTTAGCAACTGAACAACAACAATATCACTGAGCCAACAAGGTAAAAAAGGAGTTCCTCTCCAGACTAGAATAACTGATCCTGAGTACCAAAAAGGAAGCTGGGCTGCTGCTACACACTGGGGGCAAGAAGGACTGCGTCTGGAATCTAGAAGATTCTGAGGTACTTCTTGGTATTTCCATACCCAGTAATAAAGGTCACAGGGAAACCACAGCATACAAACAACAAAAGAAAAATGCCTGAGCACTCAGACTCTTTGGCAATAAAGGTTTGGGTCACTCTGTCAGATAAAGAACCCCAGCACTGGAAGACAAGGGAAATATGGATGAATAGTAAAATGAAACCACAGATACCAACTACAGCCCTGTGACCATTAGAGAAGCAAAGACCAGGCACGTTCTCTCTGCTTCTTCTAAGCATGGGTTTATTTGTACATGCTATTCTCTTCTCTCTCCCATTACTATCTTTTTTATTCATATTGGAGTATAATTGATTTACAATGTCATGTTAGTTTCAGGTGTACAGCAAAGTGATTTCAGTTATCTTTTTCAGATTCTTTTCCCATGTAGGTTATTACAGAATATCGAGTAGTTTGTGGTGCTTTACAGTAAGTGCTTACTGATTATCTACTTTTTCATATTTATTAATTTATTTATTTTTCCGTGCCAGGTCTTAGTTGCGTGCAGCATGTGGGACCTCGTTCCCTGATCAGGAGTCGGACCCAGGTCTCCTGCACTGGGAGCATGGTGTCAGCCTCTGGACCACCAGGGGACTCCCAGATTACATACACTGTTCAGTTCAGTCCAGTCGCTCAGTCGTGTCCGACTCCTTGCGACCCCATGAATCACAGCACACCAGGCCTCCCTGTCCATCACCAACTCCCGGAATTCACTGACTCGCTTCCATGGAGTCAGTGATGCCATCCAGCCATCTCATCCTCGGTCGTCCCCTTCTCCTCCTGATCCCAATCCCTCCCAGCATCAGAGGCTTTTCCAATGAGTCAACTCTTCTCATGAGGTGGCCAAAGTCCTGGAGTTTCAGCTTCAGCATCATTCCTTCCAAAGAAATCCCAGGGCTGATCTCCTTCAGAATGGACTGGTGGATCTCCTTGCACTGTAGTGTGTATATATTGCTGCAAATGGCATTACTTCATTCTCTTTATGGCTGAGTAATATCCCGTTGTGCACATGTAGCGTGTCTTCTCTATCCATTCATCTGTCTAAGGACATTTAGGGTGCTGCCATGTCTTAGCTACAGGAAGTAGTGCTACAATGAATACTGGGGCACATGCATCTTTTGAATTATGGTTTTCTCTGGATATATGCCCAGGGGTGGGATTGCTGGATCATACAGTAGCTCTGTTTTTAGTTTTTTAAGGAACTTCATTATTATTTTATAGATAGGTTGTTGGAAGTTAAATTTTACAGTTTAGCCTATAGGTAACAGAATATTCTCAATATGCCAAAATAACTCAATATGTCAACAAATTTGGAAAACTCAGCAGTGGCCACAGGACTGGAAAAGGTCAGCCTTCATTACAATCCCAAAGAAAGGCAATGCCAAAGAATGTTCAAACTATTGCACAATTGCACTCATCTCACTCGCTAGCAAAGTAATGCTCAAAATTCTCCAAGAGAGGCTTCAATAGTACATGAACCGAGAACTTCCAGATGTTTAAGCTGGATTTAGAAAAGGCAGAGGAACTAGAGATCAAACTGCCAACATCCACTGGATCATCAAAAGGCAAGAGAGTTCCAGAAAAACATCTACTACTGCTTTATTGACTAAACTAAAGCCTTTGAGTGTGTGGATCACAACAAACTGCAGAAAATTCTTAGAGATGGGAATACCAGACACCTGACCTGCCTCCTGAGAAATCTGTAGGCAGGTCAAGAAGCAACAGTTAGAACTGGACATGGAACAATGGACTGGTTCCAAATTGGGAAAGGAGTATGTCAAGTCTGCATATCATCATCCTGCTTATTTCACTGTATATGCAGAGTACGTTATGAGAAATGCCAGGCTGGATGAGGCACAAGCTGGAATCAAGATTGCTGGCAGAAATATCAACCTCAGATATGCAGATGACACCACCTGTATGGCAGAAAGCAAAGAGGAACTAAAGAGCCTCTTGATGCAAGTGAAAGAAGAGAGTGAAAAGCTGGCTTAAAACTCAACATTTAAAAAACAAAGATCACAGCATCCAGTCCCTTCACTTTATCCCATCACTTCATGGCAAAGAGATGGGAAAACAATGGAAACAGTGACAGACTTTATTTTCTTGGGCTCCAAAATCACTGCAGATGGTGACTGCAGCCATGAAATTATAAGGCGCTTGCTCCTTGGAAGATAAACTATGACCAACTTAGACAGTATATTAAAAAGCAGGGACATTACTCTGCCAACAAAGGTCCATCTAGTCAAAGCTATGGTTTTTCCAGTACATCCATACATGACGTATGGATGCGAGAGCTGGACCATAAAGAAAGCTGAGTGCTAAAGAATTGATGCTTTTGAACTGTGGTGTTGGAGAAGACTCTTGAGAGTCCTTTGGACAGACAGCAAGGAGATCCAACCAGTCCATCCTAAAGGAAATCAGTCCTGAACATTCATTGAAAGAACTGATGCTGAAGCGCCAATACTGTGGCCACCTGATGTGAAGAAATGACTCATTTGAAAAACCCTGATGCTGGGAAAGGTTGAAAGCAGGAGGAGAAGGGGACGACAGAGGATGAGATGGTTGGATGGCATCACCTACTCGATAGACATGAGTTTGAGTAAGCTCTGGGACTTGGTGTTGGACAGGGAGGCCTGGCGTACTGCAGTCCATGGGATCACAAATAGTTGGACATGACTGAGTGGCTGAACTGAACAGAATATTCAGTGGGACAGTGACTGAAGATATCCAGAGCAATAGATATAACAACCATTGGGACTGTGAGTTTCTTCATTTGGGGAAAAAGATAAGAACTTGTAAGAGACATAGCTATGTCTTTTGTCTTTTTTTTTTTTTTGCCATGCCTTGCAACTTCTGGAATCTTAGTTACCCAACCAGAAATTGAACCTGGGCCCTTGGCAGTGAAAATGAAAAGTCCTAACCACTGGACCACCAGGGAATTCCCTGAATAGCCATGTCTTATTATGTAAAAACAGAACTGTTTTCAGGAATTTGAATGTGAGTAGAAAGGTATATATGGAAGCTGAGTAACCAAAGGAATGGAATGTGACATTTATCAATTTATTGCCACTCAAATCCTCTCTAAATCCACCCTTCCTTTCTCTGCTCTAAGAAAATGAAGTCCTTTAAATATTTTTCCTTTATCAGATGGAACAAATTTTGTTTCATCTGTAGATTGCACTTTTTTTCTGGATTTACAATGTTGTGTTACAATGTTGTGTTAATTCTCATTGTACAGCAAAGTGATTCAGATTACAGATACACATATAATAAAATCCTTTTTCATATTCTTGTCCATCATGTTGGGTTTCCCAGATGGTGCTAGTGGTAAAGAACCTGCCTACCAATGCAAGAGATGTAAGACACATGGGTTCAATCCCTGGGTCAGGAAGATCCCCTGGAGGAAGGCACAGCATCCCACTCCAGGATTCTTGCCTGGAAAATCCCATGGACAGAGGAGCCTGGCAGGCTACAGTCCATGGGGTCGCAAAGAGTTGGACATGACTAAAGTGACTTAGCACACAAGCATACACGTGATTTATAACAGGATATTGAATATAGTTCATGTGCAATACAGTAGGACCTTGTTATCTATTTTATACACAGCAGTTTGTATCTGCTAATCCCAAACTCCTAATTTATCCCCTTTCCCTTCCCCCGTTAGTAATCATAAGTTTGTTTGGTGAATAAATTCATTGGTAGCATATTTTAGATTCCACATATAAGTGATATTATATTTGTCTTTCTGACTTCGCTTAGTATGATAACCTCTAGGTCCCCCTGCTGCTGCTAAGTCGCTTCAGTCGTGTCTGACTCTGTGCGACCCCATAGAGGGCAGCTGACCTGGCTCCCCCATCCCTGGGATTCTCCAGGCAAGAACACTGGAGTCGGCTGCCATTTCCTTCTCCATTGCATGCAAGTGAAAAGTCAAAGTGAAGTCGCTCAGTCGTGTCCGACTCCTAGTGACCCCATGGACTACAGCCTAGCAGGCTCCTCCATCCATGGGATTTTCCAGGCAGGCGTACTGGAGTGGGTTGCCATTGCCTTCTCCATGTTGTGGCAAATAGCATTGTTTCATTCTTTTTTATGGCTGAATAATATTCCACTGTGTATATGTATTCGCCATCTTCTTTACCCATTCCTCTGCTGATGGACATTTAGGCTGTTTACATGTTCTGGCTACTGTAAACAGTGCTGCTGTGAACATTGGGGTATATGTCAGAAGGTACTATCAATTAGTTTTCCTGGTTCTGGAAGCTCTCACAGCAGGCTCCTGTGGTCCATGTGGCTCTACAGGCAGCTGGCTCCTGCAGCTGAGAGGCTTCTCGAGTACTGGACTCCTACAGAGCAAGTGGCTGCTTCTCCAGGGCTGGGCTCCTGGGGCACAGACGACCACTCTGGCAACCAGCTCCTGCCATACATGGTGGTCAGCAGCACACACAGGCCAGAGAGCTCCCCTGGCCCAGCCGTGCCCTCAGACGAGTAACTGAGTCCTTGGGTGTTCCCCCTACCCTAGGGCGGAAACAGGACTCTCCTTTTACCTTATATTCCAGCAGAGTTTTCTCTGGAATATAGCCAAAGCCTTCATTTCTCCAATTCTCTGTTATAATAATTTTTATATTAAAATTTCTTATTGAAATTACTGAGTTATTTCTATTGATCATAGACTCTGACTGATTCATGGACCATGTTCAGTTGGGATTTGCCGGCCACTGACACTCCAGTGAGTGGGAGCTGTCCAGAAACTTTATATCTGCAAAGGTAAGGTTTGCCACTCACCTCTTTAATTTCCTTTAGAAGTTCAAGAGCACAGCTGAAGTCTGGCGGAGTAGCTGACAGTCTCTCCTTCAGATGATCCCAAAGGCATCGTGCATGGTCTCCCTGATCCTGCCTTCCAGACTGTAAGAGGGTTAAGTGAACAAATTATTTTCTCCACTCAAAAACTGCCATAAGGTCATTATCTACTAAACCCCAAATGATATTTGATTTAAAAAATTATACAGACAAAGGAAGGCTAGGAACTGAGTATGGAGGGCAGCAAAGCTGAACAAGCTGGGGTTTTAGACTTGGATATCAAGGGCACTGGCACCACCTCTGAGAAGGGCTCCTCACGGTCTGGTGCAGCCACTCTCTGCAGTAGGAAGAACCCTGAACAGAGGTCAGGCTGAACGTTAAGACTGATTCCGCATTTAGCGTAGAAAAGACGTGACTCAGTTTCCTTTACGTACACATACAGCAAAGAACTAAGTGATCTTTCATTTTCTTGTAGACTTAAATCTAGAAAAGGACTTTCCTTCTTCGATAACATCTGACTATCTATTGCCAGGAGAAATATCAATAACCTCAGATATGCAGATGACACCACCCTTATGGCAGAAAGTGAAGAGGAACTAAAAAGCCTCTTCATGAAAGTGAAAGAGGAGAGTGAAAAAGTTGGCTTAAAGCTCAACATTCAGAAAATGAATGGGCCTCTGGTCCCATCACTTCATGGGAAATAGATGGGGAAACAGTGGAAACAGTGTCTGACTTTATTTTTGGGGGCTCCAAAATCACTGCAGATGGTGATTGCAGCCACGAAATTAAAAGACGCTTACTCTGGAAGGAAAGTTATGACCAACCTAGATAGCATATTAAAAGCAGAGATATTACTTTGCCAACAAAGGTCCATCTAGTCAAGGCTATGGTTTTTCCTGTGGTCATGTATGGATGTGAGAGTTGGACTGTGAAGAAGGCAGAGCGCCGAACAATTGATGCTTTTGAACTGTGGTGTTGGAGAAGACTCTTGAGAGTCCCCTGGACTGCAAGGAGATCCAACCAGTGCATTCTGAAGGAGATCAGCCCTGGGATTTCATTGGAAGGAATGATGCTGAAGCTGAAACTCCAGTACTTTGGCCACCTCATGAGAAGAGTTGACTCGTTGGAAAAGACTCTGATGCTGGGAGGGATTGGGAGCAGGAGGAGAAGGGGACAACAGAGGATGAGATGGCTGGATGGCATCACCGACTCGATGGATGTGACTCTGGGTAAACTCTGAGAGTTGGTGATGGACAGGGAGGCCTGGCGCGCTGCAGTTCATGGGGTTGCAAAGAGTCAGTTCAGTCGCTCAGTTGTGTCCGACTCTTCGCAACCCCATGAATCACAGCACGCCAGGCCTCCCTGTCCATCACCAACTCCCAGAGTTCACTCAGACTCACGTTCATTGAGTCCGTGATGCCATCCAGCCATCTCATCCTCTGCTGTCCCCCTTCTCCTCCTGCCCCCAATCCTTCCCAGCATCAGAGTCTTTTCCAATGAGTCAACTCTTCGCATGAGGTGGCCAAAGTAATGCAGTTTCAGCTTCAGCATCATTCCTTCCAAAGAAATCCCAGGGCTGATCTCCTTGCAGTCCAAGGGACTCTCAGGAATCTTCTCCAACACCACAATTCAAAAGCATCAATTCTTTGGCGCTCAGCCTTCTTCACAGTCCAACTCTCACATCCGTACATGACCACTGGAAAAATCATAGCCTTGACTAGACAGACCTTAGTCGGCAAAGTAATGTCTCTGCTTTTGAATATACTATCTAGGTTGGTCAGAACTTTTCTTCCAAGGACTAAGCGTCTTTTAATTTCATGGCTGCAGTCACCATCTGCAGTGATTTTCAAGCTCCAAAAAATAAAGTCTGTCATTGTTTCCACTGTTTCCCCATCTATTTCCCATGAAGTGATGGGACCAGATGCCATGATCTTTGTTTTCTGAATGTTGAGCTTTAAGCCAACTTTTTCGCTTTCCTCTTTCACTTTCATCAAGAGGCTCTTTAGTTCTTTTTCACTTTCTGCCATAAGGGTGGTATCATCTGCATATCTGAGGTTATTGATATTTCTCCCGGCAATCTTGATTCCAGCTTGTGTTTCTTTTAGTCCAGCGTTTCTCATGATGTATTCTGCACATAAGTTAAATAAACAGGGTGACAATATACAGCCTTGATGTACTCCTTTTCCTATTTGGAACCAGTCTGTTGTTCCATGTCCAGTTCTAACTGTTGCTTCCTGACCTGCATACAGATTTCTCAAAAGGCAGGTTAGGTGGTCTGGTATTCCCATCTCTTTGAGAACTTTCTACAGTTTATTGTGATCCACACAGTCAAAGGCTTTGGCATAGTCAACAAAGCAGAAGTGCTCTGCATAGATACTTCCAAATCAGCACATCTGAAACTGAATTCACTGTCTTTCCCATCCAAACCTGTTCCTCCTGTATTCCTAATCTCAATGGCACTACCATATAACCAGTCATGGAAGCCAGAATATCGGTATTTTTTCCCCTTCCAAAACAAGCAGCAGCAAAGGCAATTCAGTTATAAAGGATAATCTTTTCAACAAATGGTGCTAGAACAACTGGACATCCATGTGGAAGAAAAATGAACCTAGACACAGACTTTTAATCAATACCTTCCACAAATAAGAGCATAGACCTCAATGTAAAAAAACAAACTTCTGGAACAGAAGAAATCTATGTGACCTTGGGTTTGGCAATGACCTTTTAGATATACCACCAAAAACAAGATCCATGGAAGAAAAAAAACCTGGTAAATTGGACTTCATTAAAATTAAAAATTGCTCTGTGAAAGTCATTGTTAAGAGAAGGAAAAGACAAGCTCCAATCTTTGCAAAGCACATATCTGATAAAAACTAGTATCCAAAACGTATAAAGAACTCTCAAAATTCAAGAAGAAGAAAATGACCCAATTTTATTTTTTTCAAATTAATCTACTGGAGTATAGTTGGTTTATAACATTGTGTTAATTTCTCCTATACAGCAAAGTGAGTCAGTGATACATTTACATATATCCACTCTTTTTAAAAATTCTCTTCCCATGTAGGTCATTACAGAACAACCCAATTTTAAAACAGGAAAAAGTCTGAACAGACACCTCACCAAAGTATATATGGAGATGGCAAATAAGCACACGCTCAACCTCGTGTCTCATTGCTGTTGTTCAGTTGCCAAGTTGTGTCCGATTGAGACCCCATGGACTGCAGCACACCAGGCCTCCCTGTCCCTCACCATCTCTCAGAGTTTGCCCAAGTTCATGTCCATTGAATCAGTGATACCGTTCGATCATCTCATCTTCTGTCACCTTCTTCTCATTCTGCCTTCGATTTTTCCCAGCATCAGGGTCTCTCATGAGTCAGCTCTTCACATCAGGTGGCCAAAGTATTGGAGCTTCAGCATCAAGTCCTTCTAATGAGTATTCAGGGCTGATTTCTTTTAGGATTGACTGGTTTGATCTCCTTACTGTCCAAGGGACTCTCAATAGTCTTCTCCAGCCCCTCACTTCAAATGCATCAATTCTTCAATGCTCTGCCTTCTTTATGGTCCAACTCTCACATCCATACATGACCACTGGAAAGACCAAAATCTTGACTATACAAACCTTTGTAGGCAAATGATGTCTTTGCTTTTTTAATACACTATCTGTTTGTCATAGCTTTCCTGCCAAGAAGTAATAATCTTCTAATTTCATGGCTGAAGTCACCAATAGGGAATTGTAAATTAAAGTAACAATGAGATACCACTACACACCTATTAGAATGGCCAAAACCCAAAACACTGACAACACCAAATGCTAACAAGGGCAGGGAGCAACAGGAACTCTCATTCACTGCTTGAAGGAATGCAAAGTGGAAGACCGTCACTCTGGAGGATGGTTCCACAGTTTCTTACAAAATGAAACATACTCTTTCATACAATCCAACAACTGTGCTCCCCGGGACTTACTCAAAGGAGCTGAAAGCTTATATCCACACAAAAACCTAAACATGGACATTTATAGTAACTGTATTTTTTTGGTCAAAGCTTGGAAGCAACCAAGATGTCATTCTGTACGTGATGGATAAATAAACTGTGGTATATCCAGACAATGGAGTATTTGTTTTTATTTAGTTGCTAAGTAGAGTCTGACTCTCTTGTGGCCCCATGGTCTGTAGCCTGCCATGCTCCTCTGTCTATGGGATTTCCCAGGCAAGAATACTGGAGTGGGTTGCCATTTCCTTCTCCAGGGGATTTTCCTGACCCAGGGATCAAACCCACATCTCCTGCATAGGCAGGAGGATTCTTTCCACTGAGCCACCAGGGAAGCCAATACAATATTATCCAACACTAAAAAGAAATGCACTATCAAGCCCTCAAAAGACATGGAGGAAACTTAAATGTGGTGGGTTTTTTTTTTTTTTTTTGGTTATAGCGTATAGGAGCTTAGTTCCCCAGTCAAGGATCGAACCCATGCCCCCTGCACTGGAAGCACAGAGCCTCAACAAGTGGACCACCAGGGAAGTCCCTTAAATGTATATTGCTAGTTGAAAGAATACAATCTGAAAAGGCTACTTACTGTATGATTCCAACTGTAAGAAACACAGAAAACCTACGAGATTGTAAAAGATCAGTGGTTGCCAAAAGTTTCAGGGGGAGGGAGGGAAGGATGAATAATAGATAGGACATAGGGAATTTTAGGGCAGTGAAATTACTCTGTGTGATATGGAAATGACTGATACAGAAATGGTGAATAAATGTCATTATACATTTTCCAAAACCCATAGGATATATGTCACAAAAAGTAAATACCCCTGCAAACTTGAGTTAATAATAATGTATTAATACTGGATCATAAATCGTAACAAATAAACCACACTAATACAAGATTTAAATAGAGGAAACTGTATGTAGGACAAAGGAGGGAATGTGAGAACTATTTTCCATAAAATTAAACTATGCTAAAAATTATTACTTTTTTAAAGAAATTCACTTTCCTCTGAATGCTTATTTAAATAACTTCTCTGACACTTAGGCTAATAAGAAGAAAAAGAACCATTTGAAAATTCTGAGGCTGCACCTGGTCATTGGCAATAGTGACTGGTTTTCTGGAATCAAACATCCCCTCTTACTAATGCATGCTCCTTGTAAAACAAAAAAGAGACAATACAAAGATGAATAAAACAAAAATCAAAATTCCCCTCCCAACACTGCAAGCTCAATCAGCAACGGTAACCAACTATAATCTAACCATTGATTGCGCACTAGAATTGGTCTTAAAGCTTTTCTCCTCATCCTATTCATCCAATCCATCTTCCAAGTTCCATAAATTGTTTTTGCAACGTCTCTGAAATCATCTGCTCCTACCATCATCTCTTACCTATACTACTACAAAGGGCCATTAACTGGTCCCTCTCCCTTCAGTCTTGTCCCTTTTAATCTGTTCCCCACAAATTCATTCTAAATTCAATGACTTTTCTAAGATGCAATCCTGATTATGAGGTCATGCTCAGTCAATTAGGGGCTTCTTGACACCAGCAGCACAAACAGCTCATATGACCCTCCTGATACTGCTCTGCCTCCCTGTCTAACTTCTCTCCTCCTACTTCGTAACACTTCATGCTCAATCACACCAAGATGCTTATTCAGTTCCCAACACTGTGCCTCCAACCCGTGTCCTCTGCCAGGAGCATTCCTTCCCACCCAGACCACCTCTAAGACTCAAGTCATCATAAGCAAACCTTCTGTTTCTTAGGCAGCTGAGAACTTTAATTAAACTCCATACACAGCTCTAAGTGAACTGAGCAGTCACTTTCTAATTCAACTGTCTCTCCTACAAAAGTGTCTTGACAGCAAAGACAGTACCTTATTTTTTCATAGCTATAGTTACCTCTCAGAGAAGGCGATGGCACCCATTCCAGTACTCTTGCCTGGAAAATCCCATGGATGGAGGAGCCTGGTAGGCTGTAGTCCATGGGATCATGAAGAGTCAGACACGACTGAGCAACTTCACTTTCACTTTTCACTTTCATGCACTGGAGAAGGAAATGGCAACCCACTCCAGTGTTCTTGCCTGGAGAATCCCAGGAATGGGGGAGCCTGGTGGGCTGCCGTCTATGGGGTCGCACAGAGTCAGACACGACTGAAGCAACTTAGCAGCATAGTTACCTCTATCTCCAGAAGTCAGTAATTTTTCCTGTCACATAATAAGGACTCAACAAATGCCTGATGAATGAATGGCCCAAGTAAGGGATTTCCCAATTAACACAACCGTAGGTAACATTCTACTTTTGCTTTATTGACTACGCCAAAGCCTTTGACTATGTGGATCACAACAAACTGTGGAAAATTCTTAGAGATGGGAATACCAGACCACCTAACCTGCTTCCTGAGAAATCTGTGTGCAGGTCAAGAAGCAATAGTTAAAACTGGATGTGGAACAACAGACTGGTTCCAAATAGGAAAAGGAGTACATCAAGGCTGTATATTATTGTCACCCTGCTCATTTAACTTACATGCAGAGTACATCATGAGAAATACTACACTGGATGAAGCACAAGCTGGAATCAAGATTGCCGGGAGAAATATCAATAACCTCAGATATGCAGATGACACCACCCTTATGGCAGAAAGTAAAGAGGAACTAAAGAGCCTCTTGATGAAAGTGAAAGAGGAGAGCAAAAAACTTGGCTTAAAACTCAACATTCAGAAAACTAAGATCATGGCAACTGGGCCCATCACTTCATGCAAATAGATGGCGAAATAGTGTCAGACTTCATTTTGGGGGACCCCAAAATAACTGCAGATGGTGACTACAGCCATGAAATTAAAAGACGCTTGCTCCTTGGAAGAAAAGTTATGACCAACCTAGTCAGAATATTCAAAATCAGAGACATTACTTTGCCAACAAAGGTCCATCTAGTCAAAGCTATGGTTTTTCCTGTGGTCATGTATGAATGTGAGAGTTGGACTATAAAGAAAGCTGAGTGCCAAAGAATTGATGCTTTTGAACTGTGGTGTTGGAGAAGACTCTTGAGAGTCCCTTGGACTGCAAGGAGATCCAACCAGTCCATCCTAAAAGAAATCAGTCCTGAATATTCATTGGAAGGACTGATGCTGAAGCTGAAACTCCAATAATGTTGCCACTTGATGCAAAGAACTGACTCATTAGAAAAAACCCTCATGCTGGGAAAGATCGAAGATGGGAGGAGAAGAGGACAACAGAAGATGAGATGGTTGGATGGTATCACCAACTCAATGGACATGAGTTTGAGTATACTCCAGGAGTTGGTGATAGACAGGGAAACCTGGCATGCTGCAGTACATGGGGTCTCAAAGAGTCAGACACGACTGAGCGACTGAACTGAACTGAGGTAACATCATCCTACTAGGCCAAAGTAAAGTCAACTGCCAATAAGGAGTGACTTCAAACTTCACTTATTCAGGTTTATGCATTATATCTATTGCCATTGGCCACTTCAAAGTGATTTTGTGTTTCCTCTAATAGTTTGCCAGAACCTTTATTTTGAATATGCTTTTTCTTTTGAGGGGGCTATTCGTTGTGGGAGACCTCTTCCTAGAGGCCTAATAAAAATGCATTTATATGAAGTCTGTGCACTTAGATAGGTTTGAAGCTAGGAGGATTTTGTTTAGAATACTCTTTTGCATGTAAAGCACACTTTCCTGAAATTTTTATGGGAGAGATAAGTGAGCCAAACACATTCTGTTGAAGGGAAATCTAGTCAGTTGCTTGAAAGAACACAGCCCAAATAAGGACTGACTAGGTTGAAAAGAAATGAACTTGTGATCTAAGAGTTGCTGCTTTGACAGTGCTTAAAGATAAATACTGCAGGGAGAGTTTCAGTTTCTGCTGTGTTCACCGTCTCTCCTGAGATCTGACACGTGTTGAAGGTATGCTTGCATTTGACACACAGCATGTTCAATGACGGTTGCTCACCTAGCACAAGACACGATGGAGAAAGCTTCGGACACAGAGCAGACGACCTCTTTCTGTTTTGCAGTGTATCCTGGTGTTCATTTTTTGTGAATGTGGTCAGGTAGAGTTGGTTTTGCTGTTGAGCTCTGGGTTTTGTTTTTTTTTTTGGTCTCTTTTGGTGGGGTAGGGATGGGCTAAAGCCACAGGAAGAAAAATGTGATATATGTCTCCAGCATTTTGCTTTTGTTGTAAGAAGAGTTGAACTAGTTTTGATACCAAGAATAAATGGTGGAAAATGAAAAAAAAAACCCCAAAAACCTTGATTTCAACCTTTTTCCTGATGTAAATCTGAACTGCCTTACTTGAGAACCCAGCTCTGAACAGTACTATCTCCCTGCTTCATTTCTCCCTCTTTCATTTCCTCTACTCATTTCTTTCTCCTCTCCTGATAGCAACAAACGTATCTAAGCAGTGAGAGAGATGTGAGAAGATCTGGGCTTTGGTGAAAACCTGTTCCCAGAGAAGCTGTGCTTGGCGTGGCCATCTGTTGGTGAGAGCAGATCAAAGCATGAAAACCAGGGCAGCAACTTGGGGCGTAGAACATCTCCTGAAGCTGACAAATAACAAAGGCATTTAAGGAAACTGAAGAATCACAGCTGCCACTGTGTATCTGTCCACTGGTGGGAAATCAGAACTGTTTTAAAATGTAAAAATTCGACACTGAATTTACCCACCGAACTGCCAATAAAGTAGCAAGTCATATTAATACTTACAATGGTTATTTATTTATTGCAATATCAATATAAATAAGAATGAAAAATAAGGCTTGATGGGGATCAGGGAGCATTGTTTATCAACAGCATTCTGATCCTGATTCACAAATTAAGCTAATTTATGAAGCAGGGTGGGGGTGAGGGGACAGTTGAAAACACCACCATTATAAAAATTAATCTTTTCATTTTTGCCTGTTTAAATGTGCGGCCACATAAGAGTAGTAGGAGTCATGTGGTAGGCAACTGACATCCATAAAAAGACTCCAAAGATCTAGATCCCCAGTGTTCACCCTCTGCGTGACCCTGCGCCCTCAAGTGTCGCCTGGATTTGAGGGTTCCTTTTTAGCAAACAAAAGTAGCAGAGGCCACAGACATCTCTGCTGAGATTAGGTAGCAAAAGACTGGTTTCTGTTGAGGGCGCCGTCTCTCACCCACCTACCCACTTTCTTGTGCTGGGTGAGGAAGGCAGCTGCCATGTGGTGAGCTGCTCCATGGAGGAGCCCAGGAGGCAAGGAGCTGAGGGCGGTGCAGGCCAACGTCAACAGCCTGACAGAGGCTGTGGCAGTGAAGCCACGCCCAGATCCCCGACCCGCAGAAACTGGGAGAGAACACTGTTTTAGCTGCTAAGTTTTGGGGTAATTTATCATGCAGCAATAGACAGCTACTACAGGCTAATTCCCCCACATCTGTCAGAGAAGATCTGAAATGCACCTCAACTCTTAGTATTAATTGAGGTCCTAAAGTGCCCTGGTGGCACAGAGGGTAAAGCGTCTGCCTGCAATGCGGGAGACCTGAGTTCGATCCTCGGGTAGGGAATATCCCCTGGAGAAGGAAATGACAGCCCGCTCTTGGAATTTTACAGTACTCTTGCTGGAGAATTCCACGGATGAAGGAGCCTGGTAGGCTACAGTCCATAGAATCACAGAGTCGCACACAACTAAGCAACTTCACTTCGAAAGTCCCTCCAGTATTCTTGCCTGGAGAATCCCATGGAAAGAGGAGGCTAGTGGACTACATCCACCGGGTCACAAGGAGTCAGATATGACTGAAGATCGACCTAGCACGCACGCAAAGTGAACATCCCAATGACTGCTTGGGTTTAGTCCCTGGTTAAATAACTTTTGCTTCATGACCCTCTGGTACTAATAATTATAATTTATTACTCTTCTGTTCAAATTGTTGAGACCTCTTATGGCTTATATTCAAACACTGATTGTATTCTTAAACAAAAATGCTTCAAGTCTAGTCAGAAGGCATTTGCGCTAAATACCCATAGCAGTATGAATAAAATGGGAAAATCAGAACCTGTACCTGCCAGGAGGCAAAACCTTCTCTTCCATGCGGAAATCACGATTCATCCCAATCTCGCTGCTCAGCTTGGAAACATCATTAACTGTATTTCTCAGGCCTGTGACAGAAAGAAGGTATGATGTACACCCAAAACTAATGTTCTATGTTAATTATATCTCAGCTGAAAAAAAAAAAAAAGTAAGGTGGACACCAGTGAACTCACACAAGTCTGAATTGCGATTTTATTCAGAGATTCACTGTGAGTGGGCTCCAAATTGAGATTCATCCTAGTGACCTAACACACACTCCTCCAACCATTTTAGCCAATTATGTTTTCTGAACTCAAGGCCGCATGACAGAGCTTCTTAGTAGCCCAGTGTGGGGCTAAGGGAGGACAAAGAAACTATTTTATTTAAAAAAAAAAAAAGCAACAGAAAATGAAACTGATTAAAAACCTTTCTCCTGGGATTTCGCTGGTGGTCCAGTGGCTAAGACTTCATGCTGCCAAAGTAGGCAGCCCAGGCTCCATCCCTGGTCAGGGATAGATCCCACATGCTGCGACTAAGAGCCCACACATGGCAATGAAGATGCCTTCTGCGCAGCATAGCCAAAAAAATTTAAAAATTAAATTAAAAAGAAACTCTTACAAAGTAAAATAATAAAGCAGCAAAAAGTAATTTGCAAAAAATTAACCTTTATCTAAGGGTATTATGACTACACTCTCCTCTTCCTGTCTTTGATGGACATTAAATTCTCCACACAGAAGTACTGAATGGTGTCAATTTCACTTGGTCTTCTAAAGTAGTTTCTAGAATTTAGGATTTCATAGACTAGTAAATTTCCAAAATGATTTTGAGCAAGGGACAATAACTTGCCAACTTTTCGTCTTGCCAAATATGGACAGTATGAAAAGAGCAAATAAAGAAACCACTTTACCACCATCAAAACCATCATTTCATAAAAGAAAAATAGTTTAACCTCCAAAAAAGCAAGAAGGGTCAGAATAAAGATTAGTCCTTAAAATGAATCAACTTTAGGTTTAGGAAAAACTCATTGCAGTATCTTTAATTCATTCCACTAAATCTTCCTAGGAATTTTGTCACAAAAGGAAGCATCACTACAAACAAAGCTAGTGGAGGTGATGGAATTTCAGTTGAGGTATTTCAAATCCTGAAAGATGATGCTGTGAAAGTGCTGCACTCAATATGTCAGCAAATTTGGAAAACTCAGCAGTGGCCACTGGACTGGAAAAGGTCAGTTTTCATTCCAATCCCAAAGAAAGGCAATGCCAAAGAATGCTCAAACTACCACACAATTACACTCATCTCACATGCTAGCAAAGTAATGCTCAAGATTCTCCAAGCCAGGCTTCAGCAATACGTGAACCGTGAACTTCCAGATGTTCCAGCTGGTTTAAGAAAAGGCAGAGGAACCAGAGATCAAATTGCCAACATCTGCTGGATCATGGAGAAAGCAAGAGAGTTCCAGAAAAACATCTAATTCTGCTTTATTGACTATGCCAAAGCCTTTGACTGTGTGGATCACAATAAACTGTGGAAAATTCTTCAAGAGATGGAAATTCCAGACCACCTGACCTGCCTCTTGAGAAATCTCTATGCAGGTCAGGAAGCAACAGTTAGAACTGAACATGGAACAACAGACTGGTTCCAAATAGGAAAAAGAGTACAGCAAGGCTGTATACTGTCACCCTGCTTACTTAACTTATATGCAGGGTACATCATGAGAAACACTGGGCTGGAGGAAGCACAAGCTGGAATCAAGATTGCTGGGAGAAATATCAATAATCTCAGATATGCAGATGACACCACCCTTATGGCATAAAGTGAAGAAGAAATAGCCTCTTGATGAAAGTGAAAGAGGAGAGTGAAAAAGTTGGCTTAAAGCTCAACATTTAGAAAACAAAGATCATGGCATCCAGCCTCATCGCTTCATGGGAAATATATGAGGAAACAGTGACCGACTTTATTTTTTTGGGCTCCGAAATCACTGCAGATGATGACTATAACCATGAAATTAAAAGAAACTTGCTCCTTGGAAGAAAAGTCATGACCAACCTGCTGCTGCTGCTGCTAAGTTGCTTCAGTCATGTTCAACTCTGTGTGACCCCAAAGACAGCAGCCCACCAGGCTCCGCTGTCCCTGGGATTCTCCAGGCAAGAACACTGGAGCAGGTTGCCATTTCCTTCTCCAATGCTAGCTGCTGCTAAGTCAATTCAGTTGTGTCCGACTCTGTGCAACCCCATAGACAGCACATTAAAAGGCAGTACATTATTTTGCCAACAAAGGTCCGTCTAGTCAAGGCTATGGGTTTTTCCAGTAGTCATGAATGAATGTGAGAGTTGGACTATAAAGAAAGCTGAGCACCGAAGAATCGATGCTTTTGAACTGTGGTGTTGGAGAAGACTCTTGAAGAGTCCCTCGGACTACAAGGAGATCCAACCAGTCCATCCTATAGGAAATCAGTCCTGGGTGTTCATTGGAAGGACTGATATTGAAGCTGAAACTCCAATACTTTGGCCACCTGATGCAAAGAGCTGTCTCCTTTGAAAAGACTCTGATGCTGGGAAAGATTGAAAGCAGGAGGAGAAGGGGATGACAGAGGATGAGATGGTTGGATGGCATCACTGACTCGATGGACATGAGTTTGGATAACTCTGGGAGTTGGTGATGGACAGGGAGGCCTGGCATGCTGAAGTCCATGGGGTCATAAAGAGTCAGACACGACTGAGCTACTGAACTGAGCACTAGCATTTGGGAACCATTGTTCTTGGTACAGATCTAGTTGATAGCATTCTCATATAACAGGCATACATGGTAGTTATGATTACTTGGTATTAAAAGAGTCATATACAGTACATCATCTTCTCAAGATCTTTCAATAAAGCTTCATAATTTGTTCACAAAAAAGTATTTGGCTCCAAGATGTGAAGGGGATATGAAAGCACTAAGATTAACATTAGTTGATAATTGTTGAAATCAGGCAGTGACTAAATCGGGGTTCATCATTCCAGTCTCTGTATTTCTGTATATGTTTGTTTTCTATACATAAAAGGTTTAAAAATATAAAAAGGAAAAATAAAATTATCTCAGAAAAAAGGTTTCATAGGAGAATGCCTTTGTTCTTAGAAGATATACGAAGTATTTAAAGTCTGACCCTATAACTTCAAGAAAAATACCTGTCTATAATAAGAAAAAAACAATATGGCAGAATATTAACAATGTGGGCATTTATTGTTTTTTCAACAGAATTGAAATATTTCAAAATAAAAAGTTAAGGATAAAAGGTGACTGTAAAATTTATCAAAAAGCCACAGATGGCATTTCTTTTAGGCAAACATGAAGGTAAACTTAACCTTGGGTGACAGGGAAGGACTTTATTTCATCAGCCTCTTTAAAGTCTTTAGTTTCAGGCAAAATGGCAAAATACAGTCAAATATGCAAACAGACTTGCCGCTAATTCACCAAACATAAAATCGGAACTAAGAAAATCTTCAGAGGGAGATTAAGCTGCTTCTAGCAGTTTATTGAAGGACTGAGGAATATATACACAGAAACACTTCCCAGCTTCAACAGATCAGAGCTCAGAACCTGCTTCAACAACACTGGTCTGTTGTCCAAAGTACCATAGCGCTATGCAACTGCTGCAGCAGCAAAATTCAGGAACGGGGAGGGCTCAAAGAGAAATTAGACATAAAAGTAACTACACAGATTTTTAAAATCCAGATCCCAAGGGCAAAGACCTTTTCCCAAGGGCAAAGACATTTTCAAAATAACTTAACCAAGTCACCCTGATATACAAAATTTTGAAATTTTTTAAAAAGAGGAATTTGGTTATCAGGTTATAGCTGTCTTGTCTATGGATTCATTTAAGTAACCTCCTCAAGAATTAAATAGCCTAAACTGTTTCTACCAAAAAAGTGATTTGCCACCTCACATCATGTTTGACGTCTATTAAAAAGTACCTATGCCAAAGGAGGATTCCAAAGCACCCAATTTGCTACTTTTCCTTAACCAGCAGCGACCCCGTGTGGCTACAAGAGAAAGAACTGGGACTGAATTTGAAGAATTTAACTCAGACGGTTAAGGCACGTGGGCAGGCCTTACGATTGAGGACTACTTAAATTATCTGGTGATTATTATAAAATAAATGCTGGATGAATCCCAGTGAGATGAGACCTAAAGAGTGGAAGAGACTTTGTGCCCCAACAGGAACATAAAAGAACACTGTACTACTGTTGCTGTTCAATGTTGAGTCGGACTCTTTGCGACCCTATGGACACCAGGCGTCCCCGTCCTTCACTATCTCCTGGAGTTTGCTCAGACTCATGTCCGTTGAGCCGGTGATGCTATCCAGCCGTCTCATCCGCATCTCCTCATGCCCTCTCTAAGAGTGAGGCCTGAGCAGCATGTAGTCTGCCAAGCACAGAGAGCACACAGGGCCCCTCTGGGATCATTTCAGGTCTTTAAACTCTACCCCAGGTGTCTGCCATGTCGCACCTACGAATTAAAAATAACAGAACATAAACAGGGCTCTGAACTGAGCCTCAATCTTGTCAGATTCAAGAAATCGCTCCTGGGTCACGCTCTTTTCTCCAGGACCCCAAACTCTCTGCAGGTCTTCGGTTCAATAGGGTGCCTCTGGCCTGAAAGGAAGAGGCTGGGGTTGGAGGAGGTAAGGAAAGAGGGGACGAGAGGAGTGTGGCGCTTCCCACCCGACCCTCACTGAGCACACCCCGAGGGCCGGGGAAGGGGGGGCTGGACCTACGGGAAGGGTGGTCTCTGAGGCTGTTCTTGTCTTCCCGGGTCGGTCCTGAGCTTTCGGGCTTACAGGGTCTGCTCTCTGCGTCGCCAGGGTCCTTCCCAGGCACGTTTTCCTCCACGTCCGTCATCCTGCTGATGGAATCTGAGTGGGGAAGTAAACGCGGGCGCTGTGGGCGGCGCGGAAGAGGGCGCCTCAACTACCGCGGGGGTTGGGGGCTCTGGGGCCCGGCCCGTCGCGCCCGACGTGGACCCCACTGAGGAGCTGGGCGGGCAGCTTCAGGGGAGGGAAGCGGGCAGAAGGGCCCGGAGGAAGGGGAACCCGAGAAGTGAGCGCTGCCTCCACAAGCGCGACACTGCGGCCAGAGCAGGGCGGCCTTCCCCGCCCGAAGCGCCGGCCCCGGGCCCCCACCAGGGCTCGGGCCGCTCCCAGCCCTCACCTCTGCCCCCCGAGGCCCGCAGCCACTCGGGCGTCGGCGGGGCGGAGGCCCTCCGCTCAGCGCGGGCCGTACCACCGCGGAGGGGCGGCGGGGGGGCGGCGGCCGGCAGGGCCCAAGAGGCGGCGTGCAGGCAGGCGAGCCAAGCCCGGCCTCACCCCCGCGCCCGCGTCAGGGTGGCACAGGCCGGGCTTTGGGCACAAACCGCCGCCCGTCTCCGGGACAACGGGGCAGGGCACGTGCGGCCGCTGCGGCGGCTGGAAGCCGTGCCGAGGGCCGGTGTCCTCGAGGGCTCGAGGCCTCCGGTGACCTGGCCCGTCCCTGCCCGGCATTTGCCGCCCTCCGCGAAAAAGATCTTCGGGGAACGACCGAGGAAGGAAAGGCGCACTGTTGTGTTTCTTCAGCCTGTTCAGAAAGCTTGAGAAGCACGGGTCCACAGCCAGGCAGGTGGTTTCCTTAGCCCTGGGCGCGTTGCAAGAGGAGCGCCCTTCGCCCATCCTCCAGGTGTGGAAGCCGAGAACCCTGCCGGGTGCTGGTCGGAGCAGGCGTGGGGACTGGGAGGGCGGTGCCCTGGGGCTCATGTGGGTGCTGGGGTCGGATCCCTGAGCTCCAGGGAGCACATTGCCGGCCTTTCCGGGTTCCTGCTGCCCCTGAAGTGATGTGAGGACCTGAGGTGACCCCTCCCCTCTTCTCCAGCTCCCTGTACTTTGGGGGCGGGGGGGGTGGCGAAAAGTAAAATTTCCACTCCACACGCTCCCATCGTTCTGTATTACTCTGACTTGATTTCTTACCACAAAAGCTTACTTTGAAAATAAATAAATAAAACAAAAGATGAAAGTATTGCCTGTAAGAAACCAAGTTCTCATAATAACCCTTGCCTTGTTAGTGTGGAATGTAGATTTTTCTTGCACAACTCCTACATTTTGAAGGGGAAAATTATGAAGAGATCCAAGAACATTTCTGCTTAAGAAAATCCACTTTGCTCTGAGGCCCAGGCAGAAAGGAGGGGAATGGCCTGGCAAAGTTACTGTTTAGCCAGAGTATCTCAAACCAGTACATACTAAACCTGCCCCTTCCTCATCACCTTTTCCTGGTATTTCCCTCAGGGATGTCAACTGTGAAGCAGGCTGGCCTACTCCCCAAAGCCTGGAAAAGTGGGAGAAAGTTGCATGATTTCAGCCAAGTTCAATGAAAATATTTTTCATTATTACAGGGAGATACGTAGGTTAGGTTGTTGATTTCGCTTAAAAAATTTTTTTCCCCAGAATCCTGTTTGTGCATTTTTATTTCTGGGAGGAAGTTTTCAGAATGACACCAGTTTGTTTTCCCACAAAAATGGTATTGTCGTGACTCTCCCTAGTGATATCTGAGATTACTGTACTTGAGCAGTTCACTTATATATATCACGCAGCCTCTTTCGGTATCCTCTTCTTACCCAAGCTATGGGGAAGGGGCAGCAGGAGGAAATAGCAGTGGGGTAGCACATGGATGGGGGAGGAGACCGGCCAGAAGAGAAGGGGAGGATGAAGGTAGGAGAGAATGACAGAGTTGGAGTTTTCTCAGGGTCAGCGTGGGGACAGCATTTCATGATCTTATCTTGAATAGTTATCAGAACCAACTAGGCAAAAGTTAGAAGTTGAGGAGAACAGAAAGATGATGTGAGAGATAAACTCTCCTTCCCTTTGGGGTCTTAGTTAATAAAAACCGATTTTTGTTTAATGATCTACAAAATGCTTTTACATTGCAACTCCATACGCTTTGCACACAATTCTATCTGTTCAGTAGGCGGCAGGTGTTATATTGGACCATTTAATAGATGAGCAAACTGCGGGTCAGAGAGATTTCAGGGCGTTTCCCAAAGTCACACAGTAAGCAAGGTCTTGACTCTTGATCATATATTTTTTAATAATTCATGCCACCTGACTCTTGCTGAGAAGCTGTATAAACAAGAAAATACAACTAACATGTAATGGTATGGTAAGTCCCAGAATGGAGTACATAGAAGATTTGTTACTGGAGGTCAGAAAAAGGGTGAGAGACCTTCCAGATGCTGGGATCAGTTCAAACCCAGCCATGAGCCAGAATCTTAAGCAAGATTGTGTAATCAATTTGGTCTTTAGAAATGGGTTTCTTGTTCAGCCTGGCTCCCCCTCAACCTCAGGACCCCTCTTTAAACTCTCATAATGGGTGAAAATGGATTTTCCATATCTGTCTGTCCTTTGGTGGGAGTGCCCCTCCTGAGTAACTCAGCACTTTTACCCTATTAAAGTGCACATATTTCAAAAGACCCATAGGGCAAGTATTTCTCACACAGCCCAAGGACAGAGCAGCAGCCCTGCTTCCTCTCACACTGCAGTGTGCCCAAAGCTGTCACCCCAGGGGGTCTGTTTTAAACTAAGATGTCATGTGTTTAACACTAATTGCTCTTGGCAAATCTTTGAGTAGAATTTTTGTTCAAAGAGGAAGGGCTTCCTATACTTACTGGCACACCTTTGTACCCCTATGAGTGCAGATACCCCAGCTTGAGAAGGAGCCTAAGGGAATGTCAGGCCAGCAGCTAGACTCTTCCTACTTCTCAACCACTTCCCCACATATGTGTGCTTTAACACAAGCCCAAGAGTATGACCTATCCTCAGTCATCAAATACGATCCTGGGTACACTTTCCCACAAGAGCAAACTATATCCTACCACAAAGACATTCTGAAAGAGGGGTGGTATAGAGAAGGATGTCCATAAGAAGTAGAGGACCACAGAATTTAAGAGGAATCCTGGATATTGGATCTGCTAGCTAAAACAAAATAACAGAAACAAAACACGCCTCATTTTACAAAGAAGCATCAGGTTCAGTGAGGTTAAATGACTCGTCTAAGGTCACCACCAGTTTACAGAAAAATTTAGGACTAGAACCCATATCACAGTCTGTTTATTCCATAATATATAGAGCTAAGTAAGAGTAAAAGCTAATATGGTAAATAAATATTTACATTTCCTAAAGAAAAATGTAAATGATAGGCTATGGAATGGAAATAGTAAGGGATGATGTTAACTAGAGGCCCAGACTGCAAGTAGCGTGGAGTATACTGGAAGATAAACAGTCAACTAAAGTGGTAGGGACACGTAAATACAGGGTGGGACGTTTAAATGGAACCATTTGGAGTCATGTAAACTGGGATCGACTTCATTATAGCCTCCCTTATGGTACAGAACCGCACGTCAAAACTATTTGCTTTAGCCTCTTGACAAATGTATTTTCTTCGCAGAACCCAGGAGGAGTGTGAGAAGGGTCGAGGTGATCTGGGGCGAGTCTGGACGAGGCCCTTTGAAGCTCACATGGAAGTGTGATGGATGGGAACTCATCACAGATCTTTTCAGGGAAGAGGTTCCAAGAGAAGACAAGGCATCCACGCTGGGGACCTCCTTCTCCAGT
The DNA here is from genome assembly GCA_917880005.1 of Nanger dama. NCBI lineage: Eukaryota > Metazoa > Chordata > Mammalia > Artiodactyla > Bovidae > Nanger > Nanger dama. The sequence continues at coordinate 9,359,829 of CAKJTW010000033.1, forward strand.
CCGGCTCCTCCCTGCACCAAGGCTCTTTGCACATACCGCCCCTTCCTCTGACCCCTGTTCACCCTGCCCACTCCCTCTCATTCTTCAGGTCTAGCTCACAAGGCATAACTCCCTCAGAGAACCTCCCATGGCCCTCTGTTAATTTCTTCTTTTTTTAAATGTGGTAAAAGTCACATAATAGAAAACACATGTAACCATATTTATGTGTATAGCACAGAAGCACTAAGCACATTCGCATTGTTGTGCAGCCCTCACCATTATCCATCTCCCGTGTTTTTCACCTTCCTAACTCTGTCACCATTAAATACTAAGTTCCCATTCCCCCTCCTCACCCCCTAGCCCCTGGCATCTATGTGTGGGACCTTCTGCCTCTGTGAATTTGACTAAGTATCTCGTATAAGTGGAATCAAACAGCATTTGTCTGCATCTACTGTATACTGGAATGCACTTTTAAGGTTAACTTAATAATTCTCTTGCAAAGAGACATTTGTATATATGTCAATATATGTGTGTGTATATATGTCTCCAAACAGACGTGTATCTATGTCAAACTCTGTTAGCTTCTGTCCTGGTCCTTTTTCTGCATTGCGGTCACTGCAGTTTGTCCTTACCTGGTTGTGCATGAGGAACCCTGACGGATTGTCTAACGCCACCGGGAGATGTTGAGTTCTCTGAGAGCTGCGTGCACTTCACTCCCATAGTCGGTATCCCGCCAGTAATTGGCAAAAAAACACACAGGCACAAGCAGGGGAGGCAGCGGTGCTGGGGGGTCAGGCAGGGTGTCTCTCTGGGCCCAGTGGGTTCGTTAACGGTGCCCGTTTTCTCTTTTGTCTCACAAACCTGTTTCCTCTTTTCTGTGTCTCCTCTGTCATCAGGGTCCTGTGAGTCTTTTAAACCAGCAAAGGCAACATCAGAGAGAAGAGGGAGGACATTTAGGGTCCTGTGACGGGGTGGAGGGGGTGTCCTCCTGAACTAGGAGGTGGCAGCAGGGGGCAGTGGCACCTTGGGAGTAACTTCCAGAGGCAGGCTGCTTCTCTCTCTCTCTAGAGTAAGCCAGGGTCAGCAGCAGCCCAAAGCCACAAACACTGACTTTGAAAGCCCTCCTAAGAGCTGCATCTCTCGACTCCCCCAACAATCGCGCCTTGTGCCCGGGACACGGCGCGAGTTACACACTTAGAGCAGTTTCCACTGAACCGCATTCAGTGGATTTTAAACTCTGGGGAAAGCTGGCAGCCTCTTTGTGGGTTTTTTTTTTAAAAACTAGTTAGAGAGACAATTAAACCTTTATGGGCCCCAGAATGTACCTATGCAGACATAAATAAGGATCATTCTTCGTCACCAGAGAGAATCCACTTTCTGGCAACAGATATATTTTTCTGCCATCGCAGGACAGAGTTGAGCTCACGTCTGAGGGCCTTTGTGATTAGGGCAGGTGATGGGGGTCAGCGTGAGCAGAGTTAGAACGTGGACCCTAAGTTCTCAAAATGGACACATCGTGGGCCTCAGGCTTAGCTGGTCTGAAATAAATCACAAACTCCCAAAGCCTTCCCAGAAAGCTGCCAGGATTTTAGGCCAAGAACACTCATCTTGCTTCCTCCTTGTGTTACTTTGGGCCAAAAACGGTCCATTTGTCAAAGAGTCCTGACTTCTTTATTTCCACTCTTACAACACAATACAATGCATTCACATATTTACAGTGCAATGTCCTTGAATGGTCGGGATGCTTTTTTTTTTTTTAATCTAATAATATCATTAAATGCACCAGGGGCTCTCTCCTTAAAGGAACCTTTGAGGAAAACTCTTTGTTAAGTGAATCAGTCTTTTGTAAAGCAAATCATCAGCCACCAATTTGTTCTCCAATCTGAGATTTCACATAAGAGATTTTTCTTAAACCAGGCCATCTTTAAGTGGTGGCCTGTGCGTTTTCTTTTATTTTTCTGACTTTGCTAAAGACAAACTCTTCCTGAATAGACCTTATTGGACCAGGATGAAGGAATCTCAAACACTTGAGAAATAAATCAGTTTCAATCATTCCCGTCATCCATAATTCTTTAGAACCGCCAGCCTAAAGCAAAGTATAATGATCTCCTGACAAAGAATCCAGCTGCAGATTTGAAGGCCAGTCTATTTGAAGTCAGTTTCAAAAGAAATGCAGAAAACAAGGTTTTGCTTTTTTTTTTTTTAAGTTATTGTCGTGGGGGTTTGTGTCTGTGTGTGTGTGTGTGGTAGAATTCATAGCATAATATTTATTATTTTAAACATTTGTTATGTGTACAATTCAGTGGCATCAAATAAATTAGATCCACAATGTTGTGTAACCTTCACCATTACCTCCCCAAACTTTCATCATCCCCAACAAAAACTCTGTACGCACTAAACAGTCACTTCTCTCCTCCAGAACCCCCTCCCTCAGGTCATGGTAGGCTATATCGTACTTTTTGTCTCTAGGAGCAGGGAACAGTTTTAAACTTCAGTTTACTTCAGGACGTGTGTTCGCATGGCCGGTGGGGAGGTAGGGCGACCGTGACCATCCTCTTTCTCACCCTGGGGACTCTTCCCAGCACCGCCTCCCCGGCCCTGGTCCTCCACCGACAGTGTCTGCTAGATGAAGCCAGAGTGCATCTGAACGGTTTAAACTTGCAAAGGGGCTGCAGCCCCCTGTGGGAACAAAAAGAGGTCACTGGGTCTGAGTCTCTGTTACAAGCTCAGGAATGGCAAGAATTTTCTGACTTCAATAGTCTGAAGAAGTAGACGGCTGTTTTGGTGTCTGAAGCCTGCTTGGAGCCTGCATGTGGCCCACGTTCAGTGCCTGTCAGCTACAGAGTTAGTTCCTGAGATCCCTCAAAGCTCAGGCTCAGAGAGATGGAAATGCAAGAAGAGTCACGGAGGGCTCCCTCAGACACCCTCAAATTCTATGCCATGAAATTTCTCAAACTGAAAAAACACTGGCTAAACCACTCATAACCCCTGCAGACTCCACATCTCTTGTACCCATCTGTGACTGACAGAGGCACACTCAGAATGCCAATTTGGGTGCTCCTTTGCTCACGAGGCTTGGAATCTCTCAAAGGAGTGAGCCTCCTTACCTCTGAGCTCCCCCCACACCTCCCACCCTTCTGCAGCGCACAGCTCAGGAAAACAGGAGACTTGGTTTATGAAATCTGATTTTAATTGTTTCAAGAACTGCACAGAGCCTTGCCTCACTGAGCCTGGGACTGTGAGCCTGCCAGAGGTCCTTGGGACAACTGGGGAGAAGTGGTTCCATGGCCACAGAGAACAGTGAGCCACCGGGAGGTGGAAGGGGAATCCCCACAAAAGCAGGCAGCCTTCTGCTGCCCACATGCTGGTGACCCTGGGCAGGTCACTTCGCAGCTCTGGCCTCATTTCTTGGAAGCTGGGTGGAAGTGTCCCCCAGTTATGAGAAATTTCGGCAAGTGGAAGAGAAGTAAGGCTTTCTGATAGCTTGGATTCTTGAAACAGGAAATAAGATTCTGTTTCCCACAGGTGCTGATATTAACAAAAGAAGGGCTGCAGAGAGGCAGAGGAGGAAATCTGGGGAAAGGAGGAAGTCGATGGTATATTTTAGATTTAGGGACAGGTTGAGAGTGAAGCTTTGGTTGGATCTTGGTGAGAAAATATTCAGCAGACAGGTGGAAAGAAGCAGGAAGAATTAAGGAGAGAGATTGAGACTAACTGATAAAAAGAATGGTGTCAGAAGGCTTCCCTGGTGGCTCAGTGGCAGAGAATCCACCTGCAAATGCAGGGACGCAAGGGTTCATTCCCTGATCTGGGAAGAACCCACCTGCCGAGGAACACCTAAGCCCTCGGGCCTCAACTATTGAGTTCAGTTCAGTTCAGTCGCTCAGTTGTGTCCGACTCTTTGCGACCCCATGAATCACAGCACGCCAGGCCTCCCTGTCCATCACCAACTCCCCGGAGTTCACTCAAACTCATGTCCATCGAGTCCGTGATGCCATCCAGCCAGCTCATCCTTGGTCGTCCCCTTCTCCTCCTGCCTCCAATCCCTCCCAGCATCAGTCTTTTCCAATGAGTCAACTCTTCCCATGAGGTGGCCAAAGTACTGGAGTTTCAGCTTTAGCATCATTCCTTCCAAAGAAATCCCAGGGTTGATCTCCTTCAGAATGCACTGGTTGGATCTCCTTGCAGTCCAAGGGACTCTCAAGAGTCTTTTCCAACACCACAGTTCAAAAGCATCAATTCTTTGGTGTTCAGCCTTCTTCACAGTCCACCTCTCACATCCATACATGACCACAGGAAAAACCATAGCCTTGACTAGACGGACCTTAGTCGGCAAAGTAACGTCTCTGCTTTGAATATGCTATCTAGGTTGGTCATAACTTTCCTTCCAAGGAGTAAGTGTCTTTTAATTTCATGGCTGCAGTCACCAACTGCAGTGATTTTGGAGCCTCCCCACCCCCACCCCCGCCAAAATAAAGTCTGACACTGTTTCCCCATCTATTTCCCATGAAGTGATGGGACCAGATGCCATGATCTTCGTTTTCTGAATGTTGAGCTTTAAGCCAACTTTTTCACTCTTCTCTTTCACTTTCATCAAGAGGCTTTTTAGTTCCTCTTCAATTTCTGCCACAAGGGTGGTGTCATCTGCATATCTGAGGTTATTGATATTTCTCCCGGCAATCTTGATTCCAGCTTGTGTTTCTTCCAGTCCAGCGTTTCTCATGATGTACTCCGCATAGAAGTTAAATAATCAGGGTGACAATATACAGCCTTGATGTACTCCTTTTCCTATTTGAAACCAGTCTGTTGTTTCATGTCCAGTTCTAACTGTTGCTTCCTGACCTGCATACAGATTTCTCAAGAGGCAGGTCAGGTGATCTGGTATTCCCATCTCTTGAAGAATTGTCCACAGTTTATTGTGATCCACACAGTCAAAGGCTTTGGCATAGTCAATAAAGCAGAAATAGATGTTTTTCCGGAACTCTCTTGCTTTTTCCATGATCCAGCAGATGTTGGCAATTTGATCTCTGGTTCTTCTGCCTTTTCTAAAACCAGCTTGAACATCTGGAAGTTCACGGTTTCACGTACTGCTGAAGCCTGGCTTGGAGAATTTTGAGCATTACTTTACTAGCATGTGAGATGAGTACAATTGTGTGGTAGTCTGAGCATTCTTTGGCATTGCCTTTCTTTGGGATTGGAATGAAAACTGACCTTTTCCAGTCCTGTGGCCACTGCTGAGTTTTCCAAATTTGCTGGCATATTGAGTGCAGCACTGTCACAGCATCATCTTTCAGGATTTGAAACAGCTCCACTGGAATTCCATCACCTCCACTAGCTTTGTTCGTAGTGATGCTTTCTAAGACCCACTTGACTTCACATTCCAGGAGGTCTGGCTCTAGGTGAGTGATCACATCATCATGATTATCTGGGTCATGGGGATATTTTTGTACAGTTCTTCTGTGTATTCTGTTCTTTTCCTCTATTTCTTTGCATTGATCGCTGAAGAAGGCTTTCTTATCTCTTCTTGCTATTCTCTGGAACTCTGCATTCAGATGCTTATATCTTTCCTTTTCTCCTTTGCTTTTCGCCTCTCTTCTTTTCAAAGCTATTTGTAAGCCCTCTCCAGACAGCCATTTTGCTTTTTTGCATTTCTTTTCCATGGGGATGGTCTTGATCCCTGTCTCCTGCACAATGTCACGAACCTCATTCCATAGTTCATCAGGCACTCTATCTATCAGACCTAGGCCCTTAAATCTATTTCTCACTTCCACTGTATAATCATAAGGGATTTGACTTAGGTCATACCTGAATGGTCTAGCAGTTATCCCTACTTTCTTCAATTTAAGTCTGAATTTGGTAATAAGGAGTTCATGATCCCTGCCACAGTCGGCTCCTGGTCTTGTTTTTGTTGACTGTATAGAGCTTCTCCATCTTTGGCTGCAAAGAATATAATCAGTCTGATTTTGGTGTTGACAATCTGGTGATGTCCATGTGTAGAGTCTTCTCTTGTGTTGTTGGAAGAGGGTGTTTGCTATGACCAGTACATTTTCTTGGCAAAACTCTATTAGTCTCTGCCCTGCTTCATTCCCCATTCCAAGGCCAAATTTGCCTGTTACTCCAGGTGTTTCTTGACTTCCTTCTTTTGCATTCCAGTCCCCTATAATGAAAAGGACATCTTTTTGGGTGTTAGTTCTAAAAGGTCTTATAGGTCTTCATAGAACAATTCAACTTCAGCTTCTTCAGTGTTACTTGTTGGGCATAGACTTGGATCACTGTGATGTTGAATGGTTTGCCTTTAGACCCTGTGCTTTGCAACAAGAGATGCCACCACAATTAGAAGCCCATACACCACAACTAGAAAGTAGCCACCACTCGCTGCAACTAGAAAAAAGCTCACACAGCAACAAATATCCTTCATAGCCATAAAAAATATTTTTAAAAAGAATGGTGTCAGGAGTCATAGTTGCTAGATGAAACAGCAATAATAATGAGGCAACACATAACCAGTTCTTACAATGTGTCAGGCCCTCAGGGAGCCCTTCACACAGATGCACAGCCATCATTCTCACACCTTCATGACAAAGATGTTGCTTTTACACCCACCTAATAGATGAGAATTTAAGTATCTTGCACAGGGTCACACAGTGAATAAGTAGTAAGGCAGGGACTTGAGCCCGGGGAGTTTGACCTCAGAACCTTTTCTTTTTATCACCTCCAGAAAAGTGGAGGTATTGGAACCCACAAGAAAAGCAGTGCAGATGGTGGACAGAACCTTGACAAATGCCTGTAAGTGGTACTCCTGTTCTTCAGCTAGGACCTAAAATCAGATTCTGAGAAGATGAAGGTGTGGGTCAAAAACAACCCAAGTGGGACTTCCTGGTGGTCCAATGGTTATGACTCTGCTCCCAATGCAGGGAACCCCAGTTCAATGCCTGGTCAAGGAACTAGACCCCGCATGCCTTGACTAAGAGTTCTCGGGCTGCAACTAAAGATCCCACATACCGCAACAAAGACCTGGTGCAGTAGAAAACAAACCCAGGTGTATGTAGTAATGTGGTGGATTAGACTGCCTCTGCTCATGTAAATAATAACACTAATAATAAATAAAAACTATGTGCCAGGCACTGTTCTAACAGGCATCACATACATTCTCATTTAGGCCTCTCACAAATCCTACAAAGAAGGTGCCCATTCTATAGGAATGGAAACTGAGGCTCCAACAGCTTATGGGACTTATCCAGCTAGTAAATACCAGAGACGGAAACTCAAAGCCAAGCTGTGTGCACAGGCAGCTGGCTCTAGAGTTGCCTCCCCAAAGCAGTCTTTCCCAACTGCCTCTCAACAGTCACACAGTGAAACCTCTGAATAGTTCTGATATGTTTTGTATAAGGTGACTCCTTTGAAACAGTTTATAGTTGAAACCAGTATTTGAAGTCAATGCTTCCAGAAGTTACCAAAGGGTTATCAGCTGCCTTGAACCAATGTTGAGATTTACTAAGTGAATATTTCCAGTTAATACAACCCAACTAGAATGAAGCATTGCCTCTTATTTCTGGTCTCTGAAATACACCAGTTCATTCCTAGGCTTCCCTGGTAGCTCAGACAGTAAAGAATCTGCCTGCAATGCAGGAAACCCCGGTTAGATCCCTGGGTAAGGAAGCTCTCCTGGAGACAGGAAAGGCAATCCACTCCAGTATTCTCGCCTGAAGAATTTCGTGGACAGAGGAGCCTGGTATGCTACAGTGCATGGGGTCGGAAAGAGTCAAACAGGACTGAGTGACTAACACTTTCACTTTCATTCCTATCGCATCCAGTTCCATGGAAGCCTGATTGGCCTAATGGGAATCCTACCTCCATTAAAGTGATTGGTTCAGAGGGAGCACGTGACATGAATCAGCTTAACTAAGGTGCAAGGAGACATTGGCTAGAGGTTTCTTGCCAAATTTCCCATCAGTCTGTTTTATCACACTCCCTTTGGGAAGAGAGCGTGTCTCTCCTGGATTTTGACTTTGTCTTCCCACGGTATGAGAGTGGGAACCGTCCCTAATGGCCGTCTTAATGACAGCCTCACTGCACAGTCTCGAAGTACCCCTGTAACCCAGTCTGATGCCTGATTCCCAAGCATCAAGTCAATACATTCCTTATCCTTTACGCCCGTTCAACTTGGAGTGCTTGCAGCCCCGAACTCCCACTGGACTACAAGCAGCATGAAGGCACAAACCATGTCTGTCTGCTTCTCTGCTGTGTCCCGGGCCCTTACTGTATAGAATTAAGCACAGAGAGAGAACCCATTATAGTTGAGTGAGAGAAACATGAGCCTAATAAAGACTCAGAGGATAATACAGCTAGCAAGCACTTCTAAAATCATCTACTCCAAGTCTTCTCTCTTTTCTTCTCTATGGTGAGGAAAGAAGAGTTGCTGTGTTATAAAGGTTAACAGTGGCCCCTCTAATTAGGACAAGTACTCTCTAGCACCCATAGCAAGGACCTTCAGTCTCTGAGAGGCAAGCACTCTGGAGGGGCTTTGATGTTTCACTCAGTCCAATTTGGAGTACTAGACCGGGAAGAGATGGGCCTCCAGGCTAAGCAACACTTCATCATCAGTTGAGGATAGAAATGGGGACTTGGTAGGGAAAAACAAAAAAGCCCCAAACAAATGAAAACAAAAGCTTGCAAATCTTTATATTAAGAATTTTTCAAGTGCAAAATACCTTCGAGTGTAATAGTTGGTTGATGTTTAATGCTGGCTGTTTTTCATGACTAAATTAAAGGAAATGCATGGTTATAACTCTACAGGACTTCAACATGGAGCACTCCATCGGCATCCCTCTTTCTATGTAGGGCTGAATCTACCCACAGCTTCCCTTGCTGGGGAGACAACTCTAAAAATCCAAAATAACAAAATGAAAGCCATGAAGCATTGGTGGACTTCATAACTCCCTTCCATTGCATTCCAGAATTCTTGTCTATACTTTTTACATAATATTTTGTTTCTTTTAAAATCAACTTTACTGAGGTATTATTTCCGTGAATGAAATTCACCAATTTCAAGCATACATCTGGATAAGCTTTGATATATATGCCAGGGAACCACCACCACAGTTAAATAGAATACTTCCCTCACATCCAAAAGTGTACTTGTGCAACTCTGTAGTCAATACCCATCTCCTTATCTCAGGACAGGCCCCAGGCAGCCATGGATCTGCTTTCTGTCACTGTAGCTTAATTTTACTTGTTCTAAAACTTCATATAAATGGAGTTATACAATATACAGTTGTATTAGTTGTCTAAGGCTGCCATAAAATACTGCATACTGGGAGGCTATTAAAACAACAGAAATTTATTTTCTCATAGTTCTAGAGGCTGGAAGACCAAGATCAAGGTGTTGACAGGCTTGGTTTTTCCTAAACCCTCTCTGACACTCAGATAAACTTCTTTCTGTGTCCAGGCGTGGCCTTTCTCTCTGTGGATGCATCTCTTGTGTCCCCTCTTCTGTTTACAAGGATACCAGTCCTATTGGATTAGGGCCTCACCACCATTATGACCTCATTTAACCTCAATTGCTTCTTTAAAGGCCCAGTCTCCAGATAAAGTTGCATTGGTTAGGGCTTCAACATATGAATTTGGGGACACAATTCAGTCTGTAATAGTGGTCTTTTGTATTTAACTTCTATGACTCAGCACAATGCCAGTGTGAGTCATCCACTTCTGTGGCATTTATCAGCAGTTTTTTTTTTTCCTTTTTATTGCAGAGTATTAGTCCATTCTATGAATATACTACAGTTTGTTTATCCGTGTATCTGTTGGTGGATATTTGGGTTATTTCTTTCTAGCTTTTGACTTTACGAACAAAACTCCTATAAATATTCTAGTGTGTCTTTTTGTGGATATATGTTTTAATTTCTCTTGAGTAAATACCTAGGAGTGAACTGCTGGACAATATGGTATGTTTGATTTTATAAGAAGCTGTCAAATATTTCTCTAAAGTGGTTGTCTGATTTTACATTTTCACCAACAATTCACGAAGTTTCAGTTGTTCCACATGCTCACCAACACTTGGTATTGTCAGTCTTTTTCCTTTTTCTATAAGCCATTGCATCTCCTTGATGATTAATAACACTAAGCATCTTTTCTTGTGCTATTTGTCATTCAGATGCCTCCTCTGGTGAAGTGTCAATTCAAATCTCTTGCTTATTTTAAAAACTGCACTGTTTTCTTACTGCTGAGTTGTAAGAGTTCTTTACATACTCTGAATACAACCCCTTTATCAGTTATATGCTTTGCAAATATTTTTCTCCCACTCTGTGACTTTCATTCTCCTAATAGTATCTTTCATACAGTGGAAACTTTTCCTTTTCCTTAGGTCTAGTCTCCTATTATTTCTTTCTGGGTCATGCTTTCGCTATAATGTTACCTTTTTTAATACATTCTTTATTTTTGGTTGCACTGGGTCTTTGTTGTGGCACACAGGCTTTCTCTAGTTGCAGCAAGCAGGGGCTGCTCTTCATTGATGTGCACCAGCTCCTCATTGCAGGGGCTTCTCTTGTTGCAGAGCACAGGCTCTAGGCAGACAGGCTCAGTGGCTGTGGCACACGAGCTTAGCTGCTCCACAGAATGTGGACTCTTCCCAGACCAAGGATTAAGCCTGTATCCCCTGCACTGGCAGGAGGATTCTTAACCCCTGTGCCACCAAGGAAGTCCCTCTCATGTTGTCTTGAGTAAAGAGTCCTACTTCTTCCTTTCCAACATGGATGCCTATTTTTTTCTTGCCTTATTGCATTGGCTAAAACCTTTAGTACAGCGTTGACTAGAAGTGGTGAGCGGAAGTATCCCTGGTTTTGCTCATCTAAGAGGGAAAGCAGAAATACTTCTGCTTTATTGACTATACCAAAGCCTTTGACTGTGTGGATCACAACAAACTGTGGAAAATTCTTGAAGAGATGGAAATATCAGAACACCTTACCTGTGTCCTGAGAAATATGTATGCAAGTCAAGAAGCAACAGTTAGAACCAGACATGGAACAACAGACTGGTTCCAAATTAGGAAAGAAATACATCAAGGCTGTATGCTGTCACCCTGATTATTTAACTTATGTGCAGAGTACATCATGCAAAATGCCAGGCTAGATGAAGCACAAGCTGGAATCAAGATTCCCGGGAGAAATATCAGTAACCTTAGATATGCAGATGATACCATCCTTATGGCAGAAAGCAAAGAAAAACTAAAGAGCCTCCTGATGCAAGTAAAAGTAGAGAGTGAAAAAGCTGGCTTAAAACTCAACATTCAGAAAATGAAGATCATGGCATCCGGTCCCATCTCTTCATGGCAAAGAGATGGAAAACAGTGGAAACAGTGACAGACTTTATCTTCTTGGACTCCAGAATCACTGCAGATGGTGACTGCAGCCATGAAATTAAAAGACACTTGCTCCTTGGAAGAAAAGCTAGGACCAACTTAGATAACATATTAAAAGGCAGAGACATTACTTTGCCAACAAAGGTCTGCTTGTCAGAGCTATGGTTTTTCCAGTAGTTATGTATGGATGTGAGAGCTGGACTATAAAGAAAGCTGAGCACTGAAGAACTGATGCTTTTGAACTGTGGTGTTGGAGAAGACTCTAGAGAGTCCCTTGGACTGCAAGGAGATCAAACCAGTCAATCCTAAAAGAAATTGGTCCTGCATATTCATTGGAAGGACTGATGCTGAAGCTGAAGTTCCAATACTTTGGCCACCTGAAGGGAAGAACTGACTCTTTGGAAAAGACTCTGATGCTGGGAAAGATTGAAGGCAGGAGGAGAAGGAGACGACAGAGGATAAGATGGTTAGATGGCATCACTGACTCGATGGACATGAGTTTGAACAAGCTCCGGGAGATGGACAAGGAAGCCTGGCAGTCCATGGAGTCCATGGGGTTGCAAAGAGTTGGACACTACTGAGCAACTGAACTGAGAGGGAAAGCATTCAGTTTCACCATTAAGTACGATGTTGACTGTAGGTTTTTCACAGATGTTCTTTATCGGGTTGAGGAATCTCCTTTCTACTATTAGTTTGCTTAGAGTTTTTAACGAGGAATAGATGTATTTTTGTCAAAATTGTTCTCTGCATCCATTAAGATGATCGTATGGCTTTTCTTTCTTTATTAGTAACATGAATTATCTTGATTTTCTAATGTTAAGTCAATCTTGTCTTCCTGGAGTAAATGTCACTTGGTCATGATGCGTTTTCTCTACAATTTGATTTTAAAGTTTTGCATCTATATTCATAAGGAATATTAGTCTGTAGTTTTATTTTCTTATAAATCTTTGTCTGATTTTAGTATCAGGATAATACTGGCCTCAGAATGAGTTGTAAAATTTTTCTCCTCTTCAGTTTTCTGAGTTTGTATATAATTGGTATTTATTTTCTCCTTTAAATATTTGCAGAATTGTCCAGTAAAGCAAGTTAGGCTTGGAGATTTCCTTGGGGAAGGTTTTAAGCTACAAACCCAATTTCTTTAATAGATACTGGTTTTTTCAGGTTACCTATTCTTACTGAGTTTTGATAGTTCATCTGATAATTTCTTACTGTTACATATAGTTCAGTTCAGTCGCTCAGTCATGTCCGACTCTTTAAGACCCCATGAATCGCAGCACACCAGGCCTCCCTGTCCATCACCAACTCCCAGAGTTCACTCAGACTCACATCCATCGAGTCAGTGATGCCATTCAGCCATCTCATCCTTGGTCGTCCCCTTCTCCTCCTGCCCCCAATGCCTCCCAGCATCGGAGTCTTTTCCAATGAGTCAACTCTTTGCATGAGGTGGCCAAAGTACTGGAGTTTCAGCTTTAGCATCATTCCTTCCAAAGAAATCCCAGGTTTGATCTCCTTCAGAATGGACTGGTTGGCTCTCCTTGCAGTCTAAGGGACTATCAAGAGTCTTCTCCAACACCACAGTTCAAAAGCATCAATTCTTTGGTGTTCAGCCTTCTTCACAGTCCAACTCTCACATCCATACATGACCACAGGAAAAACCATAGCCTTGACTAGACGGACCTTAGTTGGCAAAGTCATGTTTCTGCTTTTGAACATACTATCTAGGTTGGTCATAACTTTTCCTCCAAGGAGTAAGTGTCTTTTAATTTCATGGCTGCAGTCACGATCTGCAGTGATTTTGGAGCCCAAAAATAAAATCTGACACTGTTTCTCCACTCTTTCCCTCTATTTCCCATGAAGTGATGTGACCGGATGCCATGATCTTCGTTTTCTGAATGTTAAGCTTTAAACCAGTTTTTTCACTCTGCACTTTCACTTTCATCAAGAGGCTTTTAGTTCCTCTTCACTTTCTGCCATAAGGGTGGTGTCATCTGCATATCTGAGGTTATGGATATTTCTCCCGGCAATCTTGATTCCAGCTTGTGCTTCTTCCAGTCCAGCGTTTCTCATGATGTACTCTGCATAGAAATTATATAAGCAGAGTGACAATATAGAGCCTTGACATACTCCTTTTCCTATTTGGAACCAGTCTGTTGTTCCATGTCCGGTTCTAACTGTTGCTTCCTGACCTGCATACAGATTTCTCAAGAGGCAGGTCAGGTGGTCTGGTATTTCCATCTCTTGAAGAATTGTCCACAGTTTATTGTGATCCACACAGTCAAAGGCTTTGGCATAGTCAATAAAGCAGAAATAGATGTCTTTCCGGAACTCTCTTGCTTTTTCCATGATCCAGCAGATGTTGGCAATTTGATCTCTGGTTCTTCTGCCTTTTCTAAAACCAGCTTGAACATCTGGAAGTTCACGGTTTCACGTACTGCTGAAGCCTGGCTTGGAGAATTTTGAGCATTACTTTACTAGCATGTGAGATGAGTACAATTGTGTGGTAGTCTGAGCATTCTTTGGCATTGCCTTTCTTTGGGATTGGAATGAAAACTGACCTTTTCCAGTCCTGTGGCCACTGCTGAGTTTTCCAAATTTGCTGGCATATTGAGTGCAGCACTGTCACAGCAATCTTTCAGGATATGAAACAGCTCCACTGGAATTCCATCACCTCCACTAGCTTTGTTCGTAGTGATGCTTCCTGAAGGCCCACTTGACTTCACGTTCCAAGATGTCTGGCTCTAGGTGAGTGATCACATCATCATGATTATCTGGGTCATGGGGATATTTTTTGTACAGTTCTTCTGTATATTCTTGCCACCTCTTCTTAATGTCTTCTGCTTCTGTTAGGCCCATACCATTTCTGTCCTTTATCGAGCCCATCTTTGCATGAAATCTTCCCTTGGTATCTCTAATTTTCTTGAAGAGATCTCTAGTCTTTCCCATTCTGTTCTTTTCCTCTATTTCTTTGCATTGATCGCTGAAGAAGGCTTTCTTATCTCTTCTTGCTATTCTCTGGAACTCTGCATTCAGATGCTTATATCTTTCCTTTTCTCCTTTGCTTTTCACCTCTCTTCTTTTCACAGCTATTTGTAAGGCCTCCCCAGATAGCTATTTTGCTTTTTTGCATTTCTTTCCATGGGGATGGTCTTGATCCCTGTCTCCTGTACAATGTCACGAACCTCATTCCATAGTTCATCAGGCACTCTATCTATCAGATCTGGGCCCTTAAAGCTATTTCTCACTTCCACTGTATAATCATAAGGGATTTGATTTAGGTCATATCTGAATGGTCTAGCGGTTTTCCCTACTTTCTTCAATTTGAGTCTGAATTTGGTAATAAGGAGTTCATGATCTGAGCCACAGTCAGCTCCTGGTCTTGTTTTTGTTGACTGTATAAAGCTTCTCCATCTTTGGCTGCAAAGAATATAATCAGTCTGATTTTGGTGTTGACTATCTGGTGATGTCCATGTGTAGAGTCTTCTCTTGTGTTGTTGGAAGAGGGTGTTTGCTATGACCAGTGCATTTTCTGTTACATATAAGTTGTCTAATTTATTCTTTATTGTTGCCATTGGCAAAATTGTTCATAATATTCTCTTATTATCTTTTTTACCTGTATTGAAAATCTGTAGTGAGATCACCACTGTTATTACTGATATCAATAATTTGTATCCCCTCTCTTTTTTCCAGATCTACATGGTTGAAGGTCTATCACGATTATTGATCTTCCTTTTGCCTTCATTGATTCCCTTCATTGTTTTGCTGTATTGTTTCATTTATTTCTGCTCTGATCTTTATTACTTCCTTTCTTCTGCTTATTATGAATTTCAATTACTCTTCTTTTAGAGGTCCTCAAGGTGGAAGCTGAGACTTTTGATTTGAGACCTTTCAAGTACTAAATTAGTAGCATCAACAAATTTTGATATGTTGAGTTTCTTACATTCCATTCAAAATACATTCTAGTTTCCCTTTGCATTTTTTATTTGACCCATGGTGATTTAGTAGCATGTTATTTAGTTTCCAAATACCTGGAGATTTTCCAAGAGTCTTTCTGTTATTGACTTCTAATTGCATTGTGATGTGGGGACATATTTTATTATGACTTGAATATTTTCAGATATATTGAGACTTATATAGTCCAGAATATGGCCTATTTTGGTAAATGTTCCATGTACATTTGAAAAGAATGTAAACATTCTGCTGTTGTTGGATGGAATATTCTATAAATATCAGTTAGATCAAGTTGATTGATGGTGTTAGTCTTCTGTACCCTTGATTATTTTCTACCTACTTGTATATCAGTTAATGAGAAGTCTCATTAATTGAAGACTCCTTTGATAATTGTGACTTGTCTATTTCTCCTTGTAGTCCTATTGTTTTCCCGAGTCATATATTTTGAAGCTCTGTTATTAGATACATAAACTTGACTTCATTTATTTATTCTTCCATTCATTTATGTATTTGGCTGCTCCAGGACTTAGTTGTGGCATGCAGAATCTCGTTCCCTGACCAAGAATTGAATGTGGGCCCCCTGCATTGGGAATGTGGCGTCTTAGCCACTGGACCACCAGAGAAGTCCCTAGGTGAATAGACTTTTAGAATTAAGTCATCTTGATGAATTGGCCACTTTATGATTATAAAATGATCTTCTTTATTCCTGACAACATTCTTTGCCCTGAAATTTACTTTGACATTAATACAGCTACTACATGTTTCTTTGTTTGTTTCATAACTATTTTTAATCTAATAATATATCATAGACATCTTTCCAAAACATAGACATTTTGAAGATATAATTGACATATAACATTATATTAGTTTCAGGCATACAACATTTTAATTTAATATATGGCAGTAGTAGCAAAGAATGTTCCTGCCTACATCAGGAGACATAAGAGATGCCAGTTCAACCCCTGGGTTGGGAAGATTTCCTGGAGGAGGGCATGGCAATCCACTTCCATGTTCTTGCCTGGAAAATCCCATGGACAGAGGAACCTGGTGGGCTATGGTCCACAGCATCACAAACAGTTGGACATGACTGAAGTGACTTAGCATGCACATGCATTTATGGCTAAATTATCACCACAGTAAGTCTAGTTAACATCCGTTACCACACATAGTTATATATTTTCTTTCTTGTGATGATAACTTTTAAGATCTACTCTTATCAACTTCAAATATACAATGCAGTATTATTGATCATGTACATCACATCCCCAGGTTCACCTTCTTTTGACTAGTGTTAACATGATATATCTTTTTGAACTTTTTATTTTGACATATCTCTGTGTTTTTATATTTAAAGTGCATTTCTTATGATGTAGAGGATAGGGAACACTTCTACACTGTCGGTGAGAATATAAGTTGGTACAGCCACTGTGGAAAACAGTATGGAGGTTCCTCAAAAACTAAAAATTGAATTACCATCCAATCGAGCAATCCCACTCCTGGGTGTATATACAGACAAAACTATTATTCAAAAAGATACATGTACCTCTATGTTTATAGCAGCATTCATTCATAATAGCCAAGACATGAAAGCAACCTAAATGTCCACTGACAGATGAATGGATGAAGAAGATGTAGTACATATATACCATGGAATACTATTCAGCCGTAAAAAGAATGAAACAATGCCATTTGCAGCAACATGAATGCAACTAGAGAGGATGATACTGAGTGAAGTAAGTCAGAAAGAGAAAGAAAAATACCATATGCTATCACTTCTATGTGGAATCTAAAATATGACAGAAATGAACCTAGCTATTGAACAGAAACAGAATCGTGGATGTAGAGAACAGAATCATGGTGGTAGGGTGTTGAGGGAAGGATGGAGGGGGAGTTTGGGGTTATCAGATATAAGCTTTTATATATAGAACGGATAACAAGGTGCTACTGTACAGCACAGAGAACTATATTCAATATCCTATGATAAACCATAATAGAAAAGAATTTAAAAATAAAACATGTACATATGTATAACTGAAAAATAACTGAAGTGTATTTCTTATAAACACCATATAATTTGGTCTTGCTTTTTATCCAGCCTAACAATCTATGCCTTCTAATTAGAGCATTTAGACCATTTACTTTTTTCATTTTTAACCTCAAAGAACTATGTGAATATTTTTGTTTGTTTTGGTTTTAATTGTGATAAAATATACACAACATAAAAGTCACCATCTTAACCATTTTAAGTATATGGTTTAGTAGTGTTAAGCATATTCACATTGTTGTACAAACAATCTTTGGGATTTTTTTCATCTTGCAAAACTGAAACCCTATACCTATAAACAGTAACTCCTTGTCCCCCTCCCCAGTCCCTGGTAACAATAACTCTGCTTTCTGTTTCGATGAGTCTGGCTATTCTGGTTAACTCATGTAAATGAAATTACACAGCACAGATCATTTACTTTTGATGGGTTTGTTGATATTGTTAAGTGTACGTCTACCATTTTGCTATGTGTTTCACAGTTGTTCCATTTCTTTTTGTTCCTTTTTTTCTCTCTTTTTTTTTTTTTGAAAAAATTTTTAAGTTTTTATTGAATTTGTTACAATAAATTGCTTCTGTTGGTTCTGAGACATGTGACATCTCAGCTCCCTGATCAGGGATCAAACCTGCACCCCTTATATTGGAAAGCGAAGCCATAACCACTAGACCACCAGGGAAATCCCATGGATTAAGTATTCTTTATGATTCCATTTTATTTCCTTTGTTGGCTTAGTAGCTGTAAATTTTGTTTTATTTTAGTGGTTGCTTTGAGGTTTATGGTATACATATCTTAACACAGTCTGCCTTTAATTGGTATTATACCACTTCACATGTAGTACAAGAAACCTACTATGGAATATGTCCATTTCTCCCTTCTTGGCCTTTAGGCTTTTACTGTCTCACTTTTACTTATACATGTGAAATAAACCACACAATACATGATTTTCATTGTTGTTGTTTAAGCAGTTATCTTTGAAAGATATATACTTGGTTAAAAAACAAACAAACATGTATTTAGGACTTCCCAAAGAAATAGAGGAAAAGAACAGAATGGGGAAGACTAGAGATCTCTTCAAGAAAATTAGAGACACCAAGGGAACATTTCATGCAAAGGTGGGCTCGAAAAAGGACAGAAATGGTATGGACCTAACAGAAGCAGAAGATATTAAGAAGAGGTGGCAAGAATACACAGAAGAACTGTACAAAAAGATCTTCAAAATCAAGATAATCATGATGGTGTGATCACTCACCTGGAGCCAGACATCCTGGAATGTGAAGTCAAGTGGGCCTTAGAAAGCATCACTACGAACAAAGCTAGTGGAGGTGATGGAATTCCAGTGGAGCTGTTTCAAATCCTGAAAGATGATGCTGTGACAGTGCTGCACTCAATATGCCAGCAAATTTGGAAAACTCAGCAGTGGCCACAGGACTGGAAAAGGTCAGTTTTCATTCCAATCCCAAAGAAAGGCAATGCCAAAGAATGTTCAAACTACCACACAGTTGCAGTCATCTCACATGCTAGTAAAGTGATGCTCAAAATTCTCCAAGCCAGGCTTCAGCAATACGTGAAACCGTGAACTTCCTGATGTTCCAGCAGGTTTTAGAAAAGGCAGAGGAACCAGAGATCAAATTGCCAACTTCTGCTGGATCATGGAAAAAGCAAGAGAGTTCCAGAAAAACATCTATTTCTGCTTTATTGACTATGTCAAAGCCTTTGACTGTGTGGATCACAATAAGCTGTGGAAAATTCTTCAAGAGATGGGAATACCAGACCACCTGACCTGCCTCTTGAGAAACCTATATGCAGGTCAGGAAGCAACAGTTAGAACCGGACATGGAACAACAGACTGCTTCCAAATTAGGAAAGAAGTACGTCAAGGCTGTATATTGTCACTCTGCTTATTTAACTTCTATGCAGAGTATATCGTGAGAAACACTGGACTGGAAGAAACACAAGCTGGAATCAAGATTGCCAGGAGAAATATCAATAACCTCAGATATGCAGATGACACCACTCTTGTGGCAGAAAGTGAAGAGGAACTAAAAAGTCTCTTGATGAAAGTGAAAGTGGAGAGTGAAAAAATTGGCTTAAATCTCAACACTCAGAAAACGAAGATCATCCTGTCCCATCACTTCATGGGAAATAGATGGGGAAACAGTGGAAACAGTGTCAGATTTTTTTTGGAGGGGCTCCAAAATCACTGCAGATGGTGACTGCAGCCATGAAATTAAAAGACGCTTGCTCCTTGGAAGACAAGTTATGACCGACCTAGATAGCATATTGAAAAGCAGAGACATTTCTTTGCTGACTAAGGTCCATCTAGTCAAGGCTATGGTTTTTCCAGTAGTCATGTATGGATGTGAGAGTTGGACTGTGAAGAAGGCTGAACACCAAAGAATTGATGCTTTTGAACTGTGGTGTTGGAGAAGACTCTTGAGAGTCTTTTGGACTGCAAGGAGATCCAACCAGTCCATTCTGAAGGAGATTAGCCCTGGGATTTTTTTGGAAGGAATGATGCTAAAGCTGAAACTCCCGTACTTTGGCCACCTCATGTGAAGAGTTGACTCATTGGAAAAGACTCTGATGCTGGGAGGGATTGGGGTCAGGAGGAGAAGGGGACGACCGAGGATGAGATGGCTGGATGGCCTCACTGACTCAATGGACATGAGTCTGAGTGAACTCTGGGAGTTGGTGATGGACAGGGAGGCCTGGTGTGCTGCGATTCATGGGGTCTCAAAGAGTCGGACACGACTGAGCAACTGAACTGACTGACTGACTGAGTGGTCCAGTGGTAAAGAGTCCACTTGTCAATACTGGGGACACGAGTTCAACTCTTTTTCCAGGAAGACTCTCCATGCTCCGAGGCAACTAAGCCCATGCAACACAACTACTGAGACCACGTGCCACAGCCGCTGACACCCACACAGCCTAGAGTCCGTGTTCTTCAACAAATGGAGCCACTGCAATGAGAAGCCTGCACACAGCAACTAGAGAGTAGCCCCCGCTCGCCACAACTAGAGAAACCTCGCAGGTAGCAACAAAGACCCAGTGCAGCCAAAAATAGTGACTGAATAAAAATTTGTTTTTAAAGGCTGGGCTTCTCCAAGGGTTTTCAAGCGCTGTGTGACTTCCCCCACCCTCTCCTCCCCTCCCCCAAAAAACACATGTATTGACTCACGTGCTTACCTTTTCCAGTGCTCTTCATTCCTTTGGGTAGATCCATATTTCCACCTGGTATCATTTCCTTCGGCCTGAAGGACTTCCTTTAACATTTCTGAGTTCTTTTCTGCTGGTGATACGTTCTCTCAGTTTTTGTATGTCTGAAAAGATCTGTATAGTATCTTCATTTCTGAAGATATTTTTCCTGGGTATAAGATTTAGATTGACAGTTTTATTTTCTTTCAGGACTTAAAATATCTTGCTCCACTGTCTTCTCACTCGCAGCGTTTCCAGTGAGAAATCTGCAGCTATTCTTACATTTGTGTTTCTCTATATAATGCTGTTGTTTTTTTCCCCTCCAGCTGCTTCAAAGATGTCCTCTTTATCACAGGTTTTGAGCATTTGGGTCATACATGCATTGGTGTAGTTCTCTTTCAGGTTTCTTGTACATGGAGCTCATTGAGCTTCTTGGATCTGTGAGTTTATAGTTTTCATCAAATTTAGAAAAATTTTGGCCATCATTTTTTCAAGTAAATTTTCTGTCCACCAACTTCTTTTTCAAAGACTCCAATTGTGTATATTAAGCTGCTTGATGTTGTCTAATAGTCCATGGACACTCTTTGCAGTTTATAAACTTTTTTTTGTATGCTTAACTTTGAATAGTTTCTATTGTTATGTCTTCCTGTTCCTAAAATTTTCTTCTGCAATGTCTGCTGCTGCTAAGTTGCTTCAGTCTAATTTGCTATTAATCTTAGCCAGGGTGGTTTTCATTTCACTCACTTGGTTTTCACCTCTAAGAGTTTGGTTAAAATCTTTCTTATACATGTTTTTGAACAAATGAAATACAGTTATAATAACGGTTTAACATCCTTGGCTGCTAGTTGCAGTATCTTTTAGCTCTGGGTCAATTTTGATAGATTTATTTTCCTTCTCATTATGGGTCACATTTTACATGTCTGATTATCTTTGTTTGCATGCTAGACATTGTGAATTTTATCTCACTGGGTGCTGGATATTTTGGCATTTCTACAAATATCCTTGAGATTTGTATGGGAGCTAGATTACTTGGACACAATTCAATCCTTTTGGTCTTACTGTTAAGAATTGTTAGGTAGGAACAGAACCATGTTTAATATAGGGTTAATTATCCCCCATTACTGAGACAATACCTTTTGAGTATTCTACCCAAAGCCCCAAGACTTACAAAGTTTTCCAGTCTGGTTGGTGGTGATAGACATTGTTCCCAGCTCTGAGTGAATACCTATTATCTTCTCTAATCTTTCCAGATGTTTATTTCCCTGACCTTGGTTAGTTTCCTCACACTCGTGGGTCGGTTATGCTGCATACTTGAAAGAGACCTTCTGCAGATCTCCAGATCTGGTGTGTAGCCTCTCTCTCCTTTGGTATTCTGTTGTGCAAATTCTGGCCATCTTGGTCTCCCCAAATTTCTGACTCTGTTCTCAGGCAGAGAATTCTTAACTCAGAGAATTGGCTGAGCTCTGCCTGGGTTTTCTCTTCCTGTGTTACAGCCTGGAAACCCTTGTATGGCAGAAAGCTTGGGAAATGGAAGAGTTTGTGTGTTTTCCTTTCTCTCAGTAACTGTCTTTCATTGCCTGAAATGGTTTGAAAACCACTGTTTCATATATTTTATCTATCTATCTGTCTTTTTGGTTGTTTCATGGAAGAAAATATATCCAATTCCTATTGCTCCCTAGCTGGAAGTGAAAATCCTTCTTTTCCTTCAAATCCTTTCTTATCCTTTGTTGCAGGTAAAACAGTGTTAGGCACATGGTTGGTTCAGTCACTAAATGCTTGTTGAATTAATTCATCTTTGTAAGTAGTGACATTCAAGCAAAAATTTATCAGAAATTCAATTGCCAATGACTGGGTTAATTTTTTAAATGTTCAATAATAAATTATTATAATTCTTACTCAAATGAAGATCAAATTCATTTAAGTAACTGCATGGAGGCAAATTAGAAATTTTTTAGAAATACACTATATAGAAATGTTTTTAGATGCTTGTTTTCTGGGTACTTGCTTTTACTTATTTATTTTATAACTTAAAAATGACAAATATGAGATCAATACATATGGATCTCAGAAATCATATTTATTTTCACTATGAGAGTTTCCCTGAATGTGTGGCACATAGTAAGCACTGAATATTGAAAGAGTGACTGAATGAATAGAACATTGTTTTGTGTAGAATACTTTCTACTTCACCAAACAATATTATTTTATTCAATAACAACTCTATCAATATATCCATCCCCCATTTTAAAAATTTAGGCTCTATTTATCCATGCCTCTTCTGGTCTCTTCACAACACACTCTGTTGCCCAACTTCATAACGTTGTTTTGTCAGATGAAGTTAACACAAATCAATCTATCTTTGTCTACAAGAGAGGTTTTGGATTTGGATTCCAAATTTGGATTTGGAAATCTTAACTGAAGAGGTTTGGCTTAAACTCTTGGAAGCATCAAACTTGCATAACACTCTGACTACTAGTTTAATTCTTGAGGATTCTTGGGGCTCCATCACTCCGCTGTGCTTTGAGCTCTCCCCACATCTGTCATGCACTTCTGTGGCTCAGCCAAACCTTGCCCAGTTTTAGCCTTCCTTCTTCCATGAAGCCTTCTCCTGTCACAGGGATCTTACCCTTCAGCCTGCTCCCTAGAGCTTGATTGTCTTTTCCATTCACTTGGTACCTAATCAACCATACTGCCTTGTCATACCCTTTGTGTTTATGTGGGAATTCTGTCTCAACCAGCTTGTAACCACTTTCAGAACAGAGGCCCACATGTGCTTAGCAGGGTCATAATAATAATAATAATAATAGCAATAACCAACAGACTATGTGCCAGACCTTGTCCTAAGACCTCTTTATGAAAGACTTAGTTAATCCTCACCTTATTCCTAGGGTGTGGTGCTATCATCACGTCATTTTCCAGATAAAGAAGCTGAGGCCAGGAGTGTTAGGTCACTTGCCCAGGGTGGCTGGCAAAGCCAGGATTCAAATCTAGCCTTGTGACTCCGAGCCAGGGCCCCTCACCATGGCACAGTGCCTGGCCCTGGGGTGCAGCGAGTGCTGACTGGATGGAAACACAGAGGTCTGCCTGTGCAGGAGGGACATCTCCAGCAGGAGCCCGGCTGCATCGCTGGCATCGCTTTAATGCTTCCCATCGCTACTCCTCCATCACTGCTGTTGTTTCAGGAATGAGATCCTGTGTGGTCCAGGAGGAAACAGAGAGGAGAGAAGTGAGATGCCTACACCCCTCTCCTGCCTTCCTCCCTTGCAGGCTGGGCAAAAGAGCAAGTTGGGACAGTTCTTTCTGCCACCCCTTTGCTCTCAGAGCCAGTCAGCAAAGTTGAGCAGGGAGAAGCAGAAAAGGGAGGTTTGGGGGATGAGGTTGAGGGGGGAGTGACATCCTCAGGATCACTGATTTCTGGGGCCTATGCCTCCCAAGTTTCAGTCAACCGGATGTGCCTGTAGCTTGCCAGAATTTGGCCGGATTTAGAGAGATAAGATCAATCTGACCCTTAATTCCCCAAATGTAATTTATGGGCTTGTCTTCTGTGTGCTGCAACATGTCTGGCTATCCGAAATCTGGTAATTATTTATGTAAACACAGCATCCTGCCTTTGTGGATTATAATTGGACTTGAACGGCAAGAAGCGGGGACTTACACAGTTGGGATGGTGCTGAAACTCTCCTTTTGAAAACACTTTGAAATCTTCCCTGTGGTTCATAGATAGCTTTAGCCAGACACCACCACCACCACTCCCTCTCCCCCAGATTTTTTTTTTTTTTTGGCTTCTTCCTTCAGCAGGCCTGGGCAAATGTATTCCCAAATATTAACAGGTTTTGTAGTTCCTCTCAGAGAATGGGGTAAAGACACCTCAACCATCTCGGCTGGACTCAAACTGAGAGGACATGAGCCCTGGGGTGGAGGCCTCCACAGATCTCCTCATTGTCTGTTGGAACATGAATTTTATACCCCCACTAAGAATAAACAGGATTAGGAATTTAATGCTGTTTGGAAAAGAGGAGAGGTGGCTGGTGAAAGAGAAAGGTCTTTGCTTTTTATTCATGCTGCGAGTTCCCCAGGAACCTTCGCTGTACATACACACAGGAGAGCCAGGAGGATTAGGGGGAAAGAAAATGAGCTGATTGAACAGATGGTTCAGCAAGCACTCCCAGGAGGCCTCTGAGGTGGATGAATCTGCATCTTTAAATAACACTAATTTCTGAAAGGCCCAAATTGTTTCCTAAATTGCTGCACTGAACTCTTAGCTTTCATCTATTTTTATGGCAACTCTCCTGGTGGAAGGCAGGGGCTGCTGCTTTCTGACAAGCCAGCTTTGGAGAAATTCCTCATCATCAGTGCAGCCAGTGAGGAATCAGTTTCATGAAAGAGAAATCTTTAAGAATCAAGGTGCTTTGTGAAACAGATTTTGGCAGAAGCAACCCCACCCCCAACTCCTCACCTGCCCCCCACTGCCCCGAATAATCCAAACAAACCACCCAGTTCTAAAGCCAGCTGAGACCCACATTTCCTCAGTAGCCTGAGGCAAACCAATTAACCTCAGTTTCCCCATCTGTAAAATGGGCTTAATAATGCTTACCTGCTGCAGGAGGGCTGTGAGGTTTTAATAGGGTAATGGTTGTAGAGCCCTTTGATGTAGTAAGTTTTATTAACTTCCAAGGGATTCCCTGAGGTCAGAAAAAGCAGTTAAAACCAAGAGAGAAGAAAAGCATTGAAAGGCAAAGCTCAGCAAAGCATTTCACCTTCAGCTCTAATTTCAGAAACCCAGAGTCCGCCGCTCCAGCGTGAGTGGGAAGCAGTGTCCCAGGCTGGGGGCGTGTGACTGGCGTTTGGGAAAGGAGAGCCTTAATACTGTCTCAGAAGGTAAACAAATAGCCTTGCTTGATCAAACCAAAACCATTCTTTGGCCCCACTAATAGCAAGTCTCCAGTAAGGGAATTATTTTGGTGCTAATCCAAGGTCCTTGGAAGTGAATTTAGAATCCCTAGTTTCTAGCTTCCTGCTTCCCAACAATTAAATAAAGAGAGAACTCAAGATCTGGCCTCCAGCCAGGGTTCCAAACCAGAGAGGGGGCGGTGAAGAGCATCGGCCAAGGTCAGAGAACGGGGGCTTTTGAGCTCCATCACTCACAGCTAGGTGCGCCGGCCTAGGTGGCTGGGCCAGCTTAGTCTCCTACTTCATAAAAATGATTTTAATCAGACAACCTTGCCTGAAGGGCCCAAATAATTAAGATTTGGAATGTGAAAGTGCATTAAAGTTATAAAGCATGCTCAAAGTGTTAGCTACTATAATTCAGGACAAACCTCTACATTTCCCTCAGTAACTTTTTAAAAATCTCAGTAATTTGGATAATTGTACCCCAAGTCAACTCATTCAGTGTAAGAAACCCCATCCTTCTCTCTAAGTTTTGATTGGCCCCCACGGGTTGAGTGCCCACTAACTAGTCAAGGTGATCGGGCATCAGTGATATGGACACAGCCCACAGGGTGACCAGCTGGCCCGGTGTGCCTGGGACTGTCCCAGGTTCAGCACTGGAACTCTTGCCCCCAACCCTGGGCAAACCAGGATGGTCAGTCATCCGACTGGAAACTCGGGCTGATTAGAAAGTGCTGGTTACCAGTTCCTGACAACTGATTCACTATGGCGTGCTAACCAGGCTATTGACTCATCAGGGAGGCCTGGCATGCTGCAGTCCATGGGCTCACAAAGAGTTGGACACAACTGGGCGACTGAACAGCAACCCCACCATGGTATCATGGGAAACGAGGCATAGCCATGCAGGGCAGAAGCGCCCTGGGTTCTTACCATACAGCTCTGCTACCATCGACCTCAGATCAGAACTATGGCCTCAGTTTCCTCACCTATAAAGGGAGGGGACATGATGCAATTCCTTCTCACTTTTTCCTCCAGGAAAAAGGACACAGACACCTGCCCACAAACTAGCCTAGCCCCACAGGGGATGCTGTGTGGTTTTCAACAAGAGAGGCAGGCAGTAGGGATGTGCCAAGGGCCCATGTCCACTTCTGCTGTGGCTTTCAGCTCCTGATGTTCACTAGGAGTCCTTTAATACCCTTTCTCTGAGCAGCAAGCACGTGGCTGGGAATGTGGTGGCCCTAAACTAACAGCTGAGAGCTCTACATAGCTCTTTAGGTCACTTTAGCACATTATACCCCTGAGATTCAAACTTTCTCCAAGGTCGCGTTAAGATTCAAGTTTGGCAAAATGGAGCGCTGAGTCCAAAAACGAAAACAATCTAAAAGACCAGGGCTGTTTCCCTTACCCCGGTTTACTGAGCGACACCTTTTCTTGCTGTGGTTTCTATAATGGTATTTTATTTTACAATATAAAGGTAAAGAAAAATACTTTCTGCTAACAGAGTAAAACCACATTAATTATACATAGGTTTTATCTTTGTTGCATAGATTCTCCAGCCAAACCACTGCTTGGACTCCCCCTTTGTCTGATCCAGGTAGACAGGCGAGAGGATCAGAGCTGAGATTTTTCTGGTTGGGGACACCTTGCAGGGGTCAGCCAATTCTTTTAAAGTGCCCTTAACAGGAGCCTATGTTAATGAAAGCAGTTTTCTCATGACAGATCAGAACCTGGCCTTTATAGCATTAAAAAAAATTTATTTTTTACATTGAGAAGAAATGGTGAACAATGATTGAATCAAAGCCGCCCTCAGCAGCCTCCCCCACTCCACCCCATCTGAGAACAGCCCTGTTTCAATTTCACCACTGAGTTCAGCCTGCCTGCTCCAGACGTCCAGACCTCACACTCTATAAATCGTCTCTGCCCTTGCCCTGGAGTTGCTGACTATATGTATTTTTGGGCCCAGCATTAATTCCCTCATCCTTGGCTGGTGACATTAAGATTTGTAACTGATAGAATGTGTTTTTAATGTATTTCCTGCAGGTTACTATTAAAGAAAGCTAATTCTTCTGAACTTGCAAAAGGTTCTGCTTCCATTAAAAAAAAAAAAAAAAAAAGGCATTACGAGAAGAATTTCCCTGCAGCCTTCGGAAGGACGGGGCAGCTAGCAGGGTCTGGGGCTCCGGAATTCTCTGCTTAGCTCTGCCACTCATTCTTCCTCCTCCCGCCCAGTCTGTACTCCTCTCCGCGCCTTCGTTTTCCTGGGTATGAAGTGAGGATAAATATTTGTCCATGAGATGAGGGTGTTGTAAGGATTAATTGGTTGGTGCTTCGGGAAACCTTTGAAGATGAAAGACGCTCTCTGCAGATGCTAAGTAAACTCATAATGTGTCTGGTTTTAATGAGCCAGGTGAAGCCAGAGGGGATGGCTGGAGATTAACTGTGCCTAGTCCAGAGCTAGCCTGCTCAGGCTGGGCTGAAAACAGGGTGGAGCTCCCTGCTGGCTTCCTGGCTCCTGGCACAGGGCCTGGCACGTTGGTGTCTATAAATATATGCAAAAGCAACTGAATTGGGATTTAACCCAGATTCTCATGTCACAGAGAGCAGGGCCCCAGACTTCGCAAAGCATGCTTACTGCCTGTCTTTCTAGCACATGGCTTGGGCAGTTACTTAACCTTTCCAAATCTCAGTTCCTCATCTGCCCACGGGGATAATGAGAGTCCCCTTTCTCACAGGATGGTGGTGAGGATTTATCATAAACATAGCCAGCAGCAATGGAGCACTGGCTACATGTCAGCCAGGCTCTGAGCACTTTATACTCTTGAGCTTACTGAATTTGCACACCAACTCATGAGGGAGGAGCTATTGTTGTTATCCCCACTCTACAGGTGACAAAACTGAGGCACAGAGGGGTTACTCAGTAGCTTACGCGAGGCCCAAGTTCCAAACACGGGCTAAAGCATTGATCATGAAGTGAAATACTGCATGTTACCCTTAGCAGAGCACTGGACACATGGTAAGTCCACAACCAACAGGTTGAGGAGCTCTCAGACTCTGCCTAATTTTCCAAACCAGCAGAGAGCTCCATGGGGTTGTGACTCAGCCAGGTCCTGGGAATGTAGGACCCAGGAAGGAGGGGCTCAGAGTAGATGACCCTGCTGGGGGCCCAGGGCTATGGGAAGATGCTAGATGTGTGCACCCAGTCAACCTGCAGGTTTGGTAAGGTGTGTGTCTGAGCCTGCTCAGGGTGATCACATCTGGGACCCATGAGACTCTGTCAAAAGTATTTCACACCGAATCCTGGTACATCAAAGGCAGTCTGAGCTATGAGCTTCGAATGCTAAAATGTAGAAACCCCTGGGATTGTGCTGGTGCTTAAGGAGGAGGTACCTTGGAAGGTGTGGGCTGGATTGCAGCTAGTCCCAGCAATAATAAAGCAAAGAGTCAGAATGAAGCAAAATAAAATTCTGGCCCAAGCAGTCCGAGTCCATGTGAAGAGTCAGAAGAGAAAACCAAGGCCCAAGTAAGAAATGATTTCGCACCCCCAGCACGTGACATCATAGCCTGGGCTCTGACATAGTAAGAGAAGCAGCTAAGACGTGGGCTGGGGAAGACTCTGGGTGGAACAGAAATATCTTCAGCAACTGCTCCTGGTGATGGAAAGATGGAAATGGAATTTTATTTAAACATTATGTTGTTTTGAAAAGTCTGACTAATGTGAAAGTCCCTATTTAAAAAGGAGTTGACTCTACATTGCAATTGGTTGGTGTTTCCACACCCACATGTTGACTAAGGCCTTGGAAAACAAACTTCCTGGTAGATCCTGATTCAAGTCACTTGGGAGCAAACGCTTCAAGGTACAATCCCTGAGCTGTGAGCAGAGGGGCCTGGCCAAGAAAAACCCTGTGTCTGTGTTTATGAAAAGGCAAACAGATCCCAAAGGGAGGCCCACGTTCTAGCTGGCGTTGGGCACAGGCCCTCCAGGAAAGCACACACAGATTTGAAGGAGGCCCTGGCACAGCTTCTCTGGGACCCCAGTGAGCCCCATTTCAGAGCCCTCTTTAGACACACAGAATGCGAGAAGAGGGAAAGGGCAGCATGGAGCCTTC
This sequence comes from Nanger dama, assembly GCA_917880005.1. Taxonomy (NCBI): domain Eukaryota; kingdom Metazoa; phylum Chordata; class Mammalia; order Artiodactyla; family Bovidae; genus Nanger; species Nanger dama. Next base: position 9,389,345 of record CAKJTW010000033.1, read on the forward strand.
TCTTCCTGAGTGCCCACTAAATGCTGTGTCTGTTCACCACAGCTTCAATCCAGCCACGTGAAGCACGTGCACGTGAGTAGCACCATGGCCATGTTCTCGGTGTGGAAATGGGCCTGGGCAAGTCAGGCAAGGTGTCCCAGTTTTGCTCCAAACAGTCTCAGTTTATGCAGTTGAACCAGCGTAATTAATAATAGCTTTCTCCTCCATTCTCAAAGATGCCTCCATTTGGTAACAAGTCATACATGGACACCCTAGGTTAAATGAATTGCTTCCAAATCACCCAGCCAGTGAGTGGCAGAGTTGGGATTTGAACCTAGGTTTTTCTAAGTTCAAAAAGCAGACACTGGGGGAGTTCCCCCAATTCACAATAACAAAGACTGTCGGGGAGTCGACTGCAGAGCACAGACAGCCTTTTGGAGCTGCCTGCCTGCACCCGCTCCTCTCACTCACTCAGTGCCTCCCGAGCCTGTCTGATGGGCCTCTGGGCAGGAAAGTGCCCAGCAGACAAAACATGCACTTTCACCAGCAACCCCCTTGCTGCGTTTGTTTTGTCTGCTGAGTGCGTTTCTCTCGCCTCCTTCATGATAAAAATGCAAGAGCTGACTTCAAGTTTGGGCCACCAGCCCAGCTCCCGCGTCCTGACCTCCACGAGAGGACTGCCTAGCCCAGCCCACTGGGGCCATCCTCAGCCTGCCTTCCACCGCTCTGTTTCTCCAGCCCTTACCTCTCAAGACACAGAAGGTTTGTGTCATCCCAGGTTCACAGGTAATATCTGTTAATGTTTCAGGACCTCAGAACTGATCCAATCCAAGCTCCTTTGTACCAGTGAGGAAACCAAGGGCCAGAAAAGCCAAGCGACTTGCCTGAAGGCACAGAGCTAAAAACTGAAGTCAAAAGTCTCCTCACCCCAAGGTCAGGGTTCTTTCAAGCCAGGTTCTTTCTCAGTTTAGCCTGAGGCTGCCTGCTGTGAGGTACTTCTAGTAACACCTGGAGAAATCCTTCACATAATGAGACTTGTTGGAATCCAGAGACCAAGGTGTATCTGCTTGACCTGGCCCCTTCAGTCTTGAATCTGCCAAAACTCAAGGTTAGCAGCAGGGTCTTCATTCAACCACCTACTGAATCCACTCGCTTGCCTTCCTGCCTGGTGGTTATACATAAACATCCCCAATACCAAAGAAATCACCACTCCTGACATTGCCTGCTGTCTCCAGACAGCTGGCTACTGCAAACATTTTCTTTGCATTGAGTGGGACGACCCACTGCAGGGCACGTTTGACTCTCCCTTCTCCCACACATTCTCAAAATAGTTGAAGACTCAACAACTGTTGCTCTTTGGATTGTTTACTCTCATGATGTTGTTTTGGTGGCAAAACAGATGGAGAGACCTAACACTGAAGCTTACCTCTGCCTTTTATCTGCTGTTGACCATGGGCAAGTCACTTAACCGCCCTGAACTTCAGTTTGCTCACTGGAAACACTGAGAGATCATGGGAGTATTTACTTCTTTGGGAGCTGTGAGGATCAGATGAGATAATCCGTGTAACTGATGAGGGCCAGTATCCAGCGCAGCCAGCACTTATAAACGATAACAATATTCTTGTTTTTCTCCAGCTTCACACTGTATTTCTCTAAACGCAGCAGCAAGTCTTTTAATTCTTAGGAAGCTACATCACACGACTTTCATCATCAATTAACACCCATGTGCCCTTTCCACACACAAAACTGCTAACACGTTTTGCCCACGAACTGTCACTCTCACAAATTTGCTTTGTTCCCTCCCTCCAAGCATGAGGCTTGCAGCTCCTCAGATTATATTTCATCCTATTAGAGGCTGCCTATCTTTCTGGCCATCAGGACTCTCTCTGAATCTGAGATTTGGAGACTGGAGAAGACGATAACCATGTGAAAACCACAAAGGCTCAACCACGTGAGGCTCCAGCCCACCCCGTTTTTCTTTCTCCCATCAAGGGTCCATAAAAGCCTGCCCAGCTGCCCAGCGAGGTGACCCCTTCAAGCCTGACCGACCGTGTTGACGTTCTGCCGGCAATTGTCTGCAGAGGAGCCCTTGTGCCCCTTTTGAAGTTCAGTGGAGTGAAGTGTAATCTAAGTGAGCTGGAACACGTTTTGATAAAGCAGCTTCCATGGCCAGAGGCCTCCTTTTGGCAAAGCCATTAACATGGGAAGCTGAGCTGAGGCTGAGCTTTTCGTCTGTGTCTGCCAGCCCGTCCCCTGGCCTTTGATCACAGGACATTAGGATACTTGCGCGCAAAGCAGTAGTTCAGTTCTGACCTCCTTGTTTTCCAGATGGGGAAACTGAGGCTCAGAGAGGAGAAGTGACTTGCCTGAGGTCACAGAGCTGGTGAGGGGCAGGATCAGTGCTGAGACCCTTGTCCACACCGGCTAGGCCTTCCTCGGGCTGTACAAAATGGTGGTGGTCAGTGACGAAATAGAGAGAAAGCAGAGGACGAGGCACCTAGGGAAGAATCAGGCTCCCTCCCTGGGGAAGGCAGGCAGACCCTGGCATCTGCACGCCAGCCAGGCGGGCCGAGATCGGGAAGGAATCACAGCTGAGCCTGGCGAACACCCACAGCCTGTTCAAAGCACGGCTGCACTGTTGGTCTCATACGCTGGTCTCGTCAGGGTTGGCGTCTTGCTGACGGCGAAAGGGACTTGCTCAAGGCCGCACAGGGCAGGCGCTGCTGAGGGGACATATTGCCCTGGAAAAGGGCTTTAAAGGTCACTTGGATGATGAACAGGAGCAGAGCTAGGAGACTCAGATCTCACGAGGCGGCTATGAGCTGAAATGGGTGCTTAGAAGAGCGCCCGGCCGGTTCGTGCTCACCGAGCTCACCACCACCATCAGGACATCTGTCACTCCCATCCACCCTCAGGGCTGCTTCTCCAGTGGGGCCGGGTCCCCTTTCCCTCACCCGGAGAGAAAAGGAGGGCTCCTGTGGCGAAGGCTGGACTCGTATCTGGGCTTCTGGCCCAGGCTTCCAAACCCACTGACCGGAGGAGGCCACTGGAGCGTCCCATGGGAGCTCTGAGCGGGTGAGTGGCCCCCAGGATGGCGGAAGCCCGGCCGCATGCTCTGAGGGGTCCAGCCTGTCCTCCGGCTCTCCAGCTGCCTCCAAGCCCCCAGCTTTCAGAGCATCTGAGGAAGGGATTTGGTCCTATGCATCCCCACTTCCTGGTCTCTGGGGAGGCTTCTCAGGAGCCGAGGGCTAGAGAAGGGCTCCCCCAGCCCCTCACTGCCAGCCACGCTCCCAGAACAGGACTACAGGGCATAATTCCCATGAGGCGGGTGAGTCAGGACAGGAGGCAGGGAGACGCGTTCTTTCTTTTCAGCCTCAGACTCTCTGAGTGCAGCTCTCGGGCGGCAGATTGGTCCTCCTAATGATGTCTAACTGCTGTTAGAAGGAGCTGGTGTTCCTAGAGACTGATCCAGTGGAGAGAGTCCAAGATCCTGCTGGGGGCCTCGAGGGACCTGCCCCATAGACGACGCACAACTGCAGTGTCCATAGTTTACCTTTTGTATGTTTTCTCTCTGATTTCTTCGACATGGTGGCAGAGAATCCACCTCCCAGTGAAGGAGATGCAAGAAACGCAGGTTCAGTCCCTGTGTTGGGAAGATTCCCCTAGAATAGGAAAGGGCAACCTGCTCCAGTATTCATGCCTGGAAAATTCCATGGACTGAGGAGCCTGGTGAGCTACCATCCAGGGGATCACAAAGAGTTGGACATGACCGAGCGCACACATACACACAGCTTCTTCTCAGAGTCTGAGCTCTGAGTACACACTTCCTCTCTCTGAAACTCCTCACAGTAACTAGTAACTGGTTTTTACTGTGGACACACACAGGGATGAAACTGTGAGCTGGATTCCTCATTTTGCACCATTCCAGCACGCCTCACTCCCTCCCCATTCTTGAACAAGTACTAAGTTTCACAGATATCTCATTGATCCGTGAAGAGACAGAGAAAACAGTTCACCCCTGGAGACATCTATAGCTCGCACAATGGTATATGCCATCATAGGGGGTACAGTGTGAAGGGAGCCCACAAGAGAGGGACGTTGTCTGACTGAGAAGGGTGTAGTCAAGGAAGGCTTCTTGTAGGAGGCAATGTCTGAGCCAAGTCCTGCCAAAGGGCTCTGAGTCAGCAGATTTGGGGGTAGGGATCTGGAAGGGTATTAACAGCATCCTAGACCAAGGGGGCTAAGTAAGCTTGGCCTGAGTAAAGGTAGAGAAGCAGAAAAAGGCAGGCAAGCCTGAAGACTACTTGGAGGTGAGCAACACTGAATATGGGGGTGAGACGAGTAGACAAAGTATTGGGGTAGAGACAGGAACAAGGCTTTGTGTGACAAGGTTATTCTGAAGGCAGAGGCGTCCTTTCTGGAGCCTCATGTCTGCAGAGTTTCTCAAAGGAGCAGCATGTGGCCAGGGTGGGGGTGGGGGGCCTTTCAGGCACAGAGCTGAATCCTAGTTGTGTCCCTGGCTGATTGTGTAATGTGGACAAGTCACTCAACCTCTCTGAGCCTTGGCCTCCTCTGTCAGAAATACAGGGATAACAGTGCCTCTCCTGCAGACTCTGCGGAGAACTAACTAAATAAAAGTAGCGTTCACGAAAACCCCTGGCACAGTGCCTGGAACTTAGAGTGGGTTCCATAGAGGCAAGTTTAGTCATTCATTCCTTTATTCCTGCGTTCATGTTCTCACTTCCTCTCTCACACTCTGCAGTCAGGAAAGGAGGTGACAAATTCCTTATGTCAATTGGGATGTAGTTTCAGGAGCTGTTACAAAGGTCAAAATCACAGTGGCTCCAATGGCCAACAAGACAGAAGGTTATTTTTCGCTCACACGGCTGTTTAAGCACAGGCAGCTGGGTGGATATGGCAGTTCCCAGGCTGGGCATCCCATTTCCTCCTTTGTAGCTGCTCTGCCCCGCCCCTTGACCTTCAGCTTCCATCTCCCAGCTTCTAACACTGTGTTCTCACTCTAGCATGCTGTCCTTTAAGGAAAACTGGCAGTTGCTCACATGGATACAGCACCTACGTCAAGTCACACGTCATTGGCCAGAATGGTGTCACATAGCCACACCTAGCTGCAAGGGAGGCTGGGAAATGTAGTCTATATGACTCAGGCGTTCTCAACAGGGGAGATTTTGCCCCCACTCCCACGGGGACACTTGTCAGTGTCTAGAGAGGGGGTCATTGGTAGAAGCCATAGATGCTGCTAAATGTCTTACAAAGTACAGACTACCCCACCCCTGCCCAACAAAAAAGAATCATCCAGCCCAAAATATTGAAAAGCACCGCAGCTGAGAAACCCTGCTGTGACCGGACGGCCAGAACGTGGGGGTTCTGTTACAAAATGAAGATAGAGGGCAATGAGACAGGAGGACAACCTGCAATTTCTGCTGGAGTCACATACATTGAGTATCACATGATTGAAGAGGATTAAATGATATCTTTTCCCAGGTGGATCTCTCTCCAGCAGGGATCAAAGCTTTAAGTCTATGGGCTTAGAGGACTATCAAGAATTAGCCCACAAGACAGGGAAGATTTGCATCTGGACAGCCCTGAAATCTTACCCCCTGGGTGGTCCACCCGGAGCTAGGCCACCAGGGAGGCTGGAACCCACGAGCCTCCCAGGGAGCCAGGACCCCACAGGTGGAATTCGGTTCACAACCTCGCCCTGCAGTATATCTCCCCCTCTGGAAGGTTTTCCTTGAGATAACTTGGGACCTTCTGCCACCCATTTCTGTTTACTTCTGTTTTCCAAGCAGGTGAAAACTGGGCTGAGCAAAAAGGGTGAGAGATAAGGGGCCTTAATTTCCAGGGAAGATACCCCAGTATTTGTCCAACAACACTAACTTAGCTGCCTTAAAACTCAGCATAAGAAACTGGCCAACAGAGAGGATGAAGGATTTGGATGTATCCTAAGGAACTACTGCACTGCTACCTATTTGACAGTACTTTCTCAATATCAGTGCTTTACTGGGCTTCCGCAACATACTAGAAACTGTCCTTGGCACTCTTCAGATGTCACCACCCTTAATATCTCCATCAACTCCGGGAAAAGCTACTATTATCCCTATGATACAAAGGGTCACAGATTTTAACTTGCTCAAGGCCACACAGCTAGTAGGATACTGAGAGATGAGTTTTGGCCTTGGGAATATCTGTCCCTAAAGCTCATACTCTTTCTACAACCACCTCTTTATCTACCAGGATGGCCAAATGGGGATCTGACCTACTGTGAAACACCTGCATCTCCAAGGAAGGCGGTTCACCCCATCCTGGTCACTTGCTCCAGGGTCTCACCCATAAACAAAGCTCAGTTCTGTTCACATGCTGCAAAGAATGGCATCATCCACTGTTTCATTTCCAACCGGGAAAACAGGAGCACAGAGTGGCCAAGCGGCTTGTTCAAAGCCACACAGCGAGTCAGGAGGTGATTCAGAAGTCCTGCCTCATTCTGCTCTTAGAGAGAAAAACAAACAGCTATGGAGCACCAGTCCCAGCTAGCCTGTGGATTCTGCCAGGAACGCTGAGCTGTTAATCTGGGGAAGAGGTCCAGGAGGGAAGAGACTCCAGATTTTCATAGCTGTGGGACTGCTGGGGCTGCACAGAGGAAACCAGCGGGGGAAGAAAGGTCATTTTTGCCCGAGTGAAGGAAACAGCAATGACTCAAGACACACGTGCTCTGAGTCCATTGAGCAGAAAGGGCCCATTTTTAGATAGATGCTCTTTTGAGCCTTAACCACACCCGATGCCACAAGCCGGCGTTTGTCAACAGGAAGCCCATCCCAGTGATGTGTATTCTGCTCCCTCGCGCTGGTTGCCAGGGGGTGACTGCTGGGGGTCAGTGGGAACCAGAAGCAAGGGGCTGGGCCACCAGACCAAAGAAGCCAAGCCCAGGGAATGACCTTCACGCTTCTGAGGAAGGCAGTTGTGTCCAGCCGCCAGGACCTCAGATTTTCCCAGGCCAGGTCTACCACGAAAGGGCCTGAAATAACTCTGAGGTTCTGTGCCCACAGGGCAGGGAGGGCAGTGGCACGGACTGTGGGCAGTGGGCATGAGCACAGCGCCGCTTTGTTGGGGAGGCGAGGAACTCTGCCTCCCACAGGCTGTTCCACCTGCCAGCAACACCGCTGGGCAGAGATGGAGGCCCCGGCTGAGCTCAGCAGAGGGAGAAAGTCATTTGTTAGGCTATGAAAACAGAGTGAATCTAAAACTAATCAGACAATCCAAATGGAGGAACACTCTGAACAATAACAGCCTGGACCCCAAAAACATTAATAACAGCCAACGAGAAGAAACACCACAAATGTCCATCAACAAATAAATGGATAATCAAAATATGGTATATCCATACAAGGGAATATTATTCAGCCTTTAAAAGGAAGTTCTGATCCATGCTATCACATGAATGAAACTTGAAAACATGCTGAGAGAAACAAGACACAAAATGCTATAGATTATATGATTCCATGTATATGAAATGTCCAGAATAGATAAATTCATAGAGACAGAAAATAGATTACTGGTTGCCATGGGAGAATGCAGAGACTGCTAGTGGGAACAGAGTTTCTTTGGGGAATGATGAAATTTTTTGGAATTAGAAAATAGTAGCAGTTTCACAACTTTGTGAATATATACTTAAAGAAAAAAAAACTCTGAATTGTACACTTTAAAAGGGTGAATTTCGGGGCTTATCTGATAGCTCAGTGGTAAAGAATCTGCCTGCCAATGCAGGAGACACAGGTTCAATGCCTGGTCCAGGAAGATTCCACATGCCAAGGAGCAACTAAGCCGTGAGCCACGACTACTGAGCCTGTGCTCTAGAGCCCAGGAGCTGCACCTACTGGGCCCACGCACTGTAACCACAGAAGCGTGTGCACCCACAGCCCCTGCTCTGCAGCAAGAGAAACCACTGCAATGAGAAACCCGTCCCCCATAACTAGAGCGCAGACCCTGCTCCCCACAGCTAGAGAAGGCCCCTGCAGAACAAAGACCTAGCACAGCCAAACAAATAAAATTACTTTTTAAAAGGGTGAATTTTATGGCATATGAATTATATCTCAATTAAAAAAAGTTTTTAAATTATAACTAAATACAATGTGTAGTCTTTGAATTTGTTTCGTTTTGGCTGCACCATGTGACTTGTGAGATCTTAGTTCCCTGGCCAGGGATTGAACCCATGCTCTCGGCAGTAAAAGTACAGTGTCCTAACCCCTGGACAGCCAGGAAATTCCCCCAGTGTGTGGTCCTGACTGGACCCTATATTGGAAAAATGAAAAGCTACAAAGGACATTATTGAGGACAGGGACATTTGAAGATAAACATTACATTAGATGATAGCTTTGTATCGGCCTTAAATTTCCTAAGTTGATGAGGTGCTGAGGTTATACTGAAAAATGCCAGGTAGAGACACACTGAATATTTAGGGTGAAGTGACATGATGTCTGTGATATACTCTCAAATGGCTCCACATTAACAAAAACGACAAGGTTAAATAACTAACCCAAAATCACAGGAGACAGAGAAATCAGATATTGTCCAACACAGTGGTTAAGAGCATGCGCTTTAGAGCCAGAGTGCCTGGGAAAACATGCAGCTGTGCCTGTTGCCAGTTGTGTGACCCTGGGCAAGTTCCTTAACCTCTCTGTGCCACATTCTTCTCGTTTTAAACGTGGGATTGATGATGATGATGATAATAAGAGTAGCCACCTCCGAGCATTATGTGTGTTAAAATATATAAAGACCTTAGGACATGACCTTGCACGCTGAAAGTGCTCTCAATCTAGGGCAGAAAATAACTCGAAACCAGGTCTCATCTCCAGCAGAGACCAGACCTTCATGCTGCCTTCTCCCTAGAGGGACTTGGAATCTCATAGGACGCTGGGATAGAGGGCACTTTCAAAAGGGCAGAATTACCAAGGCCAGGGAAAGGGAGGGCAAGCTGCAAGAGGCAGGACCTCGGGGCTTTGGGACTGGAGTGGGAGTGGGGAGAGACCAGGCAGAGAGACACCACAGGAGCCAGAACTGACAAAGGGGATGCCCTAAACTGAAGGAGAAGGGACAGGTGTGACACCTTCTAGCCCAGTCTTCCCAGGCTGCAGCTGAGAAAACTAAGGCCAAGAGAGCAGAATCATGAAACCAGGGGCTTGCAGCAAGGAGTGGCAATGCTAGGAAAATATTGGCAGGACTCTGGTCCTGTGCCCTGGTAGGTAGGAATCCTCAGAATGCGGCTCAAAAGCTTTAGAAATGAAAAAACACCTGGATACTTAAATGATGGGCATAATCAAAATGTTCTGAGGACTCACTTTTGCTTTCAACAGTTTCAAAATTTTAACTCTCCCCACCACCATCCCTTGCCCGTAAATAGGAAGCTGACGTCGAAGGAAGACATCTTATTATTCTAATACTGTTTTCTTGAAAGGTACCCGGCACTGTTACAAAACCCTATCAGATGTGTTCCACTACTATCCGCACCTTACAAATGAGTAAAGTGAGGCTTGACAAGATTAAGGAATTTGCCAAGGTTGCAGTTAATAAGAGGCAGAGCCAGGATTTAACTCAGGTCTTTCTGGCTGCACAGACGGTTTCCAAAGTGGGTGCTTGTGCCCCAGGAATTGTATGGGAATTAACGTTAGAATTTCTATTTTTTTAATCTCATGCTTCTTTTTTAAAATTTTTTTGGCTGAGCTTCATAGCTTGTGGGATCTTAGTTCCCCAAACAGGGATTGAACCCATTTACCCTGCAGTGGAAGGCAGAGTCCTAACCACTGGAAAACCAGGGAAGCCCCTATCTCACGCTTTTAAAATCCCTATTTTTAACATAGATCTTATCATGTACCTAATACATTAGCCCAGTAGTACACATGTATTGCAGACCATATGGGGTGACCACCCAACAGCCATTCCATTCCCACCTCCCTTTTCGCTTGTTACCTGATAACTCCCGGACTCCTCTGTGGATCATGAAGCCACGTGACCCAGTGCTGGACAGGGAGACATAAGGACACCCTCACCAGAGGTTTCTGGAAAAGACACTTTGTTTCTTAGAGAGGGGAAGGTGCCAGAGCGTGGCAAGCTGGCACTGCCCCTGCCCACCTTGTCCTACTGAGAAGGCAGACACCATGTTAACACGTGACATTGAAGAGGCAGACTTGAGGACAAATGCCAGCACAATAAGGATAGAGGAACTTCAGGAAGCCAGACAGAGCCCAGCCCTTAATGACATCCGTGATCTGATGCATCAGGCTGAGCCCACCCTCCCCAGCCAGACAAGGTGCTTGAATCAGCTGTCGCTGCCTGGGCTTTCAATTACACGCGGCTCCACACGTGCAGACTAATAGGTGTGAGTCTGTAATTCTTGAGTCAACAAACGTGCACCTACTAAGAGAGGATGCGCAACAGGGTTTACTGGCAGAGAGTCACGTGACAGGGACCATGAATGCAGGCACTCTATGGTTCTCGGGGGGGCAGGGGTGCAGATGAGAAGTAAGGGCCGAACGATGAGCTCTCTGTTCTACCCTCGGGAAGCCTGGAGGGATGCAGGGTAGTTGGAAGCATGTTTGTCAACTGGCCCTCCGAAGAATCCAATCCAGGCAATTTGCCAGGCGCTTGGAATTTTCATGTGTTCCCCTCCTTTACTGGTTTCACTTGGCTATAGGAACTAACAGAAGAAACTGCAGTGTGTTTGTTCTCTAGAATTCTCAGGGGGTTCAAAGGACCCAGAGAGGTGCCTGCCTGTGGTAGCTCTCATGACCCAGGCCCAGCATATGCGAACCATGAGAGCTGAGAACTGTGAGGAGAGAGCCCTCTACATTCCAACTGAGTAGGCAGAAAAGGGTGCAGGAGAGACTGTGTATCACCAGAAATGGGGTCCCTGGCTCTGGAGTGATGCAACTTGGCTGCAAACAGAAGACCTACAGCAGAGGCTTAAACAAAATAGAAGCTAATTTCTCTCGTGTAAAAGAAATCTGAAGGTAGGAAGTCTGGGTTGGCATAGGAGTTCTCTGGTGATCTAAGATCCAGGACCCATCTATTTCTGCTTTACTGTCGAAGTACCTAGCTTTTACTCTCAGGGTCACCTCATTGTCCAGAATGGCCACTGAGCTCCAGCCATTATCACTGAATTCCAGGCAGTGAGGTTAAAAAGGTAAAAAGGGCCCATGCTCCCTTTTTAATGAGCTTTCCTGAAGTTCCTGCCTACAAACCACAGCTGCAAGTGAGGCTAGGAATGTTTCTTTTGCCTGAGCACGGTATTACCTTGAATAAAATGGAGGTTCTGTTACTAAGGAAGAAGGGGAAATGGATTTATGGTGGCAGCTAGCAGCCTCTGCCCCAGTCTCCACTTGGCCAAAGAAGAGAAGATGGGACCAGAAATCAAAAGATATGCTCTGACCTTTATGAGTATATGAATGGAAGTTGCTCAGTTGTGTCTGACTCATTGCGACCCCATGGACTAGGCAGTCCATGGAATTCTCCAGGCCAAGATACTGGAGTGGGTAGCCTTTCCCTTCTCCAGGGAATCTTCCCAACCCAGGAATCAAACCCAGGTCTCCTACATTGCAAGTGGATTCTTTACCAGCTGAGCCACAAGGGAAGCCCAAGAATACTGGAGTGGGTACCTATCCCTTCTCCAGCAGGTCTTCCTGACCCAGGAATCGAACCAGGGTCTCCTGCATTGCAGGCAGATTCTTTACCAACTGAGCTATCAGGATAGCCCAAAAGGTCACAGGGGCAATCATCCCTTGGTGGGCTCAAACCACCAACCTTTTGGTTAACAGCCGAACAAGCTAACCGATTGCACCACATAGACTCTTATGAGTACATGACCTTAGGTAAATCCCCAAACCTCCCTGAGCCTCAGCCCCACACCAAGGACTATGGGAGGGTCAAATGATATTATGCTGTGAAAGGGTTTCATAAAGCATAAACACTATTCCCACATGAGGACTTATGTTGCTGCTACTGCTGTCGTTAATACCAAGAGCGGCTGACTGTTTTCTGTGGGGAGAAAGGCAGATGGGGCTGGAAGGACTGGGAGCACAGCATTTACCGGGACAAAGAGAAAGAGATGCAGCTGCTTTGTTCACCATATACACATGAGATATACCCATGCAAGCAGGAGTCTGTTTCCCCAGGGCCACGTGCCCCAAGCCATGTAAAAACCTGGAGTCTGGCAGAGGCCCAGGCTGCCTTCAACCCTCAGGGCCCCAGACAGGCAGACAAACAAACACAAACAAACATAAACCTGGGGGAAGCCCAAATACACAGGAGAAAGGGGAAGGCCTCCTGGAGCAGAAACCAAGCTCTGGGTCCCCACAGGGCCAAAATAGCTTGCTGATTGAGTCAACAGGCGAACACATTGGTCAAGCTGCTGGGGAGAGAAACCGAAACCCCAGCCAGATCTATTATTTAGCAATTTGTCACCAGGCATAAATATAAATTATCTCCTCCCCCAGACCCCAACTGCCAGGTTGTTTGGTGTTGGGAGTCACCTCGGGTCAGGCAGGGCCAAATCAGGCATTTGTATCTACTCTCCTCACAGCATCCGGGAGGACAGCTGGGCAGTGGGCTACCGATGCTGGAAGAAGGGGCAACCTTTTCTCTAAACCCCCAGGCCCCAAGTCCTCGCAGGCAACTCCCCAAGGGGCTGCTAACAGCCGTTCCTTGATATTGCGGGCAGTCAGATCTCAGAGGTGCACTTGAAGAATTCTGATGACACACAGCCCATCCACAAGTATTTGCTGGGTGCCTACTGTATACTTGCAAGTCCGGGAGGGGGGCGGGGCTGGTGGGCTTGGCTCCATAGGCTGTGAGCTTGAGGATCAGGGCCTCGCCTTGTTGCTGGGGTGTACCTCCTTCCCCTCCAGGTCCCTGGCAGTGTGAGCTGTGGAAAGCCGGCTGTTTAGATTTCAAAACTAATTGGTTACAGCTCATGGGGCCTGGGGGTGGGGGGAGGGGAGGTGGGAGCAGTACAAATTGCAAGCAGTGTAGAGAATTACAAATCTGGCTTCCTAGTCTCCCTGGCTTGGCACAGATTAAGCGTATAAATCAGGCTTCTGTCGCTTGACTTTCTGGTTCACCATTCCCATTCACCATTCAGGACATGAACAAGGATTTTTTTTTTAATGTTTTGTTGAAGTAAACATATATATAGAAAAGAACACATATGATAAGTGTAAAATAGCCTGGAGGATTTTCCCAAAGTGACCACAATCAGGTAACAGCATCTAGATCAGTTACCAAGTGCACTACCAACCCCCAGAAACCCACTTGTGCTCTCTCTCCAATAATCACTCCCCAATGGGAACCCTATCCTGACCTCTAGAACCACAGATTCGTTTTGCCTGTTTTCAAACTTTGCATAAATGGAATCATACAGGACATTCTCTTTCGTGTCTGGCTTGTTTCACTCAACATCACGTCTGTCAGATCCACCCAGATTGTTCTGTGTAGTTGTCTTTTATTCTCAAGACTGCCTAGTGTCCCAGTATGTGAACAGACAATACTTCACCCATTCTACTGTAGATAGACATCTGAGCTGTGTCCAGTTGGTAACTATCACAAAAGTGCTGCTAAAAACAGAATTTTCACAAACAAGTTCCCCTCATCCCCTCCTTTTTAAAAAGATCTTCACTGTGGTAAAATACATATAATATTTGCCATTTAAACTATTTTTAAGTGCATAACTCATTGGCATGAAGTATCATCACACTGCTGTGCAACCATCACCACTATCTGTTTTCAAAAGATTTTCATCATCTCAAACAAAAAATTTATACCCAGAGCAATAACTGGGTTAGTGGCTTGCTGGTAAAGAAAGCCTTGTGGCTCAGCTGGTAAAGAATCCACCTGCAATGCGGGGGACCTGGGTTTGATCCCTGGGTTAGGAAGATTCCCTGGAGAAGGGAAAGGCTACCCACTCCCGTATTCTGGCCTGGAGAATTCCATGGACTGTATAGCCCATAGGGCCGAAAAGAGTCCAGCACGACTGAGTGACTTTCACTTTCACTTTTCCCAGGTGGCGATAGTGGTAAGGAATCCACCTGCCACTGTAGGAGATATGAGATGTAGGTTTGATCTCTGAATAAGGAAGATCCTCTGGAGGAGGAAATAGCAACTCACTCCAGTATTCTTGCCTCAAAACTTCCATGGACAGAGGAGCCTGGAGGGCTACAGTCCATAGGGAGTCAGACACAATTGAACATGAGCAGAACTATCCATTTCTCCTACCCTCAGCCCCTGGTAACTTCTGTTCTGTTAATACTTTTTGTCTCTATGAATTTGTCTACCCTTGGTGCCTTGTACAAGTGGAATCATACAGGGTTTATCCTTTTGTGCCTGACTTCTTTTACTTGGCATAATCTTTTCAAGGTTCATCCGTGTTGTAGCATGGATCAGAATTTTGTTCCTTTTGATGACTGAAAAATATTCCATTGTATGGCTATATCACGTTTTGTTTAAACGTTCATCTACTGATAGACATTTGGGTTGTTCCCACCTTTGACTGTTGTAAATAATGCTGCAATGAACATTGCAATGCAAATATCTTTTTGACCTGAATCCTTTAGCTGAGGACCTGCTGCCTACAGAGAACTGAGATGGGTACTCATCCATCCCATAGTAGATTGTCATATGAATCAAATGGGTTATTATTTTTAGGCTAGAGACGAGGAAACTGAGGTTCAGAGAAGTCAAGGACCTTTCCCAAGGCTAAGGGGCTAATCTAAGTGGCTGAATGTGTGTGTGCATGTGTGTGCCCAGTTGCTGAGTCGTGTCCAAATCTTTGCGACCCCATGGACTGCAGTCCGCCAGGCTCCTCTGTCCATAGAATTCTCCAGGCAAGAATACTGGAGTGGGGTGCCATTTCCTCCTCCAGGAGGCCTTCCAAACCCAAGGATTCAATCTGTCTCTTGCATCGCCTGCATTGCCAGGTGGATTCGTTGCCACTGTGCCACCAAGCAGCTGAGACCAGGGCTCAGTCCAGACTGTGACCCCAGTCCAGCGTTATTTCCATCCCTACCCCCACCCCACCCCACCTCCCACACACTTCTCTGTTGTTTCTCTCTTACAATTCTCTAGTCACAGTGGAAGTTAGAAGACTTTGGGTTGCAGCCTAGTTCTTGCTTCAGTTCCAGGTAGAAAAAATTTCCCTTGGAGCTGCTAAACCCCAGGTTGGGCTTTCTGCAAGCATATTCCTTTCTCCTGGCAAACAGCCCAGGGCAAGGGAATGGGAGAGGCTTCTTGGCTCCCTTGACTCTACCTTTAAACTTTGCGCTCTATTTTTTTAAGCTATAAGTTTTGTCACATCACATCCTGCCCCCAGGCCCAGAGCTCAGGCTATATTTCTCGTTCCTCTCTTGGTAAGGACAGCAGAGTATCTAAGACCTAATCGGATTTTCCATTCAAAGGACATGGAGAGAACCACTCACTCAAATGTCCTCTTCCTCTGCCCTGCTGCAGTAAATTTCGGTGGTAGACAACCTACTCTGCGTTGGACAACAAGTGGTCAAACTTGTCCCTTAGATCCCTGTGCTCAGGGGAAACCCCGGGGTGGGGTGGGGGAGCCGAGCAGGACGCAGGCTGAGAGCAGAATGATCAAGCCCATCAGGTAGGATGCCGCCAGAACAGGAAAGCCCCCAGGGTTCTGAAGGAAGTACGTGGCTGTTGGAGTCGGGGAGCGCTTCCAAACAGTGCCTGCTGAAGGCCCTATCGTTCATTCACCATGCACATATTGCTTGTTACACGCCATGTAAAGTGCCAGGCACAGTGTTAGGCCCCAGGGAGGGGGCGCCGCGAACAGGGACAACTCCCAGGGCAGGTCCAAGCCACTCTTGGTCTCTACAATGACGCACAATTCTGTGCACAAATTCTGCGGAGAGCTGGGCGTGAGCTCCCAGCCCCCCTTGCAGGTACCGCACGCCCCTGCGCTCAGCTTCCGGCCTCTTGCCGACCTTCAAGACTGACGAGCGGCCAGAGGGTCCGAGGCGCGGCCCTGGAGGCGACCAGCTGGGGTCCCCCGCCCCCGGGCCTCGCTGTCCGCACCGTCTCTGCCCTTCGCGGGCCGACAAGGCGCCTTTCAGGAGCCTCCGCCCCCACTGGAAAATCCCCGCGCGGTCGGCGGGGCGGGCGGTGTCTGCCGCCCTCCAGGTGAGGGATTCCGCGTCCCCGACGCGGTGCCGGGGCAGCGCGCCCGCAGGCGCCGGGACCCGCCGGGCCGCCAGCCGCTCGCCGCCCGGGCGCGCGCAGCCTCCGCCGCCAGCCCGCGGGGAGCCGAGCCAAAGCTCCGCGGCGGCAAGTCCGCTGCCTCCTCAGCGGCTCAGCCCGCTGGAGAACTAAACATTTTTAAGTTTTGAGAGTCTCTTGGACTGCAAGGAGATCCAACCAGTCCATTCTAAAGGAAATCAGTCCTGGGTGTTTATTCATTGAAAGGACTGATGCTAAAGCTGAAACTCCAGTACTTTGGCCACCTCATGCGAAGAGTTGACTCATTGGAAGAGACTCAAATGCTGGGAGGGATTGGGGGCAGGAGAAGGGGACGACCGAGGATGAGATGGCTGGATGGCATCACCGACTCTACGGACTTGAGTTTGAGTGAACTCCGGAAGTTGGTGATGGACAGGGAGGCCTGGCGTGCTGTGATTCCTGGGGTCGCAAGGAGTCGGACACGACTGAGCGACTGAACTGAACTGAAGCACATGCGTACCTCTACAGTTGTGAATGTTGCCATTAAGTGCATATACTGTTTGGTCGTTATCACACATTATGTTCAAGTCTGCTCTTTTTTTCTTTTCCTTTTTTTCTTGACTCTTCATTGGTCCTCACCCTAGAAGCATCTTCATCCCCAGGAAACCCGTTTTAAGAACCTAAAATGGACCTTTCTATATTCTTCTCCCTGTTCATATAAGCATGGGGCTTTCCAGGTGGCTCAGTGGTAAAGAATCTGCCTGCCAGTGCAGCAGACTCGGGTTCCATTCTTGGTTGGGGAAGATCCCCTGGAGTAGGAGAGGGCAACCCACTCCAGTATTCTTGCCTGGAAAATTCCATAGACAGAGGAGCCTGGCAGGCTACAATTCATGGGGTCGCAAAGTGGTAGACACAACTGCGACCTCAGAGAGAGAGCCTATGCAGATATCTCTCTATATATATATATATTTCGGTATACATGAATGCATATAAATAGCATCTTGTTGGGAGAAGGCAATGGCAACCCACTCCAGTACTCTTGCCTGGAAAATCCCATGGACGGAGGAGCCTGGTGGGCTGCAGTCCATGGGGTCTAGAAGAGTTGGACACAACTGAGCGACTTCACTTTCACTTTTCACTTTCATGCATTGGAGAAAAAAATGGCAACCCACTCCAGTGTTCTTGCCTGGAGAATCCCAGGGACAGGGGAGCCTGGTGGGCTGCCATCTATGGGGTTGCACAGAGTTGGACAGCAGCAGCAGCAGCAGCATCTTGTTGAATATATTTTTCTATATCATAGGAACTGTAGCGGTTGTAGCAGTTTTTAAATTATTATTATTGTTATTACCTACAATAAAACTCACCTTTAGGAATGTATCAAACCACCCCCTTCTGACAGTCATCCCCTGTGTTTTCTGCTTTCTGCTGCTGTGAGCAGTGAGGTGTTAAAACTAATGTTACATGTCTGCCTGTGCCCAGAAGTTGTACTGCTGCAATAATGTGCCCCTGGTTTTAATGTTATAAGATACAGAAGGCTGCTTTTGCAAAATGCCTAACACCTAGCGTCCCCATCAACAATGAATGAGGATGCCCTTTTCCCCCACACCCAGCAGTAACAGGTAGATGGCTCTTGGTGCTTTCCATCAGTTGCCTGGGACCATCCTGAAGTATCTGCTTGTTACTTTCATTTCCACTTGCCTGACTCCTTAATAAGCTCCTTAGTGAGCTGAAAATGAGCATATTTTCAGCTGCTTGGCGGCCACTTGCTTTGTTTTTCAAGAACTGCATCCTCTTGGTACATCTTGATATGCTTTAAACACAGAAAATCCCGTTTGCCTGGAAAGGCTGGAGAAGGATGTGCTAGGATTAATAGAATGGCCTAGTTAGTAGAGGGGCTTCTCAGGTGGTGCAGGGGTAAAGAATCTGCCTGCCAATAAAAGAGTTGTGGGTTCCATTGCTGGATGGGGATGATCCCCAATGGCAACCTGCTCCAGTATTCTTGCCTGAGAAATTCCATGGACAGAGGAGCTTGGTCAGCTACAGTCCACCGGGTCACAAAGAGTCAGACACAGCTGAGCAACTGAGCAGGCATGCACTAGTTAGAAGATAGTTCCCTTGCTTGTCACCTCCAATTATGAGCTTTCATTAGATGTGACCATAAGCAGATATATGTAGTAATAGGAGTGTAACAAATATAAGAGGCATGTGGGGAGTGGAAAGTGAGTGGGCTTTGGGGTCACTTGCTAGCTGTGTGCTATTGAACAACTAACCCCCATGAGCCTCAGTTAGCTCATCTGTGAAACAGAGATAATGATGATTCTTTTATAATTGTTGAAAAGCTTGACAGTAATTTATGTAAAGAACCTGGGGCGTAGTAGATGGTCAGTAAATGGTAGTCAATTATGATAAGCATAACTTTAATTTTTCCTCCAGTGGTTAAGTAGGACTTTCAGAGGCCTGGGTTTAGCTTCAATGTCAATCAACATTGCGTGGGTCTGGGTGAAACTGGGATTATTTAAATTTCCTGTGGGCCCAGTAATCAGACACATATAAACGAAGGTTTTGCAGCCTCATCACTATTCACAAAGAATAGGATAATTCTTTGTTGTGGGGGGCTGTCCTGTGCTTTGCGGAATGTTTAGCAGTATCTGTGGCCTCTGCCCACTAAATGTCAATAGCACATCCTACCCCCCGAGTCATAACAATCAAAAATGTTCTCAGGCTGGTCACATGTCCCCTGCAGGGCGAAAATTGCCCATGTGGTTGAGAATCACGGATCCAAATCCTCTGGGAGAAACTTCTTGAGGGTTTACATAGCATGAAGAGAGGCCCCTCCCATTCCCCTGCTCCCTCGCCACAGGGCAGCCCCCCACTCTTCAGTTGCAGAATTCCCCAAATGGGGTCTAAATGTCAGCCAGGTCTGAGCAGGGTGCATCTGGGGGAAGAGGAGCAGATGGAGGTGTCTTCCCTGTGGGTGTCCGTGAAATGCTCAACCTGGGCGTGAGACAGAACCAGGCTGTATTTTTATTGAACAGGTACCCGAAGCTGCCCCAAGGTCAGAACTTCGGTGTGTGCCCTCAAAGACCCTCCAGACTGACTGGGACGCTGGGGGAGCCTAGATGACATCATGCGGTGAGAATGGACAAATGATGGTGTGTAAGTTTTTTTCTTTGCAAGCTGCTCTTCTCCTTCTGCTCTTTCTTCTCATGCTATAGTCTTGACCCAGGATCAGCTGTGGGCTTGCACCTGAGCTGCAGTTTTCTTTCCTCTCTGTGGCTGACTGGAGAACCTACGTATTCAGTCTTCCCTTCAAATATGTCCCAATCCTCTGTTTGGAATAGGATGTTTCATCCTCACTGTAGATTCTTCATGCCCCTAAACACGATTCCCTATCTTTCCTCCTAACTCAATTTCAAGTCAACCCGTATTTGTTGAGTGCCATTGCTTAAACTGCTGGGTGCTTCCCAATGTCAGTCCTTCCCTCCTTCACTGGTAACAGAGCCCTGAGCAACATGCCCTGCTAAAACATTACATTTCTCCATCTCCCTTGATGCTTGGTGTAGCCAGGTGACTAAGTTTTGGTTAATGAGAGGCAAGCAGAGGGTGAAAGAGGATTTCTAGGTAGGTTCCTCAAAAGGGTGGAGGGCATGCACCTTTTTTTGTCTTTCTCTCCTCCTTCCTTCTCTCTTTCTGGAATTCGGGTGTAATGAGTGGAACTCCAGTAGCTGTTTTGGGCCATGAGGAACGTGAGGATGAGAGAGCAGAAAGACAGAAGGATCCCAGTGACTGGAGCTGCTGCACCAGCCCCAGAGCTGTGGACTAAACGTGAGAGAAGAAACTCCATGTGCTTAGGCCACTGTGAGTCAGCAGTCAAATACAATTCCTAAGTGAGGCAAATGGCCCTTCCCAAGGCCAAGCATCTGTCCTTGCCTTTTACCAAGTCTCCCCGGTCCTTAGGCTGAATTCTTTGGACTTGTCGTCAATTCCTACACCTCCAGCCAGTCAGCCACCATGATCCGTCAGTTTCTACACTGAGTACCTGCTGTATCTATCTGTCTTTTCCTTTTCATCTTTCTCAGCATGTGTTCTAAGCTAGAGGTTTGGTGATGCTGAGCAGGATTCAGAGAATTCAGAGACACATAGAACTCATGACTGGGACGCCTAACTAGGCAGTAGTCACCCCTGGCAACATGTATGGAGGTGGTAACAGCTGTCTTATCAGGGAGGACTCTGGTTTACCCTATTTATCCAGAACTAGCCCAGTGCCTGACACATAGTAGGCACTCAAACAGATAGCTGGGGGATTAATATGCTGGTTGAAGGGTTAAATGACTGATTGATTAACTTGACATACACGTGCGTCCCTGCATCGATAGAGCCTCTACTTTCACCTTTCGCATGTATACACATCACCTTTCACGATGGAGACATCAGGTTACAAAGACAACCCTCAAGAGTTTGCTGTTGACTTGAGCTGCGTCACTTGTAAGAAGGACAAAATATGTATGTGGTCAGCTTGAAACCCAGGCCCATTACTAGAAATAAACTAACCCCTTGTTGAATTCGCACAGAAGAACTGAAGGGAGGTGGGGGAGACGGGTGGCAGGAAAAATGCCTGAGATCTCACACAACTTGTGCAAACAGAATGACGGGGCCGGGCAGCCCTGGGAGTCCAGGAATTAATAGCCCTGCTGAGGCTCCTGGGCTCCGGAGATGGAGCTATTTAAAGCCAAGAAATGTCATTTCCACCCACAGAGGCTGCCCCAGTTGCGTTATCTGGACCTTCTTCAGCCCTGGTGTTCTGGCAGCCTCCCTAGCCTGACCTCCCAGCGGCGGGACCACAGGGCTCAGGGCCAACCTGTCGTCACTGCTCTGTGGGCGAGGGGCTGACCTGAGCCTGTCCGGGATCCTCCTCCTCTGTGCTCAGACCACAGGACAGGCTGAGTGGGGACCCCGGGCCCAGCTCACCCCTCTGCAAGGGCAGCTGGCGAACACGGAGGCCACCGCCCACACAGAGAGATCAGCCGCCCAGCAGGATGGGCCTGGGACCAGCGTTGGGGTTTCGAGGTCTGAAGACGACACCCTCACCCACCAGAATCACATCCTTGTCCTGCTCCGTGACTGCAGGCCATTTACTTCCTCTCTCTGCCCCCCATGCCCTCATTTCTCCACCTGAACTGGGAAATCTTCCTCTTCTTGCCCTGTTGCTGGGGGAGGTCATGGGAGATCAGAGAAGGGGAAGTCTTTTGAAGCTTCGGGAAGAAAAGCACCATAGAAATCCGGGTATTACCTGCAGCTCCTCCTTTCCCTCTAGTGAAGGTAATCCAGGAACACTTCCTCCGGAGGTGGAGGCCAAAAGACAGGAGGCTCCCCGTTTGAAGTGTCAGTGGGCTCCAGACTGTGTGACGGAGCTGCTGGCCCCACACGCCTGGGAACCCAGGCTCCCACTCTTGCCAGGCACCCAAGGCGAGAACTTCCTCACATCCTGTCTGCTCTGATCTCAGGCATCTGCTCTGGCTGATGTTCCCGCAGCTTCGGGGAGGGGAAGGCGCTCAGAAGCCTAGAGAATGTGCCAAGCCAAGTCTGCCCTGCAGGTGTCCGACGCCCAGCGATGGCTGGGCTTGTTTCCTGACGCTGAGGCCTGGCCAAGGGAAAGCACAGTGGCAGCTAAATGGGTTTCTAAGGAAGGTGTAATGAGATGCCAGGGGCACTCCAGCCTGAAGCCTCCCTGATGCATTGCTGAGCTTGTCCATTGCTACCACTCAAGAGCAAAAGGATATGAGGAAATGACTTTTTTTTTTTTAAGGAAACAAATGGAAATGAAATCTGGCAGGCCTTCTTCTCTCCTCTGCTCCCTTTCCTTGTCAAATTTTGGGGCTTGCCCAAAAGACATGGATGTTTGCCCTCCTTTCATTTTTTTGAAATATTCAAGCACCCTAAAATGTATGTATCAGGCAGAATAGTACAGAATATGTTACAGTAACAAACAACCCTCATAGCTCACGGGCTTAACACACTTCTGCTTCTGCTACTTGCTGCTTCCTGCCTCTGCCCCACATCCTTCAAGGGTGAGCAAGAGGGCTCTGCTCACTGAAATCACTCAGGGATTGAGGCGGATGGAACAGCCAACATCTCAGACATTGTCAGGAGCAAAAGAGAGAGCTGGAGGATCTTGAAAAGGCAATTTAATGGCCTAGCTCACCACTCCTTGGCCAGAACTGGCCACAGGGTCACTCTCAACCACAGAGCACCAGAAAGTGCAAGCTACTGTGTGCTCAGAAGAGAAGGAGCCACAAATGTCTGGTGAACAACAGCAATATGACCACAAAAGACAGAATCACAAACACCACGTGCCCACCACCACCCAACCTGGAAAATATCACTTTGCCAGTAATGGTGAAACCCTCTGTGTACTGGACACAAGTACATCTCTCTGCTCCCTACCACCGCAGGAACGATGCTCCTGAATTCAATGTTTATCAAATATCTCTGTATCTTACTATATTGATATTATATATACCCTTTGCAGAGGGGTGCACTGGGCCCTGAGTCTCCACTCAGCCTTTCCTGAGACCTTCTGTATATAATTAACAACATATAGTGTTGTTTTACATTTATTTAAAAGCCGTATAAATGGTATCATACTGTACATATCTATTTGCAATTTTCTTTTTGACCTACTTTATGTTTCTGAGAGTAACCCACTACATTGTGTGAAGCGGTGTTTGATTCCATGCTGTCTATAGTCCATCGTGTGACTACCACAGTGTACTGTGGATAAACATATAGGTCACCCCTCGATTTTTGTGATTCTGTATAGCACTGCCATGAACATTCTTAGGCACAAGCAACAGACGGTATCTCCAGAGTAAAGACTTTGGAGGGCTTTTTCCCTTTGGTGGGACATTGCCAAATAGCCCTCCAAAAGGCTGGATCAGGTCACGCTCCACAGAAGCCTCCTGGCCTTTGTGCAGCCTCGTCAACACTTGATACTGTTTGATGAGTGAAGAACACTTCCCCCATAGTTTTCATGAAACTGAAGTCATTAGTCAGCCCATAAATATTTCTTGAACACCAGATATATGCCAGGCACACAGCTAAGAGTGAAGGATAATGAAGAGGGACTCAGACCCTGCCCTCATGGAGCTTGTGGTCTGGTAGGCAAGACAGACACACTTGGGAATCATTAGAATAGACTGGAAAACATAAAGAGGCAAATAAAAATCACCTCATCTTGCTACCCACAGGTGATGACTGCTATCTTCCTTTCTAAGGAAACACTCCTGAGCTCTGGACAACACAAAGAAACCAGGCACTTGGGTAAAACAGGGCCCAGCATCCAAGGTGCCTGCACACCTTAAGCCCTGACTCAGGCAAGATAACTAGAACCCTGGCCCAGGTGCAGTAGCCCATTAGGCAGGACCACTGCCTCCTGACCTCCAGAACAGGGTGGCTGGGAGGCTCTGAGCAACAGCCATGGTCTGGTGAATCGACCTTGGGTGACTGTGATCCCACATTCAAGGGTTCGGGAGGAACCTTAAACTCTCAAAGTGAGTGATTGACAAGACTGGTGAGGGACCTGGAGTACAAGGGGACCTGTAATATAGCCATACCAGTGATGGTAACAGTCATATTGAAGCAATCCTGCAAGATAGGCTGGGTGAGGAATCAGATGTGTCTCCTTAATTTGGGCCGGAGGCACTAGGTAGAAGGACCAGTTGGAAGCAAGGCCAGAGAATGCAGAGTGTTGTTTCAGCCACCGTGTTTGAGGAGACACATAAACTGGTGTCTGGGTAGGCAAGCTAAGACGGCCCTTGGCTATAGCTCTATTACAGCTTAAGTTAGTGAATCACCACACAAATGCACACGAATAAAGGTATGAGCAGGTATGTGACTCTAGACTCTGTAAGGGCCATGAACACTTTCAGGGACTTCCCTGGTGGTGCAGTTGTTAAGAATCCACATTCCAATAGGACGTGGGTTCTATCCCTGGCCAGGGAACTTAGATTCCCCATGCCTTGGGGCAACTAAGCCTGAGTGCCGCAACTAGAGAGTCCATGTGCCACGAGAGAAGCCCACGCCCCACCATGGAGATCCAGCGCTGCCAAAATAGAAACATAAAACCCACCTTTGTCCAAGTATAATTCACAAACAACAAGATGCAACCATTTTAAGTATACAGTTTGGTGAGTTTCAATAAATGCATACATTTGTGTACGCTTCGCTACAATCAAGATATGGAACATTGATAAAAATATGTTAAGATCCCCGTTGTTTTCCTCAAGGTGTGTTTCGTTTGTTACCAGACACAGATACTTAAGAAAGATGTGAACCATACAGGCAGCAAAGCATAAGTTCTAATAATTGATACAGGTTAAGAGAGCTGGGGGTGGGAGGTGGAGGGGGCAACCCCTTGGGAAGTGCCTGGTCCTGGTGCAAATGTCCTTGGGCCCTGGAGATTCTCCATCACCCGCAGAGGACCAGGGAGAGGCAGGCCAGGCACCACAGGGCTCGCTTGTCCCAAAATATCTCAACGGCCTGAAATGGCACAGTGAGTCACCTCTCTGGTTTAGAACATTTGGTATTCCCTCTGAAATACCTATATTAAAATGCATATAAGTGACCTAAGAGGCAGCCTTTGAGGTGTGTGGAAAACCAGTCCTTCACTGAGAAGCAGTTGTCAGGTTTTCCAGTTACCTCCTCAGGAGTGGGTAGGGCTGCGCCAAGACACAAGGGGAAACAGACAAAGCAACTGGTCCGTGTCCTCTAATCGCCGTTCTAACTTGGTGAGAAAGTGGACTCCTTCCTTTCAGACATCTCAAATTACCACACGGAGTCAAGCCCCAGCTGAAAGGTTAGGATATCCATTTTGATCTAGGAAGAGGGGAAATTTTGTCAGGAGAATTACAATTCAGCAAGGGTTTGGGAAGAGGCTCAGCCTGAGGCTGAAGTCCATGGGCATCGAAGCATAGTGGCCCCAGGTGTTAGGGACGAAAGGTGTTTCCCCACGGAAAACACTGCAGAGGTAGGAGATTTCTGCCTTCAAATGTCTGAAGGGTAACTGTGAGGCAAGGGGAGTGCAATGGTTTCTGCAGTCTAGCTCGGAATAGGGTGGGGAAAACCAGAGGTGGCAAGTATCAATTCAATATGAGAAAGAACTTTCTAATAGAGCTATCGGGAGAGGAAATGAGTGACCCCCAGGAAACAGTGAGATCTCTGTCACTACAGGCATGCAAGCGGAAGCCAGATAACCTTTTGGCAGGAATTCGAGTTCTGAGTGGGTCATTGGATTCAGCCTCTTCCATCACTGAGATTCTCTAATTTAGTCCATGGCCAGCCTTGAGAAGCCACAAACACATATTAACTGAGCAACACATATTAACAAGGCATGATGGGGACAACCCAAAGCATGAAAGCCATGGCCTCAGTCTTCCCTGTGGCTGAGCAGATGGGATCAAGGTGGAGGGTGGGGTGGTGTTTGCATCACCAGAGGGATGGAAAACACACACTGCTGGAGTTCAGAAGGAGGAGAACCTGCCAAAGGGTAAGGTAGTCCAGGTGGGCATCAAGGAGGAGGAGAGATGGCAACTTTAGAATTCAGACAGGCAGGAAAAACGGGGAGGAAAGGTATGCACAGCTGCCAGAAGGCAGGAAATCGCAAGGGTCAGGCTGGCTGGCGGAAGGGGACGTGATGGGATGAAAAGGGATGCTGGGGCTGGAACAGAGGAGGCTGAAAAAGATACCGAGGACGCATGCAGGGACAGACTGAGAGAGGCACACATCCACAGGGGAGAGGCGTGTGGCCAGGGCCTGGAGTGCCATTTGGGGTGCAGGGAATGTTGTGGGGGGCACCACACTGCTCCCCCACCTCCAAATGTGCCGCAGACCACCAGACAGAGCCCCCAGGTCACCTTCACTCAGCCCCACCACGGCCTCCATCCCCTTCAGGGCAGTGAGTGCTGGCGAAAGACGGGAAAACCCACAAAAATCTTCCAAACAAGACAAATATGTGGTGCAGACAAAAGCCATGCTGGGTGGGATGAGGTTTTGGTTGCTCCCCGATGGGGTGGATCCGTCAGAAGAGGCTTGTGGCCTCAGAAAAATGCGTCATCTCCCGCTCTCAGCGGGGCCCATTGCCTCAGCCACCCCCAAAGAGCCCACGCTGGGGGTGCCCGCAGTGAGGAGCCAGGGTCAGGCTGGTCACTGGCCTCCAAGTCACCCATGCAGCCCTCTCCACTCCCCAGCCGGGGGCTTGCAGGGCTTCCCAGGGAACAGGGGCATGCCCAGTTTGGGGTGTTGGAGGGGGCATTTAAGCCATCCCCCGGGTGCGGTTCCCGGTTTCCTGGTGTGTAGTGAGCACCCAGGGCACTGCCGGAGTGGGTAGGAGGATTGTCTGGGCAACCCCTCGGCCCCACCACAGCGTGGGGGGTGGGTGGGGGTTCAATCAATGTTCCAAGTGGGAAAGTCAGGTGCCACCGGGAGTGCCTCAGAGGGACTGGAGTGTGAGTGGGTGGCAGGAGGAGACCGTGGGGAGAGGCTGGGTCTAGCCTTCGGTCCCCTCATCCACATCCCCACAACCCTCCAGGCTCCCAGGCCCCTGGGGCTCACGTTCCATTTCTGCTCCAGTTCCATGGTTATTAATGGCTATTGTTCAGTGAGAAAGACAGAGATGTTTTCAGTTTAGTGGCATTGTTTCGGACTTTCTCTCTGCCGCAGAGGCAGGGATGGGAGGCCTCCCTTTCGCAGATGGGCCCCAGGCAAGGACGGGTGGCCAGAGTCAGGGCTGAGTGGACTGGTCTCTCTGTGCTATGTGGGCACAGGGAAAGCCAGGAGGGGGCCAGCACTGCCAGGAAGGCAGAGTCCCTAATACAGCTTTGCTTCCTATGCCTCTTGACCCATCCTGGCCACCCTGCTCCTTGCAAACTAGCCCTTGCTCACTTTTCTACTTGGGCTTCCCCAATTTAGATGAGAGAGCAACTTTCTCTCTTTCTGGGCCTCGACTTCCTTACCTGCAATGTTAAGTGGCTTCTAAAATTCTTCCTGGTTCTCAGCTTCAGCATCAACAGCTGAGTTACACCATCAGTACTTTCTCTACTCCAAGACTCCAGGGGTGGGAGCTGGCCCCTTGGCTGAGCTGATGGTCACCTGGGCAATGGGCTTAGGAAGGGAAAGGATGTTCTCCTGGCATCTTCACTATGTTTTTTAAAATATTTATTTATTTGGCCACAGTGGGTCTTGGTTGCAGCCCTCAGGATCTCTGATTTGAGGTGTGGCAGGCAGGACCTTTAGTTGCACATGCAAAATCTTTAGTTGCAGGGTGTGAGGCAGGGGAACTCTTAACTGTGGCAAGTAGGATCTCGTTCCCCGACTAGGAAGTGAACCCAGGCCTCTGCTTTGGGAGTCTTAGCCACTGGACCCCCAGGGAAGTCCCCACCTTAAATATTTTAAAACTTATTTTGTAGTTTGTAACTCCACCCTTAGAGATTCACTCCTCTGGGCTTATTGCAACACCCATTTCAGTAAAATAGAGAGGATAGCTGCTAACCCTTTTTAACATTAAAAGTGATCCTTTGCTTATATATTTCTCTTCACGAAGTTGAAATCATTTTCAGATGCAGGATCCCACTTGGGACTGTAACAGTTCAGGAATTAGTGGACCATTGGTAAGTTAAGACCTCAGAGGCAGTGACTCAAGATAAGAACCTGGACACAGGTGATCTCCTCCCAGGAATTACCTACATTTTAACAGAGGAACGTCCTGGGGGTAAGAATAATCACAAAGGAATGCCTCTCTGGTGGCAGGAATGTCAAACCCTGTGATACCAGGCATGTGATGCTGTCTAGTGTGGCTGGGAATGAAGGGGCCACCCATGGGTCAGTGTGTGCCCGCTCAACCCAGAGCTGTTGTCAAATCACCCAACGGGCCCTCAGCGGTTCACTGGACCACTTGTGGGGGCAGATCTATTTGGGTAGGTGTCCGGTTCACAAGAAATACCCGGAGAACAATCATGCCTTGAAAAACAGAGGAAGGGAGAGTGTAAGTGCAGAGGGGGGATGGGATGGGCCAAGGACTGGGATAGGATGAGAGCCAGCGCAGAACTTGGGGAAGGCCACAGAGGGTAACTGCAGGAAGAAGGGGGTGGGGGCAGTGGTGGTCTTCTCCACAAAGGGCTACCTGAGCACAAAATCTCATTTGAAATTGGCCAGTAATTGGAGACCAACCCTGAATCAAATTGCCAACATCCGTTGGATCATCGAAAAAGCAAATGAGTTCCAGAAAAACATGTACTTCTACTTTGTTGACTATGCCAAAGCCTTATGACGGTGTGGATCACAATAAACTGTGGAAAATTCTTCAAGAGATGAGAATACCAAACCACCTGAATTGCCTCCTGAGAAATCTGTATGCAGGTCAGGAAGCAACAGTTAGAACTGGACATGGAGCAACAGATTGGTTCCAAATTGGGGAAGGAGTATGTTAAAGCTGTATATTGTCTCCCTGCTTATTTAACTTATATGCAAGGTACATCATGAGAAACGCTGGGCTGGAAGAAGCACAAGCTGAAATCAAAAGATTGACAGGCGAAATATCAATAACCTCAGATATGCAGATGACACCACCCTTATGGCAGAAAGTGAAGAGGAAATAAAGAGCCTCTTGATGAAAGTGAAAGAGGAGAGTGAAAAAGTTGGCTTAACACTCAACATTCAGAAAACTAAGATCGTGGCATCTGGTCCCATCACTTCATGGCAAATAGATGGGGAAACAATAGAAACAGTGACAGACTTTATTTTGGGGGGCTCCAAAATCACTGCAGCCATGCAGTGATTGCAGCCATGAAATTAAAAGAGGCTTACTCCTTGGAAGAAAAGTTATAATCAGCCTAGACAGTATATTAAAAGAAGAGACATTACTTTGCCAACAAAGGTCCGTCTAGTCAAGGCTATGGTTTTTCCAGTGGTCATGTATGGATGTGAGAGTTGGACTGTGAAGAAAGCTGAGCACTGAAGAATTGATGCTTTTGAACTGTGGTGTTGGAGAAGACTCTTGAGAGTCCCTTGGACTGCAAGGAGATCCAACCAGTCCATCCTAAGGAAATCAACCTTGATTTGGAAGGTCTAATGCTGAAGCTAAAACTCCAATAATTTGGCCACCTGATGCAAAGAACTGACTCATTTGAAAAGACCCTGATGCTGGGAAAGACTGAAGGCGGCAGGAGAAGGGGACGACAGAGAGGATGAGGTGGTTGGATGGCATCACCGACTCAATGGACATGAGTTTGAGTAAGCTCCAGGAGTTAGCGATAGACAGGGAGGCCTGGTATGCTGAAGTCCATGGGGTTGCAAAGAGTCAGACACAACTGAGCGACTGAACTGAACTGAACCTGGAATCACATTTGGTATCCACACTGGAACAGAATGACCATTTGCCAGGGCTCCTAGATCCTAGAGAGTTTCTATGTAATATCTTGTTTGAGCCTTGAACTACCCTAAAGGCAGATCTTATCATCCAGTTTACAAAGAAGCCAATTGAAGTTTAGAGAGAACATGGAACCTGTCTAAAGCCACACAGCTAGTAAGCAGCAGAGCTAGGAATCAAACCCAAGTCAGCCCAGGCTCCAAAGCCTGTCTTTCAACCACTTCTGCAAGGATAACAGTCACCTGCTAATACCGCCTCCTCTTCCCCATAAGGGCATTTTTTCTTCTTGAAGAGCATCCTGGCAATTTCCTGCACAGACAATTCTTGACCATTTTTCATGCAACAAGTAGTGATAGGGCTTCCTCTCCATCACTTGAAGTTGCCTCGATGATGACAACTTCCAGGAAGAAAGTGTCTTTACACTCTAGGGTCCAGCAAATTTGTTCTGTGAAGTGCCATATAGTGAATAATAACCTCAGATATGCAGATGACACCACCCTTATGGCAGAAAGTGAAGAGGAGCTAAAGGGCCTCTTGATGAAGGTGAAAGAGGAAAGTGAAAAAGTTGGCTTAAAGCTCAGCATTCAGAAAACAAAGATCATGGCATCTGGTCCCATCACTTCATGGGAAATAGATGGGGAAACAGTGGAAACAGTGTCAGATTTTATTTGGGGGGCTCCAAAATCACTGTAGATGGTGACTGCAGCCATGAAATTAGAAGACGCTTACTCTTTGGAAGAAAAGTTATGACCAACCTAGATAGCATATTCAAAACAGAGATATTACTTTGCCGACTAAGGTCCATCTAGTCAAGGCTATGGTTTTTCCTGTGGTCATGTATGGATGTGAGAGTTGGACTGTGAAGAAGGCTGAGCGCCGAAGAACTGATGCTTTTGAACTGTGGTGTTGGAGAAGACTCTTGAAAGTCCCTTGGACTGCAAGGAGATCCAACCAGTCCATTCTGAAGGAGATCAACCCTGGGATTTCTTTGGAAGGAATGATGCTAAGGCTGAAACTCCAGTACTTTGGCCACCTCATGCGAAGAGTTGACTCATTGGAAAAGACTCTGATGCTGGGAGGGATTGGGGTCAGGAGGAGAAGGGGACGACAGAGGATGAGATGGCTGGATGGCATCACGGACTCAATGGACGTTGAGTCTGAGTGAACTCCGAGAGATGGTGATGAACAGGGAGGCCTGGCGTGCTGCGATTCATGGGGTCGCAAAGAGTCTGACACAACTGAGCAACTAAACTGAGCTGAACTGAACTCAGGTTTTGCAGATCACTCGACCTCTGGGGAGCCACAAATATGTAAATAAATGTGTATGGCTGTGTTTCAATAAAACTTCATTTACAAGTATATCTAATCTATACATTTATCCATCCATTCATCTATTCAGTCTATTCATCTGACCATTCACTTGTTCTTTTTTGTTGAGCACTTTCTTGTATCAGACACTATTCCAGGTGATGGTGTAAGAGGAGGGAAAGGGATAGGGCACAACTTTTGAAAGAATGGCATAGCCCAAAGGACACGACATAAGCTGATTAGAATCAAATGGGACCAAGATGGCAGAGAAGACTAGACCTTGATCCTCAGTTAGCAAGTGAATGACTCACCCAGAGGTGCCATGACAGTTCCAAGGCACTGTCAAAAGACCAAGAAGTGGGCAGTGGCCCAAATCCCGGAAATTTCCACCCCTTCCCCCAAATAGTTGGAATAATCCTCCCACTCATTAGTATATGAAATCACCCAGCCTATAAAAACTAACCATGCCACATTTCACCACACTCGCCCTTTGCAATAGCCCACACCGTCTGTGCAGTGGTGTCCTTCTCTATGAATCTGAATAAATCCACTTCTTACCTGTCAGTTTGTCTCTCACTGAGTTCTTTCCGCAATGAGACATCAAGAACCTGAGCTTCATTAGGTCTTGAAACCAGGTACTGTAGGTTTTGGCCAGGTTCAAGTCCTAGCCACATGTGTTTGAGTCCCAGCCATGTGGGTTCAAGTCCCAAGCAGCGTTTTGGCTGGGTTTGAGTCCCTGCTGCGAGGGTTCGAGTGCCAAACTGGGTTTTGGCTGGGTTTGAGTCCCAATCTGAGGTAAATGGTTTCAATGGAAATGCTTCACATTCTCTATTTGTAGCCTGCTTAGTGACTGATCCGATGTTAAATACACTAGAATCTCTGTAGATCACAGAGTGCAAATATTAGGCATTATTTGATGTGTTTTTGACTTACAGGAAAAAGGCAAGTCACATCTGAAGATGAAAGGCAGTATAAGACAGTGGCTTAGCAGAGACTCCAGAGCCACATACTAAGAATGTGTCCTCACACAAGTTACTTCACCTCTCTGCATCTCAGTTCCCTCACCTATACAATTGGGTAACAACAGCAGAATCTAACTCCTAAGACTGGGCTGAGACTCAGCTGAGGGAAAATTTTATGAAAGATTGCCTGACTCGTGGGAAGCACATTATAAACTTCTGTTAAACAAAGGAGACATCCAAGAGAAAGAAAAAACAGCAACAGGTAGGAAATACATCACGAGATAGTGCTGACTAATTCCAGTTTCGCCAGTGTACTACACTGGACACACATTTTAATCTGCCTTTGCTCCTGTTTCTGCATTTTAAAGACAAACTTAGGAACTTTCCTCGTAGTCCTATGGCCACGACGCCACACTCCCAATGTAGGGGGCCTGGGTTTGATCCCTGGTTGGGGAACTAGATCCCACAGGCCATAACTAAAAGATCCTGCATGCCACCGCTAAGATGCATCATACCCATATAAACATAATATTTTAAAAAAACAAGACAAATATAATTTTCACTCCCTCCTTCACTTAGGAGCTTCCCTGGTGGCTCAGAGGGTAAAGCATCTACCTGCAATACGGGAGACCCAGGTTTGATCCCTGGGTCGGGAAGATCCCCTGGAGAAGGAAATGGCAACCCTCTCCGGTACTCTTGTCTGGAAAATCCTATGGACAGAGAAGCCTGGTCAGCTACACTCCATGGAGTCGCAAAGAGTGGGACACAACTGAGCGACTTCACTTTCACTTTCCTTCACTTGCTGATCTCAGAAAAAAAGTAAGAAACAAAAAAACTCTATTTACTAAATGATGGCCTGAGCTACAGTCTGCTAAAGTGCACAATCAGGTTGAGGAAGTAAGATTTAAACAGGTGGAACAATTAAGTCACAGGACGTGAGTAACAGGATGAGTGTCAGGGACCAAGGAGCTTTCATTAGGTGGGGAATATTCTGAGTTTGTGGCATTTGCATGTTGGGGAAGAGTGCAGGATGAGAGAGGAAAGGCGGACTAAGGTTAGATTCTGGAAGTCTTTGAATACCAGCCTGATCTGACTTTATTTAAACTTTACTCTCGAGACCAGAGGTTCACAAAAGTATTCCCCGCTTTGGGATCACATGACCGATGACTTTCACATGTGAGACTTGCATCTATAAGTATTCACCAGAATGGCCTGTAGCAGAGATAAAGGAGACTTTGAGTTCCAAAGAATTCCCTGTAAATGAGTATACATTTCCAAGTAGATATAAAGTCCCACTTCATCCCACCCTACCGTTTTAATGTTAATTGCTTATTTTCATGTATTATAGACATCCTGGAATGTGAAGTCAAGTGGGCCTTCAGGAAGCATCACTATGAACAAAGCTAGTGGAGGTGATGGAATTCC
The DNA here is from genome assembly GCA_917880005.1 of Nanger dama. Lineage (NCBI taxonomy): Eukaryota > Metazoa > Chordata > Mammalia > Artiodactyla > Bovidae > Nanger > Nanger dama. The sequence continues at coordinate 9,422,669 of CAKJTW010000033.1, forward strand.
AGTTGAGCTATTTCAAATCCTGAAAGATGATGCTGTGAAAGTGCTGCACTCAATATGCCAGCAAATTTTGAAAACTCAGCACTGGTCACAGGACTGGAAAAGGTCAGTTTTCATTCCAATCCCAAAGAAAGGCAATGCCAAGAAATGCTCAAACTACCACACAATTGCACTCATCTCACACACTAGTAAAGTGATGCTCAAATTTCTCCAAGCCAGGCTTCAGCAGTACATGAACCGTGAACTTCCAGATGTTCAAGCTGGTTTTAGAAAAGGCAGAGGAACCAGAGATCAAATTGCCAACATCTGCTGGATCATCGAAAAATCAAGAAAATTCCAGAAAATCCTCTATTTCTGCTTTATTGACTAGCCAAAGCCTTTAACTGTGTGGACCACAATAAACTGTGGAAAATTCTGAAAGAGATGGGAATACCAGACCACCTGACCTGCCTCTTGAGAAACCTATATGCAAGTCAGGAAGCAACAGATAGAACTGGACATGGAACAACAGACTGGTTCCAGATAGGAAAAGGAGGACGTCAAGGCTGCATATTGTCACTCTGCTTATTTAACTTCTATGCAGAGTACATCATGAGAAACACTAGGCTGGAGGAAGCACAAGCTGGAATCAAGATTGCTGGGAGAAATATCAATAACCTCAGATATGCAGATGACACCACCCTTATGGCAAAGTGAAGAAGAAATAAAGAGCCTCTTGATGAAAGTGAAAGAGGAGAGTGAAAAAGTTGGCTTAAAGCTCAACATTCAGAAAACGAAGATCATGGCATCTGGTCCCATCACTTCATGGGAAATAGATGGGGAAACAGTGGAAACAGTGTCTGACTTTATTTTTGGGGGCTCCAAAATCACTGTAGATGGTGATTGCAGCCATGAAATTAAAAGAGGCTTCCTCCTTGGAAGAAAAGTTATGACCAACCTAGACAGCATATTAAACAGCAGAGACATCACTTTGCCGACTAAGGTCCGTCTAGTCAAGGCTATGGTTTTTCCTGTGGTCATGTATGGATGTGAGAGTTGGACTGTGAAGAAAGCTGAGCACTGAAGAATTGATGCTTTTGAACTGTGGTGTTGGAGAAGACTCTTGAGAATCACTTAGACTGCAAGGAGATCCAACCAGTCCATCATAAAGGAGATCAGTCCTGGGTGTTCATTGGAAGGACTGATGCTAAAGCTGAAACTCCAATACTCTGGCCACCTCATGTGAAGAGTTGGCTCATTTGAAAAGACCCTGATGCTGGGAGGGATTGAGGGCAGGAGGAGAAGGAGATAACAGAGGATGAGATGGCTGGATGGCATCACTGACTCGATGGACACGACTTTGGGTAAACTCTGGGAGCTAGTGATGGACGGGGGTGCCTGGCATGCTGTGATTCATGGGATTGCAAAGAGTTGGACATGACTGAGCAACTGAACTGAACTGAACTGAACTGAACTGATGTGCAGAGAAAATGACTGGTATAGTGGAGGGTTGTTTAGAATTTGGGGGAGTTTATCATATGTGAATTCTAAACATGTATTTGAAAAAAATTTTTCTCAGTTTGTAGGGTACAACATATATTAGTTAAAGCTTGTTAACTCAAATCCTCTATTATTTTCGTTATGACTTTTTTCTACTTCACTTGCAGATTTTGGAGACTTCATCCATGGCAATGGATTTGTTCATTTACCCTTGATTTCCACTAACATTTGCTTTATGTATTTTTAAACTTGACTGTTAAAAGTCATAGATGTTAAAAATTTTTGTTAAGACTTTTTTTCAGTGAATCTTGTTTCTTTTAGGGCTTTTTGCCTTGAACTCCAAATTATCTAATGTTAATATACTATTTTTTCTACTTTTATTATCCTTCTCTTGGTATATTTCTTCCATCCGTTCATATGCAAAATGTTCTGCCACTTGGTTTCAAACACATCTGTATAAACAGTATATAGCCGGATTTTGCCCTTTAATAGAAGAACTGTCTCTTTTTTCAGGTAATATTAATGATAGTTGCAGACTTACCCTGTCTTTCTATGCTTCCCCTTTACCATGCTTTCTTTTTATTTTTTAAAAATCTTTTCTTCATGCTTTTTCTTAGATTAAGTTTTTTGCCCTTTTCATTCACACTTGTGATTTGGAAGTTGATTTTCCAATATCCCATTTTCTGTTCTTGAATTTGAATCCTATATTCTTAAAAAATAAATTTATTTTAGGTGTCAGTTGTGGCACACAGCATCTGTGCTGTGGCCCGGGGCTTTTTAGTTGAGGTGTGCAGGCTCAGTAATTGCCGAGTGAGGGTTCCCCAACCAGAGATTGAACCTGGGTCCTCTGCAATGGAAGGTAGCTTCTTAACCACTGGACCACCAGGGAAGTCCCAAATCCTATGTTCTTTAACTCACAATTTTCTATCAATGTCTAAAGATAATTAGGAGATTTTCTCCCTTAATACACGTCAACATTCTTTTTCCTCCCCCCGTGTTTAGATCTTCTGGGTAGATTACGGGTCCAAATTGTTGTCTGAAATGTTTACAGTATGCCTCAATAATTCAGACTTCACTAAAAGTTTTACTAATTTCTTTGCTCACCACAGTTTCAGCATCCCACGTCTTCCTCTTTCTTGTGTCTGCTTATCATAATTGAAGCATCTCCCTGGGAATTCTTTAAAGAAAATGAGAGTGGCAAACTTTCTCTTTATAAAACAAAAGATGTCTTATACTTCCCTCCCACTTGAATACTTCATTTCCCTTTGGAACTTGGAGATAGTGCTCCACTGTCTTTTAACATCCAGTTTCATGCCAATATAATATTATTGTGTTAATGACCTGCTTTTTCCTCTTTGGAAACTTCCAGTTTTTTTCTTTATCTTTGGTGATCTAAAATTTCACCAAAACGTGTCTAGGTATGAGTCTTCCCCCACCACCCTGCCCCCTTGGGAACATTCAATCTAGTAATTAATTTCTTTCTTCAACAACTGGAAAAGTGTCTTTTATTAGTTCTTCAATTATTTTCTCTCTTCTATTCTCTTAAGTTATATCCTTTTGTAATGCCTATTAGACAAATGGCTCTTAACTTTTCTCTCAGACTTTCCATCTCTGTACAGTTTTCATTGTGTTTAAGGGGACTTCTTCAGCTCAGTCTTTCTAATAATCAGATCATTAAATTTATCTCAGACCATCTGCTGCTGCTGCTGCTGCTGCTGCTAAGTCGCTTCAGTCGTGTCTGACTCTGTGCGACCCCATAGACAGCAGCCCACCAGGCTCCCCTGTCCCTGGGATTCTCTAGGCAAGCACACTGGAGTGGGTTGCCATTTCCTCCTCCAATGCATGAAAATGAAAAGTGAAAGTGAAGTTGATCAGTCGTGTCTGACTCCTAGCGACCCCATGGACTGCAGCCTACCAGCCTCCTCCATCCGTGGGATTTTACAGGCAAGAGTACTGGAGTGGGGTGCCATTGCCTTCTCCGTCCAGACCATCTACTGAGATTCAAATTCTGACAATCAGTTTTAAAATTTCTAAAAAATACCTGGTTGGTTTTTTAAATGGACTTTATTATTATTTTTCATCTCTTGAAAATAACTATTCATCAATTCAAGTGATCTTAACAAAGACAATTAAAGAAACAAAACCAACAATTTTTGGTTCTGTTATCTCTGTTTCTTTGGGTATTAATTCTTCTATGTGTTAAGTTCAGGGCTTTGCTATCTAACACGGTATCTGCTTTCTATTTAAATTTAAATTAGGATAAAATTTAATAAAGAATTCAGTTCCTCAGTTGAAGCAGCTACATTTCAAGTGGTCACTAGCCACGAGTGACGTGCAGCCACATGTTGGACAACTCACAGAGAGAACACTTCCACCATCACAGAAGTTTCTGTTGGACAGTACTGGCTGAGCAATACATTTTCTCTGTACCACGGATTTACTTTTCCTTTCCCCTTAGAGATTCTTGGTGTTTTGCTCATCTTTGTGTTTGAGAATATCTGTTTGCTGGTTCCGTGTTCACTATAGCCTTGTCACTGGTTACTGAGGGTGGGAGAGAGAGGTGTGGTCTGCTGGCAGCTTTTCTTCTGAATGAGGACTCCCTACTTCCCGTTCAGAGTATCAGTAGCTGCTTGGAACGTTGCTCTGCCTCTCTAACCCCAGAAACCCGGGGCAAATCCTCTATTGCAAACTACTAAACACGGGTCAGAAAGCAACAAGGAACACTTCTGGGACCTCCTCTGGTTGTTTTGAGTCTGTCGTCTCAGGCTTAGAGCTCCCCTCTGACCCCTGTCTCCCAAAACACTTTTCCTTTCTCCTTGGCCTTCTCCTTCATATGTATTAGCTTGGTTTCCTCCAGTTTTACTCCTTCATAGCTTTGATGCTATTTGTTCTTTATCTTTCTGGTACCCAACACGTCTGATAGGCTGAGGGTTCTCTTTTCGTTTTCTCACACTATAATATAGTTTGTTTGTTTTCTTATAGCTTCCTGTTGTTCTGTGGATTGGGGCAGGAGAAAGGGTCTTCTGCCAGGTTGACCCAAACTTTAACAATGCCTCTGTATCAGCATGATTTTGCTCTTTGTAGACTGATTTCATAACTAATACTTCCCTAAATCTGAGGCTCCCAAATTCAGACAGATGCTGGTTGCATTAGAATCGCCTGAGAATCAATGGGCCCCACTCTTTGGGGATTTGAATGCATAGCTCACTGTGGGAAGCTTCAGCCTACTTAGTGGGATGAGTGGAAATGAGGCTTAAATCCTGGAGACAGGCCACCTACTTTGCAGGCTAGTTTGTGTCCAATGCCCGAATGGCAAGGATTTCTCATAGTCAAACGACTGTTTCTGGAAGTGAATGGGGCACTGAGTGTGTGCAGAGATGGGGAACATAAGGAATCTCTTCCTCCTTGAACTGAAGGAGGATGAGAAGTTACAAAACCCTCTGAGGATAACTCAAGGACAAGAGAGATACAATACACGCAACTGAATGGAACTGAAATGAAGGACTGCTGCAGGCCCCTCTCCCTCCCACAGCGATATCAACTCTGCAAACCCCAAAAATCAAAATGGGCCAGAAAATTCCCCCATCTAAAGATTTTTTTTTAAAGCTTTAATTGCTATCCTACTGAGAGGCCCAACTCCAGCTTTGAGGAGATATATTTACTGGTTAGATTTACAGTAATAATTATTATTGTTACTGTTAAGAAGAATCCACTCATTGTCTCCAGTGAGCTCATAACGCTGCACAAACATGACCTCATTTCTCCTCTGAACGGGGCAGGTATTGTTAACTCTGTTTTCTTAAAGAAGGACGCAGAGGTCCATTGCAGTCCAACGCCTTGAGCAAGGCCACACATCAAGAGAGGGAGGGAAAAAGGAAGCAGGCCCCAGGCCGCTGGCTCTGGGGTCTCAGGGTTCTCTGCACTGGTTTAGGCTCCCTTGTCTGGTTCGTTCCCGTGACTTCGTTTGTGGCCACAGATCTAGTTCCAGGGTCGAAGGGGATCAGAGCCGTTGGAGTCATGGACAGCAGATACCACAGGAGGAATACGATTCATAGGCTCAGCAATCAAAATCCTCCCTGCTTCGTCTCCAGTTTCACTAGGCTCCAACTCTGCTGACTTTTCTCCCGACTTCTCCATCGAGGGACACAGACACTTCACCCCTGGATCCACTTAGACCAGACATTGTATTCACACTGCATTTGTTCTTCTGCCCTTCGTGGAATGTCTGCGGCCTGCGTGTCCTTTGGCTCAGTTACACTACCTGTTGCCCACTGCGCTACCTCTGGGCTTTTGGTTCCGCCATCCTCTAAGCCCTGTCCTAGAAGACATTTACCCCTTCCTGCCCTCTAGTCTTCCTACCCAAGAAGACTTCCTTTGATTTTCCAGAGGGGTCCGTCTCCCTCTTTGAGCTCCTGCCATCCTCATTTATTCACTCTACAGATAATATTCAGAGCCTGCTATATGGTGGGCACCAGGGGAGGGAATGCAGATACAACAGTGAACAAGCCACACACTGTCCCTGCTCTCACGAGGGAGACAGGGCAAACAAGAGTAAGGAACTCTGCATGTCAGATATTTATGAATTGTCATAAGGGTGTATGAAAAGGCTTCCAAAACATAGCCAGTACTTGCCAGTGTCTCTCCATCTTCTGTTTTGTCCGAGAAAAAGCTCGGTTTATCTAGGTACATCAGAAAATTCCATGTGTCAAAGACAACACAAAAGCAAAGTCTCAGTTTTGCACAATAATAGAATTTTAGGGGAAACCAAGAAAGTACAAAATGAAAATATATGATAAATATGGTATGATTCTTAAGATTGGTTCATGCAGTTTGAATTGGAGTTTCTTTTTACAGCTTAACTTATAAATTAAGATTAATTGGTTTTTCTTTCACTCTACTATACACACACATATGTGTGTATATATATTTAAATAAAACTTCTAAATAAAAGTAAATCTTTTAAAAAGCTTCCCTTGACTGGAGGGTGACTAATGGTGGACAAGAGCAGAGAGGCACGCCTGAGGCAAGACAAGCTCACGGAGGCCTTAGTAGCTGGGTTTCATCCTCAGAGCAGTGGGGAGGCACTGCAGGATTATCCAGGGAGTGACATGATCTGATTTATACTTAATGACAGAAATTCTCAGTGGGATGAGGGTGGAGAGGGGCAATCTCGCCCCCTTTCCTGAGGGACACGTGACAGTATCTGGAGACGTTTTTGGTTGTCACAGCCTGGGCGGGGGTGCTCCTGGCATTCGGCGGGTAGAGGACAGGATACTGCTGAACATCCAGCGATGCACAGGACAGCCCCCCAACACATGTCAAAAGTGCTGAGGTTGTGAAACTCTGTTTTTAAGATGACTCCAGCTGCCATGTGAAGAACAGGCTCTCAGACCCCAAGAGTGGAATTAGAGAGACTACTTGAAAGGCCACTTAACTTCATACAGCCACGGCACTGATCTGCTGGAAACTTCTCTCCATGTATGCCAAACCTTATCCTCTGGGGTCTGGGGACTCTGCTTTCTGTTGGGTGATGGCCAGCCAACCAGCCCTACTCATCTTCCCAAGAAGCCCGTTTGCATTTTAACAGGGGCTTTCTGATGACAATGCCCTAACTGCCTGTGAGAACAGTCAGCCTTAGCTGAGCAGGAGAGGAGCCGCTCTGAGGCATCACTGTGCAGGGGCCATCTGCTCTGTCCAGGAGGACTCGGGGTTTCAGAGACTGGCTTCCACGCCCTTTTCCCCAGTAGTCACAGCTGTGACCTTGTCATGACAGCTGCAGCCAGCTCAGCGTTCCCCTCCTCCCTGACCTCCTGAATGCCAGGCAGGCCTGTATGGGGTTTGCAGAGGATCTGGGCGCCCAAGACATGTGATGCCCGGCACTTACAATGAAGTTTATGAGTATTTACACCAGGCATGAGAACCTATCATTTACAGTCTTGCCATGTAAATCAGTAGAGTTAAAGGGCTCTGCTCTTACCCCCTGCCCCCAGCTTGAGGTTGGTTTTAAGATTTCGGAGAGGCATGACTGAGCAGCAGTGACCGTGGGAGGTCTGTGGAAGAAGTCTCTCCAGGGAGCGGGGCGGTGGGTCGGCAGGGGACGGGGGGTTTGGGAGGGTGGGGGCAGCTCCTCCCCAGGGGCGGGACTGGCCAAGCAGTAGAAGAGTTTGTCTTCTGGGGCCCAGTTATGAATCACTCTTCTCCCACTTCCAGAGAGGTTTTCTGTCTTGTGCATGGGGATGGGAGTGTCATGAAAACTTTGAAGAAAGCTATAGAAAACCTCTCTCTGGAAAAATGACCACTGGGGATAAAAACCCATGTACAGTACAGGAGATTCCCAGATCCCTTTGCAGCCAATCCATGACCTTACGAACTGATTCATACCAAAATGCAAATGACTAACAGTATATTTCCATTTTAATGGGGAGTAAAGCCCTTAAGCCACACTGGATTTCTTACGAGGGAAGCTGCTCCATCAGTGGGTTGAAACACATTCTAAAGCAGATGAGAGGCATTGCCTAGCTTCTGAATTCTTCCCAAATCCCTGCTGTACCAACATAGAAAACTGGGTTTGGAGGAGGAGAAGGAACAGAGGGAAGAAGGGAAACAGGGGTTTCCCTGTTAGGGTAATTTGGGATCAAAAGGCCACCTGAGACTGGACCCAATGGGGTTTGTTGGGAACCCACACCAGATATTCTTGGTCAGCCCAGGGCATCTGATCTTGTTAATGGGCCAATAAAAATTAGGGGACAAAGGCTAAGCCCTGGCAGCTCGAATGAATCTCCTCTGCAAGAGGGAGCAATCTCGTTAAGAGTCATAATGGAGCAAAGGGAGGACTCCTTGTGTTTCATTAACTTTAATAGTGCTCGTTAGGTTGGCTTCTACGGGCTGTGGGACAGGAGAGAGAAGGCCAGACTCATCATCAGGGCTTGAGAGCAGGCAGGCTTGTGTGGACTCCCCTTTGGCCCCCAGTGCGGAGCTGAAAGTGGCTGCTCTTTGTACCCCTACAGGCTCCCCAGCCCAGCACGACATCCTGGCCACACAGGCAAGGAGCCCAAGCCTCAAGGACTTCTAATTCTTTCCTGTTGGGGTAGAGAAAGACAAGGACAAAGAGCTGGATGCAAGCCATCTCTGTGCCTGGGCCAGCTACCACCTGGCTCTGGGAGCCCCCATAGAGGCCTCTCCCAGGAACATCCAAAGTCCAACTCCAATGCCCACAAGCCCCCACTTGAAGAGTCCCAGAGGCCCAGAGCCCGACTTGGGGACCACTGTCACTGAGAGCCACAGCGCTGATCTCCTCCTTCTTCTCTACCCCAAATGTGTCCACTGCCAGGAAAAAAAAAATAATAATGATGATGGAAAACAAACAAACAGGGCCAGCAGCAAACACATCACCAAACAAGCCCGCCTCACATTGTCCTCTGTGGTTGCCGGGGCTGGGAGCCAGAGGCCGCTGGCCTGGAAACGCCCAGACAGCTCCCTGAGCAAAGCACCGGGCTGAGCCTCCTCCCAGCGCAGGCGCTGCCTTCCTGCTCCTCTGCGGCCTCTCATCCTTCTCCATCTTTTCTTCCCTTCTATCCATCATTTCCCTCCCTGTCACTTCTTTCTGTGCCTCCTTTCTGCCTTTCTGCTCTCTGTTCTCTTCCCGCATCCTTGATGAAATAAAGTCGCTAAACGCTGAAGAAGTCCTGCAGAGCACACCATGTCCAGGGTATGGAAAGGCAGTTCATGACAGGAGCCAGCTCTGCTGCTGCCCTGCTGAAAGTCCTTCGGGTTCCCGGAGCCACGACAACAGGATCAACCCCTTAGCACCGGCCTGGAACAGGCTCTTCCCCACCCCAACTTTCAGCTCTTCCTCTCCAGCCCCTTAAACTCTTGTCAAACCACATTCTTAATTCCTGGTAGACATTCCCCCTCAAATCCTTGCTCACCTTGTTTCCGCCAGCTGGAAAGCCCTCACCGTCTTCACCCAACTCCGTGTATAGGAAGTCTACCTATTCTTTGAGGTCGTCTTTAAACCCTCTCCTCCTCTGAGTCGTTCCCCAAGCCTCCAGCTGGAATTAATCTGTCTCTTTTAATGCTTTCATTAGAATTTTATGTTGGCACCTCCGTATTTGGGTATTTACCATGTTCTGCCTTAAAAAAAAATTTATTTCCTGTTGGATGCCCTGGTCTTCGCTGCTGTGCGAGGGCGTTCTCTAGTTGCGGGGAGTGGGGGCTACTTTGCAGCTGCAGTGCGCGGGCTTCTCACTGAGGTGGCTTCTCCTGTTGCAGGGCACAGGCTCCAGGGTGCGGCCTCAGTGTTTGGGGTACATGAGCTCGGCAGTTGCGGCTCGCGGGGCTCAGCTGCCAGCATGCGGAATCTTCCCAGAGCAGGGATCAAACCCACGTCCCCTCCATTGACAGAGATTCTTAACCAATGGACCACCAGGGAAGTCCCATGTTCTACCTTATATTCTAATTATTTAGATGCAAATTTCTCTCTCCTACCTAATTATGAACTTTAAAAGAGAAACCATGCCATCTGTGAACGCCCGTATCCTTTAAGTTCCTGGCACCTAGCAAGTGCACAATGAGTGTCAAACTGATTAAAAATTGAAATCTGTGGTTATTCAGAAACACACAATTAATTCCACACTTTAACTTCATCGATATGAGAGTATCTCATTTATAATAATTTCATCTGCAGATTTTTTTGAAGTGCTGGGTGCCTTGGGTAGACTTCCCCAAGGTTTGGCTTCGGGACGTCACCAAAGGCTGGAGGATGGTATGTTAGACGGCGGCACCTACTGGTGAAGGGTAACATTACAGCTTGGGTCTGGCGAAGAGAAGCAAGGGAGTTCCGGTCAATCCCAGCAGGACCTGACCCAGGCCGGGATGGGCGGGTAAGGCCAGAAGAGGACTAGAATGAGTTCCCCTCTCTCCTCAAGAGCCCTGAGGCCCAAGTCAAGGTCAAGACTTCTTCAGGCTCCTGCAGAGTGATTGTTGCAGGACCAGGGTGAGACACCAAGGAATCCCAGCCTGGCTGTGATGCCCATCAGCTTTGCCGAGCAAGCTCTCCAAATGCCCCAGGACAGAGAAGAAGTGGCAGCATGAAGAAACGAGAGCCTGTCACCAGACAAGGGAGGCGCCCTTTGTGAGGGCCTCAGCATTCAGTACGAGCACACAGGCGGCAGAGATGCCAACCCCTTCCTCGCTACGGGTTTTCTGCTTCTTCTAAATGGACTCTCAGTCCTAAAGGGGCCCTTCTTGGAAAATAGAACAATAGAAGTTACTGGGGGAACCGAGTTTTGCTTTACAGCAATTCACTTTATACGTTGGTTGGCGAGTACCTTGAACTTTGCCCCGAAACCTCCACCTGCGCTCATCCCTACTTTAACCCAGGATGCCTCCTCCATCTCTCCAGCTTCTCCTCTGGGGAGACCTGGAGGAATAGAGCCGTGAGGAAACAGGGCAGGCGGAGCAAAAGCTGAGCCAGTGCTCAGCCAAGTCCACAGGTCCAGCCAGTCTCCCTGTAGCCCCCTCCTTTGCCACGGCATTGTTAGAGCGTCAGCTGATAACTAACATTTTAACTCATAAAGGAGTAATCTCTCACAGGGATATTTGTATTTGTGACCCAAGAAATATAGTTTTAGCTCAAAGGAGTTATCTTCTAATGATGACATTTGAAGCATCAGTATGAAAGATCTCTGATGAAGGGGTAGAGATGATGAGAGCTCTCCCTCCTGAACCTGGGATTCAGCTGGGGGACCTGCCTGTAGACACCACCCACCTCATCCATCTTGGTCCCAGGCCTCAGGATCACTGCTTCTCTCCCCAGTTTCTTGCCTCCAGCTGCTTTACCCAGGTTGCCATCATCCAGTTCTCTAAACCTCTGGGGAGACCTCAAGTTCTAGCTTAGAAGGTTCCAGCTCGGATTCTGTGTCTCCAGAAGCTCGGAGTCTCTGGTCAGAAGAGCCCCCTCCCGGGGTCCCCTGCACCTCTGTGATCTGTCCTCAGCCTGGCCTCCCCGCCACCCCTGGCTTCCACGCTGCGCCTCCCTTTAACACCCTCTGCTGCCACCAGCCCTTTAGGTAACACAGCTTGGAGCTGGTGGGAGGCAGGGAGACAGGTCAGGGGCGCACTGCCCCCTCCTTGGGATTCCCAAGAGCGCGCCATTCCTTCATTTACTCGGCAAACACTCGCTGAGCACAACTTGTGCCAGGCATATGCTTGGGGCTGCGGATACAATGGTCCTGCCCTCAAACGCCTGACAGACGACTGAAGAGAGACCATTACAGCCAGCACACCCAGGGCCCTCAGGGTAGGTTTCAGGGCCACTGAGCACCGCGCCTGCAGGGGCGGTGAGAAGCTCTCATAGACAAGGTACATCTAAACCGGATCTTGGAGGGCAGTAGCGGTTTCCCCAGCTGCCGAGGCCACGGTATGTGGCAGGCATGGTGCAGCTCGGGTGTACTGATGGCGAGATTAGAAGAGAGACATGACCTGTCTTTGGGGAAGAGGGCTCAGGACTGGCACAGAGGCCTGTGTGTGTCCACGGGAGACATGCTGAGTGCCTGGAGGCTGAGGCAGCAGCAACAGAGGTGGAGAGGAGGCGTAGAATTGAGGGAGGTTTCAGATGTTTCGCCCTCAGGATGCAGTGACCTCTCAGATGGGAGAGGAAGAGAGAGTCTTTTCAGACTCTGAGAAAGCCAGCTGGGGCCACTGAGTGGTCATGGGGCCATTATATGGAGGTCAAAAGAGGACAGGTCAGGGGTGAGTGCAGAGAGGGACAATGTTCAGCTGGGGTCGGTTCAGCTTGAGATCTTGAAAAATACCAATGGAAATATCTCTCAGTAGGCAAAAATATAGGGCAAGTTAGAAAAGAGAAGAGAGCTAGACATACGGGCCTGAAAACTGGACACACAGAATTAGAGTTACAAGAAAAGCAGGGGCTAGAGGTATAGGTTTGGGAGTCACCACATTGGTGATGGTTGGAGCCGCAATGTCCCACAGTGGGGCAAAGTGCCCCCACTTTGTGCTGGACTTTCCATGCGATCTATCTGCACCCTCCAGCAACCAGCAAGGTCAGAATTTCATCCTCCCATTTTCTAGATGAGAAAGTTTACGCTCCGAGAAGTAAAGAACCTTGCTCAAACTCACCCTTTGTTGGGACTGGTATTGAAACCTAGAACCATCTGACTTCAAAGCCAGTATTCTTCCCTCCACCCTTGCTGCCCCTGGGTTAGAGTGCCTGAGGAGGTCACTCAGGGTGAGAAGTGAAGAGAGCCAAGCTAGAAGCACTTAAGAGGCCAGTGAAGGGGGAGTGACTGGCGGGATACTGGGGAAAGAAAGGACCCAGGAGGGGAAAGGAAAACATTCAGGGGGCTTCTGATGATGCAGAGAGGCCAGGATAGGTAAGGACCGGCTGGCATCCTCAGATCTGGAGGTGGGGAAGTCAGTGGAGGCCTGGCAGAGGGGTTAGAGAGAGGAAAAGGGTGAAGGAAGCAGGGCAGATGGAGAGCAGGGAGTCCTCCTCCTGGAAGTTCAGGAGACTGGAAGGACGGGAGGCATCAGGGTTGAGGGGAGCTTGTGGCTGCTCCTGTGAGCTGCTGCAGGTTACACTGTGTTTATAGGAGAAGGAGCTCAGGTGAGGGATTTGGGGAAGGGAAGCAGTAACAGTACCAGCTCCCTGTCGAGGCAAGAGGGCCTGGGGGTCCTTGTACGTGTATGTGGGGTTGGCCTTGGTCAGCAGGGAGGGACCCCTCCCCTAGCAGTGGCGGGAGACAGAGGTGGGAGATAGGAACTGCATGCCAGATGGCTTCTGGCTTCTCAAGGAAACGGGAGTTGAGAGCACTGACTGGGGACGTAAGGGGGCTGAGCCTGGTGGAGGGGCATCTGAAGTGTGGAAGAGCAGCTGTGTCGGGAGGTGACAGGGCGAAGGCTCGGGGCAGTTTGGAGACTTGCCTTGCGATGTGGAGAAGTCTGGAACCACACATCAGTGCTCGTGCCAATTGGCAGGTTGGAGATTTTGCTTCCTTCATGAAAGCAGCCAGGGAGCAGGTGGGGAGGAAGCAGGTGGCAAAGTGACTCAGGTGTGGGGGGTGGGCAGGGAGGAAGGGCTGGTGGGCGGGGGAGGACCCTGGGATGAGAGGTCAAGGAGGCTGCCCAAGTGGGGAGGTGTGGGCAGTGCAGACCAGGCTCTCCCCGCCCCAGCAGGTCCTGGCAAGACTGCCAGCAGACCTCTGCACAGAGACAAGCCCAGGGGCCGTGGGGAACAAGTTACTCCTGGAATCCCAAGACCAGAGCACATTCTGAGAGAGCATACCTCCAGTCTTCTACTCATCTGTCCAACGGCTGCTCAGCCGTCCTGGACAGGTGGGAGACAAGGACTGGCCAGGGCCGGACTGTCCACTGGCCTCGCGTGCGCCCGCTCCTTTCATCTATTTCTTTCACTGTTGTTGCTGTTCTGACTGATCTTTACCTCTGTCCCTGAGTTTTGTTTATATTCCTCTCTCATCCCCCTCTTTCTTAGTGTCATTAAGACTTACCTCAAGTCCCTCCTAATGTCCACGGAACCTACTTGGATGATTGACTCCTGTTTCCTCTGACTTTCTCTGGCACTCTCAGTCTGGATTGCTTGATGTTGCATTCAGATATTATTTTGCATAAACAAACCTTGCCTTCCTGGTGAGACTCGGGGCATTTGGGGGATTTGCTTTATGGTGCAAAGGGGTCTGAAAGCATACACTGGTGCTGACACACTGCTTTTTAAAAATGAATTGGTTTTCGGCTATGCTGGGTCTTCATTGCTGCCGTGTGGGCTTTCTAGTTGCAGCAGTGGGGGTCTACTCTTCCCGGAGGTGTGCAGGCTCCAGGGCACGCGGGCTTCAGGAGTTGGTGCTCGGGCTCAGTTGCTCCGTGGCACATGGGATCTTCCCAGACCAGGGATCGAATCTGTGTCCCCCGCATTGGCAGGTGGACTCTCATCCGCTGGATCACCAGGGACGTCCCTGATACACCTCTCTGATTTGGGGATCGCATTTTCTATTTCTCCTGTACATTCTAGGGGCCTCGGACAGTGTGTACTGGGAGGCCCTCAGTACTTATTGCAATAAGTACCATATGCCACTTGACAGAAGGATCTGTGACCGATCAGATCACGAGGAAAAAAAAACCTGAGAACTGGAAGAGGGGAGATTGGCAGCTCTCGTGGTATAGACTAAGGAGCACTGATCCAGGAGTCAGAAGCCAGACGAGGGACTTCCTTGGTGGCTCAGTGACTGAGACTCCATGCTCCCAAAGCAGGGGGCCCTGGTGCAATCCTTGGTCAGGGAACCAGATCCCACATGCCTCTAAGAGTTCACGTGCCCCAACGAAGAATTCACATGCCCCAACTAAAGATCCCCATGCCACAGCTAAGACCTGGCACAGCCAAATAGATAATAAAAATAAATATTAAAAAAAAAAAAAAAGACGTCAGGGGAGACATGGATCACGCTTCTAGCTTTGCCTCTTTAATATGTCATGTGACCTAGGGCAGTCATGTGACCTCTCAGTCTTCTGAAATCCTACCCCTGTGTGATCCTCCGGGACAAGGGTACTGCCCTGCTACCTCTTGTATGTAAAGGGGCTGACCTACCCTGAATAATTAAATTGTAACAGTGGCAAGAAGATGTTGAGTCGCTGTGTTTTCAGAGGAGGCAGAAAAGAGAATGGGGAGGCCATACCCATTTCAGAGTCAAGCCTGCATCCCAGATCCTGGCTTCATCCGTTCTTAGTCAGTCATCTGGGCAGGCTGACATTTCTTCACTTCGGTTTTCCCACCAGCAGAATGAGGCTAGCAGTTTTTGCCTGATGAGTTTGTGGTGGGGCGCCTGGCACACAGGAAAGCTCTGAGTTGATGGTAACCATGAGCTCTCATTAAAGTGTCTGTGCCTTCTGAAGGCCGGGCAGGAGGTACAAGGTGGTGGGGAAAGAGCTACTCCACCTGGTAGGTAAGTTTCCTTCCAACCTTCCAATTTGGAAGTGCTGCTGACAAGGGCAGTGTGCCAGAATGCATGGCATTTTTGGAACCTTCTCAGAAGGAATGTGTGACAGACAGGAATCTATGGAAGGTGGTGAGGCTTGAGCCCAGTTCGCTGCACTCATACTCAGCTGCATCAGAGTCTGGCCTGCAACGAGACTGCTCCTTCCCAGGTACTACTACACCTTTACTATCAAACACTTGTGGTCCTTGTTCCTCCTGGAGAAGTAGTCGAAATAAAACAGCAATAGCCACCACCTATTGAATGCTTACTGTGTGCCAGGGTTTTTTCATTCATTAGCTCATTCAATTAACACCATAACCCAATGAGGTTTCTATTCCCTTTGTCATAAAACTGAAGCTTGCCGAAATTAACTTATCTGAGTCACACAGCTGAGATTTGAACTGCAGTTTTATTTCACTCTAGGGCCAGTGTGATATATGCCTCAGCTATGCAGTAGTAGATGCATACCCATTTTATAGATGAGGAAGCTGAGGCTCAGCGAAATGAAATAAATTACCCAAAATAGAGGAGAAGGCAATGGCAACCCACTCCAGTACTCTTGCCTGGAAAATCCCAAAATAGATGGCTGGGAAATGGTAGGGCCTGACATTGACCTTGGGGTACTGCTGTTTCAGTACATGCATGTTCTCCATTAAGACTATATCTTCTGTCAAGATAGAGGCACTGGATTCATTTAACAGATGGGGTAGCTCAGGAGCGAGAGAGAAAAAGCAAAAGCTCATGGAAAGAGAGTTGGCAGCAGAGGTGAAGCCACTGGAGGCGGCAGAGACCTGGCAGAGGTGTCTCTGGAAGCAGGATGAGAACTGAGAGGTATTAGCTGTGGGTCCCCCAGCCCCACCCTTCTCCCTCGACATCTGCAAGAGCAATTAGAATGAAGTGAATGTCAGTGGTGTCCTTGAAGGAGAGAGGCACCCAAAAGCAAACTGCCACCTGAGGCGAGTGTGGGAGGCCTTGGAGAATGCAGGGACATTTTACCCACCCCATGCCACCCACACCTCCTGCCCGCCACCCCCTGAGGGCGTGGCATGTGCTGCTGCTGTGTAGAAGCACTTGCAAGAGCCATCTCCTTATTCCTTCCTTGTCACCGTCCTGAGTAAGTCTCCCGTCGTGAGTCCCTGTGGAAGTGGACAGGACAGAGGGCAATGTGACCCATGCCCCGCTCCTACGGACTCCTCTGAAGGGCTGAGGGTAGGCATGGACTAGAATGGAAGGTGGGGAGCAGGGCAGGGAACTGCCTCTTCTGTCCAGAGGTGGAGAAAGCTCACCTTCCTGGAGGAAAAGAGGAACAAACAGAGGAAAGTAAGGGGGAGGGGAGGAAATGAGTAAAAGACACTGAGCCTCCCACAGATATAGCAGCTAAGGTGGGGCCACCCACCGTTCCCTCCCCTGTGAAGCCAGGGCAATGTCCACACTCAGAGGATCAGGAAATCACGCTGCCCTGGAGAGAAGGTCTGAGTTAACCTATTAATCTGCTCATACAGAACCCTCCATGCCCATCTCACCTGTGCTTTAGAGGGTGGGCAGGAGCCTTCCTCCCTAGGGACCCAGAGGAGCTCACACCAGTGTCCAAATCAAGGCAGAGACAAAGCAAGCACAGTGCAATTTCCCTTCCCTGCCTGGGGGCCGCTAATCAACCCTCTGTGCCCCAGTGTGGATAGGCACCCTCTGGCGCCCTCTGATTCTTCTTTTTTGAAACCACTCTCCTGTTTGGGGCAGAGAGGATGGCAGGTTTGCACTTGTCCTCTAGCCCTACGCATAATTGGTGGCAGCAGGCAAAGCTGTTTCAAGGGGAGGGGTTTGCCAGTGGAGTGAAGGAGGGAGAGAGCCCTAGAGTGACGGGGCTGAAAGGGACCTCGGAGATCATCTGACCCAAACATTTGTGGCTTTCACTCCATTCCCATGTTCTGTGTGCTCCCATCCCAACCGCCATCTCTCATGCCAACTGCCATCTCTCATGCCATGCAGGGAATTCTCAAGGCCTCCTCCCCTAGGCTTCCTACGGGCACTGTCTCCTTCCAACCACTGAGCTAACCCAGCCTCTTCTTTACAGTGACGACACTGAGGTATGATTTGCCCAAAGGTAATCCTTGTCCCAGGATAGAGCCAGACAGGAAACCTGTCTGATGCCTGAGTCTGCATCCTCCCACTTTTCCACTCAGTCCCTAGGGGAGGAACCCTTTCATTCTTCTCCCTGGGGGTTAAGGAAACCTCTGACAAAGCATAACTGTCACCCAAGCTGATACCAGCTGCCAGTGTGAAGGGTCTAAGAACTGAGTTACTTTCAGGGGGATGCTGAACATTATCCCTTCTTCCAGGGTACCCTGAAGACTGAGGTTAGTCTGGGTCCCAAAGGTTTCTTTCCTCCAGAAGTTTGGCTCTGAAGCATAAGTGACTGCCTAGGGCTGGGTAGTCTTATTCTGACCGAACAAAGCTCCCATACTCCAGAAAAGCTCTCACCGCTATCAAGAAGTCCTTCATCTTTCCCCTAGGATGGAAGGAGAGAAGAGGCAGCGCTGGTACATGCATCAGGTGGTGTTGTCCATGCTTCAGGGACACTGCGATGTTGACACATTTTGCCCCTATTTTTTAAGATATCGTTTATCTTCTCTTTTCTGCCCCTGCAAGTTGGAAGGCTTAAGAATGTTCTTGTGAGGACCACATCTTGAAGGTGGGAGGGCAGGTTTGGAGGAGAGAGTTGTGCATATTTGGGGAGGGGGGAGGTCTCTGTGTTTATACACATAGTCAGGTTTCTGCGGGTTAGCTTTTGCCCTGTGCTGAGCTCGAGAGTGTTTTTTACACGAGTCCAGGTCTCTACGGGGAGAAGGCTGAGCGGGCTACCTCCCGAGACAGTAACTGCAGGGCAGTCTGCCCTAGAGCTAGCACTTTCAGCTGGGGAAAGGCTAATTTCTTTTGGTCCTCTAAAGTTCTCTAGGCACTAGGAATGGGAACTGAGTCCCGAGGGCGCGGGGGTGTGGTGGAGGTGAGTTAGGAGGGCATTAACCCGGCCGCTGTCGGAGCCGCTCTCAGCTTTCCGAGGTCCTATGTGGCTGTGCCCCCGTGTCGGGCTGTGTCGGCGGGCGTCCCGGAGTGCCGGTGCGATTCTGTCTGCCCCGGCCTCCCCGACACCCTTCCCTCTCTTTGTCTGCTCTGTAGGTGTGCGTGCAAACCTGCGTCTCATAGTCCTCGTCGCGTGCGAACGCGGGGCGCACCCTGGCTCCCCGCGCTTTCCGCCGGTAGACAGGACTAGCCGGAGCCCGGTGCTGTTTGGTCTGGAGCCGAGCGGGGCTTGCATTGATCCATTGATTGTGCGCGGTCTGCGCCTGACCTCCCTGCTCCCGGGGAAGCCGTCTCCATGGAGACCGGGCCCGCTCCCCCAGCGCCGGATTGTAAATTCCTGCAGGCAGCGGCCCGGCAGCCTGGGGGGGGGCCGCCGCGCCCGGGCGCGCAGGGGGAGCGGCCGCCGCGCCGAGGCCCCATTTGAAAGAAAAAGGGCACGGAAAAGGAGGTGGAGGAGGAGGCGGGGGGGGAGGAGGAAGAAAACGAAAAGGAGCGAGGAGAGGAGGAGAAAGAGGAGGAGGAGGAGAGAGGCGAAGAAAAAGAGACGGAGCCCGAGAGACGGAGAAAGAGCGAGAGAGGAAGAAAGAGAGGCAGAAAGGGCGTGTTTCTGGCGCTGCGTTTCTCCTCCCCTTTCCCAGGTCTCTCGCCGGGGCTCTGCGCGCTCTCCGCGGCAGCTCTCTCCCAGCGGAGCTGGGAATTGGGTGGGATTTTACGGAGCAGCCCCGCCGCCGGCGCTAGCGGAGCCGGCCTTGGAGAGGGCGGGGGCTCCCCTCCGTCAGCGGCGCCGGGCGCCCCCAGCCCCGTCGCGCCCTCCTCCGCCTCGCTCTCCCGGGCGTCGCGCCGGGAGAAGCCGGTAGCATTGGGAGCCTCCCGCTGAGGGCGCCGCTGTCCGCGCCCCGCGCCCACAGACCCCGGCCCGGCCCCGGGCGGGCGCTCTCACCCCTCTCCCCTTCGGCTCGCGGGGGCCCGGCCCGCTTCCGCCCCTCCCTGGGCTGCGAGACCGGCCCCGGCCGCCGGGCCGCCCGTAGCTCCAGCCATGGGCTCGGGGCGCGTGCCTGGGCTCTGCCTGCTTGTCCTGCTGGTCCACGCCCGCGCCGCCCAGCACAGCAAAGCCGTGCAAGGTAAGGAAGGAGGGGCGAGCGGCCGCGGGGCCGCCGGGGCTTCAGGGTCCGAGGGCGGGGGCGCGATTTCCGAGGGGCAAGGCAGGTGCTGGGAAGCGTGCTCCTGTCAGGACCGGGCACCGTGCACCTACCCTCCTCGGCGGGGGACCTGACCTCTGGGCACTACGCCCCGGGCGAAAGGCTGCTGGAGACAGGGGCAGCACGGATGAGTGAGAAGTTTGGGGAGCCCTGGGCCGAAGTGACCACGCGCCTCCGAATGCTGCCCGACTTCACTGCCACCCCAGCATCTTCCAAAGACTTCCTGCCCTCCAAAAGTATGAGAGAGAATCTTCTCTTCTCCCAAACATTGCCAGAAACTTAAGTTTTGGCCTGGAGAGACTGAAGGAATGAAAACTTTTTCAGCCATGTCATACATTTCTTCCCCTTGCCCCCAATTCTCCTCAAAGTTAGAAATTTCGTAGTTGTCTTATTAGGAGAAAAAAAAGTTAAGGAAAAATAGGATCTTTTATGGAAAACAAAACAAAACCAAAAAATCAACTTGTTTCCCTCTGGATGCAAGAGGGCTGAAGAAGTGAAGAAAATTTCTGTGATTCTGGCTCCCGGCAAGAATGTCACATTTCTGCCTCTTTGGGGGAAATCTTTTCGTCTTGCATGGCTTTCATTTCTTATCATAATATTTATTTATTAAGGCCTCGGGTTTCCAATTCCATTTAAATCCAGGTCAGAATTGCATTAAAATAACAAAGTAAAATTCCAGGCTGGGGAGCTCTGACAGATCCCTCTAGGAATTAGGGAAGAGAGAGAGAGAGAGAGAGAGGCCCTCCCGCCCCATCTCTGACCCCAGGCTCCTTGCCTGGTCAGTCCCAAGGCTGTGCTGGGAGAAACCAGGCTGGTGGGCTCCAGTTCTCTTGGGGACAGCGTCCCCTCCCCCTTGACCTCCTGCTGCACCCTTCCCCCATCGAGTCCTCACCCAGGAAGAGATTTATATGGACAAAAAGAAAATTCCTCCTAGCAAAGCCACCCAGGAGGATATGATTCTGCCTATTGTCCTAGGGGCTCCTTGAAGGCGGGCTAGGGTGTGGAGGTGGCTGGGCCAGAAGGGAAAGTTGAACTTGGGAGTCGGGCAAGCCTAGTCTCTGGCAGTCAGGTTGTTGCGTCCTGGAGCCTGAGCACTTGGCTCTTAGGCTGCTCTGTGTCCTGGATGGACTCCTGCTCCGTTAAAAGGAAGGTGCTGTATCAGTGTACCCTCTTCTCCCCAGCACTGCCTCTTCAACTACCCTCTTCCTCCTCCAACCTGTTCTTCAACAGAAACAAAACACGAGAGACCCTCTGCTGTCAAATACCAGACCCCATCCCGACCCCTTCCAAGCCCAAGCTACCTCTCTTCCCTAGTCCTGGTTCCAGACAGCCCACTACCACTGCCACCCCCAGCCTGGGAGCAGCCCTTCTTCCACTGTGGATTTGCTTGTGTTTTCATAAACAAAGCTGGCTTTTGTAGTGCATGCTGACTTACTCATAACATGGAATTAGCTAGGGAGTTTAGTCTGAAGGAAGGAACAGATTTCATGCAGTAATCTAGAGACAAGATAAGGGCCTCTTTCAAGTTGGAGCCAGTGTCTATAGTGGCCTCGTGAGACTGGAGCCAAAACGGGGAGCAAGCAGTATCCTCAAGGGGGTTCTTGGGGCAGATGGAGAGTCTGAGAAGGGACAGGTGCCCTCAAGCCAAGGCTTTCAAGCCTGGGAGATCAACTATCCTTCAGGGACAGAGGGACTCAGAATCTCTCCGAGGTACTTTAGGGCTCCCTCTTTCATTTTATCCTGCTGCTGCTGCTACTGTGGGAAATGCAGCCAGAGTGGAGACCCCTGCCCTCAAGGGACTTATAGACTCTAGTGCTGCCCAGTGCTGAGCCCACGCCAGCCGCGCTTGCTCTGTCTGCACTGCAGTTAGCTTGGCATCTTCCTTCCTTCTGACCCCAGAGTCTAGCTGGGCATAGATTCTAAGCCAGTCACCTTTAACCCTACTATTCAGGACATTTGTCAACCTGGTCTGCTAGAGTTGCCTAACGACAGGTTTGCTGGGTTAGTGGGACATCTTTGGTCCCAGATCTGCATGCCAGTGTTGCAGGAAGGACAGTTACTGAGCGGGCAGGGCGGCCTTACCCATAGGCAGAGCTGTGGCCATCTCTGGCTCTCAAACCTACCTCCAAGATCTCACCAGTGCCAGAAAGTGTGCCTTGAATGCCACATGCTAACAAACGAAGCTCTAGTGGGTCTTTAAAATACAAATAACATTGGCAGGCAAGTATCTTGTCAAGAGTTACTATAGCACTGGGGATATCTGGGCCTCTGTCCCTATTCTTGAGAGATTCACCAGGGGGAGAGCCAAAGTGATGTGGACTGGAGAGGAGGGGAGAGACACAGAAGGGCGCCCTGAGTATACAGGTGAACGTGTGTGTGTGCGTGCGTGTGTGCAAGGTTTACCACGATTACCCACAGGTGACATAGTTGGGTTTATGTGTCTGCTATGACTCTGTTGTTAGGCATGTATACAGATGTTTTAGTATCTTTGAGAGCTGGTATGGAGGAGTGGGTGGGTGAGCTTCTGTGACGAGGAAGGAGTGAGCATGAGGGTACATGGTTCTGAGTGTTTTTCAAGTGCCTGTCTGTGTATTTTAAAGTAGACAGACTGGATAACCAGGATAATTGTTAACTTAAAAGCATTAATTTGCTTTGCTTTTTTTTTTTTAAGGGGGTGGTGTGCAGCAGTGGTTAAAAAAGACCTAATCCTTGCATGGGGCTCAGGTTACAGCTGAATGAAAAGGTCTCCTGGGGAAGACTTGTCCCCAGGGGCGGCAGAGGCGCGCCAGCCTGGACATTTAGTTTACCTGGTTGTTTTCTCTCCTCATTAGGGACAGAATTTTGATAAAGTCGTATATTTAGAGTTTGCAAGTAGCACCGTCCCTGGGACTGGGAGCGTTCTTCTGGCTGCAAACAGTGTCTCTCTGTCTCGGTGCGTCTCTCCAGGTCTCTGTCTGGGTGTAAGTGTGTCTCTCTCTTTCTTCCCCCCCACCCTCTCTTCCTCTTTAATGTGGCTGTTTCCTCTCCTCCCTGCTTCCCTGGGCTCCTGTGGCTGGCTCTCACAGTGAGGGGACTGTTCCTCCTAGCCCCTCCCTCCAAAATGCAAAATGAAAACTATAACCGTGTCAGCGGGTGAGGGTGGCCCCGTGGGCCGCTGGCTGCTGCCCGGGCCCCAACCAGGCCACGCGAGGGAGAAACAGGGAGTCAGCCCCAACCCTTGGAGCCTGATCGTCCCTAAGCCTGACCCCCACCCCCTCATTTTTCCAGAGGGTGGAGAAGGGGGGTGGACTGCTTAGAAATTCCTCAGGAATCCCTTTGACCTCTCTTCTCTCAGTGACATGTCCCTAGGGGGATGGGGAAAGCCCACAGCCAAGGGAGAACTTTTCCCCTTCCTACCTCTCATCTCCCAAGTCTCTGCTGGGTGGAGGGAGAGAGAGGGGACAAGAAGACACAGAAGCCAGAATCACTACGGGCGGAGGAAGAAAGTGATCAGCAACTCCTCAGTGAGATTGTTTCCTGAAACCTTCAGGAATCTGAGCACATGAGAACCGGTTTGAGATGTGAATGGCTGGGGCCTGTTGTAAAAGGAGCCAGCCCTGGGTGTGAGTTTGAGAATGCATGGTGTGCACTCACTAGGGTGTGTGAGCGTGCGTGTGCATGACTCAGGGTGTGTGTGTGTGTGTGTGCACACGCGCGCACACTGCTCCGGTGAGAGGAAAAAGGAAGCGGGCAATGTGCATTTTGTTTTCATTGGAGAAGTGAAGAAGTGGAATGGCTTGGTCCTGTGCCTTGAACTGGGTGTGGGGGAAGGGAGCAGATGGCTTCAGATCCTCCTGTGAAGATGGAGGTGAAGAGTTGCTGCCTGAACTCACCCCAGGCCCTGCCCCCGGCGCGGGTCCCCTCGTGTTGGGGTGTGGGCCTCCGTTGACAGCCCATACCCCTAGCACATGACCGCTAATAAGAAAGAGTCCCTGTCAGGGCTGGAAACTGCGGAGCTGCTCTGAGGCTGGCAGTGCCCGCAAGAGGCCCAGACCTGGGGACAGCTTCTTCAGGCTCGGCTATTACACAGGAGTCTGGAAACAGAGGGACTGCGGATCCTTGTAGGGGGAAGTGACACAGCTGCCAACTCAGGGCTGTTTGAGGGGTGGGGAGCTGGGTGCCTGTGCTGGGAGGGAACATGGACCCTCCCCTTGCCCCCTTTGCCCCTCTGTCACCAGACTGCCCATTCTGTTCATTTCATGCCCATGTACTGCCAACCCCACAAGGCATGGGGTGGGGACTATGGCAGGTACCAGTGGATTTAGGAAAATGCAGAGCCCGGGAATTGGGCCCTTTGGGGAGCTAACTGAAATTCTCCTCCTCACATATAAAATGGATGAGAGTATCAGTAGGGTCCTTTTCATCTCTGAGATTATGCATCTCTTTAAAATGCTTCCTGCCGGTGGCGGGGGGGCGGTGGGGGGAATCCTTCCTGCTGACGGTAGAAGACACTGTAGCAAGCCCCCGTCCTGCAGCCGGGCCTCCCTAGGCTGAATCTCATGCCACTTTCTCCCCATTCCCGCTTCATGGTTCCCTGCCAAGTCCAAGTCCTCCACCCATTTCCTGGGGCCCCATGGGCCTGCTGGTTCTTACTGTGTCCTTAGGTGGGGTATTTCCCCTTGAAACAGTCCCTGCCGCACAAGTGTGCGCTTCTATGTGTGTAAATGTGTGTGTCTTCAATAGCGTTGGGAAGTAGAGCTGAAATGTTTCTCTTCTGGGAACTGAAGACCAGCTGGGCAAGGCCCCACGGCCCCAGTCCTTGGTCCCCCACCCTGTGCTCTCAGTTCCAAGACTAGCCCTCTCTGTGCTTCTCCAGCCTAGATATCTCCCCTCTTCAGGCTGTGGCACTGCTTTGTAGCTGCCACTGGGTTTGCGCTTTGGCTCTGGAGGTGGACGGTTGCCCCTGAAATAGGGTACCGTGGCCCTCACGCTTCCCTGTGCTTTCCCTGTGGCTGGAAACAGGGCCCTGGAGAGCTGTGGGGTTGGGGTTTCAGAGCCCCGGGCCAGGGGCTGTCTGCATCTGGGGACAGACCTGGGCGGGAGCCGCTGGGCTGGAGGGGAGATCCAAAACAAGGAAACAGATCTGAGGGGTTCCTGGAAGAAGGTGGGGTGTCAGGATATGTGGGCTTGGGGGGAGCAGGAAGAAGCAGGGTACTTAAAGCGTAGACCCTGGGGAGCAGGTTTACAGAGAGGACACTTTTACAAGTTTCTAATTATATTTGTTTGGAGTTTCCCTCCGGCAGTCTGAAGCTGTTAACAGCAGGAACCTGTGTCCCTGCTGTTTGTTTTTGTTTCTGACCAGCTGCTTGGCCCAGTCTAGTGACTCCAAGGGCAGGAGACACCTGCCCACGGCTGCGTCGCCCACCCCCTCCTCATGGCAACGCCTGTCTGCACCCATCACGGTGCAGCCCGTGCCCTCCCTGCCCACACTCAGCCCTGCCCTCCTACCGGCTGCCCCCGTGCCCAAAGCCAGGGAGGACCTGCACACCTACTGCCGACGCCCCCAGGAGCATCCTAGTAACAGGCCGTTCCGTGGTTCTGGAGTGGACGCTTGCTTCATGTTGAACCAAGTGCTGAGATGGAGTGGGCGGCGAGGGAAGCCACAGTGACAGCTAAGGCGTGTTTCTCTCCCTCATGTGTTTATAGAAGGCAGTGTGCAGTGCGAGAACACCAGACTGGGGGCCAGAAAACCTGGGTTTTCTGACACTGGCTGTTTTCTCTTCCCCAGGATATCATCTCTGGGCATGTTTCTCATCTAGTCAGTGACAGACAGGACTGTTTGAGGATCACATGAAATGACCTAAGTGAAAGGCCTTTACTGGAATTAAACATCATCTGACATCGTTTATCTTGTTATTTTCCACATCAATGTGAAGAGATAAGACTGGTCATCATGAAGCAGGGACTCTGCCCGCTGCCTGAACCCCTCTCCAGTGTCCTATCCTTTCCTCCCCACTCCCACTCCCTCTACCCATTCTCTAAAGACCTGACTCAGGGTGGCGGGTTCAGTCCACACTGAAAGGGAGAACATTCTTGTCCATCTGGGGGCATATTCAAGCAAGCAAGGAGCTGGGTTGGGGATCACATAGGATACTGTGAGGCTCAGCCCTGTGCCTCTCCAGCTGCCAAGCACCAACTGCTTTTCCTGGCTCTTCAGTTGAGCCGGCTAAGCTTAGATAGGAGGGAAGTGTACTTTTTAAAAAGAAGAAAGTGCTCTGTCCTCTCTGCCCGTGGGGTCATCTGTGTGGTTTCTGGGCTCTTTCCAGGCCTCCTCACCCCTGCCTGGGCTTTGTCCGGGCCAAGGATGGGCCCAGGCTCCAGCTGTGGTCACATCCCAGTTCCAAATTGGGAAGACGGCTGATAAGCCAGAGCTGGGGAGCCAGGCTTGCCCAGTTCCTCTAGCTGACCTAGAGGTGGAGCAGACGTGCACACGTCACAGGTCAGGTATCACGGGCGACAGCTGGGCTCGTTCTACTTTGAGTGTTAATTGGACGTGGGAGGCAACATGGAGGAGCGGGTAAGAGAACTGACTAGGAGCAGCAGTGGAACCGTGGGCCCTGGTACCATTATCGGGTGTTAGCACGGAGGCTAGGGTACATCTGTCTAACAAGGATGCACTCAAGAGATGTTTGAGAAGCCCAGGTAACATCTGAAAACCCTGAAGTCCTGTGGAAACCTGTAGGATTCCCTAGAAATCCTATCTTAAATTTGTTGGTCCCCATCTCTTCTTGGGTATCTTTAAGTGGGTATCTTCCTTTCTCTGAGTTTCCTGTCTCCCTACCCTTAACTTAGGACTAAATTCCTTGGGATTGTCTTCTACCCAGAACAGTTGTAGGGTTACAGAGGAGAAAAAGAAATGAATTTTTCTCTATAGAAACATAGAAACGATGCCAAAATATAGACCTCATCCACTCACCCACAACCGATTCATCTATCCATCCATCTACACATCTGTTTAGCAAATATTTACTAAGTGCTTTCAATATATTAGTTTGTCTTGTTCACTGCTGAATGCCCAGCACCTAGCACCAGTGCTTGGCATGTTGCAAATGCTGTTTGTTGAATTGTTGCATGAATATGCTCAGCTCTGTTCTAGCTGTAGTACAGGTTTCAGAGATTCAGAAGCCATGGCCTCAGGGAGCTCACAGCTTCCTTTGGAAGATAATACACAGAAACAAAAAGTTAAGCAATGGTATATGGTAGCATATAGGATGGAGAAGGCAATGGCAACCCACTCTAGTATCTTTGCCTGGAGAATCCCAGGGACGGGGGAGCGTGGTGGGCTGCCGTCTATGGGGTTGCATAGAGTCGGACACGACTGAAGTGACTTAGCAGAAGCAGCAGCTGCATATAGGAGGTATCCGTACAAGACAGCAGTTGGTCAGAGGATGCAAGAACCTGACAGTAAAATCTCCAGAGTTAGAGAAAGGAGACATTAGAGAAGGCTACCACAGTCAAAGGTGGCTTCCCAGCAGGGGCACCTGTGCTGGGTCCTCAGTGATGGGTGAGGTTCAAAGGCATCTCCGGAGAGGAAAATAGAGGGACGAGGCAGACCCGGCACACATCTGGGGGTATCCTGGCTAGGCAGGAAGGATGCCACAGCCATGTGAGCACGTGAGGGCATCAAGCAAGCTGCTCTGGACCTTCTCACTGGGCCCAGTAAATTTGTCCACAACTACCCCCAGCCCCTCTGAGTATAGTAAGGTGACCACGGTAGTAACCCAAAGGTGGAAAGACTCTACCTACAGGCATCTGCTTATCTGTAGCATGCATTCCTGCTCATTTCAGTGGTGGTTATTCCAGAGCTGGACCTGGGCAAAATTTTGAAGCAGACAAAGCATTTCCTTGAGGGTCCTCCCTGCTTGCCTTTTAGGGTACACTTCCCCATCCTCAGAAGGGAGTCTTAGGGCTGCCCCTGTCATAATACTTCACCTTTTCTAGTCTGCTCTAACCCTCGTATTCCCTGCCTCATCCCATCCCTGCTCCCTACATTTACCAGAATTTATGGAGTGCTCTGCTAGTTGCTGAAGCAAACCCAGAAGAGACGTCAGATGGTGCTAGGAAAAGCTGCTGCCATTACAGACCTGTGCCTTCATGCCTGAAGGGTGAGACAGGGAGGTCTTGGCTCGTCTATGGTGTCTCTGCAGCCGCCATTCTCCCCTAATTCAGCTTGTGAGCCAGCCCGGTGCCTGAAGTTGTGGTAAGGGCACAAAAGAATTGCCTTCACAAAGGACTGTGGAGGGCAGCTTTGTGCTTCCCAACTGGCCTCTCACCCACTTTGCCCTGCTCCCGAACCAGCACAGGCAGAGCAGGCAGTGATGCAGATGCCGCCGGGGATCTGTCTCTCCAGATCCCTGTTCCACCATGTGTTCCCCTGGGGCTGCATCTCCCCACGCCAGGCATCCAATGGGGCTTTGATAAGGGGACTGGGGGAGAGGACAGGGGTTCAGAGAGGATACTGTGGGGAAGGTTGGAGAGAAGGAATAAAAATAACAAGCCTTTACTGAGCACTTAGTGTATGCCTGCACTGCAGTACTAAGTACTTGCCAGTACTAACTCATTTGATGTTCCTGGTGGCCCCATAACCAGATGCTGTATCATTATTCTCATCTACAGAGGAAGGAGCAGGTAAATTCAGAGGCTGGCCCAGGACCACACAGACATGCAGGCAGCTGGCATCTGAACAGACACAGTCTCACTCCAGAACCCCTTTTCTCAAATACTCTGTCGTGCTGTTGCCCCTGGTCTCTTGCCGGCTTTGGCAAATAGTCTATCACATTATCTGAGTTGGGAAAGGAAGACAGACAGCGGTCCAGCCTCATCCTGAGATCCTGATGCAGCTGGCCTAAGAGAGTAACCACATTTTTAAAAGGGGAACCCCAGGGTGCAGCCACTGGTCTAAACCAATTCCCACCCGACAGCATCCTCTGGTTTGTCAGGCCAGCTCATAAACACCTGCACCCTGAGAGAATGAACCAGGATGAGACTGTGCCCACGGGTGCTGAAAGGATCCCTGCAGGACAGGGTGTGAGTGGGCAGATGTCAGGGGAGGGAGCCTTGAAAGAATGGGCTGGCAAATAGAGACACTGGATATGATTTGGGGCCCTACTTCAGAGCTCTGTTTTAGGATTGTTCTGCTGCAAAAGATTCCATCCAAATAGTTGAAGGGTCCCTTCCTCAGTCAGTAACCAGTCAAGTGAGGAGAGCTGAACATGCCGCACAAGATGAGTGAGCTGAGTCTCCTCAGACCTGGGACTCACTGGGAATAGGGCTTACTAGGAAGAGCTTTTGGGAAGACAATTTTTGAGCTAGGTTTGGAAAGTTGGGAACAGTGCGTCTACAAGAAAAAAGAAAGGACTGCATCTCAAATGCAAAAATGAGAAGTGCAAATGTGTGGAAAGGAATTGAAGGGTCTGGTGTTGGAGAGGGCAAGTTTCATGAGCCGAGAATGGGTGGGGGTGGTTGAGACGGCAGGAAAAGCCCAACTGCCCGAAGGGTCTAAAGGCTCTTCCAGGAGGCCCAGGTTTGCTGCAGTCAGATCAGGGCCCACTCTAGTACCTGCAAGCATTGGATCGGCAGCAGAGGAGAGAACCAGGAGCTGATGTGGATTGTTGTAAAGCCCCAGATGATTCAGAGACAGCTGGGTACCTCTAAGATGGCCCCAGAGGAGGAGCTTCCCGATGAGTATCTAAGATGCCCTGCTGTCTTCTGGGGAAGGGGTGGAGAAGCACACGAGGGGAAGAGGGCTCAAAGCAGGATAACAGGATGGTTATTAGTCACTGGGATTGCTCTGTGCTCTGCATCTGCCTCTGAGACTCACAAGTTACCATAGTAGAGAGGGGACCTGACGAGAACATCTCAAACTTTGGATTCCATTTCAAGATTGGAATTAGTTGTTAAAAGATATTTTCCCCACCATGGGGGCACGTGCAAATAAATGTGGGGACAGAGAATAAGAACTTGGACCTCAGAGTGCACCTTGTGTGCACTTTACAACAGAGTACCTTGTCTTCATGCATCTAACTACACTTGAAATTTCCTTTCCCCTTCTAACACTTGCCCAGCTTTCAAAACTCAAACTTAAGTCCCACTCCAAAGAGTTTTTTTGGCCTACTTCAGTTCAGTTCAGTTCAGTCGCTCAGTCATGTCCGACTCTTTGCGACCCCATGAACTACAGCACACCAGACCTCCCTGTCCATCACCAGCTCCCAGAGTCCACTCAAACTCACTAGGCCCAGGGTATTTCTCATTGAGAACTCCTAGAGCTGAATACGGTTCCAATAGAACCTCCTGTGCTGTTGGAAATGTTCCATACCTGTGCTGTCCACTAAGGTAGTCTTTAGCCACATATAGCTATTGAACATTTGGCCTGGGGCCAAACTTTAAATTAATTTAAGTTTAAAATACCCCCATGTACCTAGTGGCTACTATTTAAGACAGCATAGTCTTAGAGTACCTATTGTCTGAACCAATGATTTTATACTTATCATCTCAAGCTTCCATGTATTAGGAACCTAATATTTACTAAATACTTTATTAGGTACTTTATACAAATTATCTCATCAACTGTTCACAGCCTCTCATGAGAAGGCAGCCCTACATTAAAGATGAAGAAAATAAGAGAATCAGAAAACCCTACTGAGTGGCAGAGCTGAATTTGAATTTGGGACTGAACTAATTCCAGAGTTTAGGCTCTTTCTACGATAGGGTATTTCTTAGTACCACTTTGTCTTCATCAGTTGGACAGACTGATTCTCCATGCAGCCTCTTACTTTCTACAGAGGTCCCTCTTGCCCTCTCCCATGAACTAGAATCCTGTGCCCCCCTCCTCTCCATCCATTCACTTTGGGGTAACTTCCTAGGGTGGACCAGCAGGCAGACACCATCACTGCAGAGCCTGAGGGAGGTGAAGAATAAATAAATGTGAATTACAGCAGTTAAATCACTGGGCATGGTGGGCTGTGTAGAGGGGTCAAAGAGAGTTGGAGGATAGAATGCAGAGCTGAACAGAAGCCCAGAAGACTTGAGGCAGGTGTTTGAGAGCACTCTTCCAAATTTCAGTTCTCTTCTTAGCCCTAGGAAGCCTCAGTCCCTGCCCCTGAAGTACCTGAAATAAAAGAGAACAGATAAACTGTTTCAAGCTAGGACTCATGGGTGTCTATACATTGGAGCAATTACTGGTCCATTCAATCATTGAGTAAAAATATCAAGCTCTTTAAGGATTTAGATTCAGTAGGTCAGCAATCGAGCCTGAGAACCTGCATTTTAACAGAAGCTAAGCAATTCTGTGGCCCACAGATCACACTTGGAAGTTATGATCATTTTCTGCAAGTAAAAGAAAAAAAAATTCTTTTTCTTGCAGGTTGCTACACTATCCTGGGCTTTCCCAGTTCACAGCTGGAAGTGGTCTCTTCCTCTTCTGATCTTCTCTGTAGTGGAGATTCTCAAGCCTGGCTGCATGTTAGACTCACCTGGGTAGCTTTAGAAGCCTACTGATGCCCACGTTTCAGCCCAGACCAGCTGACCAGCATTTCTGGGGGTGGCACTTGGGCATCTCCTAGGGAGCTGACTCTGATATGCAGCCACGGTTGAGGACCCCCTTTCCTTATTCTAATGCCCTCGAGGCACCCAAACATATCCTGCTTCATGTTACTCATGTGCTTCTCCTCTTGGCTGGGCTGAGTCATCTCTGAACCACCACAGCCACAGTTATAAAGCATTTCAGCTGAAACAAACACTTCCCCCTATTTCAGTTCAGCTTTATGGGCATCATAATATTGCCCCAGAAGCTGCAGTCTTTTGCCCAAAGGTGATAAATCATTATCTTTCCTGTGTCCTTTCTGAACATCGTCTTTTTCTGCCAGGTCTTGGGTGGCCCCTTCTTCAGCATAGCTCTGTGAGTAGAGCGAGGTGCACCTAGGGTTAGGTGAAAGCACTCAGGGTGGCGGGATAGATGGGCCTGGATGAGTCAGCTGGGGAGCTGCAAAGACTGCACTTATCAGGCTTTGGGTTGCTGGTGCCAGCCCCTGCCAGCTCCTAGTCCCTCCGCTGTTGACAGCACAGGGGCCTCGGCAAATCTTCCGGGGATGGAGCTTCTTTCCTTTAAAGATTCTTGGCGCCATGGTGGGCAAGTGGGAGCAGGCCTGGTCTCAAACAGAACTGTGAGAAAGAGGAAGATTCCTCAGATGCCCCGTCTCCCTGTCTTCCTCCTTTAATTACCAGCAGTCACTGGACACTGCCACTTGCCCAGAGGCCACTGTCCTCGTGCCTTTCTCTTCCCCTCCCTCTAAGCCTGCTCCTCAGAAAGGTAAACTAATTCACCCTAGGTTGAAAGTTTCTAATCAAGTTAAGTGTGCTACCTATCCAGTCCAAGGGTTTTTTGTTTGTTTTTAAATCAAAGAGGAGTGTTTCAAATGATGGAATTTCAGCTGTCATTGTGGATTAAGTATTTTTGAGGGGAGTGGGGGTTCTTTCTGAATTCCTGAAATTACAGGGTCAGCCCACTCTGAAATCAGAGAGGTGTGGGAGGCCACCTGCTTCTGGAGGGGTTGCTGTCTGTTGTAGAGGAGAGGGGATTTTGCCCCAAGGAACCACCTTGAAGACACCCCTTGGGAGGCACCAAGAGAGGGTGTCTCACACGTCCCTTCTGCCCCTGCCAGATGTGGACGAGTGTGTGGAAGGGACTGACAACTGCCACATCGACGCCATCTGCCAGAACACCCCACGGTCGTACAAGTGCATCTGCAAGTCTGGCTACACGGGGGATGGTAAACACTGCAAAGGTGAGGCTGGGAGGGCACCTGGGGAAGGGAGAGCTGCCAGAGGGGGAAACCGTGCCCCCGCCTTCAGCTGGCCACGCTGTGCACGAAGCCCTGCACTCCCTGCTGGCGTGGGGACGGGGCTAGAGGAAAGCAGCTCCTTCCCAGAGAGGGTATCATTTTCTAATTTGCACAAAGACACCATATATACACGCTTAGGTCCGGGTGGGAACAGTTCACAGCCAAACACTGACTGGGTGAGGGGATTAGGATCATGGGAATAAGGCCTCAGGTTCCCTGCTATTGGAACCTCTGTCTTTAGACCCTTACACCATGCCTCCAAAGTCTGAGAACACACAATTTACCCTAGGGCAAATTCATACTATAAACAAACACATCTCCTCCTAATTAAAGCAATGCAAATTAAAGAAGTCTTGAGATGTTATTTTAAATTTATGACCTTCTATGTTGGTTAAGACTTCAATAGACAAGGTATACTCATTAATTCCTGGTGACAGTATAAACTGAAAAGTGATTTTGTCATATCTAGCAGGAATCTTGAAGTCATTTATACCCTCCAACTCAGGAACTTATTTAAAGGAAATTCAAAGAAACAATATATGAGAGAAGATGTTTCTGATGCATTTATGAGAGAAAAATAAACGGAAGGAATATAACAATAGAAAAAAGGAATTAATAAATTATGATGTAGCAACATAATGGAATATTTTGCAACCATGTACAGTGATAATTGGAAAGATCTGATGGAAGTGTAAAAATGTTTATGACTGAAGTTTAGATGAAAATGGCTAAATGCAAAATGGTTTGCAGGCTATGAGAATAACTATGGAAACAGAGATACACACAAGCACACACACACATACACAGAGGTTTTATATTTAAAACACCACCATAAAGCTGAGCCCAGGGATAGACAGTCAGGGGCATGCAGGTGGGTCCAGCTGCCTCAACTATTTGCCCACAGATGTGGATGAGTGCGAACGGGAGGATAATGCAGGTTGTGTGCACGACTGTGTCAACATCCCTGGCAATTACCGATGCACCTGCTATGATGGATTCCACCTGGCACATGACGGACACAACTGTCTGGGTGAGCGAGGGTTGAAGGGATGTGGGCAGGGGATGTCTTGTGGAGAAGGAGATGTTTTCAGCATTTCCCATTCTCAGGCATGGATAGGAAAAGTAAAGGAAAAGCTGCATTCCCACAAAATAGAAAACAAGGTCAGCCTCCCCTTTGAGACAAAATGCTGAGGATGAAAAAAATCCTTCTGAATGAAAAACATTAAAGAGATGCTGCTATAAAGTGTTCTCAGGGGAAGGGCCAGGAGATGACAATAGTGGGCTTAGTCACAGCGGGTGGAGCATGGTGGGAAGGTGGTTTGGCTCTAGACAGATCCTGGCTCTGCTGCTTACTCGCTGTGCAGACTTGGGCAACAGGGAAGGTAATATCCACCCAAAGGGCTGCAGTGTGATGACACAATGTGTGTAAAGAGCCCTGTACCATCCTTAGGACATTGGTAAGTGCTTAGAAAACAGGAGGAATGTCATTGATGATGATGCTTCCCTAAACTTAGAGTTAGGGTTCCAAGTCTTATTAACCTTTAGCTTTTAGGGGAACCCTGTATAAGTCATCCATGCCCTTGGGCCTCAGTTTCTCCACTGCAAATTGTAGGAAAGAACTTGGCTAGAGTCACAAAATCACCAGGTTGGACTAGAAGGGAGCAAACAGGACGGAATGTAGGACAGGCTGAGTAGGAGGACAGTGATGGGGAGAAGTCAGGGGCGTAGGGAGATGGGACGGGAACAAGGCAAAGCCAAGGACACCTCCTTGGCTTTTCCTCCAGGTGCGCTCCTCAGTCAGGAGCCTGCGAGTCCTGGGCCCCTCTGCCTTTGGCCAGAGTGAAGGACAGGGTCTCAGGGCTCAGCAGAGAGGAAGGAAGAGAAGGCCCTAAGGAGTCGGATGCCTTTGGAGCTAGATTGGCCCATTTGGGTCCCTCTCTGATGCCTCCTGCACCAAGGAAAATGGAGAAGGACTGTGAACTTGGGAGGGTAGTAAGGCGCATGAGATGGAGTCAGGGCACTGAAGAGGGAGACACGGGATGAGCCTGGGGATGGTGATTTGGGATTGGTAATTAGGGTGTGGCCTGGCAGCTCTTTCCTCATCCCTTTCCGCCAAGCTACCAGACTTTGTTTTGTTAAACCAAAATAGGAGAAAGGCTAGGGAATGTGGCAGCAAGCCCAGGCATGGGAGAAGGGGAGGAAGGACAGGGCCATGGTCCTTCCACAGAAATTGTCCCTGACCCTCAGTGAGTTGAGGCTCACTACCTTTCCCCACCCAGCCCCTCCAACCTCAGCACCGTTGCCAGAGCTCTCCCTGCACACAGAGCCCTGAGTCCCTGGCTGCTCGTCACAACCAGCTGCTCACAGGTCTTGCCCCTGACCAACCTCCATCCTTGTCGTCATCTTTGCTCCTCTCGCTCTGCCTCCTTCCCTGATCTCCTCTGCCTTCAGACCCAGTTCCAACAGGTGAGGGAAAGAGAGGCACGTCTTCCCCTGAGTGAACCATTCTAGCATGTCCTCTCCCCACTCGCTGCCCCCTGAGCGTGGCGGTGGGATGTGAGAACCGCCTGGCTTCCGGCTGGGTGCTGGGTTTTGGGGAAGGCCCGGCTGTGCCCACAGCCTCACCACCCGCCTGTCCTGTGCAGATGTGGACGAGTGTGCCGAGGGCAACGGTGGCTGTCAGCAAAGCTGTGTCAACATGATGGGCAGCTACGAGTGCCACTGCCGGGAGGGCTTCTTCCTCAGTGACAACCAGCACACCTGCATCCAGCGGCCAGAAGGTCAGCCTCTGGCCAGGGGGCCAGCCCCAAACACCCGGCCCATGCTTCTCTCTCCGTCTGCTCAGGAGCCCTCCCTCAGTCCCCT
Organism: Nanger dama; assembly: GCA_917880005.1. NCBI lineage: Eukaryota > Metazoa > Chordata > Mammalia > Artiodactyla > Bovidae > Nanger > Nanger dama. Next base: position 9,458,171 of record CAKJTW010000033.1, read on the forward strand.
CAGGTCTACCTCCGCTGCTCCTTTTGTCCCTGAACCCAGTCATATCCTGAGGGTTCCGTGGACAGATACTCTGGTAGAGTGAAGTCTGGGAGACTTCATCTGGGGCTGGGGGTCACGGGGGATAGAGGCTACCCTGGGGCATCCTCTGTGTCCAGATCTAAGGTGGGTTTGCTGCTCACAGTAGAGCACTGGCCAGAAAGTTCACTTGGGCTTTTCCATAAGATGCTACAGAAAGACCTGAATGAACTTCTTTGCCAAGCCCAAGAGGTGGCCGAACCCTAAACTGAGGTCACCTGGCCTTGCCTGTGACTCAATCCTCGGGTTGGACTGTGCACGTGTTGTCTGTTTCTGTGACTCCGCCCTCACCCTCCCACCTCTGCCCACCCCCAAGGGCAAAGACTAAGCCTAATTCATCTTTGTATCCCCAAAACCTAATATACTGCCCTGCTTGTAGTAGGAGCTTAATAAATATTTGTTGAATAAAATGTATAATAATGACCCGTGCCGATTACTCCTCACTCACATGATAAATGTTATTTATCTTCTTCCCAGTTTGACTGTAAACTCTTTGAGAAAAGAGATCATGTCATATTTTTCTGGGTCCCTCCTACATCTACCCAGTATAAGCACAGTGCTGGGCAACTATTAGACACTGTTTTTAGTTGCTTGAAGGAGAGGGTGATCATGTAGAGTTTAGGGGCCTGGATGTATCATTCAGAACAGCTATGAGCTCTGCTCGTTAGCACCGGCTGGGTGGCCAGGACAGGGGCCTGTGAGGGGGAGAGTCAGTCTCTGTACTGCAGCCTCCGTGAAACTGTCCCGGTTCCCGAGGCTCACGGCTTCCCGTCTAGTCTCTCTTCCTCTAGGTGCCCAGGAGCACAGCACATTAACCCCGCCCTCCTCTTCCCTTTTAGAAGGAATGAACTGCATGAACAAGAACCATGGCTGTGCTCACATCTGCCGGGAGACACCCAAAGGGGGTATTGCCTGTGAATGCCGCCTGGCTTCGAGCTCACCAAGAACCAAAGGGACTGTAAATGTGAGATGACTGGGATGGCAGTGGGGGAGGAGGGGCGTGGGGCCTCAGCAGCAGGAGTGGGAAGAGACGGGTGCGCGGGAGAGGCAGCTAACTTCCAGGGCCAGATTCTGCGTTACAGAGAGCCGGAGTGCCCAGGGGAGGCAAGCTGACAGGCCTCCTGCCCTCTCTGCACAGTGACGTGCAACTATGGCAACGGTGGCTGCCAGCACACGTGCGATGACACGGAGCAGGGTCCCCGGTGCGCGGCTGCCACGTCAAGTTTGTGCTCCACACCGACGGGAAGACGTGCATCGGTGGGTGAGGCCAGTGGAGAACTCAGTCCACTTGAGATGGGGGCAGGGGTGAGGGCTCCAGGGAACCAGGGGGAGGGGGAGCACCGAGGTGGGGCTCAGGTGCTGAGCACAAGAACACTGGGGTGGGCTGAAGCCCCCAGACGGTGGCAGATCTAGTGAGAGTGAAGGGCTCACCCAACCTTCCTCCTCTCCCCACCCCTGGTTCTGCACCACCCCACCCCCACCCCGGGAGCCTCGCTGTCTTCTTAATGCAGGATGAAGTGTTGACAGGTTGGGAACTGTCAGCTGAGGTGCTTACTGACCCCAGGCTATGGTCAAGAAGGGGGAGAGAAAGATGGGGCAGTCGGTCAATTAAGCCTGACCAAAGGCCCTAGTTGAGTAGTGTGGTGAGATGCAAGCTGTCACAGCCCTCTGTCCACACTCAAGGGTGGGACAGAGCGCCCTTTCCTGAGACAAGTGAGGTTGCCTGGCTCCAGTATCTTTCTCTTTCTTCTGTCCCTCCTTGCTCTCCTCCTTCAAATCGCCTTTCCAGTCCTCCCCCTAGGCACCCCATGTTCTCCTCTCTCCTCCATATTCCAGGGGAGCTCTGCCTGGGGTCCTCCCATTTCTTCCCCAACTCTAGAATCCCACCCTCTCACCCTTACTTGGTCTTCTTAATACCTGGGCCCCTTTTCCTGAATCCCTAGGCCTTACCTCACATATCTTTAGGTCCATAGATGAGTTCAGTTTTCAGTTCTTTGATTCCTAATTCCCTAATCTTCAGGGTGTGTGTGTGTGTGTGTGTGTGTGTGTGTGTGAAGGTCAATTACAGAATGCTGAGAAAGATGATGGGACAAGGTGTCCCCTTGGCAAAGTGGAAATGAAAGTAGAGTCTGGGCAGGGGAAAGGCTGTGTCTTGAGCCGGGCAGAGGCAAGCTTGTCCTGTGGGCATGGGTGTTTATGAATGGCCATTCATCTCATGGGCTGCAACATGCTAGGGATGGGAAGGTGTGAACACAGACATTTGGCATGTTTATCAGAGACAAGACATTCTGTTTCAGAACCAGACTGTCCCCAACTCACTCCAGAAACCCCTCTGTCTCTGCAGAGAGCACTGCCTTTCCCCCAGACACAAGGACTGAGCAGGTGGGGCTCTTCACGGCCTCCCTCAGGTACCTGCTCCAGAGACTTGCACACACAGTTCTAAAGTTCCTTAAATTCTCTCTTGCTACATGTTTCCCTCTGAACTAACTCTGTTAAATCTTGGAACATATTCAGGTCCTCATGTTGCCTTCTCGAGGCTGGTTTGTTCCAGCTCCATTCATTTTTTCCCTAAGTCTAATTCTTCTGCTTTCCAAACCTCCTGCGATGCCCTGGACGCACTTACACACCCTTAGAGACTCCCAGAAGAAACTGCATGCAGCCCCCAAAGAAAAGCTGCATGTGTCACGACGGGGCCGTGGATGGGAGGCCGGTCCCTCTCTGATGTTCTGTTTAGATAGTCCCAGGCATGGCTGCTTTGAACATACTCCCATTAAGCTTGAGCTCTGCTATAATGCAAGACCCATCCACCCTCTGGGCCATGGCCAAGTGAGGCAGAAGAGAGCAAATGAGGCTGTTCTAAGGTTCTATGTCTTTTTCAAGTCCCTCTCCCTCTTCTCCAGAAGAACTTATTTTACCTTGACCTGTATCTCATTTTTCTCCCCAGCCCTGGTAGGAGGAAATGCCATCATCTGAGGCCATTGGGACGTTCAGATTTAGTGGGGAGACTGAGAGGGCAGTAGTTTAGCAGTAAGGGTGGGCGCCCTCTGGGATTTGGGATTCGGCAGCTTGTAAGACTTGAGGTTGCACCCCAGCTCTGCCTCTGGCATGCTGTGTAGTACTGGGACCATGACTGCCCCTCCCCGAGACTCCATTTCCCACCAGCTGCCTGGTGGGAGCCTGGCTTCTTTGAGGGTACCAGGCAAGGCAAGGCTGGGGAGTGAAGTGTAGGAGTCTCAGAGCTCATCACTCGGGGCCAGTGGTTTGGGCCTGCAGGGCGGAGGAGGAAGGTGGGAGGGGGTTGGGGGCGCAGAGGGCCACAGGAGCTCTGCCCAGCATCTAAACAGCTTTTTTACAATGTCAAACAGGGGAAAGGCGGCTAGAGCAGCACGTCCCCTCAGGCCGTTTCTAATGGTAAATATGTCTGCTCTCTCCGCTTGCTCTCACTGGCTTGCTAGGGGAAGGGCTAACCCGCTGGGGCTCCCACTAACCGCATGCTCACTGGGCCCAGCCTGACTGGGCTCCCTAGCAGCCTGAGCACTGGGCCCATCGAGTGACAGGAAACCTGGGTCCCCAGGAGCTGGCCTAGAAGCCTTCGTGTTGGTTTTCTCTCTGTGATGCGGTCACTCTCCTTCTCTCTTTCCTCTCACATTCCTTTGTCTTACCTTCTTCCTCACCCAGCTTCTAACACCTCTCCACTTCCCAACTATCTGCCCCCCACCCTCCTTCTACACAGCTGAAGACTGCGCCAGCTCCACGTAGCCAGCATGCCCACGGTGCCACCCGAGATCAGGGTGGGATAGGGTTAGGTGCCATCCCCTCCTTAGGGTCTCTTTCTTGGGTTCTTACCCGTGTTAGCTCACAGTCCCAGCACCTCTTGTCCTTCTCTCCCACCATAACGGTTCAGTGCATGACATCTGAGTTCAGACAGACCTGAGCTTGAGTCCTGGCTCTGCCACCTTCTAAGTGTGCCTCCTTAAGCAAGCTCCTTTCCTCTCTGGTCCTCAGCTTGCTGCTAACTCACTGCTAAGTCACTTCAGTCATGTCCAACTCTGTGCGACCCCATAGACGGCAGCCCACCAGGCTCCCCGTCCCTGGGATTCTCCAGGCAAGAACACTGGAGTGGGTTGCCATTTCCTTCTCCAATGCATGAAAATGAAAAGTGAAAGTGAAGTCACTGTCATGTCTGACTCTTAGCGACCCCATGGACTGCAGCCCAGCAGGCTCCTCCGTCCATGGGGTATTCCAGGCAAGAGTACTGGAGTGGGGTGCCATTGCCTTCTCCAGTAAAAGAGGGCTAACAAGAGTCCTCTCTTAGTGTTCCTGCGATAATGGAAATAGCGCACTAGAGCGTCTGCAAAGTGCCTGACACAGAACAAGCACAGATTAAACCATGATTTTAATGCACGACCTGGAGGAGCAAAGGCTTGAGGCAGCCAGAGAGGCCACTCGGGGAGAGCTCTGCCCTGGGGTGGCGGGCAGGTTCACCCAGCTCCTGGTCCAGCCTGGGATAATCGCGTGCCGGCTCTGCTGCTCCCCACTGGGGACCCCCGGAACTGACTAGACTTGGTGCAGGCCCTCTGTTCCCCCTCCCCTGCTCCAGGGCTTAGAGGGCTTCTCATGCTAAGAACACTCGTGGGGCTGGCTGGGCTTGGAACCTGAAGCCAGGGTTCCCTCCCAGCTTCTTCCTGTGGTCTTGGAGACCTAAGGAGACTGAGGTGGGGGTGGCACACAGGAGATCCCACTGGGACCAGGGCATGGCCGGGGACCCATAGATAGAGGTGGGCTTTTCTGAGCCCTTGCTTTGCTCTTCTCCTCAGTGATGTGGGTTGGGCCTGAGTTTCAGGAGTCAGAGATTCATGACAAGCTCTCCAGTATATTTCTCTCAGTTCTCTTGATTCTGAGATCCTCTCTTCTCCCTTCCACAGCAGAAGCCTTTTATCTCTCTCATGGGAGAATTCTAAGCCCCCACCCCCAAGGATGGCCCACACCGCCCTCACAGTCCCTGTCAGGACCTTATACTTTTGAACTGATCCCCACCCCCACCCCCGCCCCCGGGCTCATCTCACTCTGCTGAGCTGCAGTTTAAACCTATTTTTCTCCTGCTCTAAATTCAGAAAATACGGAGTGTGGCCCAAATATATTCCCCCAACTCCAACCTCTCAGCAAAGGGAAAGCTTCAGTCAAGAGGGGAGCAACCGAAGAAAGGCTCTGAGGTTCTTTAACTCTCTCACTTACTTTCTTCCTTCCCCTCTGGATTCTTCTCCTTTGCCCCTTCCCCTTGCTTAGACAGTATCTCCCCATTAGGAAAGTAAAATAACAACAGAACAGCCAGCTTATCTCTATCTGGAACTAAGAGGACTGGGGAGGAGTTGGAGGTAGCCAGGAAGGCGCTGGGGAATGATGGAGTAGGAGCTGTCTCCTCTGGGATCTTTCTTAAGATAGCTGAGCAGAGAAGAAGGGGAAGATGAATTGATGGTCATCTCTCAGCTGTCTTAGGAATCACCAGGCTCACTCTCAAGACTGTCCCACTGTGACCCCACCCGCCAACGAGACAGTCGGGGAAAGAGGAGGAAACTCCTGTTGCCCCTTCTTGTTTGCTCCCTGGCAGTGAGAACCACCCTTACTTAGCTTTCCCTCCCTGCACCCTCCCCTCTCCGCCTCCTCCACCCTCAGCACATTCCTGCCTGACAGCTCTGGCTTGTACCTGCCTCACCGCTGTCCACCTTGTTTCAATCAAGTAGGGGGCAGGGAAGTGGACTGCTTGGCTGCACTTGTGAGGGGCTGGGGGCTGGGAGTGATGGGAGGAAGGGGGCTGGGAGCCTCCACTTGATGCTCCTTCCGCAGCACAGGGAGGCAGCCGGGGCCTCCTCTTGGGCCTCTGCGCCCCTTCTCTGCCCTCTCCTCTGGGACTCCTCCATGCCGATAGCCAGGTGACCATCCCCCACCTCCCTCCTAAACAGAGACCTGTGCTGTCAACAACGGGGGCTGCGACAGCAAGTGCCACGATGCAGCGACAGGCGTCCACTGCAGCTGCCCCGTGGGCTTCATGCTGCAGCCAGACAGGAAGACCTGCAAAGGTAAGGGTTTTCAGAGGACAGGAGCATACAGATTAGGAGCAGAGACTGTGACCGGAGACAGGGTACCTCATTGTGGGACCTCCTCAACCCCACGAGTTATCCTGACTCTAAAGAACTGAGGCTGTGACGCAGGCTTGTCTCCTGTCCGCCTTCCCCATCTCAGTCCAAGGGGGCACAAAAGTCCAGCCAGTTCCTTAGTGCCCCCTGCCCTGCTTTGTTTTCCTTCCTCTCATTCCTAGTCCCCCTGCGGGTCTCTAACCCTCTTGGTTAATGAACATGCCGTTCACGTTTGTTCCCCTAGTCTGGAAGGGTGTTTGCGCCCTGATTATGTATGCACCAGGTCACAGGTGTGTTCCTTCTTAGCCCACAGTCCCCAGACCTTCCCCGTGGAAAGGCTGTCCCCATCAGAGGGAGATTAGGGAGCAGGCAGGAGCACTGACGTTAGAGCCTGGCTTCCTGGGCCCAGATTCCAGCTCGGCCTCTTATCAGTTCTGTGGTCCGCGGCCAGTTCTTTAGTGTCTCTGTGCCTCAGTTTCACCACAGTAAAGGTTCAGTGCCTCACAGAGATGCTACAAGGATTAAACGAGTTACATATAAACTACACATAAAGTCTTAGAACAGTGCCTAGCAAATGGTAACAATGTGTTAGCTACTATTATGACAGAATTTCCCACACTATCCATTCTATTTCCCTCTCCTTTTGATGAGCCCAGTTTAGGGAAAGGCGCAACAGGGGAGGAAAACGGGAGGGTGGCCCTACTGAAAATACGATTCATCAGGTCTGTGTCCCTCGGTCGCAAGGTGGAGGGACTGGAGCAAGGCTGGGCATGTTCTTTGTGCCTCTCAGCCCAGCAGCTGGCAAACAGACCAGGGAGGAGGCTGGGGCCAGGCTAGGGTGGGGGCGTATGTGGCTAGGGCAGCAGGTCAGACAGCCAGAGTTGAGAAGTTTGCTGCTAGGAAGGACTGCTGACAGGTAGGCTGAGAGTAAAGTGCAAGACTCCCTCTCTGCCCCCTCCCCCAAGTTAGGGTGAGTAGCCTGGGTCCTGTCTGCCACCAGCTTGGGGAACTTGACCTCAAGAAGGAAGCCACTCACGCACCCCCCTCCTTCCCTTCCCTTCCCAGTGCTGAAAGCTGCCTCAGGCCTGAGTCTCTCCAGACCTCCCCAGTCCAGCCCCCCTGCCTGGCCCCCGCCCTCTCCCAGCAGCTCCCCAGCTTTACTGGCTTTCCTGGAGGTCCTCCCGCCTGGCCTCTCTTCCAGCTCCTCCTCTCTGACACGCTGCCCCTTTGGGTTTCTACCTCTTTGCCACCCCCAACCCCGAAGGCTCTTACGACACGCCGGGGTCGGGTAGAGTGAAGGGATAAATCCTGTCCACCAGCTTTTTGGAGAGGGGCCATCAAGTGGCAGAATGAGGGGCAGAGACTAGCCCTGTAGGCCAGATGCCCACCTACTTCTACGCCACTCCCTGAGGGTCTGACACTGGTTCCCATCTCTCTCGTTCTAAGAGGACTCAGACTCAAGAAACAAGGTGTTACTAATGGCCACAGATATCCTGAAGAGGGAAGAAACAGATGGGAGAGAAAAAAAAGAGTCAGCAGAGGCAGACCTAGGGCTCTCCTTGATGTTCCCTGTCTCTGTGAGGGAGGGAGGGTCTTATCTCCTCATTTGTCCCTAGCCTTCAGTACTACCTTTGGTTCTATTTTGTCCCGCTTCCCCAGACATAGATGAGTGCCGCTTGAACAACGGGGGCTGTGACCACATTTGCCGCAACACAGTGGGCAGCTTCGAATGCAGCTGCAAGAAAGGCTATAAGCTTCTCATCAACGAGAGGAACTGCCAGGGTGAGCAGACCTGGGCCAAGGGAAAAGCCTCTGGAGAGTTTCTAGAGTAGGAGAGCTTCAGAGAGGCCAGAGGGCCAGAGTCTGAGAAGCTCAAAGGACACTGTGGGGAGTCTCCATAGGCAGTGTCATGCTGTGACCTAGCAAACATGCTCCTTCTTCTTGGCAAACCAGCCCTTCTGGGGCATGTGGCTCGACAAGGAGGCAGGAGGGGATTTCACCCCAGTTCACATCCTTGGCAGGATCCGACCAGCCTAACCAAACATGGCGGCCCTAATCCACAGGCACAGATCCTAAAAGTTCCTGACTTCAAAGACTCCAAGTGGAGGGGCTTAGGGGGGTGGGTAGGCATTGCTGAGTCACTGATCTTAGGGCTGGGCCAGAGGTAGGAACTCTTCAGTTTGAGGGAGAGAGCCAAGGCCCCCCTGGGGCCCTTCACCTGAGTAGGAGTCACAGGGTCAAGTGGCCCCAAGACAGATGCAGTGGCTTGAAACCTTGCTCTTCCAGATATAGACGAGTGTTCCTTTGATCGGACCTGTGACCACATCTGTGTGAACACGCCAGGGAGCTTCCAGTGCCTCTGCCGTCATGGGTACCTCCTGTATGGCGTCACCCACTGTGGGGGTAAGCCGGCACCTCTGACCCTCAGCCCCTCACCTCCTCGCCTTTCAGCTGAACACACCCCTGTGGGCGGTCCCCAGGTGCACGTGCCATGCCTAAATCCATCATGAGGAAATCGGAGAAATGAAGACAGTGGACATTGGGGTATCAGGGAACAGCATCCTGTTTCCAAAATTTCTATCTCCCATCCCCATCACTGTCCCTTGACTCCCATCCTTAGCCCCCAGATTACAACTCCTCTGCTAGGTAGGCATGGAAAGTTTTTAAAACTTTGTTAGCTTGGCCCCTTCTCAATCCTTCTTTGAACTGAGAATAGGGAAGAAGGTCCTAGGTTTGAATTCTTCTCAGACTGGGAATCATCTTAGGGTACCTGGAACTCTAACCAAAGGCCCCCACTCACTGCCCATGTCGTGGCTCCTGCTCCCTCCATTGTTTGTCTCCCACCTCCTTCCCCTAGATGTGGATGAGTGCAGCATCAACCGGGGAGGCTGCCGCTTTGGCTGCATCAACACTCCTGGCAGCTACCAGTGTACCTGCCCAGCAGGCCAGGGCCGGCTGCACTGGAACGGGAAAGACTGCACAGGTGGGTGGCGCCCTCTGCTGGCAGAAGCTTGCACTGCAGTTTGGGGGGTGGTCCCTAAGCTAAGCTAAGTCACTTCAGTCGTGTCCGACTCTGTGCGACCTCATACACGGCAGCCCACCAGGCTTCCCCGTCCCTGAGATTCTCCAGGCAAGAACACTGGAGTGGGTTGCCATTTCCTTCTCCAACGCGTGAAAGTGAAGTCGCTCATAGTGACCCCATGGACTGTAGCCCACCAGGCTCCTCCATCCATGGGATTTTCCAGGCAAGAGTACTGGAGTGGGGGTGCCATTGCCTTCTCCAAGGGAGGAGTCCCTGGGGTCCTGGAAATCGTGGAGTTAGGGGTATGAAGGAGTAGGGGATGGAGAATGTAGCCATTTGAGACATGGGGTTCCCGGTAAATAACTCCTTCATCCATTTCCATGTAGAACTGCAATTCTGCATGTAGCTCATTCTCTTCCTCCAATTACACACCTGACTGACAGGCTAGAGCGCGTAGAAGAGGAAGAGCCTCTCTTCCTCAGACTTCTCTCCCTTCCTAGAGCCAGTGAAGTGTCAGAGTAGTCCTGGTGCCTCAAAAGCCATGCTCAGCTGCAACCGGTCTGGGAAGAAGGACACCTGTGCCCTGACCTGCCCGTCCCGGGCCCGGTTTTTGCCAGGTACGTAGAGGAGGTTGCTGGAGGGCTGGCAGGGAGGAATCCTGGCTGTTTAGGCAGCTCCTCTGCTCCCCCTTGGGTTCCTTCAGCCAGTGAGGGGAGGGGGCAGGTCAGAGCTGTGACGGCCCCCTTCTCTCAGAGTCTGAGAGTGGCTTCACTGTGAGCTGCGGCACCCCCAGCCCCAGGGCTGCTTCAGCCCAAGCGAGCCTTGCCGGGAACAGCACCAACTCCAACCACTGCCATGGTGAGCACCAGCCCAGACGCCCTGTCTCATGCTACTCCTGGCCTATTAACCCCATTTCCCTTCCTTATTAATCCTCCTGGCCTTACTTTTTCCTGGATCCCCTTCTTTACTCTGTATTTGTCCAGCCCTGCTGCCTTGCTCCCTCTGCCCTTGACTTCTGATGCTCTTGGCTTTCGTAACCCCTCTCCTCCAGCCAAGACACCGGCCCCAGTTTCCCAATACCCTCTATAGCCGCCCCCCACCCTCACGGGGCCCCCAGGCTGTGCTGAGCTTCTGCCATCCCTCTAGAGGCTGCAGTGCTGACGGTTAAACAGCGGGCTTCCTTCAAGGTCAAAGACGCCAAGTGCCATTTGCACCTGCGAAACAAAGGCAAAGTGGAAGAGACCACCAGGACCGCGGGGCCAGGTCTGGACTGGGGACCCCGCTCCAGTGGGCCATCACCTCCTCGGTTTAGTGAGAGCTCCAAAACCCACTGACACCCTGAATTCTGGACAGAGCAGGGGAAGAAGTGGTTGCAGGCACAGGGTCCAAGGAAGTCCTAGGATGTTCCCTACAAACTAATTACTACCCTAGACTAAAAGGACAGTCAAAGATCTGGTGAGATCTGTCTGGGTTGGGATGGAAAATGAAAGCCAGGAATGAGAACACCGTCTCCAGGGGGTACCCCTGAAGTTGACAAGGCCTCTTCCCTAGGTGGTGCCCCCTGCTCTGACTGCCAGGTCACCTTCATCCACCTCAAATGTGACTCCTCTCGGAAGGGCAAGGGCCGACGGGCCCGGACCCCTCCAGGCAAGGAAGTCACTCGGCTCACTCTGGAACTGGAGGCAGAAGTCAGGGCCGAAGAGACCACAGGTGGGACTGGGGACACCTTGGGAGGAGGATGGAAAGGGGAGGGCAAAGGTGGGCAAACAGCAGTCTTGGCAGCAAAGGGAAACGGCAGAGCCTGTCGAAGGGCAGAGCCTGCCTAAAGCTAAGTCAAGGACCCGGTCCCTCTCCCCAAGCCCCTCCCAGTGCCTCACTTTGCTGCCTCGCCCTCCTGCTCACAACCACTCTCTTTCTTCTCCAACTCATAACACCATCCATCACCAGCTGGCTGTGGGCTGCCCTGCCTCCGACAACGGATGGAACGGCGGCTAAAAGGATCCCTGAAGATGCTTAGAAAGTCCATCAACCAGGACCGCTTCCTACTGCGCCTGGCAGGCCTCGATTATGAGTTGGCCCACAAGCCAGGCCCAGTAGCTGGGGAGCGAGTTGAACCAGTGGAGGCCTGTAGGCCTGGGCAGCACCGCTCTGGGGCCAAGTGTGGTAAGGGAGCTCGCTGGGGAGCAGGGGAGTAGGGAAGGCTCATCTTGGGTCTGGTTCAGAGCAGGACACTTTACATCTCTCAAGGTGTGAGGCAGCCAAGACCCTCCTGCCTATCATCTCCCCTTCCTTGGTCCCAGACTGAGATCTAGAGGGCCATCATGTGGAGCTACCAACACTCTTGCACATGGCTTTGGCCCCTCAGCCTCCCCAGCAGGATTCTGTCTGATCCCAGACCAAGAGGTTCTCCTTGAATCTGGGGGAGAGGGAAGGGGAGCCCTAGACCCGGGTGGTGGGAAATAGGTGGGGGTGGGTGGCTAGCGCGGCCGACTCTCCCTCAGTCAGCTGCCCGCAGGGAACGTATTACCACGGCCAGACGGAGCAGTGTGTGCCATGCCCAGCGGGCACCTTCCAGGAGAGAGAAGGGCAGCTCTCCTGCGACCTTTGCCCTGGGAGTGATGCCCACGGGCCTCTCGGAGCCACCAACGTCACCACATGTGCAGGTGCCAGGGGAACAAACAATACAGAGTGGGGTAGGGTGGGCACTGGGACGCCCACGGCATGGGACTTCCCAAGGGCAGGCCCAGGTGCCAGGCCACTCTCCTCGTCAACATCCTATTTGCGTGTGCCTCTGTCCCGAGAGTGGGTGACCCTGTGGGGATAACCAGGACCACACCCATCAGAGTCGGGCCCTTGGCTCATTGCAGGTCAGTGCTCACCTGGCCAACACTCTGCAGATGGGTTCAAGCCCTGCCAGCCGTGCCCACGTGGCACCTACCAACCTGAAGCAGGAAGGACCCTGTGCTTCCCATGCGGTGGGGGCCTCACCACTAAGCATGAGGGAGCCATCTCCTTCCAAGACTGTGACACCAAAGGTGAGTGGGCTACTCACCCTGGTAGGATCCCCCAGCCCCAACTACCTCCCAGACTCTCTCCAGGTCCCCAGAGTAGACCCAAGTATGATGCCCTACCATCTTCCCCAAACCACTAAAGGCCCAGCTGCATGACCAACCCCACCATCCTACTCACAGGATGCATCCTGGCCCTCCAGCAGTCCTAAGCCTGGGAAATGAGGAAAGAGTAACAGCTCCACTTAGCCCTCTGCTTTGGGAGTGGTGCCACCTCCCCTCAAAGCTGCAAATGAGTTTCTCTGCAGGTGGCTGTGCTCAGTGCCCGAGAGAACAGGCTGACACTGTGACCAACGGCGCTGGCTAGTTTGTTTCCTCCTGGGCCTAAATTCTGGCATGACTAGGGAAGGTTGGGACTCCAGAAGGAACTCTGGTGTCTTTTATTCTCTATGATGAACGTGTCCCTGCCCCAGAATTCCTGCTGGCCTGCCATCTTAACCCCTGCTCCCCCACCCCTGCCTGCAGTCCAGTGCTCCCCTGGGCACTACTACAACACCAGCATCCACCGCTGTATCCGCTGTGCCATGGGCTCCTATCAGCCTGACTTCCGTCAGAATTTTCTGCACCCGCTGTCCAGGAAACACAAGCACTGACTTTGATGGCTCCACCAGTGTGACCCAGTGCAAGAGTATGTGGCTGGCCAGGCTGTGGAAAATGGGGTGGGGAGGCCTGGGAGCAGTGGGCATGGGAAGAAGTGGGAGGTGGGCAGTGAACCAGCAGGGAGCAGGGCTGGGGGGGTGGCTAGGCAGGCAGGTCCCACCCTCCCTCTCTCCCCAGGCACCTACACTCAAGGCCTGTTGTTGGGCTGGGTCCTGAAGCGCCCTATCCCTGCAGGGGAAGGAGACAGATAGGAGGGAGGTACGGACAGGTAAAGTGAGGCAAGATGGTACTAAAAGGGCAGGAAGAAAAGGAAAACCCAGAACTTGGAGGAGATGATGAACTCCATGTGTCTGACTTCCACTTCAGAATCCTTCAATTTCCCCAGCCTGTTTACCCACTGACTTCCCTTCTCTTTCTTGCTTTGTCCACCGGGCTTGGCTACAGATCGCCAGTGTGGTGGGGAGCTGGGTGAGTTCACTGGCTATATCGAGTCCCCCAACTACCCAGGCAACTACCCAGCTGGTGTGGAGTGCATCTGGAACATCAACCCCCCACCCAAGCGCAAGATTCTTATCGTGGTACCCGAGATCTTCCTGCCATCTGAGGATGAGTGTGGGGACGTCCTCGTCATGAGAAAGAACTGTGGGTGGCTGCAGAGCTGGGCCAGGGAAGGGCAATCTGTATCTGGTTGAGGGGGAGAGAGAGAAAATTGGTGGTGGAAGAATTGGGGCAATGATGAGTAAGGCCTTGGAAGCAAAGGAAAATAGCAATGAATGCTACATGTCCAATGGAGGGCAGAGTTAAGAAAGCCAGCTTTGGGAGTGGAATTCCAATAGTGTTAAATATTTTACTTTCCTATTCTAGTATTTTTACAGCTCCATTCATTTAAATGTTAAACTTTTCACACTGTGTGAGTGCCTGGGTGTCAAAGAACAGGCCCAGGGCTGTGAGAAAGGATAAAGGATATGTGTAGGGGTGTATGGAGGGGGCTAGGGGAGCTATGCATATGAGGGAGGGCCTCTGTCAGCCTGAGTCCTCGCTCTAGGAGGACTTGGGGAGCTTGCCCAGCTTTCTCCTGACCTTCTGCTTACCTTCCCAGCCTCCCCATCCTCCATTACCACCTATGAGACCTGCCAGACCTACGAGCGCCCCATTGCCTTCACAGCCCGCTCCAGGAAGCTCTGGATCAACTTCAAGACAAGTGAAGCCAACAGCGCCCGTGGCTTCCAGATCCCCTATGTTACCTATGATGGTGAGCAAAGGCAGGAGAGCCAGGGAGGTGGGTGAGAAAGGGCAGGTTCCAGGGTCTCAAAGGGAGGAGGAAGAGTTCTCACTCATCGGCCCCTCCCCCTCATGGACTTTGCAGAGGACTACGAGCAGCTGGTAGAAGACATTGTTCGAGATGGCCGGCTCTATGCATCTGAAAACCACCAGGAAATTTTAAAGGCGAGTGAATATTAACAATAATGACAGCCAGTGTTTAATGAGCATGTAACAATTGGCAGGCAATATGCTAAGTGCTTACTTGAATATTCCCTTTGATATACACAACATGGAGTAGGTACTTTCATCATTCCTAATAAAAAGCCTCTCATCTTTATGGATGAGAAAGCTAAGGCACAGAGAATTAGAGAACGTGCCCCAGTGGTAAAGCTGGAATTTGAGCCCAAACCCATCTGACTGCAGTGTCAGCCATACTATCTTACACTCTGGGGAAGAAAAAGGGAAGATGAGATGAAACGTCCTCTGCCTCTTCCACCAATGAATATATGGAAAATGAGGTTTAGAAAGATGCTTTTGGGATTTCCCTGGCAGGGAGCTCCCTCTTCAGTTCCCAGAGAAAAACAGTGCTCTTGTACAGCGTTTCTCAGGGTTAATTCAGTATGCTGCTAAGTTGCTTCAGTCGTGTCCGACTCTGCGCAACCCCATAGATAGCAGCCCACTAGGCTCTTCTGTCCCTGGGATTCTCCAGGCAAGACCACTGGAGTGTGTTGCCATTTCCTTCTCCAATGCATGAAAGTGAAAAGTGAAAGTGAAGTCACTCAGTCATGTCCGACTCTTAGCAACTCCATGGACTGCAGCCCACCAGGCTCCGCGGTCCATGGGATTTTCCAGGCAAGAGTTCTGGAGTGGGCTGCCATTGCCTTCTCCAGTATAGACCTCTTTTAAAGGAAAAGAAATGTTTCCAATATTGAAGGGTGGTCTGGATACTCAGGTCCATGGATCCCAGTTTGAGAATGTCTTACTGAAGAAACTATAGTCCTAGTCACAGTATTATCCTTCATAAATTATCAATGCAAAAATGTTATTTTATGATAAATAAAATAATTTTTTATCATCAAAATGAGACACAATGACAAAAATCTCCTAGAACTGGCTGACTGCAAAGAATATCTCAGCAATGCTTCTCAAAGTTTTTAGGGCATCTGAATCCTTATTTCAAATGTGCTGTGAATTCCAACGCATAAAGATGAGGTACCATTTTGATTTAAGTGGAGAGGAGAGGCTGGAAGCTCCACCTCCTGTTTTAAAAATCTCCTGATGCAATGCGAAGAACATTAGCCCAGAAGCCAGAAGAGCTGAGTCCTAATGCACAGTGCTTGCCACCTAGTAGGCTCTCCACACATCATATTGCTGTTTCAGACAGGTGGTCAGGAAAGGCCTCTGAGAAGAGACCAGAATGAGGTAAAAGGCTACCTATTAGAAGATCAAGAGAGGATAATTCCAGACTCAGGAGCATGGGAGCCATACAGCATGTTCAAGAACCTTGAGCCCAGTGTGGCTCAGCAAAGCAAGGAAGAATCAAGGGGGATATGGGAAAGACAACAGTACACAGATCACATCCCATCGATGGGGCACACAAGGGATTCAGCTTTGCTGAGTCATAAAGAACCCAGAGAAGTGTTTAGAATAGAAAAAAGAGACCTAATTAAAAAACAAAAGCCATTCTGCTGCTGCAGGGGATAGGGAGGGAGAACAGTCTGTAGAAGGACAAAAGTAGGGGGAAGTATGGCAACCAGTTAGGAGGCTATTGCCAAATGAAATGATGGTCTTGGACAGGGTGGTAGCTATGGAGATAGTGAGAAGTGGTCGGGCCCCGGATATATTTTTAAAGGTAGAATCAATAGGTTTTGCTGTGGTTGTGAGTAAGAGAGAGGAGTCAAGGATGGC
This sequence comes from Nanger dama, assembly GCA_917880005.1. Classification (NCBI taxonomy): domain Eukaryota; kingdom Metazoa; phylum Chordata; class Mammalia; order Artiodactyla; family Bovidae; genus Nanger; species Nanger dama. The sequence continues at coordinate 9,474,241 of CAKJTW010000033.1, forward strand.
TCCAAAGACTGAGACTAAGCAATGGAAGGATGGAGCTGCCACTGACCTGAGTTGCAGAATTCTAAGGAGCAACAGATGGTGGGATGGGATCCATAGTTCACTTTTGGATATGCCTATTAGGCATCAAGAGGGGCTGCTGCTGGGTGGAGGCTGGTGGTCCTCTTTCCCACCACTGACATTGATGCTAATATTGCCACTTGCCATCCTCTGCAGGACAAGAAGCTCATTAAGGCCTTCTTCGAGGTGTTGGCCCACCCCCAGAACTACTTCAAGTACACAGAGAAGCACAAGGAGATGCTGCCAAAATCCTTCATCAAGCTGCTCCGCTCCAAAGTTTCCAGCTTCCTGAGGCCCTACAAATAGTGTCCCTAGGCCCAAGACCCAGGTTTTGAAGCCCCCAGACTCTTTAGCCTTCAGAGCCAGCAGCCCCCACCCTCAGATGAGGGACTCCTTCTGATCTCTCTTTTGGAGAGGAAAAAAAGTCTCCATATAGACTTAGCGCTCTCCCTTTCTGTTCCTCTAGCTTCCTTTCCTTGTCTCCTTTGGCCTCGCTCTTTCTCTTACTTTCTCACTTCCTACATGCTCCTGGAAAAGCCATTCAGTGCTGGCTCTGTTCTCCCGAGGGGTGGAGGGATGGTATCCCACTCCCCTCCCTAGCCACACTGCCTATTTCACCAGCCCATATCCTCAGCCCTGTCATCTTGGAAGGGTGCTTGAGGCCCACGGAGGAACTGGGTCTACTGGAGGAAGGGGAGGAGGGGCTTCTGCTGTTAGAGGTTGTGCCTTGCTAGTCAGGAGCCAAAATGTCCCCTGACTGTGCCCCTCTCCCACCCAGGGATATTCTAACAGCCCAGGATTCTGCCAAAGAAGCCTTTGACTTAGAGGCTTAATGTTGGCACTCATCCTCTGGGACACCTGGTTTGAGCTCTGGACCACCCACACAGCCAACTTTCCTATCTATGTGCAGCTCCTCTCCTTCTTGGCCCATGTCTGCCTGGGGTCCAATCCATGAGGGCTTACAAAAGGCCCACACTACTGGCTAGTGGACACCAACTGAATGAAGAAGAGCAGCAGGAATTACCATGTTGAATATGCAGCTGTTGCTCCCCAAGACAAAGATTCTCTCTGCAGGACAGAAACCAAGTTTTCTAGCATCGCCCAAAAAAGAAAACAAAAGAAAATGTGTCCTTTAAAGGACTACACTACAGAACGATTGGAAGCCAGCCTCAAACACTAATCCCTTTTCTTACTTGTCTTCCCTGGCCCAGCCATTCCCTTACTCCCACCTGAGTGCTCCCTGGGGGAGCCTCACTCCTCATGCTAAGTGTTGCCCTTAAAGAAACTTGACTGCTGACCAAAAGCCAGTCTGGGCCTTGCCCCTAGAGTTGTCTTTCCCCTGCAGTCCTGGATGGCTTGTGGGCTCCACCAAAGAGGACCCTGCTCTGTAGCCAGCCCAGAGCCACCTACCTCTGGCCCCAGGCCATGGGCAGCAAGAGGAATGTGTGCACTTGGCGAGCCTTCTGCCCACCTTGTCCACATCTAATAAGTGCAATCTTCTTGAGTCTTTCTATGTTGACTAGAGGGAGGGGTTTTTGTTTTCTGGTCTTGTTTTTTTGTTTTTGTTTCTTTCTCCTCTATTAGAATAACCCTATTTATAGCTGCCCAAGAGAGAAGAGTGTATGTGTGGAGTGGAAGAAAAAGGTTTTGAATCTCATGAGCCTTGAGTGCTGGAGCATCTGATCTGTCCCTGCTCCACCAGCAGAGACACCTGATGTGTAGGACAGTAACTATGGGGACTTGGTGGAGCAGTAAGGAGAGGGACCTGTGTTTGCTAAACCAATCCCACCATCCCTATGCCTCCATGGATTCAGCATGGACCTCAAGACTGTAGAGGCCAATGGAATTGGTTAGTGATCCTCTACCCCGAGTAGGGAAAGCCTCCATCTTTTCCCTGCTCTCATCCATTTTGCCCCTGATGTGCACGAGGAAGAAGACCAGGACAAACCCCCTGGGGACAGGCTGACTCAGGGCCCTGAGGCCAGAGACGAGGCTGTGGGAGCCAAGAATAGGACAGTTATCCAGGCATGGAGTTGTTTGCCTGACCTTGGCCATTCTGCCTACCCCTGTTTGCCATTTCCTCTTGGAGCTGACTTCAAGCCTAGCTTCCTCAACTACTGCTTTTCAAAAGGAAGAAGAATCAAGTCCATGCTCAAGTCCAGATCCTTCACACACTCCACCTCAGTCAGTGCTACCTGTAAAATTATTTTCCATTTGCTCCTTCTAATTCCCCCAAAGCTATACCCCTATTCAATCAAAAGCTAACAGTTGACTCCTATGGCTCACTTCTAATGACTATCTCAAGCTATTGTTCCTCAAAGAGGCTCAACAGTGAATAAAGGAACCAGCACGTGCTCCCCTTTTGCCCTACCCCCACTCCCGCCCCAAGTCAGTAGCATTCACCAGCCTTAGGCAGTAGGTAACCAATGTCACAGCTAGATCCACTGACATCCATTAGCCATCCAACACCATGGCCTGGGGGTGGAGTATCTGGCTGCCTTTGTCTCTCTGGGCCAAAGAAGGCTCTGCTATAGAGATACAAAATGGTTGCTTCCAAGCAGGTAAATGGTCATTTAGTAGAAGGATCCACACTTTGCAGGAAATGCCATGAAAATTGCTTTAACCAACTCTGATCATCATTCTCCACCGGAAGCTAGGATAACTTTCTGATTCCTCTCTCCCTACCATTTTGCATCTCTCTCAAAGCCAGAGTGCTTCCCAATACATGCCTTCAGGGCCTGGCTCCTTGCTCTTCTTTCCTTTCCTGTCACCCCATACACAGAAACACACTTCCTCTAACCATTTATTCCATGGTTTCTGGGGCTTACAAATGATTTCCACAGTATGGAAAGTATAGACCACCAAGTTTCTTAACTAATGGCAAGACAGATCCTGGAGACCAGATGAAGATCTACTAATGTCCACCAAATTTTATTTTTAATTTAGGTTGTCCAAGTTGGGAGTTAAGAATCCAGGCAAAGTTGCTTCTGTAGGCCCAGGGGCATTAAACTAAGAGTTAGTAGACTGAGAGGTCCACATTCAGAGACTCTCTAGGCCTTTACAGGTCAGAAAAAGAGGGTTTTTATCAGTGTAGGGAAGTAGGAAGATGGTGTAAATGGGAATCCTTCATGAACAAGCCAAGAGGTATTTGTAGAGTAACAGTATTGACCCTATATAACTGAGGTCTCATTTATCTTAGTACAAAACCTGTCCTGATTTGAGTCTCAGAATGGGAAGCCATTCCTGCAAGGGCTCCAAGCACCAAGTGATGCGTATCAGAAAGGCACTTATGACTTCAGCAATATAGCCATCTCTTTTTACTTCTCTTCCTCCATTTTTTTGTATTATTGGGCCAGGCCCATACCCAAAACCTAGAGGAACAAAGTCAGGAGAAAACTGACCAGAGCCTGGACTTGAACTGCCCTGCCCCAGGCCTACAAACTCCCAGAGGCTGACATCAAGCTGTGACTGCTCTGACTCCCTCAGGACTGGATTAGTTTGAGGTGTTGGAGGTTCAGATTTCATTGCTGAAAGTTCAGTAGTATAGCCCTGGTCTTTAGCACTAATGAAAGTTTTCATATCTAAGAAGTTCTCTCCATACACATGTTTGAGGTGACTGGAGATTAGGGAGCCATATCTCAAAATGTCAGAAAACATGGAGTGGTGAAACTTCTGTATTTGCTGCTTAACCTCAATATAGCAGGCTCAAACTAGAGAAAGGGAGACAATGTATAACTGACCATAAGCAGAAAATAATGTTAACCTGCTTGGCTTCTTTCTTAAGCATTGTGAGAGAAAAGTGGAAGCAAACAACAGAAGGATAGTCTTAAATTTTACTTGTCTCAGAGGTAGCATACTCTGTCCTTGGGCCATTATTTGGACTAGGAACCCTCTACAAAAATATTTGATAACAGGGACTATAACCCCCAGTTCTGTTATCAGCTTATCTAGACAACACGGATCATAACCGTTTAGATAAACCAAAAACATTCTTCTGTGTGAGCTGAACTTAAGTTTCGAAAATAATCATTACCATGTGGGAGGCTTTTTTCTTTAATGCAGAAGAAATCTCAAAATATTTGTATTTATATCTACCTTCCACTGCTGCCGATATAGTAAGCATCTCCTACACCACAATAAATGATGCAGTTCATAGAGTATTTTGCACTTGGGGGAAAAATGTATCTGAACTTGTAAAAAGAAATGTTTGGATTTTGTATTGTCCTTTTTATAATTATTATTAAACTACTAAATGAAACGCCTCAGCCTGGCATCTTTTCCTGTCTCAATAGTTTACCCTAGAGCTAAAAAAGCTTTGAAGAAAAAATGTGTCTTCTGGCTTTCAGACAGGACTTACCCCAATTTTTCATTTATCCTTCTTATTCATAATGATTTTAGAATCTGAAAAGGCTTGTCTATTTTAAAAAGCAGTATTGAGAATTATCCTGAGTGCAAGAAATTTGTAGCATCATTGCTCATCATAGTACAGGACCCAAAATCTAACCATAAGACTTCCCTAGCTATCCAGTGGTTACCACTTCGCTTTCAATGCAGGCGGTGCAGGTTCCATCCCTGATTAGGGAGCTAAGGGCCAAAAACCCAAAATGAAAAACAAAAGCAATATTGTAACAAATTCAAAAAAGACTTTAAAAATGGTCCACATTAAAAACAACAACAAAATCTAACCATGGTTCACCTTCCTACTTTAGATGTCCCATTTCTAGCAAAGCACCAACACAGAGTCACCAGGGTTTTCTTTCTATTCAGTACACTCTTGGTCACAAACAACCACTACCAACATTAGTACATACGACATAGGAAAGTAATCTCTAATCTCTTAAAAATGAATAGTCTCAATTTCTAGGCTCAGAGATGATTGTTGCAATTATAGAATTCCATGCCATGAAAGTTTATTGGATTTAACAGTTCTGTGATATAGCCATTTAAGAGGAACAAGGAAAAATCAACTCGATCAAAAACTATGCATCTAAAAAAAAAAAACCCACATCTATAAAGCACGTGAGTGCATTCTATTGCACAGTTACTGAGCTCATCATTGAGTATTAGGCTACCATAGCTTAATAGTAACAGCCATGCTCAAGATCTGGATTCCTCATGTAAGACTGATTACAACTGACCTTTCCACATGGATCTGCCACCAGAAGAGAGAATCCAATCTACTTGGTGATTATGAGTATAAATTAATTCAATGGCATTCTATTTCATACATTAACTTCCTGTAAGTTTGACTCACAACTTTGTGTCAACTGACAAAAATCACATTTTTAGAATTGCAAAGCTGAGGACCATATCCAGGTTCATAGTGAATGACTACACCAACTTGGGGTCATCTTCTCTGACTTCTTTCTTGCTGCTGCTCCTGCTATCACTTCAGTCATGTCTGACTCTGTGCGACCCCATAGACAGCAGCCCACCAGGCTTCCCTGTCCCTGGGATTCTCCTGGCAAGAACACTGGAATGGGTTGCCATTTCCTTCTCCAATGCATGAAAGTAAAAAGTGAAAGAGAAGTCGCTCAGTCGTGTCCTACTCTTAGCAACCCCACGGACTGCAGCCTACCAGGCTCCTCCATCCATGGGATTTTCCAGGCAAGAGTACTGGAGTGGGGTGCCATTGCCTTCTCCGGACTTCTTTCCTAACCCTCTTCTATTCCAAACACACCAAGCCTACACCTCCTCGCTAGGACACTTGCAATTATGTCCTAGAATAATGTATAGTCAGGACCAGTGGACTATGGGTCTGTCTATATCAAACAATCTTTAAAGTGAGGTACATGAAGACTTTCCAAGGAAATCTTCCTAAAGTATGTGAAGACTTTCCAAGGGATACCTTGGCAAGGAAATCAATCTGAGGAGAGTTTTAAGCAAAAACACTCCAGTTTCTCAACTTCTGTAAGAGATCTTCCCTAAAACTAATCTGTTTGAGATCCAGCCAGCATATATACATATTCATGTTATCTCTGTTTCAACTCCTCTTTCACCATAGTCCTTGTCTTACTTTACAAAAGAAAGGTGTTTCCTTCACCTACACTGAATCTTGACGCAGGGCCCAGAGTGTAGAAACCTGGGGAGTAGAAGGAAGGAGTTGTTTTTCCCTTCATAACAAAATAGTCCCATTACAATCAGTACTCTTATTTCATCTTAGAAAATGTTTCTTATTTTCTACAACCAGGTAACAAAAAAATGAAATTGTTAGCTGCTCACACCATTATTTCCTATTTGGAGTCCACTAGATACATTTAAGTGGAGAAGGCAATGGCACTTCACTCCAGTACTCTTGCCTGGAAAATCTCATGGACGGAGGAGACTGGTAGGCTGCAGTCCATTGGGTCTCGAAGAGTTTGACACGACTGAGCGACTTCACTTTCACTTTCCACTTTCATGCATTGAAGAAGGAAATGACAACTCACTCCAGTGTTCTTGCCTGGAGAATCCCAGGGATGGGGGAGCCTGGTGGGCTGCCCTCTATGGGGTCGCACAGTCGGACACGACCGGAAGCAACTTAGCAGCAGCAAATACATTTAAGAATGATATAATGGTTTTAGTTTAAAACATCAAAATTTGCAGTTAGTCAGAAATTACATCCTCTACAAGTATTTATATGATGGAAAATTTAGGTATCAACTTAGGAATGAACAAGGAAATACATAGTTCTTTAAAATTCTTTTATAGAGTCCATTTTAAAAAATGTCTGAAGACCACCAGCCTATATGGTATATTGTGGAGATGGGGTTCAAAGGTAGAACAGAACCTGCTAGAAATGATCTTCGATCCTGCATTCCAAATTATATTCCTCCCCAGTTCTCCTGAGTACCTAAATTACCCATCATCAGAATCCTACTACTTCAAATTCAGACACTGGTTTCCCACAATTTTTGTTGTGTAAGAGAGCCAATTACCAAACAGATTAGGATCCGCAAGGAATATGAGAAAGGATAGATGTATTTTTATTATAGAAAAAGGTGGTGGGGGTACAAATTAGGACACCTAAGAGTTTCTGCTCTATGCCTATCCAGAAGTTTATGCTACAGGACAAGCTACTATATTCTCTATCTAGGTAAAGTTAATAAAAGTTAATAAAATACCTTGTTAAACTTCCACCAAAAAGAAACAGGGAGGGGGCACCTTAAAGGTCAGGTTGCTTATTTCTGTACCAGGAGGAAAGAAAGGTGGCTCCCAGGGGGGGAGGTATAGAATCAGGATTGCAGGAGACTAAGCCGGGGTCGAAACCGGGAAGATCCCCTGGAGCAGGGCACAGCTACCAAATCCAGTACTCTTGCCTGGAGAATCCCATGGACAGAGGAGCCTGAGTGGCTCCTCTGACCCCATACGGTCGCAGAGAGTCCGATACGAGTGAAGCAACTTAACACACAGCACACAGAAAGGATTAATTATTAACCACAAGAATAGGCCATCAATTGTCACTCATCCCCCACTAAGCTGAGAACTTGATGAGAACAACAGCCCCAGTTCCACCTCTGGAACTGTGGTGCCCAAACTAGGAAGAGGCGGAACAGAGAATGTCTAAAACTGAAAGGAAGGCTTTGTGGAAAGCAATCACTCATGCCTCCTATGGCATCTTTAGCTACCACAGACCCCAAACACAGTAGTTTGTAAACGTTTCTAGTTTATTGGAATACTCCCTTCAAAAAAAATTTTTTAAGTTAAATTTTTGGGGGAGAGGGGAGAGAGGAGACAAAAGAAAGGAGTTCAAGTCTAAAAGGACAGAGAGGGTAAAGCTTCTCACCTCATTCGTCCAGTCACCCAATTCCTCTTCTAAGAGGCAACCATTACCAGTTCCTCATCTAACTCTTCTCTTATTTATTTTTACCAAAGCTCACTCTAACTTTGTTTGAAAATCCTCCAATCATAGTCCCTCCTGGTGACAGGGGGAATCCATAAAAGGCCCTGGCTTTGTTCACCCCGAATAGAACCTACGAGGGTCAGTAGTAGCTGGTTTTGAGGCTGGGATGGGACTGACGGGGGAATGAGAGTGAGAGAACCCGAGAGGACCATCAGGGCGCACTCCCTAAACAGGCGAGTCCCTCACGGCTCCTCGACGTCGTCCCTTTCAATAAGGTGCTAGTAATACCTGCAGTTGCTTCCTTCACGGGGTGGGTCGAAGATCGCAGGCAGTGCGTGCTGACTGCGAACAGCAAAGCGCCTCAGGACCCTAAAGGCGCAGGAGGCCGCCTGGCGGCTCTGAGCCCTGAGGAGAGGCAGGGCTTCCCTCACAATCTGCCCCTCCGGCCCTCCCCGGCACCAGGAGCGCACCTTCTCGCCCGCAGGCGGCCGACGTGACGGCGCAGAGCCCGCGGAGCCTCGGACTCCTCCCCGCGCCCGCCTCAGGCCTCAGGTGACCGAGTCCCCTCTTCAAAGGAACAGGTGGCGGCTCCTTATTGCTATAGAGACGACCCGGCTCGCGAGCCGCGCCCAGGCCCTGACCGGGGCGTCGTGACGTCATCACGCCCTCCCCGGGCGCCCAGCCTGGCGGGCGGTGCGTCACCCGGGTCGGGGGGCGGGGCGGGGCTCTGAGGGGCACGGTTCAAGACCCCGGCCGCCCGGGCTCCGGCGGCCCGGGAACCGGGATAAGCGAGACGGCTGCCGCCGCGACTCGGGGTGCGGGGTGGAGCCTGCCCTGTATTTTCTATACGGGTTCCGGGGCTCGGTGGAGGCCCGCCGAGAGGAGAGGAAAAGTGCGGCGGCCCTGGAATCTGGATATCGCGCGAGGCAAGCGGCTCGCGGGCGGGCGGGCTATGGCGCAGGCGGGTTGCGGGGCCGGCGCTGGTGGCGGGGCCCGGTGCATGGCGGTCTGTCGGCGGAGTCGCCCTCGGGGGCTGTCAGGTTGGTGGCTGCGGGAAGAGTGGGTCCACCGTGCCCAGGTGGGAGGCCGGGCGGGCGCAGGGTCCCGGGAAGGTCCTGAGCCTGGCGTGCCCACCCTCCTCTGGCCCTGTAGCTCGGTGGCCGGACTGCTGGTCGGCGGCCTGGCCCTCCCCGCACCTCGGGTCCCGGCCCCCATCCCTGCCCCCCAATTCCGCCGTGCGACTCCTGCCCTGTGACTCCCACACCCCACCGTGTGACTGCGCCCGCCCCCCACCTCTGACCCCCCACCCACTGACCCGAAGACCTCACCAGCTAATCCTCACTTCTTACTCATTGACTCTGGCAATCCAGGAACTTCCCCGCACTGCCCAGGGGCCCACCAACACAGTGACTCCCCCAGCTCTGAGCCAGTGACTGACGACCAGACATCCCCACACCCTCGCAAACCTTACTGACTCCACCAGTCTGGTAACCCGACCAGTTCTACCCTGTATCCCCCCACACACACAAACTTGGTGACTCCCCTCAAACCTTTTCTGAAAGTGAAGTCGCTCAGTCGTGTCCAGCTCTTTGCGACCCCATGACCTGTATAGCTTACCAGGCTCCTCCCTCTATGGGATTCTCCAGGCAAGAATACTGGAGTGGGTTGCCATTTCCTTCTCCGGTAACTCCTAAACTCAGCCGTCTAAAATAGTTTCTCACCCAGTCATCTTCTAGGTAACCCTCAATATCTGATAATCCATTCTTTTCCCTGTAACTTCATGACCTCATTCCATGTTCCGCCTTTATCCTGAAGTCACCTCCACTGACATCCCTGTCTGCACTTCAGCCCCCAAGTGTTAACCAGCACATGACTTAACAAGTGCTGTAGCACGGAGCTGGTGCCCAGGAAATTATAGCGATGAATATGAAGCAGATGTAGTTGGAGGCATCAGAGAATCTGGATTGAGTATGTGGTCCCAGATTCAAGTCCTAGCTCTGCCACTAGAAGTCCTTTCCTCTCTCTGGACCTCAGTTTCTCGTCTCTATTATGATAAGATTGGGTTAAATGACCTCAGTTTCCTTCCAGCTGTGAAGTTCTGCAATTCTCAATCAAGATAATATTTGTTTGCAATCGTTTTTGTATTCCTAGCTAGAAGTTTACTGTTGTAACCTTACCCCAGGGGCCACTCACTTCTTAACCTTATTCCTTCACTCCTGTGACTCCCTACACAATAAATAGGCTGTACCCATTTCCCTTGATCAGGCCTCATCAGTTAACATGTTTGCAAAGCAGGATAAGAGTGCTTCAGCTTGGGGTATTGATGTGATTAGAGACCTCCCCTGGTTTGACTCTGGCCCTTAAGCTATGATGCCTTGGGCATATCTTTTAGCTTCAGTTGTCACCTCTCCTCCTGGAGGATAACAGTAGTGCTTGAGGTTCAAGCACTTGGCACCAAGGCTAGCCTAAGGGAGCCTTTAAGTATATGCTGAGAAGCTCTTATGGGTCTTAACTCCATCCTGGGTGCTAGGGAGTCAGCAGACAATGAATGCAGGCCCCATACTTTGCATTATCTTTGTACCCCTAAGCTCTTGGAATCCCTGTCCTCTTAGGTCTCCTATGGCCTCCTCACTTCTTTGGCTCTTGACTCTGGTATCTGCTTAATGAAGATTAGCACTAAGTGCTGAGCACCTACTGTGTACCACGCTTTGTATGTGTAAATTAAGTTTTCCCTTCACAAACCCAAGACGTGATTCTTCCTATGTCTACCACTGTCTCCCATATTTTGTTTGTTTTGATTTAGTTTTTAAACAAATGACGAACCTGGAACTCACACAGATGAGTAGCAGAGCTGGCATCTGAACCAAGGATCTTCAAAACTCTTTTGATCTTAAACCGACCTGGGTTTCCAAGTTACCCTCAGCCCCTTGTTCCTTATTTTCTAATAATTCCCTAAGCCCAACATCAACACTTGCCATGACCTCCAAGGTTTCTATTAATATTAACCTTTGCTGCATGGCTTGGTGTCTTCCTCAACCGGTTAGTCATAACTTCTGACCCCCAAGTGTCCTGAGACCCCTGCTCTTTAGTACCTCTCTTTATCCTTTGTCCAAATATCCTCTCACCCTATGAGTCCTTGGAGCTCCCACTTATCCTAAGGCGTCTCCCCATCTCACTGGCACTTTACCCCAAATCCTCTCATCCTAAGTCTGCTTACCCCCAGGTATTCTTATAAATAAGAGATTTCCTATCTCTTATGCGTGTCCAGCTGCTTCCCTTCTGCCATCCATAGCTACATCCTATTACCCCAAACCTTTATCTAGTGACCACTTCACCAAGCTTCAGTGAAGTGACCCCTTTCCATTCCAGTGGGAACCCATCCTTCATAATCGGTACACCCTCCCATTCAAAGGTCCCTCCTTTTCACACCCTGTTCAATGTCTTGTGAGATCCTGCCTCTCAAGATTCTTGGATCACGTGGCATCTTTCTCACTTCCATCAGTGATCTCCTTTTCAAACCAGAATCGTCCCTTTCCTTATCCCTATTCTGTGCCCCATCCATTCTCACAGTGCCTTTTTCCTACCTTACTCTTTTTCTCTCATGCATCCTCACCTCACCAATGTTGGTAACACTGATTATGATGTAAACCTTTCTTCCATCTAAATTCTTCCCTTCTTCCACTCTCCTGTGCATCTAATTCCAGGGGTGCATCTAATGACCATGCACTTTCTCCTTCTTACACAGCCTGGCCAACCAAACCTCATTGGTTTGTCCAAAGAGCTGCACTCTTCTGATAATAGATCACTAAGGTCACAGTCCTTTAGGTAGCCAGGAGAGAGTTCTTGGGAAGTCCTTCTGAATCCATCTAGCCATGTCTCCTTGACAAAGTCTCTTCTGTTTATGAAGCTGCTTGTTGTATATGCTCTCAAAGAGTAGAACACTTGGATTGTCAGCCTTGAGGTAGCCCCATTGTTTTCCAAACCCTGGGAGGACTTTCCAGTTCTCTGCCACCAGGAGACTGGATGGTAAGTAGCAACATGTGACATGAAAGATCCACTTCCAGAAGTCTATTCTGTGGGTCACTGAATTCTCTGATCCCATATAATATACGTATTGGCTGTATAGCAATAAATTCAGCAGAAGGCAAAATTAGAGTTAAGGAAGAGGTAAATCTTAGGGTCTGCAAATTCTGTGAATTGATTTTTTAAAAGGAACTTTTGCCTTGAAAAGTGAAAAGTGAAGTCGCTCAGTCGTGTCCGACTAGTAGCGACCCCATGGACTGCAGCCTACCAGGCTCCTCTGTCCATGGGATTTTCCAGGCAAGAGTACTGGAGTGGGTTGCCATTTCCTTCTCCAGAGGATCTTCCCCAACCGAGGGATCGAACCCAGGTCTCCCACATTGTAAGCAAGACGCTTTACCGTCTTCGTTTAATCTCAGGCTAGAATGTATTCTGCCTTGGATGTTAGTTATTTCTACTCCATCTTCTCACCCAACACCCATCCTCCACCCCCTAACTGTGATTTCCTTAAGAACAGAGGCTGGGTTTTCTTATCTTCTGTCATCTTAATCCTGTCCCTCATATGTAGCAGGTAGTCAGTAAACACTTACTGGATTGAACAAGCTCATTCAGAAATTCTGCCTCAGATACAAACAAATGAAAACAGCTCATGTCTACATCTGTTTTGTAGCTACAAAACCCTTCTCCCCAAATCCCTCCAAACTTGGTAAGTGGCAAGTCCTTTGATTTAAACAGTCTGGAATTTAGATACTTCCTTTTTAGTCATTGCTTTGGTGAGAGAATGGGTGTAAATCACTTTTTTTTAAACTATATTTCTGGTAAGATTAAAGAAATTGGTTGATATAGTTGCTACAATACAGTGTTAACGAGACCAGAGTGTGTCATATGTAGATCAGTTCTCAAGAAAACAGCTTCATGAAATACTTAGTGGGGGTTGCAGAGACAGAATAGAAGAAACCAAATTGACGTAATGTTGGTAATTGTTGAACTTGGGTAATGGGTTCATGGAATTCATTATACTATTCTTTCTACTATTCTGCATGTTTGAAATCCATAATAAAGAGTTTGAGAAAGAAGAAGAGGACAGCTAGGTGAACATGTGCAAGTTTAGCACTGTTACCTTGAAAGAACATATCTCAAAGAATATCTCAAAGCAGATGAGTTGCTGTTAAACTGAGTCAGTACTACTATCTAGTCCCAACCTATTTTTGACCTCTTCTGTTTATGAGGTATCAGGAAGCCAAAGCCAAAAATTAGCACTATGCAGAATTGTACCATCCTGGCAACAAGCACCTGTTGCCCTGGTCCTGCCTTGCTTTCCAGCCCAGACCTGGTTTCTTGTAGTAAGGGACTGGGCTGGACCTAAGAAGAAGGAGAAGTTGTGCAGGGAGTGAGGGACAGGTCAGAGCTCAACCAGGGTCTTCCCCTTCTGGCCTGAACCCTTTAGATTACTGGGAGATTCTAAAGGTAAGGATGTTCATTCATTCATTGATTCATTTACTCATTCATTCATTCCACTAATGTTTGCTGAATATCTGCTAGAAGCCAGGTACTTTTCTAGTACCGGGGATAGAGTAGTGAATAAAAAAGAGCTCCAGGATTTAAGTAGCTCACCTGTTGGGATGAAGCAGAAGCACATGATAAACAAGTAAAATATATATGGAGAAAATTAAGCAGAGAAGGAAGATAAAGAGTACCAGAAGTCAGGGTATTAAATTTTATTAGGGTGGTCAAGGAAGGTCTCACTGAAAGGGTAACATCTAAGCAAAGACCCAAAGGAAGTTAAGGGGTGAGCAAGGCATTTATCTGAGGGAAGTATATTCCCTCTGCTGTCAGAGAGCAAGTGCAGAGGCCCTGAAGCAAGAGTATGCCTCATATGTTCAGGAGATGTGAGGACACCAGTCATTATGGCTGCAGGAGGGTAAGAGAAGAGAAACACAGCAAGAGATGTGGGTGGGAGGAGATTTGTGGTAAATCATATTAGGCCTTATAGGCCCCTGGATTTTTTGTGAATTGTGAGTGAAATGGGAGCCATGGGAGGGTTCGAGGCACATAAGTGACATGATCTGACATAAAGGATCATTCTGGCTGCTATGTTGAGAATAAGCTGTAGTGGACAAGAGTGGAAGGAAGGAAACTGATTAGGGAACTACTGCTATAGTCCAGGCAAGAAAAGTGGGTAGCTCGGACCCAAAGTAAAGAGCCGAAGCATGAGAAGTGCTTGAATTCTGGATATGTTTAGAAAGAGGAGCCAGTAGGATTTGCTGAAGGATTGGAAGTGGCATGCGAAAGAAATAGAGAAGTTGAGGATTGCTCCGTCACTTTTGGCCCGAGCAGTTTAACAGTAGAGTTCCCATTTACTGAAAGGGGAGCCTGGAAGAAGGGCACACAGCAAGGAAGGGAGCTATGGGGTTCACTTTTGTATATGTCAAGTTTGAGTTGTTTGGGGACATGGAAATATTGAGTAAGCAGCTAGATACACAAGTCTCTTCTACTTGTTAGTGAATGTCTGCCCTTCTGGGAACTGAAAGAACACTGTTACCAGGCCAGAGACAAAGTCATAGAGTGGAAGAACACTGACGGCTCTGGTGTGAGACTCAGCTCTGCCCCCAGGTAGCCACGTGATCCTTTGAGGACTCCTCTGGCAGCTCTGGCCTCTGTCTCTTCGTTTGCAGAATGACTGCTTTAGACTAGAAATGAGCTGTCTTCTCAGCCCCTCCCACTGTGAGAGCTGATGAAGCAATGCTTAGAGCAAGTGAGATAATGTATCTGTATATCTGAGAGTATGTTGGAAACTGCTGAGCTCTACACAGGGTAATATTATTGGTGTTGAGTCCTCCCTTCCTTCACTAAAGCAATACCCAGTGAATGCCTGCCATGTTCTGGGCTCTGGACACAGAGGATCCAATGACAGGGAGATATATCTGTGCCCTCATGGAACACTGCAGACGAGCCGCCTGGTGTAGTAACTTCATTGCTGAGTGCGGAAGAAGTGGCTGGAGTCTGATGGTCGGTCTAGTGTGGTGTTGGCCAGGGAAATCTTGTTCTTGAACTGGGTCTGGGAGAAAACTTTGCGGCTATCATAGATGAGGCAAGGTGGTAATTCAAGTGAGGAAAAAAATGGGCATCCGTCTAGGGCTGGAGAAAGAGCTGGAATGGTGGGGTTCAGTTCCTTCCCTCTTCCATTCGTTCACTCAGCATTTACTCTTCTGCCAGGAACTTCTTCTAGGGAGCTTATGTCTCTGCAGTAGATGAAGGGTTTCAAAGCCAATCTCAGAAGTTTCAATCAGATCTGATTCACAAGTGGAGCTCATTTAGGATTCAAATTTGAGCTAAAGAGTTCAGTTAGCTATGTGACCTAGTAGTGTTATTCATTTAGTATCTGTGGGCACATTCTCTGTAAGGTGCTAATTAAGCCAAAAAGCTTGCTCTCTAAGAACTTGAATTATAAGCAGTTTAACAGTAAGTAGGAGTGTATTATTTTCATCCCAAAAGAGTTAAGTTTGAGGGAAAAATAACATAACTGACAGAGTAATCCCTTCACTGCATCTGGAAGCACAAACATTTTATCCTGTATCATTTAGATGTTTATGTTTCTATTTAAGGAGAGTCTCTGACCAACTAAACAAGAATATAAAATATAAGGACTTCTTTGGCAGTCCAGTGGTTAGGACAGGTTAGGACTCTGTGCTTCCATTGCAGGGGGAAAAGGTTCAATTCCTGGTCAGAGAACTAAGATCCTGCATTCTGTATGCCTTGTGGCACAGTGAATAATATTTTTTAAAAATACAAGATACAGCCCATCTCCAGAGAAGGCAATGGCAACCCACTCCAGTACTCTTGCCTGGCAAATCCCTTAGACAGAGGAGTCTGATAGGCTCATGGGCGACCTTATGGGGTCGCTAGGAGTTGGACACGACTGAGCAACTTCACTTTCACTTTTCACTTTCATGCATTGGAGAAGGAAATGGCAACCCACTCCTGCATTCTTGCCTGGAGAATCCCAGGGACGGGGGAGCATGGCGGGCTATAGTCCATGGGGTCCCAAAGAATCAGACACGACCGAGCAACTAACACTTTCAACTTTGAATGAACCGGTCACTCACAAAATGAGAGTGGGTATGTAACCAGCATCTTGTGCAAGTAGCTCTTGTTTTCTGTCCTGTCTTTTTCTGGGATGAATGTTAGACCTTAGCGCCTGAACCTTTTCTGGTGGGGTTAAGCATTGACAGATTGTTCTCTGGAGAACCTGCAGCCCCTATGGTGCCATCAGCAATGCACACTTGCGCTCGCCTCTCCTGGCCTTGCCAACATCTATGGTTGGATATTTCTTTTTTTTTTTTTAATTAATAGACTATTTCTTAGAGAAGTTTTAGGTTTATAGAAAAACTAAACAGAAAGTACAGAGAGTCCCTGTATACTCCCTTTTTATACACCCCCTACCCTAACCCTCCCAGTTTCCCCCAGTTAGCGTCTTACATTGGTGGAGTATATCTGCTACAATTGATGAACTGATGTGGAGGCATTATTATTAACTAAGTCTATAGTTTACATTTTGGCTCACTCTTTGTGTTGTACACTCTAGATTTTGACAGGTATACAATGTCAAGTATCCACCATTACAGACTTATGCAGAATAGTTTCACTGCTCTAAAAATGTCTTATGCTGTGCATATTCATCCCTCCCCTCCTTCCCCTGCACCCTTGACAACCACTGATCATTTCACTGTCTCTAAGTTTTTTCTTTTCCAGAATATCATATCATTAGAATGATACTGTATGTAACCTTTTCAGACTGGCTTCTTTGACTTAGCAAAGTGCATTTTAAGGTTCCTCTATGTCTTTTCGTGACTTAATAACTTTTCTTTTTATTGCTGAATAATGTTCCATAGTATGAATGTACCACAGTTTGTTTATTGAAGGATGTCTTGATTGCTTCCAGTTTGGGGCAGTTATGAATAAAGCTGCTATAAACAGCCATGTGCAGGTTTTTCTGTAGACATAAGTTTTCAACTTATTTGGGTAAATACCTAGGAATAGGATTTCTGGATCTTACTGTAAGAATATGTTTAGCTTTGTAAGAAACTGCCAAACTGTCTTCCAGAGTACCATTTTCCTATGCCATTTTGCATTCCCACCAGCATTTGGAGTTTTCAGTGTTTTGGATTTTCAGCTCCTGTAATAGGTGTGTAGTGATATGTCATTGTTTATTGGCTGTGAATACTTTCACTTTGATTTTTGGTAATTCAATAAGTATAATATCATCATGATGATTGTTTCTTGTTCTTTAATTACAAATGAGAATGAACCATTTTTGTGTGGTGTTTACTTAATATTAGTGTTTTTTGCTTGTGTGGATTCATATTGTAGCCTTCTTTGTCCAGGGGAAATTTGGTATTATTCTCAGAGGTTTGTAAGTGTCTGCCGTGGCTTTTTCTCCTTCTAGTTTTCTTTTATTGTGGTAAAATACACAGAACATAAAGTTTGCCATTTTTAAGTGTGCAGTTCAGTTACATGTGTTTTTTTATTTTATTGGAGTATAGTTGATTACAATGTTGTATTAGTTTCTGCCGAACAACAAAGTGAATCAGTTATACATGTGCATATATCTGCACTTTTTAGATTCTTTTCCCACATAGGTCATTACAGATTATTAGTTCCCTGCGCTGTACAGTAGGTCCTTATTAGTTATTTATAAGTTACGTGTATTTTTAATATCATGCCTTATATTTTATTTCTTTAATATTTCCCCCTAATGCTGAGGGTTTTTTTAAAGCCAACTCTTCTGACTTAGATTTCTTATGCTTCAAAGGGCCAAAACTACCTCCTCTTCCTGTTTGAGATCTGGATATTATTCCATTTTGATTAACTGATAATATAAATTTAACCTTTTTGTCCTAGAGTGGTTTTAAATAACATGTTTCTAAATAACTGTGATGATCCAGTCCCTTCTGAAACTGTTAAATAGCCCTTCTCAAGCACACAGTGACCTCAAGCTGAATTCTAGTAACAATTCAATGTAACCTCCTCATATCTGTATTAATTTGTTTGTTGATATAAAGTGATATCTTTAGGATAACCCTTCCAAATTGCCTTTTTGTTCTGGACTTTTCTTTTCATGGACTAAAGGTGAGTTTGAAACTAAGCCATGATTGCTCTGTTGAGTGTTTACAAACTAAGGTGTTAAATTCACTTAAACATTTGTCTGAAAATTAGATTTTTAAGTTATCTGTTTTAGTTTAAATAAATGCCATTCTGCAGTAAAGGAGACTGTATTTTCATTGGCATTTTTGGAATTAAAAATAATCCATTTTGCCCACCCTTTTCTGTGACTAATTCAAACCTGTAAAATTGCAGTAGCCAAATAGGAACCATACTAAAAAGCACTTTGGGCTTTTAACATCAGTGTGCCTTTTGGAAAGAGATGTTTAGCTGGTGTTTTAAATGTGTTTCTGTTATTAATTTCCTGTTTTCTCTTTAGTTTTTGGAAACTCACAGAACCAAGCCTGTTTCACTACGGGTTTTGTGTGTGCACTGAAGTCTTTTTCTATAATAAAAAATATTGAATCATTTTACTACAGCCCTTCCAAATCTGCTTATTTGTTTGCCACTTGACTCCCTCAGTCTTTGTCCCTCTCAACCTAATGTCGCTTTGTCCTTTCTGAGAAGTTTTCTGTATTTACACATTAGTAATTATCTGAGTGAAAATTGTCATTTTTCCCCAAAGTTGAACATTTCTCTGTTTCCAAGCAAACGTTTTCTTTTTTGGCTCCTCGGTACCCTCTGGGCTGACAGAGTCCAGAAAGCCTTATTTCAAATGTTCCCAGAATTCGAGTTAGCAGAAAATGATAGACTAGCAAACAGGTGCCTATAGTCCAGGCGAAGCCCTGCTTAGGTGTGGATCAGATTAGATCTGAACCATGACATAGTGGAGAAGCACGTGGCTACTCTGATTTCCCGTCTGTCATACCTCTTATTTTTCTGCTTTGAGGAGACAATTTAAGCCCATCTTTTTCTCAGAGAAAGATTCAGTGTATCTAAAAGTTTTTCTAAATGTTATCTCTCTGGTAACTCTATGTTTACAAGAGGAAACACATTTATATATTATGAAGTCATAGAGCTGTTTCCTGCACCAGAACCAACAATAGGTTAAGTTCATTTAAAAATGTAACAAACAGGAACTGAACTTGCTGCTAATTCTGGGTGTGTCAGTCTCCCTTTTCATCCCTACCTGTTGTCATGGCTCTTATTCTTCACCACACCTCCCCCTAGACTAGCTCTCCATTCAGCTCAGGTCATTAGGGAGCTGGTAAAAATTACACCCTCCAAAAAGAAGACATAGCAGCTACTGCTCCCCCTCCCCCATCTCCCCCTGCCCTTTGTCAGAGGGCCACAGGAGTTACAAATCTGAGATGTCCAGTACAGGCAGGAACTGTTCAGACCCAGCCATCCTCAGGCAGTGGCAAGCCTTCTTTGGCTTTGCCAGTGTCCCTGCAGTAGTACCCGGGTAGTACTGGCACAGGAGGCTTCAGAGTTGACCATTATTTAACAAAAGAAAGGGAGAAAAATGGCAATCAGACACTTGTATGGGCCTGGCAGCCAAGAAGCAACTTCTCACCATCCACAGTCAGGCACTGTAGGAAGGCGGATTCAGCCATCCGGAAGGGCTAGAGAGCAAGAGGGGGCTGTTTTATTAAAGGTTTATGTTATGAGGCTTAAGGAGGAAAACAGAATATTTAGCCTGGACATGAGAACATGTAAAAGAGTGGGGATTTGTTTTCTTTGAGTCTAAAAGCGTTATTTTGGGAAATGTGGCTGCTAGCTGTTCCCTCCTTCTATGTGGTCAGGTTGAGAAGAACCAGGATTAAGTTGCAGTGGGTGAGGTGAAAGTTAAACAACCAGTATTCAAGTGTTCTAAGAGCTGATGTTGTGTTGCAGTGGATTAGCAAAAGGAGGAAATAAACCAGATATTAAGAGGTATGGACTGCGGGGCCAGCCAGCCTGGCTTAGATCCTGGCTTCAGCACTAACTTGTTCTAGGACCTTGAGCAAATTACTCCACCTCTAAGCTTCAGTCACCTCAGCTATAAAATGGGGATAGTGTACTCACTTCCTCTTAGGATTGTTTTTAAGATTAAAAGAGATAGTATAGAGTACTTTAAACAGCAGCTGACGTGTATTAAGGGCTGTATATTTAATAAATGTAATTACATGAACGGTGGCAAGGATTTTAGGGTCATTTGGGCCAACAGTTCATTTTTCAGATTAAGAGGCAATAACAGGAGGTGAAATTGAGGTTACAAGCCTTTCTGCAGATCCCAGGCTGTTGTCAGTACTCCTAGCTGTTAGAGAAATACTCATTGCTTCAAAAGCATATCCTTTTACGTTCCCCTTTCATCCCCTTCCCTAGAGCCAGCATTTCTCGAGTAATTCCTGTGTGCCTTCACTGTGCTAAATGCTGATGTATGTGACCTCATTTCATCCTGACAGTAACATGTGACGAAGATGCCACTGTTATCCTCATTTTGTTTTTAAGATGTATCATCTAAATTTCAGAGAGGTCCAGTTACTTTCCAAGGACACACAGCTTGAAAGAGGCAAAGTCTAAGTTAGAACCAAGACTGACAGCAGAGCCTGTGTTGTTAACCATGGCACCGATTTTCCTCAGAAAATCTCAGTAGAATACAGATGAGCCAAGTTAAACCAACCATTGCCTCAGCAGCCACAGGGCCGAGCCATAAAGATCTGAGGCTGTTCTGTAATCCCTTTTCAACCTGTAGTCTGCTTTGTTTTCAGACATAGGTCTCTCAGGTGTATTACTTCTGATACAGTGCTGTTAATATGAAAACAGTTCACCAAAAGAACTTCTCTCCCTGGTTAAGAGAATGAAAGTCGAAGTCCTAGAGCAGTCTAATAGAGGCCAGGCCCAGGGCTTTCATGAGGTAGGGACCATGCTGGGGGTCATCAGGACTCTGGGCAACACTGGGGTCAGTGCCAGGATCCGAGTAAACCAGAAAAGATGAGTCATATATTGGAGTTCCCACCTAGACCGATGGTTCCTTACCTCCTTCAATCCCTGGAAGACTCCGATGGTAACCATGACTCCCCTCTTCAGGAAAACATGCAAGCTCACACACCAAAACCGTGTTATCAGGTGGCTTCAGGGTTCGTTAACTCCAGCTAAAAACCTCCGTATTAGGCAGCGGAGTAGACTGCTTAGGAGCACTGCTCTGGTGCCAGGTGGCCTGGATTCAAATCCTTTTCTTTCACTCACTAGCTGTGCAACCTTGAGTAGAGTTTCAAATAATAGTATTTAATTAAAGGGTCATTATGAGGATTAAACAGGTTACCAAATTTAAATGCCTAGTACATGGTTAGCTCCCTGGCCATAATCACTCTCAGTGGCAGTAACATTGCTGTCCCCAGAGCTTAGCCCATTCAGTAAATGTTTATGGACAGAAGGAATGAATCATTCTAGTGGAGATGCCAAGTCTAACACAGAACATCCCCACCAGTGTGTCACAAAGGGGCTATAGTTATTTCAGGATACTTACCCACTCAGCCCTTTGAACTGCCAAAGCTCTAGCTGGTTGTTCATGACTTCAAGCATCAGCACCCAAAGTGTGACATACAAATAGCCTCTCTGGGTGCCCTAATGTGATAACAGGCTGGGCAGCACTGATTGAGAAGATGAGCCGGCAGCTAGTAAGAATCCAGTAGGCCGTGCAGACTTCGAGTCCAGGAGAATCCTATGGATGGGTGGCAAAGAGAACCTTGCCCTGGAGCAGGGCTCCAGTACACTCTGTCCCACAGCAGACGCACAGTGAGCGCTGCCAGTCGGACGCGTCAGCGCTTCCCTGCTACGAGGACCGGCAAGTCACAGCTTGAGGATGTGTGGAGAGCCGCAGTGAACCAGGAACCGGGTTTGGAGCCCGAAGTCTTGTGTAGGCAGCGCGTGTGAAAGAGGAAGAGATAGGCACGTGACCCTGGGACTGTGAGTGCCAGGACAACGTGGTGGCCAGGGCTGCTGGGACTTCTGAGGGGACCAGCCCTGCCTGCAAGGTGAATGAATCCTTAGGGTGATAGGAAGCCACTGAAGAGTTTTAATCACGGAAGTAGTAGGTTTAGATTTGTACTTTAAAAACAAAAAGGCATTCTGACACAAAATTTGAGTGAGAAACAGGCAAGAATTTATTGGCACATATTAAGAGGTTCTTATATTAGTCAACAGGTGAGGTGATACTCAGCTGGAATTAGGTACCTTGACTTTCTTTTCTGTCTGTTAATTATTTCAGTTGAGGTATAATTGACATGCAACATTATATTTGTTTCAGGTGTACAACATGAGGCAGTATCTATATTGTGAAATGATCACCACGGTCAATTTAGTTAACAGCCAGTACCATATGTAGTTACAGAATTTTTTTCTTGTGATAAAACTTTTAGATTTTATTCTCTTAGCAACTTTCAAATATGCAATACAGTTTTATTAACTGTAGTCATCATGCTGTACCTTACATCCCCCGAGACTTATTTTATAACTGGAAGTTTGTACCTTTTCACTCCCTTTACTCATTTTATCTACCCCCAACCCCTGCCTTTGGCAGTCACCAATCAGTTCTCTCTATCTATGAATCTATTTTTTTAAGGATTCCACATATAAATGAGATCATACGGTGCTTATTTTTTCTCCGCCTGACTTATTTCACTTAGCATAATGTCCTCAAGGTGCATCCATGTTGTTGAAATGGCAAGATTCCATTCTTTTTGTGGCTGAATAATATTCCAGTCTGTGTGTATGTGTGTGTGTGTGTGTATGTGTGTGTGTGTATGTGTGTGTGTGTGTGTGTGTATGCTGCTGCTAAGTCACTTCAGTCGTGTCCGACTCTGTGCGACCCCATAGACAGCAGCCCACCAGGGTGTGTGTGTGTGTGTGTGTGTGTGTGTGTGTGTGTATGCTGCTGCTAAGTCACTTCAGTCGTGTCCGACTCTGTGCGACCCCATAGACAGCAGCCCACCAGGCTCCCTGTCCCTGGGATTCTCCAGGCAAGATCACTGGAGTGGGTTGCCATTTTCTTCTCCAGTGCATGAAAGTGAAAAGTGAAAGTGAAGTCACTCAGTCATGTCCGACTCTTAGCGACCCCATGGACTGCAGCCCACCAGGCTCCTCTGTCCGTGAGATTTTCCAGGCAAGAGTACTGGAGTGGGGGTGCCATTGCCTTCTCCGGTGTGTGTGTGTAGCTCTTTGTTTATCCATTCACCTCTCAGTGGACACTTAGATTGTTTCCATGTCTTGGCTATTGTAGATAATGCTGCAATGAATATGGAAGTGCATATGTCTTTTCAAGTTAAGGTTTTTGTTTTCTTTGGATAAATGCACAGAAGTGGGATTGCTTGATCAAATGGTAATTCTACTTTAAATTTTTGGGGAATCTCTATACTGTTTTCTATAGTAGCTACACCAGTTTACATTCCCACCAATAGCACACAGGGTTCCCTTTTCTCCACATCCTTGCCAAAACTTATTTTTTTCTTATCTTTTTGGTAATAAAATATTCTGATAGATACGAGGTGATATCTCATTATGGTTTTGATTTGCATTCCACTGGTGATTAGGGGTGTTGAGCATCTTTTCATGTACCTACTGGCCATAGAAAGCTGTCTATTCATATCATCTGCGTGTTTTTTCAGTTGGAGTGTTTGGCTTTTTGCTACTGAGTCATTTGAGTTCTTTGTGTATTTTGCATATTAGCCCCTTATCAGATACAGGATTTGCAAATATTTTTCCCATTAATAGGTTGCTTTTTCATTTTATTGATGGTTTCCTTTGCTGTGCAGAAACTTTTTAGTTTTTTTAGTCCCAATTGTTTATTTTTGTTTCCTCTCCTTTTGGTGACAAATTCCACAGAGAAATCATTGCCAAGACTGGCGTCAAAGAGCTTACCACCTATGTTTTCTTCTAGGAGCTTTATGGTTTCAGGTTTTAAATTCAAGTCTTTAATCCATTTGAATTGATTTTGTGTATGGTATAAGATGGTGGTATTCCTAGACTTCTGAGGATAAAGGAGGAATCAAGAAAGACCCCACTGGGAAATCTCCTAGTGGTCCAATGGTTAGGACTCTGTGCTTTCACTTTTGCAAAGGGGCTAGGATCAATCCCTGGTCAAGCAACTGAGATCCTGCAAGCTTCATGGCCCCCAAAAAGAATGACCCCACTGATGCTGAGTGAACAGATGGATCTGAGCACAGGAGAGACATCAGAATGGTCACAGAGAACCAGCAACAGCGGAGTTGGCCTTCTGCCTTCAGTGGGTCTCCTTTCTAGGGGAGTGAATTTAAAAATGGGTTTTATAAACAATTGACTTGTTTATTTACTGATTTGTTTGGCTGCACTGGGTCTTGGCTGCAGTATGCAGGATATTCCGTTGTGGCCTGTGGTTTCTAGCTCCCTGACCAGGGTTCAAACCCCAGCCTTGTGCTTTGGGAGCATAGAGTCTTAGCCTCTGGCCTAGCAGGGAAGTCCCTAAAAGTAGGTTTTGATTAATGAAATCTTATTTTACAACCAACTTGGCTGGCGTGTTTCTCTTGTATGCTCAGTCTTTAGAATTCTTAAATGTGTATATTTCGAACTCTCTTAATAAAAGCCAACATGGTTCTCTACTTTGAAGAATTCATCTCTTTTTCTTCTTCTTCTTGGCTGGCCTCATTCACTCTCCCTGTGTGTCCTTGCAGCAGGAGGAAGCCATGCAGTTCATAATATGACACTGTCCATTTTCTCAGATTTGTGACGCAAAAGGAAATCTCTAACCTCAGCTGTGGCTCCGGTGCTGGGAAGAAGCCAACTTCATGTCTGAGTGCGTGGGCAGGAGTTTGCCATGGAGAGCTTGGGGCTGCAGCCGGTGACCCTCAGTGATGGGACGACGGCATATGTCCAGCAAGCTGTCAAAGGTATTTCCACGGACCACAGAATCCCTCCCTGTCCCAGTACAAGAGTCTCACGACCACCCTGCCCTCTTGCCTGCTTGCCACAACTTGTTCTGCATGAGAATATCTCAAGGTGATTGATGAAAAAGTAACTCTAAAATATAATGCTGCCTAGGGAGACTAGAAAATCAGATTAGCCTAGCTACAGGAGCCAAGATTCCCTTATGTGTGGTAAAAGGTTCATAAATATTTCTGGCATGGATGAACACAGTGCTGCTTGTGACTTCCTGCTTTTCAAATATTCCCTATCCAGTTTTCTCAGTTCTTTCTAGAAGCAGTTCATTTTAATTTAAGCAAGTTTAAGCAATCAAACTGTCTTCCAAGCATGTACAACATACTCTTTAGGTTCAGGGTAGGGTTCCCCCATAGGATGACCAGAAAAAATGTACAGGGCACATAGTTAAATTTTAATTACAGATAAACAGTGAATAATTTTGTAGTGTTAGTATATTCCAAATACTGCATGAGAAAGCTATGTATAAACATAAGATTAAATACTAAAAGCAATAACATAGTAACACCAAGTACTAAAAAAAAACCTTCACTGTTTATCTGCAATTCAGATGTACCTGAAATTCAAATTCTCAAGGAACTTAAATTCAAGGGCGCATGGAGTCAGAACAGAGTATTGTTGAAGAGCAGGGCCTTCTGGCTAGGACACTCACTGTCCTGACAAGCTCCTTCTTTTCGCCAGCATTTACAGGTACACCAGATGGCATGCATGTCTTTCTTGGACAGCACTGGCCAAACACTGCCTCATTGCTTCTCTTTATTTTGCCTTTTCTGCACTCTGTGAGCACTGCCATCCTCATTTCTCCACTGTCATTGCAACATTGCCCTCCTTCATTTCAACACATTATCAAAATGTATTTCAGGTCCCAAGCTTATAAATTGTTGATTTCATTTTAAGTCGGCTGCTTCCTGATGACAACAAAGAGGCTCCTTAATAGCATCAATAGGCTCTTCCCGTATGATGACATGTGGAGCTGGCTGGCTTTGTTTTCTTGAGGGTGGACTTCTCTAGAATACTTGTGAAGCCTGCAGCCTTCCCATTAGAGGTCTTTGCCTTCTCACAGCAGTCTCAGCGGGATGGAAGAATTCAGGACCTGTCGATCGGGCTGTGTTTACTCTATGGACTTGGGTATTCCCCTTGCCTCAGTCTTCTGTTACAAATTAATGGTTGAATGAATGAAAAAAACAAACAAGTGGCTATGCTTGGCCTTAGAAAGCCACTCTCTTTTCTTATGTCTTTCCTTCTTATGTCTGGATGATCTCGTTACCTCTCCGACCTCCCCATTTATATCTTTCTCTTGTCACTCTTCCTGGCTCTGTTTTCTTCTTCCTCCATGGTGCTATAGTGTGTCCTTACATGCATGCACACACACTCACACCCAACAGATTTCATACTGCTTGGAGTATGAGCTGGCCTTGAGGAACCAGAACTTCACTGTCCTGAAAGGCAGCTCTCTTGCAGGTGAGCTCCTTTGATGCTCTCAACCAGTGCACTTTCATCTCTGTCAGCAGGCAGCTCTCTCTGGGCCCCACTTAGCCAGCCGGAAGCCCTAAAATGTTATGAGACTTACCTATAAACAGGGTAAGCATGAAATGTGTTATTCAAAGCTGACACTTTGGAGAGTGGAAGAACACGCTCTGAATAAAGGCACCAGGACCATTCCAGGCAAAACGGAGCCTACAGTCATCTCTGCAGTGGGGTATGAGGGCCCTGACCACCAGCTTTTGTCCCCACCACCAGTACCCCATGCCTCTCCCCATTGTCATCTCTGCTTGTTAGAAGTTCTAGGTTGAGAATTTTCCCTTAATAACTCATTTCAGCATCTTGTTTCCTGTCTTGCAGCAGTACCCACTCTCCTAGCAGAAGCTCTGCTGATACTTTCAGATCCCCAAGTACTAGTGTCCTTGGCAGGGCAGCCTGCTGCTTGCTGGGCAGGAGGGAGGAGGGGGTTGCTCTCCCTTGTCTCAGCTGCGTTTCTCTGCTACTTCCTACCTTTGTCCCCGCCTTACCTACTCTGGCTGGGTTGTAGAACTGTTAGTTACAGACCCAAGAAAACTGAGTTTGGGGACAAGTTTGAAAATTCTTCTGAGGCGTAGACATCAGCAGAGGTGAGCCAGAAGTAACTGTCTGGTCTTGAAACTTGTAAGTAAATGAACAAAGAAACCATTTGACATTGAGTCTTCAGTCTCCCTTCTTCCCTTTCTCACTTCCTTTACCCTTCTCCCTTTCAAACTCCCTGGACATAGGGAAGGAAGGGAAGGGAAAGTCGCTCAGTCGTGTTTGACTCTTTGCGGCCCCATGGACTGCAGCCTACCAGGCTTCTCAGTCCATGGGATTCTCTGGGAAAGAGTACTGGAGTGGGTTGCCATTTCCTTCTTCCGGGGATCTTCCCGACCCAGGGATCAAACCCGGTCTCCCTCATTGTAGGCAGACGCTTTACCCACTGAGCCACCAGGGAATCCCAAAGGAGAGGCCTATATAATTCTAATTCTAAATCTAAGAGCCTTTTGCTCTTAGGAGAGGAAATGGAGGCACAGAGAAGTTAAATAAGTTGTCTAAGATCACACAGCTATTAAGAGGTGGAGCTGAAATTCAAACCCAGGAGGTCTAGACTGGTTGTAGAGCCCTTTGCTTTCTCTGTGTGGGTGGGGCGTGCTGTGCTGGGCGTTTGCTGCTGCACAGGCCTTGCTCTAGTTGCAGCGAGTGGGGACTGCTCTCTAGCTGCAGTGGCCTCTCTTGCTGCAGGGCTCTAGGGCACTCAGGCTTCAGACGCTGCTGCATGTGGGCTCATCTGTGGCTCTACACACAGGCTCAGTAGTTGTGACACACGGGCTTAGTTGCTCCATGGCATGTGGATCTTCCTGGACCAGGGATCAAACCTGTTTGACCTGCATTGGCAGAGGGATTCTTTACCACTGAGCCACCAGGGAAGCCCCAGAGCCCATTGCTTTTAACCTGTAAGTTATACTGCCTTATCAGAGGGTCTTGGTCTTGGCAGACTGCCACAATAGGAGACAGGGGAACATTGTGATTTAGTTAATTTGAGTCAGGTCTGAATTTGGATCCATTTGGGGCCTTACCAGATTTCAGGGAATCCTTTGTTTGCCGTTTAGCTCAATCTCAGCAGCTTACTGCCAGGTTGGAAGGCCTGCTTTGGCATGGGTAGAATAATAAATGAAGTTGCTCCTCCTGTGAGTGACAGAAGGGGAATCTTGTGGGAGCTTAGGGTTCTTCATGGCAGGATGTCTCTACCTCGGTACCTCTGAGGCCCAGACCTGGGAGGCAGGGGAGTGAGGTAACATGGAGAATGTCTAAGCTGTGCTTAGACATGCAGACTATGCCTCAACAGGCCTCTACTTAAGCAGGCAAGTGTTCCTCAGCCCTCTTCTGGGCCTGGCCCACTTCTCTCCACTTCTGCCCCCACAGGAGACAAGCTTCTTGAAGGGCAAGTGATCCAGCTTGAGGATGGGACCACTGCTTACATTCACCAAGTGACCGTGCAGAAAGGTGAGGGCATCCCAGGACACCCCTGCCACATGAGGGCGGCCAGGCAGCCTCCACTGAAGGAGCCCTGCTCCCTGACCCCAAGCTCCAGAGAAAGGCAGGCACTGCTCTCATTACAGAACCTCTTTCCTTTGAGGATGGACAACCCGTGCAGCTGGAAGATGGCAGCATGGCCTACATACACCGCACACCCAAAGGTGGGGTCACACTCCCCATGACTGGAGAGAAGGAAGGGAGGCAGAACTGGCTGTGGTTGGGGGATAGCATTGTGCACCCTGGGAGCTGGGGCAGAGACATGGAGCTGTGGGCCCCACACTCACCTGGATTAGCAGGCACCCCTGCCTTTCCTGGCGTGGACCACAGGAGCAGCTGCTTCTGCCCCTAGGAGCCTGAGCATGGGAGTCCATGGCCTGGGCCTGGCGGCTCTGGCTCCAGCACAGCCACAAAGTGTTAAGGTTGTAAATATGATCCAGTAATATCATCCAAAACAAGGACTACACACTTAAGTCACATTTTTTAAGAATGAAGCTTTTAAGGTACTGAAGAATAATGGTTTATTTCTTCTACAAGTAGTTTTTTGAGCAATTACTGCATGCCGGGCACTAGGTGTATACTAGGCATATATAAAAGAGAACAGAGTTGGACATAGTCCCTGCTCTCCTAGAATCTAGTGGGGGAAAGTGCTTGAAATGAATCATCATGAACTGATCACTGCAAATGGGGTTCAGACTCCGGGAGGGCTTTTCTGAGAAAGTGATGCTTGGGCTGGGAGCTGGAGGATGGAGTGGGCCTAGCTGGGAAAGAGCAATGGTAAGAAGGGTTCAGTACTCCAGACGGAAGGAACAGCATGTGTGACCTGGAAATGGGGGTGGAGGTGGGCAGGGAGAAAGAAGGGCACATTCATGGAACTGCCAGGAGCTTGAGTACTGGAGGGGAGGGCAGAGTGAGTGAAGTGAAGCCAAGCAGAGAAAACAGGGGCCAGAGCACTGGGGCTGCAGAATAAGGGTTTGGGTTTTTATCCTGAGGCCGATGGACATGGTTGAACTGCTTAGGCTGTCGGGTAACAAGACCATACGTGTGTCTTGCAAAGCTCCCCTCTGGATGCTGTGCGGCCTGGAGGGAACTAGACGGGGTAAGGGGCCACCAGTCAGGAGGTTCTTATGGTCGTCTCGGCCAAAATGATGGTCCTCTCAGGTCCTCACCGAGCTTGTGCGTTCCCAGTCAGTACTCCGTAGAGGACTTCATCCTTAGGAGAGGTGGCCCCAGAGGGAGGGCCAGCCAGAGTGGACCACCAAGGTGAGGGAGCAGGAGAAACCCGAGGCTAAGTACCTCGGTATATGTACCTCTCCTTACCTCAACACCCAGGTCCCAGTCGCATCTCTTGCCCTTGTGCAGCTTCTGGGCTAACCGCATGTTCCCTGCAGAGGGCTATGACCCCAGTGCCCTGGAAGCCGTGCAGCTGGAAGATGGCTCCACCGCCTACATTCACCATCCCGTGGCCGTGCCATCAGACGGCGCCATCCTGGCCGTGCAGGCAGAGGTGGGGCTGGAGGACCTGGCCACAGAGGATGACGAGGGCTTCGGGCGGACACAGTGGTGGCCCTGGAGCAGTACACCAGTAAGGTGAGCTCTCTAGATGAAAAGGTTAGTCCTGTGCCTGCACATGACCAGGGCTACTCCCTGTGACCCCCAGCCGGCCTCCCCGACTCATCTCTCACGGGTCATCTTCTTGGGCAAGTGTCACAGCCCGGCTGGGACCGCCAACAGCTGTGTATACTCCCGCTTGTTTATGTGTCTCTGCAGAGGGAAGGCAGCTGTAAGACACAGTGATACCCATACGGTGGGAACTTAGGCCCAGCTTCACTTTGGCTGCACTGTCTGAGAAAACCTTTGCCAACGACTTTTATTAGTTTTCCAGTCCTCTGAGGTCAGATGTTCTTGTGTTTATTTCTTCTCTGCGACTCATTAAGTCATTTGGGAAAATAACCTCGGTAGGCAGTGACGAGAGCAGATGTAGCGGAACAGCTGGGATTCTTGGAACCCGGGACTTGCACAGTAGCTCGGCTGCAAAGAAAACGGATCTTGGCTTTCCAAACATTAGTCAGTCTAAGCTATCTCTGTTAGGGCCGTGGTCCTGCCTGTAGGGGAAACCGGTTCAGAGATCTGAGAGCCTTCCAGACCAGGGGTCCTCCCTCCCCGGCCGAACTGCAGCGCCTCAGGGTGGGTGTGGCAGGGCTCCCTGGAGCGGGCATTTTACCCAGGGACTGGGGGAGATTTTTTTTTTTTAATTTAAATTTATTTATTTATTTATTTATTTTAAAATACTTTATTCTACATTACAATACTGTATTTGTTTTGCCATACATTGACATGAATCAGCCACAGGTGTCCACGATCTGCCCATGCCGAAGCCCCCTCCCCACCTCCCACCCCACATCCTCTCCCTGAATCATCCCGTGCACCAGCCCCATGCATCCTGCATCCTGTATTGAACATAGACTGGCGCTTCATTCTTACAAGATAGTATACATGTTTCAATGCCGTTCTCCCAAATCATCCCACCCTCTCCCTCTCCCTCAGAGTCCAAAAGTCCGTTCTATACCTCTGAGTCTCTTTTGTTGTCTCACATAGAGGGTCATCATTACTATCCTTCTAAATTCCATATATATGTGTCAGTATACTGTATTGGTGTTTTTCTTTCTGGCTTACTTCACTCTGTAAACTAGTATGGCTATATCATAGAAGAGAAGAGGAAGTCCTTGTGTCTTTTGAGTTGAAAAGACACTGTAGAACTTTGCAGTAGGCCCCTCTGGGCTATGCCCACTCCCACCCCCATTCTGTAAGGTGTATTTTAGAAGCTTACTGCTGTTGGAAAGACAACCAAGCTTTAATTGTGAGCCCTGAAATCTGTGCAGGCTCTGCCTCTGCCGTGTGCTGCCTCAGTCACTCCCCTCTGAGGCCTCAATTTGTTCCCATCTCATATGAGTTGGGGCCAGATGATCTTAGAGAGTCACTTCCAGCCCTGAAGTTTTTTGATTCCCTCAAGAACCAGCGGGACATGGGAGTGAAATCTGAACACTTGACTGGGTTCGCCTGCCGAGCAGGCCCAGCCACCTGTGACCCTCTCCTGCCACCCACCAGCTACTCGAGTGTCCGGGAAACTTTGTCAGCTGCCTGACCCCTTGACCTGGAGCTGACTAGACAGATCTACTGTGGATTTGGCCTCCCTCCTTTGACTCCTGCTCACCACGCCTTCCAGAGTTCAATTTCAAGAGCTCCTGGGAAGGCCACAGTGTCCCAAAACAAAGGCTAAGGGACAGTTCCAGCAGGACTCTGCCCAGGAAAGCACAACAGTAAGGTTCCCTGAAGCCAGAGGCTGGTGTGGAATGGTTTTTGGCAGGAGAGAGGTAAAGGAAGGGCCTGTCAGCAGCCGGGTGCTGCAGGTAGAACTGGGCTTCGGGTGGGACTCGCAGGCCCCTGCCCTGGGCACCTGTGCACCTTGTCAGTTGTGGCCACCTCACTTCTGGTGAGCCCTGGTGAGCTTGTCCCCATAGCCAGCCCCCTTGGCAGTGCCCCTTCCGAACACAGGTTTCCCCAGGGAGGAAGGAATCTCTTCCCGTCAGAGGATAAATGTGTCCAAAGCAGCAGCCTCCACGGTTAGAAGGAGGGCAGCTGGCCCTCAGCCCAGCTCAAGTGTGGCCATTGCAACCACTCCTGCCCACACCTTACCTGCCTGTCTAAGAGATGCCCTTTCTCCCCAAGATGTCAGAGCCCCAGTGACATTTAGTCGTCTCTGTCCATCAGAGCTGGTGGTGACTCCACTGGCCAGCCCTGTTCCTTCTGCGGCAGGCTCAGCATCTGTTCCATCTGTCTAGACCGATCACCCAGGTTGTGCTTCTCCTCCTTGGAAGGTTTAACCCTGTTTATTGGGCCTTAAGCTGCCAGCTGGACCCTGTGTCCCACCTCTTCCCTTCCTTCTTTGAGGAGAATACATATAGGGACCCCAAGATTTTTTTCCCTCCAGGTTCTGCATGAGAGCCAGTCTCCTCATAATGGCAAAGGACAACAGGTTGGGGACAGAGCATTCCGCTGTGGCTATAAGGGCTGTGGGCGTCTCTATACCACCGCACATCACTTAAAGGTAAGGTGGCTGCAAAGAGCTCTTAGCCTTGCCGTCTTCCCAGCAGGCTATAATCCTGCCTTCCTGCTTTGACTGCAACTGGTCCCTGACCTCAAGTTGCTCATTGACTCCTGGAAGGAAGATATGAGTGTACAGGAATGTCAGGACGGGGGGCCTGTGACACACGTGAAGAGTGCAGGAGGGAAGAGAATCAGGAAGGCTCCCTGGAGGGGGCATCTCCGCTGAAGAAGCAGCAAAATAAAGGAGGTGGCCAATGCTGATACTCTGGGCCCTAAAGAAACCGAAGAGCCCATTCATACCCTCTCCCCTCTGAATGACATGGTTGCTTGTCCTCACAGGTGCACGAGAGAGCTCATACCGGTGACCGTCCATACAGGTGTGATTTCCCCAGCTGCGGAAAGGCCTTTGCCACAGGTAACCTACCTGGATGGAGACCAAGGTGGACTGCTTCCAGGTGAGGGTAGAGGGCTCTAGGTTAGCTCTGAATGTTCCCTCAAGGGAGCCAAGCACCAGGCTGCCTTTCGGAAGAAGCTGCTGTCTTGGTGCTCCAACTGCAGGGCGCTGTCACTGCAGGAGACCCTGTCGTGGAGGCAAGAAGCAGCCCTGACACAGACCAGTGCGGGGTGCCAGTGGTTGGAGGGCTTGCCTCCCTCTGGACTTCATTTTTTTTCTCAGCTGGGGGTCCCTGAGGTCATAGGTTCTCTGGGTCTCCTCTTCCACGGGTTCTTGAATGGCACCAGCTGGCCCTGGACAGGGCAGGGAGCAGGGACCGCTGCCCCAGCCCCAATTCTCTGCCCAGGCAGCAGCGGGACGGAGGTAGACACGGGCGTTTTGTGCCAAAGGAGGCCCAGAGCCTCACAGGGCACATCTTAAGGGAGAGCACCTCTGCCTTAGGAAGACAGATGGTGAAGACAAGGCCCCGCCCAGTGCTCTTCTCACCCCTCCATCTGCCCCGCCCCCCTCCCCCACCGGGACAGGATATGGGCTAAAGAGCCACATGCGCACCCACACTGGTGAGAAGCCATACAAGTGCCCAGAGGAGCTGTGCAGCAAGGCATTCAAGACCTCAGGAGACTTGCAGAAGCACGTCCGGACCCACACTGGTAGGCCGGGCCCTGCCCGCCCAGCCCAGTTAAGACCTGGCCCCAAGCCCAGGGCTCAGCCCCCTCTGCGGGACCCCTTGCTGAGCCGTCCTCACTCAGCGGTTCTCCACAGGTGAACGCCCCTTCCGGTGCCCCTTCGAGGGCTGTGGCCGCTCCTTCACTACATCTAACATCCGCAAGGTACATGTGCGCACCCACACAGGCGAGCGGCCCTACACCTGCCCCGAGCCCCCACTGTGGCCGCGGCTTCACCAGCGCCACCAACTACAAGAATCACGTGCGCATCCACACAGGTGGGCCAGCTGGCATGCGCGGGCCTCCTCCTCTGAGGCCCCAGCCCCTCTACCGAAGGCTTCTGACCTGAGACACCTTCTCAACAGAGGGTCATTGCAGGCTGGTCCGTGGGCGGGGCACAGGGTCCCGAGGTTCCAGCTGTGCCCCCAGAACCGCTCTTTCACTTGCAGTGAGCGAGCAGTTCTTCCATTACCAATTGGGGCTGATCTGATGGGCACTGCTCGCCTTGTCAGCCCCTTGCCCCCATCTGCAGCCACCTGAAATCCGCCCCCTCCAGCTGAGCTCCCAGATAAAGGCCAGGGTCAGGCACAATGGGGAGAGAGCAGAGTGAAATGTCTTTGGTTCCTCACGTCGTCCCCTGTCCATGTGACTCCCATGTATCCTCACCCTCCCCCAGTGTTACGTCCCTGTCTAGCTTCTGTGTCATCTCTCGGACGCACGCGTCCCCTCCCTTTGCCGTCATGCCTGGCACGTCCCCGTCAGCGATCCCCTCTCTCTCCTGCTGCTTCTGTTCACAAGGCCCTGGTGCCCCTCACCAGCCCCTTACTAGCCTCAGCCTTGCCCACCCCCGTGTCTTCTCTCCACCTTGTCTGCAGGCCCCGTGGTCCCACACTCACTTCCTCTGCCTCTGCCACTGGCCACCTTCCCCAGCTCAGTCCCTTCAGAGTCCCAGATCCCAGTCACTCTTCCTCCCTCTGGCTCTCTCTTCGCCAACCCTGCCCCTCACTCCTGCTCCCTTAGTTTCCCCCTTGCCAGCCCCCAGGTCCCACCCCCTCACAGCCCAGTGTCCCCAGGGGAGAAGCCATACGTTTGCACGGTGCCAGGCTGCGGGAAGCGCTTCACCGAGTACTCAAGCCTGTATAAGCACCACGTGGTGCACACACACTGCAAGCCCTACACCTGCAGCACCTGTGGCAAGACTTACCGGCAGACCTCCACCCTGGCCATGCACAAGCGCAGCGCCCACGGCGAGCTGGAGGCCACAGAGGAGAGCGAGCAGGCCCTTTACGAGCAGCAGCAGCTCGAGGGTGAGGGGTGTGGGCAGGAGGTGAGAGTGGGGACAAGCCGGCCTCCCCGTAACCACCTGGGGGCAGGTGCCATCCTGGGCTCTCCTTTCCCAGCCGCCTCTGCAGCCGAGGAGAGCCCGCCACCCAAGCGGCCTCACATTGCTTACGTGTCAGAGGTGAAGGAAGAGGGCGATGACATCCCTACCCAAGTGGCTATGGTGACCGAGGAGGACGGGGCCCCCCAAGTGGCTCTGATCACTCAGGATGGTGCCCAGCAGGTACAGGCCAGGGGGCAAGGGGTGAGGTGGGCCCCTCTGGCTGGTAACCCCCCCTCTCTGGGGAGCTCCAGGTTCTAACAGCCCCATCTTCACCCAGGCTCTCTTTTTCACCCTTGTGGATCTCAAGGGCTGAGGGCGAGGCTCCCAACTCCCTGTAATACAGGCCGCCTGCTCGTGCGTCCAGCTCAGTCTCTGGGGCTTCTGGAGCACAGCTAGTAGTTTCCTTTTTCCTTGAAGGCTGACAGGTCCTGTTTCCCGAGTGAAACACCTGGATGTCCTCCTTCAGAGAGGCATGTTGGTGTATGGGCCAGAGCATGGTGTGGCCTCTGGAAGCCTGGGCTTTCGTGCCAGCAGCATAACCCAGCCTCTGTCTGCATGCTCACTGTCAAGTGCATCTGTGACTTTGAGAGTTGATGACGAGGATGATATTGGGTAGAGACCCTGAATTGCATGGAACAGAGCCCTGATGCAAAGTGGCGGTGAACAGACGTGGTCAGCAGAGTTCTTCCAGTGTAGCCTCTCTGCAACCAGGGCCTGTTTCACTTGATTGTCCTGATCCCTCTGCCCTGTGAAAAGAAGCTAATCCTCTAGTCTACCAATAAGCAAACCTGAAAGAGAGGTTCATCTGCCTAGGGGCTTTCAGACAACCCTCCCCTCCACTCCTAGCTCATCTTCCTCCTTCCTATTGGCAGGTCAGCCTGTCCCCAGAAGACCTGCAGGCCCTGGGGAGCGCCATCAGTATGGTGACCCAGCACAGCAGTACCACCCTCACCATCCCCAGTCACGACGATGACCTTGCCACCTCTGGCGCACACACAGTCGCCGTGGTCAGCGCCCGACGGCACCCAGACGCAGCCAGTACGACCAGGCCATTTGCTTGGGGTTCTTCCTCTCGTCCTTCCTTTCTGTGGGACAGGCCTTAAAGTGCGGGCTGAATTAGTCCAGCCTTCTTAGGAGGACCAAGGTTCCCAAGATAAAGCGTCTTCCTTACAACTCCTCTGGGTCATCAGCAACTCTATTGACAAGCATTGCTCTGAGAGTCGAGACAGTTTGCTTGCTGCCATAGGCATGTTGCATGTTACTTTTCCATGAGCTTTAGTCCATTTTCAAATAAGGGTATTAAATTACCTGGTGGGGCTTTTTACAGCTCTGTCCTTCTGTGGCTCAAAATTCATAAATTTGGCTGTAAGTTAAAGAAACATGCAGCCCCCACTTAGGGCTTCCCTGGTAGTCAGTCAGTCAAAGAATCCGCCTGCAATGCAGGAGCTGCTGCTGCTGCCAAGTCGCTTCAGTCGTCTCCGACTCTGTGCGACCCCATAAACGGCCCACCAGGCTCCCCCGTCCCTGGGCTTCTCCAGGCAAGAACACTGGAGTGGGCTGCCATTTCCTTCTCCAATGCATGAAAGTGAAAAGTGAAAGGGAAGCCACTCAGTCATGTCTGACTCAGTGACCCCATGGACTGCAGCCTACCAGGCTCCTCCATCCATGGGATTTTCCAGGCAAGAGTACTGGAGTGGGGTGCAAACCCAGGTTCAGTTCCTGGGTTGGGAAGACAGATCCCCTGAAGAAGGAAATAGCAACCCACTCCAGTGTTCTTGCCTGGAAAATTCCATGGAAGGAAGAGCCTAGTGGGTTATATAGTGCACGGGGTCTCGAGTCGGACACAACAGAGCGACTAAACCGGTACCACAACCCCCCACTTAGCTCTGAGCCCCAAGCTAGCTCATTAATCAGACTCATAGTGATTTTATTCATTTCCTTCTAAGTTGTTCCCAGCTACCTTGCTTGAAGGGGTTTTTTGGATTGGGGGTTGGGAGAATAATTTAGGTAGGTTGGAAAACCTCGTTCTTAATATCTATTTCAGGTCACAATCATCACCTCTGGGACTGTGGTGGCTGAGGACTCAAGTGTAGCATCCCTTCACCATCAGCAGGTGGCACTGCTGGCCACAGCCAACGGAACTCACATTGCGGTGCAGGTGAGGGGCTGGTGGCCACAGAAAGCAGCGCCAAGGGCAGGGGACTCGTTGGAGGACTAGAAGAGGATAGCGTTCGGGTCTGAAGGTGCCCATTTCAGAGGACAGATCCCTTTCTGCCTGCATCCACACAGCTGTCTCAGGCCCAGGCTCTTCCTTCACTGAGGCAGGGTGGGGAGCCCTTTTGACCTTCACGGTAACTTTCATGGCAGTCTGCCTTGCAGTCTCAACCCTTCATTTCTTCGTGTCCCTGTTCCCTCATCTGGAAAATAAGGGGGCTGAAGTAGATGATTATTCCAGCCCGCCATTCCCCTTCCATCAGCAAGCTGCTCTGTCTGACCCTGGACCGTTCCATGGCTCCTCACCTTGCCTAGCCTAATGGGGTTCTGTCAGTGAACTTCCTGTCTCCTGGAGCCCTACTGAGTGCTCAGGTGTGTGTGACACTGGGTGGGCAGAGGACATTCAAAAAAGCAGACCACATACCCTACCACTGGGACCTGGGAGGGAGGGCCTCACTCTCTCCTTCCTTCTCCACAGCTGGAGGCGCAGCAGAGCTTAGAAGAGGCCATCAGCGTGGCCACCGCTGCCATGCAGCAGGGGGCGGTGCCCCTGGAGGCCACAGAGTCCGAGAGCGGCTGCTGAGCCCGCGGGCGGCGCCCACACCACACTGGAGGAGGTGCTGTGCTGCACAGGCATCCTTGCCTCCAAGGGCCCAGGCTGTGGCTGACGTGCAGGTGGCCACAAAGGTCTCTGGGGCAAGAAGGCAGCAAGAAAACGGCCTGAAGGGCACAGGAGCCCTGCCCCCAAGGAGGGCCAGGCAGCTGGAGTCGGGGGAGTGCATCATCCTCAGGAGCTAAGGAGGACAAGCTTGATCAGCAGGCTGCACTGGGGTGTCCTCCCCCAGAATCAGCTGAGCACCCTCTCTCCTCTCTGGAAAACACCCATCCTGCCCTCGGTCTATCCCCCTTCTCAGGTGGCGATTGGGGCTGCTCTTGAGACTGGTCCTCTACTCCCAACTGGTCATTGCCCACTCTGGGAGCAGTCAGACAGCTCTTCCGCCCAGTAGGGGCAGAGCGGGCCCAGCCCTGCCCCTCCCAGCAATAAACACCTCCCCGGAGGCCAGTCGAGGTGTCTGGCCCCTTGGCAGCAGGGACTTTCTGCCACCACAGTCAGAGTCGCTCAGGGGCCCGTGGCTGGAGATAGGTGCCCAGCCCTACGCCCACCCCAGCTGCTCCCCAGCCTCTCTGCAGCTGTGGCAGAGAGGCCAGGAACGACCTTGTACATACTGGGGATTGGGTGTAATTTGTTTTATTTTTTTAATTCCATTTTGATAATTTTTTTTTCTTGCTCTAGATGGTGGTGGCAAATGGGTGAATGAGTATTTAATAAAAGTTCCA
This sequence comes from Nanger dama, assembly GCA_917880005.1. Taxonomy (NCBI): domain Eukaryota; kingdom Metazoa; phylum Chordata; class Mammalia; order Artiodactyla; family Bovidae; genus Nanger; species Nanger dama. The sequence goes on from CAKJTW010000033.1 coordinate 9,512,835, forward strand.
AGTTTCCACCTGGGTCTTTCCTCCCTCCTTTCAGCTTTGGGCCCTGGTGCCAGGGCTGGTCAAATCAGGCTCTTGGCCCTGTATCCCAGGCACAGACCTCACTCAGCCTCAGTGTCGGACTGTAGGGCCTGCCCTCCCAGGAGTCCCGGGGAAGGAAGCCCTAATGTGAGAAGCCCCAAGGAGTGGCCGGTGGCTTCCTGCTCACAGCTGAGCAGGTGGGCTCCAGGCAGCCAAACAAGGCCAGTGTGACCACTGCTTCCAGGCTCTGGTTGGATCTCAAGCCTCAAGATGAGTAGGGTGGAGGAACTCTTTTTTTCTACTTTGCCTTGTGATACGTCATCACAGCCCCTCCAGACCCAACCACTTCTCTACACATAGCACACAGTCCACTGCTCCAAGTGAGCAAAGCCCCACGCACTGGGGGTGACCTTGCCAAGGCACCCCCAAATCTCTGATGGCTCTGATGCCCTGGTGCTGAAGTGCCAGCTTCAATACTCAGCTCCGAGGGTACCCACCTAGGTGTCTGGGACCATGCTGTGGAAGTCCGAAGACACAGTTGTAGTCTGAAGAGTATGTGGTAGGACCAGCCCAGGCCCTGGCGGGAAGCATGCAATGCAGGAAAGGTAGGTGACGGAGAGACCGCGTGGCTTTGACCCCTCCTGCTTGGGAGCAGCGCAGGCATCACAGGTGGAGGTGTCTCTTCCTTTCTTCTCCACTATCACGGATGTGCCCCCTCTCCAACACAGGCATCCTAGGAGATGCCTAGCAAACTCCCCTTTTACCTGCTCCTTGGAAGGACAGGTGCTGGGGCATGCCCCCGAGTAGGGGTGCTTCAGTTACCTTCAACATCCAAGGCCACTGTTGGTGGCAGGAGTATGCGCCAGCCCTTACAGGTACTGAGTCTAAAGAAACAGAAGCACTGATGTGGAGGGTGCTGGGTCCCCACCTTCCTGCTCCCAGCACCCTGGAAGTTGGGCCCCACCACGGGGCTCACCCCATGAGCTTCAGAGTCTCTGGGCCAGAGCCACTGGGCCCCAGAGCGGGCAGTCCTCTGGGTGCCTTGTTAGAGCCGAGGCCAGGGGATAAGGAAGCAGCCAATCACGTGCCAAGTCCTCCCAACCTAGAGAGGTGCTCTGGCCCAGTTCCTCCTCCAAGTTCATATTGGTGGTGGTGGGAGGGGCCCCGCCACCACAGTAGTGTTAAACAGCCTTAAAAGAAATGCTTTAACCAGAGCCTAACCCAGCTTTACACCCATCCTTGGACCTCTTTACAATCTACGAGGTGAGCATTTCTCCTGCTTTACCAATGAGAAGCTGCTTGAAGAGGCTACGTTGTTCATCCAGAGCCTCCCACCTGGTAAGTGTGGGATCGGTACAAGACCTGCCCCTTGCTGTCCGACTCCAAAGTCAAGACGGGCTCGCTTTTCCTTCAGCAAGCTGCCTCTGGGGCCCAGGAGGCTCAGGGGCTGAGGCGGCTCCCAAAGGGTCTCACGCTCAGGGAACTAGGTTGAACAGAGCTGGGGCCACAGCTCCCCAGGGCTTGGTCCCCAGTCCCAAGCAGGGAGCGGGACCGCTGAGGAACAGGCTGGATCCTGCCAGCGCGGGAGCCCGCGAGAGCAGGCAGGTGGAGCTCTTGGTCCGTGCCGCGGCCCTGCTGCGGTCTCTGCTGCCGTTTGCATTTCCTGAAACCGGATCTTGGTGTCAGAGCCGCCCCTGGGCCGGGCGGGCGCCTCAGCCATGGCCCTGCGCAAGGAGCTGCTTAAGTCCATCTGGTACGCGTTCACCGCACTGGACGTGGAAAAGAGCGGCAAGGTCTCCAAGTCCCAGCTCAAGGTGAGAGGCACCCGGGGCACAGGGGAGGCTGGCAGATGCACCTCAGCAGCCCCTGCTTCCTGGGAGCTAGGCGCAAACCCTGCGCTCCTCCAGGGGCACCCCAGCTAGCCAGGGGCCCCGGAAGGGTGGGGGGCTGGTGCTGGTTAACGGGTGATGTGGCCCGGTGGAGGCTGCTACCCACCAGCCAGAGGTCCCAGTGAGGTGTGTGCAGAGCCATGGTCCAGAGCCCCAACACAAACTCTCAGGAGAGCAGAGGCGGCATCATGGGGTTCTGAGGGCCATGGGCCAAGCTACATCCCAGATTCCATGTGATGAGCACACATCTCCCCAGAGTCAAGCTTGGGCATGCACCTTACTCCCTCCTGCTGCTTCCTCCTGGCTTTGAAGAGAGACAGTTAGTTAGTACTTGTCAGTCACTTCCTCCCAGAGCTGAGAGAGGGTTCAAGAGCCTCTCGCGGCCCCAAGGGTTCAGTCGCCCTTGGCAGGAGAGCATCCACTCTGCACCCTGCCTCCTAATGGGGACACAACTGGGAAGGGGCAAGGACTGAAGACCCCATCATACTGCCATTCACCAACCCCCTCACGCCCACCAGGTTGGGAAACTTACCTTAGGCCTTGAGACTTCTAGCAGGGAAGGGGTAGAATCTGAGTCCAGGAAGAGCCCCATCAGTGATTGCCCTGACGTTCATTGCTTGGTCCTAGATAATTCCTGGGAGACCGAAAACCTTCTGTCCTGCACTCCTGGGTTAGTGCTGCCTTCACCCTTGTCAGTGGGCAAGAAGCAAGGCTCTAGGCCACCGGAGCCGGGGGGACACAGGGGGACAGGATGAGGGAGGCCTCAGCCCTCTGGGGTATGCCTTAGGGGCTCATTCATTCACTCGACAAATATTACTGAGCACCAGGTATGCGCCTGGCATGAGGCTAGGCCACAGACTCCTGTATCTTTTCCTGTATCTTTTCCGCCCTCCTCTCCCCCCACAAAGGAGGAGTATAGTCTCAAGGAAACCTCCATTCTAAATGACTGAGCAGGTGCCTGGAAACCCGAGAGACGAATGGGACAGGATAGGCATTGTTTCCCCTCCCTCTGCTTTGCTGAACTTGGACATGATGAACTTGGATATCCCAAACTGGTCCTATCCCATAATCGACCCCTTAGCCAGACTTGTCAGCATCTAGTAAATGATTCTTGGCTCTCCCAGGAAGGAGAGTCCACAACCACCTTTGATCATCTGAGAGAATCTCCCAAGAGGCAGGTTCTTCCTCACATTCTACTTAAATCCTCTTATTGCAGGTTATGTAGTCTAGTGAGCTCTGCAGGGCAGACAGAGGAAAAGCAGATCATCCAAAACCCATCTTTGCAGAAACTCCATGTCCTATATCCGCCTCCCATGTTGCCCCTTTAATATCTTTCAGGAGCAATCCCGACCTCAATAGTTTGTTGTCTCCATTTTCCACCACTCCATTAGCTGTGGCCCCTGTGACACTTCCAGGGTCTCTATTTCCCTCACAAATGGAAGGTACTGCATTTACATTTCCTGAGCCCAGCAGGCAGTAAGCCTCTTAGTTGGACCTACTGTCTTGGCTTCTACCTGGGCAGATGCCTGTTCCCCCACCCCCACCCACTGAGTATTTACAAGGAAGATTGCATGGTGAGGATGCATAATCCAACCATCCATCCACTGTCTTTGTACCACATCACAGCTCACAATGAGCCCACTGCCAGCAGCTTCTGCGGTCACACAGGATTAGTGGTAGATTTCAACCCATCAACAGAAAACATGTCTTATTCTGGGAACTCAAGTAGCAGTGGGAGTCTTAGGCCCGGTCCCAGGTGGACCAGCAACTGCAGGGCCCCTGTCATAGGACAGAAAGATGAGGAAGGCAGTTCTCCCACCAGCCCGTGATACTAGAGCCTGGGATGGGAGGAAGTAGTGATAGTTCTGGGGGTGGGGATGCCAGAAAGGCAAAAGAGCAATAGAGAAGTGGTCAGAAGGCAGAGGAAGAAGCAGATGAGAGATAGATATCAGCAGGGTACACTCCCTCCCCGGAAAGACTGGGTAAGAAGGGGAAAGACCTTGGGGTCAGCTCGTGCTCACCAAAACTGTCCCTGGCCTTGGCGTCCTCTTTTGGGAAGAGGCCGGGAGACCTGCACCAGCCCAGAGCAAGCTGGGACAGTCACCCACTTCTCTCCAACATGTTGGCAGAAAGGCTGCCACCAGCCATTCTGGGCAGAGCCCAGATGGGGCCAGAAGGAGGAGGAAGAACAGCAAATCCTCTGAGAAGTAACCCCAAGGAGTCAGGATTGTCTTCTCTGAGGGGTCTGAGACTAGGTGTATGGTTAGAGCAGTGTGTGTCAATGAAGATCCTAGGAGGCCTACCACTTCCCTTGACCAGCAGGAGCAGAGGCAAGGCAGAGAGGGTGAACTGGGGCCTTTCCTCCTTGACTCTGTGGGGTCCCAGGATCCTGAGCCTCTAGCTGGCACTCAGGGCAGTCCTGGAGCCCAGGGAGGGAGTCGTGCCCACTGACAGCCTCTGAGTTTTGGGCTCTGCCTCCTCTGGAGAGGGACAACAGCCTTCCCCTAGGTGCTGCTGCTGCTTTAGACGTGTCCAACTCGGTGCGACCCTAGGAACTGCACTCTGCCAGGCTCCTCTGTCCACGGGATTCTCCAGGCAATATTACTGGAGTGGGTTGCCATTGCCTTCTCCAGGGGACTTTCTGGATCCAGGGATCAAACCCAGGTATCCTGCATTGCAGGCAAGATTCTCTACTGCTGAGCCCACCAGGGATGCCCTCCTCTAGGTGAAGGGAAGTTAATAACAACTCCAGTTCAGGAATCTGATGACAGGTCCTCAGCTTTGCCCTGACCTCTGCCTGCTGTGGTCTTCTCAGTCTAGAGTGTGAAGGAGGGAAGGATGATTCAGGGATACAGAGCCCTTGATTCAGAGCCATACAGGCCAAAACCTATATTGCTCCCCAGCAGGATGACCTTAGGCAAGTCACTACCCAGCTCTGAACTATAAAGCCCAAGGGCTGAACTGGGGATCACCAAGCTCTCCAGCTAGCCTCGGAAAGTAAATTTTAACAAAGTATATCGAGTAGGTGAAACTCATCCTGACACAGCCTCTCCTTTCTGCTTCCTTCTCTGAGCCTCCATCTTTCCTTTGATGCCTACACCCAATCCCTCCAGCCCCTTCTTTCAACAGGCACACAACCAATCCAGAGATTCTCCCCTTTTAAAATTCCTGGTGCTCCTCCCTCATGATGGTAGTTTTGCTTTAGTACCCACTGGTTGAGAAAAATATATTCAGTGACTCTTAAAAAGAATCTATAAATTTTAAAAGAATCACTTAGCACCTGGATACATTTAAAGACTACAGGCCATGTAAAAGAGAGAAATCAGTCATTCTCTTTGCAGTTAGTGATGGGTACTTTCAAGGATGCCCAAATGCTCTGTATCTTCATCTACTTCTGAAGTCTAAGAACTATAGGATCATGGGCCTGGCACCCATTGTATTGCTGCACTTGAGTTTTTAGGGAACTTCCCAGGTAGCACCAGTGGTAAGAACGCGCCTGCCAATGGCAGGAGACTCAAGAGACGCAAGGTCGATCCCTGGGTTGGGAAGATCCCCTGGAGAAGGAAATGGCAACCCACTCTAAGTTTTCTTGCCTGGAAAATCCTATAGACAGAGAAGCCTGGTGGGCTACAGTCCATGGGTTCACAAAGAGCCAGACATGACTGAGCTGCACACAACACACACACACACACACACACACATGCACACGCACACACGCACACATGCACACGCACACACATGCCCCCAGGGCAGAACCACTGCCCCCCACACACACACCACATGCCCCCAGGGGAGAACCACTCTCCCACAGCCTACAGAGGAAACAGTGAATAAATGATGCCTCTCAAAGGTCAATGGCTGCCAACCCAGAGGTCAGGGCCTGCCTGGGTGGGTGGGGGAGAGAGAGCCCTCTCTGGGGGAGCCCAAATGGCAACTTGTGAAAACTGCAGACACCTGGACCCCACCCCTGGAAACTCTGAGTCAGTAGGTCTGGGCGGGCCCTGGCAGATTTCAGTTTCGACCAGCTCCCCAGGTGATTCTGATGCTTAATCTGAGCCCATGTAGCATAGAGATCTAGTGTAGGGCTTCAGGGTCAGACTTTGACTCTAAAGAAGACAGTTCACCTCTCTGAGAATCGGTTTCCTCCTCTGTAAAAGCAGGATAAGGAGCGTCCCCTCCTCCAGGGCTATAGAGTGATTGAAATCGGCAGGTCACTGCTGCGCACGCTCCCGCCGGCGTTTCCTTTCCTGCGGGACCTTTCTCTGGCCACGCCCTCTGCCCGCCCCCAGCCCCTTTCCTCCCCTCCCCCGTCCCCGTCCGCCCCCCCGCCCCTCCCCGCCCCGCGCCCAGGCACAGGAAGCCTGGCAATCTGAGGTCAGCTGATTTCTCCAGGGAGAGGCCCTGAACCCTCAGCGTCTGGAGCGTTTGATTCCTTTTTGTCCTGATAGCTCACAAGGTTCAGAGCCTCTGCCCGGGGCTCCTCAAATTCCACTGGCATAAGGTACAAGTGACAGAGGTCTTAGAGGACAGCGTGGGCCAGCGAACCCAGGAGAGGAACGGTTCAGACAGCTGTGCGCTGCGGGGGAGCAGCTCCTGTCCTGGGCTGGGCGGGAGAGGAGGTCTGCAAAGTCTCCTTAAACTCCATTTTTAGAGGTGTGGAAACTAAAGCCCAGCGAAGTTAGTGTAGAGAGATTCAGTCCACTTCCATCTGACTTTTGTGTTTTTCCCATTTCTTCTCTTGAAGCGCTTAAGTTCATTCAGTAGATATTTACTGAGTATCCGTTATGCCAGACCCAGCGGCACAGCAGTGAATAAAATGAAACAGACAAAAACCCGCCCCCATGGGCTGACCATTCTAGTCAGAACGAGATGAATAAACACAGTAAGTCAGAACTCATGATACATGACATGGAGGAAAAATAAAGCAGAAGTGAGGATAGGGGGTGTGGGGAGTAGAGGGGGTGGGATTTCAGATTTAAATAAGGTGGTCAGGAGAAGCCCTCATCCCCGAGAAAGTGGAGAGGGTATGAGCCCTGCCGTGCCCGGGACGAAGAATGTTTCAGGCTGAAGGAATAGCAAGTGCCAGGGCCCTGAGACAAGGGCATGCCTGGCGTGTCCAGGGAACGTCTAAGGGGTCAGGGTGACTGGACAGAAGGGAGCAAGAGGGATGAGGTCAGAGAAGGTATAGAGTGAAATCTCTGGAAGGACTCCAAGATTTCACCCTGAGAACCTTGGAAAACCACTGCAGCACTTACATTAGACTTAAGGGGCGTTTAATCAAAAACCTTGAGCTGTATAGGGGACACACTGCTGAGCTCTGGAGTCAAGGTTAAGATGAGAGTCCTTACTGCCCTCAAGGAATGTAGAACAGCCAGAAAAGTTCACACAAACAAGAAACAGCAAAAGAATGTTATTACAAAGCAACTTAATAGCAGGGTACATTAATAACAGTGGTTAATGGCACTCTTTGTTTTTTATCACTAGAGTTTAAATTTTTTGTAATAAAAACAATATATGCTCCCGGCACAGAAAATTGTGCTTTTTAAAGAAGTCGAAATTTCTTATAAAAGTAAAACATGTTTTACCGGTTAAAAAAAAAAAAAAAAATTCAAAGGCAAAAATAGTGTTAAAGAAGGTGAAAGTCCCTCCCTTCCCTGGGGAGGGTGATAGGGTGATGGTTGTTAACAGTTGCTGAGTCTTCTAGATTTTTTCTATGTACAAATAAACACATTAGATTGAACCATATGAAATTGCTGACATTTGATCGTTTTGGCCTACTCAAATAGCAGTTTAAAATGGTTCAACCTAATATTTGCATGCATATTATTTTAGAAATATTTCATTCTAGAGAGTACTTTTTTCCACCTGCCAGTATAGTATACGTATCTTTCCATGTCTGTTCACACAAACGAAATAATACAAATAGCTCACAACCTTTATTAAGCAATACCTTTTATTGCACTGTGTGTGAGGTGCTGTGCTGAGCGCTTTGTTCTAAAACAGCCCGTGGAGCAGGCCCCTTTATTTTCCTCAAAGAGGAGACTAAAATCTTGGGGAAGTTGAAAATCACTTGCCCGAAAGCACACATGTGGTAGAAGTAAAATTTTCAACCACACACTGGTCCATGATGTGGTATACCTTTCCCCTCTCAAAGGAGACTCAGGCTGTCTCCAATGCCTTATATATTCTTTTTTTTTTTGGAGGGGTGGGGGTGGGGGGGTGGCAGATTGTGCCAGGCCATGTAAGATCTTAGTTCTCTGATGAGGAATCAAACCTGTGCCCCACTCACTGGACGCTCGGAGCCCCAGTCACTGAACTGCCAGGCATTTCCCAATGCCTTATATTCTAAACAATGGTTCAGTAGGCATTCTTGTACAGTTAGTTCTGTTCCCTTGAGCATCTGTAGGTTGGATGATTAAAAATGCTGGGGTCATGCCCAATTTTACATCTGATAGAGTCTTGCCCTCCAGAAAGACTACCGATTCACACCTTGACAGTAGGGCATTTGAATCTCCATTTCTCCACAATCTCCTCAATGCTTGATAGTATCAGTCTTTTGCATCTTTGTTAATTTGTTGGGTTAAAAAAAAAATCACACTTACTATACAAGGAGGGAGCTTATATTTGCTCTGGCACTCTATCTATATATCATCTTACTCTGCCCTCACAGGCCCTCTACATGGTGGGTATTATCCCATTTTACTGACAATGAAACTGAGGCTCAGGGAGTGAAGAAGTTTCTTCAAGGCCTCACAACTAGAAAGTGAAGGTCCCTGGCCTTCCATGTTCCTCCCTTCACTGGAGTGTAGCATTTGGCTGGGCTATGCAGGAAGCTTCCTCAAAGAGGTGCTCTAGGAAACTCGAAGAAACATAAGGATATGGGTAATTTGAAAGAGTCCAGGAGACAGCAGGTAGAAGTGTGTGAAACTTAGAATAACACCTGTCTCTTCAGAAGTGGGTATTTCTCTTGTGTTGGTCACTCTAGATTTTAAGTGCAAGCATTTAGCAGTGGCACCTCTTGGAGTGTGGATTAGTATCCTATGACCATAGATGTGTTAATCATGTCTTCTCTGATTATAGGTGGTAGAAACCAAACTCAAAATAGCTTAAGGGAGATGTTATATCTTGGCTCACATAAACGAAACTCCTAGCATAGTATTGGCTTCAGGCTTGGCTGGATCTAGGTCCTCAGATGACGACTCTCTTTATCCCTTGGCTTGATAGCTTGATAGTATTCTCTGTCCTTGTTGCTGTCGTCCAGTTGCTCAGTGGTGTCCGATTCTTTGCGGCCCCATGGACTGCAGCATGCCAGGCTTCCCTGTCCTTCACTATCTTCCGAAGTTTGCTCAAACTCATGTCCATTGAGTCAGTGATGCCCTCCAACCACTTCATCCTCTGCCGCCCCCCTTCTCTTCATGCCTTCAATCTTTACCAGCATCAGGGTGTTTTCCAATGAGTCGGCTCTGTGTATCAGATGTCCAAAGTTTTGGAACTTCAGCTTCAGCGTCAGTCCTCCCAGTGAATATTCAGGGTGGGAAAGATGTTAGCTGCATCTAGCACCTTAACTCTTTCCAGGTTTACCCATGGAAAGAATATACCTCTTCTCCGCTAGAGGAAGCAAAAATCCCAGGACTGCTTCTCAGTGGCCTAGAATTGGTCATGTGCATTCTCAAACCAAACACCGTGACTCAAAAGTGCCCACCCATGCAGCCAGATGAGGTAGGGGTTCAAACGGCTAATACCACAGACCCTGAAAATGGAGGAGAGGTATTTCTCAAAGGAAAATCAAGGCTACATTACCAAAATAAGAAAAGAGGGTGGAGTTCATCAGGAAGAATCTCCAGATGTCCTTTAGAATAAGAGAAAAGTAAAACTATAAATGCCACATGAGATAATTTGAAGATAATAGGAATGGGGGTTGGGGTGGGGGCCACAGATAACTGCCCAGGCTGGGGAAGTGAGGAAAAAGAGAAATACTGATCCCCTCGCTGGGCCCCCCAACTTCCCACTTTGCTAAGTTGAACCTGAGGCTCAGGAAAACATTGGGGAGAAGTCTCAAACCCTTGTCCCTCTCCTCTCACAAAAGAGAACAAGGAAACCAAGATAGTAGTCACGCCAGCTGGGAGGTGTTGCCAACTCCTGCCTTAGAGGAGCTGCCTCCAAGCTGAACTGCTGGTGGTGAAGCAGCCCTTGAATACAGCATTTATCAACTACCTTGGGTGTGCAGGTGAAGACATGGCGTTGTCTCCAGAGTTACTGTATAGTTGGGGGATGAAGGTGAGATCAATATTTTAATAAAGAAGCTGCCTTCAGAGTCAGGAACACCTGTTTCCAACCTCAGCTCTGACACCTACTTTTTAAAAATATTCGTTCATTTGGCCATGCCAAGTCCTAGTTGTGGCATGAGGTTGGGGAGATCTTGGATCTTAGTTGTGGCATGTGGGATATAGTTCTCCAACCAGGGATCGAACCCAGGCTGGAACTCTGGAGTCTTAGTCTTAGCCACTGGACCCCCAGGGAACTCCCTCTGCCACTTATTCTTAACATCTCCAAGCCTGAGCATCTTCATCTGGAAGACAGGGGCACTAATGTCTGGATATCATGGTTTCCGAGATTAGATCTGGGGTATAGAAAGCACCTCATACAGTGGCTGGCACAGAATAGGTGACAGTTTTTCCTCATTCACACTTTCTGTGATAAGTGCTATCACAGAATTACACCAAGACAGTGTTATTTTTCCCTGATCTCCTTTTTCAACCTCTTTGCTAATATGATGGATTTGTTAACCTACCCATTTACCCCGTCGTCATCCCTTTTAGCCTTGTCATCCACACCCCCTGGACCATTTCTTGTGCCCCTTCTTGGCGCCCTCTCCAGCTCCCTTCCATCTTTAGAAGGGAAGTTGCTTGAACTGAACACGCCTTTCCTGGAGCAGGCTCACTGGACTCCAGGCACAATTCAGCCTGACCCCAAGTCTCTGACGGTAGATGTCAGGTTTCTGCCCCTGAGCCTTGGGATCTGCTGAGCTGAACTAGAATCTTAGGCTCTTGTTCACTGAGTTCTTGCACAAGTAACTGAGTCCCTTGAACCTCTGTGTCCCCATCTGCAGAAAGGGGACACACCTGCCTAATGAGTGCCAAAGGGCATGGCTGCCTAGGTTTGATTCCCAGCCCTGCCAGCTCTGTGCCTTTGGGTGAATTACTTAACATCTCAGAGTCTAGGGGTCTTTTTCATCTGTCAAATGAAGCTGTTAACAGTTGTTCTGGGTGTTAAGGGAAATATATGCAAAGTACTGAGCACAGTTCTTGTTGCATAGCAAGTGCATATATTTTTACTTTTTTTGTTTTTATTGAGGTATAATTGACATTTTAATTTCAGGTGTACAATGTAATGATTCTTTATTTGTATATAGCCTAGTTAACATTCATTGCCATGCGTGGTTTAAAAAAATTGTTTTTCTTGCAATGAGAATTAAGACCTACTCTCTTAGCTACTTTCAGATAGTATACAGTATTACTCATTATGGTTACCATGCTATATATTATGTTCCCATGACGTATTTAAAAATTGGAAGTTTGTGCCTTTTGAGCACCTTCACCCGTTTCACTCACCACCACATACCTCTTGCAACCACCAATCTGCTCTCTGTATCTGTGAATCCCTTCTTTTCCCTTTTTAAAAAATTCCACATATAAATGAGATCATACTGTATTTGTCTTTCTCTGTCAGATTATTTCACTTGGCATAATGCCCTCAAGGTCCATCCATGTTATTGCAAATGGCAAGATTTCATTCAGTTTTTCATGACTAAATTACATTCCATTGTAAGTGTTCAGTTCAGCCACTCAGTCATGTCTGACTCTTTGCGACCCCATGGACTGCAGCACGCCAGGCCTCCCTGTCCATCACCAACTCCTGGAGTTTACTCAAACTCATGTCCATTGAGTCGGTGATGCCATCCAACCATCTCATCCTCTGTTGTCCACTTCTCCTCCTGCCTTCAATCTTTCCCAGCATCTGGGTCTTTTCCAGTGAGTCAGTTCTTCACATCAGGTGGCCAAAGTATGGAGTTTCAGCTTCAGCATCAGTCCTTCCAATGAATATTCAGGACTGATTTCCTTTAGGATGGACTGGTTGGATCTCCTTGCAGTTCAAGGGACTCTCAAGAATCTTCTCCAGCAGTTCAGGTCAAAAGCATCAATTCTCCGGTGCTCAGCTTTCTTTATAGTCCAACTCTCTCATACATACACGACTACTGGAAAAACCATAGCTTTGACTAGATGGACTTTTAATTTATTGTATGTGTATATATGCATATGCATATGTGTATATATATATATAAATATATATAAATATAAATATAAAGAGAGACATGGAGAGAGAAGTTTTAGTTTTGATTGAGCTAAATAATGTGTGTAGAAGGCTTAGCCAGGATGGGGGGTGAGGATGACAGGGGCGGTGGGAGCAGCCCTGTGGCCCAGCTCGGCCAGGGCTCAGGAAGGTAAGCTCCCTTCTTTCTCAGGTGCTGTCCCACAACCTGTACACCGTCTTGCACATCCCTCATGACCCCGTAGCCCTGGAGGAGCACTTCCGAGATGATGACGATGGTCCCGTGTCCAGCCAGGGATATATGCCCTACCTCAACAAGTACATCCTGGATAAGGTGAGGGCCCCTTTCACCTCTCTCCACTTCCCAACCTGGCCAGCACCCTAATTCCTTGCCACTCCAACTCCTCCCTCCATGAACCCCATCTCTGTTTCTCTGTCCATCCATGCCCACATCTCCACCCTTCACATCCTCATCACTTGCTCCTTCTTTGCCCCCCTTAAAACTCACTCCAGCTCCCTCCTCTCTATCCTAGCCTCCACCTTCCCCACAGTCTTTTCCCATCCCTGCCTAGCTTTCAGCTGTCATTTTACAAGCGCTTTCCAGCTCTCCGCTAAGTCCGTCCCCTCCACTCCTCCTAGCTGTCACTAACTTCTCAAGTTCTTCTTGACTGTACATTTCCTCCTGGGCTTCCCCTTCTTTCTCCCCAGCCTGAGGGACTAAGCTCCTCTATGGATCGAGAACTTGGGTGGATGTGGATGCGGGGAAGTGATGCATGTGGCAGGGCTGGGGATTTGGGGGTCAGGCTGGTTGGCCAGACAGCTCCCCGATCACCAGCTCAGGGATTACTCAGGTGAGAGTCCCAGCGTGGCACAGTGGGGAGCAGGGAAACAGATGACCCCGAGAAGCCAGATGGAGCCTAGTTGGGTGGTGGAGCTGGGGCGAGGCAGCCTTCACAGCTGACTTGCAGGCCTGGTGGCAGGTGGAAGAGGGGCTTTTGTTAAGGAGCACTTTGACGAGCTGTGCTGGACCCTGACGGCGAAGAAAAACTACCAGGTGGATAGCAACGGGAACAGCATGCTCTCCAATCAGGATGCCTTCCGACTCTGGTGCCTCTTCAACTTCCTGTCTGAGGACAAGTACCCTCTGATCATGGTTCCTGATGAGGTGAGCCCCAGGGACTTTATCACTTAGAGACAGGCTTCAGCAAAACCATGAAGGAGGCCAAATTGTCTCTCTACTTCCCCACATCCTCTGTCTTCTTTATCTCTCCACTGGCTACCTGTCACACCCACTCATCTCCAGACACTTAGAACTGCCCATGTCAGAGCAATGATGCCTTCTCCCAGGAGGTCCAAAGCTACAACTCCTTCAAGGCTCTGCTTGCTGTCACAAATCTCTCACAGTAGGAAAATAATTCTGCAAACTGTTTACACAGAAGTGTGAGTGCCTAATACATTACTGAGCATTTTGAAATGAAAACATTTAAAATCAAATGGCAGGATTTCAGGCACTGTGGCAAACTGAGAAGGGTGCCATTTTAGGGGAATAGAGACCTTCCAGGGACATCTCTCCAGTCTGGCCCTGGTTCCAGATTTTCTCTTCTTTTCTCCTACAATATAGGAGGGAGCCAGGACGGACTCAGCTCAGACCCCAGAGGGAGGGGATCATGGGAACATCAGCCTAGAACCCAGCTTCTACCTTCTCAATTCATGGATGAAGCCAGGGCAGTTGACCCCTTTGGCAGCCAGCCTGCCCCCCCCTCCACTACCCGACTCCCCTGTCCACTCAGCCTTCTCCTGACCCTTTCTGCCCTCTGGTGTTGGTAAAGATCCCAGGGCGAATCTAGGTCTTTTAAGTAGGGCACAATGGCAGGGGCGGGGAGGGGGGTCAGCTGTATTTATGAGAGGTCTTGGCCTGTCTAACTGCACTCAAGTTCATGCCCTCACTTCTGTCTGTGGGAAGAGTGGGGGTGCCCCCCGCTCCACTCCCAGCCAAGACCCAGTAGCCCCCAGAGTGAAAGTCCTGCAGAGAGTTTTTCCAAGAAGCTGTTGGGGCAGCAGAAAGAAGTGTGTCTGTCTTTACAGACACAGACAGCTGGCTGGGTACCTTTGTCAGACCCCTGCCAGCAGGGCGAGGGGGCCTCTCCGAGGCCAGAAAGCTGCTCGCTTTTGTGATCAACACGCAGTGTGAACAAACTGCAGCAGGATGTACCCCAACCACCACTTCCTGTTCCTCTGCAACAGGCTTCCTGTCCCTGCCCTGCTCGTTCCCACCTCCCATCCCCTTGCCCTCTGACAAGGGAACAATCCCCAGGGCTGGGGCTGGGAGCTTGGAATAGGGACTCATGGGGTGTCGATCTGAATTGAGCTCTGGCTGCTACCAACTTGCTGTGCGATTCAAAACAAGTCACTTCCCCCTCCCTTGAGCCTCAGTTTTGTCATCTGCAGAGTGAGGAGATTGAACGAGAGGGCCCTTGTCCCCCACTGATGTTTTCTATGACTCGCTGTCTCTGCCTGGCCCTCAGTCCTCAGCTCCCACCTCACCATGCCCTTAATCCAAGGCAGGAAGGACTGGAGCTTGGGGAGGTGTCTGAACTGAAGCTGGGGCCCCAGGATCCCCTCCCAAATCTCTACTCAGGAGTCCACCCGCGTTTAGTCATTTAGTCCTCTGACACACACCCCCATCCCCCGGCCAACCTGCCAACCCTTGTTCGTGGTTACTTCTGCCCTAGCTCTGGGAGCCTGACGGTAGCGACCCCTGGTGTCGACACCAGAAACACCACCTACTGCAGCCACCAAGCCTTCCCTCCTTCCCTCCAGGTGGAATACCTGCTGAAGAAGGTGCTCAGCAGCATGAGCTTGGAGCTGGGCTTGGGGGAGTTGGAGGAGCTGCTGGCTCAGGAGGCCCAGGCAGCCCAGAGCAGCGGGGGGCTCAGCGTCTGGCAGTTCCTGGAGCTCTTCAACTCAGGCCGCTGTCTTCGAGGCGTGGCGCGGGACACGCTCAGCATGGCCATCCATGAGGTCTACCAGGAGCTCATCCAAGACGTCCTGAAGCAGGTCAGGCCTGGCTGGGGACCAGGGGCAGACCCCGAGGAGGGTGGGGGCAGGGCCGAGGATGCCTCTGACTTCGCTCTGGCTCTGGCAGGGCTACCTGTGGAAGCGAGGGCACCTGCGGAGGAACTGGGCAGAACGCTGGTTCCAGCTGCAGCCCAGTTGCCTCTGCTATTTCGGGAGTGAAGAGTGCAAGGAGAAGAGGGGTATGATCCTACTGGATGCGCAGTGCTGCGTGGAGGTGAGGGCGGCAGGTGAAGGGGGGAGCCTGTACTGGAGCAAGGCCCAGAGGGGCTCTGGTGTAGCCTGAGGGCAAGGGGTCAGGAGGAGGGCAAGGTGGGAAGCCCCAGTGACTTCCTCACCTAAGATTCCTGCTTAGTTGAGTGGAATCGAAATACAACTGACCCCTGAACAACATGTGTTGGAACTTGGTGGGTCTATTTATACACGGATTTTTTTCAATAAATATATACAGTACTGCACATCCTCACTTGGTTGAATCTGCAAATGGGATAACTGGGATACTGAAAGTGAAAGTCATTCAGTTGTGTCTGACTCTTTGCGACCCCGTGGACTGTAGCCCACCAGGCTCCTCTGTCCCTGGAATTCTCCAGGCAAGATTACTGGAGTGGGTAGCCATTCCCTTCTCCAGGGGATCTTCCCAACCCTAGGATCGAACCCAGGTCTCTTGCCTTGCAGGCGGATTCTTTACAGTCTGAGCCATTAGGTTGACTTTAAAGTTATAAGTGGATTTTCGACCAGGCAGAGGTTTGGTACCCCTAACCCCTGAGCTGTTCAAGGGTCAACTGTATACCTGAATGCCTCAAGGCTATTCTCAGCCATGTCAGCATTTTTTTTTTCTTTTAGAAAAGTAACACATTTTATTTTTTCCTTCCAGTTTCATTGAGATATTATTGACATACAGCACTGTGTAAGTGTAAGGTGTACAGCATAGTGATTTGACTTACACATATCATAAACTGATTAGCACAGTAAGTTTAGTGAACATCTGTCACCTCATATAGGTACAAAATTAAATAGAAAAAAAATTTTTTCTATGATGAGTAATCTTAGGATTTACTCTCTCAACAACTTTTATGTATAACATTTGTTGTTGTTTAAGCTCCCTGGTGACTTATCCATAAAGAATTCACCCCCAATGCAAGAGCCACAGGAGATGCAGGTTCAGTCTCTGGGTTGGGAAGATCCTCTGGAGGAGGGCATGGTAACCCACTCCAGTATTCTTGCCTTGAGAATCCCCATGGACAGAGGAGACTGTCAGGCTACAGTCCATAGCGTCTCACAGAGTGGGACATGACTAAAGCGACTTAGGATACACGCAGCCACCAAGTTGTGTCTGACTCTTTTGTGGTGCTATGGACTGTAGCCCACCAGGCTCCTCTGGCCATGGGATTTCCCAGGCAAGAATACTGGAGTGGATTCCCACTTCCTTCTCCAGGGGATCTTCCCAACCTAGGGACAGAACCTGAGTCTCCTGCATTAGCAGGTAGATTCTTTACCACTGAGCCACCAGGGAAGCCTCATATTTTAATATAATCTACAGCAGTGTTAATTATATTTTTCATGTTGCATGTTACATCCCTAGTAAACTTTCTTATTTTATATCTGGAAGTTTGTACCTTTTGACCACCTTCCTCCAATTCCTCTTCCTCTATCCCCTCAACAACCCTACTTTCCACCTCTCGGTAACCACAAATCTGATCTCTCTTTCTATGGATATGTTTGTTTGTTTTTGAAGTATAATTGACCTGAAACACTATGTTAATTCCTGTTACACAGCATAATGATTCAGTATTTCTATGTATTTCAAACTGATCTCCATGATAGTTCTACTTATGATAGGTCACCATACAAAGATAACTATGTAATCATAATTATTGACTATATTCCCCACACTATTCATTTTATACCCATGACTCACATTTTGCAACTGGAAGTTTGCACCACTTAATCTCCCTCAACTTTTTCTTCCCTCTTTCTACATCCCTTACCCTCTGGCAAACAAATCTGTTTTTTTCTCTGAAACTGTAACTCTATTTAGGTTTCATTATGTCTGTTCATTTGTTGTTGTTGTTGTTTTAGATTGCTTATGTCAGCACTTAACTTAAAAAAAACAACTGTAAATCAAATCCAATACTAAAGTCATTGGTGAATGATGTGTACTTTGCTAAAGATTTCAGAGGCAATAACTTATGACTCACTCTATCCAGCAAAATTTTCTAAGTCTTCTTTAAAGGTCTTTCTCCTTCACCCAAATTCCATTCCCTTTGGCAACAGACCAGATAAGGACTTCCCTGGTGGCTCAGACAGTAGAGAAGCTGCTTGCAATGCAGGAGACCCAAGTTTGATTCCTGGTTGGGAAGATCCCCTGGAGAAGGAAATGGCAACCCACTCCAGTATTCTTTCCCAGAGAATCCCATGGACAGAAGACCCTGTTGGAGACAGTCCGTGGGTTGCAAAGAGGCAGACATGACTGAGTGACTAATGCTTTCACTTTGGCCACTCTATATTTCCCTATTCTTTCTCCTTTCCTATCCCTTTTCCTCCTTTTACTCTGTCCATTATTTTAGAGGCTTAAAGCAACAATTTTAAAAACTATAGTAAGATACATATATATATATAACATGAAATTTGCTATTTTAACCATTTTAAGTGTTACAATTCAGTAGTATTAAGTATATTCACATGTAACCATCCCAATTATCTATTTCCAAAGCTTTTTCTTTTTATCATCCTAAATAGCAGCTCTGTACCTATTAAGCAATAACTCATTTTCCCTTCCCTCCAGTCCCTGGTAACCTCTATTCTGCTTTCCATCTCTAGGAATTTGCCTATACTAGGAGCCTCATATAAGTGGAATCATACACCATTTGTCCTTTTGTGCCTGGCTTCTTTCACTTAGTATAACATTTTCAAGCATGTTTTGGCATGAATCAGGACTTCATTCCTTTTAATGGCTGAATAATATTTCACTGTATGGATGGACCATATATTGTTTATCTGTTCATTCATTAGTGGATATTGGGTGGTTTCCATCATTTTGCTATTATGCATAATGCTGTTATGAATATCCATGTACAAGTTTCTGGGTGGATATATATTTTCTTTTCTCAAGGCACATACCTAGGAGTAGAATTGCTGAGTCACACAGTAATTCTATGTTTAATTTTTGAGGAGCAGCCAAACTCTTTTCCATGGTGGCTGCACCATCTTACATTCTCACCGGTAGTAAATGAAAGCCCCAATTTCTTGCTAACACTTGTTATTTTACATGAAAAACATTATAGCCATTCTAGGCTGTGTCCATCTTTGTCATGTAAGGAAACAGCTATCATTGTGCAAAGAGCACAGATCTAGGCAGAAATCCAGCTCCACCACTAACATGCAGTGTGAATCAGGCATGTTCCTGGACCTCTTAGAGCCTCAGTTTCTTTCTGTGTAAGATGGAGCTAATAATCTATGCCTGGTACAGACTCTAGAACACATGAAGCTCAGTGGATAGCTATTATTTTCCACTAGAATGTAAGCTTAAGCAAGGCAGGGATTTGGTCTCTTAGGCACATCTTAGTAGTATCCCATATGCCCAGGGCAATGAGTGGCCTGTAGACACTACAGAATATCTGTGGAGTGAATGAATGGAGAGCTTTCTCAGCAGGCAGGCTTCTGCGGAAATGAATGGTCTTAGTGAGGACCCTGTCATGAGAGATGTTGAGCCCTGATCTGGATAAACACTGAGTTGTCACTGTGTGTAGGCCCCACAGAGAGATAGTAATAGGAGAGCTGTCCCATCTTCAAAGAGCAAAGGCTCTAAGAGTTGTGGGGACACTGACCTCCAAACCTGGCCACGCAGGCTCCTGCAGAGTGGGTGGAAGGAGTGTCAGGAGGAGATAATGGTCAGCCAAGGGGGTAGAGGCTGGAGCTGGAGCCCCCTGGGGCAGGTGTGGCCCTTGACCCCAGTGAAACCAGCCTCTCTGGGCCTTCTCCCAGGTGCTGCCCGACCGAGAGGGGAAGCGCTGCATGTTCTGTGTGAAGACTGCCTCCCGCACCTATGAGATGAGCGCTTCTGACACGCGCCAGCGCCAGGAGTGGACAGCTGGTGAGTGCTCACGGGGTGGCCTGGACCTGGCTGGGCCCCAGTCGACTCATCGGTGAAAAGGGAGTGAGAGCCCTTTGCCCAGCAGGAGGCCAGAACCTGGATAGGAGCCACTCCAAAGGCCCCTTTCTGGCGGTGGGTTCCCTGGAGGCCGCCCCCTGTCCCCGGCTAGCCCCTTGCGCTCCCTCCGCAGCCATCCAGACGGCGATCCGGCTGCAGGCCGAGGGGAAGACGTCGCTGCACAAGGACCTGAAGCAGAAGCGGCGCGAGCAGCGGGAGCAGCGAGAGAGGCGCCGGGCTGCCAAGGAGGAGGAGATGCTGCGGCTGCAGCAGCTGCAAGAGGAGAAGGAGAGGAAGCTTCAGGAGCTGGAGCTGCTGCAAGAGGCGCAGCGGCAGGCGGAGCGCCTGATGCAGGAGGAGGAAGAAGGGGGCGCCGCAGCCAGCACCAGGAGCTCCAGCAGGCTCTCGAGGTCCAGCTGCGCGAGGCCGAGCAGGTGTGGCTGCACGCGGGCGGAGGCGGTGGGCCGAGGGGTGAGGCCCTCGCCAGGTGCTGAGCGCCGGGGGGCGGGGCCTGGGCTGGGGGCGGAGCCACGCACTGAGGGATGAGCGTGGAGGTGGGGCTTGTTTTAAGGGATTTTGGTGGGGGGGATGGGATGGGGACAGGGCCTATGGTGTAAGGGACTTGGCAGAAGGATGGCTTGAGAGGAGATACGGTGTGGTGCGGGGCCCGAGCCTCCGAATTGGGAAGGATGGAGTGAAGTGATAAGTGTAGAGTGAAACCAGGTTGGGAGACCTTGGCTGGCTGGGGTGCAGGACCTTGACAGAGGAGCTGCTATAGACCTTGTGTCTGGGGATGAATTTGGACCGAGGCTGGACTATGTGGGACCTGACTTGATCTGAATTTATAATGAGGCCAGTATGGAGAAGGTAGGATGGGAGGAAGACGGGATGAACCTGGAGACGGACTAGAGGTGTAGAGGCAATTAGATTTAAGAGATCTAGATCTGGAGTCGAGACACTGTGGGTTCCATACCAATTCTGCCTCGTAGGAACCCTGTGATCTCAGGTAAGTTACTTGGCCTTTCTGTGCCTCAGTTACCTGTGACATGTTGATGCCAATAGAATTTGGTTTATAGAGGTGTGGAAAGGAGGATCAATTAAGGAAATACTTTTGAGTTATAATTGCTCTAACACTTATAATTATAGTCGTTCACTTGCTACCACTAGTCTAATTATAATTATAAAACATTATATTACAATGTATAATAATAACTATTAAGGCTGGTGCTAAAAGGGGATGACTTGAGCCCCTTTTCCCCATGTGGTTCACTGATCCTCGTCAGGCTTAGTCAGGTTTTCAGAAGGGGATCAGATCAGGAAAATCTGACCTGAAGGAACTCCCCAGACCCTCATCCAGAGATAACTAGCTGGGCTGGCCTCACAAAGCCCTGGGGAAAGGGCAGCATACCGGCAGCTTTCCTCCGCCGGGCCCCCGCTGACCTGGCTCCCGGTCCACCATGCAGGCCCGGGCCTCCATGCAGGCTGAGATGGAGCTGAAGAAGGAGGAGGCTGCCCGGCAGCAGCAGCGCATCAAGGAGCTGGAGGAGATGCAGCAGAAGCTGCAGGAGGCCCTGCACCTGGAGGTGAAAGCCCGGCAGGACGAGGAGGCCGTCCGCCTCGCCCAGACCAGGTGGGAAGGTGGCCCCTTCTGCCTCCCCTCCCTGATGCCCCCACCCTCCCACCTGTCGAGCACCTGTGAGGTGCACCTCGGAGGTGACATAGTGGACACCCCGCAGACTGCTAGAGGAGGAGGAGGAGAAGCTGAAGCAGCTGCTGCAGCTGAAGGAGGAACAGGAGCGCTACATCGAGCGGGCGCAGCAGGGAGAAGCAGGAGCTGCAGCAGGAGATGGCCCTGCAGAGCCGCTCTCTGCAGCAGGCCCAGCAGCAGCTGGAGGAGGTGCGGCAGAACCGGCAGAGGGCCGATGAGGATGTGGAGGTGAGGCCTGGGGTGGAACAGGTCTCAGGCGGCGGGGTGAGCCATGGCACAGGCTCTGGAACCTTCCCTGGCGCTCTATCCCTCAGGCTCTACCATCGCCTGACTGTGTGGCCTCTGACAAATGGCCTAACCTCTGTGAGCGCCAAGTCCCTCATCTGAGAAAGGGGACTGGTAATTGCATTGCTATAAAGAGTAAACAAGATAGCACGTGATACTTAATATTCAGTAAGCACTGAAGAAACATTAATTGCTGTTTTTATCATTGTTACTAATCCGGGCAAAATTTTTTTCCTCCTACTCTTCTAGCCCCTACTTTGCTATCCCTGCACTTTGGTTCCACTCTTTGGAGCCCAAATAGCCATAGAAGATTTTTTTTTTTAAGACAAACTTTTGATGTTTTATTTTTATTAGTGTTCATTATTTTATTTTGCTTTGTTGGCATACATGGTCATTGTAAAAAATTCAAACACAGAAATAAGTATCATAAAAGAGAAAATTCCTCTATGATTCCCCACCCCACAGCTGCTGCTAATGGCTAGATGAACCCTGGAGCAGAGGTTTCTGTATCAGGTCCTGGACAGGTGGTGTGACACAGTGGTTCAGAGCTCCATGTTTGTCCCTGGGCAAGTCACTAAACCTGTTCTGAATTTGCTTCTTAGCTTCTTCTCTGGAAGTTAAGTAAGATATTAGTACATTTTAGCTGCTTGATAAGTGGAAACTATACTTATGATTATTTTTGACTATTTGAGGGTCTTTGAGTCCCCTGAAATTGGATGCCAAATTTGTTCATACACATAGCTCTTTATGAACATACATGAGTTTTTCTGGGAAGATGATCAATAGCCTTTGTTGGATCCTAAGGGGCCTGTGAACCTGAAAAGAGACTTACTGTCTTGGATGTTGGCTTTGACCACTCTCCACTGGTCCTGCCCCCACAGGCTGCTCAGCAGAAGTTGCGCCAGGCTAGTACCAACGTGAAACACTGGAATGTCCAGATGAACCGGCTCATGCATCCTATTAAACCTGGAGGTGAGAAGGGTTAGACCCTGGAGCTTTCCATGGAATGGAGAGGGACAAGGGAGGGAGGACAGGAGACCCCCACATCTGCAGAGCCAGCAGGGCACTGCAGGTCAGGGGTGCTCCTCTCCCCAAGGGCTGAAGTAAAGCCCCTCAACTTCTCCCCTTTGCGCGCACCTTGCTGCTTCCTCATACCTGCCTTTTCTCTACCAGACAAACGTCCCACCACCAGCAGCTCCTTCACAGGCTTTCAGGCCCCTCTACTTGCCCGCCGCGACTCCTCCCTAAAGCGCCTGACTCGCTGGGGATCCCGTGACAACAAGACCCCTTCACCCAGCAGCAGTGACCAGCAGAAGTCCCTCAATGGTGAGGAAGACGCTTCCAGCTCAGCTTCTGCCTCTCAGGAAGATAAACTGGACCTGGCACTGGAAAACTAACCTCTGCCAGCCTCTTGCCCCCTATCTCACACCTACCAGGACCTGGCCACAGCTGGCCTGTGGGTAACACCAGCCTCTGCAGAAGAAGGAGCTGCAGCTCTGGTGCCCTCGGACCATGAAACAGCCCGGATTGGAACCTGGTTCTTTTTTTTTACCCCAGCCCCAGGCCTCAGACCACTGAGGCTGTCAGGGATGTTGATCCTTGAGAACTTGACCCTGTGCCTTAACTCCAAGGGCCCTATGCCCTGGGCTGGGAAAGAGTCAACAAGCAAGCCAGGGATCACCTGTCCCCAGACTGCCACCAAGTTTGGAGGCACACTTCCGAATAAAAACTGCTGTTGGGATAAATTATGTAGCAGGTTTGTTGTCTATCTCTCCTACCATTTTCTCTCTTCTTCAGTTATAGATCCCAGGAAGAATACGGTATAATGCATTGGCTAGGAAAGTCCACTCTGCCACTTACTAACTGGGTGACTGGCCAAGTTTCTTCACTTCCCTGTGCTTCAGTTCCCAGGGTGATAAAATAGGGAAAATAATAGGGCTTCCCTTATAGGGTTGTTCTGAGGATTAAGTGTTTGGCACATGAGAAAGCACCACTATTGATATTGCCCAAAAGTGTTTATTGAGCATATATTCTGTGTCTGGGAATTTCTCAGGTTATTTGTCACAGCAACCCTGAGAGATGGATACTATTATTCTCTTTTTTAACATATGGGGAAATTGAGGCTCAGAGAGGTCAGATAACTTGCCTAAAACCTTTAAGACTTGCTTCCTTCCCATATTGCCTGATTACCTACCTTACTGCCTAAGACAGAGATCTGGGAATCTAGGATAACTTGCTCCCTCCCTGACACCCCCTTATGAAAAATCTATTTTCAAATCCAGTCAATTCTCTCTCCTTCATGGTTTTATATCTATCCCTCCATCTCTAACCCCATGGTTATTACCATGGCTAAGGCCTTCGTATCCTCCACCTGGGATTGAACCTGGGCCCTTGGCAGTAAGAGTGCAGAGTCCTAACCATTGCACCACTAGGGAATTCCCTAAGGTTAGATTTTTAATGGGAAAGTGGAATGGAAATACGAGTATAAGGAGAAAAGGAGACAATGTAAAAATTTTGATTGCTGAAGAGCTTGTTCATGTTTTTTTTTTTACTGTCTTGACCATTTAAAGAAATTGAAGTACAGTTAATTTACAGTGTTGTGTTAATTTCAGGTGTACAGCAAAGTGACTCATATATATATTTTTTTTTCAGATTCTTTTACATTATAGGTTAAGATATTGAATATAGTTCCCTGTGTTATACCGTAGGTCCTTGTTGTTTGTTTATTCACTATGGGATTTGAGTCTTATTCAACACACTTAAAAGGGTAACATAGTAGTTTTATGGGCACACCAGGTGGCACAGTGGTAAAGAAACTGCTTGCCAGTGTAGGAGACACAGGAGACACTTGTTTGATCCTTGGGTTGGGAAGATCCCCTGGAGTAGGAAATGGAAACCCACTCCAATATTCTTGAAAATTCCATGGACAGAAGAACCTGGTAGACTGCAGTCCATGGGGTGACAAAGAGTCAGACACAACTAAGTACATACACCCACCATAGTAGTTTTATAATAAAATGTTAATGTTCATAAACTAGTAGAAATTACATCCATCCTCTGCAACTGTTTGAAGCCCATCTGAAAAACATTAGATGTTACCTTAAGAATGTGCAAGGAACTGCATTAGTTCTTATATATTCTTTTAGGGGTAGAGGGGCAAAAATTTTGAAGACTACTAACTATGAAGGACTGTGACTAGAAAGATAGAATGGGAACTGATTAGACATTCTTGGAAGCCAGGTAGTGTTTAGACTTGAGGTGGCAGGACAATCTCTAAATCTCGGTCTCCTCACCTGTAAACGGGGTCCATTCCTGGCTTTTGACCATTCTATGATGGGACACAGGAGGTGTTGCTGGTTGCAGCGAGTCAGGGAAAAGAAGACCACCCTGCATTGGGACTGGCATGAGAAGCTGTCAGTCCTGAGGGACATTTTGGGGAGCAGGAGAAGATATTTTGCTATCTTTTAATTGCAGGGTTAGAAAAGAATGCCCTTGACCTTACCAATATCCTGGACAAAAGAGAGTGTATCCAATCTCTGATGCCTTCAAAGATACCTATAAACTCGGGGCCATGTGCAAAGTGCAGTCATTGCTGCCCCAGGTCACCACTCTGAGGGTTGGGGAGGTAGGGCAATGGACTGGAAGGGCTGGAACGTAACAGACTTTTTGCAAACTGTTGTCAGGATATGTAAAGTGCCTATTTCTCAAGCCCAGTGTCACTCTAGGCTGAAGAGGCGCCAGCTCAGTGATGCCTCTCTGGCCCCTGCTGTAGCTGAGAAGGACAGAGAAGGGCTGAGGAGGCCGATTTCAGGAGACCAAGGAGGACTCCACCTGCCGGCTGGATCTTGAAATGGCTGTGGAGGCAACCGGATCCAACAATTCAAAGCAGGTCTAGCCTTATTCCACACTGTAAGTTACCATTCAGTTACACTGTAATTGGGCATCACAGCAGGTCTTGGTAGCTGAGCTCTCTGGCTGGTCTGAAAAGGTTTGGCAGGAACCAAATTTTCCCATTGTGAGCTGTACCTGTGGGCAAATCTAGTCAAAATGAAGATCTGGGGAAGCTGTATTGGTCTGTTTTGGACTCAAGCAACAGAAGCTAACTGATTTAGGTGAATATATATATATATATACACACACATCCTTTTAGTATAAAAATGAAGCGAGGTTTAAAATGTACTATCTCTGGGACTTCCCTGGTGGTCCAGTGGTTGGGACTCCATGCTTTCGGGAATACTGGTTCGATCCCTGGTGGGGGAACCAGGATCTCACATGACTTGTGGCAAGGTTTAAAAGAAAAAAGGAATAAAAATGTACTATCTTACAGTGTTCCCAGAATTTCTTTTAGAGAGGGAGCTGTCTTTAGGGGAAATGAGCCTTTTAAAGGAAGGAAGTGAGATCTTCAGGGCATGAATGTTGGCAGGAAACCTAGCAATGAAGAGATGCGCCTAGAAAGCCAGAGGGATGTGTTTTTTTTCTCTGGACACAGTGGGGCAGAAGGGAGAATGGTGGGGCAGGGAGGAGAGGTAGTAATTTTGGAAAAGGCCAGGCCCTAAGGGGAAAAGCACCAATCAGAAAACCTCAACTTTACAAGAATGTCAGCTGTGTGAGTTTAAACTATTTGCAACGCGTCATGTGATCCTGCCCCAGGGCCCGGAGCATCATACCATCTATACCCATGAATGTTTTGTGTGGGAGGAGGTTTGGGCAGTCCTTAGGAAGGGCTGAGTTTCATCTCTACATTTCTGAATTGTGACTGCAACAGCCTCGAAGAAGCTGAAGCCTGGAGGCAGAGAGATTTATGAGAATATAAATCCCCCAGAAATTTGCAGAAATCTTAGGGAAGGCTTTGACTTCCACAACCCATTCTTCCTTCCATCTCAGAGGCAAGGAGGTTGACGTCTGAATTACAAAAGTATTGCACATTCACTTCACAAAGTGAGGGGTGAGGTGGGGAAAGAGAGAAGCGAGAGAAAAAAAAATCACTCAGTTCTATTAACCAGATATCTGAGGGTGTAGCCTGGGGAGTATATCAGAGAGAAGAGTGTAATCTTTATTTTAAAGATGATGGAGAGGAAATAATATACCTACAGAGTTTGTTCATCTCCAGATGACAAATCCAATCTCTTTCATAAGATTGCCTTCCAGGGACTTCCCAGGTGGTCCAGTGATCAAGAATCCATCTGCCTGGAAAATGGATACATATATGTATGGCTAAGTCCCTTCACTGTTCACCTGAAACTATCACAATATTGTTAATCGGTTATACCCCAATACAAAATGCTTTTGGTGTTAAAACAACTACTGAGACCATAGGCCACAATTACTGAAGCCTGTGCCCCCTAGAGTCCCTGCTGCTCAAGAAAAGACATTGCAGTGAGAAGCCTGCTTACCACAACTAAAAGGAACTAGAGAAAGCCTGCATGCAGCAAAGACTCAGAGAAGCCGAATATATATATATATATATATATATTTAAAGACTGCATCCCAACTGCTAGGTACTTAAAAAAAAAATTCATTTATGGCTGCACTGGATCTTTAGTTGCTGCACGCAGGATATAGTTCCCGGAGCAGGAATCAAATCCAGCACATTTACATTAGAAGAGCAGAGTCTTAGCCACTGGACCACTAGGGACATCTCTGCTAAGTAACTTTTTATGGTATATCTGGAGGTTGGGATGACAGGTCCCTTCCAGGTCCTTTAGACCTGGGTTAAAAAGGGACAACAGAATTTTCTACAACAGGAGGAAGGATGTTCCCCATTTACAGGGCAAGTATATTAGATAAATGGGAAGATAAGTAAGAAATCCAGAACCATAAATTTCTAGTTGTGGTGGTTTAGTCGCTCAGTCGTTTCCAGCTCGTTGCAACACCATGGACTGTAGTTCGGCAGGCTCCTCTGTCCGTGGGATTTCCCAGGCAAGAATACTAGAGTGGGTTGCCATTTCCTTCTCTAGGGGAATCTTGCCCACCCAGGATCAAACCCGGGTCTCCGCATCGCACCCGGATTCTTTACCCGACATAATCACCAGGAAAGTCCATATTTCTAGTTACAGAAGCCTCTAGTTACAGAATTGATTCTTTTGAACTGTCGTGTTGGAGAAGACTCTTGAGAGTCCCTTGGACTGCAAGGAGATCCAACCAGTCCATCCTAAAGGAAATCAGTCCTGAATATTTATTGGAAGGAGTGATGCTGAAGCTGAAACTCCAATACTTTGGCCACCTGCTGTGAAGAACTGACTCACTGGAAAAGACCCTGATGCTGGGAAAGATTGAAGGCGGGAGGAGAAGGGGACGACAGAGGATGAGATGGTTGGATGGCATCACCAACTCAATGGACATGAGTTTGAGTACGCTCCGGGAATTGGCGATGAACAGGGAAGCCTGGCGTGCTGCAGTCCATGGGTTCGCAGAGAGTCGGACACGACTGAGCGACTGAACTGAACTGAACTAAAAGGACAAAGCCCTTTGTGAAAACAAGAGGGACATAGTCTTCTTCAGCGGAATATCCAGGTTCCAGCCTCCGTATTGCCTCTCACTGCAAGTCACACAAGTTCTCTGGGGCTGTTTCTTCTCTGGAAGGATAAGGAGACGGTGCTAAAATAATCGCTATGTTCCCTTCCAACTTTCAATTCTCTTCAGTGATACTTGCCAGACGTGTCTTACCTGTCCTGGAGCTTCCGCCCCGGCTCCTCCCTGGGCACCAGAGGGCGCTGCAGGTGGGCCCGGCGCCGCGTGCGGTGGGCGGAGCGGCAGAGTCAGGGGGCGGATCCCAGACGTGCGGTGATTGGCCACGGCCTAAGCGGAAGGGGGCGTGGAAAGAGGAGACGGGGACGAGCGGCCCGGTGACGTCGCGCTGGCGGGGGCGGGGCCCGGCCGCGCAGCGTGTGACGCCGCGGCCGCCGCGCGGAGCCGGGGATTAATGGGAAAAGTTTTGGCAGGAGCCGGAGGCGTCTGCGGAGCCTGCGGGACGGCGGCGGCGGCGGCGCGGGGGACAGCCGGGACAGGTCAGTCCGGGTCCTGGGAAGTGGGGCGGCGGAGCGGCGGAGGCGGGAGAGCCGCGGGCCCGGGCTGAGGCGAGCCGCGAAGCTGGAGCGCGAGGCCCGGCGGGGAGTGGAGTGCGGGGCGAGAGGCGCAGGGGGTCCGCCGACCCGGCGGCCGTCGCTTCCCGTTGCTCGGGCCCAGGAGGGCCGCGGCTGTCCGTGGCTCTTCAGGCACGCCGCCCCGCTGCCGTTGCGCTCCCAGCCTTTGGACGCCCGTCGCTTTTCGAGCCCGAACCGTGGGCCTCCTCCCCTCGACCCCCAGACTTCTGCGGCCCCTTCTGGGCCTCGTGTCTTCACCTCTTCCCACTTCTGTGTTCTGAGAGCCGGCGTCTCAGGCTCCGGGTCCCCCTCCCACCCTTGCCTCTCATCTCTTCCTCTATCCCTTCTCTGGTGTCCCCAAAGCCTTGACCCTCTCTGCCCAGGGTCTTCTTGGGGAGTTTCTCCGCTCACCTCCGCCTCATCATCCTTGTCTTCGTCCTCCTATCCTTTCCCTCCCAGTCTTCGCTCTCTTTCCCCATCCCCGTCCTGTCTTTCCCTCAATTGCCTGCACCGCCGCTCCCCGCCCCCCCCGTATTACTCCTCCCCCACAGCTTTCTCACCTTGTTACTTGGCTTTTTAGCCCATGCCTTCAATCCCTGTCTACCTAAGCCTCTCCTATCCCGGTTCCCCGCAGAAGCCCTGTTTTTTTTTTTTTTTTTTTTTGCCCCACTCTTAGGATTTCTTTCTAATCAGCCCTTTCCCCTGCATTCCTGTCATCCACCTCCCCCTTCCCTCCCAGTTCCTTGCCTCTGCTTCTGAGAGAAGCATTAAGCTCCAGACACTACTTTGTTTTCCCATGACCCACAGATGAGATCCCCGTGGGGTAGGGTGTACAGCCCTGTGATTGAAGTAAGGCTCTGAATGTCTGAGGTGAATATAACCTGTGTCTGTGTGGGAGAATTTACTAGGGTGTTGCGTCAGGGATAATGTCCAATTTATAGACCATTCTCCCAGTCTCAGCGGAGTACTTCCCCTTGATGGGTTTGTTAACTTCCAGGAACCCTTGAGGAGAGACCAGCCGCTGAACTGGGTGTGTGCCAGGGGTAGTTGGAGGCCTCATCCAGCTCTTTTCCCCTTCCAGGAAACAGGGCTTTATGGCTTTACACTCTTATTATACACATTTAAATCATGATACCCCAGCCTGTCTCTGCCCTTCCTCCCGCCCTCCACCCTATCCCCCGTCCTAGAGAGCTAAGAGAAGTCTCCAGAGAATGCCTGTGGACCTCAACCTGTTTCCTCTGTACTGGCTCCAGAACATTTTTTTTTTCCTGTTTAAGTTTTGAAATAGATTACCAGCCTGATAGCCCTGGGGCTGGCAGCTATCTATCCCT
Source organism: Nanger dama (assembly GCA_917880005.1). Lineage (NCBI taxonomy): Eukaryota > Metazoa > Chordata > Mammalia > Artiodactyla > Bovidae > Nanger > Nanger dama. The sequence goes on from CAKJTW010000033.1 coordinate 9,542,702, forward strand.
TTTGTTATTGGTGGCTCAAACCACCTGCTGATTTCTCCCTCACGCATCTCTTAACCCACTGAGTGTGTTCTGGGCTTCTGATGTCAAATCACTGAGCAGGTTCTCCTGAAGGTTTTTCTCCCTCTGTTTCCCTTGGGAGCCTCATTTCCTGTGGCTCCAAGAGGGAGGCTGACATTGAGGTTCTGTTCCCCTTGAACAGAACTATCAGGTCGTATCTGCCTGAGCAGTTTGTGGGTCTGCATTAGGAAGACAGTGCCAGGAGCTTGCCTTGCTTCCAGTCACAGGCATCGTCTTCTCTGGGGCTGGAGAACCCACTATGTTCGTGATGCCTCTGGATGTATAACCTTCTTGCCAAGGTGAAAGTTTGTCACAAATGTGTTCAGTTTGAGCTTCTTTATTTGGTGTTAGTCCTCTCGGGGACTCAGGAGATGTTCAGGAAATAACATATCCTCTGTCTCTGTCCAGTCTGATCTTGAAGGATTCTGAAAGCGTGACCCACTCGCAGGTTCAAAAATGAAAGCCTGTTGTTTCACCTGGCTCTGGGTTTCTGGGTCTCCTCTTTTGAGGATCGTGCTCTATGCCTTTGAGCCAGAATTGAACACAGAATTGGCAGCCTTCAGGAGCTGTGGTGGAGAGCCAACTGAATCGGCCAGACTAAACTTAAGTCTTGGAGCCCTGCTGTGCACAGACCCTTTTCTGTGAGAGGAATAGGGCTGTGGAAGGCTGAGCCAGTACCCTTTCCCAAGCAGCACTAGGGGAAGGCTTTGGGCAGACAGGACCAAAAGGGATCCCTTGTTCCTGCAGAAAACCCCCTCTGGTGAGTCCTTCTGATGAAGCTGGGGTCGTGTGTTTGGTGGTCCTTTCGTCCAGCATCTGGCTCCCCAGGAGTTTATCTGACTCTTCTGAGCTGTTTGCTGCTGCTCTGTGTGCTTACCTGCTGGTAGCACTCTCCACTGAGGCGGCCAGTGAGAAGGGCTCGAGAGGAGGTCAGGCCCAGGCCTTGGGAAGCAGCTTGGGCACCAGCAGCTCCGGCCAGATAGCTTCTTGCAGTTTGTTCACCCCGTGTCTTCTGCGTAGGTAGTTGTCATTATCCACGACCAAGTGCCCATTCAGTGATTTTTGCAGAGCTTGGCAGACAGGCTCCTGACATTATCCCACAGGTGGGGTGGCCCAGCAGCCCTTTAGTTCAGTGACCTGCTCTTCTGTTCGGCTGCCTTTCTCCTCTCCTCTCCACTTCTGCTTTCCTCCTCCATGCACTCAGGAAGAGTTGCCCCCACTCAGCCTTCCAGTCCTACCTGTGGCCCCTTAGAGCTCGCTCCCCAGGGCCCGGTGAGAGGACTGCCTGTGTTGGGCGCTGGCCTGGGAAGCTCATAGGCCTCTTTTTTGGACAGAATGCCGCTGTCCTGGCTGTTGTGCAAGCTGTCCCCAGGGCCTGCAGCTCCAGGCGTGTCCTGGGATGGTGCGGCTTCTCTCGGGAGGGGCTGGCCCTTTGGCTGCTAAAGGCTTCAGCTGTCTTCTGTCACGGAGGCCCACCTCCTAGGGTGCTGCCTGCAGGCTGGGAAGCCAAACTACAGGGCCTTCCTCTGTGCCTTTGGATCCAGAGGGAGGAGCCACTCGCAGCAGCCGAGTTCAGTGATGTCAGGAGAGCTGGGCACACGCTTGAGCCTGGCAGGGAGAAAACGGCCCCACGCATCAGGTTTCAGATACTGGGTCTTCTTCCATGGCACATGGTCCTTGGCCTTCGTGGCTCAGAGGCTGGTGATGAGGGTGTGACTCCAGTGCTGTCTCCACTGGGCTCTGGTCAAGGAATCCAGTATGACTCAGGGCATCTCCGTTTATGAGCTGCCACCCGTGGGGAGTGTTGGACTCCGGCTTCTTCCTCACCTCGCCAGCTCCTCCCACCCACCTGGTAGAAGCAGCAAAGCCGGTGTCTGCTGACTTGGAAATGAGCAGATGACATCCAGGATTGGGAAATATTTGCTGACTCAGGCTCAGAATCACAACATTTCAGGGTATGTGTCAGTGGCAGAGAAGGAGCCAGATTGCCCTGGGAGCACCCTCTGAGCCCTTGTGTTTCATTATAATGTATCAGAGCTGTTTTCCTGACCCCTGGTGGCTCTCAGCTAAAGATGTGCGGTTTCTTTCTCTCCTGCAGCCTTGTGTGGTGTTTTGGGGGTATGCACATGGTACTCACGCAGTGGCTTCTGTTCACCAACAGATGAGGACAGATACACCAAAAAGGTAATCCTGTCTTTCTTACCTTGGGGCCTCTGACAGCTGATGGATGTGATTTCTCTAGCGCAGGGGCCCAGATCCCAGGCGCCTGTCACTGCATCTGGTAGTGACAGTAATTAATTAAATAATTATTGAATCTGTGGTTTAAACATGGTTTTTTTGAAGAGCATTAAGCTTTTCACCTTTACACTCACTGAAACATAAACTCCACAAGGGCGGGGGTCTTATTTTATTTCCTGTAGTGTCTCGGACAGTGTCTGGTACAGAGGAGATGCTAAGTAAATATTGAATGAATAAAGGTACAGACTTTCTTCTCTGTCCATATGGGTGCCAGGCCACAATGATGGTGTACACCTTTCTCTTTCATTTATGCAACAAACATTTTTGAGTGCCTGCTGTGTGCCACATGTATTACTAGGCACGTGGAAAATGATGATGGTAAGAAATCAGATTCTGTCCCTGTTCATGGGACAGAACTAGCATGTATGTGAGAGCTGGGCGTGACACTAGAACTGTTTCTAGCATCTCTGCTGGGATATCAGGTCCTCAGGAGAGTCAGAACAATGCCCCGCACTTCCCATTGCTGTTTCCCTATTTGGCTGTCAGGATGCCTAGCAGGTTTTGTAAACTCTCAGAAGGGGAGCACCATGGAACTCGACGTTCATTGTCCCAAATCTGGGAAGGCTGGCCGTGGTGGGGTCTCTGCTGGGGGCCAGGGGAAATGTGGGGCTCCTGTTTGATTTGTTTTAATCTCTGAAGCTCAGTAGTTTTGATAGCTGTTTATGGGTTTCACTTCCTTTCTCTGCCTCCAACACCCTGTGGGTTTTCCTGTTGCCAAACAGGGTGCTGAGCTCATGTGTCTGTCAGCCTGTGGGGGTCAGGCTGTTTGTGGATCTTGCAGGAAGGTCTCAGGCAAGGGCCCCTCCTATTAATCCCATACCAGGTCTTTTTCTTTGAAGGAAATGTGTGCGTGGAAGGAGGAGGATTTGGGAGGACTTCTGAGGTTCTCTGAGAGAAGGCAGAGAGGGAAGTTCCCCAGAGTCGGGGAGAACTGCTGCGTGGACCTGATTTGCTTGGTCATTTGTTTGGGCAGCAGCCGCCACAGCGGCAGCTATTGTCCACGTCCAGGGTCAGTTGTCCTGTTCATCTCTTTACTTTGAGCTCCCGGCCCCAGCCGGAAGTTTTCTTTCTTTAGTTTCCACTGGCAAAGATGAGGCTGTAGCTTTGTCAGATATTTCAGTGTTAATCTAAAAACTGGTGCTGTCATCTTAGTCTTTCCCACCTAAGGCACTTTTTGGGGCCAGGTGCTGTGACAGATGCTTTCAGACATGGTCTGTGGCTGTCCCCGGGCCTGGACATATGCGTAAAAGCGTTTTTTGAACACCGAGAGCCAGTGAGTACTAAAAACATGTGCCACACAAGGATACTCATTGATAGGAGCGAGTCATCCGTGAGCGTTGGCTTTGTCCTTAAAGAAACTGGGCATCAGATTGGCCACCTTGAAAGGAAGCTGGTTTATTCTGAAGTCAACTTCATGCTCTTAAAAATTGTTAAGGACGTCATGAACTTTTGTTTACTGTATTGGAAATTAAAACCAAGGCAGTTTTAAAAATTACTAATTTATGAATTCAATTAGTATAATAATAAAACCATTACATTTATCACAAATGACATTTTAAATGAAAGATAACTATTTTCTAAAACAAAAATATTGAGAGGAGGGACATTGTTTTACATTTTTGCTAATGTCTGGTTTAATAGAAGAGAGCTGGATTCTCACAGCTATTTCTGTGTTCAGTCTCTTGAAGTACAGTCTCAGTTGAAGAATATGAAGAAAATCTGGCCTCATACAGGTAGGTAATTGAGAAGGAGAAGGGTATTTTAATAGCGCTTGCATATAATTATGCATATTCTTCTTTAATACTGTACCAAAACTGGACAAGTGGTAGTTTCTTAAAGGTTAGTTGGAATGTGGAGTCTGAAACCTTATAAACAAACTTCTCATATTTTGTGACATTTAAAATCCATTGGCCCATCTTGCACTTCGAATGGATCTTTTATTTTGGTCTTTGGAAAATATTGGTTCACTGAGTTATATATATTTTCTATATATATTTAGAAATATATAAATATGAAATGTGTTTCATTGTATAACATCAGTAAATCATATTCAGACCACTGATTTTATCCTTCAAGTATTAGGAAGCTGTGAAGCTCACAGTGGTGGATACAAATTTTCTATAATTTGGATTTTTTCTTGAAAGCTAGATTTTCTTTTATTGTTGGTAACATACTGTCAGTTTCTTTTCTTGAAGTGACAGCTCACTTCATTTTCAAGAAAAATTTTGTAAATACCCAATCTAAATAATCATAATTTATTTGGCTGTTATTCTTTTGTTTCAAGTAAAACTGGTACTTTATGAAGGAAAAAAAAAAGTGGCTAGTTTAGCTTACAACTCAAACAATTGCACAATTGCTTTTCTTTGGAACAGTCTTGGAACTCCTGATTTGTTACAAAGGACATTTAAAAGGCATGTACTTGGGACGTTCCTGTTCCTCATGGTCCAGTGGTCAAGACTCCTCCCTTCCACTGCAGGGAGCACAGGTTCAATCCTTGGTTGAGTAACTAAGGCCGTGCACGCCTCGTGGCACTGCCTAAAAAAGGAAGACATGTACTCAAGGGGCATGGCTTAAGTTAGTTTTTTATTGGTTCATCTAGGACATTCTTAAGTGAAACTGGCATGTTATTATTCTTCATGATTCTGTGGGTTGACTGGGCTCAGCTGGGTAGTTCTAACTTGGGGTCTCTCATGTTGCTCTAGTCAAGTCAAGTGGAGACCAAGGCAGGAGTCATCTGAACGCCCAACTGGGCTGGACGTCCACACTGGCTCACTCACACGGCACTTGATGCTCGGTTTTGACTAGGGTCCCTACACAGGGCCTCTCCATGTGCCCTGTGCCTCTCACAGTATGGCAGCTGTTCTGAGCAGAAATACACAAAGACTGAGCGTATTGAGAGATACAGGCAAGGTTTCTTAGGGTCTCACCTTGGAAGTCATACAATGTCACTTTGTGTCTTCTTGGTCATAGGACGGGTTCAGATTCAGGAGAGGGCTGCACAGGGGTATGAGCAACAGGACACATGGTTCACTGGGAGGGAGAGAGGCCTCCCGTGCAGGCCAGGTATTGCTTTTTTTTTTTTTTTAGCATTCCTTCTGTGAGGTAACCTGGCCTGTAAATGAATACTCACAGGAGAAAAGTGTGTTTTCTCACAATTTCCATTTCTGGAAACCACTGCTAGGAAACTTCTAGTAGCTTGATAGATGCCATTGAATTCCAGGTGAGGAAATCTGCACTCCATGTTCTTTGGGCAATGGGTGACTGCTGATGGTTTTAGAGCGAGGAGTCATTATGTTAACATTGCACAAAGGTTGATTAAATGGAGATAGCATGAAGGTAGAGAGGTTAGGTAGGAGATTACTACAGTAGTCTTAAGTATGAGGAAATTCTTCATCATGTATAATCTGAGTTCCTCTGGTTGCTGTTGAAATTAATTGATTTTGAGCTGCCAGCCACACACATTAAGTACACAGAGCCTGGGTGGAGTAACGCACACACAGAGATACACACGTGTTGTTTAGGAGTGCTGCTACACCAGAGAGGTTAAAGGCCTCACAAAAGTTAGAAGGCAACTGAATTTAGGTTTTATTGGCAAGACACATTAAAAAGTTCTTCATAATTTATCAAATAAGAAGCAGGAAAGATGAAGCTTCATGTGACACCACTGACAGTTTTGGTATCACCAACCAAGAGGAAGTGAGGAAAAGAGTGAGAAGGGGGCAAATGAAAGGATGGGAGGGAGAGGGATGAAGAGGGGGGAAAGAAGAGGGTTGAGGGGGAATCAGCAAACAGAGGGACGGAGGACGAGGCTGGAGGAACTGCTTGAGACCCAGCTAAGACTGCTGTCACAGGTCACAGCCTTAGGGCAGGGGCTGGCTGCTTCCGCAGTTCCCGGGGCCCTGGCTGCCAAGTTCAGCACCTCATGCCCTTGACCTGTCTCTGTGGCTCTTTGCTGTCTGAGAAGACGCCCAGGGAAGTGCTGGAGCGGCATTAGTGTCAGGCAGACCTGGACGTGACTCTTTGGCGCTCAGGGTGTGGAGTTGCGACTTGGAGACTGAGGAGCCTCCGAAAGTGCTGGCTTCCCGAGCCAGGCTCGGGGCACTGAGTTCCGGAGGAAGTGGTTTCCCTCACCAGGCCCCTCCCCCTTGACAGGAGTCTTCATCTGCTCCTCAGGAGCTCCTGGAGTTCAGGGCAGTATGTTGCTCTTCTTTTCCTTTCACGTGCCATCTGCAAAGCCTGACTTCTCCCAGGTCTTGGTGTCATCTCAGCAGCTCTCCCGAGACCCTCCCCCAATTATCTACGGCTCATAGCGATACAGCTTTGAAAGATCTCCCCCATGGAACAGATCCTGAAGGGAGAGTCTCCCAGGTGTTATAGGAAAATGACCTCATGTTTAAGTTCATTTCTTTATTATTGTATTGTTAGGGACCTAAAAACAGATTTTTGTTGCTTTTCTTTGTAACCTGCTATAACTCTTTGGTCCTTATCTTATGACTGCTTTTGGCATTTCCTTCATCCAAGAATTGTGACCTCAGTGGCCCAGAGTTTCTTGGCTACCACTCTGCTGTAAGCACAAGCCAGCTCTGCCCTCCTGCCAGCAGCGGGGGCCAGGCAAGCTGCTCTGCGTACACAGCTGTGTGCAGGCCCACTCGCCTCCTAGACAGGCCGTCCTTGAACTTGCCAGAACCCAGAGCTCACTGATCATCCCTTTTTCCAAACAAGCAGGCCAGGTGTGCCTTTACCGTTTCCCTTAATCCCATAAAGCATTCCGTGCTTGTGACCGTCACTCTGCTTTCTTCACCTCCACTTCTGTTTTCTCTGGCGTAGGGTTTCTCAGCTCTGGCACTGTAGACATTTGGGGCTGGTACCTCTTTGCTATATGGACTGTCTGCATATTGTAGGATGTCAGGCATCATCCCTGGCTTCTACCCACCAGAGGCCAGTTTTACCCACCCCCCCAACCTTGGTGAAAACCTAAAATGTCTCCAGACATTGCCAAATGTCCCCTTGGGACAAAGTTACCCCTGGTTAAGAACCAGTCCTCTGTCATTTCCCTACTAAATATTTTTAGCCAGCTGGGTCCACTGGTAACCCAGTGGATCAATAAAACCTATGAGATAAGCATATTGTGCTTACAGTGGAAATTTATCATCCTCATTCACCTCCCTGAGCCCTTGAAGGCTTTGAGGGGAATGAGCAGCACATTCCAACCAAGAGCCATGTGGTGCTACACAGCAGAGGGACCGTGTCCCAAGTCTAAAGCCATATCCTGAAGCGCTGTGTTTCTCTTGCTTTGCTTCTCCGTGTCTTTTGATGTCTGGGCAGAAGCCACCTTGCTGTAACTCCCAGAGGTGCCATGTGGAGCAGAGTGGGTAACATGCAGCATTTGGACTGTCGTTAACCTGGCCCTTCCTGGCATCAGATAGCACCAGCTGATCTGGAACTTCTCTCTAGACTTAGATGGGTTCTCACAGCCCCTCCTCCCAAGGCAGGTCTCATGGGAGAAAACTTACTGCCATCCCAATCTCGAGCTTGTTCATCTGGCCATATCATTTCTTTGCAGCTTCCCCTCCTGACTTCTCTGGTGGCTCAGATGGTAAAGCGTCTGCCTATGATGGGGAAGACCCGAGTTCAATCCATGGGTTGGGAAGATCTCCTGGAGAAGGAAATGGCAACCCACTCCAGTATTCTTGCCTGAAGAATCCCATGGACAGAGGAACCTGGTAGGCTACATCCATGGGGTCACAAAGAGACTGAGCGACTTCACTTCTTCTTCCCCTCCTGTAAAGGCTTTCGGGATAGTCCAGAGACCCTGCTGGATTCCCTTGACCCGCAGCATGTGCATCCTGAGATGGACTTCTGCGTGGTCCTCCGGAGACTTCAGATTGGAGAAGAAAAACTACCCTTCCCTTCTAAGAAGGCCCTCCAAAGGCCAAAGTGCTTAGTCGCATGAAAATAACTCTCCACCACCCTAATTAATAGTATGCAGTTAGAGCGAAAGAAGGACCCCATAGGACCTTGCCAAGACTCCAGACCTGACTCTTCTTTCCTACAGACCATTGGTCTGAATTTCTTCCAAACTCTTGGCACCTGCCTTCTGTGGTGGTGGACTGATTAATGGCCCTCAGAGATATTCAGGCCATAAGCCCTGGGCCCTGTGGCCGCTGCCTTATATGGCAAAATGGATTTTTCAAGTAAGGATCTTAAGATGGGGTGATTATCCTGACTTACCTCCCTTCCAGATGGTAAAGAACCCTCCTGCCAGTGCAGCAGATGTAAGAGATGCTGGTTCAATCCCTGGGTAAGGAAGACTCCCTGGAGAAGGAAATGGCAACCCACTCCAGTATTCCTGCCTGGAGAATCCCATGGACAGAGGAGTCTTGTGGGCTACCATCCACAGGGGCGCACAGAGTCAGACACGACTGAGCAACTGAGCGCATAACACACACATCCTGGCTTATCCTGGTGGGTCCTAAGTGCAACCACAAGTGTCCTTCGAAGAGAGAGGCAAAGGGAACTCTGGTACAAAAGCGTGTGACTGCTGCAGCAGGATGCTCTGCTGCTGGCTCCGAGGATAGGGGAAGAGGCCAAGGAATGCTCGGAATGCAGCTGTGTAAGCGAGAAAAGGCCCGGAAACAGAGGCTCCCCTAGAACCTCTGGAGGAAGTGTGGGCCGCCAGCACCTTGATTCTGGTCCAGTGAAACTAATTTTGGTTTTTGACCTTCAGAATCCTAAGAGAATAAATGTTTTGTTTTAAGCCACTGAGTTTGTGGTGGTTTGTTACAGTGGCAACAGGAAACTGCTACAGGGCTTATCCATCTCCAAGCGCAGGTAGTGACTTGGCTAACCCTTATTCTTATTCTGAGGCAGTTGTAAAGCATCCCTTTTATGGCACTTGGAGATTCTAGGTCCAACTTTCTTGCAGACTAATATTTAAAGCAATATGCTGTCTGTAGCTCAGTCGGTAAAGAATCTGCCTGCAGTGCAACAGACCCAGATTTAATCCCTGGGTTGGGAAGTTCCCCTGGAGAAGGAAATGGCAACCCACTCCAGTATCCTTGCCTGGAAAATCTCTGGGACAGAGGAGCCTGGTGGGCTGCAGTCCATGGGGTCGCAAAGAGTCGGGCACTACTGAGCGACTAATACTTACTGTCTCGGGTAACCTTTTTGGGGGTAGGGGCAAAAGAGAAGGCCTCAGTATGTGCTCCTTGCTTTTGGAACTCACCCCACACCTTCATTCAGACAGTTGAGGATCCAGGGTTAGTTTAAATCTGACCCTGGTTCCCTCTTCCCCTCCATTCTTCCTCCCATTCATTCAGTCGGTATTTGCTGGCTCCCTCCTAGATGCCAGGCTCTGTTCCAGGCACTGGGAATGAAGGAGTGAACAAAGCATATAAACAGATCTCCTGCTCGCCTGGTGGTTGTGGTGGGGAAGGAGGAGGAGCCAGAATTAAGTAAATAGCATGTCAGATGGTAAGAAATGCTATATCAAAAAATAAAGTAGGAAAGAGGTCATGGCAGTTTCACATAGAGGGCTTGAGGAAGGCCTCGCTGAGAAGGTAATATTTGAGCCCAAAGAGGAGAGTGAGCCATATTGGGGAAGAGTCTTCGAGGCAGAGGGAAAGGAAGTGCAAAGGCCCTGAGGCAGGAACCTGGCTGATGTGTTAGAGGAGGATCCAGGAGGTCAGATGGCTAGAGCAGCCAGGGAGGAAGAGAGCGGGAGAGATCAGAGGCACACCTGGGGCCAGGGCCACCACCCTGAAAAGCTATAAAAATTTCTCCTCGTGGGCCCTTCCTCCCTCGCCCCTCCCCACCTCTCTGCCTCTGTGTCTGTGTCCTCAGCTCCTTTGTGTAGAACACTTGTCACATCATACCAGTGGAGTAGCAGCAGGCAAACATAGCTTAAAATACTAGAAGAGGGAGAAAGGCACCTTCCTTTTTCTGAATAATAGAAGCAACTCCACTGTCCCTGCAGGCGTGGAGCTGTGTGCTGAGTAAGGCAGGTCCACTGCCCTCACTGGGCAGGTCCGGTGGCCCCTGAGGCTCCTCCCTCCCCCGTATCCAGGTGCCGAGGCCGCCCTCCACCCACCTCCGCCACCTCGAATGCTTTCTTAACAGCCCTGCGCCTCCCGGCCCTTCCCCACCCAGAGCAGCACCTCAGTCTGCCTCTGTCCCGCCCTCAGGCTCAGCCGGGTGGGTGCCTGGGGGCTCCCAGGGGGAGGGTGCATGTGAGCTGGGCCCTGGCCTGTTTACTGCTGTCCCCCGGGCTCGGACACGACTGAAGCGACTTAGCAGCAGCCGCAGCAGCCTGGGCCCCCGGCCTCACAGCCCCAGGTCCTGGTGCCACTGAGTCTACCTCTCCTGGGAGTGGCCATTCCAGACCTCAGGACTCTGCCTCCACTTGGTCCTCCCTGCGCAGCTGGGATTTCGAAGAATCAAATTCCAGAGCGTCTAGTATGCCCAGCTTGAAGAGTCTCTCTCCCTGGATAGTGACCCAGGACAGTTCTGGTGCTCCGGCAGTTTTCCGAAGTGACATTTTGTCAGCTTTGATGTCACTGGGAGGTTGGGTACAGACTTTCTTCACGGATTAAATGCTTCATGCCTTCGTCCCTGATTTTAGAGTTAGTCTTAGGTGACTCTGTAGAACCTGTTCTGGGTAATGACACCATAGGACTTTGCTGGCAGTCCAGTGGTTGAGACTCCATGTTTCCACTGCTGGGAGCATGGGTTCAATCCTTGGTCAGAGAACTAAGATCCTACGTGTCATGTGGTGCAGCCGAAAAGGATAAATAAATAAGTAAATAAATAATGGCACCAAATCAGTTGCCACTGAGAAATGAGAAGTCAAATTGACCAATGATAACTTTGATTTCCCAAGAGAAAATCACTAGGTAAATAAATTCCCAAACTGCAGGCTACGTCCAGTCAAAATTGTATTAACCCAGTCCTGTTTACCGGAGAAGGCAATGGCAACCTACTCCAGTACTCTTGCCTGGAAAATCCCATGGATGGAGGAGCCTGGTGGGCTGTAGTCCATGGGTCACGAAGAGTCGACACTTACAGAGCAACTTCACTTTCACTTTTCACTTTCATGCACTGGAGAAGGAAATGGCAACCCACTCCAGTGTTCTTGCCTGGAGAATCCTAGGGACGGTGGGGCCTGATGGGCTTCCATCTGTGGGGTCCCATAGAGTCGGACACGACTGAAGCGACTTAGCAGCAGCAGTCCTGTTTACGTGCTGTTATAGTGTGTGATTCCTGTGACTTCTTTTCTGCCTCTTTAATGCCCCACTGTATTTATAGCACCTATTTATAGTTTCCCTCCTATAATCCTTGCAGTGTGTCACCTTTTAGAAAAATATTTTGTCTGTTTTTAGCCCATTTCCTGACCCAGTGGACATATGTGCCCCCAGGCCTGCCTCTGCCAGCCCACTGTGGCTTTGTCCTCTGCACTGCCAGGACCATGTGCTTTGGACTCACGTGTGTGCCCCCACCCTGGGCAGCTCGTGGATAACCAGGGGGTACTTCTCGCGAGCTGCTTTCAGTACTCCTACTGCTTCTGCCTCTGTGCTGCTGCTTCCTGTCTGCGGACTGCAGCCTGAACCTTGCCTTCCTTTCTGCTTTCTGCTTCCATTGTGAGAAAGAACCAGTCCATCCATGCTATGGGTGGATGAGTCAGACACCTTGCTGAGTCACAGGGGAGCAGCCTGCCTTGCAGGTCATGTCAGTCCTGATGGGTGTTCCCCAGCCCCATCAAAGCTCTTCCCAGAAGCTGGCTGCTTGCGGGGCAGTGCCATGTGCAGAAAGGCTCACCAGGCACTTGCTGGATGGACGGGAGACTGGATGGCCGGCCTAAGCGGCCCTCTCCCCACAGAGCGGGCGCTGGAGCCAGCCCACCACGGAGCTGTCTGGCAAGGCGCCTCGGGGAGCAGTCAGAAAGCTGCCTCTCTCGAGGACCCTTTCCCAGTTGTTGCCCCTCCATCTGGTTAAGGGGCAGAGGAAGCACCTGAGATTTCTGGCTTTGGTGGTTTCTCTCAATTGCCTCCTCCCTGCTGCCTCCACCGGGGCTCTAGTAAGGCTCCCTTCTCACACCCCTGGCTTGGCACCTGCTGGGGTATATGATGGTGGGGTGACTACCTGCAGGCTAGGCTCTGACCCTGACTGCGGCCTCATCAAGAGCTGGACTCACCGGTGTCTAAGCCCCTTTCCATCCCCAGCAGACGTCAGTGGATATCTGAGTGGTAGCTGAGTCAAATATGTGTTGAATGCACTGTGCTTATCACATCCTGTCACAGTACCTTGTTTCATCCACACCTCCCTGAGAGGTAGAAATCATGGTACCATTTTACAGATGAGAATGCTAAGGCTCAGACTGGTTAGGAAAGCTGCCCGAAGCGGCACAGCTAATAAGTGGCAGAGCTCAGATTTGAACCCAGGGGATTGAAGCCTGCTTATTTGATCGCCACACAGCAGGGCCTCCGCTCAAGGGGGTGAATGGCCAAATCCAATTCTTCCACTTCGGAAAGTACCTGCCTGACCAGCCAGACTAATGTTGCCTTAGAGAACACTCCCTGCTTTCGAGCACAGCAGAGCCTCTTGTTGGTCACTGAGCAGAAGCAGAGTGTTGGCAGGCTTTGGGCTCCCCTGCAGAGCCTTATTTCAGGTCAGCGGGCAGAGGAGGCCCTGAGAATGACTGTACTTAGTGACTCCCTGGATCTGCCCCAAGCCAGTGAGCAAGCCCCCTAGAATCATAAGATAACCAGCCAACCTTTGGGCCAGGCATGGAGGGTGGGACGGACTTGTAGGAGCCGAAAGCAGTCCCTGCTCCAGTGACAAACCCGCCCGCTTTCAGCCGAGTGAAAGAGGAAAAAGATGGCCTACGTGTGCACACATGAAGAGAAGGGAGGAAGGGAAATTGTCCCTGTTCAGATTCTCCCTCGGGCCAGGCGTTTTCCTGTGGAGGAGCTCACTACTCTCACACCATGGACATGGTGAATTGGAAGAGGAGGTATAGGTACAGGATCAGAGAAGCTGAGCCACTTGCTCAAGTCACACAGCTGACAAATGATAGAGCTGGGGTTGAGCCCTTTAGAGCCCGTGTTCTTCCCAGATCAGTGACTCTGCCCTCCCTGCTCACGTCCCCTTAGCCTGAACTTTCTAGGTGTGTACGAATGAGTGCCAGTTTGCATCAGCAGGCTGGGAGCAGAGGCAGAAGGGGACTCGGGGCTCTTGGCACCTGTCTTGCTCAGCAGCAGTGGCCCTGCCTGCACCGGGAGAGCGTCTCAGGCTCAGAGCAGCAGTGGCATTCCACTTTCCTCCTTTCTTGCACCTTGCCATCCCTGGTTTATTTTGGGAGAGCTATATTTATTTCTGCTCCCACTTCCTCGTTGGAGGCAAGGGTTGGTGTGCAGGGAAGGTGTTGGGAATCAGAGAGGCAGGCCTGAGGGGCATCTCTCAGGGGCCCCCTGAGGGGGCCTTAGCTGGACCCCTGAGGGCTGGGCCTTGATGGCCACTCCTCTACCCAGCTGTAGGAGTGGAGGTTCTGGAGAGGGGACCACCACACTCCTCATTCCTTTGGCTTCTCAGAAGGGAATAGGCTTTCACCTAGAGCAGAGCAGGAGGGAAGTAGCATGTGGCACTCCCTGGCAGCATCTAAGGATAAGAACTTTGAGGGAATGTGAGGTGCTGGGTAAGAGCCAGACTGCTTTGGGACTATATTCTGGCTCTGCTAGTGGCCTTGGGCAAGTCACGTTATCCCTGGATGGCCTTCCCATCTGTAGCAGGGGGAGGTAACTATAGACCTTACCCCTCAGGGAGGACTTAAGGATTAAAGTTACATGTTGAGGCACAAAAGAGACATTCATTGAGTGTTTTGTTTTATTGGTTGTACCACATGGCTTACCACATCTTGGTTTCCTGTTCAGGGATTGAACCCAGGCCCTGGCAGTTAAAGCATGGAGCCTTAACCACTGGATCGGCAGGAAGGTCCCACTGCTGACAGCTGAGTGTTTTATTGTTAGTATATCTCTGCACTGTCAGCGTCCAGCACCCTAGGGGATTCCAGCAAACACTGGTTGGACTCAACAGAACTTCAAGACTCTGGTCTTCCTCTCTGCATCTGAGTGTTGGCTGGAGCAGGTGTTGACTCCTATGGCACCTTGCTGGGTGATGCCCATGGCAGCTGGCTGAGGGTCACCCCACCCTCGCTGGCCCGGACCCTAGAAGAGACAGCCAAGTCAGGTGAGGCATTGTCCAGCCTGGGGATGTCAGGGCCCTGTTTTTCCTTTTGTAGCTTTCTGAGGCTCTGGCTTTGAGGTGTGAGCTCTGGCAGGGGTTGAACCTATGTCCCATGGGTGCAGTCACTGCTGGCTGTTTCTGGGTGGTTGGGCCTAACGTTTTAGAGGAGGGGCTTGCCGCTAGCAAGCTGTTGAACTCACTAGTAACAGTGAAAGACACCTTTGGAAACTTGTATTTGGGCACTTAGGACTTAATCAGATGTAACCAATATATGTGGGCTTCTCTTGTGGCTCAGCTGGTAAAGAATCTGCCTGCAGTGTGGCCGACCTGGGTTTGATCTCTGGCTTGGGATGATCCCCTGGAGAAGGGAAAGGCTACCCACTCCAGTATTCTGGCCTGGAGAATTCCATGGACTGTATAGTCAGTGGAGTTGCAAAGAGTTGGACACAACTGAGCAGCTTTCACTTTTCATGCATGTATGTATATGTATATGCTTAGTCGCTCAGTTGGGTCTGACTCTTTGCGACCCCATGGACTGTAGCCCACCAGGCTCCTCTGTCCCTGGGGATTCTCCAGGCAAGAATACAAGAGTGGGTTACCATGCTCTCTTCCAGGGGAATCTCCCCAACCCAGGGTTGAACCCAGGTCTCCCACATTGCAGGAGGATTCTTTCCCATCTGAGCCACCGGGGAAGCCCATATATATATGCATGTTGGTCCCTCAGTCGTGTCCGACTCTTCGCGACCCCATGGACTGTAGCCCACCAGGCTCCTCTGTCCATGGGATTCTCCTGGCTGTCCCCACAAACCAAAAGCCAGGATTGTGGGAATTTGGGAAACTTGTTTGGATGTGGAGCTGGTATTCAAGCACAAGAATTTCTCTATGTGTGGTTTTTAATTTATTTTAAAATGTTTTCACTATGTAAATAATGGTTATTCATTGTAGACAATAGGAAGATACAGCTTATTACTGAGGAAAAAAAGTCATACGTGCACACACCTACAGTCGATTAATCTACGACAGAGGAAGTAAGACTGTACTGTAAGATGGAGAAAAGACAATTCAACAAGTGGCACTGGGAGAACTGGAAGCCACATGTAAAGAGAGTGAGATCAGAACATTTAGTCACATCATATACAAACATAAACTCAAAATGGTTTAAAGACCTAAATGTAAGACCTGAAACCATAAAACTAGAAGAGGACATAGGCAGGATACTCTTTGACGTCAATCATACCAGTATTTTTCTGGATCAGTCTCCTAAGACAAAAAGCAAATGATGATAAAAGCAAGAATAAACAAATGGGGCCTAATTAAATAGCAAAGGAAATCATCAACAAAACAATAAGATAACCTACAGAATGGGAGGAAATATTTGCAAATGATGTGACCAACAAGGGTTAATATCCAGACTATATTAAAAACACATACAACTCAATATCAGAAAACAAACAGCCCAATCAAAAAATGGGTAGAAGACCTGAATAGACATTTTTCTAGAGAAGACATAGAGATGGATGACTAACAGGCACAAGAAGATGCTCCGCATCACTGATTATTAGAGAAATGCAAATCAAAATAGCAATGAGATATCATGTCAGGCCTGTCAGAATGGCTATCCTTAAAAAGTCTACAAATAACAGATGTTGGAGAGGATGTGGAGAAAAGGGAACCTTCCTGCATTGAAGGTGGAAGTATCAACTGGGACAGCCACTATTGAAAACAGTATAGAGGTTCCTCAAAAACTAAGAATAGAACTACCATATGATCCAGCAGTTCCACTTCTGGGTATAGATCCAGAAAAAAGCCAAAAACGCAAATTCAAAAAGATACCTACACCTCAATATTTGTAATAGTACTGTTTATAATAGCCAAGGCATAGAAGCATCCTGAGTGGCCATCAGCGGACACATGGATTAAGAAGAAGGATATACATTTACAATGGAACATTATTCAACCATAGAAGAATGCTGCAGCATGGATGGGCATAGAGAATATTATGCCTCATGAAATAAGTCAGACAAAGATAAATACTCTGTGACATGATTTATATGTGGAATCTGAAGAGTAATACAAATAAACATATATACAAAACAGAAACAGTCTTGCAGATACAGATAACAAATTTGTGGTTACCAAAGAGGAGAAGGGAGGGAGGAAAGGACAAATTAGTGGCATGGGATTAAAAGATACAGACTGCTGCTGCTGCTAAGTCGCTTCAGTCGTGTCTGACTCTGTGCGACCCCATAGACAGCAGCCAATCAGGCTCCCCCGTCCCTGGGATTCTCCAGGCGAGAACACTGGAGTGGGTTGCCATTTCCTTCTCCAATGCATGAAAGTGAGTATAAACTATTTGCGCAATAAGGGTATATTGTATAGCATGGGGAATTATAGCCATTATCATCTAATAAATTATAATGGGGTATAATCAGCAAAAATACTGAATCGCTATGCTGTACACGTGAAACTAATATAATATTGTATATCAACTATACTTCAAAGAAAAATTTTTAAAGTCATAGCTAGGGAATTCCCTGGCAGTCCAGTGGTTAGGACTCAGCACTTTCACTGTTGGGGCCCCAGGTTCAATCTGTGTTCCAGGAACTAAGATCCCATAAGCCAAGAGGTAGGACCAAAAAAATCAAACGTAATTATGCCATCTGTAAGTGACTGCTATAAATTTTATCTTTGTTCATTCATTCGTTCATTTATTAATCAATATTATTTTTTTGGTGAAGAATGTGGGTAACAATCTCTCACAAGCCAAGGACTGTGTTCTTTGAGATTTTAGTATGAGTGTATATACCTAATCTTTTTTTCTTTCAAAAATGGTGTATTATTTCTTAGTTTTATGGATTGCCTTTCCCGTTTTTCAGGTGGTTTCATTATGTCTCTGCTCTCTGACCTTCCTTGCCTTTTGTGAGTGAAGAAAGAAAGGTATTTTGCTCAAAGAGAGGCCTTTGGGAAGAGCCATCTGTTGGTGTAGTTGCTTGAAGGGTGGATGGCAGGGAGGTGCGTGAGCTGTGTCTCTGTCTCTTCATCTGTCCCCCGTCTGCTCTCCCTCCCCACCCCTATGCCTTTCTTTTTCCTCCTATGGAAACTCAGGAAAGGATACTGCCTCCAGTCTGTGAAGGTTTCTTTTCATTGCTTTCAGAGGAAAACCTCTCAAGAGCTCAGAAAAAAAGTACACAGAGTGAAGCTGGGAAGGGTCGGGCCCAGCAGGGGTGGGCCTGGGAAGAGTGACAGACAGGAGGGCCTGGCTCCCTGGCCACCCTGCAGCAGAGAGAAGAAGCTGAGTGCTGGGCAGAGCGGAGGGGGCAGGACAGCTGGCGGGCGGCCCCCAAGGTGGCCAGGAAGAGCCTGACATTCAATATAAGTGGCCCGGATATGGGCCGGAAGCAAGGGAGAAGGAATTACACCTTGAGGGGACACACTCCTCCACCCAGGCCCTGCTCTTTCCATGAACCTCTGCCTGTCTGCTTTCCCCACCTGGCAGTGCCTGGGCTGGGTGGTTTGACAGGGCTGACACACCCAGCTACAGTACTCCACCGACCCTGCTCCGTGGCCCATCCCTGCGCAGTGGGTGGGGATCTGAGCATATAGTCAGGCTTGGGGAAGATGTCCCCAGCTTCCTCAGAGTCGGGGGAGATGTCCCCGGCATCCTCAGAATTACGGAAGATGTCCCCGGCATCCTCAGAATTAGGGGAGATGTCCCCGGCATCCTTAGAGTCGGGGGAGATGTCCCCGGCATCCTCAGAATTACGGAAGATGTCCCCGGCATCCTCAGAATTAGGGAAGATGTCCCCAGCATCCTCAGAATTACGGAAGATGTCCTTGGCCTCCTCAGAGTCGGGGGAGATGTCCCCGTCATCCTCAGAATTACAGAAGATGTCCCCGGCATCCTCAGAGTCGGGGGAGATGTCCCCGGAATCCTCAGAGTCGGCTGCTCAGATTCCATTCTAAAACGACAGCTCAGAGCTGGGGGGACATTGAAGGTGGGTGTTCTAGGAGGAACAACGATCCCTCGCCTTCACTTCCTCTCAAATGAAGTGGGGTCCCTGGCGTTAGGTGAGGAGGAGGTCTCTGGGCCCTGAGGGTAGGTGACACTTGGCATCTCTGTTTCTGAACCACTCTGGTCAGCACACGGACTGGTGTTTCATGGGGGGTGGCAGGACTTCATGCCTGTGAACAGGATGGTTTCTGTAAGCTGTGTGTCCCTGTGGGCCTCTCTGGGTCATGCATGATCTCCAGGGGAGCCCAGTCCTGGCGAGACCTGGCGGCAGGCCCCTGGGCTGCAGAGCAGAGCTGCTTCCTGTGCGGCCCCTCAGAGCCTGCGGTGCTCCTCGCCCCACCTCCACCCCTGAGCTGTAATTAAGTCCCTACATGAAACTGTATCCCTCAGCTGACACACGCTCAGAACCACAGTCCCGGCCCCGGGCAGCTCCTCTGGGGTGACCCTGGGGGCTGTGGTCTCAGCCTCCAGACCCACTTGGGTGGGGCTGAGTGATGGTGGGTCCCTGCCAGGAGAGGCATGGGTTCCTTGGGGCAGGGGCAGGACTTGCCCACGAGGCAGAAAGTGGGGAATCAAGGGGGAGGTGAAGGCCTGGTGAGCAGCCTGCGTATAGGGCACCCAGGGTGGAGGGGAAGGGCAGGCGGCCCTTCAGGGCAGGAGGGCGCGGACCAGCCGAGATTCTGAATCACCGGGCCACGAGGCAAAGTCAGAGCAGTTCCTTTTATTTTATCGTCTGTACATTTCTGTGGGATTTGAAAATTGAGGTACACCTCACGTAACATAAAATTCACCTCTTTAATGTACGCACTCTAGTGGATTTACTGTGTTGTACAGTCATTGCCACTATCTAATTTCATAACATTTCTGTCAGCCCTAGAGCAAACTCTGTATGCATTAGTGCTGATTCCTAATACCACCCTCCCCTCATCAGTTCCCTGTCAGCCACTAACCTGTTGTCCTTCTCTGTGGGTTTCCCTGTTTTGGACATTTCGTATATATGGGATCATACAATATGTGGCCTTTTGTGTCTAACTTCTTCAGTTGGCATAGTGTATTCAAGGTTCATTCATGCTCTAACATGTAATGGTATTTCATTCCTTTTTATGGCTGAATAATATTCCATTGTAAGTATATCACTTTTTGTTTATCATTCTTTGGGTGATGGACATTTGGGTTATTTCCATTTTCTTAACTTCTGTGGACACTCGTTGACTGGCTTTGTGTAAGGATATGTTGTAAGTTCTTTGGGGATTATTTATAGGAGTAGAATTGCTGGATCACACGGTAACTTTCTGTTTAATATTTTGAGGAGCTACCAATCTGTTTTCCAAAGTGCCTTCATCATGCCCTCACTCACTTAGTTGTTTGCTTGTTGTATTTACGGGCTTTGTATTTGTCTACTTATGGCTCTGCTGTATTGTGTTGCAAATGGGCGCTGCTCTTCATTACAGTTCCCGTGCTTCTCACTGCTCTGGCTTCTCTTGTGCAGCGTAGGCTCTGGGATGCGCAGGTTTAAGGAGTTGGGGCTCCCGGGCTCTAGAGCACAGGTTTAGTGGTTGTGGGGCACAGGTTTCGTTGTTCCACAGCTTGTGGGATCTTCCCAGACCAGGGATCGAACTCATTTCCCCTGCATTGGCAGGCAGCTTCTACTGGGCCACCAGGGGAACCCTGTGTATTTATTTTTAACTGTGAAACATCCATAACAAAAATTTTGTCATTTTAGCCATTTTTTGAATGTAAGTTCAGTGGCATTAAGTTCCTTCACACTGTTGACAACTGTCACCACCATCCATCTCCAGAACTGTTTTCATCTTGCAAAAATGGGAATTCCCTGGTGATCTAATGGGTAGGACTCGGAGCTTTCACTGCTATGGTCCTGGGCTCAGTCCTTGATGGAGGAACTAAGATCCCACAAGCCACACAGCATGGCAAAAGAAAAAGCTGGAAACCATCTTGCAAGGATGAAACTCTGTACCCTAAATAAACTCTCCATTCCCCCTCCCTCAGGCCTCTGGCAACCACCATTCCACCTTCTATCTCTATGAACTTGACTTCTCTAAATCCATCATATGAGTGTAGTAACAGTATTTGTTGTTTTGTGACTAGCTAATATCACTTATTGGAGAAGGACATGGCAACCCACTCCAGTATACTTGCCTGGAGAATTTCATGGACAGAGGAGCCTGGCGTGCTGCCGGCCGTGGGATCGCAAAGAGTCGGACACGACTGAGCGACTGACTAATGCTAATGTCACTGACAATGTCTTCAGAGTTCACCATGTTGTAGCATGTGTCAGAATTTCATTCGTTTGTAAGGCTGCATAATATTCCATTGTAGGAATGTGCCACATTTTCTTCATCCATCTGTATATCATCCACTTGTGCATCACCTGCTGATGACCCTTTGATCTGTTACTTTGCACTTTTGGCTATCGTGAGTGTACTGCTCTAAACTTGGATGCACAAATATCTGTTCATGTCCCCTTGTTCAGTTTTTTTGGGTACATACCCAGAAGTAGAATTGTTGGGTTACATGAAAATCTATTTTTAATTTTTGAAGGAGCCGCCACACTGTTTACCATAGTGGCCGCACCATCTTACATCCCCAGCTGCTGCTGCTAGGTCACTTCAGTCGTGTCCGACTCTGTGCTACCCCAGAGGGGTACCACCAGGCTCCACCATCCCTGGGATTCTCCAGGCAAAAACACTGGAGTGGGTTGCCATTCCCTTCTCCAATGCATGAAAGTGAAAAGAGAAAGTGAAGTCGCTCAGTCGTGTGCGACTCTTTGCGACCCCAGGGACTGCAGCCTACCAGGCTCCTCTGCCCATGGGAGTCTCCAGGGAAGAGTACTGGAGTGGGGTGCCACTGCCTTCTCCAACATCCCCAGCAGCACTGCCAAAGCTACCCAAGTGCTGTCTTGATTGAAAGCACTGTTGCATGGAGAATCAGAATTTGGGGGTTACTGCTCCATGTTTCAGTATGAATAGTGGATAAGAAGACTCCAATATGAAGTTGGATTCTCAGTCCTCTGCAAGTAATCTGTTTTTTCTCTCCTCTGAAAGATGTAAGAATTTTCTTTTTTCTTGGAGTTCAAGGTGCATCACCAGGATGTGTGCTAAGTCGATTTAGTCGTGTCCAACTGTGCGACCCTGTGGACTATGGCTCACCAGACTCCTCTGTCCATTGGATTCTCCAAACAAGAATACTGGAATGGGTTGCTATGCCCTCCTCCAGGGGGTCTTCCCAATCCAGGGATGGAACCCACCTCTTTTATGTCTCCTGTGTTGGCAGGCAGGTTCTTTACCACTAGCGCCACCTGGCAAGCCCCTGTATCACCAGAATATATCTAGGTATTTGTCTTCTTTCCTTAATTTCTGTAGAGCCCTTAGTTGCTAAAGACAAATGTTTTGGAGTCTCCAGGAAGTCGTCTGTTTATTTTCCTTTATTGTGTCTATCCTCTCTTCTAAAAAATTGTTTTAGTAATAATAAAATATTATTTTATTTATTATTTATTTATTTGGCTGGGCCAGGTCTTCGTTGTAGCGTGCAGGATGTTGAGTCACGGCGTGCGACCCATCAGTTTCGGCCTGTGAGATCTAGTTCCCTGACCAGGGATCAAACCCTGACCCCTGCGTTGGGAGCACAGAGTCTTAATGACTGCACCACCAGGGAAGCCCCTGCTTCTAGTGTTTATTAGACACTGTGGACTTGTGGACTTGCTGCTTCATTGCTAGTGTATAGAAATACAGATAATTTTTATATATTCATTTTGTATACTTCAACCGTACTGAACTTATTTATTAGTTCTATTTTTTAAGTGGATTTCTTAGGATTTTCTATGTATCAGACCATGTCTTCTGCTCATAGAGATAGTTTTACTTTTTACTTTGCAATCCGGATAACTTTTCTTTTTCTCACTTAAGTGCCCTGCCTAGAGTCTCCAGTACAGTATTGAATGAAGTGGTGAAAGTGGAGATCCTTGTGTTGTTCCTGATCTTAGCAGGAAAGCTTTTTCTTAGGAGTTGCTTATTTTTGAATTGAGAATTCTTTTTAAAAATATTTATTTATTATACTTATTTATTTGAATGCGCTAGGTCTTAGCTGTGGCATGCAAACTCTTAGTTGCAGAGTGTGGGATCTAGTCCCCTGGTCAGGGGTCAAACCTGAGCCCCCTGCCTTGGGAGCAAGGAATCTTAGCTGCTGGACCACCAGGAAGTCCCTTGAATTGAAAATTCTTGACATGCTACAAAATTCAGAAGGTATTCCCTCTTTCCCTCCCCCGTCTCTCAGCTGCCCAGCTCCCTGGCAGAGGCACCTGTCTTAGCCACTTTGGTTTATGGGTGCGTGCTTATATCTTTTCTGTTACGACGTTATTACTCTCCAGGCAGATGACTGTCTGCTGTGCGCGCTGGTCTGCTCCTCGCTCCATGTATTGTGTCTTGTCCACCCTTGCATGTCAGTACACCTGGACCTTCCTCATTCTGTTTCACTGCTCCCTCCTCTCTTGCATGAGTGTGCCATCCTCTCATTTACTGATGGGTGTGCAGGTGATTTCCAGCCTTTTGCTGCTGTGAGTAACCCTGACAGATATTTTTGCACATGAATATAACAGATTGATAGGATACAGTGCGACAGATGCCACGGTGAGGTGTGGGAGAGGAAGCTGGTTTGACAGTTGCTGGTTTGACAAAAGCCTTAAGACAGGGAAGCCTGGAGTGCTGCAGTCCATGGAGTAGCAAAGAGTCAGACACGATTGAGCAACTGAATTGAACTGAGAAAGGCTCAAGGTGAGCATTTAGCATCTGGGGTGGGCCTACAGGCTGGGCGGGACTGTGATAGGCGGATATGTTGTAGGGAAGGCAGTAAAAGGCAGTAGGAAAGGCTGTGAGTAAAGGAGCAGCAGCTCTGATGTGCTTGGGGAAACAGGAGAACCATCTGTTGCTTCATAACAGATCACCCCAGAACTTTGTTGCTGTTGTTTAGTCGCTCAGTCACGTCCGATTCTGCAGCCCCATGGGCTGCCGCACACCAGGCTACCCTGTCACCCTGTCCTTCACCATCTCCCAGAGTTTGCTCAAACTCATGTCCATGGAGTCCGTGATGCCATCGAGTACCATCTTATCCTCTTTTCCTCCTGCCTTCAATCTTTCCCAGCGTCAGCTTTAAACAACATTTAGGATCTGACAGTGTCTGAGTCAGAAGGCTATTGTACGAGGGCCTGAATACACGGAGGCGGGTGTGTTTGCGGGTCATTTTCGAAGGCTGCCTCTCATAGCAAGTTGCTGTGAAGGTGGAATTGGCTTGGACCCTTGTGAAGGCAGACACCTTCCAGGCCTGGCTGGGAAGCTGAGACTGATGCGGGTACATGCAAGCTGTGGGAGGCCTTTGGGCAGGAGAGTAAGGTGGTGGCCCTTATCTAGGACGATTAACTTGCTTGGAGCATACCAGAGGGGTCAAAATGGAAAGTGACACCCAGTCAGAGACTTAGGTTAGGAGAGGTCTGTGTTAATAACTGAGGGGGAAAGTTTCTGGCCTGTAGTAACCGTTGCTTCGTATGGAGTGCCCTCTCTGTACTATGTACTTTGGCTGTGTTTTCTTGACTCATATCTGGGAAACCACCTCAAAAAGAAGGTGTTACTGATGTATATTGTTTGCAGCTGAGGAGACTAAGCCCCAGAGAGGTCAAAAAACTCATGTATGGCGCACAGCTAGTAACTTGAAGAGCAGCACTCTCAGGTCTGCCTGCTGTGAGGACCATGCCTTTGGGTGGCGGGGGGAGTGGAGCGGTGTGGAGGCCGAGTCTCGGCCTTTCCCCGGATGCTGAAGGGAGACCGTGGAGCCTGCGAGGCTGATGTTCTGCCCCGAAGTGGCCAGGACAAAGATGACACTGTAACGGGAAGAAGGGAGGCGGGGGGGACGCGGCTGGGGCGGGGACGGCGAGCCATCCTGGGATGCTGGCTGCCTGCTGGCAGGGTCCTGCCCTGTCACAGGGGATCGAAAATAGTTCCCAGACCTGGTGTATGGAGACGTGCCCCTGGCCGAGAAGGCGCTAAAAGTGGGAGCTCCTGGTCAGAGGGTTCTGTGACGAGGTTATCTGTTAGAACACTGGGTTTCTGTTCCCTCAGCCGTCTGAGTTGGGGCCCGTGCCACATATCAGAGCAGATCCTGGACCAGCCGGATTCAAGGAGGGAGTCGCAGCAAGGGTGCCGTCTTTAGCCACTGACGACGATGGTGCAGAGCTGTGACTGGCCCGGGGCTCTCTCTGCCACACCGCACTGCATCCCTTTCTGCTTCCTACTCCTGGCTCGTGTGTGCCGTTGGAAGGAACTAATTTTTGTTGTGACCTCCCAGAGCTGAAGTTGCAGGGTGGTGGTTGTTGTTTAGTTGCTAACTCGTGTCTGACTCTTGTGACCCCGTGGACTGTAGCTGCAAGGCTCCTCTGTCCTTGGGATTTTCCAGGCAAGGATACCGGAGTGGATTGCCATTTTCTCCTCCAGAGGATCATCCCAACCCATGGATCGAATCCACGTCTCTATCATTAGAGGCAGATTCTTTGCCACTGAGCCACCAGGGGAGCCCAGAAGTTGCACTTGTTACTTCTTTTTCACAGGTTAGCATCGCAGATCACGGTGCCCGAGAGAACCTTCCAGCATTGGCTTTGTCTTGGGGATCTGCTGGCTGTTCCCCAGGCTCTTCAGCACTGACTGGGGAACATGCCTGGAGTTTCCCTGCTGAGCTTCCGCTCCTGTGCTTAGCGCTGGCCCGTGGGATCCCGGCACAGCCGCCAGATGTGCAGACGGGGCCCTGTTGCGTGTTGTCCCAGGGGGTGTCTCGTCCGGTGATTCCCAGACAAGACTCAGCTGGCAGATTCACTAGGGAGTTTTGGAAGAAATGTAGTTTTCTGGGCCTTGTCTCAGGCCCCTGATTTCTCCTGGAAATTAAAATTTCCAGGAATGAAGTCCAAGGATCTACGTTTTAAAGCTCCCCTTTGAACAGAGGGGGCAGCCTGGTTGGAGAACCACTGACTTTTCAGAAAGGCGCCTTTGAAGTCCACTGATCAGGGCAGTTCAAGTGGGTCCTGAGAGGTTATCCTGGGGCCTCACACATCGCATCCAGGCGTGTGGTTGTGACTTCTGACGGCCTCCAGATTTCAGACTGCATCTGCTCAGCTCACCCTCTTCTGCTTTCTTTGGTAGTATCTGAGCTCTCTGGTGACTGCTGGTTTCATTTTAAAGTGTTTACAGAAGGGAGCTAGCTCTGTCAGTGCTCAGGAGACCCTTAACCGGGGCCTACTAGGTCTCATTTCTCTGGAATATAAAATCCCTTTGCTGAGCTGCCTGGTTATCTTTGGTGCAAAGAACATGACTCCCCTAGATATATCCAAGCTAACACAACAGTTGGATCCTTCTGGTCCTGTGCCTTCTATGTACTTTAAGGTCCTCTTGAAGATTTGAAAACCCAGGCTGATTTCTTTTGTCAGTTAAATTAATGCCTACATTTTAGAATATTTGGAAAATATAGAGGGAAACAGAAATCACCCAGAACTTTCCTCTCAGAGAATCGCTCAGTTAACATTTTGATGGTTGGAGCATTTCCATGCTTTCTCTCTACCCCTTCATACACCCTTTTCTTGTTGTTTTTAGTTTTTGCCTAGCCACACAACATGTAGGATCTTGGTTCTCCCACCAGGGATCAAACTCAAGCAGAAGTGCAGAGTCAACCCCTGGACAGCCAAGAAATTCCCACAAAATCCTCTTTTTGAAAAATCAAGTTGAAGTCATATAGTGATACTGTTACTCAGCGGCTTCATTGGGGTATAATCCATATACCATGAAGTTCATCCATTTAAAATGTACAATTTGATGGTTTTCAGTATACTCTCTGTGTTGTGTAACCATTACCATAATTAATTTTAGAACCTTTTCTCATCTCAGAAGGAAATCTTGGGCCCATTGATGTTCACTGTCTCCATACACCCCTCCCCTGCCCCAGGCAGTCTCCAGGCTACTTTCAGTTTCCACAGATTTGCCTGCTCTGGACATTTTGTAGAAATGGGGTCATATGATATGTGGTCTTGTGTGGTTGGGTTCTTGCACTGAATATAACTGTGATGCTGTTTTGAAACCTGCTTTAAATATTCATATCCTTGCAATTTGAATATAGTTTTCAAGAATGCATTTTTAAGCAGAGCAGTGTCCCTTCTTAGGAGTTTACCTGAGCTTATTTAACCAGTTCTGCTGATGGACATTTCGGTCGGTTCTCATTGTTTGCTATTATATATACTACTTCCTACACTCAAAATTGATCTTATCTGATTGGTTAATAAGATACCTGGTATCTTTTCTGGTTGATACCTTATCTGGTTGTCTGAATCCCTGACTAGAACAGAAGTTCTTTGAGGGCAGTCACGTTGTCTGCCTTGATAAGAGCTAACCCACTACCTGGCATAATTCCTGGCACTTGGTAGATACTTGGTTTTAAAGGAGAGAGAGAGGCACTTACCTGGCAGGCCAGTGGTTAAGACACCCTGCTTCCAGTGCAGGAGTCACGGATTCCATCCCTGTCGTGGAATTAAGGTCCCAGACATGCTGTGCAGTGCAGCCAAAGAGTTAAAAAGAGAGAGAGTGTATGTCATTTTGAATGAATCAAAAGTAAGGATATTGGGACCTCCCTGGTGGCCCAGTGGCTAAGAATCCACCTTGCCGTGCAGAGGATGCCGCTTTGGTCCCTGGTCAGGGAACTGAGGTCCAACTTGGTGTGGAGCGACTGCTGAGCCACAGCTAGAGGACTCACTCACCACAAAACGCAACCAAGACCCGCCGCCGCCAAATGTGTAAACATTTTTTAAAAGTAAGGAGATTGATAAATTTTGCCAAACTCTAGAGAGTTACACTAATTTACCCTGTCTCAGCAGCCTCCGAGAGTTTCTGACTCCCTGTTCCCTTGAATCTGAGTTAACTTAAGAGAGGAAGTCCTGTAGTCTTCTGATCTCTGACCTGGGAACCCATTAATTTAGTCACATGTCCCTTTCCTTGGGCCACTGAAGTCCCGCCTGTTGGGGAGCCGCTGGTGGCGGGGCGCTCAGACCTCCTGGGTCCTCACTGTGGCCCTGGGCAGTGCTGCATCATTTCCTGTCTCCCTCAGGCCCCGGGGCATCCTCTGGCCACTTCCCCTGTGTGTGGAGGTGTTGGGGAGTGAGTAAAGTTGGGTTGGTCAAGGGTGTGTAAGAAGACGTGGGTTCCAGCGGCTGCTTGTCATGCCCTCTTTAGTCATCAGGAGAGATGTCACTCTGGAAGTTGTGGGTCTGCAAAAGGAGAAATGAAGAAATGCTTCCAGGAAGCCAGACGCAAATGGCGCGGGCTGCCCCCTCTGGAGCTGGCAGGCACCCACGCTGCCTGAGTCACCACTGGCCACAGGCCCTGCTGCCATCTACACAGTTCCTGTCCAGGAGGGCCGGGCCAGGGACGTGAAGGCAGGTCTCCCGGGTCACAGCGGCAACCTCTTGCCTGTGGTCTCAGGCAGTTCTTTTCTCCAAAGATGAGTTGTATTGTCTACTTGTTTCTTGGCTGGGTCTGCAGATTGTACACTGGGATTCGAAGGAAGAGCTGGATGGCCGAGGCAGCACTTGTCAGGGGCAGAGCTGCGCCCTGTGTGGAGTCAGTCACGGCTCTCCAGCAGTGGTTGCCCTTTGTTCATCGCTCACGAGTGTCATGTCCCATTCCCGGGAGCTTGCTCCAGTCCTTCTCCCCCTCACCCCCCACCCCTGTAAGAAGATGCTGCCCCTGGTCACTGCGGAGATCATGGGCCTTGCAGATGGCATGGCTTCTTTCCCTGCAGCTCTGAGACCTCTCTTGCTTGGTCCTCACCTACTTGTATGTTGTTTTCTTATCGCTCATACAGGTACCAGCTCCTGCTTCGTGCCTCGTACCTTATTAGACTCTGCAAAGGTGCGGCAGAAAGAGATGGGCCCTGCCCTCTGGGAGATGAAGCTTCCGTCTTCCCTCTTGCTCTCAGTGCTGCCTGGATTCCTCTCCCTTCCCCCTACCCACCCCACCCCCCACCCCTGCCTGCAGGCACGCATCAGGGCTTTTACCCCTTCTCCACCAGACATGCTCTCCCCACTGCCCCGCCTTACTGGGAGCATCTCCATGCCCTCGGTCACCTGATGGTTGCCCGCCGTGTCCCTTTAAATCAGTCACCGAATCTTACTGTTCCTGCTTTTTGCCTTAAAGTCTGATGTCACTAGTGCTACCCCAGCTTGTGGTTGTTGTTTTCCTTGTATTTCCAACCTTTTCGTGTCGTTGTGTTTTAGGAGTTTCTTTCATAAGCAGAATATGGCTGGATTTAAAATTTTAAGTCAGATCTGAGACTGTCTTAAATGAGTTTAGTTTATTTACATTTGGGGGTTTGACTTAAATATATTATCATGTTTTTGAGTACTTTTAATATGCTTTCCTTTTTGCTTGTTTTTCTCCTTTCCTGCCTTTTGTTTGAGATTTTCTTTCCCCCACTGCGTCATGTGGATCTTCCTGGACCAGGGATCGAACCCATTCTTTAGCATTGGCAGGTGAATCCTTTACCACTGAGTCACCAGGGAAGCCCCGGTTGGGTTTTTTTAATTCTCTTTACTAGTCTGAAAATTATACATCTTATTTCTGTTCTTATTCTTACATTTTCTCTTCTTTCCTGCTATCTTTTTACTTTCAAAAAAACATGAAAATAGTATACTGGATATTTGTATTCTTTTTACTTAAATTTAGTTAATGCATTTCTATATCTCTGTACTTTTGTTTAGGACCATTTTTAAACACTATTTTTATTTATTTGCCTCTACCAGGTCTTAGTTATAGTGTGTGGAATCTAATTCCCTGACCAGGGATTAAATCTGGACCCCCTCCACTGGGAGCTTGGAGTCTTAGCCACTAGATCACCAGGGAAGTCTCTAGAACCATTTGAAAGTAAGCGTGGATTTGTTTTTCTTTCTTTTAAAAAAAAAATATTTATTTATTTCTTCATTTGACTGTACCAGGTCTTAGTTGCAGCATGTGGAATCTAGTTCCCTGACCAGGGATTGATCTTGGGGCCCCTGAATTGGGAGCCTGGAGTCTTAGCCACTGGACCACCAGGGAAGTCCCTGTTTTTCTTTTTTAAAATAACTTTATTTATTTATTTATGGCTGTGCTGGGTCTTCATTGCTGGGCAGGCTTTTCTTTCGTGGTGGCTGTTGGGGGCTGCTCTCCATTGCAGTGCATGGGCTTCTCATTGTGCTTTTATTGCAGGACACGGGCTCTAGGGCACACAGGCTTCAGTCGCTGTGGCCCGTGGGCTCCACAGTTGCGGCTCCCAGGCTCCAGAGCACAGGCCCAGTAGCTGTAGCGCACAGGCTTAGTTACTCTGAGGCATGTGGGGTCTTCCTGGACCAGGGATCGAACCTGCAACTCTTGCATTGGCAGGTGAATTCTTCTCTGCTGAGCCACCAGGGAAACCCTGTTTCTCTTTTTCTTGCTCAGAATTTGGTGTGCTCTTCTACCCAAAGACTCACTTAAAAATTTTGTTGTTGTTATTTTTCTATTTTGGAATAATTTTAGATAAATTTAGACTTGGAGAGTCCCATTTTTTGTACTCTAGTCTCCTGGGATTCCTTGGATATCTGTTGACCATTCTACCATCCAAATCTCTTATCTGTTTTTTCTGTGCTGCTTTATCTCTTTCATCATCTGAATCTTCTCATTTTGTTCTCTCTCTCAAATTATTTTATTATTCCTGATTCTTGAGATGCTTTCTCCCTTTTTGTGTCAGATGCTGCCCCTCTTGGTGGTTTATTTCCCTGTGTGGTTTGTAACTTTGAGTTATGAGCTCAGAGTCCTTCAGGAAGGATTCTTATGGGCAACTTTTGTGTCCTGGGATGTGAAAGTTTCCCTTAGAACAGTTGGCATTTGGTTGGCCCATGGGGTTAAAGGTCCTGGCTCAGGTGTTATGTTCATTTCTCAGTTTGATACCCCTTTCACCCTTCCACAGAGCCTTGGAGCAGTGACCAGCTCCTTGTTGCTGTCCTGCCCTAGGCAGCCCTTTGAGGCTCTCGTCTTGATATCCGGACTCAAAGTTACAGCCAGACATTAAAACCACTTCATATGTGGATTCAAAAGTCCACAGGTCATTCTGGTGTCAGTCCCACTCACTGTTCATGTTTCACTTTTTCTTGTCATTTCTGGCACATGGGGTATTTTTCTTTCAAATTTGGCTGCATGTTTAGGGATATCATTTATCTTATCTAGTATTTCTATTAATATGACTGTGACCATAGCAGGAAGGCGAAGCTCTTTCACTGTGTTGCTGCAAGTTCAGGTCCAAGTCCTTAGTATAGTGTATGCAGCCCTTTGTGATCTAGCCCCCATTTACCTCTCCTGCATAAACTTAGCTTTAAATTGTACACTTAAGCAAATTGAAATATTGCATAATGGCAACCCACTCCAGTATTCTTGCCTGGAGAATCCCGTGGATGGAGGAGCCTGGTGGGCTATAGTTCACGGG
Source organism: Nanger dama (assembly GCA_917880005.1). Classification (NCBI taxonomy): domain Eukaryota; kingdom Metazoa; phylum Chordata; class Mammalia; order Artiodactyla; family Bovidae; genus Nanger; species Nanger dama. The sequence goes on from CAKJTW010000033.1 coordinate 9,573,837, forward strand.
GTCGCAAAGAGTCGGACACGACTGAGTGACTTCACTTCACTTTACTTCATACCACAAACTAATGTTTAAAAGCTCAGGTTTTAGAGTTCAGCTGTTTGGTTTGGAACCTGTCTTCATCCTTTCAACTTGTGATCTTGGACAAGATACTTATTCTCTCTGTGCTTCAGTTTTCTCATCTGTAGAATGGCAGCCTCTGGCATATAGTAAATGGCTACTGGCTCCAGGAGGCCACACCCTAGGCTTCTGCACCTTGGCACATTTTGTTCCTCCCAGGAAGTGCCCATCTCCCCTGACTGCCTTCCTTGATCCCTCTTGACAGAGTGGCTTTTGCTCTTTCTGTGCTTGAAGTCTTTCTATAGTAATTATCATCCTGTAGGTCATTGCTGGTTTACCTATTTCCTGTCCTTTCCAGGTGCTAAGACCCTTGAGAACAGGGCCCTGTTTTTCTTGGTGCTTAAAGCTCCTGGCATTCTCCCCATCACTTGGTGACTGCTTAGTGTGGCCTGTTAAGTTGAATTTCTCTAGGTGAGTAGAAGAGCCTGAGAGTTGTCTGAGACCCAGATACAGGGAAAGATAGAAGGAAAGATGATTTTTGGCAGGTTTTGTGCCCAGTTGAGGAAATGTGGCTGGGACTCAAGGTAGCAATTCTCAGTCTAGCAGAGGGTGCCAGAGACTTAAAGCAAGCCAGTGGCCAGAAAAAGCCACTAATTCCTACAAATTAGTTTCCAGCCTTAAGAATGCATGCCCCACTTTGTGTCCCCAAACTTGGCTTCTCTGAGTACCAGGCAAAGAAATACAAACTAATTACGCTCCCTAGTGAACCCTGATTACCTGTAATTTTAGAATAAGGTCACACTTCTGAAAGGGACAGCTGCTCTAGGAGTGGGTGATTCTATGTGCACTCGGGTGCCTCGAAGGAGACAGGGCGGAAGGCGCAGTGGCCAGCTCCTCGAGCTGAGTGCCGCCCATGCCTGCCCATTGCATCCAGCCCAGTTAAGAGCTCTGCCTCTCTGAGATTTCAGCAGCTAAAAGCAGCAGATTGGATAGGCCTGGGCAGAGCTAAACAGGGCCTGTGCCATCCCTCCTCGGTTCTGCCTGACTTCTCTGAACTCTTGGGATTCTGTCACAAGAGTAATCTCAGAAGAGAAGGGAGTTGATCTCTGACGATCACCAAAGGATGTCCATCAGACTGTAGTCTGGTGGGAGTGGTGAACAATGACAGCTCTGACTCTCAGTCCTCTTGGCTGAGATTTCAGGATTCATTTCAACTCAGAGGTAGGCACAGGGCTGGGAGTGGCAGATAGCCGGGGCCAGTACACATGGTTCCTAAGAGATAGCTCCTTCCTGGACAAGAAGAGCTTGCTGTCTAGTTGGAGAGAATTCCTTGTGCACAGGAAGCACAGCCTATCGTGTAAGGTAGTGATTCTGCGTGCACATCTGCCCCTTGGACAGGCTGGCGCTCTTGCTCAAAAGGAGCTCTTCTCTTCTGAAGCTTAACCATCGGTTTATTTTTTTTTCTTGGGTGGTTGTGAGCACCATTACAGACTGGCCTGAGATTATAGAACCACCGTTTTGTTTCTGAAGATGGGCCCAAGTGTGTCTTTAAGAACTCCTCCCTTCTTCCCTGTCTTTAAATAATGACAGGTTTACAGTGTCACATGCTTATCTTCAGGGTCTCCTAGGGGCAGATCACCAGCAGTTGCTGGTTTTGAGGCATCAGGATTTTTTCTGTGGACTCTTAGATAATTTCTTTTCCTCTTCTAGTCTGATGCCATTTTTCTAGGAGAGTGACTACTGAATCAGGCTCTCTAGCAGTGAGTCTTGGAATCTGCTATTGAAGAGTGGAAGGAAATTGAGCAAAGTGAGACCTGAAACATTTATGGTTAGATTTATGGATGGACTCCAAGTGGCCTAGGTGGAGTCCCAGGCAGTTATAGAAGCTCCACTAGGTTGTAAAGAACGCAAGTTCCTTCCAGTTCCCTGCTTTGTCATTCTTAAAAGTGAAAGTGAAGTCGCTCAGTCATGTCCGACTCTTTGCGACCCCATGGACTGCAGCCTACCAGACTCTTCAGTCCATGGAATTTTCCAGGCAAGAGTACTGGAGTGGGTTGCCATTTCATTCTCCATTGTCATTCTTAGGGTGTGGCTATTTGTTTGCATTGTCCAAAATGGCTGCCTTGGACCAGCTATCACACCCACATTCCAGGCGGCAGAACAGAGAAAGAGGAAGGATGATGCCCACCCCACGCCCCCACCCCCTGCTTTAAGGCTACTTTAAGAATGTCTTCTGCCTCTACTTTTTCTGTGACTCAAGGGAAGTTATTTAGTATGTCAGAGCCACAATTATAATGGGCATGATAATACTTCCTCAGAAGGATGAGGATTAAAGAGTATGGTACAGAGTGTCTGGCACTGCCCAGCCCACAGCGATTACTCTTTAAGTGGTGACTGTTGCCATGGGACACATTGACTCTTCTTTTTCCTTCTTTCCTCCTCATCTCTCCATGGTCTCCACCTGCCCTTCATCTTCCCCTTTCCTTTGCTCTGTCACCCTTTACACTTTCTTCTTACCCTGCCACCCCCCACTTCCCCTCTCTTGTCTGCCCCTTTGCCCCTTATTTTCCTGCTTCTCCTCCTGCCATCATCCCTTATCATCTTCATCCTCTCGACCTGTACTATCTCATCTTTGTATTGCTTTTGTCCTTCTATCTTCCTGATGTCCATAATTAATGGAAAATTATCATTGTATTACACAGACCAGAGATTAAAGATGGTGACTGGCCTTTGAACTGAAAGTCAGCCATGAGTAATTTAAGAAAACCAGGTTTAATTGGTTTATTCATGATTTGTTGAATTACATTTGGCAACTAGTAAGCAGAGAACAGAAATAGCAGTGGCTTAAACTGCTAGAAATTTATTCTCTGTTAGGTATTTAAAAGAAATCTAGAGGAGACAGTCTAGGCATGCTCCCTGCTTTGCCATTCTGAGTGCACGGCTTCCAGCCCCAGGGTTGTGTGTGGTCTGTGATGGCTGCTGGAGCTCCAGCCATCATGTTGTTTCCAAGGTGATATGGGGGAAGATAAAAAGGATGTTTTCTAACTGTGCTCCCCTTATGGAGCTTTGCTGACTCCTGCGTCTTTGGCCTCCCATAGCTGTAAGGTGGGCTGAGAAGTCTTTTAGATGGACCCATTGCCAAGTGAAGTAAAATCTGGCTTCTGTCACTAAGGGAGAAGAGAGTTGATATTTGCAAGGTCTGCCACCATTCATTCAGCATCATTTTAGAGCCTTCTGTCCACCAGCTACTAGGATCAGTCAGGGAGTCCCCATTCCAGAGGGGAGAATAAATAAGTCAACAAATGCAGGTCAGAATGAGGATAAGAAGGCCAGAGTTGAGGAAGATGTGAGGAAACGCCCCTTACCCACCAGCTTAGTCGGTACCCAGACAGGCTCCAGGGTTTATACCAGCATTCTCTGTTGTTGCTCAGTCCTCCTGTGCCCTTTCCTCTGCTCTTTCCCTTTTATCTTCATCCTCACTGTTACTCTTGGGGTGGTTTTTGCCCCTTCATTCTAACCCTAGCAGTAGTCCCCCAGCACCTGAGGAAGTGGGAACAGCTGGCAGCTTTGTGGGAGTTTCTGGGCTGGGAGCCATGTATTCGAAGAGCCAGGTTCCAGGCCCACAGACAGTTGGAGGCTGGCGGCAGGAGTGCAGCCTGTTCCTGGACACACCGTGGCCCTGCCAGGAGACACTGCTCCAGGAGCAGGGTCGTCATTGGGAGCGATTTTTTCTGGCCAGGAACCTGGCCAGGCTGCACTGCGCTGTCCCTGGCAGCTTGTCACAGCATAAACCTTATGAAGTAGTAAATCCTTCTCCCAGAAAATAGGTCCCGTAAAATAGGAATAAATATTTTATGCACACTGGTTAATCAGGAATCCCAGGATACTGCAGTTAATTGTATGTAAAGAAAATACAGCTTTTACTTACCATAAAATTTCTAAACCGTTAAATATGGATATTCCTTCTTAGAACTAAAATGGAATTGTAGGAATAATTTCTAGGACCCACAGTGTCTTTGATGTCCATCTCAGAAACACCTATCGCGCTCTCCTCTTCCACCCCTCTCTCAGTTCCCTTTGGGAAGTCAGGGAGGCAGCTCGAAGCTTGCCGCAAAGCTTTTTAAAAAGGCACATCCCAGCCCTTAAAGATTTAATCTTTCACGGAAGACTGAAGGATTAAAAGTTAGTTCTGACCTAGGACACTCCTCATGAGCCTAGACTGTGACCCCGGGCAAGTTACTTAGCCCTCCTGTCCTTGGTTTCCTCTGTAAAATTGTAGTCCTGATTATTAAAGGGATTAAGAGACACGTGGGAAGCACTTGGTACATGTCAGTTGTTTTGCTGCTTTACCCACTGTGGTTGGGCTGACAGGTTGGGGCCAGCAGGTGGGAGGCCTTGGATGCTGCATTTAAGGAGTTGAATTGCATTTTTGGGCACAAGAGAGCTGTGATTTGTAGGCAGGGTTGTGACAGATCACATCTGGGTTTAGGTATGTCATGAATGGGAGAAATGAGGCTGGAGTGGATCAAGGGAGGGTCTAGAGGAAGGGCCAGGTGAAGGGTGGGCAGGGCCTGAGCTGGAACAGCAGGAGAGTCTGGGGAAGGGAACAGTGGATGGTTGAAAAGTCAGTGGTGAGGAGGGACCCAGTGGTGCTGTGTTTCAGCCTGTGTGACTTGCGGTGGTATCCCATTGATGGCGCACGGAGCCTTGGAGGAGTCGCAGGTGGAAGGTGGCAGGAGAGGAAAGAAGCATGTGGCAGTCAGTTCTGCAGACACCAGCTAAGCATGTGCCACCTGCCAGGCGCTCTGCTGGGTGCAAGGGTCAGGGCTGCCTGGGTCCCAGCACAAAGATCACTGGTTACATTCTGGATGCATGAGGAGGCCCTGCCAGGCCTCGGCGGGGTGCTGAGACCATCCGCAGGAGAGCAGCCCAGGAAGAGGCAGAAGATGCAGTCACAGTGCAGAAAACCCCAGCGGGTGATTTGTGTGGTGAGCAGGAGGCCACCCATCAACAGGCATGGGAGACAAGAAAGTAAAGCACGCAGCAGAGGTGGAGCCCCTGGAAGAGAGGGCTTCAGGGTGGTGGTCAGTGTGCCTTGGCACCAGGTGACGGAGGCAAAGGGCAAGGAGAGGTCGTGGGGAACCTGGGAACCGCAGGCCGCTCTCACTGTGTGGTTCTGATACTCCGTGTTCTATAGTACGGAGCAGTTTGCTCTGAGCGTTCACTGTTCACATGCCCTCTCACCAGCCTGTCAGGGAGGGGTGTGGCCCCACTTGATGGCCAGGAAACTGAAGCGAAGCCCAGCAGGCTCACCTGACCCTCAGTGGGCTGGGGGTGAAGGGGCTTCCTCCCAGACATCAGGTCCTCGGCGAGGTGAGGCGGGGGGCTGGCAGGAAGGGCAAGGCTAAGGCCAGGGGCCACGTGTGGGGAGCACGGCGCACTCAGACCCATGGGCAGAGGGGAGAGAAGGCAGAGCCTGAATCGGGGAAGGGCTTTGGGGGTCTTCTCTGGTGGTCCAGTGGTTAAGACTCAGCGCTTCCACTGCAGAGAGCATGGGTTGGATTTCTGGTCTGGGAATGCCCTGGATGCCTTGAGGTATGATCAGTTGTAAAAAAAAAAGTTAAGAAAGGCCTTGGACAGCACGACCAAGAGTCTGGGGTGTTTCTTATGGTGGCAAGGAGTTTTGGAAGAGTCTTAAGCAGGGAAGTAGATGTGACATGCTTTGTGATCTAGAAAGACAGCCTGGCTGCAGACTCGGGAGAGGGCAAAAGAGTGGAAGCAGGGACCTCCTGACAGACTCTGGAGGAATTCAGATGACAGAGGAAGGGGCTAGGGTGTGGAGATATTTAGCACTTGGATGACAGTGCTTAGTTCATTTGGTTCTTGGGTTATTTGGATCTTGGGATACATTGGGGGATGAGGGGATAGCTTCAAAGAGTGTGACTTGAAGATTGAGACCCAGCCCAGAATCCACCCAAACATAAAGCAAAAGGCAATGGCAGAATCCACCTCCCTGTCGACCTTTCTGCTGGAGTGTGTTGGTTGACCCTGAAGGTCCTAAGACTCCTCAAGATCAAGGGTGAGGCTTTGGCATGGGTGGCCCTGGAGTGAGACGGGCAGACAGTCAGGCCACAGGGCAGACGGGTTGCTGCAGTCTGTCTCCCCACATCTAGCTCATGGTTGTTTCTGGCCCCAGGAAGCCCTGCCCTCTGCTGCGTGGAGTCTTAGAGCTGGGAAAATGAGCAGCCTCCCAGAGGCCCTTGTCCTGCGTTCTCCCTCCAGTTGCTTCTCCCAGCCTTTGTCTGGAGGTAGGGAAGCTAGGCCCAGACTCATCTGGGCCACTTGACTGGGTAGGTGACACTGATCCCCAGACCCCCTGCTCCTCGTGGCCCTAGGCTGCCAGCTCCCAGCTTTTGGCCAAATAAAAGCTGGAATTGTATCAGCTGTTGCTCCTTACGAGGCTCCAGGGGTTACCCTGGGTGCTTACGTGCTGTTTCCATCTCTCCAGATTCGATGGGCGCTGAAATTCTGCCTCCAGGCCTGTTGGAATGTCTGTCTGGCTTCTGGGGCCTGAGCCCACGTATCAGTAGGCTGCCTTCCATTTGCCCTCAGGATGAGCTTTAGTCAGGTTAGCTTATTTTTATGGTAAAACATTAATTAATATAAAAGTAGCACATAGACAAGAAAGTTATATGACAAAAAGAGACTGACAAACAAGACATAGGACCCCCAGCCCCATGCCCAAAGGATAAAGGCAAGGATGACCAGTTTCCTGTGTATTCTTCCAATATTTTTCCATGCACATACTCCTGTGTACAGGTGTATTTCCTGTTCCTACCTCTGTCCCCATGGCAGTGGGGAATGTGCTGAATTGTTTGTTTTGATACCTAGCTTCTTTTTCATTTAACTGTATATTGGGAATGTTTCTTTTGAACCATTTTTGGGGTAGAGATAATGTATATGTAGTTTGACCAATAATTTTCCAATAAGCATTCATGTAACTAGAGCAGTAAAATGCTTTAGATTTGTTGAGTGAACTGTGGGTTATAAAACATCTTCACAGCTGCTTTCTGGTATGATCCTCAGAGCCCTGTGGGGAAGACAGAAAAGAAGAATCTTTTGCAGGTTAGAGCAGTGAGGAGGTGAGAGTGGTGGTGCTCCATTTAATGAAGAGCAAAACAGAGTCTCTTCTTTGAAAGGAGAAAAATGAAGATCATGGCATCCAGTCCATCACTTCATGGCAAATAGGTGGGGAAACAATGGAAACAGTGACAGATTTTATTTTCTTGGACTCAAAATCACTGCAGATGGTGATTGCAGCCATGAAATTAACAGATGCTTGCTTCTTGGAAGAAAAGCTGTGACAAAGCTAGACAGCATATTAAAAAGCAGAGACATTATTTGGCTGACAAAGGTTCTGTCTAGTCAAAGCTGTGGTTTTTCCAGTAGTCATGTATGGATGTGAGAGTTGAACCATAAAGAAATATGAGCTCCGAAGAATTGATGTTTTTAAACTGTGCTGTTGGAGAAGACTCTTGAGAGTCCCTTGGACTGCAAGGAGATCCAACCACTTAATCCTAAAGGAAATCAGTCCTAAATATTCGTTGAATGACTGATGCTGAAGCTGAAACTACAATACTTTGGCCACCTGATGTGAAGAGTTGACTCATTGGAAAAGACCCTGAGGCTGGGAAAGATTGAAGGCAGGAAGAGAAGGGGACGACAGAGGATGATATGGTTGGATGGCATCACTGACTCAGTGGACATGAGTTTGGGCAAGCTCCAGGAGATGGTGAAGGACAGGGAAGCCTGGTGTACTATAGTCAGTGGAGTCACAAAGAGTCAGACAGGACTGAGTAACTGAACAACAACCTTTGAAAGACTTAGATTGTTTGAGGAATAGATTCTAAATGTACATACCTATCCAGAAAGCATGGGAAGCAGCATGTGTGGGGTGAATACGGTGGGTGGCAGATACTTGGGGGCAAGCTTCCTGAAAGGGGATCAAACGTGAACCAAATCTTTGAAAGAGAAGGACTGTCAGAGTGAGACCAGTGACAAAGGGAGGGCATTTCTGGTAGGATAGCTCGGGCAGAGGTGCAGAGATACAAACATGCCCCCTGGACACCATCCCTGGCCTGGTCTGCTCATTCAGTAAGCAGGTAGTTACATCCCTGCCCTGTGCCCAGCACTTTCTGGGTCCAGAGAGCAGCAGGAACAACTCGGCTCCTGTCCCCGGTGGGTTCTCACTCTCTAGCCAGGAGATGCTGGGTGCGCAACAGGCAAAACTAATAGACGTTGATAGAGATCAGAACAGTAGCTACCTCTCCGTGGGGGCATTGACTGGGAAGAGGCATGAAGAATCTTCTGGGGTGCTGGAAATGTTTGCTGTCTTGAACTGAGTGATGATTTTGTGGAGGATAAAAATGTAAGACTTTATGGATTTGCATACTTAAGACTAACGCAGACAGTACACTCTTAACAGTGGATGTGTTATACCCCTGTTATAAAGCAGGCAAGAAACTAAATAAATAACACATCCCTAGGTTAAATAACTAAGTAAAATGCAATAGCAAGACAGTGTGGGAAGGGATGTGCTTGGAGATAGAGACCTCTGGAGCGTGCTGCAGGAGGCTTATCTGAGGAAGTGATATAAGCTGAGATTGAAGGACAAAGAGAGTTAAGGGGATAAGGTGGCCCAGGTGGGAAGAACAGTCTATGCCAAGGCCCAGAGGCAGGGAGTGCCTGATGTGCTAGAAAGTTCTGAATGATCAGAGTGTAGAGTTTTGAAGGGATGAGAGAGATTTCAGACCCTCACTGTGTTGTTTCAGAAGCCCCCCAGCGAGTCTCTGCCTCTCTCTGCTTGGGTTCTGCCCACCCCCTGCCTCAAGAGTTAAGTCCAGTGCTCGCTTAGGCAGCACATATACTAAAATTGGAGCGGTACAGAGAAGATTAGCATGGCCCCTGCGCAAGGATGACACGCAAATTTGTGAAGCATTCCATATTTTTTTTCTTCTCCTTGAAATGCATGAAAAACATTAAAATGTTCAAATTGTTTCCTTTAATTCCTTTTATGCACTTTTGTGGGAGGAATTAACCTCCACACTCTAAAATGATTGTATGTATAATATTAAAAATGGAACATCTCAAAAAAAAAAAAAAAGAGTTAAGTCCACCGTTAGTAATGAGGACATCGAGGCTGGCCTTGCCTGGACCCCTTATCTGTCCTTCAGAGAACTGCACGCCCCAGTGAAAGGACAGCCCACTGTTCCCAGATGCACTCTGTGCTCTCAGCTGCCTGGCCTGGCTCACCTGGGCCTTCACCGGGAGGGCCTTTCCAACCTTGTGCTTGGGCTGAAAGAAGGACTATAACACTACTCCGCAGGCATCCCTGCCTCCCCCGAGTTGGACGCTTTCTTGCTCCCAAGCATCTCCCTCTCTGCGCCCTCTTCCACACGCTTGTTTGTACCCTCACCCTCCTCAAGGGCAGTCTCTGTCTCCCTACTCTCGGCATCTCCCATGTAGGACTATTGTATACAGTCAGTTCCCAAGCCAGTCCCATAAACAATTTTTTAAATGAATGGGGTTCTGGCTAGAAGTAGGTAGAAGGGTACCAGAGGGGAGGCTGCCTGGGGAAAGTGTCAAGACTGGTGCTTCCAAATTCCTAGCAGTTATTAACTTTCAGGATTCAGAAACAAGGGATAGAATTTCCTGGGAGTTCCCCAGATCATAAATTACTTGATATCTTTAACACTTAATTTATGAGCGTTAAGAAGGAATGAGACTCTAGTAGACTGAATTAGTCTTCTGTGATGAAAGTTTCAGAGGTTTTACTATAAAAGAAAATAAAGATGTATAATGGTAAATGCGTGGTTTGTTAGTACTAGGAACAATATATTGTAACAAGATTATATATTAACATGTGAAAATGATCCCTACCCAACATAGATATTTCAGAATGGAAAATGTTAAAGGAAGAAAACATTAACACAAAATACAAAATAAGTATCATTTGATAATTTAAGGATAGTACCACAAATACTTGGATGTGAGGTAGCTCGTCTCGGCCGCTGCCCTTTTCATTATAGGGGACTGGAATGCAGAAGTAGGAAGTCAAGAAACACCTGGAGTAACAGGCAAATTTGCCCTTGGAGTACGGAATGAAGCAGGGCAAAGGCTAACAGAGTTTTGCCAAGAGAACGCACTGGTCATAGCAAACACCCTCTTGCAACAACACAAGAGAAGACTCTACACATGGACATCACCAGATGGTCAACACCAAAATCAGACTGATTATATTCTTTGCAGCCAAAGATGGAGAAGCTCTATACAGTCAGCAAAAACAAGACCGGGGAGCTGACTGTGGCTCAAATCATGAGCTCCTTATTGCCAAATTCAGACTTAAATTGAAGAAAGTAGGGAAAACCACTAGACCATTCAGTTATGACCTGAATCAAATCCCTTATGATTATACAGTATAAGTGAGAAATAGATTTAAGGGACTAGATCTGATAGAACGCCTGATGTATGGACGGAGGTTTGTGACATTGTACAGGAGACAGGGATCAAGACCATCCTCATGGAAAAGAAATACAAAAAAGCAAAATGGCTGTCTGAGGAGGCCTTACAAATAGCTGTGAAAAGAAGAGACATGAAAAGCAAAGGAGAAAAGGAAAGATATAAGCATCTGAATGCAGAGTTCCAAAGAATAGCAAGGAGAGATAAGAAAGCCTTCTTCAGCAATCAATGCAAAGAAATAGAGGAAAAGAACAGAATGGGAAAGACTAGAAATCTCTTCAAGAAAATTAGAGATACCAAGGGAACATTTCATGCAAAGATGGGCTCAGTAAAGGACAGAAATGGTATGGACCTAACAAAGGAGAAGAGATTAAGAAGAGGTGGCAAGAATACACAGAAGAACTGTACAAAAAAGATCCTCACGACCCAGATAATCACGATGGTGTGATCACTCACCTATAGCCAGACATCCTGGAATGTGAAGTCAAGTGGGTCTTAGAAAGCATCACTACGAACAAAGCTAGTGGAGATGATGGAATTCCAATTGAGCTATTACAAATCCTGAAAGATGATGCTGTGAAAGTGCTGCACTCAATATGCCAGCAAATTTGGAAAGCTCAGCAGTGGCCACAGGACTGGAAAGGTCAGTTTCGTTCCAATCCCAAAGAAAGGCAATGCCAAAGAATGCTCAGACTACCACACAATTGCACTCATCTCACATGCTAGTAAAGTAATGCTCAAAATTTTCCAAGCCAGGCTTCAGCAATACATGAACCGTCAACTCCCTGATGTTCAAGCTGGTTTTAGAAAAAGCAGAGGAACCAGAGATCAAATTGCCAACATCTACTGGATCATGGAAAAAGCAAGAGAGTTCCAGAAAAACATCTATTTCCGCTTTATTGACTATGCCAAAGCCTGTGACTGTGTGGATCACAATAAATTGTGGAAAATTCTTCAAGAGATGGGAATACCAGACCACCTAACCAGTCTCTTGAGAAATCTGTATGCAGGTCAGGAAGCAACAGTTAGAACTGGACATGGAACAACAGACTGGTTCCAAATAGGAAAAGCAGTACGTCAAGGCTGTATATTGTCACCCTGCTTATTTAACTTATATGCAGAGTGCATCATGAGAAATGCTGGACTGGAAGAAACACAAGCCGGAATCAAGATTGCCAGGAGAAATATCAATAACCTCAGATATGCAGATGACACCAGCCTTATGGCAGAAAGTGAAGAGGAGCTAAAAAGCCTCTTGATGAAAGTGAAAGAGGAGAGTGAAAAAGTTGGCTTAAAGCTCAACATTGAGAAAATGAAGATCATGGCATCTGGTCCCATCACTCCATGGGAAATAGATGGGGAAACAGTGGAAACAGTGTCAAGACTTTATTTTTGGGGGCTCCAAAATCACTACAGATGGTGACTGCAGCCATGAAATCAGAAGACGCTTACTCCTTGGAAGAAAAGTTATGACCAACCTAGATAGTATATTCAAAAGCAGAGACATTACTTTGCCGACTAAGGTCCGTCTAGTCAAGGCTATGGTTTTTCCTGTGGTCATGTATGGATGTGAGGGTTGGACTGTGAAGAAGGCTGAGCACTGAAGAATTGATGCTTTTGAACTGTGGTGTTGGAGAAGACTCTTGAGAGTCCCTTGGACTGCAAGGAGATCCAACCAGTCCATTCTGAAGGAGATCAACCCTGAGATTTCTTTGGAAGGAATGATGCTAAAGCTGAAACTCCAGTACTTGGGCCACCTCATGCGAAGAGTTGACTCATTGGAAAAGACTCTGATGCTGGGAGGGATTGGGGGCAGGAGGAGAAGGGGTCGACTGAGGATGAGATGGCTGGATGGCATCACGGACTCTATGGACGTGAGTCTGAGTGAACTCCGGGAGTTGGTGATGGACAGGGAGGCCTGGCGTGCTGCGATTCATGGGGTCGCAAAGAGTCGGACACGACTGAGCGACTGAACTGAACTGAACTGAACCATAAATACTGAATATTTAAAAGTTATTTTTAAAGTGAAATTAAAATTTTTTTATTTTTAAATTTCCAGACACTAAAATTTTCCCTTTCTAGTATGTAGTTCTGTGAGTTTTGGCACATTTATGAAGAACTGTGCCATAACCCTCTAAAGATAATGACATTCCTTGGTGCCATTCCTTTGTCTGGCCATATCATTGGCTTCTGGTCTGTTCTCTTTTTCTATAGTTTTCCCTGTTCCAGAATGTCACACACATGGAATCATAAAGTATGTAGCCTTTTGCGTCTGTCACTTAGCATTATGTATTGAAATTTATCCGTGGTTGGTGCGTATATCAATAGTTTGTTCCTCTCACTGTTGAGTAGTGTTCCACTGAAAGGATGTGCCTCAATTTGTCTGTTCATTCTTCAGTTCAGAGACATAGAGGTTGTTTTCAGTATTTGATGATTTTGAATGAAGATTCATATGCTAATTTGAACATAGGTTTTCATTTCACTTAGGTAAATACCTAGGAGTGAGACTGCTGAGTCTACGCTAAGAATGTGTTTAACAGCCAAACTGTTTTCCAGAAGAGTTGACCATTTCACATTCCTGCTGGCAACGTGTGAGAGTTCCAGTTCTCTACAGCCTTGATGGCACTTAGTCTTGTCAGTCTTTGTTTTGACTATTCTAGTAGGCATTAGTGATATTTCATTGTAGTTTTAATTTGCTTTTCCCTCATAACTAAGGATGCTGAGCATCTTTTTCATGTGCTTATTTGTCATTTATGTAGCTTCTTTGATGAAGTATCTGTTCACATCTTTAGCTCATTTCCTAATTGGGACGTGTATTTTCTTTTTGCTGAGTTTCGGGAATTCTTCATTTGTTTTGGGTACATATTCTTTGTCAGATATGTGATTTGCAGAAATTTCCCTCACTGGCTTGATTTTTCATTCTCTTAATGATGTCTTTTAAAGCACAGAAGTCTTTTAATTTTGATGAAGTCCAGTTTATCAAAAATGTTCTGATATGAGTTTTGTTTTTGATGTCATATCTCAGAACTTAACCAAAGGAGTTTCCTGGTGGCACGGTGGATAAGAATCTGCCTGCCAGTGCAGGGGACATGGGTTTGATCCCTGGTGCAGGAAGATTCCACATGCCATGGTACAGCTAAGGCCATGTGCCACCACTGCTGAGCCCCCCGCATTCTGGGGCCTGTGTGCCACAGCTGCTGAAGCCCACATGTCCTAGAGCTGCAATGGGAGAAGCCAGCACAGTGAGAAGCCCTCGTGCCGCCACAAAGAGCAGCCCCCGCTTGCCGCACCAGGAGATAGCCTACACACCACAGCATAGACCCACCACAACCAAAAATAAATAAATGAATAAATGCAGAAATGAATAAAGACATTAGAAGAAAACAAACTTAACCCAAGGTCACAAAGTTTATAGTCTCTTCTAAAATTTTGTGGTCTTTTAACTTTTATTTAGATTTATGATCCAGTTTTAGTTTTTATAAAAGATGCAAAACACAAGTCAAGGTTTTTCTATTTTTAATTTTTGTATTTGAGTTGCTTTAGTTGTTTCATCACCATTTACTGAGTTCTCACTATTGAATCACTGTTGCCTTTTGTCAAAATCAGTTGGTCATATTTGTGTGAGTCTAAAATGAAATTTTAAAATACACAAAGCATTTATTACTCTTTCTAATAATCTTGATCTTTGTTTCATAACAGATGTTATCATGTAGAAAATTCTTCATGATATAGACTTATTCCAAATGTAGAAAAATGTTTTCATTTTACATCGATGGTGGCTGACTTCTTAAGGATGCATCCAAAAGTATCTTTAAATTGGACATCAAGAGACATGTATAAATAAGCCCTTCTTTAATGATAAAAACACTTTGCTTGCCCCAGTTTTAACTATTGCTTTATCTAATCAATACTGCTTTTACTAATTCATATTCTAGATCAGCCTCTGATTTAGTGTTGTAGAATTCCACTCCAGTCACTCAGTCATGTCTAACTCTTTGCGACCCCAAAGACTGCAGGACACCAGGCCTCTTGTCCATCACCATCTCCCAGAGTTCACTCAAACTCATGTCCATGGAGTTGGTGAAGCCATCTAACCATCTCATCCTCTGTCATCCCCTCCTCCTCCCGCCTTCAGTCTTTCCCAGCATTAGGGCCTTTTCCAGTGAGTCAGTTCTTCACATCAAGTGGCCAAAGTATTGTAGTTTCAGCTTCAGCATCAGTCCTTCCAATGAATGTTCATGACTGATTTGCTTTAGGACTGATGGGTTGGATCTCCTTGCTGTCCAAGGGACTCTCTCAAGAGTCTTCTCCAACACCACAGTTCAAAAGCAGCAATTCTTTGGTGCTCAGATTTCCTTATAGTCCAACTTTCACATCCATACATGACTACTGGAAAAACCATAGCTTTGACTAGACAGACCTTTGTTGGCAAAGTTATGTCTCTACTTTATAATATGTTGTCTAGGATGGTCATAACTTTTCTTCCGAGGAGTAAGCGTCTTTTAATTTCATGGCTGCAGTCACCATCTGCAGTGATTTTGGAGCCCCCAAAAATAAAGTCTCTCACTGTTTTTATTGTTTCCCCATCTATTCGCCATGAATGATGGGACCAGATGCCACAGTCTTAGTTTTCTGAATGTTGAGTTTTAAGCCAACTTTTTTCACTTTCCTCTTTCACTTTCATCAAGAGGCTCTTTAGTTCTTCACTTTCTGCCATAAGTATGGTGTCATCTGCATATCTGAGGCTGTTGATAATTCTCCCAGCAATCTTGATTCTAGCTTGTGCTTAATCCAGCCCAGCATTTCTCATGATATACTCTGCATATAAGTTAAATAAGCAAGGTGACAGTAAACAGCCTTGACATACTCCTTTCCTGATTTGAAACCAGTTTGTTGTTCT
Organism: Nanger dama; assembly: GCA_917880005.1. Lineage (NCBI taxonomy): Eukaryota > Metazoa > Chordata > Mammalia > Artiodactyla > Bovidae > Nanger > Nanger dama. The sequence goes on from CAKJTW010000033.1 coordinate 9,589,309, forward strand.
ATGTCCAGTTCTAACTGTTGCTTCTTTGATCTGCATTCAGATTTCTCAGGAGGCAGGTCAGGTGATCTAGTAATCCCACCTCTTTAAGAATTTTCTACAGTTTGTTGTGATCCACACAGTCAAAGACTTTAGCTTAGTCAATAAAGCAGTAGATGTTCTTCTGGAACTTTCTTGGTTTTTCTATGATCCAACAGATGCTGGCAACTTGATCTCTGGCTCCTCTGACTTTTCTAAATCCAGCTTGAACATCTGGAAGTTCATTTTTCATGTACTGTTGAAGCCTGGCTTGGAGAATTTTGAGCATCACTTTGCTAGCATGTGAGAGGAGTGCAATTGTGTGGTAGTTTGAATTACACTATTCACATATTTTCTTCGTATTTCTCATGTAGTCAATAGTCAAATACTATAAAATGCCAGTGCATGTTATTTTAATAATCTAACATGTGGATCTCCTAACAACTTTAACAGCAGTACCAGAATCACATGTCACAATCACCAGCTTAAAACTTATTTTGCCTCCAAACTTATTTCTTAGGAAATCACTGGGTAGATTTGTATATACTATGTAGGCGTGCTCAGTCGCTTCCGTTGTGTCTGACTCTCTGCGACCCCATGGACTGTAGCCTGCCAGTCCATGGGATTTCCCAGGCAAGAGTACTGGAGTGGCTCGTCATGTCCTCCTCCACGAGATCTTCCGCACCGAGGGATCAAATCCAAGTCTCCTGTCTCTCCTGCATTGCAGGCAGATTCTTTACTCACTGAGCCATCTGGGAAGCTGTATATAAATATATTAATACATGTTTGCAAGAATGACTGTTAACAACAGAAGGAACCATGAATACATACTTGCAACATTGGCAGTGGCTTCAAGGAGGACATGGTTAGATTGTTGCCACTTCTCTTCCTATGTACTCCTGTCCTGGTTCCCAAAGACATCAGCCTTAACCTTGAACTCTGCGTGTTAGTTTCTTGCTCTTGATTTGACTTAAAGCAGTGGATTCCTTGGGTTGGTTGTTAAGCTTTAATTCTCATGAGAAGATTATAATATCTTTTCCCAATTTCTCAATTAGTATCTCTCAGACTTCAGGATTTAGTAGAAACAAATCTCCCAAGAAATGTTGGGAAGAAAGTCTTGCATAGAAATACTGAGGGCTTCCCTGGTGGTCCAGTGGTTCAGAATCCACCTGCCTGTGCAGGGGACACAACTTCCATCCCTGGTCTGGAAAGATCTCGCCTGTCACCAGGCAGCTAAGCCCTCAAGCCTTAACTACCGAAGCTCTGGAGTCTGTGATACGAAACAAGAGAAGCCGCTGCAGCGAGAAACCCATGTACCACAACTTGAGAAAAGCCGTCAAACAGCAGTGAAGACCCAGCACAGTCAAAACATAATTTACAAAATAAATGATTTTTAGAGGGAAAATACTAATCGAGATGTCTCAAGGCAGGACTTAGTGAAAGCCAAGCTTTATAGGTTCCTGGCTTATAGGCCCCCAGGGCAGCTGCTGTGTCTTGTATAGCACAGAGCCTCTGGGACCCCGCCTGGCACCGGATCCAAGGTGGGTGCCTGATCTGTAGAGGATGCTTCCTGAAAGTTGCTGGCTGAACACACGCATTTCCTACGTGGCAGGAAGCAGTGTGTAAACAGCTTTGGCTGACAAATATGATTCACATTGTAGAGGTTCATGGAAGATGAACTTAGAAAACTCTGAGATCTCTATTGTGCCAAACCTTCAACAACATTCGAAGAAGCTTGGATTTTTATATTCTGGACCCTCGCTGGGGAGAGACTCGAACATGACACAGCTGAGTCTTCATTGGCTCAGAGCCGTGTGATAAGCTGAAAGCAAAATTGCCTTTTGCTGTTTTTAATTAAAAAAAAAAAAGACCAAAGCTACAGAAAAGTTGAAAGGATAGGGCAGTAAACTTCTGATTTCTTTCACTGAAGCTCACCAGCTGTGACAATGTTGCATTTGCTTAACATCGTGTCATAGGTGGCAGTCCACAGTCCCTGTTTGTTGGAGTGTTCCCTTGTGAACAGGTCCCTGTAACATTTCTTCCAGGAACCCACAGAGGTGACGAGTGCTTCCTGGTACTTCACATCAGGAGGCAAGACACACAGATGATGACAGGTGCCCCTGGAAAGGTGATGCTGACTTTAGTCACCTGGAAAGTTGGTATCTATGAAGGCTACTCTTTTATTTATTGATTTATTTTTTAAGGCAGATAACTTTGAAAGGAACTTTTCACCGACTTTTGGGAATAGCTGACAGCCATTTTGGAAATGAGGTATTTCTCTGTCAGTTACTCCTGCTATTGAAAAACATCTTTGGTGGTCCACTGGCTAAGACTTCACATTCCCAGTGCAGGGGACTCAGGCTTGATTCCTGGTCGGGGAACCAGATCCCACATGTTGCAACTAAGAGTTCAATGCCACAGCTAAAGATCCTGCATGCCACAACTTAAGGCATGGTGCAGCAGCCAAATAAATAAATGTTAAAATGTATTTATATCCCGGTGTAGTCAGAAAGCCCTGAGAGCCAGGAAACTGGGATTTGAAAACAGCTCCCTAACCATGTCTCCCCATGACTATAGACCTGTAGACAAGCCATGTCACCTCTCTGGGCTGAGCCACTGAATCATGCATATAAGGAAATTGTTGCTCAGAGAAATGAAGCAATTTGCCCAAGGCCACCCAACCAGTAAGTGGCAGGCGTGGTTGGGCTGAAGCCCTGCCCTTGTCTTCACGCCAGTCCGCCTCCTCTGAGGTGGCTGGTCGTCGTCAAGGTGGCGCCAGGTGCTAGGGCCCAGAAGCAGGCGAGCCCCAGTGCCTGGAGAATGTGAGGAGAGTGGGCAGAGGGGGCGCCTGTCCTGCCCAGGTCCCTTCCGCACCTGGCAGGTGGCTCTGGGCACCTCGGGCAGGCCGGTTAGGGAGCTGCTGGCTGCTTCTTGAGCACCCTTGGAATAAAGGCTTTTGCAAGTTTGACAGGTGAGCTGCCAATGCCACACCAGCCCCTCCTGCCCAGACCGGGGTGCGGGCCTCACATCACTGGCCTGGGCCCAGATTCAGGTCTGTGCCCAGGATCCCCAGATTGGCCTGTGAACCCCCACAGTGGTCCCAAGGGATGGGGGAAGGCCCTGCCTAGGGGAGGAGGCCAACAGGAAGTGTTGATGAGGGGAAAGGTGAGCAGAGCCTTGCCAGGCAAGTCACCCTGGGTGGGGAGACACTGCCTACCTGCCCCGGTTGCCCCAGGATTGGGGTGGAGGTTCTGGAGCCAGCAGCCTGGGAGGAGGGCTGGGCGGGTTTTAGAGTCCCCCGGGCAGCCCCTGGCCACCCTGGCCTGTGCCCTTCCAGGCTAGCAGCTCTCCCCCAGGCAAGTGGGACCCACACGCTCAGGAAGTAGCATCTCTTGGTAGGCTTCTGTGGTGTCCTTCCCTGGAGCAGTTGTTTAGAGGAAAACAGTAGCTCCGGATCAATCCAGATATGGTTTGTCAAGGCCGTGTTTTCCTGCTGCCACCGAGCTGCGAATCCAGGAGAACCAGCCTTCTCAAGCTGCAGCTGCCTCTCCCTCAATATCCATCCCCACGGGCCTCTGGGAGGGGGCCGAGTTCAAGACCAGGGGCCCAGGCAGCCCCGTGCCGGTCCTGCAGGGAGCTCTGGCAAGGTCTTCTGCCCCTGGTTCGTGGCCTCCCAGGGCCCTGCCCCTGGAGGGACCTGCAGGGCTCTGGCAGCCAGGCAGGCAGAGGCCAGGGAGCCTTGGAGAGAAAGCCTGGAGGGAAACAGTGTGAGCAGACCCCCTGCCCCCTCTGCTCGTGATAACCCTTGGGGGCCTGGGCAGTGCTCTGCCTGATGCTTCTGAGGAGCAACTTCTGTCCTCCTGCCAGACAAGGCTGGAATCCTTACTGGGAGCCTGACATGACCCAACAGGAGGCCTTCCGCTCCCTGAACAAGTTCCCCAAGAGTCATCACTAAGTCACTCAGTCTTGGCGCTTCTGGGTCTCCCTGGGGTTTCTGCACACCCCTCCTCCTGGCTCCGGAGTCCTGAGGCATGAGATGGCAGGGTTTTGACCAGTTTTCTCCCTGAGAACTCTTTCAGGCTGTCAACGCAGGTGTAAAATCCAGAATGCCGTCAGAATGTTCTGAGAATTGGAAGGAGAGGGCACAGGACAATCTTCTGACTCGCTGAGGTGCTTCAAGGTTTAAAAAGTCTGTTCTGGGCTCCCTGAGATTTGAGTGCTCTTGCTTTTTGTCCTTTCCTTCCCTCACCTCTGGTTCTCCCCTTTGGGAGACTGACTACATGCTTTCCAAATATTTGTGAACTAGGTGCTTATCTGGGACCTTAGAAAGCAGAGAGGTGTGCACTCGAAAAGGAAAGAGAGAACAGAAAGCAACTGAAAATGCCTTTGAGAGCGTCCGCCGGGCCAGCTTCACTTCCTTCACTAACTGCTGTCAGTGCTTGCCCTTAGCGCCTGAGCTGATTTTTCTCAAGTGAGGCTGGCAGCTTGTGAGGGAAAAGGCAAGAAGTTTCTCAAGGAGACTCCTGGCTTTTCTGTTCAGACTCGTTACAAAAGTTACAATTAGCTGCAACCATGTAAAAGCAGTTCATCTCCCCACCGTGGCACTCTGCTGCCTCTCCTTCCAGACTGTTCCCTCCACGGTCATTCATGCTGTTGGGCGAGTGCGTGTCAGCTCCGCGATGCAGGCAGATAAAACGGGCGTGGGGCAGACATTCAGACACTTGCTGTTTCCTCCCAGCCATGTGTCTCTGCTATCCTGCTGTGGCACCAGGTCTCTGCCACCTGCAGGGTTGGCAGAGAAGTCCACGAGGTGCCTGTGCCAGAATGTTGCATCTTGAGGTAGACTTCCTCAGCTTTCCTGCTTCAGCTTGCTCCTCTAAAATAATGGAAGTCTCACGTTTATATCTTGCTTAAAAAAATTTTTTTTAATTTTGCTTACTAAACACAGCACATATTCATTATAGAAAATTCAAGATTTCTTTGGCAGTCCAGTGGTTAGGACTCTGAGCTTCTAATGCAGGGAGCTCAGAGTTCAGTTCCTGGTTGGGGAACTCAGATTCCACCTGCCATGAGGCATGGCCAAAAAATTTAACGAAGAAAATTTAGGAAAATCAGATAAGCAATAAGAGAGTAAATGAAAATTACCCTGGGACTTCCCTGGTGGTCCAGTGGCTGAGACTCTATGCTCTCAGTACAGGGGGCCTGGGTTCGCTCCCTGGTCAGGCAGCTGGATCCCACACGGCACCACTAAGACCTAGGTGTTGTTCAGTTGCTCAGTTGTGTCTGACTCTTTGCGACCCCATGGACTGCAGCACGCCAGGCGTCCCTGTCCTTCACTATGTCCTGGAGCTTGCTCAAACTTGTGTCCATTGAAATGGTGATGCCATCCAACCATCTCATCCTCTGTCATCCCCTTCTCCTGTCCTCAGTCTTTCCCAGGATCAGTGTCTTTTCCAGTGAGTTAGCTCTTCTCATCAGGTGGCCAGAGTATTGGAGCTTCAGCTTCAGTATCAGTCCTTCAAAGGAATATTCAAGATTGATCTCCTTTAGAATGGACTGGTTTGATCTCTTTGCAGTCCAGGGACTCTCAAGAGTCTTCTCCAGCACCACAGTTTGAAAGCATCACTTCTTTGGCACTCAGCCTTCTTTGCAGTTCAACTCTCACACCCATACATGACTACTGGAAAACCACAGCTTGGACTAGATGGACCCTTTTCGGCAAAGTGATGTCTCTGCTTTTTAATATGCTCTCTAGGTTTGTCATAGATTTTCTTCCAGGGAGCAAGGATCTTTTAATTTCATGACTGTAGTCACCGTCTGCAGTGATTTTGGAGCCCAAGAAAATAAAATCTGTCACTGTTTCCATTGTTTTCCCATCTATTTGCCATAAAGTGATGGGACCGGATGCCATGATCTTAGTTTTTTAAATGTTGAGTTTTAAGCCAGGCTCTTCACTCTCCTCTTTTACCTTCGTCAAGAGGCTCCTTGGTTCCTCTTCACTTTGTGCCAGTAGGATGGTGTCCTCTGCATATCTGAGGCTATTGATACTTCTCTTGATTCCAGTTTAAGCTTCATGCAGCCTGGCGTTTCACATGATGCACTCTCAGGTGCTCCTTTCCCAATTTGGAACCAGTCCATTGCTCTGTGTCAGGTTCCAACTGTTGCTTCCTCATCTGCATACAGGTTTCTCAGGAGGTAGGTAAGATGGTCTGGCATTCCCATCTCTTTAAGAATTTTTCACAGTTTGCTGTGATTCACAGAGTCAAAGGCTTTAGCGTAGTCAATGAAGCAGAAGTACATGTTTTTCTGAATTCCCTGGCTTTTTCTATGATCCAGCAGATGTTGGCAATTTGATCTCTGGTTCCTCTGCCCTTTCTAAACCCAGCTTGTACATCTGGAAGTTCTCGGTTCATGTACTGTTGAACTCTAGCTTGAAGGATTTTGAGTGTTACCTTGCTAGCATGTGAAATAAGTGCAGTTGTGGGTAGTTTGAGCATTCTTTGGCATTGCCCTTCTTTGAGACTGGAATGAAAACTTTTCATTCCTGTGGCCACTGCTGAGTTTTCCAAATATGCTGACATATTAAGTGCAGCACTTTAACAGCATCATTTAGAATTTGACATTCCATCAGCTCCACTAGCTTTGTTCATAGTAATGCTTCCTAAGTTACACTTGACTTCATACTCCAGGATGTTCTTCTGTGTTTTCTTGACACCTCTTCTTAACATCTTCTGCTTCTGTTAAGTCGATACCATTTCTGTCCTTTGTTGTGCCCATCTTTGCATGAAATGTTCCCTGCTAAGACCCAGAGCTACCAAATACATAGATAACAGTAAATATTAAAAAAATTATCCCAAAGGGATAACAATCATTAACATTTTGGCATATAAATTGTATAATATAAATGTTTTTATATTTAATGTCTCAGTTAAGCTTGAAACCATTTATCTCAGAATGAACCCATGTGCTGGGGCTCAAATCCAGCCAAAACTCTGTTTGGGACTGTAACCCACGTGACCAGGACTCAAACACAGTCAAAACGCTGCTTTGGACTTGAAGCTGTGTGGCTGGGATTTGAACCTGGCCAGAAGCCCCAGTCTTCCAGCTGCGATCACACACCTGTTTTCAAGACCTAATAAAGGTCAGGTTCTTGATGTCTCATCGCAGAAAGAATTCAGTGAGAGACAGAGTGAAATGTAAGAAGTGGATTTTTTTGAGAGAAACACACTCCACAGAATGTGGGCCATCTCAGAAGGCAAGAATGGGCCTGAGAGAAACACATTGCACAGACAAGAGCGGGCTGTCGCTGGGGGTGAGTGTGGCCTGGAAATGTGGTGTGGTTAGCTTTCATGGGCTGACAGTCCATAAGCTAATGAGTGGGAGGTTTATTGCACTCTAGGGGAAGGAGTGGAGTTCCAGGATTTGGGCCATTGCCCACTTTTTTGGTCTTTTATGGTCAGCCTTGGAACTGTCATGGTGCCTCTCTGTGTCATTTTTACCGAGGATCAGGTCTAGTCAAAGTTGACTTGTCTGCCATCTTGGACCCACTTAGTTGTAATCAGTTTATGTTGTATCCTCCAGATACATCATTCTTTCAAAGACTGTGCCCTGCTCCCTTCCCCCTTATTTCACTTCCATCTTACAGATGGGATAACTGAGCCAAAGGGCTTCCCTGGTGGTTCAGTGGTAAAGAATCTGTCTGCCAATGCAGGAGACACAGGTTCAATCCCTGGATCAAGAAGATCCCTTGGAGTCGGAAATGACAACCCACTCCTAGTATTATTGCCTAGAAAATTCCATGGACAAGAGGGTATAGTCCCTAGGGTATCAAAGAGTCAGACACAACTGAGTGACTAAGCCACACACACAGCTGAGCCACAGAGAGGTTAGAAGGTTGCCCAGAGGTGCACAGCATAGTAAAGAGCTGGGAGTGGATTGTCACGTGGCCAGCACCTCTCTCTCCACCATATTCTTCTACCATCTAACCTCCAGATAGTTGTGCTGGGGTCTGGATCTCAGTAGGACCTGGGCAGTTGCTGTCTTTTACTGAATTACCTCATCTAAAGGTTAATAAACGCCTAGAGGAAAGAGCGTCTCACTTAGACCCTCATTGACTTAGGAGAAAAGAAAGGAGAATGTCCTGAGATCTAATGTGTTGCCCTTCTGCACTTGGCTTCATCCCCTTAATTACTGGGGGTTTCAGGAGCCAGAGCGTGATAACCCAGAGAGGAGGAGGGGCCGGGGAAGCCATCTAAGGACAAAGTGATGAGAGGCTTTGTCTGGAAAAGATGGCTCTGGGGATAAGGATAGTGCAGGTGGAGATTTGGTGATTGGATGTCAGACAGAACAGCACCGGGAATGGAAGGCAGTTGAACGTGGGCTCTACTTACCAGGATGATGGAGACTGTAGCATTAGGGGCTTCCAGGAATGGAAGTGAGAAGCAGGGCCCTGGTGGCTGAGAGCGCCCACCCCGAAGGCAGACAGCAGCTGGCTTCCCCGCCTTTCCTGGCCCCTGTCGCCCTGCTCTGCTGTGTGTCTTTCTCCACCCCACCCCCTAGGAGCCCACCCCCAGAACACCCTGTCCCTCAGTCCCTGTAAACAAGTCATCTGCCCACTCCTGGACTTTATTTTCTTCTCTGAACCCTTCAGTGTTTCCTCTGATGAGCATATTTTACCTTTAAGATCATTTCTGGATGACCCAGCTCTCCTTGGCCTTGACCCTTCCCTGAGGTCTCCAACAAGAGGCCATTTCCTCCTGCTGAAGACTCAGCCCCCTCCTCCCCCTTCCCTGTTTGCTGCAGCCTTCCCCAGGGTGGGTACAGGTACAGGTCTTACCTTCCTCCTGGACTGGAGTGGAAACGCTTAGAAGGATCCTGAGGGTTTGTCACTACCTCCCTGCTCCCACCCTGAGAGGAGCTGAGGTCTGTGAATGGCCTGGGGCCTCCTTCCATTGGGTTCTGTTCTCAGGGCCTGCTCTGGTGCAAGGATTTTAGAATTAAAGGGGTTGACAGGCCCATCACTCCTTCCCTATGGGCACAATGGAGCGGAGAAGAATGAGCCACCTCCCCCAAGGTCCCCTGGCAGCTTAGTAAAAGAGCTGGGCAGCCTACAGCAAGGCCCTCACCAGCCGCTTCTAGACTCCATGTTTTCCCCTCCACCCTGTCTACCAATTGATCATAACCCTGATAAGCTGATCTTTTGGAAGGATCTGGAGAGCAGGTTCCAGTGCCCTTGGGAAACTGAAACCAAAAGACAATGATTCCATCTGGCTGCTTCAGGCTGAGTTGGCTTTTTTCCAGTTGTAAAAGTGTTGCGGGAAGGGGGACGCCAGGGCCCAAGAGTGGGCCCTTGTCTGACACTCGAAATCAATCGTCCAAGGAGACACATGAGCTGACAGAGCAAGAGGCTTTACTGGGAAGGCTGCCCGCGTGGAGAGCAGTGGGGTAAGCAACCCAGGAGGACTGCTGTGCCACTGGCTCAGTCTCGGGTTTTATGGTGATGGGATTCGTTTCCAGTTGTCTCTGGCCCATCATTAAGCCTCAGGGCCCTTCCAGGTAGTACCCGCATCGCTCAGCCAAGATGGATACCAGCGAGGATTCTGGGAGGTGGTCGGACGTGTGGTGTCTCCTTTTGACCTTTCCCAAACTCTTCTGGTTGGTGGTGGCCAAAGGTTACTGTGGTGCCTGGCCAGGGTGGGCACTTGAGTCAGTATGCTTCCCCCAGTAGAAACTTAGCTATTACTGTGTGCCAGTCACTCCTCTCTAAGACTTGAGGATCAGCATGATTTTAATAGACCAGAACCTCTGGCTTGTTCTGAGGAGAGACGAACAGTAGACAGATGAGTAAAAAATACACACACACAAGTAGAGGTACATCGTGCGTGCTCAGCCAGTAAGTCCTGTCCGGCTCTCTGCAACCCCGTGGACTGTAGCCCACCGGGCTTCTCTGTCCATGAAATTCTCCAGGCAAGAATCCTGCCTTCTCCTTCTCCAGGGATCTTCCTGACCCAGGGACCAAACCTGTGTCTCCTGCATCTTCTGTATTGGCAGACAGATTCTTCACCACTGAACCCCCTGGGAAGCCCTATAGGTACATTCACATATATATGTATGTGTGGGTATATGCATAAATATTTGTGTATATGCATGTGTGCATACGCACACATCCCAGATGGTAGTAAGAACTACCGAGAAAATTGAAGCAGGGAAGAGAAATGGAAGTACCCGAGGCTGGGCTGGAGTGGTTTTAAATAGGGTGATCAGGTTGACTGTCACTTTGGAGCAAAGCCCTGAGGAGGTGAGGCAGCAAACCTTGGGGCAAGGGCGTATTCAGCTGGAGGGGGGCTATGCCTGTTGCATTCAGCACGAGCAAGGAGGCTGTCATGCCTACTATCCTGGGGGAGGGGAGGTCACAGGCAGAGGCCCCAGTACCAGAAGGCCTCCTCTGGGCCAGTGTGAAGGTGGGAGGATATGATCACAGGAGGGGCAAAATCTGACTTAAGGGGATCACTGTGACTGCTGTGTGGAGAATCGTGAGGTGAAGCCAGAAGCAGAAAAGCCAGTTAGTAGGCCATCGCAATAATCCAGGCAAGAGATGGTATTGGCTTGGACTGGGATCCTAGTGGTGGAGGTGGTGAGACATGGTTAGATTCAAGGTGTTGATGAGAGACAGAGACATTTGCTGACTCTTGACATTTTGGCCTGACCATCTAGAAAGCTGGAGTTGCCGCTTACTGAGCTGAGAAAGACTTTGGGGAAATACCAAAAGCTTAGTTTTGGGTGTGTTAGGGTCATGATGCCCTTGGACATCCAGTACGGAGATCTCAGAGAAGCTGGGAGTGGAGGAGTAATAGGGGAGGCTGGAGTGCATGGAAGGCCATGAGCTCCCATGAGACCATGCAGGTGGGGACTGAGGGGAGAGGAAAGGAGCCCTTTGGAGACTGGGCCTGACCGGGTGCAGCGAAAGAGGTCAACATGGAGCAGCCACTGAGGTCAGAGGAGAACCTGGGAGCCAGGTTGAGAACAGACACAGAGGGGGGAAGGGTCCAGCAGTGTCCCCCGTGCTCTGCTGCATCAAACAAGATGAAGGTACCGTGTATTCAGTACGGGAAGTTATAAAAATAATAAATTACCTGACACACTGTTTATGTAGGGAAATTGCCCTCCACTCTCCGGCTTGTCATTTCTGTAGAATCGTGCTGTCTCTGTAGTTCTGTGTTCTGCTACCTTCCACTCAGCAAGCTTTTAAATTGCCTATGGAAGCGTGGGCTATGGCTAGATGATACTCCATTTTCTGAGAGTGCCCTAATTTAATCATCCATTCCTTTATTATTGGGCACTGAGTCATTTCTGTTATTTTTCATTATTATAAAAATTGATTTTGTTATTATGAATAGCATTGCCTTGAACAGCCTGGTACAGTTTCCTTTGAGAGGAATTACCAGGTCAAAGGACATGATTACTTTTAGGTGAAGCTGACACGCAGGTCGCGGTTTCTCCTGGACAGAACTTAGCTGTAGGGCTCTTCTGTGTCTCCTCTCCCCTCAGGGAGGTTCAGAAGCCACTCCGCCCTGCCGACCCCCCGTGTCTGCCTTTGTCCACTCCAGCTGGAGTCATGCATCTCCTGGGCCAGTCCGAGTTCCCTTCCCTCTCCCGCGGCCTGGCTATGCCCCCGTGCACTGCCCCTCTCCTTGCCACCGTCCCCTGTCCCCCACCTGGTTGGTTTGTGCAGCAGCAGGAGTCAGAGCTCCCCAGAGGCTCACTGAGCATTAGGATGAGACAGCCCAGCGCGGGTGCTCAGCATGCGTTGGTGCTGTGCCCTCCTCTGCTTGTGTTGAGTAAATGGGATCATGTACATGGAGGTGCCTTGTGAGCTTTAAAGGCCTGGCCGATGTCCAAATCTTAGTTATTGTTTAAAAAGAAAAGGTTTTGAGTAGCAGTGTCCCGTCACGCCCTGTAACCACGTACCTCCACAGCAGGGCCGCGGATACACAGGCTGGTTGCACTTGCTGGTGGAGACGAGGTGTCAGGAGTCAGGGGGCCTGCGGTGGAGCCGTCAGGCCCCGGAACGCGGTGGCTGTTTGTGGTCACTGGCCCCCTGCCCAGCAGTGCCAAGTGCCACATGTGCTCCCGGGCGGGTGGGTGTGGCAGCTGAAGAGCAGTGAGACCAGAACCGCACTGGGAGGCTGGAGCCCGGCCCGTCAGAGCAGCAGTGGGTCTTGGAGTGTCCTGTCCAGACCTGACCTTCAGCCCCGGGCGGGGCATGGTTGAGGTGCCGGAGCCGTGCTCAGCTTTCTGTAAGGGCCCATCCCTTGGCTCCTCAGCCCGGACCCTCCCAGGAGTGGGACAGGGGACGGCTCCCCACAGCCAGCCCGCCTGCGCTCTGGGAGGTGGCCCCTGTCTCACGCTGACAGCCCTCCTGGGAGCTCCAGCACCCTGCAGCTCAGCTTCCACGGCAGCAGAGGAGTCCGTGTCTGAACGCTGCTCTGGTTCTGTGCGTCCCCCTCGGAGCCCTCCTCAGCGCTCTGCTGCTCTTCAGATAAACAGCTGAACCCTCGACCTGCCCCTCGAGGCCCCAGGTGGCCTCCAGGCTCAGCCAGAGCAGCTGCCCCCAGCTCCCAGCACGCCCTGCTCAGAGGGTCTCTGCCACCCCTCCTCCCTCTGAGGGGTCTCTGTCACCCCATCAGGAGGGAAGGGAGGTGCTGGCAGCATCATAGCTCCTGCGGTCCTTGCATGAAAACATTCTGGAAGCCCCTCACTGTGGCCCTCTGCCTGCTGCACCCCCGCGCTTGCCTCTGCAGCTCCTCTGAGCAAGGAGGGTCCTCAGCTCTCAGGCTCCCAGGGAGCGGTCTTGCTCACTTCTCAGCACAACCTTCTTTTACCTTCTAAGAACCTTAAAGCATATTATTCAGTTTTCTTTGTTCAAAGCATATCTCCCCTTTGTCCCCCACCCCCACCCCATACTGAAAGTGTCCCATGCTCACTGTAAAAGCTTTGAGGAACACAAAAAGTATAGTTAGGAAAATAAAGATCACCCGTAATTGCGCCCTCAGAGGAAAGCACCATTAATGACTTGGCCACGTCTTTCTGGCTTTATTTCTATGCATTATGCACGTTTGTTTGTTTCTCCCCCTGCCCCCGCTTGGTGTGAGATTATTTTTCATATTTTCAAAATTTATTAATTTTAATTAAAGGATGATTGCTTTACAAAGTTGTGGTTTCTTTGGTATGGTTTCTCCAAACATCAACGTGGATCAGCCGTCGGTACATGTGTCCCCTCCCTCCTGAACCTCCTTCCCACTGTGCGTGTGTCTTGAGATCCTTGAGGTTCTGTTGTCTGTGAAGCCAGGACTCGCAGCATCTCCTTGGTCCTCTGTGGTGACGCACGGGGCGGCTCAGCGCCCTGACCCACGCCAGGCTCGAGGGCCCAGAGCTGGCTGCCCCCAGGCCTCCCCCTGGTCCTGCCTGGGGAGCTGTCCTGCCCACTCCTGACCTCTTATCTGAGTACCTCCTCTGTGGCTCCTTGAGGTCTTGTTTTATTATAGCTTTAGCTCCGTTCCACACTGCTGATGGGCTAACTCTTGATGAAATTGGAAAAATTTTAGAATGGTGGGGGAGGGGTGGCTGGCTGGCCTCCTCTGGTTCTCACAGGCTCTGAACAGCATCAAGCCCTCATTCCTTGGGATTCGCGTCCGAGGATTCCAAGGCCACAGTGCACAGAGGGGAGTGGGGTGACCTGGGCTGACGAATGGGAGCAGAGAGCACCATGGAGCTGCTGGCCTGGAAAACCAGGGCACTGGGTCAGCACCAGGTTAATGATTGAGAGGAAGCTTGGAGCCAAGCAGCCAGGCCCCTGCTCCCATGGGCTGTCTCACAGCTGACCCAGAGGTCCGCTGCCCACCCCTACAGTGAGGGAAGGACGAAATGCAGCGACTGGGTCTTCCCAAGGGCCAGGCGGGGGATGAAGGCTCTGAAAGAAGCCCAGACCCAGAGCAGGGCGGGCCCTGTCAGCACTCCCTTCTCACGGTTGATTGCAAGGCAGGGAATTGGGAAATTCAGGGTGTAGGTCCCTGGAACTCCAGAGGCCAGCACTTGTCCACACTGGAATACTGCTCGCTCCGTGCCAGCCCCTGAGGCGGCAGCAGCCGCAGCCCGCTTGTTGCCTGTTAAGCATTTGCTGTGTGGTTGTCTTCTCTGCACGATGGCCACCCAGATTAAGTGGCCATACCCCAGCTTTAGGGCTGAGAAGCAGGGGTTGGTGTCTCCCCAAGTCACAGAGAGGGAGGAGCAGAGCCAGGGTTTGACCCCAGGCCTGACACACAAGGCTGCGGGCACTGCATCTCAAGGGCAGCAATGAGTGAGAACAGATATGGACATAGTGTGGCTGAGGTTAATGTTTTTGCTCTGTTTATCATTCAGTGAGTGTATGCTGAGCACCCATTAAGTGCCAGGCACTGTGCCAAGTGCTGGGGACCTAACTCTGCAAGATAGATGGAAAGCATTATCTGGGAAACGGATTACATGGTCAGAACAAACCAACTAACAGATGTTGCAGTTCAGTGCGGTAACCACAGATCTGGAAGCCCTGGGTCAGGGTTGCAGTAGAAGGGACCAGCATGGGGCTAGTGAAGGCGAGCTCCCTAAAGAAGGAGGTGCAAGCGGCTCTGGAAGGAAAGTAGCCCTTAGCTAGAGGCTGGGATGGCATTCCAGACTGAGGCTCACGGATCTAACAGGGCAGGAGCACACCAGCTTCGGTCTAAGGCTAACCAGCACCACATGCACAGCACACAGTATAATGATTAAGACTGGAGCCAACCGGCCTAGTCTCAAATCCTGCTTTTCCAGTTACTGTGTGACTTTGACTTGATTACTTTCCCTCTCTGTGCCACAGTTTCCTCATCAGTTAAATGGAGATAATACCAGCACCTGTTGGTATGATCTAAATCAAATCCCCTACGGTTATACAGTGGAAGTGACAGATTCAAGGGATTAGATCTGATAGAGTGCCTGAAGAACTATGGACGAAGGTTCATGACATCGTACAGGAGGCAGAGATCAAGACCATTCTCAAGAAAAAGAAATGCAAAAAGGCCTTACAAATAGCTAAGAAAAGAAGAGAAGCAAAAGGCAAAAGAGAAAAGGAAAGATATACCCATTTGAATGCAGAGTTCCAAAGAATAGCAAGGAAGGATAAGAAAGCCTTCCTCAGTGATCAATGCAATGAAATAGAGGAAAACAATAGAATAAGAAAGACTAGAGATCTCAATAAAATTAGAGATTCCAAGGGAACATTTCATGCAAAGATGGGCTCAATAAAGGACAGAAATGGTATGGACCGAAGAAAAGTTATGACCAATCTAGATAGTATATTCAAAAGCAGAGACATTACTTTGCCAACTACAGTCCGTCTAGTCAAGGCTATGGTTTTTCCTGTGGTC
Source organism: Nanger dama (assembly GCA_917880005.1). Taxonomy (NCBI): domain Eukaryota; kingdom Metazoa; phylum Chordata; class Mammalia; order Artiodactyla; family Bovidae; genus Nanger; species Nanger dama. The sequence continues at coordinate 9,604,761 of CAKJTW010000033.1, forward strand.
ATGTATGGATGTGAGAGTTGGACTGTGAAGAAGGCTGAGCGCCAAAGCATTGATGCTTTTGAACTGTGGTGCTGGAGAAGACTCTTGAGAGTCCCTTGGACTGCAAGGAGATCCAACCAGTCCATTCTGAAGGACATCAGCCCTGGGATTTCTTTGGAAGGAAAATGCTAAATCTGAAACTCCAGTACTTTGGCCACCTCATACGAAGAGTTAACTCATTGGAAAAGACTCTGATGCTGGGAAGGATTGGGGACAGAAGGAGAAGGGGACGACCAAGGAGGAGATGGCTGGATGGCATCACGGACTCGATGAACGTAAGTCTGAGTGAATTCTGGGAGATGGTGATGGACAGGGAGGCCTGGCATGCTGCAATCCGTGGGGTCGCAAAGAGTCGGACACGACTGAGCGACTGAACTGAACAGAAGCAGAAGATATTAAGAGGCGGCAAGAGTACACAGAAGAACTGCACGAAAAAGATCTTCATGACTCAGATAACCACAATGGTGTGAAAACTCACCTAGAGCCAGACATCCCTGAGTCTGAAGTCAAGTGAGCCTTACAAAGCATCACTATGAACAAAGCTAGTGGAGATGATGGAATTCCAGTTGAGCTATTTTAAATCCTAAAAGATGATGCTGTGAAAGTGCTGCACTGAATATGCCAGCAAATTTGGAAAACTCAGCAGTGGCCATAGGACTGGAGAAGGTCAGTTTACATTTCAATCCCAAAGAAGGGCAGTGCCAAAGAATGTTCAAATGACTGCACAATTACACTCATCTCACATGCTAGCAGAGTGAGTAATGGTTAAAATTCTCAAGCCAGTCTTCAACAGTACGTGAACCGTGAACTTCCAAATGTTTAAACTGGATTTAGAAAAGGCAGAGAGGAACCAGAGCTCAAACTGCCAACATGTGTTGGATCATCGAAAAAGCAAAAGAGTTCGAAAAACATCTACTTCTGCTTTATTGACTATGCCAAAGCCTTTGACTATGTGGATCACTACAAACTGGAAAATTCTTCAAGAGATGGGAATACCAGACCATTTTACCTGCCTCCTGAGAAATCTGTATGCACATCAAGAAGCAATAGTTAGAACCAGACATGGAACAACAGACTGGTTCCAAATTGGGAAAGGCTGCATATTGTCACTCTGCTTATTTGACTTATATGCAGAGTACATCATGTAAAATGCTGGGCTGAATGAAGCACAAGCTGGAATCAAGATTGCCAGGAGAAATATCGATAACCTCAGATATGCAGATGATACCACCCTTATGGCAGAAAGTCAAGAGGAACTAAAAGCCTCTTGATGAAAGTGAAAGAGGAGAGTGAAAAAGTTGGCTTAAAGCTCAACATTCAGAAAACTAAGATCATGGCATCCGGTCCCATCACTTCATGGCAAATAGATGGGGACACAATGAAAACAGTGAGAGACTATTTTGGGGGTCTCCAAAATCACTGAAAATGGTGACTGCAGCCATGCAATTAAAAGACGCTTACTCCTTGGAAGAAAAGCTATGACCAACCTAGACAGCACATTAAAAAGCAGAGAATTACTTTGCCAACAAAGGTCTGTCAAGTCAAAGCTATGGTTTTTCCCGTAATCGTGTACGGATGTGAGAGTTGGACTAGAAAGAAAGCTGAGTGCTGAAGGATTGATGCTTTTGAACTGTGGTGTTGGAGAAGACTCTTGAGAGTCTCTAGTCCAGTGCCTTGGACTGCAGGGAGATCCAACCACTCAATCCTAAAGGAAATCAGTCCTGAATATTCATTGGAAGGACTGATGCTGAAGCTCCAATACTTTGACCACCAGATGCAAAGAACTGACTTATTGGAAAAGACCCTGATGCTGGGAAAGATTGAAGGCAGGAGGAGAAGGGGACGACAGAGGATGAGATGGTTGGATGGCATCACCGACTCAATGGACTTGAGTTTGAGTAAACTCCGGGATTGGTGATGGACAGGAAGGCCTTGTGTGCTGCAGTCCATGGGGTCACAAAATAGTCAGACAAGACTGAACGACTGAACTGAACTGAAGGGGACATCACCTGACTCTTAGAGCTGTTGTGAGGGTGAGGTGTGTCAGCATACCCACAGCCTGGTGCGTACTGAGCCCTTGGTGAATTGGATGCACCACAGCTGAGTGGGTCGAGCACACGGGCTGACCCTCCTCAGAGCATTCAGCCTGCTGCTGGCATCAGGGAGTGCTGTTTCCTGGGGATGACTTGGTAGGAGAATTAGGGTCCCAGGTGGCTTGGTTGCTTGGGCTCCAGATCAGGCCTCTCTGGAGCTCTGGGCCATTGAGGGTAAATTGCTCACTCTCTCTGCCTAGGAAGTCTGCCTACTATGTGCGAAATGGATGGAGTGGTGCCGCCCGCCCAACTTTAGCACCCGGAAGGGGCAAGAGGGCAGGATGCTTGCTTAGCAGGCTTGCCTGAGTGTGTGTGCAGGCCAGGATGAGTAGCCCAGGCGTTTGTTTTGTGAGAGTTTCTTTTGATGGAGACTTTATTTTCTGTCCAAGGGCCGCAGAGCAGCACCCTTCATTCTGGCTGCAGGACCCGTGTCCTGTTGGAGAGCAACACCAGCTTCTCAAGTGGAGCCAAGCTGTGTCCCAGGGAGAGGGTGTCTGGCCCTGGCACAGTGCTGGGGGTGGCAACAGCAAAGACCAAGGTTTCTCGGCCACATAAATGTTAAACCTAGTGCCTGGTGCTATTTTTAGTCCCAGGGCCGAAGAAAGGAAGAAGGGAACCAGGTTTATTGCAGGGAGAGTGGTGCGTGGGGTGGCGGCTCCCTGCAAAACCCAGCTTGTGGGCCTGGGCTCAGGGGGAAGGGCAGCCTTGGCTGCTGGGCAGAGGGCAGACCTCACTGCAGACGGAACAACCAGGGCTGCGTGACAGTGGATGGCTTCTGGCAGATTGGAGGGATGGGCCACAGCTTAGGGTTACATCTGAATGAGTAGCAGCCCCAAGGGCTGTGTTTGTGGGTTTTAGAACAGCCATACTGCAGCTCCCCTCAGCTGTCACAGGCCAAGGGACAGCTCCAGGCTGGGCAGGGGCATCCGCCTGGAATCCAGAGACCCGGCCCCAAGCCCTGAACTCTAGCCAGAGCCCAGAATCGCATCTGATTTCAGGAGGCCACCACTTGCCCCCCAGAACCTGAGAAGAGCTCCTCTAGCCATGGTGAAAGAACATTCTCCCAGTGGTTCTGTGGACAGGACGCCCGGGGCTCGGGGCTGTCGGGTGCATAAGGCGGCCTCCCGCTTGCAGCTCCTAGGGAGGCCGGCCGGACTCGGGCCCCGGGGGTCTGCAGCCTGCGGTCCTCTGCTGCATCCTCCGGCGTGTTCTCTGAGAGACGCTTGTCAGGCTGGCTGGGCCTGCGCTTCTGGTCTCTTTGTTCATCTGCCCAGGGGAGCCCCTGGGGCTGCCTTGGCCAGGGTTGTGGTGGGGGGGAGTATGGCTGTGAGGACTGGGCCGAGCCTGCCCCGTGGAGGGACCTCGGTCAGCTCCTGCCCCTCTCCAGGGTCGGTCCTGACTGTGAACTCTGTCCTGTGCCGTGGGGTCACTCAGAGGGTGCGAAGTATCTCTACGGAGAAGGGTGGTTTTTCCTCCTGTTTTCCTCCCAGTCCTCGTGGCTCCGTGGGGTTTCCCTGTCTCCACTGACACCCCGTCTGCACAGATCCGGAAGCAGTCTGTTCTGATCGGCCTCATGCGCTCATTTGTGTGGTCAGCACACCTGGGCCTCACGGAGGTCCCGTTGCCTGCCCCGTCACCGTGTGGCACAGCCCCCAACACTGCTTGTCAGAAGCCTCCTGGATGCCTCAGCCATGAGCCCGGCTGGAGGTCTCAGCCTTCACCTGGCCTGCCCGCCCCCACCACCTCCAGGCTTTTTCGTTCTGTGAAGCATGAGGAATCCATGTCTCCGGTCCTAGTTGTTTGGATAATCACTAGTTTCTGTCAAGGTTTCCTACGTGCCAGGAGAGGCGCACACTGGTCTGGGTGGTCACTGAGGTCCTTTCCAGCGCTGGCATCACCCCCCATGCTCCCACTCTCCTCTACTATCCTGCTGCTGTGTCACCTGGGCCTGTGTTCAACTGCACGAAACTGAAATCTAGCAAACAGGGCCTTGGGATATTAGCATTTAACTTTTCCACCTAGTAAGTATCTGGAGACTGATGTTCCAGGGCTAGTTCTGCAGCTCCGCGATGCTGTGGCGACCTGGCAGCTCCTTCCTACTTTGAGCCTCACCCTCTGGAGCTGTCTCCTCAGGCTCGTGTTTCCAGCAGACCCTTCTAGCAGATTTCTGTTTGCATATGGTTGGTCAGAATCATCATCTGAGCACTGTAACTGCTGGACAGCATGGGAAATTGAGTGTGTAGCTAGGCACATGGCTGGTCCAAGGAAGGTGAGAGGGCTCAGTGGGAAATAAGGGGAGTTGGAATCAGTAGCACCTGGGGGTGACTGCCCCCAGGTGGCCACTCGCTCATCAGGCAGGGTCACGCGGCAGCAGCTGCACCTCTGAGCACTTCCCTTGCTCTAGGTCCGGTGATTCCCAGGTTGAGTGCCCAGGGATGATCAGAGACTGGTTCTTGAGGAACCAGTGTATACTCGCCAGACTCCCATCCCTGCAAGTGAGGGCCGCAGCTCCTGCTTCATGAATGAGGGAAGCAGCCCAGCAAGTGCGTGCATTGGCCAGGTCTGCTTAATTTTTAAGAGGAAACAAAAAGCCAGATTTTTTAAGTTTGTTTTTTTTTAATCTGTCTTTTGAAAAAGTCTGCTGCTGCTGCTAAGTCACTTCAGTCGTGTCTGACTCTGTGTGACCCCATAGACAGCAGCCCACCAGGCTCTCCTGTCCCTGGGATTCTCCAGTCAAGAACACTGGAAATGAAGTCACTCAGTCATGTCCGATTCTTTGCGACCCCATGGGCTGTAGCCTACCAGGCTCCTCTGTCCATAGGATTTTCCAGGCAAGAGTACTGGAGTGGGGTGCCATTGCCTTCTCCGTTGAAAACGTCTAGGGTTATAGAAGTGCTGAAAGGATTGTACAGAGTTCTCGTATACCAGACACACTTACAACACTGAGAGGTGGAGGTTGGTGCAGCACTGTTCATACTAGCTGGATCAGCAGACTGCAGACTTGGCGTGAGACCTCCCCCTTTTCCCACCACTGCACCCTTTCTGTCACAGGACCAGTCCACCATCCTCCGCTGCATGCAGTTGTTAAGGCTCCTGTCTGTGAGACTTTCCTCAGTCAGAGAGCCAGAGTTTTACATGACTTCTCCCAAGTTCTCCCATTCTGCTGTAATAATTTGGAAATCTTACATTCTGTTTACAGTATTTTAGTGGTTACCTTTGAAACTTTTCCATGTACATTTGACTGAACAGTAATGTTCATCAGCATCTCCAGCTGTCTCCTGAGAAAGGGCTTGAGCAGTTTAATGCTCATCACATCCTCTCATCTTCCACGTAATTATTTATAAGTTTTGCCTTTTCATTTCATTCCAATTTATTTTCAGAATAGGTTAACATGCTTAAAGTTCAGAATTTAAAAGGTATCATCAGTTCAGTTCAGTTCAGTTGCTCAGTCGTGTCCGACTCTTTGCGACCCCACGAAACGCAGCATGCCAGGCCTCCCTGTTCATCACCATCTCCCGGAGTTCACTCAGACTCGCGTCCATCGAGTCTGTGATGCCATCCAGCCATCTCATCCTCTGTCGTCCCCTTCTCCTCCTGCCCCCACTCCCTCCCAGCATCAAAGTATTTTCCAATGAGTCAGCTCTTTGCATGAGGTGGCCAAAGTACTGGAGTTTCAGTTTTAGCATCATTCCTTCCAAAGAAATTCCAGGGTTGATCTCCTTCAGAATGGACTGGTTGGATCTCCTTGCAGTCCAAGGGACTCTCAAGTGTCTTCTCCAACGCCACAGTTCAAAAGCATCAGTTCTTCGGCGCTCAGCCTTCTTCACAGTCCAACACTCACATCCATACATGACTACTGGAAAAACCATAGCCTTGACTAGACAGACCTTAGTTGGCAAAGTAATGTCTCTGCTTTTGAATATGCTGTCTAAGTTGGCCATAACTTTTCTTCCAAGGAGTAAGCGTCTTCTAATTTCATGGCTGCAGTCACCATCTGCAGTGATTTTGGAGACCCCCAAAATAAAGTCTTGACACTGTTTCCAGTGTTTCCCCATCTATTTCCTTGGAGTGATGGGACCAGATGCCATGATCTTCATTTTCTGAATGTTGAGCTTTAAGCCAACTTTTACACTCTCCTCTTTCACTCTCATCAAGAGGCTTTTTAGTAACACAACATTGTAAATCAACTATACCCCAACAAAATTTAAAAAAAATGGTATAGTGAAAAATCTCTGACCCAGACATTCAGTCCCCGCGCCCCAGAAGCAACCAATGTTCCTAGTTCTTATGTAGCTTTCCAGCACTATCTTATCAGATCAAATCCAGCTTCAGTATATCTTTTTGCATAAAATATAGTTCTTCATTTTGCAAATTGCTTTCTTCTCTTATTAATATATCTTAAAGATACTCCCGTATCAGTCCATAAACATCATCATCCTTATTTATGGCTTCCCTTGTTACTGGGTATCTAAGTCGTCCCCCACCTGTGCCAGTCAAGTAATACTGTCACGAGTAGCCTTGTGCTAATACTGTGTGTTGATATACTTCCGTGGAAGGATATCTGTAAGAGACAACCTAGAAATGGTATCTCTTGGTCAGAGGGAACGTGTTCAGTAATTTAAAAGATGTAGCCAAATTACACTTTTTAGAGGTCATGCTAATTTACTTTCCCACAAGGGACATGTGAGATGGTATTTCCCCAAGTGCATAGCCACAGAGTGTTAGTGTTTGTTTTAATCTGATTGTAAAAAGTATATTTCAGGGAATTCCCTGACAGTCCAGTGGTTAGGACTTTGCACTCTTACTGCCAAGGGCCCAGGTTCAGTCCCTAGTCAGGGAACTAAAATCTCACAAGCTGCCACAGTGTGGCAAAAAAAAAAAAAAAAAAGTATATTTCAGTGATGTTTTAATTTTTATTTCTCTTTTTATAAAGGATGTTGAGCGTGTTTTCATATGTTTAAGAAGTAAATGTATACCTTTTTTCTATAGTTTTTGTATCTTGGGCCCATTTTTTTGTTGGACTGCTGGTCTTTTACTTAATTTTTGGAAACTATTTTAGAGCAGTTAGCCCTTTGTCTGATGAATTGCAAATGTATTTCCCAGTCTGTTACCTGATTTTGCTTTTCTTTTCTGGGTTTGGGGGTGGGTGTGTGTGTTTGCTTGGCTGTGCGGGGTCTTAGCTGCAGCACAGGAACTGTTGCTTACAGCTTGTGGGAACTAGTTTCCTGGCCAGGAGTCAAACCCAGGCCCCCTGTGTTGGGAATGCGGACCTTAGCGCTGGACCAGGAACTCCCTGAGGGGGATTTGTTGTTTTTTGGTTTTTTACTTTGTAGTAAGTTTGTATTTTTATGAAATAGCATTTGTTAATTTTTTTACCCATAAGTCTTTACCCATTAAGTTCTGTGGATTTTAGTATCAATCTTCACTTTTCCTCCACTTAGCTTTTCAGCACTTTTTTATATCGTTCGTGTATTTTTGTTTTAACTTTAAAAGCTTTGATTTATTTGGACCTTGTCTTGGTATAAGATATAAGGTAGGGGTCCAGATGGCTACTCGGTTGTCCCCGTATTATTTCCTGAAGAATCTGTCTTTTCTTTTTGGTTTGGAGTACCATCTTTTTAAAAATAAATGTATTTATTTTAAATTGGAAGATAATTGCTTTTTCGTGTTGCTGCTGCTGCTGCTGATGCTGGTAAGTTGCTTCAGTCGTGTCCAACTCTGTGCGACTCCGTAGATGGCAGCCCACCAGGCTCCCCTGTCCCTGGGATTCTCCAGGCAAGAACACCAGAGTGGGTTGCCATTTCCTTCTTCAATGCATGAAAGTGAAAGTGAAGTCTCTCAGTCGTGTCTGACTCTTAGCGACCCCATGGACTGCAGCCCACCAGGCTCCTCCATCCGTGGGATTTTCCAGGCAAGAATACTGGAGTGGGGTGCCATTGCCTTCTCCATGTTCGTTTCTGTCAAACAGCAACATGAGTCAGCAGTAGGTGCACACACGTCCCCTCCCTCCTGACCCTCCCTCCCGCCCCCTAGGTTGTCACAGCGTTTGAGCTCCCCGTGTCACACAGCAACCCCCCGGCTGTCTGCATCACACACTGTATTGTTTCAGTGTCACTCTCTCAATCTGTCTCTCCCTGGAGCACCGTCTTTATAACGTTGAAGTCCCGTCCCGTATGCATTTGTATCTGTGGACTTTGTATATTGTCTTTCATTGATTCAGTGTGCCAGTGCCTCACTGGTTTATTTACCGTAGCCTTTCTATGTAATTCTTTTTATTTCTCTCCAGTTAATTCCCTACCTCCATCCAGCCTCTCTGCTTTCTTCAAGTCCTGTCCTTTACTCTCAGTAGGCAACTGTCCCTTATACTCAGGTTAACTAAGCAGGGAGGCGGTTCCCCGCGAGCTTAGGCGCCCTCCACACACACAGTGCTGCGGCTTCCGTGTTTCCGCCATCCTGTGCCCTCAAGTTATTCCTCTCCCATCAGTCGTTCTGCCCCGGCTTCCCCCTGAATCTTCAGACTGTCTTTCTCAGAAGACCTCTCCTTTAGCCACAGCTTACTCGAGTCTCCTCTATTCCAAAAACCTCCTCGTGGCTTTGCTAGTTTTTCAAGCTACATCCTCTTATAAATTTTTCCCCCTGATACAATCATTTAACAATAAGTCTCCTTCACTGTCCTAGCTTACTTGCTGCCACTTAATCTTCAGAGCCCTGCTTTCTATCCCACCCACTTGGTTGAAATTTGTATAACAAGGTCAGAGATAACCTCACAGTCACCAAATTCAGTGGCCGTGTATCTGTTTATCACCCTTAAACTCTGCAGCATTTGACATGGTTGACTACCCTCCCCCCCAAAAAAAAAAACAAGCCCAGCCCTTGCCTTGTCCCTGCCACACTCCCATCCCGAGTGTCTCTGTCTCCGGCACTCTACCCCCTGTGGCATGTCAGTCTTTAGTGAACTGAGCTCCGTCCTGTGGCTGTCCTATCAGTAAACGTGCACCCACACACGCAACTCCAGATTCCTAGCTCCCCGGCGCTTAGAGTCTGGCGCCGGATTTCCAAGCTGCCTTTGGGAGACCAATTTAAGGGTCATTGTGTCAGTCCACACAAGGGAAGATGGAGGCCTGGTGGGAAGCAGTGATTAAGAGGGAACAATTTACTGCCGACTAGAAGTTGCTTTACTGTAGCACAGGGGTTCTCAAGCTTGGCTGTGCATTATGATCCCCAGGGGAATTAAAAAAATCCCGATGCCAAGCTGCTCCCAAACCAGTCGAATGAGAATCTATGAGGATAGCTCCCCAGTGATTCCAGTATAGCCAAGTTTGCAAGTCTAGAGCAAGGTGAGAGAGATGAGTCTCGAGTGGCTCCCACTTTCCGGCTTTGATAGGTGGGTGGTGGGCGTCTGGGTCACAGAGGTAGGGATTACCAGAGGAGGGAAGGGCCAGTTCAGGGCCAGAACGTGGCTTCTGTTTGGATCGGTTGAGTTTGAGCTGCCTGTGGGGACATACAGGGTGAGGTTCCAAAGGTGCTTGAATTTCCGTGAGATAGGTCTCTCCTGATGTTAGTTTCCGGGTCTGTACTGCCACAGGACGGTCTAGTCATGCGCCCTGTGGCTTGAAGTGTGCATGCTGGGATTCAGCGCCCTCCCAGCCATCCCTTCAAGCCCTCTCTCCTGTGGCGCCCCTCGCCCTGCCAGCGGGGTTCCCCCACCACTCCTCAGCGTGCCGGCTCCGCGTCTCTTCTCAGGCTGTATCCCCGAGAGGCCTTCCCTGCCGGACTCTCCCCACATCTCGTGGCCTCACTCCCCCTCACTTACATGTGATTTGTGGACAAGACTGGTTGGGGGTTGGAACTGCCTCCTCCAAGGTGACGTATGGGGCTCACCAGATTCACGGTGACGTATGGGGCTCACCAGATTCAGGGTGACCTGTGGGACTCACCAGATTCAGGGTGACGTATGGGGCTCACCAGATTCAGGGTGACGTATGGGGCTCACCAAATCCAGGGTGACGTATGGGGGTCACCAAATCCAGGGTGACGTATGGGAGTCACCAGATTCTGGGACAGTGTGCATCGCCCCTTGCCCGGTGGTTCTGCGCTGATGGTCTGGTTGCAGACCTGTCTGCTGCTGGCCTAGTGGGCGGGGAGCATGTCTTTTCCTTCTCCTAGAGGCAGGAAGGGTGGGATCCACTGCCTTCAAGCCAGGTGCTTAGGAGAGAGATGACTCTTGGGCCTGGTGGGGACAGGATGGAGGCTGGGGGTGCTGATGCATATGAGGACCTCCAGCAGGGGCTGGAGAATTTGACAGAGGCCCTCAGGCCATTCTCATGTGGCTCCTGCAGGCTCAGGAGGCTCAAAGAGCAGGGCGTGGGGAAAGATTCACGGGGGCGCATCGCCCACCACACCTGGCTCACAGAGACTGCTCTGAAGCCCACAAACCCACTGCAAGAGCCAGGTGGGCAAAGGGTGGAGGCGCAGTGACCCGTGATACCAGGAGTGGAGACTGGCTCACTGCATGCCTTAGGCACTCCTGCCCCAGGAGGGGCAGCAAGACGTGCCCCTCCTGGGTGGGGGTTCCTCTCCCCATCCGTTCCCACTCTGTCACCCTCTCATCCTCCCCAACCTCTTCCTGTCTTCTCCTTTGTCCAGGCTGACGGGAACTGCCCTGTAGAGATCCATCTGCGTTCAGACCCAGATGATGCCAGAGCTATGACCGGGCCTGCAGGCGTGGCGCCCAGGGGAAGTCAGCCATGGAGCAGCCCCCAGAGGAAGCCCCTGAAGCCCGGCCAGAGGAGGAGAAAGAGGAAGCGGCAAATACAGAAGGAGTCCCAGAGCTCAACGGGGGACCAGAGCACTCACTTCCTTCCAGCAGCTACACAGGTGAGGGGGGTGCTGGGGATGCAGACGGGGGAGCATAGCCCGCCGCAAACAGCGTCGTCGTGGGAGGGCAGGGGGGCAGGGTGGGTAAGGGCCGGAGCCGGGCAACCCGTGGCCACACCCCCGGCTCTGCTGCTTATCAGCTGCAGGATCTTGGGCGAGTTGTCTTCCTTCTTGCTGTAGAACACGGGTTACAGCAGGTGTACACGCAGGCTTTGTGGGAACTGAACGAGTTAGCGTTTGTAATGGGTGTTGCTGTTGATATTCCACCTCTCATACTACAAGGGGCCCAGGACAAACATGCAGAAGCAATATCCAGAAAGGTCACCTGCACGTGTGATGATTAGGCTTAGACAGAATACACAGCTCAGTTCATCTGGTGCTAGTTACACGTCATCAGGGTGCTTTGTAATTAGGCAGATGCTAAGCAGTTAGTGAGAATGAGCGGAATTTAGCTTCTCTTGCCTCGCTTGTTGGTTCCCTGGTATCTACTGCCAGCATCAGCGCAGATGCCTTCCTCTGGTACCTTGTGCCACTCCATCATCCTCCTCCTCTCATCGTCATGATGTTGGGTCCACTGCCAAGGTCTCCTGGATGCCCCCTCCCAGCCTCTGGCTCTCCCTGCTGCTGAGGCTGCCCCTTCCCTCGACGTCTCACCCCAGCCTCTCTCCCGCCCCCTCTACCCAAGTGCTGCTGCATTCACCGATCCTTGCTCCCTTCCCACAGAGGGAGCTCTGGGTCAGTAGAGGACGTGCTGCCCGGAGGGGCATCCTGACCTCGCTGCTGGTTCCAGCTGAAGGGGATCCCAACTGCAAGTGGTGATGTGGGCAGAGGAGCGGGCTGGCCCCCTGGGTCTGCATGGGGAGAAGGAGGCAGATGGGGTCTGGAGTTGAGGTAGGGCAGATGGGGCCTGTTGAAGTCGGACTGGCCCCCACCTGAGCCCACAGCTACAAGAGGCCTGGATCCCTGGGTCACACTGCTCTGAACCTGCACAGCAGGAGCCCGGCTTTGTAGAGTTTCCTCCTCTTCAGAGCACAGGCTGGGGCAGGGCGACTGGAGAGTCATTGGCCAGACCCTCTGGTCCCACCAGACACCCAGGCATGAGGGAAGAATGCTGCTGTGACTTTAGGTCCCAAGAGAGGTTGTCCCCCCGCCCCCAGGGTCACCTGCTCCCGTTGGGTGGCTGGTTCCTGGGATGACTTTGCAAAACAACCTTCCTCAGGAGAGAGGATTGGCTAAACCTGCAGCCATCTGTCCTGCAGAGCTAACAGCCCACACTGTCTGAACTGAAGACAGGCACGGAGGGTTAAGAGACAGAGGGGAGACACTGGGGGCTAAGAAGGAGCAAGAGATGTCACCAAGGACACCAGGGGAGAGAGAAGGGGAAGAGAAGGCCTCGGGGTCGGTGGCCTCACTGCCTACCCTGGCCCACACCCTCCCCAGGCATGGAGAAGTTACTAGCGCAGTGTCCTGTCCCGTGGTTCTTGCACACCTTGGGGGACCATATACCCAACTGGTAGCCTGTTCACACGCAGAATAGCATGTGGTAGCTGGTGCAGAAGCTGGCGAGGCGAGTGAGGTGATAGAGTCTTGGGGAGCTGGTGGGTTTTCGGGCACACAGGGACGTGTCTGGGCAGAATGTGCCCAGCCAGTCTCACAGTGCTGTATACGATGTGGCATTTAGTAGAGTCCATGTATCAATAAATGGATGACTTGGCAGTAGAAAGAACTACTTGTTTGGCAGTTGAAACAGGAGGGGATTGTTTAACCTAATCACTTAAGTGAAAGCCATAGCATATAAAATTCTAAAAGGCAAGCCCCCACCAGAAAAGCAGGAGCAGGCAGTTGACGGTAGGACAGACAGAAAAATGGCTAGAAAACAGGAAACATTTCTCAGTCTACTAGACAGCCAAAGAAGGACTCTTCACATGAGATGTCATTTAGTGTGTGAGTTTGGTGGCGAGGACCAGGCTGGCCTTGCAGCCTCCCGAGGCGGGGGAGGGCGGCTTGGCGGTGCAGGCCAGCACTTCTGAGCGTGTGCTGCTTCGGTCCTGCAGCTCCTCTTTGAGGAATGTATCCAGTGTAAATACTCGTTCAGGGTGCACAGAGATTTCCACACTCATCCACAGCCATGCCGTTCATGACAGCAGAAAATTGGAAAGCGCCATGTGTGGGGAGCTGGTATGTAAACTGTGGGAGAGCCGTGCAGTGGGGTGCCGTGCGGTCAGTAGGAAGACAGGTGGGTCTGTATACACTGACAGGGAAGTAAGCTCCCAACTACTTGAGGATCCCACTGTTTAAAAATCCTCGGAAGGCACTGGGAAGGCACTCGGAAGCCCAGAGGACTGGGGGGCTGCTTGGAGGGGTAGGATTGGAGGGGGGGGGTCCATCACGCGCTACATGCGTGCCTTTATATGTTTTTCCCAGCAAGCCTGCAGCAGTCTCATAACTTAAAAAGAAAATGAATCGCTTTCTTTAAAAGGGTGAAATAAACTAGTTGTTTTCTTTAAAAATAAAGCAGCCAGCAGGTGAGGGGCCCCGGGAGCAGAGCTCCTTGCATCGGGGAGCCCAGGGCAGGAGCCCCAGGTCAGCCAGTCTAGACCACGGGCCTCTGGATAGGGCCTCACCTCTCCAGTCTCAGTCTGTTCACCCTTTAAGGCTGCGTCCTGGAGCTTCCCTGGTGGCCTCATGGTCAGGGTTTCCGACTTTCACCCTGGTGGCCTGGGTTTGATCCCTGGTCGGGGACGCTGCGTGGTGATTTCTTTCTCTCTACCTGACAAGTGTAATTAGCATACAAATATACCAAAATAACACCTTTCTTAGAAGACAAACAGAAATCCCCCAAGACCCTACTCTTTTCAGCTGCCACTGCAATTCTGTGATCCTTTCATAAAAACAAAGTCCTCATCCGTCTCAAGGGCCGGTGGGTGAGGAGTCACAGTGGCGTGTGACCGGCCGCGGGTGTGCCAGCACCTGCGGTTCCCTGTTCCTCCCGTGAGTGTGACTGTGGCCTCTGGAGTCCCCTTAGGGGCCCGAGAGGATGAGGCGTCTCAAGCCCTGAAACAGCAGGCAGGCCTCATAGTTTGGCTCCCTCTGACCCCATCCAGAGGTTCTGCGCTGATGCTGTGCACCTCTGTACCAAGCTCAGCACCCGCCAAGCACCCCCCACTTCCAGGAGGTGGGCAGGACGGGCCTCACGTGAGCACTGGCAACGCGGACGCTCGCGTGCCCGAGTCCTCGGATGGCGGGAGCGCTGAGCCAGCCCTCACCCCCCTCTCCCGCCCCCTCCCCTCCAGTGGCAGTGATGAACCTCCCAGTCACTCCCAAGGGGGAGGTCAGGGTCTCTGTGCAGGACTGAGGGAGACAGAGTATCCTTCCTCCCAGCCTCGGCACTTCCTGTCACTCAGCAGTGCCTGACGGGGGTCCGCAGGGGCTGGTCATCCAGGGCAAGATCATGGGGAGGGCACGGCTGGGAACCTGCCCTGAGGAGCCCACAGGCCAGACGAACAAGAGACTGCTGGGTCGCCCAGCCCCAGAGTTCCACAGAACTGGCCCTGTCTTCAGAGGCTGTTTGCTGTGGGGACTCTACCAGCAAAGTAAATAGACAGGCCTGTTCCCTCTGGGCCGCCCCTCCCAGCTCTGACAAAAGCATGCCTCCAGCGATGGAGACTAGATAGACAGGCGGGGCGGGGTGGGGGGTGGGGGGGTGGAGGTGATGACGTGAGTAAGGCCAGTTGTGTCTGTTTGCTGAACTTGTAATCAGAGATGGTGCAACTGATACTTCACTCTCTGCGTGACAGGGCTACTGCTTATGCTGAGCCCAAACACTCCAGTAATAACATTCGGCAGTGACTCATCTCACTGATCCTAGTCACAAACTATTGATTAGTAGTTATGAACACAAGTACACGCACGCACACACACGTAGGTATGGGTGGTCATCCAGTGCTAGGGGTCAGAGCTCAGCCCTGGGGGCTCTGAGTTATAATTCTTAGTCTGCCACAGTGTTAGGGTTCTGTGGAGAAAGAACCAAGAGTGAGAGAGAGAGAGAAAGTGAGTATGTGTGTGTGTGTGTGTAGAGTTCTGTGGAGAAAGAACCAAGAGCGATAGAGTGTGTGTGCGCGTGTGTGTGTGTGTGTGTGTGTGTGAGTATAGAGAGAGAGAGAGATTTATTTTAAGGAATTGGATCATGTAATTATGACAATTGGCAACTTGAAATTCTGCAGGCAGGCCAGCAGGCTGGAGGCCTGGGGGCAGTGATGATGGAGTCAGAAGCAGCCTGCAGGCAGCATTCCTTCTGCCTTGCAGAGGCCTTGATCTCATCTTCCTAAGGCTCTCAGCTGACCGGCAGGGGCCTCTCACATTGTGGGGAGTCCTGATTTAAATATCAGTTGTATCAAAAAATACCTTCACAGTAACATGTTAGACTGGATTTGACCAAAACCTGGATTTCACGGGTACCTAGCCTGGCCGAGCTACACATAATTAGCCACTGTCAGCACGTCACCTAGCCTTCTGAGCTTGTTTCCTCATCTGTGAAAGTCTTAAGAAGACCTGCTTGAAAGGTTGTTGCATGGGTCACGTGAGGCTGATGCGTGAAGCATCCAGTGGAGGTCCTGACACACTGGGCGTGCATTAACAGAGGGCATTGTTGCTTCAAACACGTAGCCCTTGAAGGGGTTCTCGGATTGAGGGTCCAGTCCCAGTCCTACCATGTACTGCACAGTGACCTTGGACAAAACCCGTAACTTCCTGGGCCTCAGTCCCCTCATCTTTAAATGGTGGCAGTTACTGACTCCCAGGATGGTTTGAAATAATGTTCATGCTCAATTGCTCAGTCATGTCCGACTCTTTTGTGACCCCATGGACTGAGGTTCGCAAGGCTCTTCTCTCCCTGGGATTCTCCCGTTGGGAGATCATGGGTGGGCAAGGAGCCTTCAGAAGTGGGTCCCTTGAGTGGGAAACATTCTGCCATTATCACTTTTGGGTAAGGTATGGTGACAATTGGAGAATAAACTTTTAAGCCATGTGGTGAACAGGGAAGAAACAGAACTTTATCTTTGGAAAGCTCACCATGCAGTGACAGGAATACCCCAATACACCAGTTCCCCGCAGCAAGACCGCCCCTGCGGGACACAGGCACCCACGTGCCCCGCCCCTCAGCTCCCTGGCCCCTTTCTGCCGTGTGTCAGTTCCTCGTGTTCTCTTACCCCCTCAAACAGGTGGGTGGGGGGCTGGCGCTCTCCCATCACTCCTCCCCCAGGCCTCCCTGCCTTCCCATGGCCTTCGGCCACCTGGCGGGGATGCCTGGGCGCCGGTGCTGCCCTGCGCCCCTCTCTCCCCAGGCCAGTTTGACTGCTCCCCGCCACCCCCGGGACATTCACTGGGGCCTCTCCCTGATGCCCAGAGATCTGCCTGTGTCACTGGTACAGGGGCTTGACACCGTGGCTTCTTCCAGGCAGAGCAGGGCAGGCGGAGCAGGAGTGCCCAATCTCATTCGGAGCTCTCCTGGCCTCACAAGCAGAGGACCCTCCGCCCCTGTCTTGGTTTCTGTGATGCCATGGAGAAGAGGAGCCAGCAGCCAGAGGCAGGAGAAGGCCCGGCCCCTGCCATGTGGGCACAGGCTTGGGAACTGCAGAACCTTATTAAGTCCCATCCTGACCGAAGCGGATTTAGACAGCACTGCCAAGGTCCAGGAGCTTCTCTGTTAACTCCTGTGCTTGTCACCATGACTCTAGACAGATGCTGCTGTCAACTCCATTTGCAGAGGGGACACGCCCAGGGCACAGAGCTTAGGTCTGAGCCTTGGACCCCGACTTGAACTGCCCACAGGGCTCTTGAATCCATTCTCACCTCCCACACCAGGCCTGCTACTTCTGAGAACCTGGAACCAAGTTGGGGGTTGTCCAAAGCCCTGACCTTTGAGCCCAGAGAGGGGAGCGGTCACATTCCCTGACCCCTCACCCGGCAGCAGCTCCCCCCGCAGGCCTGCACCTCGCCGCCTGCCCCACTGCCAGCCAGGCTTGCCGCTTGCTACCTTGGGTCCTGGTTTCCTCACCTCTGCTAGTTGAGGGCAGGGCCCGACTCGGCTCTGCGCTCAGCAGGTGCGCAGCAAAAGTCTGTTGAGTGAAGAGAGAGGGTGACATTGCCACAAGCCATGCCAGCAGCAACCAAGTGACCAGAGCCTGCCAGCCCTCCAGGGCCACAGCGGGGACGAGGAAGCGCCCTCTTCATGGGGAGGCGGGAGCAGCCTGGGTGATAGGTCACTGTGAACCCAGGTTCAGTGGAGGAGGTGGCCTTCGAGATCCAAAGAGAACGTGAGTAGAGGCGTGCCAAGGCTAGCAGGGGAGGCAGACGTGCAAACCACAAAAGAAACACCGCTTACAAGAAGCACCAGAAAGCGAACACGCACACAGACCACAGATGGGGAGGAACTGCCGGAAACCCTCCCTGCCCGTGTCTGCGCAGGTCTCCACAGAGCCTCGTCACGTGTTGTCTCGTTTTCTCCCAGCAGCTGGTGACGTGAATCCCATGCCCTCCAGGAGCGGGCGGGTCCTGCCCGGCCCCTCCAGCCAGAGGGCACCAAGGCCCGGGCGCCCAGGCAGCTGGAGGACCCTCAGTCCAGAGTCGCCGGGCATCTGCCCTACATCCAGCAGCAGCACCCCCGGCAGACGGAGGCCCTGCCCTGTGGCCCTTACGTCCTGACAGGGGCACCCAACTCTTGAGTGCACTGAAGGGTCCCTGAGACCGGAAGTGCCCCCTCCCCTAGGCCCCCCGCCCCCGCAGTGAGCGCCCCAGTCCTCAGGCTGAGCGGCACAGCTGCAGCCTGTGGAGCGCCTGGTCTCTGTGACTGGCCCGGCTTTTCAGGAAGCAGGGGCCGTGTCACCCCTACCCTCCCAGCCAGGAGGCGAGCAGCTGCTTCAGGCTGCCGTTTCCTTCTCCCAGGATCTTCCTGACCCAGGGATTGAACCTGTGTCTCCTGCTCCTGCTGCACTGGCAGGCAGATTTGTTTTTTCCCCACCTGGGAAGCCCTCTGTCTGTTTGTTTATTTGGTGCATCAGGTCTAGTCGCGGCATGCAGGGTCTTCGTTGCCGCCCTCGGGCTGTCTGATTGTGGCTCTCGGCTCAGTAGTTGCAGCACCCCGCTTTAGTTGCCCCGCAGCATGTGGGATCCTAGTTCCCGGCCAGAGATTGAACTCATCCTCTGCACTGGAAGGCAGATTTTAACCATGGAACCAGGGAAGTCCCAGGAATCCAGATCTTGTGCAGAGTGACTGTACTGTAGAGAGGGCAGAAGGCAGCCTGGAACACGTTACGTCTGGGCTGACCACCATGGCTGGGGTCTCCCTGTAGTACCATCTGCTCCCAGCTCCTCTGCTCTGGTGATTTGGCCCCTGCCCCTGAGGAGGGTGTGCATTCATCAGGGGAAGAAGGCAGAGGACGGCAGGCTGTCAGGCTAGCCTGGCAGGGGAGACGGGCAATCCATGGCATCACAAAGCAGCTTTGTGCTGGGGCTCAGTCAGGCCCCCTTGCCGGGAGGGCTCGTTTCTGAGCGTCCAAGGAGACGTTCAGGAGAGGCCCCCAGCACTCCTTAGTGAGTCAGCTGGCAGCACTAATATCCCGAAGCCCCCTGTGGCCAACTGCTTCCCTCAGTGACACTCTCAACCCGGGGTTCAGACGTCTGTGCCTTTATTAGTAATAGGAAAACACGAAGTTCAGCCTGCTGCCCGGTCAATGTGATTGAGACTTCTGCTTTTTCTGCTCAATCAAGCAAGAAATTTCATGGGAATGAACTTGAGCTTCTTGACAGACTCTTCACAGCATCTCTGGAGTCCATGCAGGAATCAGACTTCTGGGGTGGGGGCGCTTCTGAAGCTCCCGCAAACCATGCCGCACGCCATCTCCCATGGGCCCACCCAGTGGAGCCTTGTAAACCAGGGAGCCAGTTCCTCAGGACAGTCTAACAGAATCTCTCTGCTTTTTCCCTCTTGCTGCCGTCCTCCCAAAACACAGCCATCCCCTATGCCCTCCCCACCAGTGGTGAGTCTGCCCAGGCCAGATAGTGACCAGAATTTCTGGAACTCCTGCAGGGTGTCAGATCTGGGGGAAAGGCTTTGGACACATTCACCCTCCTCCCAGAGAAGCTGTCATTAACCCCACAATCAAGGTCAAGAGACTGAACCTCGGAAAGGTTGACTCCCAGAGGTCACGTAGCCCTTAAGTGGCTGAGCCAAGACTGTGACTCATAGGTGTCTTCTCACCACCTGTGCTGCCCTGAGGGCTCTGGTCACCTCCTCAGGCCCCTAGGCCTGGCAGGACGTGAAGCCACCCTGTGTGTGTGCCTGCAGACCTCGCCCTGTGCTGTGTGTCCACAGACGTCTCCTTGTGTCTGCAGACCTCGCCGCCCCATGTTGTGTGTCTGCAGACCTCGCCCCATGTTGTGTGTCTGCAGACCTCGCCCCGTGTTGTGTGTCTGCAGACCTCGCCGCCCCGTGTTGTGTGTCTGCAGACCTCGCCGTCCCGTGTTGTGTGTCTGCAGACCTCGCCCCGTGTTGTGTGTCTGCAGACCTCGCCGTCCTGTGTTGTGTGTCTGCAGACCTCGCCCCGTGTTGTGTGCCTGCAGACCTCTCCCAGAGCTGCTCTCCACTCTCACTGCTGGACCAACTGCAGATGGGCTGTGATGGGGCCTCGTGTGGCAGCCTCAACATGGAGTGTCGGGTGTGCGGGGACAAGGCGTCGGGCTTCCACTATGGCGTTCACGCATGTGAGGGATGCAAGGTACGGGCTGAGGGTGGGCTGTGCTCACACAGTGAGTTGACCTGACAGAGCTTTCCCACTGCCAGGCAAGGCCCTGACCAGACCCACTGTGAAATTCCTGCCTGGGAGGCAGCCAGGCCTTTGGGCCGGTTCCAGGCTGAGTCCCGGGTCCTGCAGCAGAGGAGGGGTTCCCTCACCTGGCCTGGACTGGGCACCGGCAGTGCTGACCCAGCCTCTCACCTGGGCCGCTGGCGCCCCCTGGGGACTGGACAGGAGAGGGCGTGCAGGGCCGAAGGCGGCTCTTGGGCTTGTGTCTCCTCCCTGAGGTCAGGGCTTCCTGGCCTCAACAGCCCAGGAGGAGCTCTTTTATAAAAAAGGAAACATTTTAATTCCTTTTCCAGGGGTGCTTTTGGGTTCTTTCTCCTAACTGCACACCCATCAAAATTGCACAGATGATTTTACTAAACAATTGCCTAGAAAACTACAGAACCAGATGCATTTACAAGTAAATTAAGTTAGCCATAGTATGTTTGATGTTATCAAACTAACAAGCACTTAAATATGGTATTTTATTTTGAATTATTTCAAAAGTTTTAGAATTGTTTTACTTTCCTTCTGCCTCTCCTCTCCAGTGATATTCCCCGTTAATTTCAAAATTCAGGAATTGTTTCATCTTAATGTTTAATCAAGCCCCTGAGTGCAACCCAGCCGGGCAGGCCAGGAGCCTCACCCTTTCTCCCTTCCTCTGGTTTTTCTCTTCCTGATGTGTCCGCACTCCCTCAGGGCTTCTTCCGTCGAACAATCCGCATGAAGCTGGAATATGAGAAATGTGAGCGGATCTGCAAAATCCAGAAGAAGAACCGCAACAAGTGCCAGTACTGCCGCTTCCAGAAATGCCTGGCACTGGGCATGTCGCACAATGGTGAGCTGACCTGAAACTAGGTTTCCAAGAGCCCAGAAACAGAAGGAGTGACCTCAGAGCAGTGCCCAGCATGCAGGTCAGCTGTTGACCTTGCCCATCTGGACCCTGAGTCTCAAAGTCAGCACAGGCTGGCCTGAGGTCTGCCTTCCCAGACTGCCTGGGACCTGCCATGCTCCCAGGCCGGGAAGTCACCTGTCTGCACCCAGGCCTCACCTTCTGGCACAGAAGGGACCTGGGAATTGACCCCAACTCCAGTAGTGCTGGAACCACCACTCTCCTGGAGCCTGTCCTGGATGACCCGACAGGGTGTGAAAAGCCACTGCCAAGGCCCAGGATGCCCTCAGGCCTTGGTTGTTGAGAGCAGCCAGGAGCCAGGAGCTGACCACGTGTGTCAGCTGCCAGGAGCCAGGCTGCAGTTTCCTGGAGGCCAGTGCTCCAGGAGACAGAGCCTGCCCTGCCCTGTGCGCTAGGCGCCCAACAGAGTCTTGTCTTCAGACTTGGTAGGATTTTGCATAGCCCACCTGCCCCCTGTTTGCCCCTCTGGGTCAGGCCTCCAGAGGATGGGGAGGCCCTCTTATATACTTGTCTCCACCCACAGATACCTACCTGTCTTGTGTCTTGGAGGGTGGCAGGTCTGGAGTTTGATCCCTCCCCTTAGTCTGTATCAGCTGGGACCCCCTATCCCTTGGGAGGGGAGAGGCAGCTTTTCTCAGGGGAAACTGAACACTTCTCAGTTTTTCTCTGAGAGAAGCCAGATTCACATCCTGGTCTATTATTTTTGAGTGCTTCCTATGTGAATACTCTTAACTTAATTCTGATCATCTAGCGAGATTTATTAGCTGCACTTTTCTCACGAGAGACGGTGAGGGGGCCTGCCTGAAGCCAGCCACACTGCGGGCCACCTGCCGTGCTGGCCCTCAAGCACAGGCCTCTGATACCAGCAACTGTCCCCCCCGCCCACCACGCAGCATGACCTCCGGGCCTCCCAGCCACAGCGGCTCAGTCGCCCTGTGAGTTAGGGCCCGTGCGTGCTAGACTCTGTGACAGCCAGAGGGCCTGCCCCACTCCCCGAGCTTGTGTTCTGGAGGGGCACCCAGCATTCCAGCTTGCTGGTTCTCGAGCTTCTGAAAGCGTGTCTCCGTCTCTGGCTCGCGCGCCTTCGAGGTGGCAGGCCCCTCCACCCGGTCCCCCTCCCTGTGCAGCCATCCGTTTCGGCCGGATGCCAGAGGCTGAGAAGAGGAAGCTGGTGGCGGGGCTGACAGCCAGCGAGGGAGTCAGCACAACCCCCAGGTAGCCGACCTGAGGGCCTTCTCCAAGCACATCTACAGCGCCTACCTGAAGAACTTCAACATGACCAAAAAGAAGGCCCGCGGCATCCTCACCGGCAAGGCCAGCCACACGGCGGTGAGTGTCACAGCTCAGCCGGCGGCACCCCAGGCTCTGGGCCCTGCTGCCGCCCACCTGACTGTGGGGAAAAATGGGTCGCCTCCCCCAACTCCTTGGCAGAGGCAGAGGGTGTGGGAGCACACACGGGCGGGGGTCCCCGAGGCTGGGCCTCTGACGGGGCCTGGTTTGCAGCCCTTTGTGATCCATGACATCGAGACGCTGTGGCAGGCAGAGAAGGGCCTGGTCTGGAAGCAGCTGGTGAACAGTCTGCCCCCTACAAGGAGATCAGCGTGCACGTCTTCTACCGCTGCCAGTGCACCACGGTGGAGACCGTGCGTGAGCTCACCGAGTTCGCCAAGAGCATCCCCAGCTTCAGCGACCTCTTCCTCAACGACCAGGTGACCCTGCTCAAGTATGGCGTGCATGAGGCCATCTTCGCCATGCTGGCCTCCATCGTCAACAAGGACGGGCTGCTGGTGGCCAACGGCACCGGCTTTGTCACCCGGGAGTTCCTGCGCAGCCTCCGAAAGCCCTTCAGTGACATCATTGAGCCCAAGTTCGAGTTTGCCGTCAAGTTCAATGCCTTGGAACTCGATGACAGTGACCTGGCTCTCTTCATTGCGGCCATCATTCTGTGTGGAGGTAAGCAGGGAGGCGGGGGAGAGGGCTGGCCCGTGCAGAGCCAGCCTCCCGAGGGCCGGGCCCTCACTGCAGGGGCCCAGCCTAAGCTCTGGCAGCGTGAGGAAGGGGCCTTGTGACGATGGCAGTGGGACACGCACGGCACCAACTTGTGTGTGCAGGACCAGCTCTATCTAGTATATGTGGATGAGATAGAAGGAAAAGGAAGCATATCAACATGATGGGGGTTATTTCTGGTGGCAGAGAAAGTTTCTGTTTTACCTGCATTTTTCAAATTGCAGCATACCAAATATAATCAGACTCACGCGGGCCGTGGCATAGCACTTGCTTCATGCCAGGCGCTATTTCAGTTTCCTTTTATTTATTTATTTTTGGCTACACTGGGTCTTTGTTGCTTTGCACAGGCTTTCTCTAGTTGCGTCAACTAGGGCTATTTTTCGTTCTCATCATGGTGGCTGCTCTTGTTGCAGAGCAGAGGCTCTAGGCGTGTGGGCTCAGCAGCTGCAGCTCTAAAGAGCGAGGGCTCAGTGGTTGTGGCACACAGGCTGAGTTGCTCCATGGCATGTGGAATCTTCCTGGACCAGGGATCAGACCCGTGTCCCCTGCATTGACAGGCAGATTACTATCCCCTGTGCCATCAGAGAAGTCCCCAGATTTCCCTAGATTATAACTCTTTAATCCTCATAACAACTTTATGCCAGAGGAACTTCTGTTATTCCCATTTTACAGATGAGGAAACTGAGGTCCAGAGAGGCTGAGTGATCTGCCCATAGCCTTGTTAGTAGTCTGTGGTAAAGAAGGGGTTTGGATCTAGGGCGGGAGGCCCACTGTCCCCAAGGCCAGGTTGCCCACACCAGTGTGGGGGTAGGGAGCTGCCCCACCCTCTGAGCCTCCAGGCGAGCCTCCTCCCTCCCATGCCCCTGCCCTGTGTGCCCACAGACCGGCCAGGCCTCATGAACGTGTCTCAGGTGGAGGCCATCCAGGACACCATCCTGCGTGCCCTCGAGTTCCACCTGCAGGCCAACCACCCCGACGCGCAGTACCTCTTCCCAAGCTGCTGCAGAAGATGGCTGACCTGCGGCAGCTGGTCACAGAGCACGCCCAGATGATGCAGCGGATCAAGAAGACCGAGACGGAGACCTCGCTGCACCCCCTGCTCCAGGAGATCTACAAGGACATGTACTGAAGGCAGCGGCCGAGGCTGGCGGCGAGCGGGGCCAGCGCCCCCGCAGGGCTTCTCCCGCGACCAGCCCCTGAGCGCTGGGCGCCCAAGCAGCAGGACTGCGCTCACTTGGCAGGACTCACGGCTTCTGGCTCCCTGAACCCCAGCCTCCCCTCCCTCCTCAGCGCCTCCGTCTGCTCTGCTCCTTCTCTTCCTTCCTCACTGTGGGTCTCATGCTTCCTGCCTCTCTCTCCCTCCCTCTCTCTCCCCCCCTCCCCATGTCTGTCCCTCTTTGTCTTCCTCTAAGACAGTTTGTGTCACTTCACCAGCAGCTAGTACAGGGCCCAAGCAGGAGGAGTGCGGCCTGCCCTCTGTTCCATGGTCACCTTCTCCCGTCTTCGCAGCCGAGGACCCCAAAGAAACACTAAGCGCTCTGGGCCTGGCTTCCTGGGAAAGCCAAGCAGCCCTGAGTTGACTGCAGAGCAACCCCTCATCCCTGGGTCCCTGGTGGGGGCTGCCTCCCCCAGATGTCGCTGCCCTGCTGAGGCTGCGGCTGCCCACCGATACCCGCCATCCTCCTGGTCTTCTTTTCACTAAGCTTCCAGGCCAGCGTCACTGATGGCCCCCTGTGCTGGCTGCTGGGGTACACCCCTCCAGCCTGGATAGAGGTGGGGTTCCCTCCCGGGTGGGGGTCCCCACACCTCCACTGAAGAGAAGCGAACTTCATGGGAGGCGGAGGTTGATGGGGTGGGTCCCCCACCAGCACCCCAGCTCTCCCCACTGCAGCTGCTGAGACCTGCCACCATGTCAGCTCCGCAGCTCCCCCCCACCCCAGCCCCCGCCGGGGCCTGGCCGCACACCCACCTGTGCCTGCAGGAGGCAGCCCTGCTCCAGCCCAGCTGCAGCTCCTGCCCACACACTCCCCCAGCACATACCCCAAGAGCACTGAACTCACTTTACCTGGGGCCTCCTCGCCCCTCTCCCTCCCCCTCTTGGAGGCAAGTGAAGGCCCAGAGGGGCCAGGGGTGGCCACAGAGCTTTGCCCCAGTTCCCTGGGCTAGGCCAGATCTCTGGGTGGGCAGAGGGTGGGGTCCTGTGAACCCAGCCCAGCACCTGCTCACAGATCCTGCACATCTGTGACCCCCATTTGTTGCAACAGCTCTGCTGCACTCCCCTTTCCTTGTATTTGGCCCAGCTGGCCGCCTGGAACTCTGCCTGCACTGCCTTAGGTGACCAGGACCTCCAGGCCCAGCCCCGCTCCTTGCCCTGTCCACCCCTCCACTGACGAGCACTTGCCACCTCCACCTCAGGATGGGGCCCAGTGGAGAGCAGAGCCTGCCCAGGCTGCCTTTCCAGAAGGAAGTGGACTGGAGGGGTGAGGGTCTGTCTGGGGTCTCTGAGAAAGGTGGCAGGAGGCACGGGGTGAGAGCCCAGGCTTCCTGGGTCCTGTCTGGTCTTCCTTGGGGGCACTTCCACACCCCCGATCACTCTCTATGGCAAAATTCTTCCCTCCGGTCCCTATTCTCCCCTCCCTGCCCTCTCTCCCCTGCCACACACACCATCCTCATCCCCCACCCAGTCTGATACTGAGGAATGCAGCTCTTCTCAGCGTCTGAACAGTCTCCAAAATTGAAATGTATATTTTTGCTAGGAGCTCCAGCTTCCTGTGTTTTTAATATAAATAGTGTATACAGACTGATGGAACTTTAAATAAATGGGAATTAAATATTTAAGAATTGATTTAGACTAACTCAGTTCTTGATAGTCTTTTTCCTGGGGGCTGAGGGGACTCCCCACAGCCTGTTCATAGAGGGGGCAAATGACCCTGGGGTTCTGGTGGGGGTGGTCGATTCTAGCTGGTGGGGCTGCCCATCATTCCCCCCACCTCTGGGCTCTGCTCACCGCTCATCAGCCAGCAGGGTTTGTGGAGGACTGAGAAGGTGCCATCCCACCCTGAGGAAGCATTTGGGGTGGGAGCGGAAGAAGGGGGGTGTGGAAGCACAGCACAAACCAGACTTGGGGTCGGGAGGGGCTCAGGAGGGCCCTGGAGGAGACAGTCCCTCTGGGCCGCGAGTGGGATGGGACTCACAAAGCCAAAGCCTTTCGTTCGCTGCGGGACACTTCTTAGCTGACACCCTGGCTTTCTCCTTTACTTCCAGCAGCGCCATCTTCACAGAGGTTCAGGACAAATGAGTCCAAAGTTTAGACTAAAAACGAAGAAAGCAACCATGAGAGAATTAGAAGATACTGTCTTCTGAAACTTGTAAAGGTTTATTTTTAGATAAAGGAAGAAATGGGGTCCCAGGCTGGTAATATCCCTGGGGAGCCTGGAAGAAGCAGACAAAACCTTTCTGAAGGAAAAACACAGGCAGTATAGAACTTCCACAAAATGATAAACGGGAAGAAACAACCTGCATGAAAATGAACAGGACAACCAATGAAATCAGAGCCCCAGGACATCAAAAAATAACAGCTGTTGGTTACAGTATAGGAAACGGGGTTTTTTGTTTGTTTGTTTTATTTTGCCTGTGGTGGGTCTTACTTGTGGCTTGTGGAATCTTGTTCCCTGACCAGGGATTGAACCTATGTTTCCTGCATTGGGAGGGCCGAGTCTTACCCACTGGACCACCAGGGAACCCCCAAATAAGCCATATTATTTAAAAATATATAAAGATATGAAAATTGTGCACAAGATACAGTTTGCCTTTTAAGGGAAAAAATGATAAACATTTTTAAAGAAATTAAAAATATCAGACACAGCCAAAGAGATCATTTTTGCACCTCAAAAAAGATCTATAGAAATCATTAAAAAACAAAAAAGCACAGAAAAACCAAAAATGTGGAAAGGAAGAATAACAATACAAATTCTCATATACTGCAGAAGGGAATAGATGTTGATACAATCAACTTGAAAAGCTATTTGACAAAAGGTCATAACGTTAACATACACCCATGAAAGCTGTGAGGCGTCGCCCAGGCTCCACCCCTCAGGATCCCTGAGGTCCATGACTGCCTGGCTCATAGCTGAGTTCCTCAGGAAATGGCCTGTAATGAAGGGAGCCTCCTTGCCCAGGATAAGAACATCTCCTCAGGAGCAGCCTGTAGCCCACGTGTGGGGACAGTGCAAGCCCCACTGCCTCAATCTGGGATGACATGAAGAATCGTCCCGGCTCCTGAGTGGAAGCTTCTGTCGTAACTACATCATGGTTTAACTTCTCTCACTACCCAATCCTGCCTCCTCCAGTTTCTTACAGGGGTTGTTCTCAAACGCACTCCCCAGTGAGTGTCCTGTAAGTAAAACTCCAAATCTATCCTGGGGAAACCAGCCTGACACACCACCACCAAATTATACCAGGACTCACATACGTGTTCATTACACCAAGAGCAAAAACTTAGCAACAACAAAAATGTTCATCAACAGGAAAATGCATAAATTTATACAATGTTAAAAAAAAAAACAGAGAAAAACTAGAAGAAACACATAGGGAAAATTGTATATAATCTTGAGGTGAATAGATGTTTCAGATATTTTTTTGAAACACACATGAAATTTATTGTACACCTGAAAATGTCTTAAGTTCCAGGGGGTATACACAAAACTTAGAATCTATAAAATAAAAAGATAAGATCTTAGTATATACACATTTTAAAATTTTCTTCTATTGAGGAACATAAAGGAAAACATTTAAATCAACCATATTTTAAAATGTGTGATGTACAATGTGGTAGGATTAGATGTCAACTACAGGAAAAAAAACTATTAAAAATACAAACATATGGAGGTTAAACAACATACTTCTGAATAACCAACAAATCAGAGAAGAAATCAAAATATGCATAGAAACAAATGAAAACAACCCAAAACCTATGGAATTCAGTAAAAGCAGTGCTAAGGGGAAGGTTCATAGCAATACAAGCTTACCTCAAGAAATAAGAGAAAATCAAATAACCTAACTCTACACCTAAAGCAACCAAAAAAAGAAGAAGTGAAGAACCCCACGGTTAGTAGAAGGAGAGAAATCTTAAAAATTAGAGCAGAAATAAGAACAAACAAAGGAGACCATAGCAAAACTCAACGAAGCTAAAAGCTGGTTCTTTGAGAAGATAAATAAAAAAGACAAACCATTAGCCAGACTCATCAAGAAACAAAGGGAGAAGAACCAAATCAACAAGATTATAAATGAAAATGGAGAAATCACAACAGACAACACAGAAATACAAAGGATCATAAGAGACTACTATCAGCAGCTATATGCCAGTAAAATGGACAACTTGGAAAAAGACAAATTCTTAGAAAAGTATACTTTCCAAAACTGAACCAGGAAGAAATAGAAAATCTTAACAGACCCATCACAAGCACAGAAATCAAAACTGTAACCAGAAATCTTCCAACAAACAAAAGGCCAGAACCAGATAGCTTCACAGCTGAATTCTACCAAAATTTAGAGAAGAGCTAACACCTATCCTACTCAAACTCTTCCAGAAAATTGCAGAGGAAGGTAAACTGCCAAACTCATTCTATGAGGCCACCATCACCCTAATACCAAAACCAGACAAAGGTGCCACAAAAAAGAAAACTACAGGACAATATCACTGATGAACATAGATGCAAAAATCCTTAACAAAATTCTAGCAAACAGAATCCAACAACATATTTAAAAGATCATACATCATGACCAAGTGGGCTTTATCCCAGGGATGCAAGGATTCTTCAATATCCGCAAATCAATCAACGTAATACACCACAGTAACAAACTGAAAGATAAAGCCATATGATTATCTCAATAGATGCAGAGAAAGCCTTTGACAAAATTCAACATCCATTTATGATAAAAACCCTCCAGAAAGCAGGCATAGAAGAAACATACCTCAACATAATAAAAGCCATATATGATAAACCCACAGCAAACATTATCCTCAGTGGTGAAAAATTGAAAGCATTTCCCCTCAAGTCAGGAATAAGACAAGGGTGCCCACTGTCACCACTACTATTCAACATAGTTTTGGAAGTTTTGGCCACAGCAATCAGAGCAGAAAAAGAAAGAAAAGGAATCCAGATTGGAAAAGAAGTAAAACTCTCACTGTTTGCAGATGACATGATCCTCTACATAGAAAAACCTAAAGACTCCAGCAGAAAATTTCTAGAGCTAATCAGTGAATATAGTAAAGTTACAAGATACAAAATTAACACAGAAATCCCTTGTATTTCTATACACTAACAATGAGAGAACAGAAAGAGAAATTAAGGAAACAATTCCATTCACCATTGGAACTGAAAGAATAAAATACTTAGCAATACATCTACCTAAAGAAACAAAAGATCTATATATAGAAAACTATAAAACACTGATGAAAGAAATCAAAGAGGACACAAACAGATGGAGAAATATACCATGTTCATGGGTCAGAAGAATCAATATAGTGAAAATAAGTATTCTATCAAAAGCAATCTGTAGACTCAATGAAATCCCTATCAAGCTACCAACGGTATTTTTCAGAGAACTAGAAGAAATAATTTCACAATTTGTATGGAAATACAAAACCTTGAATAGCCAAAGCAATCTTGAGAAAGAAGAAAGGAACTGGAAGAATCAACCTGCCTGACTTCAGACTATACTACAAAGCTACAGTCATCAAGACAGCATGATACTGGCACAAAGACAGAAATATATATCAATGGAACAAAATAGCCCAGAGATAAATCCGTGCACTTATGGACACCTTATCTTTGACAAAGGAGGCAAGAATATACAATGGAGAAAAGACAATCTCTTTAACAAGTGATGCTGGGGAAACTGGTCAACCACTTGTAAAAGAATGAAACTAGAACACTTTCTAACACCATACACAAAAATAAACTCAAAATGGATTAAAGATTTAAATGTAAGACCAAAAACTATAAAACTCCTAGAGGAAAACATAGGCAAAACACTCTCTGACATAAATCACAGCAGGATCCTGTATGACCCACCTCCCAGAGTAAAGGAAATGAAAGCAAAATTAAATGTTACCTAATTAAACTTAAAAGCTTTTGCACAACAAAGGAAACTATAAGCAAGATGAAAAGACAGCCTTCAGAATAGGAGAAAATAATAGAAATTGACAAAAAATTAATCTCAAAAATATATAAGCAGCTCCTGCAGCTCAATTCCAGAAAAAATAAATGACCTAATCAAAAAAATGGGCCAGAGAACTAAACATTCATATCTCCAAAGAAGACATACAGATGGCTAACAAACACATGAAAAGATGCTCCAACATCACTCATTATCAGAGAAATGCAAATCAAAACCACAGCGAGGTACCATCTCACACCAGTCAGAATGGCTGCTATCCAAAAGTCTACAAACAATAAATGCTTGAGAGGGTGCAGAGAAAAAGGAACCCTCTTACACTGTTGGTGGGAATGCAAACTAATATAGCCACTAAGGAGAACAGTGTGGAGATTCCTTTAAAAACTGGAAATAGAACTCCCATAAGACCCAGCAATCCCACTGCTGGGCATACACACCAAGGAAACCAGAATTGAAAGAGACACGTGTACCCCAATATTCATTGCAGCACTGTTTATAATAGCCAGGACATGGAAGCAACCTAGATGTCCATCGGCAAATGAATGGATAAGAAAGCTATGGTACATATACACAATGGAATATTACTCAGCTGTAAAAGAATGCGTTTGAATCAGTTCTAATGAGGTGGATGAAACTGGAGCCTATTATACAGAGTGAAGTAAGTAAGGAAGAAAAACACCAATACAGTATATTAACACATATATATGGAATTTAGAAAGATGTAATGACGACCCTGTATGCAAGACAGCAAAAGAGACACAGATGTAAAAATGAGATTTTGCACTCTGTGGGAGAAGGCAAGGGTGGGATTCTTTGAGAGAATAGCATTGAATGGTGTATATTATCACATGTGAAATAGATCGCCAGTCCAGGTTCAATGCCCGAGACAGGGTGCTCAGGGCTGGTGCACTGGGATGACCCTATGGGATGGGATAGGGGGGGAGGGGGGAGTGGGGTTCAGGATGGGGAACACATGTACACCCATGGCTGATTCATGTCAATGTATGGCAAAAACCACTACAATATTGTAAAGTAATTAGCCTCCAGTTAAATAAATTTTAAAAAGTGGAAAAAATACCCCTTGGAACAGAATTGTCAATCAATAAACATTTGCTGATTGAATAGATAAATATGTGATGTAGTAAGACAAAAGCTACCTACAAATTGGTAAGCAATAGTGCAGCAACCCAATTGAAAAACGGGCAAAGGATTTGAACAGGAAGAACAATGCCTCTAAAACATAGGGAGAATGGCTTAATCTCACAGTAAAAGAAATAAAAGTTCAAACTACAATGAGGGCTTCCCTGGTGGCTCAGTGATAAAGAATCCACCTGCCAATGCAGGAGACAAGAGTTCGATCCCTGATCCAGGAAGATCCCATCCCATGTGCCATGGACCAGCTAAACCCTGCGCCACACCGAGCCTGTGTTCTAGAGCCTGGGAGCCAGAGCTGCTGAGCCACGTCCCTCAACTGCTGCTTCCCCCTGGAGGCTGCGCTCTGCAAACGGAGAACCACCATGATGAGAAGCCCACGCACCGCAACTCGAGAGTAGTACCCGCTCGCCCAAACTAGAGAAACGTCCACCCAGCGCAGCCAAAAATAAATAAAAATAAATGTTAAAAACCACAACGAGATACTCTTGTTTTACATAACAAATTAACAAACAGCAACAAGTTTGATTATATTATATGCAGAATCTCACGCTATTGGTGGAATTAAAATATGGCACAGCCTGTATAGAGGGCAGATTGGCAGCACCTGCGAGAATTATTTTAAGTAATTTTGATCCAGCAAAAGTTAAAGAAAGAACGATGATGTCCTATTGATCTCCCAAACTACTTAGACAACAGAGGAAGTTGTTTAAATTCAATTTAAAAATCTCTCCTTTGGGACTTCTGGTGGTCCAGTGGTTAAGAATCTGCCTTCCAGTGCAGAGGTTGTGGGTTTAATCCCTGGACAGGGAACGAAGATCCCACGTGTCACAGAGCAACTAAGGCCTCACATGGCAACTAGTGAACCCACAAGAGAAGTCCACGTGCCACACACACGAAAAGATCCCACATGCCACAACTAAGACCCGAACCAGACAAGTAAATATCTAAAACCAAAAATCTCTCCTTTAACTTCTAAGTGAACGCCTCTTGTTTGGCCCTTTTAACTCTCCCAACTTGTCTGTCACATCAGGCATTGCAGCCCTGTGAAGAGAACGTGGGCTTTGGAGGACTAAGACAGGAACTGGGGGTTCTTAGAGTTCATGGTCCCCTTTTCCCTCACTCCCTACTCTCTGTGGGCCCAGCCCCTAACTCTCCAGAATGCAAGCTAAGAATCCACCAGCCAATTAAACTACCTAGAAGAGGTCTGATGGGCTGATTTGCTATCATCCAATCTGGAGCTTCCTTATTCGAGCTTCAGGCAAGCCCCTCCTGGCCACCTCTCATTGTGGCCCTTGCTGAAACCTTCAAAGTCCTTAACCCATCCCCTAATTTCCTCCAGAAATCCTCTAGGGATCCCCCAAGGCCCTCCAGCCCCGCTCCACCTGCGTCCTGCAGCCTAAACAGGGCAGCTGGAGCCCCCAGCCCCCCAGACTTCCAGCCATCCTGCTCTACACTCCATCCCACCTCAGGCAGACCTGGGGCCATGGGGAGGGGTGGGCCATGTTTCCCAGCCCTTCCTCTCATTGGTCCTGCCCAGAAAGGGAGGGATAAACGAGCACCAGCCCTGCCTCATTCTCATGAGGGGCCACAGCTGGGATGGACTCTGCCGGGCCCGAAGGTGGTGGCCAAGGTGGGGGAGTAGCCCCTACTCCCAGCGGTCACACAGGTAGGGGCCTGGGTTTTGGGGAGAACACAGGGGAAGTGGGGGGAAATTTCTTTCAGGTTCCTTCTGGCCACTGAAAGCTCAGTCTTAAAGAAGTGGGGTGCATCAGTTGGGAGAAGGGGCTTCCTAGCCCCTTCCTAGCCCCTACCCCAATGCAGGAAGGGTCTAGAGATGACCCCCTCACCTCCTCATAGTCCAGAGAAAGAGACAGAGACCAGAGAGCGGATAAGACACACCAAGGCTGCAACAGCTCAATCAGAGTCAGCTCTGGGTCTGACCATCCAGAGCAGAGATTCCCCACTTGTCTTTTTTCTCTTTACACAGCAAAGGTTTTTCTGCCCAGCAGCACCATGCAGCTCTCTGTGGTGGGACCTTTGTAGGGGGTCACCTTTGTAGTCCCTGCATGCAGCCTAGTGCCAGGTGTTGCCAAGCATTTGAATGGAAATACTTCAGGGTGAACAGTACACCATTAGAGAGTCATTCCTTTGGGTATGCTAGCTCACTAGTCCTCCAATCAAACATTCAGACCTTAAAACACATTCATTTTCCCAACAGCTTGAGATTTTCAGTTGTTTCTGGCCCTGCCCAAAACTCAGTCTAGCATGCCACCTTCCTTCCTAAGTCTGAGTTTTGAAGTTTTTGTTTATTGGCTGCACTGGGTCTTTGTTGGGGGTGCGGGCTTCTCGTGGCGGTGGCTTCTCTTGATGCAGAGCAGAGGATCTAGGGCAAGGGTTCAGAAGCTGTGATGCAGGGGCTTTGTTGCCCTGTGGTTTGTGGAATCCTCCCAGAGCAGAGACGGAACCCTTGTCCCCTGCATTGGCAGGCGGATTCTTAACCACTGGACAACCAGGGCAGTCCCAGGGGCTCTCCAGTTTTCAGAATCCCGGTCAGGATGTGGCCAGCTGCGCCTCCCGCCTTTCCACACCAGCCCTGATCTCCTTCTCCCTGCTCTCCTCTGCACCCTCTGCTTCCGCTCAGCAGGCCAGTCCTGATTCCCCAGGCCCACTGCTCAGGGGTCCACTGCTCTGGCCTCTCTGCCACCCAGATGCTCCTGCTGCCTCCCCAGGCCTGGATTACCTGTGACCTCTGGCTGCTCTGTCCCCAGAAGCTGGCTTCAGAAACTTCCCCAGATCTAGCGGCCCTCACCCCTGGCAATTCAATCTTGGTTAACTAAATACTGAGCTGAGTGGCCACATCTGTGTTATAGCCTTAACTCTTGTTCTGAGTCACAGGCCAGTTATTTGACCTCTCTCAGCTTCAGATTTTGTAAACAAAAGAGGATTCCTGGCTTTTAAGGTTTGTTTTGAGGATTAAATGAACTAATCTGCCATTTCCTCCAAATCAAATGTATTTTATGCTGTGTGGGTAGAAGACCTAAACAAATAGCAACAGAAACAAGTTTAAACAATGCTAAGTAAAATCAAACAGATTCCTTTGCAGGACTTATCAGAGCCTTTAAGATGTTCATAGACAGTAAGCAATATACAACATGACTCTAAGGACATACAGAAGGACTTTCTCAAATTGATTTGATCACAAAACCCCTAGCCTCTTTTGTTGTAGTTCATCTGATGGTCTAAGAGCCCCTCTGGACCTGCTGGGAGAATTCTGTCACTAGACCTCTCAGCCTGTGAAGGAGCTAGTGTTGTGGCCTCTCCAGGCAGCCCTGGAGGTCAGCCTCACTTGTGGTCTTTAGGGAAAGCACAGCTTTGGGGACCTGGGATAGGAGGGCTTGTAAGCCCTTCCTTTGAGAGCCACTGGCTCCTGCCTGAGGAGATGAGAGGCTGCTCCTCTCGGGTCCCTCACCCTTTCCCCAGTGACTGTCATTTCCACCTCACCACTTCACCCAATCTGTGTCCACCCTCCAGCCGTGCTAATTTGGCGGTCACCACTGACCTAGTTCGTCACCTACTCCAGCCTCTTCCTATTTATTCCCCAACTTGTAATTGAGAACAGCAACATAGCAGGCCTGGCATCTTCTATAAACCTAAAAGAAATTTGAAAAAGCATGTTTCCCCTTCATTCTCCAAGTTATCTAATGGTTTTCACCGTAATGTAAATTGTCACAAAGGTTAAATTTCTAATGTATTCTTAATAGTCCCATTAAAAATATATATTTATTTACTTGGCTGCACTGCGTCATGGTTACGGCACACAGGATCTTGGTTGTGGCACTCGGGCTCAGTTGCTCTGCGGCATGTGGGATCTTAGTTCCCTCACCAGGGATCAATCCTGTGTCCCCTGCAATGCAGGGCAGATTTCTAACCACTGGACCACCAGAGAAGTCCATGAAATAGTCCCATTTTAAAATAAAACAATTATTCTTTTTCATTCCAAAAGAGTTTTAAGAGTTGTTTTTAGAGAAGCTGCATCACTAAATCGAATGCTTTTTCTCCATTCCTGAATCTTCTTTCTCCAAGGCTGGCACCTTGGGCAAGATTCTGAGGGATGTGTTCAAAGCTCCCAGCCCACAGGAACTTGCCTTTAATCTTCCTAGAGGAACTTGTCCATTTTCCCAAGCCAGGCAGTGATAACAATTAAAAGGCACCATGGGGGGATGGGCTGGGGCTGGCTGGGGCTCTGTGTAGAGTTTCAACCTGAGGTATTTCAGGCTGCTTGTGTTAGGTCCTACTAATGAGCAGCTGACGAGCAACGGCAAGTGAGCAGGGTGGATCTGAATAAGTATATTATTCTTTTCCTGTATCCAGTGGCATCTAAATCCCAGAGAGTTAACATATAATGTCATCCATTTAAAAATACATAAGCAGGCTCTTTACAGTTTTACATAATTCCTTTTTCTCCTTGAATGCCTATTGTACTCCCCCACAGAATTTTATAGTACTATTTTTATTTATTTGGCCTTGTTGGGGTTTGGTTGTGGTGCACAGGCTCTTCCTTGTGACACGCAGCCTTCTCTAGTTGCAGAGAACTGAGGTGTGTAGGATGTTAGTTCCCCAACCAGGGATTGAACCCTCGTCCCCTGCATTGCAGGGTGGATTTCTAACCACTGGATGGCCAGGAAGTCCCTAATAAAATATTTTTATTCTCAGAAGTCTTTTACTGATCATAATGTTATTTGCTCCTGCAACAAAGATATTTGTGAAACAGAAATATGATTTTTTTTCTAGATTTAGTTACTGGAAGTACTCAGTATACCCCCCTTTTTTTTGGTTGTGCCTCATGGCTGGCAGGATCTTAGTTCTCCCACCGGGATTGAACCCCAGATCCCAGCCATGAAAGTGCCAAGTCCTAAACACTGGACTGCCAGGGAATTCCCTACATACTTTAACAGTTAATTACTAAATAAGAAAATTTTCTTTAGAAAATTTAGTTGAAGTTGTTGCTTCCCCCCTGTCAAAAAAGCTCATGCATTCATGGATAAACATTACTTATTGCTAGAATAAGACAAGATTCAACATCAATTGTTTTTTGTCATTCAATTTTTAAAAATTTTATTAGGGTATAGTTGATCCACAATGTTGTGCTATTAACATCAATGTCTATTTCTAATATTGATGAATGGAAACACTGAGAAGTTTTGTTCACATAAATAAGCAAATGGAAATGAAAAGTGATTTGTTACAGTAGGGACACCCAATTCTTTGAATTACTTCTGAATTAAATATCAAAAATGATGTAGTGGTCTGAATTAAAATCAAAAGTTACTGTTTAATGATCTTACATGACCCTCCTTACCCTCACAACAGCTTTTGTAAAAATAACAACAATAATAACTCCAGCTATTATATTGTATGACAATAATCACTGTAGTAACGTTTATTACTCCTAGCACCTCCTCAAAGACCCTCCCTGACCATCCTGTCTAAGGTGGGTCCCCCACCCTGCCAGCCTTTTATTTCTGCCTGAATCCTTTCTACCATCTGTACTTGTCTTGGTCATCTCTGCCCTTGTTGCAAGGCCAGGACTAGGGAGGCAGGGATGGTAAATCATGCAGGGTTGAATCCTGTCTTTATTTAAAGCTTTACTATTTTGCTTGTTGTGGATTTTTAATTTTATTTTTGGCTGTTCTGGGTCTCCCGCTGCCATGCTGGCTTTTCTCTGGTTGCGGTGGGTGGGCTTCTCACTGCAGTGGCTTCTCTTGTTGCAGAGCACAGGTTCTAGGATGTACAGGTTTCAGTGTCTGTGGCTTTCCTGGGCTCTGGAGCACAGGCTCGATAGTTGTGGAACGCGGGCTTGGCCATCCCATGGCATGTAGAATCTTCCTCAACCAGGGATCAGACCCATGTCTCCTGCATTGCAGGTGGATTCTTCACCACTGAGCCACTAGGGAAGCCCCATTGTGGATTCTTTTTCTGCATTAATTTATATCCTTGAAAAATCATACTAAAATATAATTTCCTTTTATGACTGAGTATAGTTGGCCATGTGGGTTCTGACCCCATGTATTAAAACAACCACAGATTGAAAATTTGGGGGAAAAACCCAGGAAGTTCCAAAAACAAAACTTGAATTTGCAGCCAATATGTATACAGTATTTACACTGTAATAGGTTTAAAAGTGATCTAGAGATGACCTAAAAGTATATATCCAAATACTATTCCATTTCATATAAGGAACTTGAGCATCTGTGGATTTTGATGAGTGTGGGGGTTCTGGAGCCCACCTTCCATGGGTACCAAGGGATAGCTATACTTTACATACAATATCTCACTTGCATTTTGCATCATCCTGTAAAGTAGGTACTAGTAATTTATAAATGAAGAAACTGAGGCATGGACAAGCTCACACAACCAAGAAATCGTGGTACCAGGCAGAACTGGCTATGTCACTTGTGGGACCCAGCACAAAAAGAGAAAATCAAGGCCTCTTGTTCAAAAATTTAATAATTTCAAGGCGGCAACAGCAGAGCTTTGAAGCAGGTATGGGGTCCCTGCATGACTACATAGTTTCATGCCCATAGATCCAGCCCTGGTTCCAGAAGCTGAACCCAGAATTCGACTCCAGAGCCCACAAGACTCTGTGCCTGGAGAAAGTAACAGTGATCACTATGATTTACTAAGCACCTGCTGTGTACATTGTATGAAATCTTAAAACCCTCACAATGACCCTGATGTAACAGGAGGCATTGTTACTCTCATTAAAATATGTATATTTATTTATTCACTCATTTTCGGTTGTGCTGGGTCTTAGTTGCAGCAGCATGTGGGATCTAGTTCCCTGGCCAGGGATCAAACCCAGGTCCCCTGCACTGGGAACATGGAGTCTCGCCCCATGGACTGCCAGGGAAGTGCCTGCTACTTTTGTTTTTAAGGGTGAGGAAATCAATCTTTAGGGAAGTTGAGTTACCACCCAGGGATCATTATCCAGCAGAGGCTATATCTGAACACAGGACCAAGCCTGGAGCCTGAGCCCTCATATCACACAGCTTCTTTCGATAAGGACTGCCAAGGGAGGGACTAAAATGGGGCTGGGCATGATCTCTTAGGAAACTTGACCAAGGGCCCTGTCACTGGAGGTCCAGCCGCTGCTTCCCTCGGGACCAGAAGGCATCCCAGGTCTGCAGATATTTCCAGAGGGGCTTCTGCTTCCATGGAGATGGCTGCAGGTAAGCACCTCTTCTTTTTCTTTTTATTTAGTTAGTTATTTGGCTGTGCTAGGTCTTAATTGTGGCACGCAGGATATCTAATCTTCATTGGGTCATGCAGGCTCTTTAGTTGCAGCACGTAGGCTCCAGTTCCCTGACCAGGGATCGAACTTGGGGCCCCCTGCCTTGGAAGCATGAAGTCTTAGCCACTGGACCATGAGTGAAGTTGCCGGCACCTCTTCTCCTCCAGTGGGGAGCAGGCTGGGGGACTCAGGAGGAACAATCCCCTTATGGACCATGCATCTTCCCAGAGCCTGCTGTACCCTCTAAGCTCCAGGTTCTGGGCAGAGCTGGCTCTGAGCCCCTGCAGGGCAAGCCCTGTCTTCTCACACGTCTCTTCCCCAACCTCCTAACAGCTACCAGCACCTGCCGTCTCCCCATCACCTCGAGTGGGGCCGCCGCCGTTCAGAGCCCCACATCACCCTGCCAGGGCCCTGGCTGAGGCTGACTCGCAGGGGGCTCTGAGCCCTCCCTACCTGCCCTCTGCGGCCATCAGCTGGGGCTGCATAGGGGCCAGCCCGGACATGGAGCTTGGCCTGGAGGGGCTGTTCAGCAAGGCTGAGGATGCTGGTGGCTGCTCCCGGGAGTCCCTGTCACTGTCACGTGAGTCATCGGGGGCACTGCAGGTGGGCACAAGTAGGCTCTGAGGCCAGGGTCCCTGCTCTGTGTCCAAGCAAGGCTGCTGTTGCCTCCCACCAATCTCCATCCTTGAGACTCCAGCCATTGGGAAACTTCCCTCCAGCTCTGTTGCTCTCTGTTCTAGAAGCAGAGTACCATGGTGCCTGTGGTGTGAAACCATCTAATTTTGGATGCTGGCTCCACCGCTTTGGAACTGTGTGACCTTGCACAAGCCACTTAACCTCCCTGGGCCTCGACTGCCTCATCTGCAAAGTGAAGGGAAGTCGCTCAGTCGTGTCCACCTCTTTGCGACCCCGTGGACTGTAGCCTACCAGGCTCCTCTGTCCATGGGATTTTCCAGGCAAGAGTACTGGAGTGGGGTGCCATTTCCTTCCCAGCATCTGCAAAAAGGCACTGATATTATTCCCTACCTCTCAGGGCTGTGACAAATTCGTGCATGTGGTATGCTTAGCCCAGTACCTGGCACAGAGTAAACACTAAATGTTAGGGGCTACTTTTTAAATTATTGCTTTAGTTCAATGCTGTTCAATAGAAATATATAATTTTTGAATCACTTTTATTGAGATATAATTCACAAACCAAAAATTTCACCAATTTAGAGTGTACAGTTTAACGTAGTACAGTATGTTCAGAGTTGTATAAATAGCACTGTTTTAAAAATTAACTTTTACTGGAGTCTATTGATTTATGGTGTTCGTTTCTTCTGTACAACCATCAGTTACATATATACATATCTCCATGATTTTTAGATTCTTTTCCCATATAGGTCATTTCAGAGTATCGAGTAGAGTTCCGTATGCTATACAGTAGGTTCTTATTAGTAGCACTATTTAATTTCAGAAGATGTTCATTATCTCAAAAGAAATCCATTAGCCATCACTCTCCATCCACAACCCTTCCCAGCCACTGGCAACCACTACTCTATTTTCAGTCTCTAAGGATTTACGTATTCTGGACATTTCATTTCACATTCTATGGCTGTTTTGTGTCTGGTTTCTTTTATTTAGTATATAATATTTCTAGGTTCATCCAGGTTGTAGCATATGGAAGTATTTCATTCCTCCCCTTTTTTTCACGCAACAGTACATTTAATCTTTACTATACCCCGTGTAATAAGAACAGTTGTTTAGTCACGTCTGACTCTTTTTGCGACCCTAGGGACTGAAGTCTGGCAGGCTCCTCTGTCCATGTGATTTCCCAGGCAAGGATACTGGAGTGGATTGACACTTCATTCCCTTTTATGGCCAAATAATATCCCATTGTATGGATATAAACCACATTTGTTTTATTCATTCACCAATTGATGGATACTTGGGTGGTTTTTGCTTTTGGCTATTATAAATAATGTTGCTATGACATAACAATAATGTTATGTACAAGTTTTTATGCAGATGTATCTTTTCATTTCTCTTGGGTATATACTGGATCATATGTTAACCCTATGTTTAATATTTTGAGGAACCACCAAACTGTTTTCCAAAGTGGTTGCACCATTTTACAATTCACATATGTAATTAAAAATTTTCTAGTAGCCTCATTTTTTTAAAAAGTAAAAAGCAATGGGTGAAATTAATTTAAATATTTTAACCCAATATATCAAAAATTATATATCCAGTGTCATTTCTGGGCTTCCCTGGTGGCTCAGAGGTTAAAGCGTCTGCCTCCAATGCGGGAGACCCAGGTTCGATACCTGGGTTGGGAAGATCCCCTGGAGAAGGAAATGGCAGTCCACTCCAGTATTCTTGCCTGGAGAATCCCATGGATGGAGAAGCCTAGTAGGTTACTGTCCATGGGGTCGCAAAGAGTCGGACACGACTGAGCAACTTCACCTCACCTCAATATCGTTTCTATATGTAATCAAGATAAAATTATTAGTAAAACATTTTAGACTCTTTGGGGTATTAAGCTGCAATATCTCGTGTGTATTTCACCCTTGCAACACATCTGAGTTCAGACTGGCTCCATTCCAAGTATTTGATAGCCACACATGGCAGGTGGCTGTCGTAGTCCATTGTGTTGAACTCCTTGAGACCCCGTGGACTATA
Organism: Nanger dama; assembly: GCA_917880005.1. Classification (NCBI taxonomy): domain Eukaryota; kingdom Metazoa; phylum Chordata; class Mammalia; order Artiodactyla; family Bovidae; genus Nanger; species Nanger dama. The sequence goes on from CAKJTW010000033.1 coordinate 9,645,813, forward strand.
GCTGGCCAGACTTCTCTGTCCACTGAATTCTCCAGGCAAGAATACTGGAGTGGGTTGTTATTTCCTCCTTTAGAGGATCTTCCCCACCCAGGGATGGAACCAGGGTCTCTTGCATTGCAGGCCGATTCTTTACCCTCTGAGCCACCAGGAAAGCCCAATGAATGGCACGGGTCCAAACAGTTTTGTTAGAGAACAGACTCTGAGCTACTGGGCAAAAGAACTTCATGCGCCCACAGGGCCTTGCATGCAGCAAACGCTCAGCCGATGCCACATGAATGAGGAAATGAATGAATGGGTCCAGTTTTTCCCCAACAGCTGCTGATGGTGATCACTACTTCCTGAAGCCTCCACTTCAGTCAGATCCTGTCTGGGAGTTTCTGGCCCCGTTTCAGAGCTTTGACCTTGAGGTGCAGCAGGTAGTGGAGGGCGATGAGGGGAGGACGCCATGCTGGACCTCTGGGATGCCCAGACCTGCTGGAGGAGGGCTCTGTGGTCCTGGGGCTGTATTTGGGGTAGCAACGTGTGTGTGTGTGTGTGTGTGTGTGTGTGTTGGCAGAGCGGGGTCGGGGGATGTGCTCTGACCCTGCCTGTGGCTGCAGAGAGTGCAGGACAGTCAGGATGTCGTGTGTGGCATCTGCATGGACAAGGTGTGGGACAAGCCGGAGGCTGAGCGGCTCTTCGGCATCCTGCCCAGCTGCCTGGGCTGCCTGCACGCCTGGAGGAAGAGCCAAGGGGACTTCCCACCCGGTGTCATCAAGTAAGTGTCTTGGAGAAGCCAGCTGGGAGTGGGGAAAGGCCCCCAGGAGGGGTGGGCTTGTCACTACTCCTCTTTCACCTTCCACTCTCCTCCCCTCACACACACCTCCCAGGGCCTGTCCCCAGTGCTGGGTCCATTCCAGCTACATCATTCCCTGCCGATTCTGGATGAGCAAGGGGCCTGAGAAGGAGCAACTCATCAGGAACTTCAAGGCTTGGACCAGGTAAAACTGACTGGGGGAACGTGACACAGGTTAGGGAGGAAGCAGAGCAACACTTGATCCATTCCCTCCCCCGGGGTTCCCAGCATGGAGTCCCCCCCTCCCAGTCCTGGGAACACAGAGTGTCGGAGATGGCAGGCGAGAGTGTGAGCTCTTTCCACTATTTCAGAAAGCCAGATGGGTAACCAGAGTGACTGAGACAGTCAAGGCCAAGTTCCTCCTCTAGCCTGGCTCAGGATCCATGCAAGGTCTCTCAGCACGATGAGAAACCTGGCTTGGCTTTTATTTCTAGTTTTCTTTTTTAAGCAGTAAAGAATGGGATTTCGCTGGCAGCCCAGTGGTTAGGACTTAGTTCTCACTGCTTGGGCCTGGGATTCTTTCCCCAGTAGGGGAACTAAGATCCCCAAGCCACGCAGTGTGGCCAAACAAAAGAAGACATTTAAATCAGGAAAGTAAATTGATATGAATGCCTTTTGTTTCTTACATAATTTTTGAAAACATGGGGTTTCTGAAGACACTGAAATGCAACCCTTGGAGACAGGGTAAAGTTGAGTAGGTTTTCATCTCTTGGGGAGGGTAGGCTTTTATTTAAAAGCTAGAATTAGTTATAAGTCCAAGTTCTTAATTCTACCTTCCCAAAGGGTTTATTACACTTGATGTATGCAAAGTATATCTGGATAGAGGGAGGGATAAAAAGACCTAGTCTCTACCTGAATTTTGTCTGTGAACTCTAATAACTGCCTCAACAGTTACTGAGAACAAACCTAGGCAGAGTCTCACAGAGGGGGAGATGTTTGAGCTGGGGGATGGAGGAGGAGTAAGGAGGAAGAGAAAATGGAAGCACTCAGGCAGAGGGAGGATGAAGTGGGGAAATCCTGGCGGCTAGATACCAGATGGGAGTGGTCAGAAGTCATGGGGGCCAGAGGGAGTGCCCGGGCCCAGGTACGATAGAAGACAACATCGTGGAGGGCTCGTTGCGTGCGACAGACATTGCAGGTCACAGGCACTGTGAAGCGGGGCTCTCATTCTCCGCACGTTGCAGATGAAACTGAGGAAAGGCCTACGGGGTTAAGTGAGGAAGCGACGCTTGAACCCAGTCATTCTGGCTCCTAGCGCGGACTGGAAAGAATGCTGGGGAGGACACTGATGTGAGATAAGAAGGGAAACGGTGAGATGATGAACGCTTCCAGCACAGGCAGCCACAGGACTGGTGTCACAGGAGACCCAGTGAGAGAGCCTAATGGAGAATTTGGTCACATTGAGTGGGGGCTTTTTATCTTTTGGTCATGCAGCAAGGCATTTGGGATCTTATTTCCCCAACCAGGGGTTGAACCTATCCCCCCTCCATTGGAAGCACAAAGTCTTACCCACTGGGCCACCAGGGAAGTCCCATGGCTGAGCTGGCGGCTTTTGATCACTTTTGATCACTGTCTTGATGGACGGGTCCCTAATGCAAGCTTTGGTCAAATGGTAAGAAGAGGAAGAGAGGCAGTGCTTTAGAGGGACTCCCCGGCTCGCAGCTTGGTGGCCAAAGGGATCCTGCATTCTTGCTGGGACTGCAGGAAGTGGGAAAGACTCAACTGCACTGGTGTCAAGCAGAGAGTTGATGATACAGGAAAAAGGCTAAAAATAAAGCGCTTTATCTTTTGCTCCCTCTCATCCATCTTTCTGTGCAAGAAAATGCTGTTCCTACTTAAGCAGATCACAAGTTGCCCGCAAACCCCTCCCGTATCTGACCTTTCACAGAGTGAAATTTGAAATCTCAGAAGTGGGAAACTTCTTAATCAAATTTCATTAGCTAGCAATGACCAAATCATAAGGAAATGGCAACTCACTCCAGGACTCTTGCCTGGAAAACCCCATGGACAAAGGAGCCTGGAGGGCTACAGCCCATGGGGTCGCTAAGAGTAAGACCAAGCAACTTCACTTTACTTTACTTAAGATCACCCTTCAGAAGACAGCCTTGTTCTAAACTAGTTACAGAGAAACATTGTCGGATTATCTGTTCTCCCTCCTTAGGTGGTTTTATTGAAACTTAGTTCAAAGAAGGAAAGGAGATTCCCAGAGTCACTGCTGTTTGAAATAGACTCTGGGAATTAAGAGAAAGGTACCACTTAAGACTTGGAGAATTTTGAGCATTACCTTACTAGCGTGTGAGATGAGTGCAATTGTGCGGTTTGAGCATTCTTTGGCATTGCCTTTCTTTGGGACTGGAATGAAAACTGACCTTTTCCAGTCCTGTGGCCACTGCTGAGTTTTCCAAATTTGCTGGCATATTGAGTGCAGCACTGTCACAGCATCATCTTTCAGGATTTGAAATAGCTCCACTGGAATTCCATCACCTCCACTAGCTTTGTTCCTAATGATGCTTTCTAAGGCCCACTTGACTTCACATTCCAGGATGTCTGGCTCTAGGTGAGTGATCACACCATCGTGATTATCTGGGTCGTGAAGATCTTTTTGTACAGTTCTTCTGTGTATTCTTGCCACCTCTTCTTAATATCTTCTGCTTCTGTTAGGTCCATACCATTTCTGTCTTTATCGAGCCCATCTTTGCAAGAAATGTTCCCTTGGTATCTCTAATTTTCTTGAAGAGATCTCTAGTCTTTCCCATTCTGTTCTTTTCCTCCATTTCTTTGCATTGATCACTGAGGAAGGCTTTCTTATCTCTCTTTGCTATTCTTTGGAATTCTGCATTCAAATGGGAATATCTTTCCTTTTCTCCTTTGCTTTTCGCTTCTCTTCTTTACACAGCTATTTGTAAGGCCTTCTCAGCCAGCCATTTTGCTTTTTGCGTTTCTTTTCCATGGGGATGGCCTTGATCCTTGTCTCCTATACAATGTCACGAACCTCCATCCACAGTTCATCAGGCACTCTGTCTATCAGATCTAGTCCCTTAAATCTATTTCTCACTTCCACTGTATAATCATAAGGGATTTGATTTAGGTCATACCTGAATGGTCTAGTAGTTTTCCCTACTTTCTTCAATTTAAGTCTGAATTTGGCAATAAGGAATTCATGATCTGAGTCACAGTCAGCTCCCCGGTCTTGTTTTTGTTGACTGTATAGAGCTTCTCCATCTTTGGCTGCAAAGAATATAATCAGTCTGATTTTGGTGTTGACCATCTGGTGATGTCCATGTATAGAGTCTTCCCTTGTTTTGTTGGAAGAGGGTGTTTGCTATGACCAGTGCGTTCTCTTGGCAAAACTCTATTAGCCTTTGCCGTGCTTCATTCCATATTCCAAGGCCAAATTTGCCTGTTACTCCAGGTGTTTCTTGACTTCCTACTTTTGCATTCCAGTCCCCTATAATGAAAAGGACATCTCACATGCTAGTAAAGTAATGCTCAAAATTCTCCAAGCCAGGCTTCAGCAATACGTGAACCGTGAACTTCCAGATGTTCAAGCTGGTTTTAGAAAAGGCAGAGGAACCAGAGATAAAATTGCCAACATCCACTGGATCTTTGAAAAAGCAAGAGAATTCCAGAAAAACATCTATTTCTGCTTTATTGACTATGCCAAAGCCTTTGACTGTGTGGATCACAATAAACTGTGGAAAATTCTTCAAGAGATGGGAATACCAGACCACCTGATCTGCCTCTTGAGAAACCTATATGCAGGTCAGGAAGCAACAGTTAGAACTGGACATGGAACAACAGACTGGTTCCAAATAGGAAAAGGAGTACGTCAAGGCTGTATATTGTCACCCTGCTTATTTAACTTATATGCAGAGTACATCGCGAGAAATGCTGGGCTGGAAGAAGCATAAGCTGGAATCAAGACTGCCGGGAGAAATATCAATAACTTCAGATATGCAGATGACACCACCCTTGTGGCAGAAAGTGAAGAGGAACTAAAAAGCCTCTTGATGAAAGTGAAAGAAGAGAGTGTAAAAGTTGGCTTAAAGCTCAACATTCAGAAAACGAAGATCATGGCATCTGGTCCCATCACTTCGTGGGAGATAGATGGGGAAACAGTGTCAGACTTTATATTTTGGGGCTCCAAAATCACTGCAGATGGTGATTGCAGCCATGAAATTAAAAGCTGCTTACTCCTTGGAAGGAAAGTTATGACCAACCTAGATAGCATATTCAAAAGCAGAGACATTACCTTGCCAACAAAGGTCCATCTAGTCAAGGCTATGGTTTTGCCAGTAGTCATGTATGGATGTGAGAGTTGGACTGTGAAGAAAGCTGAGCACTGAAATGATGCTTTTGAACTGTGGTGTTGGAGAAGACTCTTGAGAGTCCCTTGGACTGCAAGGAGGTCCAACCAGTCCATCCTAAAGGAGATCAGTCCTGGGTGTTCATTGGAAGGACTGATGCTGAAGCTGAAGCTCCAGTACTTTGGCCACCTCATGCGAAGAGTTGACTCCTTGGAAAAGACTTTGATGATAGGAGGGATTGGGGGCAGGAGAAGGGGACGACAGAGGATGAGATGGCTGGATGGCATCACCAACTCAATGGACATGAGTTTGAGTAAACTCCAGGAGTTGGTGATGGACAGGGAGGCCTGGCGTGCTGTTATTCAGGGGGTCGCAAAGAGTCGGACATGACTGAGCAACTGAACTGAACGACCACTTAAGATACTTTACTGCCATCTGCTGGGAAATAACTGTCATTAACATCTACACTTGACTATGATGCTAGTTGTTCAGTCGCTCAGTCCAGTGACTAAGTTGTGTCTGATTCTTTGCAACGCCATGGACTGCAGCACGCCAGTCTTCCCCGTCGTTCACCATCTCCTGTACTTTGCTCAAGCTCATGTCCATTGAGTCGAGGATGCCATCCAACCCCTCATCCTCTGATGCCTGCTTCTCCTCCTGCCCTTAATCTTTCCCAGCATCAGGATATTTTCCAATGAGTTGGCTCTTCACATCAGGTGGCCGGAGTATTGGAGCTTCAGCTTCAGCATGAGTCCTTCCAATGAATATTCAGGGTTGATTTCCTTTAGGATCATGCCAGAGGTGCCAGCATGGATGTGGCATCCTTGTGCTGTGTACAGCCTACCCAAGCTTACATGTTGGCCCTTGTTCCTGGGGCAACTGGGCTTGAAGGTGATGGTCTTCTCTCCTGCCCTCTCATAGCCAGATTCAATGCCGGTTCTTCGTGCGGGGGAATGGCCACTGCCCTTTCAAATCTGACTGCATTTACCTGCACCAGCTCCCAGATGAGGCCCCAAGTTTTGATCCTCTCTGGCCTGAGAGTATGCAGCTGGCCTCTGTGAGTGAGGTGGTAATAGCAGGGATATGGAGGTTGGGAAGGCTGCTAGTTATGCTTTATAATAAATGTCTGTTAATTGTAAAACCTACATATGATATCTATGACATTGATGGTGCCTGTGTGGATGTGGTACTTTTGTGCTATGTACAACCTCCCCAACCTATGTGTCTACCTTGATTCTCTGGTACCGGGCACAACTAGAACTGAAGCTGATGGGTTTTCTCTTATTTCTCCCAGATGGTGGGCACACCAGTGTTCCTAGGGGGTACCGAGCCAGAAGAGGAAGTGCTCTTCATGGACTATGCCCTGGGCATGGCTTTCTGGGGTTCAGAACTCCTCCTGGACCCCAATAGTTCTTACCACTGCCTGCCATAACCAGGATCAACGTGTGGGGGATGGGACTGAGGGGCAGGGGTTGCCAGGTGGTAGTATTTCTTCTTTGGGGCTTGGTAAGGGACGAAAGTAGCAAGCCCTCTACCCTCATGAACTGTAGCAGTGACACAGCTGGGGGACGTAGGGAGGGGGTAGGGTTCTCAGTGTCTTGGCAGGGACTTGGTTTTTAACTTTGTTCTTTTGTAAAAGGATTCTGAAGGAAACCAATAAAATGTACCTAAACCATCACTGCTGGTGTCTGAAGAGTCTGCTTATACCCCAGGCATGCCCCAATCCCAACCAAGGGGTTGCTTCTGCACTTAATCTGTCGCAGTATCATTTGTGACTTGGCTTTTGGAAAACTTCACTTTATACCCATAAAAGAATGAGATAAGAAAGGGCAAATAACAACATAAGTATTACAAAGAAGAGTGATGTCAGGGATCCCCTGAAAGGATCTTGAGTATTCCTTCAGCGATCTTGAACCACACTTTTAGAGAACACTTTTTAAGAACTTTTCTCCTTCATCTCCTTCCCATTGGCTAGAATGCAGACCTTGAAGGGCAAGAGCTAGAGCCACTACAAAGTAAAGCTTTCTTGTTTGTTGAGGGTGGGCAAGGCATTGAAGGTTGTTTAGCATTCTTGGCCCTGCCCACTACTTATCCGGGCCTCCCCCAACTCTTTGGCCCCAACATCGTTAGAAGACCAAAAACATCTCCTATGAAGTTAGCACTGAGCCTGAGAGAGAGGTTCCTGGAAGAAATTTCTTTCCTACTATTTTGGCCTTTGCAAGGCAGGCACTATCTAAGAAATCCTCCTTGCTCCTTTCCAGTGTTGTTCAGTCGCTTCAGTTGTGTCCAGCTCTTTGTGCTCCCATGCATTGTAGCTCTCCAGGCTCTTCTGTCTATGAGATTTCCCAGGCACGAGTACTGGAGTGGGTTGCCATTTCCTCCTCCAGTGGATATTTCCAGACACTTGGCAGGTGGATTCTTTACCACTGAGTCACCTGGGAAGTCCAGTCCTATCCAATAGCTCCCTTGAAATCATTTTGGAAAAAATTATAAAACTGACTCTAATGGAAATCAGATCCAGCTCAAAATATGCCTATGGCTTCCCATACTATTCAGAGTAAAAGACAAGTTTCCCTCTGGGACCTCCCAGCCTCACAAAATCTGGTCTGGTTATCTTTCTAATCTCATCTAGTTTTCTCCAGCAGGTGCACTCAGCTCCAGCCAGGCTTCTGCTCAAAGCCTAACCATAACCTTCTTCCCAGAATGGTCTCCTCATAGACCTCTACCTGGGTTACTTCCTTATCTTCTTTAGGTTCAGCTTGCCTGACCACCTATTTAAAACTACCTCACTCTATCTCTGTTCCCTTCTATCACAAACAGTCATTCTATTGTTTACTTATTCAGTTGTCTGTTTCCTCACTTGAGCGTCAGCAACTATAAGGGCAAGGATCTTTATTTTATTCCCTGTATCCTTATCTCTAGGTGCTCAGTAAAAGGCTTATTGATCGAATGGATGTATGCATGGCAGCAGAAGCTGGGAAGACAGAAATACAAGCTGGCACCCAAAGGAGGCTTTATGGGGGTCCTGTGGGGCTCTTCTCCCCCTCTGCCTTTATTTCCATCCTCTGCTATGATCCCTCGCTTCACGGGAAGACTTGCTTCCTCCAGCAGATTTCCCTAAGCTGAAACACTGGGAAATGGAGGCTCTCTTGATCCTTTGTAAACAAGCAGAGCAAGGCCACTTCTTGATCTGAGAGGAAGATTACAGTAGCAAGGCTTTTGCTATATAGATAACATTAGATTTTACTGTAACTCCTATTCTATGGTGTACTTATACATCAAATATTTCTGGAGATGGCTGAAACTCAAATGATGGCAGCTGATGGCCTGTGTAAGAGGTGACGTTACGGTGTTTTATTATCAAATCCTATGCCAAAGCCCAAGATCTACAAGCAACATGGGCGTCAGTTTAAATTAAATAGGCTCCAGAAGTATTGAATACAACCAACCCTGATATCCGTTTTGAACCTCCGCTTTCATCGCTTACCTGAATGAAGGTAAGGACCTGCTCCTCCATCAAGCCCTGTCCCACCCAATCTCTTGTATGACCCCGCCCACAAGCCTATTTCTTTGTGGCCCCGCCCCAACTCTGGCCCCGCCCCATCAGCAGACCGGCAGTCGGCCTTTGCCCCCTCCCCCTGCTCGGTTCCTGCTTCCGGCCCGGCGTATCCCGGTCCCGCCCCTTCCGGCTTTCCCCCGCGCCCCGCCCCTAGCCGTACCTCTCTCTTCTTTCCTTTGCTGACCGCTCGAGTCCTGCGCCCTGGCCGGGTGTCTACCTGCGCTGAGGATGGAACTTGGCTGGAGCGGCGCTGTCCTCAGCCTCCCTTTCTCCAGGCCCCGGAGCTGAGGCCCGAAGCCGCAGCGCGGGGAGGTGCGACTCCCTGATCCCGGGCATGGAGGCCTTGGAGGCTGAGCCAGCTCGGGCTGAGGACGCAGAGCCAGCGGAGCCCTGGGCTCGGCTGGAGGCCCCCGGCCGCCTCCTGCTGCAGGTGCTGCAGGCCGGGCCCGACGGGGCGCGGCGCGGTCTGGGGGTGCTGCGGACACTGAGCGGCCGCGGCGGGGAGCCCTTTGCCTGGGGCGGCGTCCTCGAGGCACTGTGCCGGGAGGAGCCCGTCGTGGAGGGCCCGGACTGTCGCCTGGAGCTGTAAGTCGTCCGCCCGCGTTCCTCCGGCCCTGTTGGTGCCCTCATCCTCTAGGGTCGTGTGAAGCAGGAGCTGGCGCTACCCGCTGCTCTAGATGTGTTTTTAACCACCACCCCCCCACACACACACACAAATAAAAGGTTTCTTTCCTGCCTCTCATAGCCCAAGTGCCTGTGTGTGATGACAAATAGCAGAGTCACGTACTGAGGTGCGGGAAGCGTTAAGGGTGGTGACCCTGTGAGTTGCGGGGACTGCCGAGGGGAGCACAGGGCTGCAGACTAAGCATTACTCGGCGTTCTGGAGTATCATTTTTACATAAAATTTCAGAAAGGACTTTTTTTTTTCTTGTTTACATAAAACAGGTATGGATCTATTACAGGGTTCAGTTCAGTCACAGTTGGTCCAACTCTTTGCGACCCCATGGTCTGCATCATGCAAGGCCTCCCTGTCCATCACCAACTCCCGGAGTTCACTCAAACTCATGTCCATTGAGTTGGTGATGCTATCCAACCATCTCATTCTCTGTCATCCCCTTCTCCCGCCTTCAATCTTTCCCAACATCAGGGTCTTTTCAAATGAGTCAGCTCTTCACATCAGGTGGCCAAAGTATTGGAGTTTCAGCTTCAGCATCAGTCCTTCCAGTGAATGTTCAGGACCGATTTCCTTTAGGATTGACTGGTTGGATCTACCTGTAGTCCAAGGAACTCTCAAAAGTCTTCTCCAACACCACAGTTCAAAAGCATCAATTCTTCAGCTCTCAGATTTCTTTATAGTCCAGCTCTCACATCCATACATAACTTCTGGAAAAAACCATAGCTTTGACTAAACGGACTTTTGTTGGCAAAGTAATATCTCTGCTTTTTAATATGCTGTCTAGGTTGGTCATAGCTTTTCTTCCAAGGAGCAAGCATCTTAATTTCATGGCTGCAATCACCATCTGCAGTGATTTTGGAGCCCAAGAAAATAAATTCTGTCACTGTTTCCATTGTTTCCCCATCTATTTGCCATGAAGTGATAGATTACAGGGTAGGTTCCAGTTTCTGAGCTGAAATAGATGTCAGAGAGCAGGGCCTAGTGTAGTGTAGACTAGATGCTCACTTGTTGAGTGATTTCCATGTTGTCTCCACTTATACCCACACTGACCCTCAGGTGCTGCCTTCCAGCGCTCCCCACCCGCTTCTGTCTGGCGCCATGTAGCCTCTAACTCTAGCCAGCCTGCTCTGTGCTCCTTTCAGCGAGATGCTCCTAATGGTGCCCTCCCTCTGCCACCTAGGAAACCACTGCTGCTGCTATTGCCCCCGTTATGCCGGACAAACCTGATGTCCCTGCTCATGGCTGTTTGGCCATCGCTGCCCGAAAGCAGGCTCCTCCCTGTGCTGCAGGTTGCAAGGCAGGATCCAAGCCCTGACCCTGATCCCTGGCTCCGGGCCCTTGGAGAATTTCTGCAAAGGGATCTGAGTGCTGGTGTTTCCACTGATGGAGCATCCCCACTGTCTGAAAGGTGCCAGAGACAGCTCCAAGGCCTGTGTAGGCGGCTGGGCCAAGGGGGCAGGAAGTTGAAGTTGCCCCCGGTTCCAGATTCTGAAGGAGAAGGGCAGGAGGAAGACAAGGACTCCCAGCAGCCTGGGAAACGCAGGAAGGAGCCAGAGGAAGAGCCTGTCAGTCCTGAGGGGGAGAGGGCCCCCAAAAGGCTCCGGTGTTTGGAAAAGGAAGAAGATGAAGAAGGTCATGAGGGGAAGAGACCTGAACATGAATCTTCGGAATCCCTGGCTGATGGAGGAGGTGCATCATCCATTACAAACCAGCCTATCATGGGACCTGAGCCCAGTGAGGCTGGTCAGAGTCTGAAGGATGCTAAGGGCCTACCTGAGAGTTTGGAGTTGCCCAAAGTTATCCAGGTACTAGGGTGAGGCTGCTGCTTTAGAGTGATCTTTTGGAGTGGAGGGTTCATACAGGGCAAAAGCTGGTTGGGACACTGTCCCCTGTGGAATGACTGTAGTCTGTGGAGCAAGGGGAAGGAGTAGGGGTTGAGGGAATGTAGTTTCTGCTCCACAAGCTTCTGAGAAGAGGGTAGGGAAGGGAGGGACTGGAGGAGGGAACCCTTGACCTAATGATCAGTATTGTGAGGTCAGGGGTACCGAGGAAGAGGAAAGGCTCTAGAGCTACCCCTGCCGCCCCATCTTATGGGAAATGGGGGAGTCGTCCCAGCATCCAGCTTGACCTCCCAGCCCAGGGCCTGGTCTAGCCCCATCAGGATGGATGCAAAGAAGACAAGTTTGTTCAGTTGGATTTACATGGGCCCTTGTCTAGTTTGAGTTCTGAAGCACTTTGTAAAGTTTAGACTTCATGTTCTGGCTCTCTTGAGTCATCTTTGCCCACTAGCACCCACTGATCGGGTGCCTTCTCTCAGAGGGGGCTGGGACCCGGCTGGGGCCATGGCCATGACTGGGGGCCATGCTGCATGGGTAGGGGCTTGGCAGTGACCGGGCTGTCCTCTGCAGGACCAGGTTCCCAGGCTGCAGCAGCTGCTCAAGACCCTCGGGAAGGTGACTTGCCCTACCCTGCTCCCCACAGCCCTTCTTCCACCCTTTCCTGGACCCCAGTGGTGCCCAGGGAAGCCCCAGGGCGGCGAGGCACAGCTGTTCGGTGGGGGTGGGGGTGGGAAGTGAAGGTCTCACCATCCGTGTGAAGGCTTTTCTTGGCCCACATATGTTGTTCTAACCTCTGGCAAGTGGTTCTTATCCTCCAGTAGCACCTGCTGGGGTCCTCACCCACCCACTCTGCCAATTGACTTGTCACTGAGGGCTCTGCCAGCCCTAATATGGCATTCGCCTTCTCAGGGGTTGGAAGGACTGGAGGGCACCCCACCGGTCGAGCTGCAGCTTCTCCAGGAGTGCAGTCCTGGCCAGGTGAGTCCAGAAAGCCTGGCTAGCCCCAAGGACACGGTCCCTGTCTCCACTTAAATTTCTATTCCCCTGCCTCATATGGGAATTTGGGGAGGGGATTTGGTTGGGTTTTTGTTCTCAAGGGCAGGGGTCACCCGCAGTGGTTTCTTTTAGCCCTTGGTTCCCATAGGGGCGGCTTTCCCGTCTTACCTTACCCTGGGGTGTCCTGGCCCTGCCCATTCTGCCTGGTGGGCCTGACAGTTCAGCCAAGACAGGCTGAGTGTCCCGGGACCCTCCCCCGTCCTTGGCAGGTGGACCTGCTGTGCGCCCAGCTGCAGCTCCCGCAGCTCCTAGACACGGGTCTCCTCCAGCTCTGCACCTGGCTGCTGGCCCTGTCACCAGACCTCAGCCTGGGCAATGCCACTGTGCTGACCAGGAGCCTCTTCCTTGGACGGGTAGGTGCTCTGGGATACACATGAAGGGTCTGGGACTGGTGGGGCAGTGGGGAGAGAGTCTGAGCCCTCAGCCAGAGGGTTCCCAGGCTTGCACACGTCTGGCCTGTCCCGGGTTCTGGGGGCAAGGGAAGGGCATAGACCCCTAGGCCATCTACCTACGGGACATCTAACTCATTCATCCCTCTGGGCCCCAGATTCTTACAGAAGCTGAAGGGATATGGGAGCTGGGGAAGGGAGCTATGTGTCCTTTCCAATGGGTGAATCCGTGTGGGTCCTGGATAAAAGAACTTCTTGGTCACTATAATATATGTGTTTGTGTTTAGTTGCTCAGTCTTGTCTGACTCTTTGTGACCCCATGGACTGTAGCCCACCAGGCTCCTTTGTCCATGGGATTTTCCAGGCAAGAATACTGGAGTGGGTTGCCATTTCCTTCCCCAGGGGATCTTCCTGACCCAGGGATAGAATCTGCAGCTCCTCCTGCCGTGTCTCCTGCATTGCAGGCAGATTCTTTAACCGCTGAGCCACTGGGGAAGCCTGGTGTAATGTACAAGCTTCTGAAATGAGTCTGATAAACATTTGTTGGAGGGAAGAAGCAATTAATATTTTCCTCCCTGTTGGCTGTAGATTCTCTCCCTGACTTCCTCAGCCTCTCGCCTGCTCACGACTGCCCTGACCTCCTTCTGTACCAAGTATCCCTATGCTGTCTGCAGAGCCCTCCTTGGCCCTCTGCTCCAAGCCCCAGGAATAGGTAATTTTAGAACAGGCCCCAGGCCTGGTAGATCTGCTCTCTCTCTTCCCAGCACCCTTCAACTCCCCTGGGTGGTCCTGGCAGGAATTGGGTATTCAAGGAGTAAAGATACCAATTGCTTCCCTGACGCTGCCCCCTGTAATGAGCTGGGCATTTTGTTCCCTGCCAACCCCCTCCTCTCCTGCCATTTTCCCTTAGACTTCTCTTATCTGCTGTCGCCCACCCAGGTCCAGCTCAAATAGAGTTACTGTGTTGCCTTACAAAGGACAAGGCCCTGGAGCCAGACGTGCAGGTTCTAATGCTGGGGTAAGTGACAGGCACCCCTGCTGGCGCCACCCACACCTCCTCCCCCTGGCCAAGCTGCTCTTGGCATTCTGGAATTGGAGTTGACTGGGCACCAGGCCCTGTGCCCAAAAGTGCCTGAAATACAGGCAGTGGCATAGCTGATGCCCACTCTTGCTGACCTGGGCCTGGCTTTGTGCCTTACCACTGTTGGTCCTTGTTAGTTGCCATACCATGTCCCTTCCCCAGCCCACGGGGCCAGACTTCTGTGCCAGGTGCCCCAGGGAATGTGGAGAAGAGGCTGGTGCTGCTGTGCTTGAGTTCTCGGCATAGTTGGAACATGACTTCGTGGTTCAGAGCACTGGCTCTGGAGTCAGACGGACATGGGTGAAAACCTCAACCTTGCCTTTTATTTTTTTATCTTTCAACTTTGCCTTTAAAGGTGCAAGTTTAATCAGGTTGTTCTATCTCTCTGAACCTCTGCTTCCACACATTAACTGTGTAGGATTTTTCTAGATATTAAGTGTGATAATGCACATGAAGACCTCAGCACAGTATTTGGCACCTAGGAAGTGCTCAAATACTGTTATAAAATTGGTGTTAAATTTGGGCATCAAATTGGGGAGTTAAGATACAGACATGTAGAAATAACGAGTAGGTGAGACCCCATTGGACATCAACATGAAATATAAAATGCTAAGTATCACATAAGAAGGGGACAATCTCCAAAAACTACTAGCCACTCGTTGCCGAGGACTTTCTCTGTGCTTTCAATTCATTACTTCAGTCTGCGTGCAGTCCTGTGCGGCTGCCACCTTAGAGATAGAAAAGCTGAAGCTCGGAGAGGCCGAGGGTGGTGGCCAAAGGCCGCAGAGCTACAGCGAGTGCAGAAGCCTGGCCTCAGACCCAAGTCTGTGCACCCGGGAAGGGACACTGTTTCCACGTGACATCCTGCCTTTCCCGACAAGCTGAGGACAGGAGGTGCAGCTGGAGTGGACCTCACTGAGGGCTGGGCTCTGCAGGGACGGCTCGCCTTCTCTCAGAAGCCTCACATGTGTCATCTCACCCATCATCGTCATCATCCTCTTCCCTGGGTCACCCTCCCCTTTTTGCTCAGGATGCACTCTTGACTCCTGGTCATTTTTCAGGGAACCATTGTACCTCTCGGCCAAAGCCTCCATTGTCAGCTCCCAGGGGTCTGGGGCCATGGCCTTCCCACAACGGAAGCAGCGGCTCCTACCTGGCCACCAGCATCAGGGGCCCTGACTACTTCCTCTGCGGCTGGGGATCTTAGCTGTGCCTGGGCCTTGCCTTGGGGTAGGAGCAGTAGGTCCCCAGGTTTGGTGGGAGGCTGAGCTTTCCTCACTGGGGTCTGTGCTTGCAGACAGATCTCAGAGCTGCCCTGGAAGGAGGAGACTTTCTTGGTGCTGCAGTCACTCCTGGAACGGCAGGTGAGTGGGCTGCCTTGGGATGGACAAAGAAGCGCTGCTGTGCTGTGGGTGGGCGTGGGGCTCCTGGGCTTCTGACCACTCCAGTGATGGAATGGGCAAGCAGGATGGCAGCCCTCCAGGAGGGTGGCTGTGACACTGGGAGGAGGGTCCTGGGGCTTGAAAGGCCAGGAGCAGAGAGCTGACTGCACGGTGAATCCCAGCTGTGCCTCTTGCTGGCTGTGTGGCCTGGAGGAGGGACTTGTTGATGTGTATGTGTAAATTTAATTTATTTTTGAATGGGTAATAGACTCATATGTTCATACTTTTGAACTGTATCCTTACAAGGATATAGTGAAAAAATTCCTCCCAGCCACCCAGATTCCCCTCCTCAGGGCTAATCGGTGTTACTAGTTGCAGTGGAACTCTCCCAGAGATGCTGTATATATACAAGGACACATGTTGAAATTTATTCTTCCCCTGCTTTTTACATAGGTTGCAACACACCAAGCTCTAAGCTGTAACACAGAGTGCCCTGTGCTTTGCTTTTTCCATCTAACAGGATATTTTGGCAGTTTTTCCGTATATTGAGTCTGCCTCATTTGTTTATAATGCAAGTAGTTAGCCTCTTTATGCCTCAGTTTCCTCATTAGCAAAAGGCAAGTGATGATGACACCTACCATGTAAAACTAGGGTGAGATTTAAGTGGTATAATTGGGGTAGCATGTCCAGAACGGTACCTAGTGGCTAATAAGTGTTTATTAAGTTATGATTATGAACAGCTGTTGTTATTATGCTGGCAGGACTCCCTTGGGACCACTCTCTCCTTTTATTTTCAACCATTATGCCAGGCTAAAGATCCTCAGCCTCTCCTTGCTCCTAATCTGAGCCTGTGCAGCAGTGACCACTGGTTTTCTGAGCGCTGTGTGCCAGGCTTTATCTGCATAACATTAAATCACTTTCAAAGTCCTCAGAGTTCAGTATTATGAGCCCCATTTTACAGATGTGGAAGCTGAGGCTCAGACTAGTTGAGTGACCTGAAGCTCAGTTTGGTTGAGGGTCACCTGCTTAGGAAGTGGTGGAGTTGGGGAATTGAATCCAGGGCCCTTTCTTGTGCTATTGCCCCATCTCCTAATGTGTGCAGGTGGAGATGCCCCTGAGAAGTTCAGCGTGTTGATGGAGAAACTCTGTAAAGAGGGGCCAGCAGCCACCACATCCATGGCCTATGCCAAGCTCCTGCTGACAGTGATGACCAAGTATCAAGCCACCGTGAGTACTGGCAGGGCCACAAGTGTGGGGCTTCCCTGGTGGCTCTGTTGGTAAAGAATCCACCTGCAATGAGGGAGACCTAGGTTTGATCCCTGAGTTGGGAAGATCCCCTGGAGGAGGGCATGGCAACCCACTCCAGTATTCTTGCCTGGAGAATCCCATGGACAGAGGAGCCTGGCAGGCTGCAGTCCATGAGGTCGCAGAGTCAGACACAACTGAGCAACTAAGCACACAAAGGGCAGTTTCTGCTGCTTGATCCTGCCACGAGGGTGTGTGATGTTCGCCAGGGAGAAAATCCTGAGTGTAAGCCAGGAAACCACAAGTTCAAGTCCAAGAATAGGGAGTGAGGCTACTTAGGAGTTCATTCATCCAGCCGACACTGCTGTAGGCCAGATGCTTTCTAAGGCATTAGGAATCAACAATCAAGATATCACAGTTTCTGTCCTGGACTTGACCTCTGCACCAGCACCTACTGGGTTACTGAGAGGGGAGAGAAATGATAAACAGATCATTGTAATATCTGGTAGCAGCCAGGTGAAGGTAAGCACAGGGCATCTGATGGCAGAGGAAAAGGGGGCAACTAGGACTGGAAAAGGTCAGTTTTCATTCCAATCCCAAAGAAAGGCAATGCCAAAGAATGCTCAAACTACCACACAATTGCACTCATCTTACATGCTAGTAAAGTAATGCTCAACATTCTCCAAGCCAGGCTTCAGCAATATATGAACTTCCTAATGTTCAAGCTGGTTTTAGAAAAGGCAGAGGAACCAGAGATCAAATTGCCAACATCTGCTAGATCATGGAAAAAGCAAGAGAGTTCCAGAAAAACATCGATTTCTGCTTTATTGACTATGCCAAAGCCTTTGACTGTGTGGATCACAATAAACTGTGGACAATTCTTCAAGAGATGGAAATACCAGACCACCTGACCTGCCTCTTGAGAAATCTGTATGCAGGCCAGGAAGCAACAGTTAGAACTGGACATGGAACAAACAACAGACTGGTTCCAAATAGGAAAAGGAGTACGTCAAGGCTGTATATTGTCACCCTGCTTATTTAACTTCTATGCAGAGTATATCATGAGAAACGCTGGACTGGAAGAAGCACAAGCTGGAATCAAGATTGCCGGGAGAAATATCATCAATAACCTCAGATATGCAGATGACACCACCCTTATGGCAGAAAGTGAAGAGGAACTAAAAGCCTCTTGAAAGTAAAAGAGGAGAGTGTAAAAGTTGGCTTAAAGCTCAACATACAGAAAACGAAAATCATGGCATCTGGTCCCATCACTCCATGGGAAATAGATGGAGAAACAGTGGAAACAGTGTCAGACTTTATATTTTTGGGCTCCAAAAATCACTGCAGATGGTGACTGCAGCCATGAAATTAAAAGCTGCTTACTCCTTGGAAGGAAAGTTATGACCAACCTAGATAGCATATTGAAAAGCAGAGACATTACTTTGCCGACTAAGGTCCGTCTAGTCAAGGCTATGGTTTTTCCCTTAGTCATGTATGGATGTGAGTTGGACTGTGAAGAAGGCTGAGCGCTGAAGAATTGATGCTTTTGAACTGTGGTGTTGGAGAGGACTCTTGAGTCCCTTGGACTGCAAGGAGATCCAACCAGTCCATTCTGAAGGAGATCAACCCTGGGATTTCTTTGGAAGGAATGATGCTAAAGCTGAAACTCTAGTACTTTGGCCACCTCATGAGAAGAGTTGACTCACTGGAAAGACTCTGATGCTGGGAGGGATTGGGGGCAGGAGGAGAAGGGGACGACAGAGGATGAGATGGGTGGATGGCATCACGGACTCTATGGACGTGAGTCTGAGTGAACTCCGGGAGTTGGTGATGGACAGGGAGGCCTGGCATGCTGCGATTCATGGGGTTGAAAAGAGTCGGACACGACTGAGCAACTGAACTGAACTGAACTGAAACCTTGTTTGTCGTGGGAATTGGTACCCTGGTGGCTCAGACGGTAAAGCGTCTGTCTACAATGCGGGGAGACCCGGGTTCAGTCCCTAGGTTGGGAAGATCCCCTGGAGAAGGAAATGGCAATCCACTCCAGTACTATTGCCTGGAAAATCTCATGGACAGAGGAGCCTGGTGTAGGCTACAGTCCATGGAGTTGCAAAGAGTCGGACAAGACTGAGCGACTTGACTTTCACTTTCACTTTCCTGACTTAAAGGATGCTGCTGCCGCTGAATCACTTCAGTTGTGTCCGACTCTGTGTGAACCCATAGACGACAGGCCACCAGGCTCCCATGTCCCTGGGATTCTCCAGGCAAGAACACTAGAGTGGGTTGCCATTTCCTTCTCCAAGGTATGAAAGTGAAAGGTGAAAGTAAAGTTGCTCAGTCATGTCTGACTCTTCATGACACCATGGACTGCAGCCTACCAGGCTCCTCTGTCCATGGGATTTTCCAGGCAAGAGTACTGGAGTGGGAAGGTGGACGAAAGGGCATTCCAGCCAAATAAACTGTAAGCACTGAATGTCCGAGGGGATCTGCAGGTAGGTCATTGTAGCTGAGGCCTAAAAACCCGAGAGTGGATGGTCGTGAGGGATAAGGTTAGAGAGCTAAAATACTGAGCTGATACTTGTAGCCCCTGCTATGCTCCAGGCATCCTTCTAAGCCCTTTATCTATGTTAACTTGTTACTAGTCCTGTGAGAACTAGTCCTATGAGAAGATACTATTATTGGCTCCATTTTATAGATGAGGAAATTGAGACGCAGTAACTTGCCCAAGGTCACATCCCCTGGTCATGGTAGCATCTAATGGAAGTTAGATTTCTCAGAGAGTCAGCTCCCAATTGTCCTTGGGTCCTGGATTTCTCTCTTCTAACTAACAGAGCCCAGAGGCAGGATAGGGGAGAGGAGGGATCAGCTGCTAAAGTCCTGACATGATTCTTCCTTCTCTCCAGATCACTGAGCCCCAGAGGCTGGGCCTGGTTGCAGCTGTGGAACTCAACACCACTTTCCTGAGGAAGTCCCTGCAGGCTGCCCTGAGACATCTGACTCCCTGACTGTCCGCCAAAGGACCACCCTCCCGAAGCTTCCTCACCAGCTTCCTGAAGGACACTTCTGCCCTCAGCTCCTCACCCTGCCTCTTGCCTAGGGGTCAGAGCTGAACCTGACCATCCCAGGGATCAACTTCCTCCCTGCTCCAGGCTGCAGAGGGGCTGGCAGGAAGGGTCTGGGGCTAGATGATCTTTATTGCCAAGGGCTCCTGACCCTGGGCTCCCTCCTTGTCACTTCTGGGGGCAGACACCGTGAGATAGGCCTCAGCAGGGTTATAGCAGACCTAGCGTGGACAATGATGACACTCCAGGAGCCCCAGGGACTTGTGCTCAGCATGTATATGTGATGATCCTCTGTGTTCTTGTTTCTGACTTGAATAATTTATCAATGGTATTTCATTAAAAAAAAAAAAAAAGAGGTTCAATAATGTCTTATTAGAAGCAGTGCCTGTCTTCCTACTAACTCTGGTTATTTGTTGAAACCAGCCCACACCACCCCCACCCCTGCCCCACTCTGCTCAGTGACAGGGGGCATCTTTCTCCTTGTGGGGCAGGTGGCGGAGTTCTCAGGTTCATTCATGTTCTGTGGGCCAGATCATGTGTGATACCACGCACCTGAACCCTGTCAGAGTGATCTGTGGAGTGGGTGAGACTGGGCATGCCACACTACGGTAGAGGGGCTTGAGGGGCGGGAGTGACTCAGCCTGGAGTTGGGGAAGGCTTTGGGGCAGATGATGGAAGTTTGGGGAGGGATCTGAAGGGCTCCTGGGGTTACGGTGAGCAGACAAGACGAGGCCTGCTGGACAGAAGGCAGAGAGTGTGCAATATTGTGGGCATGTCTGTCCTACATCTCTATATTCCCCCAGCACTTAGCGAGGCGCCTTGCTCATGTTCCTGAATCAACTGTCAGGTGTAAGTTCATCACAAAACCTTCCTTGAGGCCTCCCCGCTGCAGGCTCTGAGCGGCCAAGAAAGAAACTTTTAGTAAAGCCTGCTTTTGAGACGTGAAACAGGTTCGCAAGGCAGGAGGAAGTGCGCGCCGGAGGTATAAGAGACAAAAATGGTGGGGTCTGTCTGCATCCTCTCAGCGGCTGCCAAGGGTGCGATGCCCAGCAGTGTGACTATTGCAGTTCGATCCCTGGCCTTAGCCTCTTCCCTAAGGGTCTGGCAGAGGCTGGTGCCACGGGGCGCGCCGCTGGGATCTTCCCAAGCGAGTCTAGCGGTGCAAGGCACGGCACTGCGCCCCTCAGTGGCCGCAGATGGCGGCGCTCCCCGGGATTGAGCCACCAGACTGACTACAGTCAGGAGAAAAGCCGCGGGAACAGTCGTCTCTCGCGAGAACAAGGATCCTATTTGGGCGCATGCGCGAGAGGCGTTTCTCTCTTTTCCGGTTATCGCGGCGTGGGGAACTATGAGGTTGGTGTCGCTTAGTCGTGCTATCCACATTCATCCGCGCTTCTGGGCGTCCCCGCGGGGAAGGAAGCATTGCGGGCAGAAGCCCCGGGAGTTCTTGCCCCTGCTTCGTTGAGGTGCATTTCTTGTCAGGCTTCGGCCTGCGGGCCTGGCGTTCGACTTGGCGCGCCAAGGCCTGTCTCCAGTAGGGTTCCTCTTCCTCGGGGTTGGTCCTTGGGCCCGAGTCGCCCCACTCCTGGTGTCCAGAAACCCCCGGAGAGTAATCCCTAGGCCCTCCCGCGCCCGAGGCTTCTGACACCCCCGGGGTTGGTGCCCGGCCACCGGGCTCTGACCGCTCGTCTTGCTTGTTTCTTGCAGCAGTAAAGTCTCCCGCGACACCCTTTACGAGGCGGTGCGCGAAGTCCTACACGGGAACCAGCGCAAGCGCAGAAAGTAAGCGCCGGCCTCGGGGAGAGCCGCTTTGGGGAAAGCCGCTGGAGGCATGTTATAACTTCGTTAACATTCTTTTTAAAGGTTTTTGGAGACGGTGGAGCTTCAGATCAGCCTGAAGAACTATGACCCTCAGAAGGACAAACGTTTCTCGGGCACCGTCAGGTTGGCACCGTTCCGATCCTACCCAGCCCTCAGTGCCCCCGCGCTGCCCCGTCTCCTCCCTTGTGGCTCCAGTGGAGCTCGAGGCGGCCGGGCACGTGCGGCACTGAAGTGCCCGGGTAGTTCAGACCCCCTGCTCCGCGCAGGCGTGGCTGGACGGACCCCCACCCTGGGTCTTAAAAGAAGAGGGGAGGCGTGGGGAGGCTTTGGCCGAGCCCGCCGGCTAGTTTGAGAAGCCAGACTAGCTGTTGGTGAATGTGGACGGCTCTGGGTAAGGCTCAGTGGTCCCAGACCCCTTCACCTTCAGCCTCGGTAGCCTAGGGCTGGACGTGACCTATCCTGTCCCCCCCAAAATGCAGGCTTAAGTCCACTCCCCGCCCCAAGTTCTCCGTGTGTGTCTTGGGGGACCAGCAGCATTGTGATGAGGCCAAGGCTGTGGATATCCCCCACATGGACATCGAGGCACTGAAAAACTCAACAAGAATAAGAAACTGGTCAAGAAGCTGGGTGAGTGTGCCTGGTGTGGTTTCATAGGTGGGGTAGAGTGGTTGCAGATCTCTTGGGAGTGGTAGAATATAGGGGTATTTGTGCTATTCGGATTTTAAAATGATGAAGGGGTAGAGTCACGATCTGCTGTGCTTGGCCAACTGGAAATTGAAACTTAGCCGTGTGAAATTTTTTTTTTTTGCTTTGAGGGTTATTTTAAGGGAAGAAGGCCTGATTCTTTGCTAAGCAAGTGAGCTCTGTCAAATTGACAGGTCAGGTGCTAGTGCCTTCTGGGTTGGAATTTCTATTTAGAGCTCCTATTGTTTTATTTTAATCTTTATGCTATATGATTGGAGTGTTTTACCCAGATGAACAGGTTCTTCAGTTGGGTGACTAGAAAGTAGGAAGGTGGGATTTGAAAACCAGGCAGTCTTAATTAGAGTGAGCCTTTTTCATTGCAACATGGATTGTGAGTCAGCGTGGCCTTCTGCCACCTGGTTTCATGTGGGTGTTTGGCCAGTAAAAGTCCAGGGGATGGAGTTCATACTGCCCCAAGGAGGATGCAGAAGACTTGGTGGCTGTGGAAAGGGTAGAATGCTGATTGGAGGACACTTCTGTGGTTGGGTCACAGAGCTCTGTTTCAGAGTTGTCTTGAGGGGCCAGGTCCTAATGGCTTTTTCTCTCTACCAGCCAAGAAATATGATGCCTTTTTGGCTTCAGAGTCTCTGATCAAGCAGATCCCCCGAATCCTGGGCCCAGGCCTGAACAAGGCTGGCAAGTTCCCTTCCTTGCTGACCCACAATGAGAACATGGTGGCCAAAGTTGATGAAGTGAAGTCCACGATCAAGTTCCAGATGAAGAAGGTCTGGGGGTCTGGCTGGTTGCATAGATTAAACAGTGGTGATGGTGGCAAGACCTTGCATTTTACCCACATTCTCTGAATGGAAGCACTGGTTTGCATTTCTGTGGATTCTTATGACTTGTGACAGTCACTTTACAGGATTGAAGATTTTCAAATAGCTCTGGTCTAGGTCTGAGGGTGAAGCACTGCTTATTAGGGCACTGGAGGTGGGGGGAGGAATGGGCCATCTGGCTTGTAGATGAGCCCACTCTCCACAGTTGGTTTCTTTGAATCAGGCCACCAACCTGATTTGACCTTCTCCCCACAGGTGCTGTGTCTGGCAGTGGCTGTTGGCCACGTGAAGATGACAGACGATGAGCTTGTGTACAACATCCACTTAGCTGTCAACTTCCTGGTATCATTGCTCAAGAAAAATTGGCAGAACGTCAGGGCCTTGTACATTAAGAGCACCATGGGCAAGCCCCAGCGTCTGTACTAAGGCACAGCTTAATAAACTATACTAAACCATCAGCAGTGTCTTCTGTGGCTTTGGGAAGGGAGGTAGGTGCTTTGCTACCCTGCACTGATGAACCAGTGATGGGTAGTCATTTACTGCAAACAAGGCACGGCCTTTCTGCCGTCAAAATCATGGAGCTGAAACTTCTTAAAACAACCTGTATCTACTTGTGTACAAGGTGTGTCCAAACCCTTTGAGACCCCATGGACTGCAGCATGCCAGGCTTCCCTGTCCTTCACCATCTCCCGCAGGTTGCTCAAACTCCTGGCCATTGAGCTGGTGTGCCATCCAACCATCTCTTCCTCTCATCCACTTATGCCCTCAGTCTTTCCTAGCTTCAGGGTATTAACCAAAGGGATTTGTCATTTTAGCTTGTGAGTGAGTGAACTCGCTCAGTTGTGTCCGACTCTGCTACCCCATGGACTGTAGCTTACCAGGC
Source organism: Nanger dama (assembly GCA_917880005.1). Taxonomy (NCBI): domain Eukaryota; kingdom Metazoa; phylum Chordata; class Mammalia; order Artiodactyla; family Bovidae; genus Nanger; species Nanger dama. The sequence continues at coordinate 9,669,467 of CAKJTW010000033.1, forward strand.
TCCTTCATCCATGGGATTTTCCAGGCAAGAAGCTGGGAGTGGGTTGCCATTTCCTTCTCCAGGGGATCTTCCTGACCCAGGGATTGAAACCAGGTCTCTCATTGTAGGCAGAAGTCCTGTCATTGTAGCTTACAGGTTGTAAGCATTACACCTAATCTGATGAGCATTTAATTTTGGTTCTTGATGTGGTAGTCCTGACTTACTCCTGGTAATATAGTTAGTGATAAAACACCTAGGCCTGTTGAAGTGTTCCCAGTAGGTATGGAGGAGGAAAAGCTGGCTATGACGAGCTCAATTTTACTGAAAGGAAAAAGTTTTATTCCTAGCATGGGATTGGCCAAAAGGTTCACTCGGTTTTGTAAGCTAGCGCAGGAAAAAAAAAAAGGACTTCCTATAACTCAGATGGTAAAGAATCTTCCTGCAAGGCCTGGATCAGGAAGATCCCCTGGAGAAGGAAGTGGCAACCCACTCCCAGCATTCTTGCCTGGAAAATTTCTTGGACGGAAGAGCCTGGCAGGCTACAGTCCATGGGGTCTCAGAGTTGGACACGACTAAGTGACAGAACAAACTTTGGCCAACTCAAGGAAAATGATTGGGTGCTTACAAACTAAAGTGTTGAGCACATTGCAGGGTGGGAGTTTGGTGATTTAGGGGATTTTCTGAAGCTGTGTGGTTTTTGTTATCCAAAGAAAAAAGGCAACAACAGGGAAAATTTATGATTTTGTTACTAGAGGTATAGAGCATGAAAGATAGTTCACAAGTGACTACATTTTCTGTCCTGTCTCTTATAAACGTGAGTATAGCAAAAGGTATGAGAGCGATTAGGTGAAGGCCAGCAAGCCTCCTGTAAGGTGGGCCCCAAGTGCACCCTCAGCAGCCAATTGTGAGGATGATCACAGCCTGTGAGATGAAAGCAAGTCACTTCTAGGAGACCAGCTGCCAGCAGCCTGCTGTCATGAGCAGATCACAGCAAAGCAAGGCTGCCTGGAGGAGGTTCCCATGACCAGCTGCGTATGTGTTGGGTGCGAGACCAGATTGTGGGCTGAGGCCCTCATTGCCTAAGTGAATCCAGCTCTACCTCTTAGAAACAATGGTTACCTACTGAGCCAGCCTCTTCCAGAACGCTCATCTGAAAGGAGCTGAAGAAGGTACCTACTAAAAGCATGATGAGCTTTGCACAGTGCCAGGCACTTGGTACTCAAACAGCGGTTATAAAATGGTAATTAGAACTACATTCATGTGTGTTCTAGACCTGGCACAAAAATACCTGTTTGTCTGGCTCAGTTGGCTGTAGGATGGGATGGAGGTCATCCTGAGGACAGCTGTCTCATCAATGGTGATGCGTGGGGAGAACAAGGTGCCTTCAGAATCAGTCACACCCTCGCACCCCTCCCCCCAACCACTCTGTCTCACTGTGCTGCGTGTGGGATTTTAGGTCCCCAACCAGGGATCTAACCCATGCCCTCTGTGGTAGAAGCACCAAGTCTTAATGAAAATAGTTTTGGAAACTATGTTTTAGAAATTCTTGGAAACTTGAATCTCACTGGATTACTGATTTGCATCACCTGGATTTAAAAATTAAAACCTACTCCCCACTTTATAAGATTTGTTAGGCCTTATGTATTGGTGCTGCTGCTAAGTTGCTTCAGTCGTGTCCGACTGCGCAGCTCCATAGAAGGCAGCTCACCAGGCTCCCCTGTCCCTGGGATTCTCCAGGCAAGAACACGAGTGGGTTGCCATTACCTTCTCATGAAAGTGAAAAGTGAAACAAGTTGCTCAGTCGTGTCCGACCCTCTGCGACCCCATGGACTGCAGCCCACCAGGCTCCTCTGTGCATGGGATTTTCCAGGCAGGAGTACTGGAGTAGGGTGCCACTGCCTTCTCCATGTATTGGTGCAGGAGTCCTTAAAAACTATTAGACTACTGTGACTCCCTGCCTTCTGCTGGCCTGCTCAAAAGCTGTTTAGAGCCACGGTGCCTGCCCTCCAGAGGCCCATAGCACCACACTAGAGAGCAGAGTGGGAGGCAGGATGGGAAGCGGACTGATTTCAGTGACAGTTGAGCTATCTTAGCCAAGCCCCAGCCTCTAGGGTGACTCTAGACTAAAGCCTAGTGTGCACCTGAGTTAGAAATCTGGGAGAGGCCCCAGTTCTCCAGCATTTGTTGTTATTGTTTAGTCACCAAGTTGTGTCCGACTCTTGCGACCCCATGGGCTGTAGCCCTCCAGATTCCTCTGTCCATGGGATTCTCCAGGCAAGAATACTGGAATGGGTTGCCATTTCCTTCTCCAGGGGATCTTCCCAAACCAGAGACTGAAGCCGTGTCTCTGGCATTGGCAGGTGGATTCTTTACCACTGAGCCAACTGAGAAGCCAGTGTTGGTACTAGAGGGAAATAGCCCCCAGGAAACCTCATGACAGCGCTCAGGCTTTGTGGACCTGGCAAAATGATGGCCCACCTCCATCTTCCCTAAGGACAGGGAAACGGGAACAGAGGGGCAGGACTACTGGCCTCTTCGGATCCCTGCTCTCCTGGCCTTTCCTTACAGCTTCCACAGAACTCCGGGCAGGGAGAGCTACTTCCAGGAGAGAGCCCTTGGTTTTGGGTTCATAAAACTCACCTTCTTATTGAGTTCCTTCGCTATTTTGAGACCTCAGAACTATGTAATTTTCACCCACCCTGAATCTGTTGCATTTGTATGTGGGGATGGGGGTGGCAAGTGAGGAAGACAGTCGAATTTCATTTCTTGAGTTTTCATGAGACCTGCATTATTCTAATAAAAATTACCTGGAGGCTGTTTACTCCAGGAGCGTGAAGGCAGTAAGGATGATTCAAACACCTATCAGATTATCCTGCCCTAGGCCCAGCACAAGGTGGGTTTCTCATAAACCAATTTCTGTCTGCAGGATGCCCTCCCATCTGGCTGGGGCTCCAGGCACCCTCCCCATCTTGCAAGCAACAGTCTCAGTGGACCAAGACAAAAGACCACCTGATTATTTAATAGTATACTAGGTGGCTAAGCTTGAAGTCAGAAAACCAGGTTCAAATCCTGGTGTTGCCACTGACAGCTGAGTGAGGACATTTAACCTCTTCTGTTTCCCCATCTGCAAAATTGGAAATTGGGCCAGAATGATCTAGACTTCAGTGTAGGGTTGCCAGATTTAGCTAATGAAAATACAGGATACCCAGTTAAATTTGAATCTTTTTGACCACACCATGCGACACACGGGATCCTACTTTCCTGACCAGGGATTGAACCCCCACCCCCTGCACTACATTGGGAACACAGCACCTCAAGAGAAGTCCCTAATTTGAATATCGGATAAACAGCTGTCAGCTGAGTTCACCATCCCCCCGCCCCCGGGCACTGTGGTCCCAGCTGTGTGAGCACTGGAGAGCTCAAAGGGGAGAGGTTTTCTGGGCACAGAGCAGGTTGGAATCCGGCTGCCCCCAGCGAGCAGCCACCCACTTGGGGAGCACTCACTTCCCTGAGGTTATTTCCTCATGTGTGGAGTGCAGATGGGATGGTAAAACCTGTAGTGGCCCCTATGGACTGTGGGGATTTAACAGGGGCCCCATCTCGGAACTGAAGTCACCTGGGGCAAGTCATCGCATTTAAAGAGACAGTGCAACATAGAGCTCAGGCCAGCGCTGGTCACACTTCTGTGCTCAACTCATGGTGGGAGTCGGGTGGGAGAAAGGTTGGAGTCGGCAAAACTTTCCCAAGACCCTTGAATCATATTTATTCTTTTAATGATATATATATATATTTTAATCTTTTGGCCACACCCCATGGCATGTGGGATCTAGCTCCCAGACCAGGGATTGAATCACACCCCCTGTATTGGCAGTGCAGACCATACCCCGTGGCATGTGGGATCTAGCTCCCAGACCAGGGATTGAATCACACCTCCTGTATTGGCAGTGCAGAGTCTCAACCACTGGACCACCCAGGAAGTCCCAGCACATATCTATTAGTGCCCACCCGAAGTGCAGAGGCCTGACAAGACAACCACCCGGTCACACAACTAGCCCACAAACAAATAACTTTAATTCTTTTTTTTTTTAAGCAGGAGCCAGGCCTTCAGGCCTTCTGCCCCAGCCTTATGCCACATGTATGATATAACCCATCACAGCTGGATTTTAAAAAATACACAAAAATATATAATATACATTATAAAACCTAGGTTGGGTTTGGAAGTGGCCTGAGAAATATGCAAACTGTGAGGACCTTCAGGAAGCTCAGGGGTGGTGGAAGGAAGGGGCACAGTACTTCATATGAAACTCATAAATACCCACGGGCGGCAGCTGGAGGCGGAGGGGCCTGGGTGATGGGGAGGGATATCCAGCAGTCCCAGGCCTGGGTGCGGGGAGCCGCCGCTCCAGGCCAGAGAGACCGAGGTGGGGGAGAACAGAAGAGAATGGCGTCCCCGAGGGTTCACCACCAGATGCAAGTCTCAGGCAAGAGAAACTGTCAAACCTTTCTGCTGCCCGTTGTCCCCGGGCCACGGGTCTTCCCCAGGGGCTGGGACTCCATCCTCGGACCTGACCCTCCAGCCTGTTTTGGAGCCCGGGCCTGCCCCTGGGAACCTTTGCCCACAGGGGAGGCTTCTCAGGCATGGGCTGGGACCAGGCCAGGCCGGGCAGCTTGGATCTGACCAGGAAGCCCCCAGGGCCTGGATTTGCAGGCTGGTAGGGCCCTGGGATCTGTTTGGACACCCACCCCAGCTACCCTGGCCCTTCAGTGCAGACTCCCTCTGGCCCCTGTGGCTGGCCCCCACCCCATGGAGGTAGTGTAAACCTGGGCTTTTAGGGACAGGCTGCCCTGGGGGAGGACTCCCAACTTGCCCATCTCTCCCCCAGGTCCCTCAACGGAGACTCTGAGCCCCACTCTCGCCCTTCAGGGTCTGAGGATGGCATGCGGGGGGCCTGCCCCAGGCCTGGCATACCATAGGCACAAAGAAAGCACGGGCCCTCTCTCTTCCCAACATGACCCCAGCTCGACACTCCCCCGTCCGGGGGCCTCTGCACTCCGCCCTGAAAGGTCAGCAGCCACGCACCCCTGAGCTGGAAAGCATCCTCCCAGTCTTTCAAGGCTGGGCAGAGCTGGTGATGGTGGTCGGTGTCCGGCCGGGCTGCCCTGACACTGAGCCCCGCCTCTTTCCTCCTTCAATGAAAGCGCAGAACAGTGGCAGGAAGTGGACATGCAGGGGTGGCTGGGGTGGCCTCCCGGGTCCTGGGCCTGAGGCCTGGCAGGTGGATGAGTCCTCCATCCTGGACCCCTGGGGTGGGGGGGACCAGGCAGGCGTGTGGGAAAGATACTCGTCCTGGATCCTGGTGGCGGTGGTGGTGGGGGCCAAGGGCACCCTAGTCTTTGACGAGTTTGTAGACGTGGTGCTGGGCTCCGTGCTCGCTGGTGGAGACTTCAAAGACGAAAGCAATGACGAGCAGGGTCTCCTGGGAGTCCCGACTGGTGACCACCTAGGGGCCGGGTAGGAAGAGATGGGAGGTCAGGTGGCCCAGGGCTAGGGTGTGGGGAGAGGTCCTCCTTTCTGGGGCTCAGGCTCCTCCTCTGAGGAATGGGCTTGGGTACCCCCGCTTCAAAGCCCCTGTGCCCAGGTGCCCCGACTCCCATGTCCCCTGTGCCCGGGTGCCCCCGCCACCTCCGCACCTGCAGGACGGTGAAGTTCTCCAGGACGCTGTTCATCATGTATTTCTCTGGCAGGTGCTTGAGCTTGTGGATAAAGTTGATCATGTACTCACACATGGGCGAGCGGTGGATGCGGTACACAAAGCGCCCGTTCTCCAGCCTGGCATACTCAGTCTGTGGGAGCCGGAGGGGGGTGGGCGGGGGGCAGGAGTCATTCGGCCTGCCCACTCCTAGCAGCCCAACCCCCACCAGCCCCCTCCCTTGCTGTGGCCCCCCCACTCACCTCCACCTTCTCCACTACCTGCTTGCCAAAGGAGCACACCTTGGTGGAGACGCTGATGGTCATGCTATCGGCTGAGCTGTACTGGGAGCTGACCCCATAGAAGGCGCCTGGGCCCTCCTGGATGGTGCTGTTGAGGTCGGCCTGGAAGAGAGGGCCAGGTGGCTTGAGGTGCTGCCCGAGGCCAAGGGAGGCATCCCGCCCAGGGGCCCATCACCCGCATGGTACCCACAGGCCCAGGCAGAGAGGGCAGGGGCATAGGCAGCAGCAGGAGGGCGGGCCTGGGGGCACTGCACTCCTGGGGGGGCCATCGGGGACAGAGGGTAGAGGGCAGCTCACCCAGAACTTGACGAGGAAGAAGGCATTGGGGGCCCCTTCTCATAGAGCTCCTTCAGGCCACCCTTCTTCTCGGGAACTTGTCATATATCTGACGCACATCCACTGCCTCCAGGGGCGGGTCTGAGAAGGCGGGGTTCGTCTGGCCGATGTGCACAAACAGGTGTTTGCTGTACTGTGGGGAGGGCCCAGTACAGGGTCAGGAGAGCACACAAGCGCAAGCGTGCAAGCCCTGGGGCGGGGGGTTGGGCGATGGGCTGTACGGAGACAAACCCTCCCCCGCCCACCCCCCCCACCCCCGACCCGGCCACGGTATCCCAGCCCCATGACCCTGAGTGGTGGCCCCAGACCGCATAGACCCTGCCCCCAACCCCACGGTACCGTGTCAGGATCTCGCTGCACCCTCCATGAAGGCGGAATATTCGAGGAGCCGCAGCCGGGAGGAGGCGATGGTGCGGTCCTGCCACACAGGCACAGAGGCAGAAGCTGAGGGGAGTGGGGCCAGGGGCTCGTAACCTGGGAGGACGAGATGGACCCTCATCTGCATGGGGTGCTGTGTGGTTACACACAGAGCTGATCCCTGTCTGCACAGGGCCTGTGTGCAGCGTGGACCCTGCACCCCCGTGTGTTGTGGCCTCAGTAATGTACACCAGTGGATTTTCCTCGTGTCACTGTTAATGTGTGTCCAAACAGAAAATACAAGGCAAGTGAAAAGGCAGACTTAGAAAATGAACTTAGGTTGCTGAGAGGAAGGGATAATTAGGGATGGATATGTACACACTGCTATATTTAAAATGGAAAACAACAAGGACCTATTGTATAGCACAGGGAACTCTGCTCAACCTTATGTGTCAAACTGGATTGGTGCAGGGGCGGTTGTGGGGAGGATGGATACATGTATATGTATGGCTGAGTCCCTTGCTGTTCACCTGAAACTATCACAACACTAATTGGCTGTAAGTGTTAGCTCAGTTGTGCCTGATTCTTTGTGACCCCATAGACTGTAGCCTGCTAGGCTCCTCTGTCCATGGAATTCTCCAGGCAATAATTCTGGGGTGGGTAGCCATTCTACCCCAATACAAAATAAAAAGTTCAAAAAGAAAATTAAAAAGTGAAAATGGAAAAATAAAAACTACCCAGAACCCCAATACCTAGAAGAAGTAAAACTCTGTTAAGGTTTTGATGTATTTTCCTAAAAGGAATTATATGTGTACACACATATCAGTATAACACTTTTGGTGGTGTGTACTTGTAAGAGTTTTGGAAGCAACACGGTAAAAGGTAAGGGGCTTATTCCTGGCCTGTTCCAATCCCCTACAGATGCTACCCACCCCTCCCTCCCAGTATCCATACATGCATGTGTGCACACGTGAGTGCACACACACACACACAGTCAGGCCCAGGCTCTCCCGAGCAGACGTGCAGGTGCTGAAGGCGGGACAGGTGGTGGTGGCTGCCTCATGAGGGGAACTTACTGCTGAGCGTCGGCGGCAGGGGAGGCTGGACAGGGTAGGCTGGCTGTGCAAAGGGCTTGATGCTGCAGATAGGAGCACAAACTGGTTAGAGAGTCGCCCCCTTCCCCACCTTCCGCCTGGCCCAGTCACATGGGTCTCATCTGGGTCCCCCGTAGGGAGGAGCCTGGCCTTTCTGTGCACTTCCGCGAAATGCGTGTCGACCAGCTAACTCCCAAGTGTCTTGTTTGCTTTGTGTGTTAACTTCTATGAAATCTGGCTGCATCTCACAACTGATGTGCACATTTAACGTAGCATTTCAAACCCCACCCTGCAGACCTGCTCATTAAGCCCAAGGCGTGTCTTAGGAAGAAATTCATCCTGGAGTTGAAGGAGCTGAGAGTACTTGGCTACCCGACTTGTTGACTGAAAGACTGACTCAGAGATTAACTGAGTGAAAAATAATTGTAAGATGGATGACAAGTGGTTGATGAATAAACAAACACATGAATGAACAGACAGAAGCATTAGCTCTCTGAACTGGTGCTCTCTAACCCTCTATTTCTAACTTAAGATTTTGCTCAGCTGTTGCTGGAACCCAGATGGGAAGGGAAGACCAGCGCGGCTGACAGGGGAAGGAAGACGGTGGGAGAAGGACATCTCCCAATACTCACTCCTGAGAGGGTCCAGGCTGCTGTCCCAGGAGAGGGGGCTGCTCCAAAACTGCAGAGACGGGCAAAGGCCAAGGCCCCTCAGTATTCAGGACCCCCACCTTGCCCACCCTAAAGGCACTCCCTCATGCCAGCCCCATCTCCCAGGACCACCATACCCGTGAGGAAGTAGAGAAGACGGCCTGGGGCAGAGGCGAGGGTGGGCTGAACTTGTTCTGTAGGACGCTGGCAGAGACAATCTGGGCGGAGGACATGGACGCCATGCTCTGGAGGGCTTTGTCCTTGGAGACCTGGTCCTGGAGAGGTGAGGAGCCCTGTGAGGCCTAGGCCAGGCCAGAGACAGGAGGCAGGCCCCCCGTCCCAGGCCCTGTCTCCTAAGCGGACATCATCCCTCTGATTACAATCCACAGTAAGAGATACTTTTATTCCATAACCCAGGATACGTGAAAAATATTTCCCTTTATTTCGCTTGTGTGTCACACACCCATAGTTTCTATTTCATCAGCGGTTCTCAAAGTCTGGTCTGCAGACCAACAAAACACCAGCATCACCTGGAAGCTTATTAGAAATCAAATTCTCAGGCCCCACTTCAGACCTAATGACTCTGAAACTCTGAGGGTGAGGCCGAGAAATCTGGTTCCCTAAGCCTTCCAGGTGATTCTGATACAAGCTAAAGTTTAAGAGCCACTATCATCCATTTAAAAAAAAAAAAATGCTGTTTGCACAGTCTATTACACTGATTTCGCAATCCATAATCTGAAAATTCTGCCTAGGTGCTTTCCCACCCACTGCCCTTCTCCCACCCCCAGGGCAGGGGCAGCGCTACTTACCAGGTTCATGGCCTGTGGAAGAGAAGGAGGATGGATCAGATGAGACACAGAAGGGCCCGGATGGGGTGGGGGTGGGGGGCATGTCATTTCACCACCCTCCTCTAGTGCCCACCTGGCTCTCAGGGTCCTGAGGGGCCCAGGGAAGCTCAGAGGCAGTTATGGGCCTTCCCCAGCCCACTGCCACCCAGAAGGAGTTCATGTCGGCTGAGGGTCCCCTGGAAAGGGCAGGATGAGGGTGGAGGGGCTGGAGATCTAGTTAGGGGACCAAGCTGGGGCCCTTTGGGTCTGTCCACACCCACTGGGGCTGTGCTATAGGCAGAGGAGCAGGGGCAGGAGGCCTGGTCTGCTGGGTAGCCATGGGCAGAGAAGAGGGGCAGCTTACCCAGGCTGGGGCCATAAGCCCAGGTTCTGAGATCCTCAGCCACAGGGCCACCAGGATCGAGTGCCCAAGACAAGGAACGGCCATGTCTGCCAGTCCCCCCCACCCCATGTCTCCTCCCTGCCCACCCGAAGTCCCCATGCAATATTAGCAAGCAGCAATTAGGAGGAAGGAGAAAAGGAAAATGGAGGAGAAGAGAGGTGAGCCTCAGGGCCCCCAGATGGTCTTCCTCTCCCTCACTGTCGGGCGGGCTGTCCTCCTGGGCTCCTCCCTGTCTCCAGGGACCGTGGCCCTATGCAGCGTGAGGCGGCCACTGGGCTTCTTCTGCTTTTCATATTTCTGAGGCCCCCGTGCTGCCCACCTATAGCTCCACAACCAGTTCCCTGTCCCGGGCTGGGGTCAGAGAGCAGCACCAGGCCCGGGCAAGGCCAGGCTGAGTGGCAGGGGACCCCCTACCTTTAGCTTGGACTGAATCTCCCGAGACTTCCGCCTGGCTAGAACCTGCAAGTGGCTAGAGACCTGCAGAGAGAGAAAGGAAAGAGAAAAAGAGCAGAAAGAACAGGAGAGGTGAGAGCAGAGCTTCAGCCAGAAGAAAGCCATAGTGGGGCCGGAGGGCCAGCCGACGCAGAGGCCTGAGCTGTGCAGACAGTGGAGGAGGCACCTTGAGTGGGAAGGGCGCTGGAGGCCCCGGTCAGGTGCCTGACATACCTTGATGCCAACCTGGTACTCCCGCACCTTCTTCCGAGCTAGAACCTGTATATGGCTGGACACCTAGGGGCAGCCCCGTGCCCAGCCAGAGAGGAAAACACAGACAGTGAGGAGGCATAGCTGAGGTGGCCACAGGCAAGGAGCATCCCAGCCCTTATTTCTGGGACCAACTGTAAGGGGCGGGGGGGCACTGCGGGACCCCTGTGGGCAGACACCCCTTTGCACTGCCAGCTCCGCTCTCTGTCGGCCTGCTTGATCATGAGCCTACTGTGGCTTCCAGGACTACCATGCACAGTTGTACAAGTTGTTCACTGCGTAAGAGCACCTGACCAGTGAGGGCTAAAATCAAGCCCCAGCTCTGCCCATCAAGGCCAAGCCATGTGCCCTGATGCAGGGCTGCATCTAAAGTAAAGGAAGAGAGACCCCTGGAATCCAAGATGGCATCAGTCATACCACCAGCTGGAGAAGCTCCTGGATATCAAAACAGGGGAGCTGCTAAGCTGGATACGGACGCAGGATTTCGCCCCTAAAGGCACTGCTGGAGCATTTCAAGTATGACAACAAGTATGTCAGTGTGGAGAAAGGAAGCTTTGCCGGAATCTCCATGGTGCTGGCAGCTTACAAGCTTTTCAACTACTGCCATTCTTACAAGGAGTTCAAACACAAGCGGCCACGCAAGCGCAAGTACCACTGAAGAGGGCCCGATGTGAAGGACACTCTGCATTCCTGACCATGACCTTTGCCTGGCAGCCCTGAATCCTTTCATATCCTAATGGAGAATTAACAGCCATTAAAAGGTGACTGGTAAAAAACAGAGGAAGAGCACCTTTGTATTCTTCCAAGAACACGTGACTTCTTCCTCACTGGACCCCTTTCTTTTCCACTTGGGATCTCAGAGGCTGCTGCTGCTGCTGCTAAGTTGCTTCAGTTGTGTCCGACTCTGTGCGATCCCATAGACAGCAGCCCACCAGGCTCCGCCGTCGCTGGGATTCTCCAGGCAAGAACACTGGAGTGGGTTGCCATTTCCTTCTCCAATGCATGAAAGTGAAAAGTGAAAGTGAAGTCACTGAGTCATGTCTAACTCTCAGCGACCCCATGGACTGCAGCCCACCAGGCTCCTCCATCCATGGGATTTTCCAGGCAAGAGTACTGGAGTGGGGTGCCACTGCCTTCTCCTAGCCATGGCCATAATGCCCCTGCTGGCCACCAGATTACCCATCAAAGCCAAATCCCTTACAGGTCTCCCTGAACCCCTGCCTAAGTCCTCCCAAGAAGACCCCAGCTTGCCGGCCTATGGAACCAGGCCTGCTCTGTCTCCTGCTTTGTTCATGCAGCTCCCTTCCCCAGCACACCTTTCTTCCCCTCGGACTAACACATGGCAGTGTGTACTCTCTCTATGTACACAGTATATCCTCTTAACTGCATTTCTTCTCCAGCTCCTCCTTCCTGAAGCCTCCCTTAACTGGCAAAACTGAGCTAGCCACAGTCTGGATGTGTGCGCCTTGGGCTTGCACAACACCCCCTTGACATTGTCAAGGATCTGACCCTGAGCCTCAGAGAACTAAACATCTCTGTCCCACCCACCCCCCCACCCGCCCTGCTCCATGAAACAAGTGGGAAGGAACTGGAGAATCTTCTAAGCTGCTTCAATTTCAGTATCAGCAATTGCTGTTGGCTTGCCTTGCAAATTGTTTTTATCACCACAAAGAAACAGTTTTTCTTTTTAATCATGGATTAAAAGTTACTATGTAAGGGCTGCTGGAGGGCCCCCTGCTATCTGGTGAGGACCCAAATGAGTGCTTCTCATCTCACCGCACCCGCGATTCAGACCTACATCCAGCAAGATTCCTGATCATTTCACATCAGGACAATAACCAGCATTTACCGAGCACAGCTAGTATTTTTTGTTTGTCACTGAATGTATTATTTACTTATTTATTTGGCTGCACTTGGTCTTATTTGCAACATGCAGGATCTTTAGTTGTGGCATGTGGGATCTAGTTCCCTGACCAGGGATTGAACCCAGATCCCTTGCACTGAGTGCTCGAAGTCTTAGCCACTGGCCTACCTGAGGTTTGCAGCAATGCTAAGAAGTCGGCACTAATATTATCCCCAGTTTAATATGATTGGGATGATGATGCCAAGCACAGAGAGGTTAAGCAGCTTATCCAAGGTCACACCGCTGGACCCAAGCGGCCTGACAGCAGAGCCCACTTGGCCATTTCCAATAGGCCCAGAGGACTCATCTGCAGATGGCCAACTCTGTGACAGCTGAAAGTCACATGGGCCTTAATCCTGATGTAATATTTAGCTGCACTTTCACCATGGAGGCACTGCTGTTGTTGTCAGCTAGTCGCTCAGTCGTATCTGACGTTTTGTGACCCCGGCACTGTAGCCGCCAGGCTCCTCCGTCCATGGAATTTCCCAGGCAAGAATGCTGAAGTGGGTTACCACTTCCTTCTCTAAGTGATCTTCCTGATTCAGGGATCAAACTCACGTCTCCTACTTGACAGACAGATTCTTTATCACTGAGCCACCTGGGAAGCCCATGGAGGCATTGCGTTTGCTATTAATTGCTGTGGTGGTGCTGGTTTAGTCGCTAAGTCATGTCTGACTCTCGTGACCCCATGGATTGTAGCCTGTCAGGCTCCTCTGTCCATGGGATTCTCCAGGCAAGAATACTGGAGCGGGTTGCCATTTCCTTCTCCAAGGGATCTTCCCGACCCAGGAACTGAACCCAGGTCTCCTGCATTGCAGGCAGATGATTTACCACTGAGCTATGAGGGAAGCCCATTAATTGGTGTAAGTAGCTATAAAAATAAATTTTAAAACTGCATTTTTTTTTCAGCCTAAAGTAAAATGAAAACCACCAAAAAACCTTGCATTGCTCTTTGTGACACATAAAGACACGCCTTGTTCTTACAACCATAGGTTGGGTCCCTCTTTGAGGAGATATCAGACATCATAGCTCTAATAATAAAGTTAGAAGAGTGTCACCCTTGCAAAATGACAAAAGCCAGAGGTTTTTAAAATCCTGAGCTTACCAACAGCTAGTATGTGAAATGTCATTGTACAGCCAGCCTTCTTGGGATATCTGGCCAGGAGCGGGTGTGATGCTGGACCCAGAATTCAGAGGATCTGCTACCCTCCCTGGGTCTCATTTAAAGATGCCCGGGCCCCTTCCCACTCTGACCAACAGGTTCCTGTAAACATGTCTTTTGGGTGAAGCAGGACACGCATGCCCGAGACAGTCCCCTCTTCCTGTGCCTGGGATGGCGGTCTGTAATGACTATAATAATAATAGCAATAGATGTGGCAAATTCTTACACAAATACACTCTCTTTTACATTTCAGCTAACTGAACAGCTGAGGAACAGAGGCTGGGAGGTGAGGCATCCCCTGCCCGCAGGTAGAGGAGCAAGTATTTGAAGCCGGGGGCTGAACAGCTAGTATTCCTCCCACGGCCCCGGGCTTCAGGGAACTGGGCCCTGTCTGTCCGGTTCTTGGAGGGATCCCTAGTCCCGAGAGAACACAGTAGTACCTTCAATGATTTGCTAAATGAATAAATGCTGTACGGTCTGAGCTGGCCCAGGGACTTCCCTGGTGGTCCAGTGGCTAAGACGCCGAGCTCGCAACGCAGGGGGGCCCGGGTTCAAACCCTGTTTGGGGAACTAGATCCTGTGTGGCACAAGGAAGACCTGGTGCAGCCAAGTAAAATGAAATAAATAATAAACTAACAGCAACAACAACCATGCGCTGGCCCAGGGAGAGTGACTAATAAAGGCCTGAACAATGAGGGCACAGCCTCCACACTGGGTGAGTGGACCCAGAGCCTTCCTTGCAGACAGTGGGGATCTCAGGGGTGGGTGGCAAGGCCCAAATCCCACCCAGACAGGGAGGTTCGGGCGGTGCTGACCTCGGTTCTCCAGGTCCCTGACTCCAGCCTGCCTCTCTCACCCCACACGCAACCCACCCTAAGGGGCTCCGTTCAGGTTTCCTCCCTGGACTGGAAGCCACCTAGTCATCTCCCAGATTGCCAGTTTCTTCCGTGTCCACCGTCGCTACCCACGGTCGCTGCCCAGGCTGCGGCCGCTGACCTAGGTCCCTGCCTCCTCCTGGCCCTCCCTAAGCACTGCCTGGGGTGCTGGGGCCGACAGGCCTTAACAGCTGCCACTCCTGCTCTAGGCCCTTCCAGGCCCCCAGCTGCCCCCAGGGAAACTTGGCCCTCGGGCGCCAGCTCAATCTCTCCACCCCTCCCTCCACACACCACACCAACTGAAATCTCTTTTCCTGTCCAGTGGATCTTCCTGTGCCTTGGTCTCCTCACCTGTAAGATGGAGATAATTACTGTACCTACTTCACAAGGCTGCTATGAGGACTAAATACATGAACATAAAGTCAACTCTGGAGGCATTAACAATTATTATTTGTACAGCCAACTTCCTCGGCCTGGAAGAATCATCTCCCTCTCCTCCTGCCTGGCTAAACCTTGTTCCTTCTTTAAAAAAGGCATCTTGAGCATCATCTCCTCCAGGAAGCCTTCCCAGAGCTCCCTCCTCCCTTCCCCTGGCTGGTCAGGGTTAGATGCTTGTGCGATAGCGCACACTCCAATCTCAGCCACGCCGCCCTCTGCACTCATCTGCCCAGCCGTCCATCTCCCTGCCTGGCCAGTGAGCCACTCGGGGCATGAACATACAGCTGCACAGTTGCCCAGTGATTTGTGGTCGCTGAACCAAAGATCTGGGGGAGGGGGCGGTCACAAAGGACAGCGGCGACTTCCCTGGAGGTCCAGTGGAGGAGGAGACTCCTCGCTCCCAATGCGGGTGGCTCAGGTTCGATCCCAGGCTCCCAATGCGGGTGGCTCAGGTTCGATCCCAGGTCGGGGAACCTGAGCTGAGTAATGGGGCAAATCCTAGGAAGCAGGCAGGGCAGTGGGCTAGCTCAGCCAGGAAGGGGCTGAATGAAGGAGGCAGGGAAGAGGGTGTCTTTGGCGGGGGGGCGGGGGGTGGGGGGGTGCGCACAGTATAAATCATCTCTTACCTGTTTTCTCGTCCTAGTCTTCCCCGTCCTCAATTTAATATAGCGTGCGATTAACTCATTTCGACCTAGATTGGGATGAGAGGAAAATGGGAAGTGGGCAAAGAGGAGAGCCCCTCCCCAGCTGGAAACCACACCACGCCTGTTGCCCCATCTCTGTCTCCACTCCAGACCACCCCTCCCCACCCCCCAAGAGGCACAAGCAGGTCAGCTGAAGGGGAAGTCCCAGGGCTCCCCATGGCCTCCAGGACCTGGGGGGCTGCTCATTGGGAGAGGGGTTGCAGAGCAGGAGGTGGAACAATGTCAGGCGGCCTGAAGGGCTTTCCCTGCGAGATGGACAGGGGCAGGTGCGGCCGGAGGGCGGCAGGACAGCTGGGCCCCCCACTCCCAGCCCCGGGCAGGGCTTCCTTCCCCCTTCGTGCTGTCAGCGAGTGTGTGCATGACATCTCTTCCTGGGCACACATTCCTGTGTGGCTGAGAATTCTGGGCCCTGGGTCCCTGTCCTGGTGTCCTGGCCACCAGCAGTCCCTGGGCAAGTCCCTACCCTTCTCTGGTGAAACAGCCAGGAAGGACCAGACAGTCCCCAGCACACCTCCTACACCGACAGCCTGGGTCAAGAGGTGTCACTGAGCGCGCCGCCCTGTCCTTGAGCTTGTCACCCCCAAGTCACTAGTTCCCAGTGTCTGTCCCACCCTGTGAGAGCAAGCTCAGCCTGTCAGCCTTGGATGGGGGGGCTCTGCTCTGCACCCCAGAACCTCAGGGGATCCAGAGGCTGGCCAGTGTCTGAGGGCTTGGCCCTGTGAAGTGGAGGGGCGGTGCTTGAGACACACGGTGCAGTGTATGTCAGCATCCTCAGGGGGCACACCCCTTACCCCCAACTCCAGGCCCCCTGTCCTGCAACTCCACAGCCTCCACAGAAGGGCCACATTCTCCAAATTCCTCTTCCATGACAGAGCCAGGCCCACTGCCCCTCCCTTCCTGCCTGCCCCCTCCACCCCCACCCCCTCCACCCTGTCTAAAAATACCCTGCGAGGCTGCCCTGGCCATCTGGGAGGTGGCAGTGGAGGCAGGTGGCCCCCATCCCAGGGAAGGCACCCGGGAACACCTGCCTGCCCCACGAGTGGGCCTGGGCTGGCGGTGGGCATGTGCCCGTGGGAGGAGAAGGGGACCATGGCAGCCCAGCTGCCTCCCTTCTGTGCCCGCCACGGCGCTGGACACTGGGCATGGACAGGCTGACAGCCTGCCCTACTCCAGAGAGCTGGAGGATGCTGGCAAGGAGCCAGGGGCAGAAGGTTGAGTTATCCCAAAAATGCAGCCCTGGGAGAGCCCTCTGAGGAAGGAACGGGGGTGGGGGGACACTCCCTTCTGGAGGCAGGAGGTGAGCCAGGTGGCAGAGGGAGGCAAGCAGGAGGCCTGGGAGGTGAGACCCTGTTCCCCACACGGGCCCTGTCCCAAAGTGGGCCTCTCACCACCCTGCAGTCCCCCTCCCCTCCCCCCTCATGATGGTGGGAACCCCTGCTCTGCACTAGGATCCCACCCCAGGCCTCAGAGGGACCCTCCCCAACATCCTCCTAGGAGGGGGACCTGTGTTCAGGTCCAGACCAGAACACACCGAACTGACCCAGTTTCTGGGGCCCATTGAGTCACCCCGAAACCTCCAGGCCAGGAGGGGCGAGGAGAGGAGGGGCAGCCAGGGGGTGATGCGTGTGGGTTGCACTCTGGTGGAGGGGGCAAGCCTGGCCTGTTTGTGAGGATCCAGACACACAGGCTTGCACGCCCAGACTCGCCTGCCCGCCCGCCCGCTGGAGGAGGGCAGGAGGCCCCTGCAGGACTTCGCCAAACCGGTTGGGTGGGGGGGGGCAGAGAGCAGGGGGAGGGGCGGGGGAGGGCCAGGCGCCTCCCCAAGTCCGGCCCAGGGTCCCCTGCCTCCCTGCACGCACCATACATCTTGCCCTCGTCCGACAGGATGATCTTGCGGCGGCCGCAGGGCGGGTAGATGGCCAGGGCCTCCTGGAAGCTCTGCTCAATGTCCGGGCTCCACACGCCCTCTGCGTCGTTGTCCAGCCCCTTGTCCAGGCCCTCGGGCCCCATCCTCCCGGGCCTCCCGGGGCTGCTGCTGGCATTCCAGCTGTTGGACGCTATTGTGCTGGTTGCTCTGGGCTCTGGGCCTGAGCCCACTGGGCAGCCTGAGCCTGAGGGGCAGAAGCAGAGGGGTTAGGTAGGGCAGGGCCCTTCCAGACAACAGCAATCTCCCACCCTGGGGGCCCGGCCAGGGCTCCAGGGTGGGGTGGTTTTAGTCAGTGTGACCTTGGATGAGTGACTCCACCTCTCTGAGCCTTATTAAAAGGAAGGAAGGGTCTCCCTGGGGTTGTGAGGGTTAAAATGAAATGAGATCAAAGTGCCAACCATGATGCCTGGCTCTTAACACTCAAGACATGGTACTAGTGGGGATCAAGAGCTACAATAAAATGCCTCATACCTGCACTGCGCTTTTGTGAGGAAAAAGTACTTTTATGGGGAAAAAGTACTTTCAGAGTAGGAAATGGCAACCCACTCCAGTACTCTTGCCTGGAAAATCCTATAGACACAGGAGCCTAGTGGGCTTATGGTCTATGGGGTCGCAAGAGTCGGACACGACTTAGCGACTAAACCACCACCACCTGTACTTTCATATTCATTCAACCCTCAAAACTAAGGTGCCGTGGGGTGGGGGGGCGGTTGGCAGGAGGAGTGGCAAGGAGTGATGCCCATTATTCAGATGAGAAAAACAGGCTCACAAGACCACGCAGCTGCCAAAGGCACCATGACGAGGAAGAGAGGAGGACCACACGGGCAAGGCCGAGGGTTTCTGTGGCTCTCAAAAGGGCTCCTTGCCTCTCCTCCTCCTTGTCATCAGGAAACCCGATCAAGGACCCCCACCCGTGGGCTTCCTGGTAGCTCAGATGGTAAAGAAGCTGCCTGCAATGTCAGAGACCCAGTTTTGGTCCCTGGGTTGGCAAGATCCCCTGGAGAAGGGCATGGCAACCCACTCCAGTATTCTTGCCTGGAGAATTCCACAGACAGAGGAGCCTGGCAGGCTATACAGTCCATGGGGTCGCAAGAGTCAGACACGACTGAGCAATTAACACTTCACCCCTCATCCTCCCCCAGCATCAACCCAACCCTGCCAAGGACCTGCCATGGGATGAGGGTCCCTGATCCAGGGAGGGTATGGTTTTGCCTTCCTCAAAAGCTAACTCATGAGAACCCTGCCAAGGAACCTAATCTCAGGGCAGGAACTCCCTAGGAATCCTGGAGAATAGAGCTACGCTGGGGGGTAAGGGAGCAGCTGAGAAGGTGCCGGGCTGACAGCCTGGCCCAACCCCACCCGTTCCTCCATCCCACTTCCTGTTCCCGCACCTCCCGGCCCCACAGCAGCCCATAAACCACCCACACGCCCGCCCCTGCCCTGGCCCACATGGTGGAAGGGCCAGGGCTCTATAAACTCTGAGTTCCTGCACACACTGAGCTGGGTTATTAAAGCAGACCACACCCAGACAGTCCCCCAACACACACAGCCCTTCAGCTCACCCCCGGCCCCCCTTCAGCCTCAGAACTTCAAGTCCAGGGTTTTTTTCAGGATCCAGGGAGCTGCAGAGCCCCAGATGCCTAGACTCTGAGATGTGCTCTGGGCTGAACGGAGAGAAGGGAACCAGGTGGGAGACCCCCACAGAAGCCAGGGAAGAGAATTCTTTCCCTTCAAACAAGAATTCCAGGTTCTGCCAAATGGATGGGGGTTCTCCTTGCGGGGACCACCTGTTTACTTTGGAAGGCATGAAGGTGGCTGCTAGCAACTGGACCTGGCGGGGGGGGGAGGCGGTGCCTGAATGTCAGGTGGACACAGAGTTTACACTTCACATCCCTACAAACGACAGCACCTGCATACGGCAGGCACTAGTAGAACTTGACACACACTGACTCACTTCATCCTCACCGTCGCCTATGAGGTGGCTATTATTATTTCCACTTTACCGATGAGACAACCAAGGAACAGAGAGGTCAGGCAATTTGCCTAAGGACACACAGCTAGTGAGTACTAAAGCTGGGTTCTGAACACAGGCGATCTAACTTTGGTCTCTTAACCAAGATGAGAAGTCCCACCATCTGCGGACAGAAAAAGAGACTCAGCTGTCATGGCAACCATCTTCAAGTCTGCCTAGTGGGATCTGGGCAGGGGATCCCCTCAACTGAGGTGGCTGAAGCAACTTCAAGGACCCCCAGGTTACTGCCATAACCCTTCCTTGGAAGACCTTCAAGACACACCAGAGGGCAGCCATGGAGAGAGGAAGCCGTGCTCCTGATGGTCTCAAGGGCCACACTTCTCTGTTCAGCCCAGGAACTGCATCTCCACCTCCATCCCCTCCTCAACCCCTTGAGGCCAAGTACAAGTGGGGAGGGCAACTCGGGGTGGGGGCGACCACAGTGGCTCCTGTACTGGGGTAGTTGGGATGCAAAGCCTCCCCCAGATCTGACAGTGCCACAGATGGGTGGGCTCTAGAGGGGAGGCAGATGAGGGATTACGATGAGCTAAGACCCCTCCCAACAGATTCCTCAGCCCATTTCCCCCAAATCCTTCCCTGAGGCCTCCCTCAGAGCAGCAGGAGCCCGGCGCATGGGGGCCCTGCCAGCCCCAGACTCTCCAAAGCAACTTTTCCTGCCTCCCCCAAGTCTCTGCCCGCCTCCCCTCACCCAGGCGGCGGGGGGCCCCCTTCTCAGGGTGATGTCAGCCCCGCCCCGCCCCCGCAGGAGCACTGTGGCCAAATATGGCGAACACAGCAGTGCTTGGGAGCTGGGACAGACTGGGGGCGGGGGCGGCGGCCCCTGGCCAGGACTGCTGGCAGCTGGCGAGGGGGAGGGGAGCCCTGGGGGTGGGGTGGGGGGGCGGCCGCAAGGACAAGTCAAGGAGAGAAGCGGGACCACCGTCCCTCCCGTTGGCTCACAGGCTACATGCAAGACCCACTTTCTGGGCACACTCCTGGGGGCCCGAGGCACCCATCAAGGGGCCCGCAGGTGACCTCCCCACCCCACACAGCCATGCCCAGGAGCACTGTGTGCAGGTTATGCTGCTGTGTGGGTGCCCAGACTGACGCCCAGTGAGAATATCTGCACCCCCCCAAGGAGGAGGCATACCCGGGGCACTGGCAGGTGGGCAGTGGCGCCTGGCTGGGGGCTGAACTAGGTAGGGTCTCTGTCCTGCCATGTCACTCAGGAGGGGTCAGTAAGGAGAGCCTGGACTGCCACTCTGTCCTTCCCAGAATTACTGCCCTGGGGTGAGGAAGAGAGTGGGGCCCCCCTTTTCTCTTAGACTCCAAACCACTGGGACTCAGCCTGCAGGGAGGGAGGAGGCTATGGGCTCCCCTCAGACAGCTGCAGGACTGGACTAAGGCCAGTCCTGAGGCCAATGGTAAAGGGAGCAGACCCCAGGGATGCTAGCCCCCACCCAGCTTAGGGTCTGGTCTGCCCTTTCCATGGTGGGGTTCACAGGGGAGGCAGCCCCCAGCCGCTCACTGTAGCTGGCCCAGGTGTGCAGAGCCTCTGCATTGCTCTCAAGAGGGGTGGGAGAAGGGGGACCCAAGTGAGGGGCAAAGAGGGTGGAGGGATGGGGGTGCAGGATGGGGGAGATTCTGGGAGTGGGTGAAGAGAAGACAGCCAAGAAAACTGACAAAAGAGGAGCCGGTCAGAGAGTGCGAGACCCAGAGAGGGAAAGCTGGAGTGAGAACAGGAGGGAGAGAGTGAGATCCGGAGAGAGACCAACAGATGGAACAGGCAGAGTGCTGGACAGAGTGGGCTCCACGGACACTGCGCGGAGGGGGCCAGTGACCAACAGAGACACGGAATGACAGAGACCAAGACGGAGGAGACAGGAGACCCAGCTGAGAGGGGCCAATCAATAAACCAAGACATGGTCAGGCTGTGCGGAAATGGAAAACCAGAAGGTAGGGGGTGGAGAGAAAGGCAGAGGGAGTCAAGGACAGAAAGAGCTCCCAGAGGAAAGGGAGGAGTGACAGGGGAGCCATCGCTGGGGGGCTGGGGCTGCGTCCGGGGCGACGGCCCCCTCCTGGCCCACTGCTCCCCACCCCCTCCTCTCGGAGGACCTCCCCTCTCCATGTTCCTGCAGGGCCTGCAGGCCTCTGTGGTCTCATATGGCCTTTACCTTCCATCTGACCAGTCACACCTGCTTCCCCCTTCTCCCAGGGCCTTGGGAGGTCAGAAGATGCCCCTGGGTGGTGGCCAGGTGGGAGACAGGAGGCTAGGCGAGAGCAGGCTTCGGGGCCCTGAGGGAGATAAGGGGTACTCTGCAGCCCACTCCCTCCCTGGGGCCAGACCTGCTGGAATAACTGGCTGGACAGCTCCAGGGGTGGAGGCCAGGGCTGCCACAGTGGACCTGACACTGCCCCCTCCCACTGCCCCCAACCCCTCCCACTGCCCCCCCAACTCCAGACCACCCTCCCTCTACTGCCTTTCAAGCGAGGCAGGGACAGACTTGAAGCTTGGGCCTCCCCAGAGCCTGGGCCTCGTGGGAGATGCAGGCCGGGCCAGTCCAGGCAGGTGTCAGCAATCCCCCCACTCTCCCCAGGTAGCAGCCCCACCAAGAAGGCAACTGAGCCGCTGTCTGCACTGGGGGTAGCGGCAGCAGCTATCCGTTCCTGCAGGAACTCAGCCCCCCGCCCCCCAAAGTGCTCTCAAGCTGAGTGAGAACCTCACTCAAAGGGTGGGAAGATCTGGAAATCAGCAGTTTCATCACGAATGCCCTGCCTCCAGACCAGGGCAGCCCAGGGCAGGGCTGACAGGCGGGGAGGGGGGGGTTGAGGATGGGGCCGGCAGTGGAGGAAGGCTTGGGGAGCCTCCCCGCCCCCATCTGTCTTTCCCTCCTTCCTCCCCCACCCACCCCCCACCGCAGGGCCAGCTGTTCTCCAGCTGCCAGAGGCTCCCACCCTAGAAGTAGCTGTGCTGTGCTGGGACAGGGAGCGCAGGGCGGGTGGGATGCGGATGGTGTCCACCGCCCCCACTCCAGCCCAAGGACCCCTCCAGCTCCCCAAGGGATCCTGCCAAGTGACCACGCCCTGCCAGGCTGAGGAGGGAGTACCCACCTCCCTAGAGCCGGGCTGAGATTTTTACAGGAGGAAGCAATTTGCAGAGCCCACTAGGAGGGAGGTGAAGGGGGCTCCCCCGCTGCCCAGCTTATTAATGTGCTTCCAATTTGGGAATCCAGCCTCTGCACCCACCCACCCCCTCTCCTAGGGCACAGGCTTCTCAGGGAGCCGAGGGGGAGGGAAGCCCCCAGGCTTCTCTCTCCAAGGCTCCCCCTCACTGTCTTCCCCCTCCAGCAGTGTACGAGGGAGGAAAGAGGCTCGGAGCCCTCAAACCTCCTGCAGAGAGAAGGGGCCCACTTCCCAGACTTCATCCCCCACTCCTGAGCCGCTGTCCAGCCTCCTCATCCCGACCCAGTCCAGGAAGGCCACGGATGCAGGCTGGAGAGGGCGGGGGGGTGCAGTAAAGGGGTGACTCTGGGTTTCACAGTTCTCACCGTGTCAGAGGGCCCCTTGGACGCTGGGTCAGCCACTGAGCTGTGACCCATCCCTCAGTCGGCTGTTGCCTCCTTGGGAAAGTCACACCGTCAATGTCATGTATAAACACAGAAGCTTGCCCTGGGCCCCTCCTCTCTCTCAAACATACAAACTCCTCTTCACAGCCACTGTCCCGCACATCCACTGTCACCTGCATCTCTCTCATTTCTTTCATTTAAAAAAAAAAACATTTTTGGGGGCTGCATGCAGCCCTACCAGGGATCAATGCCCCCTGCAGTGGAAGCACCAAAGTCTTAACTCCTGGACCACCAGGGCAGTCCCTTAATTTTTTTTTAATGGTGATAAAATATACATGATTTAAAAAAGGACCTTTTAAAGCGCACAATTCAGCCTCATTAATTACATCCTTTGTTTCTACCAGTTTTTTTCTTTTGTGATGCACCACATAGATGCACGTGCATGGGGTCACAGGCCCTCAAATTCAACAGCAGCACCGACCCTCCTCGGCATGTGGACTTTCTCCGTCTCACCCATACACCTGATTTCACACTCAGCCGTCGCCACGGCTTCTCAGCATTTGCATGCTGCACTAGGTAGAGTCCATCGTGTCACAACGGCTTCTCAGTGTGTCATATGTAAGCACACCTGGCACACAGTGTGCCTCACTCTGCCTCGGACATACACAGCATCACACAGTGGCACTGGCCCCTCCCCCACACAGGTGGAGCATCGGAATCCCAGCCAGTCAGTGCCGGACATGGCTGTGAGCTCACACCACTGGGCAAGCAGATAGTTTCTTTCACAAACCCACCCCGTGTGATGGCCCCTCACACACACAGAGGTCCCCTACAGACACACAAGCACGCACGCAGCGTCAGTCATACACGAAGAACGTCATTCATAGTTTCTCTCAAGTACCTGCAGCCCCAGTCACACGCTGAGAACGTCACAGCATCTCATACATGCGTGTTACAAAGTCACAATGTCGCACACAGTTCCATCCTGTGAAGTCACACACATTAACTGGTTTCACCCCAGTTCCCCTCACGTGCACCACCCCTACGGTATCACCCACAGAGGGTCCCTCTAGGTCTTGCGCACACGCGCGACACACACACACACACACACACACAGGTCCAGCGGCACACACAGTTGCACTCCCGTTTCCCTCTATCACTTCCGGTCCTGTGGGCCTGGCAGGGAGCACAGGAAGCAATCAGCACTCTAGGAAACCTCAGGGGCTGAGGCTTCACAGATTCACCAGGGTTGCTGGTCCCCTGGCCTGTGGGTCCCAGCCTCCTGCGGGGCCCTGAGCAGACAGGCAGAGCCCCCGAGGGGCAGTGCCTCTCCAGCAGACCACCCCAGGCTCACACAACACTGGGGGAAGGGGAGGACTGGGCGAGGCCACAGGGACAGGGCCAAGTGTGATCAGCTGGCTTCCACCCCAGCTCTGAGCAGAGAAGCTCCTGCCACGGCCCCAGGGGTCCACGGAGACCTGGATCCTCAACGCTGCCCCTTGGACCCCACATGGGAAGCAGAGGCTGGGACCTCCTGGCCACCTCCATGGAGAGCTGCAGCCTTGGGAGCCCTCTTGGCTCCTTGAGGCCTGGCACCACCAGCTCCCCTGCCACCCCGCACTGTCCTCCCTGTGAGCCGGACCCCTTAGCTCCTCTCCCTTCCTGAGCGAAGAGGTGGTTAGGACTGGGAGTTTTGCTCCTTTCCAGCTTCCACCCTGAGCCCTCAGAGGGGTCTGGGAGAGGGCTGGCCATCCAGGTGGCCTCTGAACACCATTCATTGCCAGACCCCACAGCCAGTTCCCAGGGCTGTTCTCTGACTCCACCTGGGCCCCCTGGCCCCCTGATGCCTGCTGCCGTAACCTTCTCAGCCCCTCTCACTGGCTTCGCTGTCTTCGGTCACCCCCCGGTCAGCCCTCAGTTTCTTCCTTAGACCCACTTGATCAACAACTCACCTCTCCAGATCCCACCAGGTTCAGTTTTCATGATGGGAAGGCCGACTGACCAGGAACCAAAAAGAGACTTGGAGAAGCTCAGAGAAAGGGGACCAGAGAAGTCCTGGATTCCAAGCAGGGAAACGGAGGCCCACCAGGATGACACAACTGGTTAGAGGCCAAGCTGGGGCCAGATCTCTTAAGTTCTTGGCCTCTGTTTGAGATTTTCAGTTTATTTCCCCAACTGTTCAGAATGTGCCAAGATCTGCAAACCTGAGGATGAATGTGGGAGCAGGGCCCAGGACACACACACATACACACAGCTCTGACCTGCCCATCACTGACCATCCTACTCAGCCAAATGAGCTAATTAGCATTAATTACTGTTCCCTCCCTGGGGGCGGGGAGTGATAGTGGGGGAAGGCCCAAGAAGTTGAGACTCTCATTGGATCCCAGGCTCTCTCTGAGGAGGGGGCATTTGGGGTCCCAGGAGTCCCCCTCATCATATACCCTAGTCCTAGAAAAGACATCTGTCCATCGCCTGCTCACAGGGTGAGCAGGGATCCAGGAAGACCCCAGAACCATGGTCTGTGGTGGCAACTCTATGGGGAAAAGCTGCAAGAATCTGGGTGGGAGGAAGACCTCATTTCTCACCAAAACTCTAACTTTTGGCAACTTTAGATTTCTTTCCTTGCCCCAGGCTGTCTCCAGCATTCTGGCCAACGAGGTGTCTTGGCCCCCTTGCTCTGGGGCTGCGGGAGGCGGGATACCCAGAGCCGCCCTGGGCACCAGCCCCTCTGAGCTGTGTCCAGCCCCCACCCCCACCCCCTGCTCTCCTCGGCTACAAGTTCAGGCCTGACCTGGTTCTGCCTCTACCTGGAGAGAGAAAAGACATAGAGGGAGGTGTGAGGGACGGCTTCCCTCCCCTGAGAAGCTCTACCCCAAGGCCTCAATCCCCCTTGTTCACAGAAAAAAAAAAATCTCTCAGCCCTGGATGAGGGCCCCTCTCCCAGAAAGGTGACACGGTGGGGTCTGGTCTCAATGACACTGCCCCAGGGCCCCGCTAGGCTGGAAATCAGAGGCAGACAGGCGCTCCCAGCTCTCCTTCCCCAGGCAGGAGTAGAGGGCATGACAGACAATGGTGGGGCTTGGGGTTAGAGGAGACAAGCCGCCTTCAGGTCCTCTAAAGTCTAAACACGGGCTCTGACGAAGTGTGTGGCCAAGACAAGGCCCCAAATCCAGTCCCCTTCGGAACCAGGCTCACAGAGCTCAGGGCTGGAACTCCGAAACCTCCACCCCGACGCCGGCGGCAGAACTGAAGGCAACTTAAGCCCCCTGCCCCCTCAGGGGGCACACGCCCGGGGTCACGAAGCTTGGCTGCCAGACACCGTCCACAGTCCGGCGCGGCTGCGGGCACCGCGCGCGGGGAGCCGGCCTGGGCGCCCGGAGGCCAGGCCCGAGGCCTGCGTGGAGCTGGGGCCGGGCGGGCTCCGAGAGAGCGCCAGCCGGGAGTCCAAAGGGCGGCGGGGCCCGGGGCTGGGCGCTGCGGGGACGAGCTCCCCGGTGGCAGGCCCCCAACCCCAGACCGTGCGGGCCCCCGAACCCCGACCTCGACACCCCCAAATGCGGACGTCTGGACAGGCGCTGGCACCGGGGCCGGGCTCTCGGCTCCCCGACCTCCCCCGAACAACTCGTCCGGGTCGCGGGGGTTGGTGGGAGGGTGGGCGGGGCTTCCCGAGAGCTTCTCCCCCTTTCCTCTAAACTTCCCGGCACCCAGATCCGGGGCTCAGGCTCAGGCTGGACAATGGCTCTGGGAACTAGCCCCCTTTGACTGCCTCCCCACCCCCAGCCCCCAAAGCACCGACCAACCACACCACCTCTCCCAGCGGGGCCTCCTCCCGGCGTCCGCCCGGCTTACCTGGTCCGATCTCGCGGGGGCGCTCCGGCCGGGCGGCTCCGCCGGGCCCGAGGGAGCGAAGAGGGGGCCGGGGGAGGGGGTCGTGGGAGGGGGGCTGACCGGAATGTGCGGAATGAGCCGGGCCGGAGCGGGAGGCGCCGGGCGCGGAGGAGGGAGCGAGCCGCACGGAAAGTTTGTGTTGAGGAGCCGGGGTTGGGGGTGGGGGCTGCGGGGAAGGAGGGGGCGGGGCGCGGAGCGGGGCGGGCACCGGCCGCGAGGGGCGGGGCCGCGCGAGGCCGCCCCCGCCGGCGCCCGGGCCGCCCACCCCGGGGCTCCGGGACCCCCGCGGCAGCCCGCCTGGCCTCTCCGCGCCCGGGCGCCTCGCTCCTCGCCCGCCCGGGGCGGTGCTCTTAACCTGTCTGGAACGCCGGGCGCTACTCCCCCCACCTCCCCGGTTCCCCGCCGGAATCTGGGGCTCCGGCCTGGGCGGGGCCGAGGGCGGAGCTCCAGCCTCGAGGGCAGGACTCCCGTCGGGGCCAGGGCCCGGGTGCCGCGTCACTAGGAGCCCGGCGGAGCCTCGGGGCGCACGGGCCTTGGGGCTCCTTACCCTCCACCCCCCGAGTCCCGAGCGGCCGAGGCGGAGCGTCCTCTCCGGCCCGGGGGCCCGCACCCCCGACTCCCGGGGCCCCAGAACCGGCCCCCGCCCTAGAGGCTGCGCCCGCCCTGCCCGAACCCGGTTTGTCTGGTTCTCCCCGAGAAGCTTGTTTCTCGAATTTCTCCCTTTCCCCCTCTTCCTGTACCTCCAGGGCCCTCCCTCTCGTCCCGGTTCCCCGGGGGGCCCCGCAGGGGGGGTGTCTCGACAGCGCGAGCCCGCCGAGTTTCGGTAGGACCCGCGATGGGAGCGTGAGAGGGGACGCGGCAGCGCCCTGGGGCCGGAGCGGGACGGGGGTGGGAGATCGGAGGCCTCCAGTCCGCCCCCTGGACCCCTCCCGCCGCCTCGTTCTCCGCACGCGCTGAAGAACCGCTGCCCGTCCTGGCCTAGGGAAGCGGCTTTATTGGGGGTGTGGGTACCGGCTCTCCGTCCCCCATCACCTGCCCCTCCTCTGAGCCCGCGCCGGCTCCTCGGAGCCCTAGTACAGTCCCAGAGGGGGTTAAAACAACACTGACTACTGCTCCTGGACAGGAAGTGACTGGGGCGCGGGGCGGGGGTGGTGTTGGTGAAGCGGCGCAGCCTAGCTCCGCGACCAGATGTGCAGCTCCAACTCCAGATGTTCTTCATCTCCCTCCGACCCGCCGTCTGAACTCCTCCCCGCCCCCGCACCGTGCCAGGCTGGGCAGTAAATGAATGTCACCCGGAGACGGTGAGGGGTCAGCCCCCCGACAAGGGAGAAGTCTTCATCGAGAGGCTCTGGTGAAGGAACCTGCAAGCCTCCAGCGTGAATCCTTTTCCCAGCCCTGGCGGGCGGGCTCTGGGGAGATCACTAGGATCACTCGCAGGCCAGCTTCCCATCGAAACTGGAGAGGGCGATGGCGAACGCCTGCAGGGCGCACAACGGATACCGGTAGTCTAGGGTGAAGGCGTCCTCGGCCACGCGGCCGAACTGCAGCACGATGTAGTCAGCTATGGACACAGACACGGGTGGGGGCGGCCTGAGACCTCGTGGGCTCTCTGTCCTGGCAGACGAAGCCCTGATCATTGAGGAAGGGCCCCCACCCTTGCACTGGGACCCCAGTCCTTAGCCACCATCTCAGTTATTCACCCTCCATCCATGCACCCTCTTATCTCACCCAATAAGCCTGCCTGCCGCTGTGCCTGCCGCTGTACCTGCCACTGTAAGCCCCTGAGGGCAAGGACCCTGCCTTACCTTCTACTGCCCAGGGCTAGGCAGATGACCTACCCGCATTGTAGTAACCAGTCAAACTTGCTTATGCCTAGAATCCTTTCTTTCCAACTTCTGCTGATTTTACCCCATTCTTCTCCATCCCAGACCCCAGGTCCTGAGACCACCAGCCTCATGGCCTCAACCAGTGCCCCTACTCAGCCCCTACCTCATATCTGGCCCAGGTTCCCAGCCCCAATCCCAACACTTCCCCCAGCATCCATGGGACACGATGTTGCTAAAAATACCCTCAACCCAGGCAGACCAGGCTCCACCAGAAATGTGATCTGGAGATGGGTTTTTAAGACCTCAGGACAGATGACACTGGGGGCACCTCCCTAGGATGGAGTGGGGGTAGGGAGCTCATTCAATGTTAGCCAATCCTGGGAACCTGGAAAATCCCTAGGAGATACCACTCAGTATCCAAATCCCTTCAACCTAGCGTGGACCTCTCCTCCAGGCTTATAACGGGATGTTTTTGTGTTCTGAGTATATCTTTTTCCCCTAATTCTATGATGGCAGGCCTTTGACCTCCTGGAAAGAGAATAGAAATGCTTGGCTTATATTTCGTACTCCTGAAAGACAATCATCTTGATGGTGTTAGGAGTGGGCCACTGGAGACAGACTACCTGGGTTCTGACCCCAGCTCTACCTTCACAAGCTGTAAGTTACTCAGCCTCTCTGCACCTCTGTTTTCTCATCTGCCAGATGCTGTTCAGTTGCTAAGTCGTGTCTGATACTTTGTGACTCCATGGACTGCAGCACGCCAGCCTCCTCTGTCCTTCCAATAGGAATAATAATAATACCTTCCTCACAGGGTTGTTGAAAATATTTAATGAATCAGTATCTGTGAAGTCCTGAAAACAGTGGCTGGTCCACAGAAAGCACTGTGTTTGTGAAATAAAATTTGAGGGCCAAGGTAAGTGCCTGCAGTTGCTGAGAGACTTGGGTAAGGGACTGCCCTCTCTGAGCCTCAGCATCCTCTCTGGCCACATAGGGGTTGGGCTATAAGTTATGGGGTTGGTTTTTTTTTTTTTTTTCATATTTATTTTTATTGATTTGCCTGTGCTGAGTCTTAGTGGCTGCATGTGGGACTGAGTACCCTGACCAGGGGTTGAACCTGGGCCCCCTGCACCGGGAGCATGGAGTCTTAGCCACAGGACCACCAGGAAAGTGCCCATAAGTTTTTTTTTTTTAACTTTACTTTTGGCAGAGACTCGTGGCTTTTAGGCTCCACTTCCAGTAACTTATATGCAGAGTACATCATGAGAAACGCAGGGCTGGAAGAAGCACAAGCTGGAATCAAGGTTGCTGGGAGAAATATCAGTAACCTCAGACATGCAGATGATACCACCCTTATGGCAGAAAGTGAAGAGGAACTAAAAAGCCTTGATTAAAGTGAAAGAGGAGAGTGAAAAAGTTGGCTTAAAGCTCAACATTCAGAAAACGAAGATCATGGCATCTGATCCCATCACTTCATGGGAAATAGATGGGGAAACAGTGGAAACAGTGTCAGACTTTATTTTGGGAGGCTCTGAAATTACTACAGATGGTGAATGCAGCCATGAAATTAAAAGACGCTTACTCCTTGGAAGGAAAGTTATGACCAACCTAAATAGCATATTAAAAAGCAGAGATATTACTTTGGCAACAAAGGTCCATCTAGTCAAGGCTATGCTTTTTCCAGTGGTCATGTATGGATGTGAGAGTTGGACTGTGAAGAAAGCTGAACGCAAAGAATTGATGCTTTTGAACTGTGGTGTTGGAGAAGACTCTTAAGAGTCCCTTGGACTGCAAGGAGATCCAACCAGTCCATCCTAAAGGAGACCAGTCCTGGGTGTTGGTTGGATTGATGCTGAGGCTGAAACTCCAATACTTTGGCCACCTCATGCGAAGAGTTGACTCATTGGAAAAGACACTAATGCTGGGAGGGATTAGGGGCAGGAGAAGGGGACGATAGAGGATGAGATGGCTGGATGGCATCACTGACTTGATGCACATGAATTTGGGTGAACTCCGGGCGTTGGTGATGGACAGGGAGACCAGGTGTGCTGCGATTCATGGGGTCGCAAAGAGTTGGACACAACTGAGCGACTGAACTGAACTGAACTGAACTGCAGTATCTTATTTCCCTGACAAGGCTATGGCGGTGAAAGTACCAAGTCCTAACCACTGGACCGCCTGGGAACTCCCTTTCAGTGGTTTTTAAACTCTAGCAGCCTAACTGTCCCCTCAACGCAGTCTTACCCAGAAGAGCCCTGCATCTGCCCAGGCTCTGGTCAGTGCTAGAATGAGGGCCTGAAAACAATGCACCCAAAGGCAGCTGCTTGGAATATCTGAGGCTCTTTGGAGGGTACAATGTGAGTGCCCCCACAGGAGAGAGTGACCTTCCTGAATGTCCTGGCTCCAGGGATAAAGGCCAGCTCCATTCCAGCACACGCATGTGTGTGTGTGAGAGAGAGAGAGAGAAAGGGAGGGGAGATGGCAAGGGGAGAGGGGAGGGAAACACTTGAGTGAGGGTGGAGGTCTTGGAGGTGGTGGGGAACAGCCTAGCTTGTGTCCTCAGATACTCACGGTCGTCAGCGTGGACAATCTGGAAGTTCTTGACCGAGGCCTGGGTGACTCGGCCTTGGAAGTTGAGGGTGTAGGAGCCACTGTCTTCGTTCCAGATCGGGGGCTTATTGTGCAGCTCGATGAGGCTCTCCAGTGTCTTGTTCTGCCAGCGCACCAGCAGCCCATCGCTGGCCTGGGGTGTGAGGGGTGGGGCAGTATTAGGGGCAGGATAGTGACAGCTGGCTATCTTGGGACTGATGGGGTGGGGTGGTGGCTGGGGACCTGTGGTGCCCTTGTATGTGTGTGCAGCCTGGGTGTCAATAGGCATGGTGGCCAGGGTTTCTCTGAGTACACCCATTGTATCTGTGGCATCCACCTGGCCAGGGTGTACGTCTGGGAGAATGGGCTTGGCTGTGGGTCGCCAAAATGGAGGGTTGGAAAGTAAAAAGTAGTATCTGTCGCACAGGAGCAGCTCTGTGCCATTGGTCCCAAAGGGTCTTAGGCCACTTGCTGGCATCTATCATAAGGATGAACTAGATATTCTAGGATTTACAAGGAGCTCACAGTTGAGCTTCGAGAAATGTACAGGTAAAGAGTAGTTAAAATCTCCTGGAAGAGTTTCTGGAAGGAAGGAGCAGGGTCTGTATGAGACATGTATTTCTTTTCTTGGTTTCTTTGTCACCTGTTCATGTTCAAGGCTTAGAATGAGTCCACTCAAGACTGTGTCCTCCAAGAAGCCTTCCTGACCCCAAGTCTGATTTAAATGTCTTAGCTCTGAATTTCCATAACACCTCCCTCTTATGATTTCTCCCACTGCACTGTTATGGACGGAATTAGATACCCTAACAGCAGGCGAAGTATTTGACTAATGGCTCTATGCCTTACAGATGAGAGGGGATGAGATGGTGGGATGACATCACTGACTCAATGGACATGAGTTTGAGCAAGTTCTGGCACCTGGTGATGGACAGGGAGGCCTGGCATGCTGCAGTCCATGGGGTCGCAAAGAGTCGGACACGCCTGAGTGACTGAAGTGAACTGAACTCTGTGCCTTAGTTTCCCTCATAACAGGGTGTTGTGAAGATTAAATGATTAATAGTGCATGAAGTGTTGTTTTGAGCAGTTCCTCTCACAGAGTAAATGTTCAATAAATATCAGATATTGTTTTGATGGTACCTCTTGTATTGATTTTACATCCTCAATACCTGGCATTAATAAATGATTGTAGAATGAATGAACTGATGATGAAGAGAGATTCAGAACAGCTCTGGGTGTCAGTTCTTACTAAGCCCAAGCACACGTGGGAGGCACCGCCTTTGGAGGATCTGTGTGTCTATTCCAGGATGGGAGGAGCAGTTGTGGAGCCGCCCAGGGCTTGTGCCCCATGGGTTGGCCAGGTCTCTGACTATTCCAGTGTGGCTTTCCAGCAGGGAAGGATGTGTGATCAGCTGACGGGAGTATTCTTTTCATTGTAAATGAGTAAAGTGACATCACTGTGAGTATGAGACAGGCCAGTCAACCATCTCTGAAATCCCAGGCTCACTCAGCTTGCAGTGCTGAGGGGCAAAGCGTGGGTCAGACACACTGAAGGAGGGCCCGTCTCTCTAGGCCAGCTCTCCATCTTGCCCTACACCTCACACGCACACAAAAAACACCCTTTGCTTTTTAAAATTTGTCAAATCATATCACTCCTTTGCTCAAAGCCCTGCTGTTCCTGTTTCTCTGGGTAAAACCAGGAACACAGGCTCACCTGCCCCTCACTCTCACCTCTCTGACCTCATCTTCCTGCAGCCACCCTGGCCACCTTGCTGCTCCTCAAACTCAGCAGGCACTCTCCTGCCTCAGGGCCTTTGCACTGGCTCTTCTCCCTGCCTGCATGATCTTTTCCCAGATATCTGCAGGGTTGCTCTTTACCTCCTTCAAATTTCATCTGCTCAGTGAGACCCACTCTGACCACTGAATTTAAATCAAAACCTAGACACACATATCTCATCTCCTTTCCCTGTTCAACTTTTTCTCCCACCCCCCCGCCCAACAGTAAATACCACTTTCTAAAACACTACACAATTTACTTACTTATTACAGTCTTTGTCTACTATCTGTCTCCCTCCACTAGAATGCCAGGTTCATGAGGGTAGATCTTCGTTTTGTTGACTGATGTCTGCAGTTGCCTAGACCAATACTTGGTACTCAATGTATGTATGTTGAATGAACATATGAATGAATGATTTTGATGTACAGTTAAAAAAAAAAACCCACACAAACACAGCTAACCAACCCTATTGTGCTCGTTTCAGTGAGTACAATGAAAACCCTCCAAACTGAATCTATTGTGCAAGTTGCCAGAATGAATTTGTGACGGGGCGATGGGTGTGCTCAGGGTTGGGTATGGGGTAGGCGGAACACCCCCCTCCCCACCCCACAGGGCTTCACGGAAGTGGGTTACAAGCCGGTAACTAGGGAGCAAGACCCACAGGGAAAGGTGTTTCAGGGAGGTGCGGGGCTCACGTTGCGAGGCCGAATGGGCACCCTTTCGTTGTCGGAATTCATGCCAGGAATGATGACTGTCATGCGCCGGGGACCTCGGAAGCCCAGCACATTGGTTTCCTGGGGAAGGAGATGCGCATTAGACCTCTTGGCGAGGGAAGGGGTCTGCCGCAGGGCACAGGGGACAGAGGGCGCTCTCACATAGATCACGGCCGCCAGCTCCTGCCGAAGGCTCCCCACGTCCGTGCTGCCGCCGCGGTGCGGGTTCTGACCATTGTCAAAGACGGTAAAGCGGTTCCCCAGGAGGTTGGACCTGAGAGCAGGGTGGAGCTGGGGGCGGGGCTGAGGGGGTTCCACACCCCTTCTTCCAGACCCCTCCTCACAGCCAAGCTTAAGAGCTTTCTGCCTCAAGCATGGGTGTGTCTTAGGACCCTGCCCCTGGCTTTCTGCCTGAAGTCTTTTTAAAAACCTGGATCTACAGGGAGACTGGGCAGCTTTCAAACTTCAGCTCTTACTAGCTGTATAACCCCAAGCAAGTGACTTAAACTCTTAGCCTCAACTTCCTCATCTGTAAAATGGGCGTGGTAATAGTATTTACTATCCATTTGATAAGATTATTGAGTGGATTAATATTTGCAAGTTACCCAGAAATACCTCTGACACATAGGTAGGCCTTACATATGTGTTTGGTAAAGACATAAAGAAAGAAAAAAAAGCCTGACTTGGGGAGTCACTTTCTCCTCATCTCTCAGATTTGTGGTGAGGACTGGATAGACATATAACAGGGTGCTGCTGCTGCTGCTGCTAAGTCGCTTCAGTCGTGTCTGACTCTGTGTGACCCTATAGACAGCAGCCCACCAGGCTCCCCCATCCCTGGGATTCTCCAGGCAAGAACACTGGAGTGGGTTGCCATTTCCTTCTCCAGTGCATGAAAGTGAAAAGTGAAAGTGAAGTCGCTCAGTCATGTCCGACTCTTCGCGACCCCATGGACCGCAGCCTACCAGGCTCCTCTGTCCATGGGATTTTCCAGGCAAGAGTACTAGAGTGGGGTGCCATCGCCTTCTCCAGTAACACAGGGTAGGTGCTGACTATTTCGTTTGGTCAGTTAGTAACTGTTTATTGAATAGCTACTATGTGCCAGGTGCTAGGAATTCAACCATGAACTAGACAGGCATAATCCCAGTTTCATGGACTTTATGCCCTACTCCAAATGAGGTCCCCAGACCAGCAGCTTGGGCATCACCCCAGTGCGTCTTAGAAATGCAGAAGCTCACTCCCAGCCCAGACCCTCTGAACCCAATTTTTTTTTTTTTTTTTTGCCTCACCCTGGGGCTTGCAAGATCTGAGTTTCCCAGACCAGGGATTGAATCCAGGCCACCACAGTGAAAGTCCAGAATCTTAACCTTAGACCACCAGAGAATTCGCCTCACTGAACCATTTGAAGAAGATCCCCAAGTGATCTACATGCATCAAAGCGGACAAGTGTCCATGTGCATAGAGAAGCCCGGGGCCGGGGGACAATTCCAGAGTGTCTGGAGGTGGGGGCACTCTGCACAGCGGGGCAGAGGTGACTGGCCCCCGAGCTTCGCAGCCCCACCTCAACTTCCCAATGAAATTCTCCCCTCCTCGGGACAGATTGGTCGGGTCACTGGAGATGAGGTAGTTCGCGGTCTTACTGCGTTTCCGCTTCCTGCCGGCCAAGAGAAACACCTGGGGAGAGGGGCAGCAGAGATGCTCTGGAAGACAGAGGCAAGCGGGAGGAGCGCGGGGAGGAGAAGGCCCGTTGCCCCCCAGCCCCCACCTCCATTCTGGCTCTCGGCTCGGTCCGGGCCTCTCCCCTCTCCTTTCTCCCTCCCTCCTCCGACTCACCTTCTTCTCAGTGTCCAGGTGCAGGAAGTAGGAGGGATACAGGCCCCGGTCCATGCCCTTCTTGTCCCGGGTCAGCCGGCAGCGGACCGTCCGGCCCTGGGGGCAGGCCGAGCACCGAACTCCTGGGGTTCGTCCACTTCCACGGGTGGGGAAGGGGCCCTGTCCTCCTTCTGAGTCGGGGCAGAGGGTACGTCAGCCCCAGAGCACCATCTCCCCCAGCCCTCAGCGGGTCCGGAGCCCAGAGGCAGGCAGGGCAACTCACCGCTTTCTGTTTGGGGGAGAGAACAGAGGCTGATCCAGTGCTCTCCCGGGCCCCTCAGCCTCCCCGAAGCTCGCCAGGCTGTGGGGAGCTTTGTGCTTTATTAAGATTCTGCTTAGCTTGTGGTTAAGAGCCAAGGCTCTGGAGTCAGACAGCTTGGGTTCAAATCCTGGTTCCACCACTAACTGTCTATGATGTTTGTTAATCTTTCACAATGCTGTGACTCAGTTTGTTTCATCTGAGAAGTATGCAGGATGGGGGTGGATACCTGGGACAGACCTTAGTTTATATATTTAACAGACACTCATAGAAACTCTACCGATGTGCCAGGAATTATTCTATGCACTTTCCAAGTATTCCTCTTTGAAATATTATCATTCTTCTTATCTATAGCTACTGAGGTGGTTAGTCTCTTTATACAGGTGAAGAAGCTGAGGCTCAGAAAGGTTTAATAGGCCCAAATTCACATAGTTAGTAAGAGGTGAGCTGGATGCTGAATGCTGCCCCGTCTTCTGTTAGATGCATAGCCTGTCGAAATACGTTCCATCACATGGATGCTCTTAGGGAGTGAACTGAGGTGGGGCTGCAGGTTTGGATTACTGCGTTCTGGCACATGGTGTTATAGACGTGTTAGCTACTACTGTTACTATGAACATGCATGTGTGCTAAGTCACTTCAGTTGTTCTGACTTTTGTGACCCTTTGGACCAGAGCCCACCAGGCTTCTGTCCATGGGACTCTCTAGGCAAGAATACTAGAGTGGGTTGCTGTCCCCGCCTCCAGGCGATTTCCCTGACCCAGGGCTTGAACCTTTGTCTCAGATCTCCTGCACTGGCAGGTGGGTTCTTTACCACTAGTGCTGCCTGTTAGTTTAGCAGATAGTAAATACCCAATGAATGTAGCAGCCAATCTCCAAGATGGTATTTATGCTCTAGTGTAGGTCCCTCCCACATTGATCTTTGTGGTCAATGGAATAAGGCTGAAGTGATGGGCGGTCACTTTGAAAGCTAGGTCATAAAAGATATTACAGCTTCTGCCTTGCTCTGTCTCTTGGGCCATTCTTGAACTCTGAGGCAAGTTGGCTACCACATTATAAGGACACTCAAGGAGCCTCTGGAGAGGCCTCCAGCCAACAGTCATGATAGTAAGCCAATTTAGAAGGAGATCCTCCATTTCCAGTCAAGGTTTGAGAAAGGGTGCAGCACCAGTTGGCATCTTGACTGCAAATTCATGGGACACCCTGAGCCAGCACTATTCTTGTTAAACCTCTCTTAGGTTTCTTTTCTTTTTAAACTTTTTTATTTTGTATAGCCGAGTAACAATATTGTGATAGTTTCAGGTGAACGGTGAAGGGACTCAGCCATACATATACCTGAATCCATTCTCCCCCAGACTCCCCTCCCATCCAGGCTGCCACATGACACTGAGCAGAGTTCCCTGTGCTATACAGCAGGTCCTTGTTGCTTATCCATTTTAAATATAGCAGTGTGTACATATCCATCCCAAACTCCCTAACTATCCCTTCTCCTTATCCTTCCCCCTGGCCACCATAAGTTCATTCTCTAAGTCTGTGAGTCTGTTCCTAGATTTCTGACTCACAGAAATTAAGAGGATGAATTGTTAAGTTTTTGGGGTGGTTTGTTACATAGCAATACAACAAATGAATAAATAAGCTCATTTTGCTCATTGAAAACTTTTAATAACTCTGGTTGCATTAGGCCCTAGGGGGCCTGATTATTGCCCCTTCTGTTCTTACAAGGCTAGTACCCTTTGCTCATATGTTCTGTCCCTCACATGAAGGGCAATCAAGATTCTAACCCCAACTTTCTCAGCAGGGGAGAGACGGGACTGCACCTGCCACATGTGCATTTGAGGAGTAAATGTTCTCTGGGAGCCACCAAGAAGCCCTTGTAGGCTGAGGTTGCCCATTTTGCTGAAGGCAGGTTTGCACTGAGTGTGAAGTGAGACTGGTGTTGGGAAGCGGGCCCTTAACCTCCGGGTGAGTGGGCATCTCTTCTCCACTCTAGGCTGCTGCAGAAGAATCTTGGGAAACTCAGGACTATGTTTGGAATGTGGTATGGAGAAAGCCAGAACTCATTTAAACATTTCTACGTGGTGAATTTCAAGGGCCTACTATATTAAAGGCTCTGCATGCCTGCATATTCTTTCTGGAAGATAATAAACTGGGCTTTCAGTTTATACATCAGTATCTGGTGATCTTGGCCCATGTGAATCAGTGCCTTGCGACATGACCACTCTTGTACAAAGGAATAAACCCACAAAGCTAAGACCCCACCCTCACCCCCAGGCCCTGCCCTCGGGGATATCTCTCCATTCCTGGAAGCCTGTTTCTCAAAGGCTTTCATCACTTTCTCCAGCTGGACCCCTCTCTCTTGCTTACTCCAGCCTGTGCATGTTGGTACCTGAGTCCTTTTGTGACGAGGGGCAGCATTCAATATATTTAACAACATGTTCTGCCTCTATAGACTGCCCAATCAGAATGGACATGGTAGGCTCAGAGGAGGGTCCTGGAGGCCCTTGAGGGCCTCTGGTTGCTAGATAGTTTGGTTGCTGGAAGGTTGAGGGTCCTGGGTGGGAGAGGAGGAAGCATTCTGAGCAGTCTCAGAGCAGCAGGGTAAAACTGTTATAATAACTCACAGTCAGCTGGCTGTCACAGTCCCTGTGTCCAGGGGTGTGTACGCCTGTGCCTGTCTGACTGTGCTCCACCTCCTGGTACAGAAAATGTATGTGCTTTCAGGCGGGGCCATGCAAGCACCTCTGGCTATGTCTGATGGTTAGGCTGCAGTGGGGAGGGCTCAGGGCAGACAGTATAAGGCCCCTGGGTAGCCAGTCCCAGCCTGGTGACCCCGCAACTGCCTCTTCTGTTCCTACAAACCTGGTTCCCTTTGTCCTCGTACCCTGTCACCAAAGAGGGAGCTAAGAATTCTAACCCTAAGGGACTCCATGGCCCCACGCCCAGGCCCCCAAACCCTGCCCCTGCTCCCAGCAGGGGCCTCACTCTCTCCCTTCCGGGCTCCCACCTTTTGCCTTTTCCCTTGGCTTTGCCCTTCTGATTGCTGTTCTTGGTCATCCCAGTGGCCGCCTCATCGTCCCTCCTCCTCTTCCTCCTTCTTCTCTTCAGAGCCTTTGGGGGTGCCTGGGGGAGGAGGGGAAAGCCTGTTCGCCCCTTACCCTGGCAGGGGCATATCACAGTTTAGAAGGGACACCCATGCCTCACCTGAACCCTTCCCACAGCCACAGGGGAACAACTCCAGTTCACTATTATCGGAAAGCAATAACCTCAGAAAGGCGAAGACCCTGTCTTGAGGCCACACGGCTTATTGAAGTGGGCGTCAAGGTGCCCCCAAGTCTTCCGACTTAAGAACCTCCGCCTTACCCATCTAGGCCTCACTTGCCCCTCCACACTGACAACTGACTGCCCCTGGATGTCCTGGAACCAGAGCTCACCAAAGCTCACCACCCACCCCTTCTTCTTCAGAGCTTTCTCCGCTGGGCACTCCCCAGGAACCAGAAACATGGCTGCTGGTGTCTTCTTCACCGTGCCTGGACTCACAGAGCAGTCCTTGTCAGCCTCCCGGACCCTGCTGGTGTGGAAGAGAAGAGGTCACACCCCCATCCCTGCCAGCCCCTGCTTCGCTGGAGAATAGGCTCACCTTTCTTCTTCATCTTTCTTATCTTGGTCCCTTCTCCTGCTGGAGCCTCCTTTTTCTTAACTCGCAGAGGTTTCAGTGGGGGCCAGGGCTTCCCAGATCTCCTGGAAATGAAGGGTAGGGGTTAGACAAAGACAGGTCACACCCTCCACCTCACTCATTGTCCCTTCAGTCCCCTGGGAAGCCCAGAGCTCCTCTGCTTGTCTTGTTTTTAACCCTGAGTCCAAAAAGAACTGAATAAACACTAAGAGTATAACAAGTAGTGAATGAATGAATGCCAGGCCTTCTAAGGAAACTCTGAATCCCAGCTCCCACCCCATCTCCATCAGAAATCCTCCAAACCTTCTCTGGTCAGAGCTACAGACAGTCCTCCCACTTCGAGAGGCCCAAGGTCCTAGTCATGTGTCTACATTTACATCAGACCCCAGCACTCGTAGGGTGAGGTACCCAGCCAGGAAGCCATCACAGTGTTTACTCACTGATTTTTATTATAATCACTTTGATAGTTTTGTAAAAACTATAAATATAATTCATATTGAGTTTTAAAAAAACAACAACAACTAAAAACTCACCAAGAACATGAAAATCCTCTGCCCTCCCTGGCTCAGCACACCCTGAGCAGAGGGCTGGGAGGATGGTGGTGATGGTTGGAGGGGCACATATTAATTTAAGGATCATTAGAGGGAAGAAGTTTCCCAGGTGGCGCTAGTGGTAAAGAACTCGCCTGCTAATGCAGAGACATAAGAGACGTGAGTTCGATCCCTGGGTTGGGAAGATCCCCTGGAGGAGGACATGGCAACCCACTCCAGTATTCTTGGCTGGAGAATCCCATGGACAGAGGAGCCTGGCAGGCTAGAGTCCATGGGGTTGTAAAGAGTAGGACACAACTGAAGTGACTTAGCACACAGCATGCAGAGGGAAGAAATCACCAAAGGATGGGACACTTGGGTCCAGGCACCTGGTAGCTTTCTGATGTCTCAACCCGTGCACATCCATGAACCCCCAGGCCCCTCTGGGGCCAGTTTTGTGTGTCTTTTTCCCCCTCTAGACCCTCAACACCCACCCTTTGGACCCTGGGCCTTGGTCTTCCTCTCCTTGATGTCTGTAGAAGCCTTTTCTTTGGGGGGCTTCTTGGGAGGCAGGCGGACTCTCTCTTTCTTTTCCGCCTCTTCATCTTCATCTTCCAGGTCATCCTCTTCCTCCTCCTCATCCCCTGTAGGTAGAAATTCATCAATATGGGGGTTGGGGTGGGTCCTCTAATCTCTGCCGGGCTCAATCTCTCCAGATTTCTGGGAGGCAGTGAAGGAGCCAGGGGTAGGAGGCTGCCCTCTGGAACAGAAACAGGAGGAAGATTCTCAAAGAATGCAGTGACCCCAAAGTCTTCCACAGTGTGCAAGTCACACGAGAGCTGGAGTTCGGGGGTACGTTGGGGGCTTGGCAATCCTATTCTGGGAAAATGAGCTTCTCTGCAGGTCCTTCTCTCTCTGGCTGTCACACACCCTCCTGGGGTCTTTCAGTTTCCCCTTTTCCATCCCTTCTTGAGACATGTGCCTGCTTCTCCCACTCTGCTTCTCCCTACCCTGGTCTGTCTCTTTCCAACTCCCAGCCAGACCCATCTGAGCTCCTGCTGACCCCTAGCCGTAGTCTAAGGCAGAGCTCTTAACCCCTCCTTTGTGCCTTGGTTTCCCAATCCGGAAAATGGGGACAAGAAAGAACCCGAGCACAAAGGGTTTCCTAGTTCAGAGCCAAGGCCAGGGATGCAGACGCTGTTCTCCCCAGCTGTCTGCATCTTTCCGTCTGTTGTTCCTGTCCAACCTCTCCTCTCCAGTCGCCCGCTCCTCTACTGGTCTCCAGCCGCCCCCCTTCCCTCGGGGTGAGCTCACCATCCTCCGCGTCCGGGGCGTCTGGAGCGCGGGCTACCAAGAAGGTCTCTCGGGGGTCGCGCTTCTTGGCCTCGGGGTCCCTGAGGAACTTGGTGTAGACTGTCTGCGCTGCCCGGGTCTCAGCCGGTCCCTGCGCGGGCTCCTCCCGCGGCTTCCCCTTCCGTCCGGCTGAGCCGAGATGCGCGGGTCAGGAGGGACCCCCACGCCTTCCTGCGAAGATGCCCACGCCCCCTCGGGCTCCTCACTCTGGGGGCTCCCCGGGGCTCTGTTTCACTTTGGACACCGCTCTCTCGGCTTTCATTCATCCTTCCGCTCTTCCTATCCCCCAGCTCACACCCCCTTGCCTGCGTTCCTCGCCTGCGGGCCTTCCCTGACGGGACCCTCACCCTGGGGGTGCCCTGGGACTCTCCCCCCACCCCCAGCCCACCTCCAGGTCTCCGGGGCTTGGATCCTGTGGGGCAGGGGTCCTCTGGGGCTTCTGGCTTTTTCTTCCTCAACTTCTGTCGCTGCGGAGTGGGGGTCAAGAGGAGGGAGAGGAAGGAAAGGGGGGCTCTGAGGGCTGCCCATCACCCTCTAATCCCTTGAGCCGCCAGAAATAACTGCAGATTATCGGGAGGGGAACTGCGCCCCTTCCTGCGGCACGATGGATGACTCCTTCCGACGTCTCATGGACACCTCCAATGTCCCAAAGCCCAGATTCCCCCCCGCCCCCCGCCCCGCAACACCCCATGCCCCTCAAACACCCCTTTCCTGCAAGAACGAAATAAAGCCCAAACTTCCAGGGAAGTAAGGACCGTCAGAGGCTGCTGAGGGGGACCAGGCCCGCTCCCAGTTCGCCTGTGCTGCGTTGGGGGCTCTCTGTCTCCTCCCCAAGCCCGGTGACCTACCTGCTTCGTGCGCTGCTGGACCTCAGGGCTCTGGCCTTCCCTCCTCGTGTCCGCTGAGGGTAGCAAAGGAATCAGCCTGTCTCCCTCCCCCAAACCCTCCATCTGAGCCCCCCACCAGGCTTCAGGTAGGGTGAGGTGGGGGCTTTCCAGACCTGTCTGAGGCCCACACCTCTCGGAGGGTCTCGTCCAGCAGCGGCATGGTGCCTGCGCCTGGCTGCACCCACTTTTCTGGCCGCCGTGCAGCTCTAGAAGCTTCTCTGCCGCCGGCCCCAGCTAATCCAGGCTCAACCTCACCCCCACCTCCTGCAGGCTCCAGAAGGTGGCAGGACTGTGGGAGGGGCTCCTGCCCAGAGCACCCTGCCCCCCCGCCCCCCCCCGCCCCCCGCCATGGCCTGGCCCACTAAGAGAAGAGGCTGAACTCATAAGATCTCAGATACCCATCGGCCTGAAGGTTGGCGTCCCTGTAGGAGGTCCCCCACGCCCTGAGCTTTGACTTAGAGATGCTGATTTGTAATGTGGTGGTGGTAAACGGGGCATGGGAAGAAAATATGAGATCGGATCCTGTATGTATCTTCGTTTTTCATAAAAAAGAATCAAGATTTACTAATATTTAATATATTGACACATGCATGTGTATATAATATAAAGAAATATGCCTATATTCTGGGTGTAAACATAAATTTTAGTTAATTTTTATGAAATTTTTTAAAGTTTTGTTGATTCAGCTAGTCTTTTTTTTTTGCCATGCAGCACACAGGATCTTAGTGAGGGATCTTAGTTTCCTTACCAGGGATTGAACTCATGTTCTCTGCATTGGAAGTGCAGAGTCTTAACCACTGAACTAGCAGGGAGGTCCTGGAATGTGCTTTTTAAGAAGCTTAGAGACAAGGAAATGAAGTGTTGGTATGATTAATATCATGGGAGAGGTTTGGCTAAGTGCAGAGGAAGCCCAGAAGAGGGGCCCAACTGGGGGTCCTTCCTGAAACCTGAAAGGTGAGGGGAGTTCTGCAGTCAAAAAAAAAGAAAAAGAAAAAAGAAAAGGTGGGATGGTTTATTGCTGGAAAGGGAACAGCAAGGTAGAGACCTAACTGTTGGAAACAGATGTATTCAAAGATCTAGCACTAGGAGGGAGGCAGCCATCTCTGGCATGGGTCAGCCAGCCCTGAGCACAAGCCTTAAGCTCTGCTGCTTATGAGCTGGACATCCTTGGGCAACTGACTTAACCTCTCTGAGCCTCCGTTTCCTCATTTTATGAAATGGGTTTAACAACATCACTGACCTGGTAGGGATGTTGTGCAGATTAAATGAGATGACAGGTGGAAAGCCTGTCACATACAGTAAATGCTCAAAAATCGGTAATTAGAAGGAAAAAAAAAAAGAAATTGGTAATTATGTGCCCCATTTCAGAGCACTTTGGATTCATCTCTGTTTCCTCAGCATTTACAACACAACTTGGCAGATGGTTGGGGTTCATTTTTTTCATGAGTAAATTAGCACTTTTTTCCTTTTATGCCCATAAGGTTTGTGGGATCTTAGTTCTCTGACCAGAGATTGAACCCAGGCCACAGAAGTGAAGATGCTGAGTCCTAACCACTGGACTGTCAGGAATTCCCCATTTCATTTGATTTTCACTGGACAGTAGTCCAGTGACATAGGTGAGGTAGAGATTATTATTTCTATTTTATAGTTGGAGAAACTGAGGCCCAGAGAAATGAAGTGACCTGCTTAGCATCGGCCAGATGATAACCAGAACTGTCTCCTGTCAGAGCTTTTGCTCTTAGCCCTTTTATGTTTTATATGGTTATAATGATTAGATTGGAGAAGGCAATGGCACCCCACTCCAGTACTCTTGCCTGGAAAATCCCATGGGCAGAGGGGCCTGGTGGGCTGCAGTCCATGGGGTTGCTGAGAGTTGGACATGACTCAGTGACTTCACTTTCATTTTTCACTTTCACGCATTGGAGAAGGAAATGAAAACCCACTCCAGTGTTCTTGCCTGGAGAATCTCAGGGATGTCAGAGCCTGGCTGGGCTGCTGTCTGTGGGGTCGCACAGAGTCGGACACGACTGAAGCAACTTAGCAGCAGCAGCAATGATTAGATGGATTTTGAATGAAACAGTCTTTTTGTTTTTCTCCACTTCCTTGGCCAACCTGGTCCCAATTTGCCATACATAATCTTCCGAAAATGCTGCTTCTTCAGTCCACACCTTTGTGCCAAAATCATCATTGGTCCCCACGATCAGGTTTAAGTGTGCTGGGTTGGTGTTCAGGCTCTCCCTGACCTGGCCCCAGTCTGCCTTTCTCACTACAAGGCTGTCTCAAACCCTACTCTCCATCCAGCCCCGTAGATTTACTTATTGCCTTTGTGCTTCCTCTCCTCCATACTTCTGCTGCAGCTGTTCCCTCCTCCCGGGTTGCCCTCCGTATTCCACGAAATCCATCCAACCCTC
The DNA here is from genome assembly GCA_917880005.1 of Nanger dama. NCBI lineage: Eukaryota > Metazoa > Chordata > Mammalia > Artiodactyla > Bovidae > Nanger > Nanger dama. The sequence goes on from CAKJTW010000033.1 coordinate 9,714,159, forward strand.
GCTCAGTCACTCAGTCGTGTCCGAACCTTTGTGACCACATGGACTGCAGCCTACCAGGCTCCACCATCCATGGGATTTTCCAGGCAAGAGTACTGGAGTGGGTTGCCATTTCCTTCTCCACATCCAACCCTCAATAGCCCTTAAGTCCCCACTGCTAAGATTTCTCAGTCCTCATCTGCCTCTGAATGTGTGATAACGGGAGCAGCATTTATTGACCACCTACTGTGCATCAGGTCATTGTTCCCATTCTGTCTCCACAGAGGTAGATGGTAGCACCTTGATATTAAAGGTGAGGAAACTCACAGCTGAGAGTCATCAGCAAGTATTTCCTGGGTACCAACTCTGTGTGCCAAACAGCACAGGTTATACAGTGATGGCCAAAGGATGTGGTCTCTGCCCTCACGGAGCTTCCATTCTTGTGCGAAATGGAAGAGAGCAGAGCCATGAAGATGCAAGTTCCCAGGGAAGCCCAGTGATAATGGCACCATTCTTATTAATTCTACTAACTGCCAGGAAAGGAAAGAACTGGGTTCCATGAGACTAGCAGGGGGACCAGTCTGGATTTAGAGGATAGATGAGGCTGAGAAGGGAATTTTTAAAAAAATTTATTTTTTATAATATTTGGTCTTGCCAGGTCTTAGTTGCAGCTTGTGAAATCTAATCCCCAGACCAAGAATGGAACCCAGGCCCCCTCCATTGGGCATACAGAGTTTTAGCCACTGGATCACCAGGAAGTCCTTGAGAAGGGGATTTTAAACTCAGATCTGAAGGATTTCAAAGACTAGGAAAGAGAATGTTCCAGGTAAAGGGCACAGCTTAAGAACATGTTTCCAAGCAACAAAGAACTTGACACAATGTAGTAGTGGGTGCCATAGCCCCCTGGACCAGGACTGCAGCAACCCTGCCTAAGAACCACCCTTCAGAGGGAATCTCTAACCTCAAACACATCCGAGCTGAGAACCAAGGGGAGCCTGGGGCTCAGAGGGCTGTCACCCATCCAGGTTCCAACCCTGCTGTGGTCCCCCTCTTCCCAAAAGCAAAGCTTCCTGAACCCGCCTGTAGGAGGTGTGTGGACTGAGCTTTGGCTGACACCAGAGATGGACTCTGTTCCTGAGTTGGGGGCCAGATCTGAGCAGCAGAAACTTTAATGCGAAAGAAAAGGTAAATTCACTTCTCAGATCTCTCCTCTTGGGTTGCATGGGTGTGATCAACACTTACATAACAAAGTGTCCATTTAGCTGCTTTTTTTTTCCTGTTCTGAAGGGTCTGGTGAATCAGCGTTGTCTCTGTACCTGTTGCACATGGGAGCTGAGGAGCACTATAGACTATTAATTCACCATAATGTGTACCTGCAGAGGTCTGGACATGACTTGTGAGGCATGGTCGCAGTTCTTCATGTTGGCAACTAGTGCAACGTTGGATGATACTTTAAGAACAGTTCATTTTTCCTTAAAGTGTTAAATAAGATGAAATTAAAACTTCTAAAACCATTTAAATTTGATTAATTGGGGGATATTTATCAAGTATAAACTATATTTGCCTTCAAATTTTAATATATCATTTTTGAATATATGCGAGGAAAAGTCACTTTTCAAAACATACGTGAAAAATAATTTTAATTAAAAAGTTTAACATTTACTTAGTTACTTTGAGGAGAATGTATTCACATTTTATACACTCTGAATGCAGTGACATGTTTTTAATCCTTGGAGAGTTAGTCTGGGTCCAGATCAAGATAGAAACAGAAAATAGCCAAATGAAACACAGAAAAGAATAAAAAGAACCTTCAGACTTTTGTTGGGGACCTTCCCTGGTGGCTCAGCTGGTAAAGAATCTGCCTGCAATGCCGGAGACTTGGGTTTGATCCCTGGGTTGGGAAGAGCCCCTGGAGAAGAGAAAGGCTACCCACTCCAGTATTCTGGCCTGGAGAATTCGATAGTCCACGGGGTCGCAAAGAGTCAGACATGACTGAGTGAGTTTCACTTTCACTTTTCACAGTGTAAGCATGGGTGGGAAACTTAGAGATGTGTCAGTGTTTAGAGTTGGGCCAAGGATGGGTGGGTTTAGGATTGGCCATCAAGATTTTGCTGAGGGAATTTAGTGATAAGATTCATGTCAAGAACACACATAGGGACTTGCTTGGTGGTCCAGTGGCTAAGATTTTGCACTCCAAATACAGGGGGCCTGCGTTTGATCGCTGGTCAGGGAACTAGATCCCACATACCGCAACTAAGAGTTCTTATGCTGCAATTAAAAACGAAAACAAAAACAAAAAAGACCCCGAATGCTGCAACTAAGGCCTAGAACACTCAAATAAATACCTAAAAAAATTTTTTTTAAAAGAACACAGATATCTTCTGGTACTTTCTGCTCTGACACCAGAACACCAAACCTCTCCACAAAGAAAAACAAGCTTGAGACTTTGTAACTACACTTTATTTTGGTCTAAAAATGACATTTCTGTTTGACCATTGGCATTAGTCACCAGACTCAGTTCCACTGGAATTTTAGCTATTTCCTAAAATTAAATCTACTTTCAGAAGGCAAAGACTTGCTACCACCAATGACTATGATGCTGATCAATATCGACTCCTACCATGTGCTAGGCATCGCAGCCAGTGCTTTTAGCTGATTCTCATAGCGCACTTGTGTGTCTGTGGCTCAGAGAAGTTAAGTGATTTGTCTAAGGTCACACAGCTGGTGTGTGATGGAGCCATTCCATGGACAAGCGCCTACTAAGTGTGCAGTATTCACTTGTGTTATCTCTAGTCCCTATGGAAACTTTGAAAGGCAGGTGACCACATTAGTTCACCTCTCCATTTTCTAGCCGGTAAAGTGGTGACAGTAACTGTATCTGACTTTATGGAAGTTGTGAAAATCAAATGGATTGATCCATGCTTGGTGCTTAGTGCAGTGCCTGGCATAGAACCGATGTCTTATTAAAGTCAGCTGTGTGGTGCTTTATGTATAAGGAAACTAGGGCCCAATCCCTAAGCGACTCAAAGCCAGCCCTCCCTGGCTCAGCCTGTGTGGTGCAAAGGAGAAAAGAAAGGATTTTGGAGAAAGTCTGAAGCAGTGGTTAAGAGCTGGAGATTTTACCCAGAAACAGACCCATGTGTCCTGCTTTTCCATGTCCCAGCGGGGTAACCTTGGGGAAGTTATCCCCTTCGCTTAGAGCCTATTGCCCTGAGCTTCAGTTTCTCAATCTGGCAAAATACATTTGTATCATGAAAGGATCCATTCAGGTGGGCTTTTCAGAAACCTGGAAATTCTAGCTGCCTAAAGGTGTGTTCAGGCTCTTGCAAAATAGAAAAGAGGTCTGAGGTTTGAAATGGCCAATTTTTGTCAGCTTTATTTTGTTGAAGATTGCGGCTTCTTTTATCCATCAGGGTGCTATTGATATCACATAGCCCCTGGCGGACTGTTCTAGAAGGGAGTTTCTCTCAGTGAGCTCTAGACTTGCAGTGCCAGGGTCTTAGTCTTTTTTTTTTTGGCTCCATCGGTTCTCAGCTGTGGTATGTGAACTCTTAGTTGCGGCATGTGGGATCTAGTTCCCTGACCAGGCATCAAACCCAGGCCCATGCGTTGGAAGCTTGGTGTCTTAGCCACTGGACCACCAGGGAAGTCCCCAGGGTCCTAGTCTTAGCCTTGCTTCTTGGATAAGGAAACGGAGCCTTAGGAAGTTTAAGCCACTGTCCAGGCTCTCACAGGAGGACAGGCGGGAGTGAGCAGGATTCAGGTCAGCTGTCTGAGCTCAGAGCCTGGGCTGAAGAAGCCCTGGTGACTGTTGGGCACTGGCCGAAGGAGCTGAAAATGGGGTTCCAGCTTTTTTTTTCTCCTCATGGAATGCATAGGCTGTGAGATGAGGTTGTTGGGAGGCACAGAGAATAGAACTGGGACACTGATGTCTCCTCTAGAAAAGGAGAACATGACAAATAATATTACTGGAGTTTCTGAAATGCTTACTCTTGAAATTACTCTTGCAGTAAAGCAGTAATTCTCAAAGCAGCTTCCCTGGACCAGCAGCATCGGCATTACTGGGGAACACGTTAGAAGCGTGGATGCGCAGACCTCACCTCTGACTATCAGCAGCTCTGGGCTGGGGCCCAGCCTTCAGCATTCTAGCATAGCCTCTGGGAATTCAGATGCCCACCTGAGTCTGAGAACCACTCAGGCCAGTACCGTCTCAAGAGGCCTTCAAGAAATGAGGATACTATCTCCCCACTGGGTAGTTCCCCACACGTCTCTGAATGATGTCACAGGAGCTATGAAGAAAAGCTCCCTGAGGCCAGGGACTTTGTCCATTCTGTTCACAGCTGTCTCTCCAGGGCCCACAGTGTGTGATGAGTAACTAAATGGGGAGAGGCAAAGACCTATCTCGGATGCTGTGAATGGGGGGGGGAGACCCTGCCTGTTTCTTATTCTGTCTTGATCCGGCAACATGTGACTGTAGTGTTTTTAGCGTTTAAAGATACAGATTTCTGGCACAAGTGGGCCCTTAAGTACCTGTCTCTCCACCTAGTACTCAGAAGAGATGTGGCCTTCTTCTACCCCTGGTGGAGTGCCCCCTGGCAGTTGTTCAAAGTCCGCCTGTGTCTCCAGTGTGGTGTATGTGGTAGCAGGTACACTATTTGACAGGCGGTTTATCAGTTTTTCTTCAAAAACTTTTCCTTTTTCCCCCTCCAATGTTCATTTTTTTCCTCCAGTGGTGTTTTTTTCTTTATTTTCGAAACAACTTCAAGTTGACACATAAGTTTCAAGAATAGCGTGATGAACTCTGGAATACCCTTGGCCAGAGACCGATAGGGTTTTTCCTGCTGTCCCGGTGATGGCCCTTATAGGTTCAGGGGAACAATGGCCCTTATAGGTTCAGGGGACCACTTTGCGTTGGTTGTGATGTCTCTCTAGTCCTCCTCAATCTCTGAGGAATTGTCAAGGGCAATTCTGCTCGTGCGATTTTCACTTACGTGTGTGCGTTAGTCACTTAGTCGTGTCCGACTCTTTGTGACCCCATGGACTGTAGCCCACCAGGCTCATCTGTCCATGGAATTCTCCAGGTAAGAATACTGGAGTGAGTTGCCATTTCCTTCTCCATCACTTATGGGTAATTACCCTGATTTAACAGTTGTCTTCAGGCCCAACTTCCGCCCAAGAAGCCACTTCCTGGACGTTGTCTCAACTGAATCCTTGAGGATGAACAGGGACTATGAACCCAACCTAAAGCCGTGTAAGTGACAGGTAACAGAAGCCCAGTGTAAAGTAGCGTAAGCACAAAAGGATTGCACCCTCAACTGGGTCAGCTAGAGGCAGTCTCACTTCTGGCATGGCTGTACCCAGGGGCTCAAAAAGCGTCCCCAAGTCCCTCTCTCTCACCCTCTCTGCTCTGCGTTCTGGGAAAGGTGACCTCAGATGACTCCCTGAGCTCATCAGCTCCCCCAAGCGGAGGCCTGACTGGCTGCACTTTGGTCCCTTGCTTACCCCTGGATCTAAGTCCTTGGACGGGTGTACTCTGATTGGCCAGCTCAGACTTGTGCCCGCCTCTGGGCGGGGCTCTCTGTGATATGCGAGAATAGTAGTTCTGAAAAAGGAAAGAGAATTTCTCTTCTCCCGACCGCTCGGTGAGCAGTCCGCACCGGCGCTGTTGTCGGAGTGAGGAATAATAATAGCAGCAGCAGTAGCCAGAACATTTATTGAGAGCTTGCTGGGTTCTGGGCATCGTTCTAAGTGGGTTTCCTATCAATTAGCTCATTTAATACTTAGCCATATTGTGCTGTCGATTTTTACCTTCATACATGCTTTCCATACCAGCAACTTCACAGACAGGTGCAGTCACTTGCCCAAGGCCAACACAACTAGTACGCAGCAGAACCCGGGGCCCCACACCCTCGGGCGTCACTCTAGAGTGCGACCTGGTGCACACAGAAGTTTGCCCTCCAGTTACCTCTCAGTGGTAGAACCAGGTCTCCTGCTCCAGCCTGGGACTGTCACGTGGCACGGTCAACACCCCCCGCCCCCAACCAGGGCACCTGTGAACCTGGGGCAAGTGGAACGCCTGGGCTCAGATCGTTTATGGGAAGTTTGCTGTTACCCACAGAGCAGAGAGCAGAGCCCCGAGCCCCAAGAAAGAGAAAACAGAAGGAGAGACTTTAGAGCAGTGGTTCACGTGGGCTACCCACAATACTCAGGGGGAGCTGAAGCCATATCCCAGGCCAATTACCCAGAACCTCTGCGGTGGAGCCCAGGCATGAATATTCTTTAAGCTTCCCCTGGTGAATTCAGTGTCCAGCCCAGGCGGATAATCACTAGTTTGTAGGCTTTTTGCTGCTGCTGCTGCTGCTGCTAAGTCGCTTCAGTCGTGTCTGACTCTGTGCGACTCCATAGACAGCAGCCCACCAGGCTCCCCCGTCCCTGGGATTCTCCAGGCAAGAACACTGGAGTGGGTTGCCATTCCCTTCTCCAATGCATGAAAGTGAAAAGTGAAAGTGAAGTTGATCAGTCATGTCCGACTCTTAGTGACCCCATGGACTGCAGCCCTCCAGGCTCCTCCGCCCATGGGATTTTCCAGGCAAGAGTACTGGAGTGGGGTGACATTGCCTTCTCCTTGTAGGCTTTCTAGCTTAACAGAAATAACCATAGTTTAAGATCTGCCTGGGTATGACTGTTCTTTAGTGAGAAAGCATGAAGGTTCTGGCTGAATCAGTTTCACAAGGTTTTTGCGTAACCTGAGTGTCCAGAGCTGAAAAGCCCGTGGCTGTTTTGAAGAATCAAGCATGATGTTAAACTTTGGTGAAATTTCTAACTCTGTAGCCTTCTTTTCTGGAAAAAGAAAATAAAATCCTTTAAAAAGATCCACCTGGGCTTCAGATTTGGCTCCACTGTCGCAAGCTGTGTGATTTTGTGCCAGTCACTTACCTTCTCTACATCTCAATTTCCTCCTCTGTGGGAAAGGTTCTAAGTCCCTCTTCTTTATGTGAAGATCAAATGAGATGATACCAATAAGACCTCCAGCACAGAACTGGCATTCAGCTCCATTCTTACTATCAAGGAGGAGTCAGGACAGAAGTGGCTTCTGCAGGACCATCCAGGGAGTCAGTGCCAACGGCTCACCATCCCTAGGTTGAGGCTGTGGAATGGACTCTGGGAGCCTACCCCAGCCCCTCCCGCCTTGATCTTCCACCCTTGCGGAGGTGCCTAAGGCTTCTGCGTATCCCACGCAGAAGGAGCTTGGGTTGGAATGGGCCAGGTGGGAGTTGGGGCCGAGGTGGATGGGGAAATGGGGAAATCAGGGTGTGTGCACTGACTTAGTCTTACCACCAGGAGGCGACAGGAATCCGCCCACTACGAGAAGAACAGTCAGGCTGAAGGAGCTGACGCCTGGGGGAAAACACAAAGATAGTAGAGGACTTTTTGAGTACTAGGTAAATGCTAAAGCCTTATTTTCTTTCATTTCCATTTACTTCATGTAGAAGTCCTGGGGTAGGCGCCATTACCCTCCTTTACGGGATGAAACTGAGGTGGTGCTGGTGACTGGCAACCAGGAATTTAACTGAAATCAGTCGGACTCCAGGTTAGTCTCTTAATCACTGAAGTCATAGGTCACAGCTGCAAGGGTCTTTAGAAATTCTCGGGCCATGTGATTCCCAAACCTGTTTGATGATAAAAATCACCTGAGGCTCTTCAAAAAATTCCAAATTCCTGGGTCCCAGGACAGGCATTGAATTAGAATTTCCCAGGAAAATGGGCTTGGGAATGTGTCTGGTAACTGAAGTCCCTGTTTGGAAACGTGATCTGCTCTCAGAGAGGAAAGTGTCCTGCCCAAGGTCACACAGCCAATCCCCTCCAACCTCCTCATACCCTCTGATTCAGAAGCCAGGCCACACCCACCTCCTCCAAAGATGAGACAGTATAGCACGTGACCTAGCAATTCCTCTTCTGGGTATATGCCTGAAAGACTCAGAAGCAGGATCCTGAAGAGGTATTTGAACACCCAAGTTCATGGCAGCATTATTCTTAGCTGCTGAAAGGTGGACACCACCCAAGTGTCCTTCAACAGGTGAATGAATAAGCAAGGTGCTGCATGCGGCGTGCACGCTCAGTTGTGTCCAACTCTGTGATCCCGTGGACTGTAACTCTCCAGTCTCCTCTGCCCATCGACCTTTCCAGGAAAGAATACTGGAGTGGGTTGCCGTTTCCTTTTCCAGAAGCAAATGTGGTATAAACATACAATTAAGTATTATTCAATCTTGAAAGGGAATTTTGACATATGCTACAACATGGATAAACTTTGAGTACATTAGGCTCAGTGAAATAAGTCTGTCCACAAAAAGACAAATACTGTATGATTCCACTTATATGATATACCTAAAATAGTCAAATTATTTTCATGGAGGCAGGAAGTATAATGGGCCTGAGGGGAGGGAGCAGTGGGGAGTTACTGTTTAATGGTAACAGAGTTTCAGATTTGCCAAATAAAAATAGTTCCAGAGATGGCTGGTTGCACAATAATATGAAGGTTACTGACAAGAAGATAAGCCCTGGGATTTCTTTGGAAGGAATGATGCTAAAGCTGAAACTCCAGTACTTTGGCCACCTCATGCAAAGAGTTGACTCATTGGAAAAGACTCTGATGCTGGGAGGGATTGGAGGCAGGAGGAGAAGGGGACGACAGAGGATGAGATGGCTGGATGGCATCACGGACTCGATGGACGCGAGTCTGAGTGAACCCCGGAGTTGGTGATGGACAGGGAGGCCTGGTGTGCTGCGATTCATGGGGTCGCAAAGAGTTGGACACGACTGAGCGACTGAACTGAACTGAACTGACACTGAGCGTCACCAACTCAATGGACATGGATCTGAGTCAACTCGGGGAGATAGTGAAGAACAGGGAAGCATGGCATGCTGCAGTCCATGGGGTTGCAAAGAGTCAGACACGACCTAACTACTGAACAACACCAGCAACTGACATTGAATGTACACTTTAAAATGTTTAAGATGGTTAATTTTATATTATGTGTATTTTACTACATTACAGCAATTAGAAAAAAGATGAGATGATCTATGCCCAGCCCTGGAGGGTTGATAGAGGTGAAGATTGAGAAGGTAAGTGTGATTTTCTTCTTTTGAATGAATTTGTGAATAAATATATGTGGAATTTGATGAGTGTTGATTGTCAATCATCTCTTTTCCTCAAAGAGGATTACACTAATAATGTATGGATACACTTTTTTCCCAGTAACTTCACCAACTTTTGGTTCTATTATTTTACCTTTTTTTCTATTTAATGGGTGAGAGATAGTACTTCATTATTATTTAAATTTGCATTAACTTTTGTTAGATTTAAAGTGGAAGGTCCAGAATTGACCAATGCCGTTGACAGCCTCAGAATGATTTTCCTCAAAATGTTAATGCTTGATTTATTATACTGAATAAAACAAGTCCATGTTTATTGTTAAAGTAAATTTAAAAACCTACTGGGTCTGTTAACAGAGAAGAGAAAGTGGCTCCTGCTTGAGCTTTGGCCTTAGGGTTTCTGCTGCTTATTTAGCACGAATTCCAGGTTCTGAGATGGAGGCTCTTGAAGCAGAGGGCTCATGAAGTCGAGGACCACGAGTGTAAAAACTCGTGTTCATTTTGCTTCATCACCGGCCAGTCCTCCCAGTGGCTGTTATTATATTCTTTCATACATATTCATTTGTTTATGTTGGCTGCACCGGGTCTCGGCATGCAGGATCTTCTGTCTTCCTTGCGGCACGTGGGATCCCTAGCTGCTCCATGTGTGATCTGCTTTAGTTGCAGCGTGTGGGATCTACTTCCCTGACCAGGGATTAAACCTGGACCTCCTGCACTGGGAATGCAGACTCTTAGCCCCTGAACCTCCAGGGAAGTCCCCTAGTACCTCCTAGGTCATTCTCCTTAGTTTTTGTTTTTTAGCCGGAGTATAGTTGATTTATAATGTGTTAGTTTCGAGATTGTACAGCAAAGCGAATCAGTTATACACACAGCGAGGGTTTCTCTTGTTGCGGAGCGTAGGCTCTCTGCACCCAGGCTTTAGTAGTTGTGGCGTGAAAGCTCTAGAGCGTGGGCTTCGGTAGTTGTGGTGCATGGACTTAGTTGCTCCCCAGCAAGTGGAATCTTCCCAGAGCAGAGACTGAACCCACGTTCCCTGCCTTGGCAGGCAGATTCTTAACCACTAGACCACCAGGGAAGCCCCATAGCCATCGTTTTTAGATTCTGTTCCCATATAGGCCACTTTAGACTATTGAGAGTTCCCTGTGCCGTACAGCAGATCCCTATTAGTTAGTAGGTCACTCTCCTTGTGATGGGGTAAAAATGGTCAGTGAGAGGCTGGGCACAGAGATGTGTTCTCATTCCCTGCCCCCACCCTCCATCTCCAAAAGAGTCCTGTAATTATGGGTCCACTTTCTCCTCCCTGCCTTCCCTTCCTGAAGAAGAGTGATTCTTCCCCATGGGAAAGTAGCTGCTGAGTTGAGCTAGATGTGGAGGAGGAGCGTTTTTCTTTTCTTTTCTCTTTTTTTTTTTGGTGGCAGATGGAGATTGAGTAGCTTCGGGGCATGAAGAAAGAGAAGAGAGGAAAAGGGGGGTTAATGAGTGTGGCTCTGAACTATGTACCTGGCTCCCTTTAAATCCTCCGAGAGGTGTGACCAAAGAATGAAATTGCTTGTTAATTACTTTGGCTGTTGGGCCGTGTTTCTGGTGCCAGCTGTACCCTTCTGAGACTGGATCATGTGTGTCCATTTTTTATTAGGGTTCCACCCTTACTAATGAAGACTTGGGCATGGGCACTTCAGCCTCCAACACCCTTGGGACTTGGCTCCTTGACAGCCCTGCCACTCACCCCCAAGACCACACCCCGGTCCCTGTCATCACCCGAAACTGCTCCACCTCTGAAATTGCACTTCAGACATCCCAGTCTCTAGTGACAGTCTCCTCCCCCAACCCCTGCCCACTTTCCTCCCCACACCTCTCCTCTGACCCGGTTGGGGCTGCAAGCCCATTGATCTCCCTGTTGGTCTTTTTTCCTGTTGGTAATAACACTCACTTATTCCTTGGAAGAAAATTGATTTTTTTCTCCCATATGGATATGATTCGAATGAGGCTGACTCTACCCTCAATCATATTTCAGACCCTTGGCCACAGCATTGGGTCAGGGGTGACCCTGGGAGAGCCAACCCAAGGGGACACTTTTTTCTGCTCCTGTGGCTCACCTGGTAGGACTTAGCCGGGGCTGTCCTGGGGTCAAGAGCCTGCAGGATAACGAGAAAAGCTGAGCAAAGAGGGGGAGGTTTCTAAGTCTTGTTGGAGTATCTGGAACTAGCCATTCCTGAAACTACCCTGGGCTTTTCGGCGATGTGAGTCACTGTCTGAGATCCATGAGTCAGCACTGGACTATATCACCTGAAACAGATGTGGCCATCACAGGGCTGCTCCACTGAGGCTCTAGACGAGGGGCACCCAGATGTGGTTGCTCATCAGAATCGCATGGGTAAGAGGGCACTTTCCTGGCAGTCCAGTGATCAAGACTGCTTCTACCGCAGGGGTCGCGGGTTTCACCTCTAGTCAGGGAAATAAGACCTTGCATGTCAGCGCGGTGCAGCCGAAGAACAAAACAAAAGAATCACATGGGAAGATTTTTTTTTTCTTAAAACCTTTATAGATACAGAAAAAAGCATAAAACATAAATATACAAGTGAATGTATTATTACAAGGCTGACTCCCATGTAACCTCATTAAGGTCTAGAAAGACAGCAGTGGGGACTTCCCTGATTGTCCAGTGGTTAAGATGCTGTGCTTCCAGTGCAGGGGCCGCAGGTTCAATCCCTGATCAGGGATCTCAGACAGCGAGGCCCAGAAACAAAGCAAAACACTGTCAGACTCAAAGCCCCAGCCCCTCCTGTCCCTTACGGAACCACTGTCCTGATCGGGTCCTCGATTCCTTCCATCTTTTTCGGCCTGAGGATGCCTTCCTAAACACCACGGGGGCAGTTCTGCCTGTTTTAGAGTGTTGTACAAATGGAATTACTTATTAATCTTAAGGAAACCAAATTTGTCAGGCTTTTCACTTAAGGTTGGTGCTTTCGTGTCAGGAAAAGTAATCTGTCACTACCCTGAGGCTTTCATCCTCAAACTTTTCTTTCACCTTCTATCATCTCTTGTAATCTCTAGTGTTCTGCCCTCTATATGATGGCAGCTCACCTGAGATTATTTGTTTATGGTGTGTGGTAAGGATCAAGTTTCACTTTTCCCCCATGTGAACACTCAATTCATTTATTGAAAAAGCTCATCTTTCCCTGCGCTCTTATTGCCACATAAATCATAACTCCTGCCCTTCTCTGTGTCTGTCTCCAGTCTGCTTCAGTCTGTCTATTCTGGCACAACTATCACCCTCTGCTAATCACTGTACTTTATCAAGTTTTGCTCTCCAGTTGAGTAATATTCCCATGTTGGGTTGTTTTGTTTTTTATTTACATACATATTTCATTTGCATACATATTTTAGAATCAACCTGTCACATTCTACCGAAAAAATAACCCATGAAGATTTTGATTTGATTGCATCGCATTCATATCTTCTAATCTTTTTTAAAAATGTACACATATTAAGAAAAGATTTAAGATGGGGGAGACCTAACAAAATTTGTGTATTTTTTTTCCAGCTTTATTGAGATATAATTGACATACAATACTGTGTATGTTAAAGGTATACAATGTGATGATTTGATACACTTATAAATTGCAAAATGATAGCTACCATAGCATTAGCTAACATTCTATCCTGTCTCATAATTACCATTTCTTTTGTGTGGTAAGGACATTTAAGATCTACTCTCTTAGCATTTTCAAGTATGTAATAGAGTATTATTAGCTATAATCACCATGCTATATTTTATACCCCCAGAACTTATTAGTCTTATAACTGAAAGTTTGTATCCTGGAAGTTTGCCTTCCAGTATTTGAATGTGGTGTGTGTGTACATGTGTACTCATGTGTATACATATGCATACATTTACTCAGTTAGTTAAAGTTTTTTCTCATTGAATTTATTCCTTGATAATTGTTGGGGGCTTCCCTGATGGCTCAGTGGTAAGAAGCCCCCCCTGCCAAGGCAGGAGATGGGGTTCAATCCCTGGGTTGGGAAGATCCCCTGGAGAAGGAAACAGCAACCCACTCCAGTATTTTTGCCTGGGAAATCCCATGGACAGAAGAGCCTGGCAGGCTGCAGTCCCTGGGGTTGCAAAAAGAGTCGAACACGACTTAGTGACTAAAACAGCAGTAACCACAGATAATGGCTATGTTTTCTAGTGCTTTGAAAAATTATTTATCTATTTTTGGCTGCACTGGGGTCTTCGTTGCTGCACATGGACTGTCTCTAGTTGCAGGGAGCAGGGGCGTCTCGTTGCGGTTGGCTTCCCTTGTTGTGGAGCACAGGTACTCGGGCTTAGTTGCCCCAAGGCATGTAGAGTCTTCCCGGAACAGGGATTGAACACGTGTTCCCTGCATTGGCAGGCAGTTTCTTTACCACTGGATTACCAGGGAAGTCCTTAGTGCTGTTTACTTGGCTGCGTTGGGTCTTAGTTGCAGCACGTGGGGTTTTTGTTGCATCATCTTTCATTGCAACACACGGACCATCTAGTTGTGGCACACAGGCTTAGTTGTCTTTCGGCATGTGGGATCTTAATTCCCTGACCGGGAGGTCGAACTCACGTCCCCTGCATTGCAAGGTAGATTCTTAACCATTGGACCACAAAAGAAGTCCCTTTTAGAAGTCCCTTTTAGCTGCTTAAGTGTCTTATTTAAAATCCAGATCCTGTGGCTCAGCCTCTGAAGAGTCTGAGTGACGTTCTGGGTGAGCGAGCCCATGTACACAGTTAAACCATCTGAAATTTCTTTTTTTTAAATTTGGCTATGGTGAGAGGTGGCAGTTCTAACTCATTTTCTCCCTGGTGGGATCCCAGTGAGTCAGCAACAGTTAGTAAAGTACATTCTTCCCTCACCAAATTGAAATCCTGTGTTGTCCCATTTTAAATCAAATCTATCTTGGTATCTGTTCATGTGCTCTTCTGTTATGCTGGATTTTTCATCATTGCCTTGACCAGTCTTGGAAAAGTCTTGATAGGAATCAGAGTTCTGGAAAAGCCCACCTTCCCCATGTCCTTAGCTGGACTTGAGGTTAGTGAGCATCCCATATTACTGGATACACCTGGCAAGACATGCACAATCCCAGCATACACAGGATCGTTTCTGCACGGTGTGGTTATATATGTGTCTCTGCATGACTTTACTCCCTGACAGCCTTGCCAGACACCCAGCCCCACCACGGCTCTGCTGCAGACTAATCCCACTGCATCCGTCATCCCTGTTTATGGTCTCTGCTCAGCCTCCTCCCTGCATCTAATCCTCGTCTGGCCGAGCTTTCCCTTCTCTCATCCTGTCTCCTGTTCCTTTACTAAAAACCCTTCGCAAGCCCGTCCAAATTCAGACATGGGAATCACCCTGGGATTTGTCTTCTGTGGACAATTCCTTCATCTCCTAGCTCTTCTGGAAAACCGAGTCTCCCTGGGGACACGGCTTTTCCAGCCACTAGCTCAAATGGTGACTCTTCTCTCTCGCTCCTCTTGCCGTGGGGCCAAGAAGAGGTGGGGTCGGCGATTGACTCCTTCCACCTGCGACCCTTCCTTCTTGCCCCGCCCCAAACTCTCAGCGTTAAATCTCATGCTATTTAACTGAACTGGTATCACAGAGCTACTGGCCCTTGGCCACTCCTGATTCCTTGAAGGGTTTAGCACCTAATTCACTGCTGCTGCTAAGTCGCTTCAGTCGTGTCCAACTCTGTGCGACCCCATAGATGGCAGCCCACCAGGCTCCCCGGTCCCTGGGACTCTCCAGGCAAGAACACTGGAGTGGGTCACCATTTCCTTCTCCAATGCATGAAAGTGAAAAGTGAAAGGAAGTTGCTCAGTCGTGTCCGACTCTTCGCGACCCCATGGACTGCAGCCCACCAGGCTCCTCTGTCCATGGGATTTGCCAGGCAAGAGTACTGGAGTGGGGTGCCATTGCCTTCTCCGATAACTGACCTACAACATTGTATTAGCTCCTGGTGTGTAACTTAGTACCTCAGTATGTCTGTGCATGACACAGGGCTCACCACAGTAAGTTCCCATCTGTCACCTATGAGAAGATATTACGTAATTATTGACTATTCCCCACGTGGTACGTTTCATCCCTGTGACTCATTCATTTTGAAACTGGAAGTTTCTACGTATTAATTTCCTTCTGCTATTTCACTCATTCCTCTCCGCTCACCCCTTTGGCAACCATCTGTTCTCTGTATCTCTGACTCTGTTTCTATTTTATTGTTTGTTCATTTATTTTTAGATTCCACATGTAAGTAAAAGAATACAGTGTCTTTTTCTGTCTGACTTAGTTCACTTAGCATGATACGTTGTAGGTCTATCCATGTTGTTTCAAAAGGCAAGATTTCATGATTTTTTTTTTTCTGGTTGAGTAATATTCTGTTGTACAGTAGTAGTAGTGTTAGTCACTCAGTCGTGTCTGACTGTGTGTGACCCCGTGGACTGTAGCCCACCAGGCTCCTCTGTCCATGGAATTCTCTAGGCAAGAGTACTGGAGTTGGTGGCCATTCCCTTCTCCAGGAGATCCTCCCAACCCAGGGATAGAACCTGGGTCTCCTGCATTGCAGACAGATTCTTTACCTTCTGGGCCACCAGGGAAACCCATATACACACATATGTATATACTGCATCTGGTTTATCCACTCATCTATCTATGGGCTTCCCAGGTGGCACATTTGCTAAAGAATCTACCTATAATGCAGGAGACACAAGAAGTGCGGGTTTGATCCGTGGGTCTTGAAGATCTCCTGGAGAGGGAATGGAAACTCACTCCAGTATTCTTGCCTGGATAAGCCCATGGACAGAGGAGCCTGGCAGGCGATGGTCCATGATGGGCACTTAGGTTTCTTTCATATCTTGGCTTTTGTAAATAATGCTGTAACAAACATGGGGTGCATGTATCTTATCCAATAGGTGGTCTTGTTTTCCTAGAGAAAACACCTAGAAGTGGAATTGCTGGATTGTATGATAGTTCTTTTGTTAATTTTTTTGAGGACCCTTCATACTGTTTTCCATAGTGGTTGCACCAATTTACATTCTCACCAACAGTACAGGAGGGCTCCCTTTTCTCCACGTCCTCACTAACACTTGCTATGTTTTGTCTTTTTGATGATATCCGTTCCAACAGGTGATGTCTCATTGTGGTTTTGATTTGTATTTCCCCAACAACCACTCCAGTACTCTTGCCTGGAAAATCCCATGGATGGAGGAGCCTGGTGGGCTGCAGTCCATGGGGTCGCTAGGAGTCGGACACGACTGAGCAACTTCACTTTCACTTTTCACTTTCCTGCATTGGAGAAGGAAATGGCAACCCACTCCAGTGTTCTTGCCTGGAGAATTCCAGGGACGGGGGGAGCCTGGCGGGCTGCCGTCTATGGGGTCGCACAGAGTCGGACATGACTGAAGCGACTTAGCAGTAGCAGCAGCAACAATTAGTGAAGTTCAATGTCTTTTCATATACCTGTTGGCCATCTGTACATCTTCCTTGGGAAAAATGTCTATTCAGCCCCTGCCCATTTATTTATTTGGCTGCACCAGGTTTTTGATCTTCTTGCAGCATATGGGGTCTTTGGTTGTGGCATGTGAACTCTTAGTTGCAGCATATGGGATCTATTTCCAGACCAGACATAGAATCTGGGCCTCCTGCTTTGGAACTGCAGTTGTCTTAGCCACTGGACTACCAGGGAAGCCCCACCCCTGCCCATTTTTCAATGGACTGTTTGTTCCAGCCATAATTCTTTACATGTTCAGTGTTCACGCAGATGGTCCTTCCCTCCTCTGGTCCCTCAGTCCCCTGACTCCTCTCTACCTGTGACCTTGCCTTCACCTGGCCTCAGCCTTCTGCCGCACGGTCACACCTGAGGCTCTACTATTACCAATGACAAGCCCCTCGTCTGGGCTTGCTCTTTGCTGGCCCTGCCTGAGATCCAAGCTGTAGGCGTCCTCTTTCCATTTAACTCTCCACCCTCCCTGATTCATCTCAGTTGCTTTGGGCACCGTCTTAGCCCATTTTGTAGTTTGCAGTTTTCGTTATTTTCTGGTTTCCTCAGAGATGGTCTTTCTGTTCCTCAGTTCATCAATGTGAGATCACACTGGATCTGTGTGCCCCGGTTATCTGTTGCTGTATAACTTAGTGGTGTAAAACAATAGCTGGTTTATTTTGTCATGATTTTGTGGGTCAGCAGTTAAGTTGAGCTCAGCTGGGCGATTCTTCTGTTGGATCTCTCCTGGCGGCAGTCATCTGGTGGCTTGGCTGGGGCTGAGGAATGCCCCAAGACAGACGGCCTGTGGGTGCTGGCTGTCTGTGGGGCCATGTGGTCTCTCATTCTCCAGGAGGACCATGCTGGCTTCTTTCCCTGGAAGTCTCAGGGCAGTGAGAGAGTGGACAGTCAGGGCTAGTGCAAGCTGCAAAACTCCTGAGGACCTGGTCTCGGAACACCCACAAAATCACCTTTGCCATATTCTGTTGGTCACAGCACATTACAAGCCCAGGTGGCATTTAAGGGAATGGAGACGTAGGTGTCCCCTTGACAGGAGTTGCAGTCAAGTCACACTTTGAAGGGATTTACACATAGAGAAGGGAGGGACTGTCACTATTTTATTTTGCCATGTTTCCCAGTGTGTCAGCTGGTAACGTTGGGAGGGTACTGAGCAGTTTTCTTGGTTGATTTTTTTAATGTTGACCATTTTTTAAAAGTCTTTATTGAATTTGTTATAATATTGCTTCCATTTTTAGCTGCAAGGCATATGAGATCTTAGCCCCCTGACCAGGGGTTGAACCCACACCCCCTAATTTGGAAGATGAAGTCTAAACCTCTGGGCCACTAGAATATCTCTGCTTGGTTGATTAACTAAAACCTGGACTCAGTGATTGACTCCGTTCAGGGAAGTTGAGGTGCTAGCACATCCCTAAAATTATGTAGAAAGAGTCCCAGCATGCAGGAGGGAAGAAATGTGAAATGTAATTTGTCATGTGTGATGGGCACATCCCCACCTCACTGCATCCCCTGTGAAGTCCCAGAGGGCACATCCCTCTGAGGGCACTAGGGATTCTGTACCAGTGTCCTCGGCCAGCTCTGTGCTGGCTGCTCCCCATAGGCCAGGAATACCAGGGGGCCCACCCCCTGAGATGGGCTCCCATATTTCAGTGGCAAAGCCGGAGTCCTGGAGCAGGAGGGGCAACAGGGCAGCGTTTAGTCACCAGAAACATCATGGACATTGGAGAATGGCAATCAGTATGTTTTGATCTCTATGGATTTTGAGGGTGCCCAATTGACCATGGTGTCCCTAGGAATAAAATAGATGAAAAACCTATAAAATATTTCTTAATCTACAAAGCCAGAACCCTTAGTTTCCACTGTAATGATCACAGTCCCCAACCAGTCTATGGACCTAAGGCAGTTCATAGCCACAGAGCCCTTTGACTGACTTGAGGCTGAGGTCCCTCTGAGATGCGATCTTGCAAGCTCCTGTAAGCAAGCAATATATATCTTCCAAGCTTTCCTCCAAGGACCTTGCAGCCATTTACTAGGGTAGCTGTGTCTTGGGTAAAGGGACATTCTCAGCCTCTTTGGAGATCACTAGATACTGGTTTTGAATTATCATTAATTACTGGCAACCAAAAAGGCCAGTAGAGCCTTACGGTGGTCAGATGATAAATGGAATTTTGGCTAAAGTCTAAATCACAATGAGCCAAGCAGAATCACAGACCCATCCTGTGACTGTTTTCCTAGTTCTTGGACGAATACTTGGCCAGTGATGGAATCCTCATATTAACTCTCAGAACCATTGTATAAAGGCTATTTTGGCATGAAGTACCACAGAGAAGAATCTCAGAATTGACCTTCCCTAACCAGGTAGTAGGAGAAGGCGATGGCACCCCACTCCAGTACTCTTGCCTGGCAAATCCCAAGGACAGAGGAGCCTGGTGGGCTGCAGTCCATGGGGTCGCGAAGAGTCGGGCACGACTGAGCGACTTTCCTTTCATTGGAGAAGGAAATGGTGACCCACTCCAGTATTCTTGCCTGGAGGATCTCAGGGACCCGGGAGCCTGGTGAGCTGCCGTCTATGGGGTTGCACAGAGTTGGACACGACTGAAGCGACTTAGCAGGTAGTGAAGTAAAAGCAATTTTGCAACATGGGAAAGCAACATGGATGATGCTACCTGGTACACCCCCATTTATTATCTTACCTGTTTGGCTTGTACAAAAAAGATGGCTTTAGGAGAGCATTTCTGTAATTCATTGTAAACATAATCAGATGATGATTCCAATCACACCTGTTGTTCCAGATGCATTATCTTTTTGGAACAAATTATTACGGCTGCATGTCCTCCTGGTTAGCACTGTTGACATGGCAAATGATATTTTCTCTGTAACAGCTTGCAAGTAGTACCAAAGGCAGTTTAAATCACTATCCAGGCCCAACAGTATGTTTACAGTCTTCTTCAGGGCCATGTCAACCCTCTAGTTCTCTCATAACCTAGTGTGCAGAGGTTTTCATCATCCCAGTATCTCACAGAACATCATGGTCTTGATGATACTCATTTGATAGGACATGAGGAGCAAGGACTTTAGACATCTTAGTAAGGCCCAACCAAGCCAGAGAGTGGGAGACAAAACCCATGAAAATGCAGGGACTTGCCATCTCAGCAACCCTCCTGGGGATACGCAGTGGTCTGGTGCAAGTTGGGTTATTTCCCTAAAGGTGAGTGTGGTACCTTCTACTGCCTCTGACCAAAAATGAGGCCCAATGCTTCATGGGTCTCTTTGGATTTCGAAGGTGTTATGGTTTGAATTGCATTTCCCAAGAAGATATGTTGACATTCTAACCCCCTATGTCTCAGAACATGACCTCATTTAGAAATAGAGTTTTGGCAGATGTAATCAAGTTAGGATGAGGTCATTAGGGTGGACTCTAATCTAACAGGACTGGTGTTCTTGTAAGAAGAGGCCAAGGTCACATGAAGACACAGACACACAGGGAGAAGGCCAGGTGTGGGTGGAGGCAGAGATTATAGTGATGAGTCTACAACCCAAGGAACACTGAGAACTGCTTGGAACAACCGGAAGCTGAGAGGTGGAACGTCATGTGATAAGTTCTCACCTAGACCCTTTGAGAGAGTGTGGCCCTGTGACACCTTGATACCAGACTTCCAGCCTCTAGAACTATGGGAAAATTAATTTCTGTCTTTTATTTGTTTATTTATTTGGCTGCGCCAGGTCTCAGTTGTAGCACACGGGGTCTTCAGCCTTTGTTGTGGCATGTGGGATCAAGTTTGCAGACCAGGGAGTGAACCCAGGTCCCTTGCATTGGGAGCGCAGAGTCATAGCCCACTGGACCACCAGGAAGTCCCCTTTCTGCAGTTTTAAGCCATCTGTGTTTGTGGGAACGGGTTACAGCAGTCCCGGGAAATGAATACAGGGGCCGATGCACATCACGGGGAGCGTACAACTCAGATCCATTCACTGAGTTTCAAGCCGGGTCCAGGGAGAGGCAGGCTCTGTAGCAGGCTCAGGCTGTAGTGCAAACGGCTCCATCACTTGGGCCTTTTATAATCCAACCGAGGAGGCCCTGATGGGGAATCACAGCACACGCATGTAAGTTTGCTGAGCAATTCCACGCTGTGTTGTGCAGAGAACTACTTTCCTTTTGATTTAGCTGCACGCTTGCTGGGACCTGGTGGAGACCGAGTGTCTGGGGATGAGACATCAAGTGGCTGTTTGTTCTGAGGTGCCTGTTAGGTACCGGGAGTCATCTGACCCATCAAGTCACAAGAGAGAAAACATCTTGAAATATGAGGTTCGTCTTATAGGATGAACTTTTGAAGACGCACCCAGAATATACAGACCTGGAAATCAAACGGTGAAAATGTACATGGTTCCTTTCATAAGCACGTCTGTCTGTAGATGGCTCCTAAGACTGCTTCCTGGTCAGTTGGGGCTCCTCATGTCACTGAACCAACAGGTAAAGGAAGGGGTTACTCTACTTGCTGGAATGACTGAACTTGGTAACTATGGGAAAAGGGGGCTGCTACTACACAGTGAGGTCAGACATCTAGAATCAGGGATGTTTTCCGGGGGTGCCTCTTAGTGCTTCACATTTCCAAGTAAACGTGAATGGAAAACAATAGCAACCAACAAAAGACACTGAGAACTCATACCCTTCATATTAAATAAAGGGCTACCCTACCACATAAATAATTCAACCAGCTAAGGTACTAGCTGAAGGAAGAAGGAACACAGGATGGGGAATGGAAGAAAGAAACTATCGACATCAAGTACAGTCTTGTAGTGAATTACCAAAATGAGAATAGCCTAGCTAGGTACACTTTCTTACTTATTCTATACACACACACACACACACACACACACAGAGCTAGTTTCCTAGTGCTGCTGTAACAAAGGCACAGGGTGAGTGTCTTAAAAACAACAGAAATTTATTCTCTGACAGTTCAGGAGGTGGAGTCTGAAATCAAGGTGTGGTCAGGATCATGCTCTCTTCAGTGGCTCAAGGGAATACTATTTTGTTGCCTCTTTTTCAGTTTCTGGTGGTTTCTTGGCTTGTAGACACATCGCCCTAATCTCTGCCTCTGAGAACACGCTGTTCTTTCTGGGTCCGTATCTTCACATGTCATTTGTCGCTTCCTGTAGAAACACCAGTCAGATTAGATTAGGGTCCACCCTAATGACCTCATCTAGACTTTATTACATCTGCAAAGACTCTGTCTCCAAATGAGGTCACTTTCTGAGGTACTGAGGGTCAGGACATTAGCCCATCCTTTCGGGAGACCCAACTCTGCCCATAAGACACACACACACACATGCATGTGTGTGAAGTTGCTTCAGTCGTGTCTGACTCTTTGCGAGCCTGTGGACCATAGTCTGCCAGGCTCCTCTGTCCATGGGATTCTCTAGGCAAGAATACTGGAGTGGATTGCCATGCCCTCCTCCAGGGGATCTTCCCGATCCAGGGATGGAACCCACTTTTCTTTCATCTCCTGCGTTGGAGGCGGGTTCTTTATCACTAGTGGCATCTGGGAAGCTCCTGCCCCCACCCCCCGCCCCCCATACAAACACATATACATATAAAGATATATATATATATATATATATATATAATCAGCATCAATGCAGTCATTAACATCATTTAGCGATGGCTGTACAGACTTAGTGTGTCCCCTTTTGGGGAAAGGCTGAGGATATCTTCATTTATTTGAAGGATAGTTGGATCTAGCTTGTTAGGCAGAAGCATCAATTTGTTTTGTGGGAATATGGAAGTTCAAATATAGGTGGCAGGGTGGAACTGGATGCTGAGGAGCCAGGGGGTGGCTTGGGTGGATTGCTACTGTTTTTCCGCTCTTAATTGACCCTTCTGTGTTCTGCTCTGATGTGCTGGAGCTGGAACTCGGCGGCATTTCTCCTGCTAGATAGCGTCCTGCGGAATTCTGCCAGCAGGGGGCGCTAGAGGGAAGACCAGGCGGCCAGAGTTGAGAAGAGCTGGGTGCTTGCTGGGCTTGCGCAGTATTTCACCAGCAATGCGCGCATGTCAACCCGGGCAGCAAAGGGTGGCTTCCGCCTCCAGCTTGATTTGGGGTCCAGGCTTTAGCCTCCCCGCAATCTCCTGATACACTCACGTGATAACACAGTATCTGTCCTTGGGGGTGGAGCCCAGTACCATCCCTTCCTCGGAGCAGTTGGGATGGTAGCAGCCACTGGATCCCACCTCTTTTCCGAGGTCTAGAACTCACCTCCAAGCTGCTGCTGCTGCTAAGTCACTTCAGTCCTGTCCGACTCTGTGCGACCCCATAGACAGCAGCCCACCAGGCTCTGCTGTCCCTGGAGGCCTCCCCTTTAGCGTCTTTTCATCATTCCCCCAGCGCTTCAGGTGGGAGTTGCTTCTTGGAGTAGCATATATCTTGGTCCAACCTCAGTGTCCTCCTTTTGTTTTTGAGTCCTCCAGCCCCTGTTTAATCAATGTCCTATCTCACATTCTGTTAAAATAAGTAGTATGAAACTTATTTTCTTTTATTTATTTATTTGGTGGTTTTAGTCCTTTGTTGCAGCATGCAGGATTTAATTCCCTGACTAGGGATTGAACCCAGGGCCTCTGCATTGGGAGTGTGGAGTCTTAGCAATTGGATCACCAGGGAAATCTCCGGAACCTCTTTTCTTGATTGGACCCTGACTGATACAGATGATTTCCAGATAAGGGGGAACACATCAACTTTATTAAAATCAGAAGTCAAAGACCCTGTTTTATAAATTTTTGCATACCCATAAGACTGAATGCTGGTTGGGTGGCATCATGGGCTCAATGGACATGGGTTTGGGTTGACTCCAGGAACTGGTGATGGACAGGGAGGTCTGGCATGCTGCGGTTCATGGGATCGCGAAGACTCAGACACAACTGAGCGACTGAACTGAACTGAAGACTGAATACTGACTTATATAAATTTTCAGTAAAGGGTTGAGTCATGTGTATTGAATGAATCAATGTGCCCATGAAAGATATCCATATCCTAATCCATGGAGCGTGGGGGTTGGGGTGAGGGTGGGAGGATCTTTGCAGATGTGATTAAGAGTGTTGAGATGAGGTAACTATCCTACGTTATCCAAGTGGTCCCTGAAAGCACCACATGTAATATTCTTACAAGAGGGATGCAGAGGAAGTTTGATAGAGAAAATGGTTATGTGAAGATGGAGCAAAGGGAGATTTTAAGATGCTGGCCTGAAAGATGAGGGTGATGTGGCTATAAGCCCAAGGGCTGCTGGCAGCCAGCCACTGGATGCAGTGTGGAGAAGATTCTCCTCTAGGGACTCTCGAAGTGTGAGGGAGTAAGTTTCTGTTGTTTCAAGCCATCAAGTTTGTGATAACTTGTTACAACAGCTACAGGAAAGAAATACATGAATACTGGACTGGATTAACTTGACATGGGAGGGACCTCCCTGGTGGTCCAGTGACTAAGACTAGGAGCTCAGGTTCAATCCCTGGTCAGGGAACTGGATCCCACATGCTGCAACAGAAAGATCCTGCATGCTGCAACAGAGATGGAAGATTTCATGTGCTGCAACTAAGACCTGGTGCAGCCAGATTAAAAAAATAAGTATTAAAAAATTGACTTGGGAGATGGCTTTCCTAAGGAAATTAGTTCTTCTGGTGTCATATCCACATGGCTTAACCAGCTGGGTCAATGTCCTATCTGCTTTGGGTCCACTGTGGGGGCGGGGTCCCTTATTTTCAACCCTCTGATTTATTTCACCTACCCACTACCTAAAAGGATTTAAGGTAGATTATAGTAAAAGACAACTCTAAGTAAATGTAAACTGAGAAGGAAAAAACTGAAGTCACATTATAGTAGTCATTCACTCATCCATTTAGTTAATCTTATACTCACTTAGGACTTCCCTGGTGGCTCAGAGGGTAAAGTGCCTGTCTACAATGCGGAAGACTGAGGTTCGATCCCTGGGTCGGGAAGATCCCCTGGAGAAGGGAATGGCAATCCACTCCAGTATTGCCTGGAGAATCCCATGGACAGAGGAGCCTGGTAGGCTACAGTCCATGGGGTCGCAAAGAGTCAGACACGACTGAGCGACTTCACTCATACTCATTTAAGGGGAAGGCATGGCAGCCCACTCCAGTATTCTTGCCTGGAGAATTCCATGGACGGGCTACAGTCCATAGGGTCTCACAGAGTTGGACATGACTGAAGCAACTTAACACACACAAACTCATTTAAAATATTCTACACACCAAATTAACATACCCAGCACTGTCTTTTAATTTGATCAAGATGCTCCTTAAGATCCAGGATCAAGATATTAAAAGATTATGAAACTAAAATGAACCTAAGAAACTCAGTATTTGGGCTCAGCATGACTAAGAAACTAGGTTTTAGGCCAAACACCAGCCTGCCTATGTTCTAGCCCCCTAGTCTGCTACTATAACCCACTGGGTAGGCTTGTTGTCCACTGTGCAGAAAGACCGAACACTGAGACGATGGTCTTATGCAGAGAGAAAAAGCTTTATATGGCAGAGCAGCCAAGCAAGGAGGCAGGAGGCAGAGCTCAGATCTGTCTCTCCGATCTGGGGTTTGGTCAGACTTTTATGAGGTAGGGGAGGAAGGTTGATCTGGGGAAGTGCTGGTGGAGCAGGTTTTGACTGGTGGGCTTTGGAACTTGGTCATTTACAGTAAGGTGTGGTAAAGGGAGCTTCAGCATCTTTCTGGACAACGACTCTTCACTTCTGAAAGGGTTCCAGCGTTCAGGTTCCAGGCATAACCTGGTCCTTTGATTCCATTGAGGGGAGGTAACTGAGTTGCAATTTCCTTCTCTGCTCATGCATTGTTTGTGTGACTTGAGGTTATATTCTGTTTTCTCTGAAAAACAGCCCATTATCTTGTTAGAAATGGGACAGCGACAGCTTGGGCTGACTCTATAGTTACCCTGCATGTCTTTCTACTGGGCCTCGGTTTCTTTTAATAGCCTGGGTACCTGAATGACTGAATGGGTGAAGGCTATTTTACCTGCTGAGTAGTGTTACATAACCCACAAAAGGACTTTCTATTGTGTATGCTGCTGCTGCTGCTAAGTCGCTTCAGTCGTGTCCGACTCTGTGGGACCCCATAGACGGCAGTCCACCGGGCTCCACCGTCCCTGGAATTCTCCAGGCAAAAACACTGGAGTGGGGTGCCATGGCCTTCTCCTGTAGTGTATGACCTTTACTATTGTGGGGTCTGTTTGTTGTAGCAGTTGGCCTGTTCTAATTCATACAGCATTGTCAGGGCAATATAGTCCTCATTTACTGGGGATAGAGTGCCTTGCCAATTTCAGTGGAGGGCAAAAGAAGCATGACTTATAAGAATATGTGTTTGGTCTTCTTCCTGCTTCTGGCACAGAGCCCCTAAAATCCTTGGAATTTCCTAAATGATAAGAGCAATGGGAGGTTTGTTTTTTTGGTGATAACATTTGGTCTTTTTCTTTGGTTCGTGAAACAACTTCAGAGCCATAAAGACAAAAAGAGTGTTTTGGTATTTATTTATGACAAACTTCTTTCAATCACAGCTGCTTTGTGTTAATGAGTAGCTTTTGGAAAGCCCCGAAGGATGGGGGCTGGTTGCCAGGGGAACCAACCACTGATTAGAGGGCTGGAGCTTTCAGCCCCACCTCCTTGACTTCTGGGGAGGGGAGAGGAGATTGAGTTCAGTCATCAACAGCCAATGACCCAATCAGTCACGCCTACATAATATAGCTTCCTTAAAACCCCCCAAAGGACAGGAATCAGAGACTTTCCGAGTTGCTGCTGGGAGAGTGGCCCGCTCTGAGGGAGTATGGAAACTCCACCCTCCTTCCCACATTCCTTATCCTCTGCATCTCTCCCATCTGGCTGTTCCTGAGTTATACATTTTTATAACACACTGATATTCTAATAAGTAAATGTTTTCCCAAGTTCTGTGAGCCACTCTAGGAAATTAATTGAAACTGAGGAGGGAAATTTGTAGTTCATTGGTCAGAAATGCAAGTGCCAGGGACTTCCCTGATGACCCAGTGGTTTAAGAATCTGCCTTGCAGTGCAGGGGACACAGGTTTGATCCTGGTTGGGGAATTAAGCTCCCACATGCTCTGGAGCAGCCACGCCTGTGCATTGCAACCAGGGGAATCCGTGTGCTACAACCAGAGAGTCTGTGCACCACAATGAAATATCCTGCATGATGCAATGAAGGTCTCTTACGCTACAGCTACGACCTCTCATGCCACAACTGAGACCCGATGCAGCCAAATAAGGAGGTAAATAAATATTTTTTTAAAAAAGAAATGCAAGTAACAACCTGGACTTTTTTTTTTTAATTTTTGGCCACACCCTGTGACATGTTCCCCAACCAGGAATCAGACCTGCTCCCCCACATTGAAAGGCGGAGTCTTAACCACTGGGCCACCAGGAAAGTCCCCACTCTGGACTTTTGATTGGCATCTGAACTGGGAGTAGAAGTGTCTTGTGGACTGAGTCCTTAACCTATGGGATCAGATGTAATCTCCAGATAGTGTCAAAATTGAGCTAAACTGTGGGACACCTAGCTGATAGCGCAGAATTGCTTGAACGTGTGAAAAACAACCATGCACCCACACACCTGGTGTCAGAAGCAAGTTTGTAGTAGTGTGAAAAAATAGTGAGTACAAGAATCTCTTGTACTATTTTTCAGATCCTTGTATTGTTTTAAAGAAATGGAGTAGCCATCACAGTCAACAAAAACTCCAAAATGCAGTACTTGGATGCAATTTCAAAAATGACAGAATGATCTCTGTTCATTTCCAAGGCAAACCATTCAATATAACGGTAATCCAAGTCTATGCCCTGTCTTGTAATGCTGAAGAAGCTGAAGTTGAACGGTTCTATGAAGACCTACGAGACCTTCTAGAACTAATACCCCCAAAATATCCTCTTCATTATAGGGGACTGGAGTGCAAAAGTAGGAAGTCAAGAGCTACCTGGAGTAACAGGCAAATTTGGCCTTGGAGTACAAAATGAAGCAGGTCCAAGGTTAACAGAGTTTTGCCAAGAGAACACACTGGTCATATCAAATACTCTCTTCCAACAACACAAGAGAAGACTACACGTGGAGTAGATAGTCAATACCGAAATCAGATTGATTATGTTCTTTGCAGCCAAAGATAGAGAAACTCTATACAGTCAGCAAAAACAAGACTGGGAGCTGACTGTGGCTCAGATCATGAACTCCTTATTGCCAAATTCAGACTTAAATTGAAGAAAGTAGGGAAAACCACCAGACCATTCAGGTATGACCTAAATCAAATCCCTTACAGTGGAAGTGACAAATAGATTCAAGGGATTAGATCTGATAGACAGAGTGCCTAAAGAACTATGGATGGAGGTTCATGACATTGTACAGGAGGCAGTGATCAAGACCATTCCCAAGAAAAAGAAATGCAAAAAGGCAAAATGGTTGTCTGGGAGGACTTACAAATAGCTGAGAAAAGAAGAGAAGCTAAATGCAAAGGAGAAAAGGAAAGATGTAGCCATTTGAATGCAGAGCTCCAAAGAATAGCAAGGAGAGATAAGAAAGCCTTCCTCAGTGATCAGTGCAAAGAAACAGAGGAAAACAATAGAATGGAAAAGACTAGAGATTTCTTCAAGAAACTTAGAGATACCAAGGGACATTTCATGCAAAGATGAGTGCAATAAAGGACAGAAATGGTATGGACCTAACAGAAGCGGAAGATAATAAGAAGAGGTAGCAACAATACACAGAAGAACTATACAGAAAAGATCTTCATGACCGAGATGACCACAATGGTGTGATCATTCACCTAGAGCCAGATATCCTGGAATGAGAAGTCAAGGGGGCCTTAGGAAGCATCACTATAAACAAAGCTAGCAGAGGTGATAGAATTCTAGCTGAGCTATTTCAAATCCTAAAAGATGATGCTGTGAAAGTGATGTACTCAATATGCCAGCAAATCTGGAAAATGCAGCAGTGGCCACAGGACTGGAAAAGGTCAGTTTTCATTCCAATCCCAAAGAAAGGCAATGCCAAAGAATGCTCAAACTACCGCACAATTGTACTCATCTCACACACTAGCAAAGTAATGCTCAAAATTCTCCAAGCCAGGCTTCAGCAATCTGTGAACCGTGAACTTCCACATGTTCAAGCTGGATTTAGAAAAGGCAGAGGAACCAGAGATCAAATTGCCAACATCCGCTGGATCTTTGAGAAAGCAAGAGAGTTCCAGAAAAACATCTATTTCTGCTTTATTGACTATGCCGAAGCCTTTAACTGTGTGGATCACAACAAACTGTGGGAAATTCTTCAAGAGATGGAAATACCAGACCATCTGATCTGCCTCCTGATAAATCTGTATGCAGGTCAAGAAGCAACAGTTAGAACTGGCCATGGAACAATGGACTGGTTCCAAATCAGGAAAGGAGTATGTCAAGGCTTCATATTGTCACCCTGCTTATTTAACTTATATGCAGAGCATATCATGCAAAATGCTGGGCTAGATGAAGCACAAGCTGGAATCAAGATTGCCGGGAGAAATATCAATGACCTCAGATATGCAGATGACACCACCCTTATGGCAGAAAATGAAGAAGAACTAAAGAGCCTCTTGAAGGTGAAAGAGGAGAGTGAAAAAGCTGGCTTAAAATTTAACATTCAGAAAACTAAGATCATTGCATCCAGTCCCATCACTTCATGACAAATAGATAGGGAAACAATGGAAAGAGTGAGACTTTATTTTGGGGGCTCCAAAATCACTGCAAATGGTGACTGCAGCCATGAAATTAAAAGACGCTTGCTCCTTGGAAGAAAAGCTATGACCAACCTAGACAACATATTA
This sequence comes from Nanger dama, assembly GCA_917880005.1. Classification (NCBI taxonomy): domain Eukaryota; kingdom Metazoa; phylum Chordata; class Mammalia; order Artiodactyla; family Bovidae; genus Nanger; species Nanger dama. The sequence continues at coordinate 9,743,664 of CAKJTW010000033.1, forward strand.
AAAAGCAGAGACAGTACTTTGCCAACAAAGGTCTGTCTAGCCAAAGCTATGGCTTTTTCTAGTAGTTATGTATGATGTGAGAGCTGGATCATAGAAAGGCTGAACACCGAAGAATTGATGTTTTTGAACTGCGGTGTTGGAGAAGATTCTTGAGAGTCCCTTGGACTGCAAAGAGATCCAACCAGTCAATCCTAAAGGAATCAGTCCTGCATATTCACTGGAAGGTCTTATGCTGAAATTGAAACTCCAATACTTTGGCCACCTGATGTGAAGAGTTGACTCATTGGAAAAGTCCCTGATGCTGGGGAAGATTGAAGGCAGAAGGAGAAGGGGATGACAGAGGATGAAATAGTTGGATGGCATCACCTACACGATGTCTGAGTAAGCTCCAGGAGTTGGTGATGGACAGGGAAGCCTGGCGTGCTGCAGTTCATGGGGTGACAAAGAGTTGGACATGACTGACTGAACTGAACTGAAAGGAGACTCAGGAGGAAGTGAGTTTTTTCCTTTACATTGAGCCATTTTGACTTAGAGCATGGCTAGGCAACCCCTTAGGGCCAAATCCAGCCTGCCATCTGTTTTTGGCTTATTTTAAATTAAATTGTATTGTTTTAATAGATATTATAAACACGTTAGACCATTCAAAAGGTAAAAATGAATATACCTTTGAAAGTAATTCCCCCCTTTTCGACCCTCCAGTTTCCCTCCTTAGATGCAGTCAGTATTACCAGTGGATTTTTATTCTCTTCCAGAAGTGTTAAGATTCTGTGAATATAAGTGTGTATATTGCTAAATCCAAGGTCATGAAGATTTATCCCTGTTTTCTTCTAACAGTTTTATAGTTAAAGCTCTTATGTTTAGGTCTTTGATCCACTTTGAGTTGATTTTTATATATGTGTGAGGTAAGGGTCCACCTTCATTCTTTTGCATGTGAATATCCAATTGGACCACTAGTAAAAAGACTATTTTTTCCTCTGTGAGTGGTCCTGGCACCCTTGTCAAAAATCAACTGACCATAGATGTATGGGTTTATTTCTGGGTTTTCAGTTTTGTTTTTCTCTCTATGTCTATCTTTATGTTAGTAACATACACTCTTGGTTACTGTTGCTTTGATTAATAGTAAGTTTTGAAACCAGAAATATGTCCTCTAACTTTGTTCTTTTTCATAATTGTTATGGCTCAGCAGAATCCTTTGCAACTCCTTATGAACTTTAGGATCAGCTTATCCATTTTCATAAAAAGGCAGTTGAGATTTTGACAGGAATTGCATTGAATGTTATAGATGAATTTGGGGAGTATTGACAACATGGAGAAGACAATGGCACCCCATTCCAGTACTCTTGCTTGGAAAATCCCATGGATGGAGGAGCCTGGTGGGCTGCAGTCCATGGGGTTGCTAAGAGTCGGACACGACTGAGCGACTTCACTTTCAGTTTTCACTTTCCACTTTCATGCATTGGAGAAGGAAATGGCAACCCACTCCAGTGTTCTTGCCTGGAGAATCCCAGGGATGGGGGAGCCTGGTGGGCTGCTTTCTGTGGGGTCGCACAGAGTCAGACACACTGAAGTGACTTGCAGCAGCAGCAGCAGACATCTTAACAATAGTAAGTCTTCCAGTGAACACAGGATGTCTTTCCATTTATTTAGGTCTTTAATTTTGTTTCAGTGATGTTTTGTAGGTTTTAGCATACCAGTCTTGTACTTCTTTTGTTAAATTTCCTCCTTTTTATCCTTTTTGATGCTTTTGTGAACAGAATTGCTTTCTTAATTTCAGTTTCATTTTTGGACTGTTGATTTTTAAGTGTATAGAGATACAGATGATTTTTGCATATTGACTGCAACTTTGCTGAACTTGTTTATTAGGTCTACTAGATTTTTGGGTGGCAATGCCTGATTCTTGACATATATACTGCTCACGGTGTAGACCACACTTCCAGCATTCCCTACAGCTTGGTATGACCCAAGATTAAGTTCTGGCCACTGACTGTGAATGCCAGTGATGTGTGCAACTCCGTGTTGTGTGGGTAACTTCTCCTTTCCTTCTCTCTTTTGACTGGAATGGACTCAGCCATCATGGCCTGTCTTCAACAATCTGACAGCTGTTTTTATACTGGGTTGGCCAGAAAGTTCATTTGGTTTTTCATAACACCTTGCAGAAAAACCTGAATGAACTTTTGGCCAAGCCAACAGATAGTTTTATGGAACATGGGCACCCTCATTCACTTGCGTCTTGCCTATGGACACTTTCATGCTAAAATGGCAGTGTTTATTGCATAAAGACCCTAAGGCCTGTACGGCCTAAAATACTAACTGTCTGGCCCATTACTGAGGTCTTCTAAGGATTTTATGGTCCCATCTTTCTGGAAATGGACTTAAAGTTACTGGTATTTGAAGCATTGCTGTTTGATTTTGTTGTTGTTTAGTTGTTAAGTCGTGTCTGATTTTATTGTGACCCTGTGGACTGTAGCCCGCCAGGCTCCTCTGTCCATGGATTTTTCCAGGCAAGAATACTGGAGTGGGTTGCCATTTCCTTCTCCAAGGGATCTTTCTAACCCAGGGATCAAATCCACATCTTCCGCTTGGCAGGCGGATTCTTTACCACTGAGCCACCAGGGAATGCTATCTTTGATTTTACTTATGTGAACTTCTGTCACAGGCTGGCAGCTTGCTTCTCTCCAGCAAGAGCTCTCCTGGTAGCAAGAGGAGCTCATGAATTGTCATGATCTTTCTGATCCTGAAGAGGAACTGGGGTTTTATTAGACTGATCACTCCTCTTTCCCCCTCTCTCCTTCCTATAATTTGCCTTCTTGTTCTTGAATTCTGTGCTTAGAAGTGTTTTTGCTTCCTCTTCAGCTAAGAGCTTCTGCTCTCCTCTCGTTTATTCTCTTTCTTTTTGACAATAGTAAGGTTTTTTGGGTGGGTGTGGGGGTGGAGATGGTGACCAGGAATTGAACCTGGGCTCAGGGCAGGGAAAATCCCAAGTCCTAACCACTGGAAAGTGAAAGTTGCTGTCGTGTTTGACTCTTTGCAACCCCATGGACTATTCAGTCCATGGAATTCTCCAGGCCAGAATATTGGAGTGAGTAGCGTTTCCGTTCTCCAGGGGATCTTCCCGACCCAGGAATTGAACCAGAGTTTCCTGAATTGCAGGCGGATTCTTTACCAACTGAGCTATCAGGAAGCCCCCCTAACCACTGGACCACCAGAGAATTTCCCCATTCATTCTTTTTCAAGCCAGCTTCTCGTCTGAGCTCCTTTCTCTGCTGATGTAGTACTTAAAGGTTTGCTCTCCACCCCAAGGTTCTGCATTTCTCCCCCACCATCTCTGTGACAGGATGTAGCTATTATCAGGTTTATATCTCATCACCTATTTGATTAGAAATGGTCTCTTTTCCAAAAGTGCAGGATATATTTTTTAATTTATTATAATTTACATGCAAAAAAAAATTAAGTGTCCAGTTTGATGAATTTTGACAACATTTGCACCTGTATAGCCACTACTCAAAATAAGGTAGAGAACATTCCATCTTGTGGTTTTTCCCAGTCAATTCTCACCTCTACTTCCCAGGGGCAACCACTTGTTCTGATTTCATCACAGACTAATTTTACCTGCTCTTGGACGTCACATAATCAAAACCATATATTAGAAAGTGCTCTTTTGTGTCTGATTTTTTTTTTTCACTCAGCATAGCATCATGTTTTTGAGATGTATCCTTGGTGCCTGTTTGGAAATAAGATTGTTCCTTTTTTTTTTAATCATTGAGTGGTATCCTAGCGTATGGATAGAGCACAGATTGGTTATGATGAACCTTTGAGTTTTTCCATCTCAAGCACAGTACTTTTAACTAGAATTTTATTCATGGCCTTTTCCAGCTTTAAGGCATTATCATCTTGACATTGTCAACGGAAAGACTGAAGGTAGGAGGAGAAGGGGACGACAGAGGATGAGACGGTTGGATGGTATCACCGACTCGATGGGCATGAGTTTGAGCCAAGCTTCTGGAGTTGGTGATGGACGGGGAAGCCTGGCCTGCTGCAGTCCATGGGGTCGCAAAGAATCAGACACGACTGAGCGACTGAACTGAATGATTGTCAACGATATAATGCAGTGTTCCAAAAACTTGAATTTCTTTCTTTTTCGGAAGTCAGAGCTTCTGGTTGTCAATCCTGGCTGCCCACTAGAGTCAGCCGGGGAAGCCTGTAAAGCCCAACAATCAAGCCACACCTGACATTAACGCAGTGAATCTCTTTGGAAGCAGATGGTGAGGGTCCCGAGGCTTTAAAGCCCCCTGTGATTGCGCTGTGTGGCCAGTTGGGGGAGCTCTTGCAGGGAGTCGGTGGAAGGCTTGGAATGCTCGCTCATCCCAAACGCTTCCTGCAAGTAAGAGCTCCGAGCTCTTCAGAAATACGGTGTTTTTTCTCCTCTAGAATTTGAAGGCATTCAGACTTCATCTTCTTTCTAATCGGTCTTGTTTCTTTAAGGGCTTTTCTTTTCCTTCCTAACGTTTCACCAAATTCCTCGTTACAAGCTCCCCGCATCTCCTTTACGTTGTCTTTTTCTCCCTCGCCCCCATCCCCACACCTCCACCCCCAATCTCACCTCTCTTTCCTTCCCTCCACCCCCGACGCCAAGCATTTTCCCCTTGAATTTGGTCTGGATCCTCAAGCCTTCTAGGAGAGTGCATCCTAAAGCCTAAGCACCTCTTCAGGTGAGTTCCCCTTTTGTACGTTATTCCCTTCAGAAAAGATCATAGCTGCTTTGCTCTTTTGCTCATAAATTTATGTTTTGAAATAGCTTATTAATAAGAAAAGAATTTCTATGAAGCCTTTGATATGTTCTCCTCTTGATGGAAAAGAAAGTTCCCTGCAAGAAAATGGAAAATGCACCAATTCCCAGTAAAGTATAATAATAACTATAGGCTTCCAGGTGCTCGGTGAAAACCACAGGTTCTAGATCAAGAACAGTTGCCCTCTCCTTGGCGGCCAGGACAGTTTGGCCAAACTCTGAAGCACTAACGTCCTTCAACTGTGGGCTGTTGAACTGCCCGCCTCTTCTCACAGGTGGGACTCCTGGCTTATCCTTTCCAGGTCGTGTCCGGTCTTCTCCGGCAGCGTCTTGTCGCTGCTCCGCTGGCCGTGACCCTCTCGTCCTCATGCATAGTGTCTTCTGGGCTCTGCTGCCTGCCCCTGCATGCAACTCCGGGGCAGCCACTGGGACGCCCTTCTCCGCGGCAGGTGTGTCTGTACCGGAGGGGGCAGCACCTCCAAGCGTGAGTACCCTCCTGGCTGGGAACCTGGAGCAGTGAGTTTCCAGGGTCAGGTAACAGGGGCAGGAGGACTGGGGAGAGCCCAGTGCTGGACTCGGGCGGGCAGTGGGCATGGCAGCCCCCAGGTGCTGGCGCTGAGAGAGCGCGGTCTGTGGAGACTTGTTGCTGAAATGTTACCTTGTGTTGACGTAGGTGGTCCAGCTTCAGTATCTAAGAGGGGCTATTTTCCGTCTTTAATGACTGCCCACGTTTACTCTTTTATCTGTGACTTCTTTCTTAGATTGTAGCAAGGCTGCAGAAAGTAAAATGGATGAGACAGATGTAGGAGAGTTTTGAAAACAATTATAAAACTGAGCATCTTGCTGGCTTTTACTGTAAAACCTCGCACTGGCAATCCTCAACAGTATTAGTGGTAAAACGTCCCCTTCTCCAAATCTTTTGTTCCAGTTGCCTTGGTTACTACTGAATTTCAAAGCGCAGAATTTCACTGTGTGCTTCAAATTAGCATATTTTTTTAATTATTATTTATCCTTTTTAGTCTACCTGGAGGCTCATTTCGAGAAATCTTGATTTGTATAATAGGAAACCTTTCCCTGACGCAATGCACGCACACACACACTCTCTCTTTCTCTCTCCAATAGCTTTCACTAGGAAAGTAGGAACCTCGAGGTACGAAATCCTTCGAGCTCACTTGGGCTGTGTTGTGTCTCCAGCTGTACCGCGTATTCCTGCATTTAACTAGTGAGTATGAAGTAAACAATGATGGCACAGTGGTTGTAAAAATTATCACACAGAACTGATATAATTTCAATTCTGTCTTTATATGATCACTTAAAGTTTTTACTTTGTGTTTAAAATTTTAAATGGCAAAATTGAGTGTAAACTGCAAGGGGTGTGTGTGTGTATTCTTTGGTCAGTACAAATTTTCATACGTAAAATACTTGATTAATTTTGAAGTTACTCTTTTTAATAGTTATTTTAAAACTGAAGAATGAGTCAAGAAAAGTGATTATTACTGAAAAAACAACTTTGCGTATAGAGAAGGAGAAGGTGAAGTCGCTCAGTCGTGTCTGACTCTCTGCAACCCCGTGGACTGTAGCCCACCAGGCTCCTCTGTCCATGGGATTCTCCAGGCAAGAATACTGGAGTGGGTTGCCATTTCCTTCTCCAGGGGATCTTCCTGACCCAGGGATCAAACCCAGGTCTCCCACATTGCAGGCAGATGCTTTAACCTCTGCACCACCAGGGGAGCCCCTTTAAAAGCATCATTCTGTACAAATCAAAGGTAGCCTCCTCAGTTGACTGCTTGTACAGTCAGGTAATTCTGTACAAGGAAAAACTAAGTTAAACCAAACTTTAATAATGAGTAAAATATTATATATTATACTTAACATTAAGTTTGAGAATTCTGAACTGAGAAAGCAGCAAGATCAAGGTCTTTAAACAGAAAATGAACAACAACAACAAAAGTTGAATAGCTGAAGGCCCATAAGAGGGTGTTAAAATGACCCACCTGGGGTTTGAAATGTGGGCTCCCCAGGTGGCTCAGTGGTAAAGAATCTGCCTGTAATGCAGGAAACACGGCATTCGATCCCTGGGTAGAGAAGATCCCTTGGAGAAGGAAATGGCTTCTCACTCCAGTATTCCTGCCTGGAAAATTTCATGGACAGAGGAGTCTGATGGGCTACAGTCCACAGGGTGGGAAAGAGCCGGACTTGACTGAGCGGCTGAGCACGCATAGGATGTGACGCGGAGCAGTGCCTGAGAGGTAGGCGTCCTCCCAGGAGGCCTGTGGCCCCAGATCCTCTGTTCTGACTTTCCCTCTGGATGGCTGAGTTTCACCCTTGAGTCTTTTCTGAGGAAGCCTTCTGAGAACAATATTCCTCATTTTGCACGTTCAGAACTGTTTGGACTGAGTATAAATGTCTTGGCAATGTTTGCCTTTTCCTGCCTTTTGAAGCCTCACTGGCTCAGGATATGGACAAGGGTTCTAGGCCTTCCCCAGATAATAGAATTTGACTAGAGGCTGGACAGGAAGCTCAGGCAAAGCTTTACCTGGGGCCCTGCTGAAGCAGGGATGCCGGGCAAGCGAGAACAAACAGGTTCCCTTGCTTGCTTGCTTCTTGGGCAGGGACAAGCTTGTTCTTCATGTGGGATGAGGGTAGGGGTGTGTCCATATTGGGCTGGAGGGTGGCTTAGGTGGTTTGCCCACCCCTTTGGTGGTGCAGGGGGCACGTGCAGTCCCTGCTTTTGCTCCCAACACCCAGTTTTTGCTCCAGTCTCTGCAGAAGTGGCAGTTGGGTATTTTGATCTCTTTTGTCCAGAATTTGCCCCAACTTTGCATACCCATAGTTACTTTTAGTCCCATACAGTTTGTATTTTGTTCCTGGAGAAGAGGTGTGTCCAGGTGCAGCATTGTAGCAAAAGGGTCCCAGGTCCCAGCTTGTCTCAGTGCCCTCTGAGAGACTTTTTATTCTTAAGGGGTAAGGGGCTGAAGGTCTCATCTTCTGAAACTGCTTCTTGCTGGACAGGGGCAGCAGACCCTAGCCTACCCAAGAGGTGTAGAAGTCCCTTGCTGACTGTTCCAAGGACCCATAGGGGATCTGGGCCACTCTCTGCTGGAGTGGGTTGAACTCCTTGAGACATCATGAGCCTTACTTCCAACTGCTGAAGCCTGAAAGACCCAAACTTCAACAAAAGGTTAATCAAGCAAGGACCAGAAAGGCGAACAAGAGTTAGCCTTTAAAGGGCCTCGGAAGGGAAGGAGCCAGGTTAACTTTGGGAGGGCTTCCTTAACTGTTGACCAGACAGGGGAGGAGTTGTTACCCCTGCTAAGAAGCCGTTCTGCTTGGGTATATGTTTTTGTTACTCTCAGGGTTAAAGTTGGACATGTTTCTCTGTTTTCAGAATAGAGGCTCTGGACCCATTGGTTCCAGGTCTCCTTGGCCCAGAAAGTCTTAGTCACAGGTTTGAAACACTAGGGAAGACATCGGAGAACTGTTGTAAACCTGTAACCAAGTCTGTGCCTGAAAAGAAAAGGGTTATAAGAAAATGAAAACCTTCTGCCAAAAAGTTTTTGTATCTTGTAGGATGCAAGAGAACAAACTAGAGAACCAACTTTCAGTTTCCCTGTCCATAATGAATAGCAACTGCTGGTGGTTAGTTGTCTGCTGAAGCCAGGTGACTTGTTGAATTTTCTCAACAGTGGTTTCTACCTGGAACGAGGTATTGACATATAGGCTACCATATGGCCACACCCCCTCCTTGTTCTGTCAGTCGATACTCAGAGGTCAATTTCCTTTTGGTGCCCACGGCAGTGAATGACTGTTCCTTGTTTTGGATTTTGAGTCACTTCTTGGAGATGTCAAATATATTTAACTAATTTCTTTATGACTATGCTGAGCCTTGGCTACCCACTACAGTATTCTTGGGCTACCCTGGTGGCTCAGACAGTAAAGAATCTGCCTGCGTTGTGGGAGACCTGGGTTTGATCCCTGGGTTGGGAAGATCCCCTGGAGGAGGGAATGGCAATCCACTCCAGTATGCTTGCCTGGAGAATTCCCAGACAGAGGAGCCTGGTGAGCTACAGTCCATGGGGTCGCAACGAGTCGGACACGACTGAGCAACTAAGCACAGCACAGGGTCTTTGTTGCCATGCTCAGGCTTTCTCTAGTTGCAGTGAGGAGGCACTTCTTTCCAGTTGCAGAGTGCGGGCTTCTGTTGCGGAGCACGGGCTGTAGGCTGGCAGGCTCCGTAGCTGTGGCACATAAGCTTAGTTGCCCCACGGCAATGTAGAATCTTCCTGAAGCAGGGATTGAACCATTGTCTCCTACATTGGTAGGTGGATTCTTAGCCACTGGATCACCAGGGAGGTCCCTTAGCCCCATACTTTACAGGGGATTTTTTTTTTTTTTTTTTTGCATTTAAAAATCCTTTTTCTTTCCAGATAGCTGCATGGGCATGTAAAACAAGGCATATTTTGAGTCGGTATATATATTTATGCACCAGGCTTCCCTGGTGGCTCAGACGGTAAAGGATCTGCCAGCTGTTTAGGGAGACTGGGGTTCAATCCCTGGGTCGAGAAGAGTCCCTGGAAAAGGGAATGACTGCCCACTCCAGTTTTCTTGCCTGGAGAATCCCACGGACAGAGGAGCCTGGTGGGCTACAACCCACAGGGTCACAATCCAACATGACTTAGCAACTAAGCACACGTGTATATTTATATTTTTCCTTTTGTAAGGTTAAGGCTTGAGTTAGGACCATTAGCTCACCTCTGGGCTGAAGTGTTAGGTGGCAAGGGTTTTGCTTCTGCAGCAGTATGAGCTCTCACAGTAGCATACCCTGCTGCCTCCATCTTTAACGAAACCACTGCCCTCAGTAAACCATTCTTCCTCAGGGTTGTCTATAGCCTGGTCTGTTAGGTCAGGCCTGCAGGCATAAACCTGGTAACAGGTTTCAAGGCCAGACTGTGTTAGTTCTGGGCTTTTAGCAGGCATTAGTGTCACGGGGTTGAGGGTGTGGCAGGTGTTGAGGGTTAATTCTGGGGAGTCAAGGAGCAAAGCCTGGCGCTTAGTAAGACGGCCTCCAGTAAGCCCATGATGGTCTTTAATCTCCAGAATCCCTTGTACTTGATGAGGGGTCTAGACTTCCAGTGGCACTCCAAAGGTAACTTGTTAGCTTCTTCCTGTAATAAAGAGAAGGCAGCTAGCACCCGGAAGCAGCCATGGGCCACAGAATCTAGTTGTCTGGAAAAATAGCCTATAGGCTGAGGAACTTCTCCTAGCTTTTGTACAGGGAGCCCCCAGAGTTGTCCCCCAGCTTCTCAGCTACATACGAAATAAATGGCTTTTTGAAACTGGGAGACCCAGAGCAGGAGCTTTGGGTGAGGATCTGTTTGATGTTATTAAGAACCAGTCTAGCGTAATGGTTCTGTATCTGGGTCTTAAGTGGCTTCATACAGAGGCTTGGCCACTAGTCTGAATCCTGGAATCCAAATTCTGCAAAATCCCGCCACACCTAAGAAAGGATGATTTGTTTGTTTGTTTGTTTTGGGGGCACTTAGGCCTAATACAGCTTCTTTTCTATAAGGAGATAACTGCTGCCAGGGTTTATAATATACCCCAGGTATTTAACAGGTTGCTCTGAGGTTTGGGCTGCTTCTTCTGGGAGGTCCTGCAGCCCCAGTGTTAGTTGCTCAGTTGTGTCCGACTCTTTGTGACCCCATGGACTGTAGCCCGCCAGGCTCCTCTGTCCATGGGATTCTCCAGGCAAGAACACTGGAGTGGGTTGCCGTGCCCTCCTCCAGGGGATCTTCCTGACCCAGGGAGCAAACCTGAGTCTTCTCGCGTCTCCTGCACTGGCAAGTGTATTCTTTACCACTAGCACCACCGAACAAGTGTGGGCTGTCTTGAGACCCCTGAGGCAATACTGCCCAGGTACTGTTGCATCTGGCCCGAGTAGGGGTTTGTCCACTTGAGGGCAGACGTACTGAGATGAGGAATGAGTTGGGATGCGAAAGAAGGCATCCTTGAGGTCAAGCACAGTAAACCATTTAGCATCTCCAGGCATCTGAGCTAATATAAGGATCGGCCGTAAGAAATACATGGGGACCACTGCCTTGTTTACTGCGCTAAGGGCTTGCACCATCTCACATTCCCAGCTGGCTTGACAACTGGCAAAGTAGGGGTATTGCATGGAGACTGACCAGTCACTAAGAGGCTGTGTTTTAAGAATTTATTTATGAGAGTTTGCAAACCGTTTTTGCTTCCAGCTTTATAGGGTACTCTCTCTTGTTAGGATAAGTGACTTCTGGCTTACGGCTAATTCTTACTGCTTGGGCATTGATAGCCTTCCCAGAGATTCTTTTGACCCAAACTGTAGGGTTTGCTATGTGTAGAATATGGCTGGGAACAGGCCCTTGTTCTTCCAGGTGATTTGTCTTCGAATCAAGAGAAGGTTGCTTGGGGCCTATTAATCGTGATATGGCCCGAAGGAGCTGAGGAAGTCTCTCCCCAGTTGTGGAGTAGGACACTCCGGCACCACTGGAAAGCCGTGTGAGATTAAATGCTGCTTGGATTGGCAAGTGAGACACCCAGTGAAGTGATGGGCTTTCCATCCACACCAGTCACTATACAGGTTTTGAAGGGAAGAGGCCCAGTGTGAGCGCTCAGGCAGAGTCAGTGGCTCCCATATCAATTAAAAATTTATTTTCTTGCCTACCATGTCAAGGACCACCCAGGACTCCTCAGTGGAGATAGATGTCTCGTTGAGAGGAGCTGCCAGAACCCCAGGCCACCCCAGTCACCCAGCGTGGCCATCTCAGGAGCGGGAGCCTCCCATCCCCTTTCAGGACTTGGGATAGTCCCACTTGCAGTGTCCCTGTTCATTTGCAGACTGGACGTGGACCAGGGGGTTCTTTTGGCACTTTTGGGCCCAGTGGCTGGTCGATTTACATTTGAAGCATCCCTCTTGCTGATTTTGACCGTCCTCCAGGGGGATGGTTAAGCTTCCTTGGTCCCCTTGGGTTGTCCTGTGGTCGCAGGGTGTGGCTGATGGCTATGGCTCTAAGCTTGGCTTCAGCCCTGGTCTTCTGTTTGCCAGGTCTTCTCTTCCTCCTTAGCTTGATCTCGATTATTAAATACCCCAAAGGCCACCTCTAGGAATTGGGGCATTGGGGTTTGTAGGCCTAATTGTAACTGTTGGAGTTTCTGCCTAATATTAGAGGTGAACTGGCTGGTAAAATGTTGTCCCAGGCAGGGACTGACTCTCAGGATCAGTGTTAGGGAATTTTCTAAAAGCCTCCACAAACCATCCCTGAAAGAGGGTTGGATTTTCTTTTTCTTCTTGGGTCAGTCCTTCAACTCTCCATAATTAACTGGCTTTTGATGCGCTTTCTCATCCCTTCTGACACACACTGGACTGTGGGCTCCTCGGCTTCTGTTCCCTCCAGGAGTTAGAATTCCAGTGGGGCTCCTGATGTGGGACTGCATCTCCACCCTCAACAAAACGCTCGGGTTGGTGCCTGGCAAGTTGGTCCCCAGGCCCCTGGGCCGCTGTCCATACTTCCCTGATGCTCTTCAGGGGCACAGCAAGTAGGTAGGGCTACTTGGACATCCTTCCAAGTTAAATCAAAGGCCAGAACTTGGGCCTAAAACCGTTCAAGAAACTTACTCGAGTCTGCAGAAAATTGGCCCAGTCTGTCTGCACTGGGCTAGACTGGTTAAAGAGAAGGACACGTTACTCTGGGTGTCCCTTCACCATTTGCCACTTTCCTCAGAGGGCATACTTTTCCCGATCCTGGGTGATAGGAAGTTCCACTACAAGTTATCCCAGAGAGACTAGTCTCTCTCCTGGGCTAGCAGAGGCCATAAAGGGACATAGGGAGGTGGCGTGTGGGATTGGGCAGAGGGATCTGAAGGAATAGGTGCCTCTAGGGAAGTAGGTGGCTCTGGAAAAGCAGGGGAGACTTGGTTTCCCCCTGAAAGTTGGGAAAGGTTAAAAGAGGATCATCAAAAATGTTGGGAGTGTTTTTTTTTAATTATTAAATTTATTTATTTTTTAAATTACATTACTGTATTTGTTTTGCCATACATTGACACGAATCAGCCATAGGTGAACACAATCTCCCAATGCTGAAGGCCCCTCCCACCTCTCACCCCACATCCTCTACTTGAATCATCCTGTGCATCAGCCCCATGCATCCTTCATCCTACATTGAACATAGATTGGCGCTTCGTTTCTTACAAGAAAATATACATGTTTCATTGTCATTCTCCCAAACCATCCCACCCTCTCCCTCTCCCTCAGAGTCCAAAAGTCCACTCTATACCTCTGTGTCTCTTTGTTGTCTCACATATAGGGTCATCATTACTGTCTTCTAAATTCCATATATATGTGTCAGTATACTGTATTGGTGTTTTTCTTTCTGGCTTACTTCACTCTGTATAATCGGTTCCAATTTCATCCATCTCATTAGAACTGAGTCAAATTTATTCTTTTTAAGGGCTGAATAGTATTCCATTGTGTATATGTACCACAGCTTTTTTAATCCCTCAGACTTGAATACAGGAGCTGCAGAGGGCAGGGTTTTGGTAAAGAACCGTGAAGGCTTGAACGTAGTTAACCTCAGTCCATTTTCCCATCTTGTGACAGTAAATAGCCGATTGCAAGATAGTATCGTAATTTAAGACCCATTTTAGGCCTTTTTTTCCTCTATCCCCCTAACTTATATAAAGGCCATGCATCGTTACTGTAGGATTTAAATTCTTCCCTTTTCAGCCCTCTGTTTTTAAAAATTTCCATTTTGGGGGATATATTCCAGAGGTGTTTCTTCTTGCTTAGAAGAGGGTCCTCCCATGTTGAGTAACCTGCAATTGAGAGTGCTCCTAGAAATGAAGTCCAGCATCCCAGAGACATTGACTAGGAGGCTTTTGTCAGAAAGGGGTTGGAGTGTCCTCCAAATTCCCTTCTTACCTAATGGGATTTGGGGCTTCCTCTATTCTCCTATCACCCATCCAGATGTCTCTGGTACTCAGTCCCTCCTGCTGGGGGTTGGGGGTGGCGGTGTCCTCTGGTAGCAGATGTTTGAACCAGTGTGTTGCCATGACTGTTGCCTAGAATGCTTATGTCCTGTAACAATTTTCCTGGTGTTGGGTCGGGTTGTATTCAAGACTGAGAGCTATAAAGCCTCGGATATGGGCCTCTTGGAGGTGGCCAGCCCCACAGGCAGTCTGTAGCAAGATATAGGCTGCCAAGGCCTGGAGCGAGGGGGTGCAACAAGGAGCTCCTGGAGGAATTAAAGTTGGGCGGAAAGTGCCGCAGGGGTCAGGGCCTGCGGGCCTGCAGGTGGGAGTATTCCCACAGGGGATATTTTTGGACATAGAGTAAGGTGAGAGGCTTGGCAGCAGAAGAACCCAGAATTCCTTCCCCTGTCTGGTGGCTGCAGTCAGGTGGGGAGAGCCTGGTGTTTCCAGCTGACACAGGCAACAGCCAGTTTGGACAATTTCCCGTACAGTGTAACGGACCAAGCCAATTAGTTTAGGATCTCACTTTGGGATGCTCCAGGGGCCCTTTGAAGCACCCCAAAGCTAGCTGGAGGTCGAAAGAACTTTAATTAGGATTTGACATTTGAAAAGTCTGTCAAAAATTTCATAAAGTTTTTAAAAAACCCAGTCAGTGGAAATAAAAGCAAAAATAAATGGGATCTAATTAAAAGTAAAAGCTTCTGCACAACAAAGGTAACTATAAGCAAGGTGAAAAGACAGCCTCCTGAATGGGAGAAAATAATAAAAAATGAAGCAACTGACAAACAACTAATCTCAAAAATATACAAGCAAGTTGTGCAGCTCAATTCCAGAAAAATAAATGACCCAATCAAAAAAATGGGCCAAAGAACTAAATAGACATTTCTCCAAAGAAGACATACAGATGGCTAACAAACACATGAAAAGGTGCTCAACATCACTCGTTATCAGAGAAATGCAAATCAAGACCACAATGAGATACCATTTCACACCAGTCAGAATGGCTGCAATCCAAAAGTCTACAAGCAATAAATGCTGGAAAGGGTGTGGAGAAAAGGGAACTCTCTTACACTGTTGGTGGGAATGCAAACTAGTACAGCCACTATGGAGAACAGTGTGGAGATTCCTTAAAAAATTGCAAATAGAACTGTCTTATGACCCAGCAATCCCATTGCTGGGCATACACACTGAGGAAACCAGAATTGAAAGAGACACATGTACCCCAGTGTTCATCGCAGCACTGTTTATAATAGCCAGGACATGGAAGCAACCTAGATGTCCATCAGCAGATGAATGGATAAGAAAGCTGTGGTACATATATACAATGGAGTATTACTCAGCCGTTAAAAAGAATACATTTGAATCAGTTCTAATGAGGTGGATGAAACTGGAGCCTATTATACAGAGTGAAGTAAGCCAGAAAGAAAAACACCAATACAGTATACTGACACATATATATGGAATTTAGAAAGATGGTAATGATAACCCTGTATGCGAGACAGCAAAAGAGACACAGATGTATAGAACAGACTTTTGGCTTCTGAGGGAGAGGGCGAGGGTGGGATGATTTGGGAGAGTGGCACTGAAACATGTATACTCTCATGTAAGAAACGAATCGCCAGTCTATGTTCGATACAGGATACAGGATGCTTGGGGCTGGTGCACGGGGATGATCCAGAGAGATGATATGGGGTGGAACGGGGGTTCAGGATTGGGAACTCATGTTCACCCATGGTGGATTCATGTCAATGTATGGCAAAACCAATACAGTAGTGTAAAGCAAAATAAAGTAAAAATAAAAATTTAAAATAGAAAAAAAATGTACAAAGAATATTATCCGCAAGTAGATGTATATATATTAACCCTTTAAAATGATCTTGATTTTATTGACATGAATAGCTTTGATATTCTTAGTAAGTATAATCTCATTTTAATGTATCCCTGTGTGCAGAAAAATGTTGAAATTATTTGATGACCCTTTTCTTGTTTTGGTATTCTCCCAAGTCATATAAAGTTTTTGTGAAAAAAATAAAATAAAAATCCAGTCAGATAGAATCATAGGTCACTATGAAACAATTATTCCTTGAGCTAAGGTGAAAAAAACAGATTTCAAAAGTAAAAGCAGATCACTTAAAGGCATGGAAATTCACGCAATCTGTTAACAAAAGCGGCATTCCAGGAAAAGTTTGTTCTCTTACGTGAAAGAGGCCAAATCCAGTCTTGCATCAGCCTATCTTAAAAAAAATCCATTTACCTAATTAAGTTTAATCCAACCTTAGAAAATCCTGACCACACACAAAATTGTTTTTTCAGTGTTCCTCTTCCACAAACCTTCTGCACCTTTCTGTAGCCAGACTTTGTTTCTTATTCATTTAGAAATAATCAATTTTAGGACAAACCCACCCTTTTTTCTTGTACAAAATATATTCCCATTCCTTATACCTTCTTTTCTAAAAACACACATCATTTCTTTAAGCAACCAGGAACTGTCTTTTACGTTAGCATTCTATAGATTGGTAGAGGACATCTCAAGGTGGCACTAAACTTCTTGCAAGAAGTCAAAAGAGGTACATTTAGGCCTGTTCAGCCATTAATGTTCCCAATATTTTATTTGAAATGGCCTCTGTATTCAATGAATTCCTATCATGAAACTTAATTCAGTTTTAAGTTACCAAAGTTTGGAGGCACTGTTTTACTTTATTTGGGGCCATGCTGGGTCTTCATCGCTGTGGTCGCTTTTCTTGGTTAGTGGGGGCTACTCTCTCGGTGGTGGTACCCGGGCTTCTCGCTGCCGCAGTCTGTCTTGTTGCAGAGAACAGGCTCTAGGGCACCCAGGCTTCGGCAGCTGCAGCTCGTGGCCCAGGAGTTGCGGCTCCCAGGCTCTAGAGCACAGGCTCAATAGTTGTGGCCCGTGGACTTAGTTGGTCTGCGGCATGTGGGATCTTCTCAGATCAGTGGATTCTTTACCACTGAGCCACCAGGGAAGCCCCAGAGGTACTATTTTAGATGCATATTTTCAAAGCATAATTATTCCTAAGGAGTTTACCAAAAGTTCTTATCACAGTTACATTGACTTAAAAATTTGATCATAAAAGTTCATTTTCCCTGTTGACAAATTTCGTAACAAAACCAATATGTACTTATTGACTTTCAGTGATCCTAGGTACAATGAAAGTGTTATACTTAATTTAAAAATTATTTACTTATTTAATTTTGGCTGTGCTGGGTCTTCATTGCTGCGTGTAGGTTTTCTCTCATTGCAGTGGGTGAAGCTACACCCTAGTTGCGGTGTAGGCTTCTCATTGTGGTGGCTTCTCTTGCTGTGGGTCACAGGCTCTACGGCTCGCAGGCTGCGGTAGTTGTGGTTCACAGGCTCAGTAGCTGTGGTGCTTGGGCTTAGTTGCTCTATGTCATGTGGGATCTTCCCTGACCAGGAATCAAACCTGTGTCTCCTGCCTTGGCAGGGGGATTCTTAACCACTGGACCGCCAGAAAAGTCCTACACTTAATCCTGATGAATCTAAAGTCAGGTCTGTGTTAATTAAACCCACAAGCTTAAGCCAGTCAAGCCAACTTCTATAGAATCAGAGATCCCATAGTTTCCTCACTTGAATTTATTTGGCTACAACACACAGCATGTGGGATCTTAGTTCCCCAACCTGAGATCGGACCCACACCCTCTGCATTGGAAGCAGAGTCTTAGCCACTGGACCTCCAGGGAAGTCCTGGAATTTGCACTTTTAAAATACTTATTTATGTATTTGGCTGCACCACGTCTTAGTTGCGGCGCATGGGATCTTTGATCTTCACTGTGGCATGTGGAATCCAGTTCCCTGACCAGGGATCGAACCTGGACCCCCTGCATTGCGAGTGTGGAGTCTTAGCCTCTTGAACACCAGGGAAGTCTGCCCTCTTGTTTGAATTTAAAATGCCCCCCACCTTTTTATCTTTAGTCTGGAGGACGAATCAGGCAGTTACTGAGAGCCCAGGCAGAATAGTTACATTGCAAAAGCAGGGGAGGGAAAAATATAAGCTCCTTCTCTGTGTTCTCTAAAATCCCACCAAGCAACCCAAGGTGGGACTCTCTGGCAAAGTGGGTTGCATTTGTATTTCAAGATTTAAATGTTCTGCCATGCCCACGAATTTGGCGGAGACTGGCAGGAGCAGTTGGACAAACAAGACTATGTGAAACAAAGATGCCAATGACAAAATCTTAAAGACACAAACAAGCAGTTTTCATGATAAAGGGGATGGCAGTGAAGGATTAGGGTCAAGGGAGAGGTTCAGGGAGGAGGGACAGAAAAGACTGGAAAAGAAAGACAGCAGGAAAGTAAAGGTGAGACTCCTGGGACAATAGGACTTCCAGCCACTGCACGATGTGAGGTTTGAACCTCTATCACTCTCATAAGCCTTCCGTCAGGGACAGCCTGCTCCCACCTCTGTTCATCAGCTGTCCAGGTGAGCTTGCTGGCCAGAGGGGTCAGGTCTGACAGGTTGAGAGGAGTGATGCTGTAGGTGCCTGATGTCCACTGTCAAAGATGGAGAAGACAGAGAAGTAGAGCGATCTCAGGACAGGGAAAAGGACGGGGGGAAGGGAACGCATTGTCTGAATGAGGGTGCTGAAGCCCCCAGGGGCAGGAAGCCAGGCTTAGCAAAGGTGATGACTCTGGAACAAGAGGTTCAGGTGGCCGCTGTCACCCACGGGAAAGCTGCATCCAGTGATTCTGAAGGTGCCCAGATCTCCCCAGAAGGGGACAACTGTCCCACTTTGGGCGCCAGAAATCTGATGCCAACCAGGGTTCTTAGCCTTCCCCAGTCAATAGAAATTGACTAGAGGCCAGACAGGAAAATCAGGCAAGGCTTTGCTGGGGACCCTGCCACAGCACTGGGCATGGGGAGTGAGAACAGCAGGTTCCCTTGATTGCTTGCTTTCGCTGGAGTGGGGCGAGCTTGTTCTTTATATGGAGTGAAGGTGTGTCCAGGGGTCAGGCTGGAGGGCTGGCTTAGGTGGTTTGCCCACCCCTTGGGTGGTGGTATGTGCAGGGGGCCATGTGCAAGTACCCTGCTTTTGCGCCCGACACCTTGTTTTTGCTCCAGGCTCTTCAGAAGTGGCAGTTGGATTTTTGGTCTTTTGTATCTTTTTTTTTTGGTCCAGAATTTGCTCCAACTGCTCATGCATACAGTTATTTTTAGTCCCATATCATTTCTTTGCATTTTGTTGCTGGAGGAGAGGTGTTGTCCAGGTGCAGGCGCTACAGCAAAGGGTCCCAGCCTGTCTCAGCTCCACTGCACTCCAACAGTGAAAGCGGTAGGGTCGTGTGAGCCCAGATGTGATCTGTTTGCCTGTCGGTTCAAAGGATTCTTATTTTTGAAGTCCAGTAACGGCCAGCATTGGATATCTTCACTGTTTGTAATCCCCTTTCTCTGGGACCTGGACTTTCTAGGTGTCACTCGTGTGTTTTCTCATTGCCGAAAGCAGTCAAGATTCTGTTTTCAAGTCTCTTTGGATTTTCTTCCCTAAGGATTTCTCTCTGTCTCTCTCTCTCTTGCTCTCTCTCACACACACACACTCACTCTTTCTCTCTGTCTTGCCCATTTGCCATGCATGTTATTTCCTTTTAAGCCTGTGTAAGTATTTCCATTTTATCTTGCTCATTCTTCAAAAGTTCGATTTTCCAAACCCTCTTCTGTGTTTCTCAGTCCCTTTTTCCTGAGATACTTTCATCTTCTCTTCTGTGCTACTTTAATCTCCTTTCTTTCACTTGTCCCCTGGGTTTTGCCAGCCCATGTTTTGCTCATTATTTATGCAATGCTTGTGCATCTTAGTCTCATCCTTGGGCTCTGGTTTCATGGAAGAGTTGTTTGTTTTAAACTGAAGATGAACTATCTGGTAGGATTTTTTTCCACCTGCTTTGTGTTAACAGTTTCCTAATAAGTGTTTTCCAGTGTTCACATTTGTCCTGCTTTTTGTCTCCTTCTAGTATCTTTGTATAGCTTCCTCTTTGATTATTCATCTTTGCCTGAGGTGAGCTTTTCAGGTAGAGCTGGGACCCTTTAGAAGGCCAGCAGGAATTTTCCTAATGGCCTGGGGTTATTATAATCTTTACTTTTCCCCAGGTGGTAAAGCAGGCAGCCACAGGGATATTCACATGGGTAATGTGAAAACATGGGTATTGGAAACATGGGTATTGGAAAAAAACACCAAAGTAAGAATCTCCAAAATTTCCACCATAAAAGCAATGAGAAAACTGGCTAAAATGGTCAGAATTAGCTTTCCCAAACTCTGGAAATTTACCAAAGACTTGCAGTGATTCAGAAAGTGTTTATGCCAGAAAAATGGCTGACTCTTAGTAAGAACAGTGAACTTTTTAGTGTTTTTGTTTGTTTTTATTGTGTGAAATACATGTAACATATAATTTAACACCTTAAACTTTACAGTTCAGTGATATTACATCCGTTCACACTGTCGTGCAACCATTGTCACAGCTCATCACCGCATTTCTTTTCATCTTGTAAAACTGAAGCGCTATACTTTTTAGATAACAGCTCCCTATTCTTCACTCTTCCCACTCCAGAACCACTATTTTAGTTTCTGTCTTTATGAATTTGACTTCTCTAGGTACCTCATACAAGTGAAATCATACAGTATTTGTCTTTTGTAAGACAAAAACCAGGTTTCACTGGCTCATTTCACTTATCAAAATGCTGTCAAGGTTTACCCATGTTGTAACATTTTGGAGAATTTACTTTTCTTTTTAAGGCTGTATAATAGTCCATTGTATGTGTCCACAGCATTTTGGTTATCCGTTCATCCGTTGTGGACATTTAGTTGCTTCTGTGTTTTAGCAATTGTGAGTAATGCTGCTATAAACATGGGTGTACAAAGATCTCTTTGAGCCTTGCTTTAAGTTCTCCAAGATGCATACCATGAGGGCAGGGAGGGAGCCATTCCTTCAGGCTGGGAGGACTACACGGCCCTCTTGCAAATGGAATTCTGCCTCTTCAAGGATGCAGCGTGAAGTTCCCAGCATCTATTGGCAGTACGCGGATTTCGTGTGTTTTCAGTAATATAGTAAGCATATGTATGTAAGTTTTTAGAACTGGTACTAGAAATTGAGGGGCTACCCATGTGACACAGTGGTGAAGAATCCACCTGCTAATGCAGGAGACACAAGAGACACAGATTTGGTCCCTGGGTTGGGAATATCCCCTGGAGTAGAAAATAGCAACTTGACTCCTGTATTCTTGCCTGAAGAACTCCATGAACAGAGGAGCCTGGCAGGCTACAATCTATGGGGTCGCAAAGAGTCAGATACAAATGAGCGACTAACACTTTCACTTCACTTTTTATTTATAGTAACCATGTTTCTGATTTTTTTGAGAAACTGCCCATACAGGGCTCAAGGTTTCTAGTTTATCCAGCTCTTCACCAACATTTGCTGTTTTTTGGATAGCAGCCATCCTAATGGGTATAAGATACCATCTCACTTTGGTTTTGATTTGTATTTCCTTACTGAATGAGTGGTGTTAAGCATCTTTTCCTGTGCTCATTGGCCATTTGTTTATTTTCTTTGGAGGAATGTCCAAATCTTTTGCCCATTTTTGAAGTGGGTTGGTTTTTGGTTGAGTTTTAGAAATTCTGTATTTGTTCTGCATATTAAGCCCTTAGATACATGACTTACAAATATTTTCTCCCAGCCTTTTAACTCTGTGGTATCTTTTGATGTACAAAATTAAAAAAATCTTCATTAAGTCTAATTTTCTTTATTATCTGTTCCTTTGGTGTCATATCCAGGAAATCATTGCCAAATTCAGTGTTGTGAGGCTCTTGTCCAATTTTTTTTTCTAAGAGTTTTAATTCAGGTCTTATATTTAAATTTTTGATCCATTTTGAGTTAAAAGTTTTGTATATGATGTGAGATAAGGGCCCAGTTTCATTCTTTTGCATGAGGATACTCAGTTTCTTGAGCATTTGTTGAAAAGACAAATTCTCATTGAATGGTCTTGCCACTGTTACCAAAATTCATTTGACCACATAGGTGAGGGTTTTTCCTGGGCTATTTCTATTCTGTTCCATTGGTCTATATGTCTATCTTTATGTTAAAACCACACTGTTTTGATTATGGTGGCTTTATAGTAAGTTTTGAAATCAGCTATCCAGTTTTTCCTTTTCCAGACTGTTTTGACTATTTAGGGCCCTCAGTTTCTATATGAATTTTAAAATGAGTTTTTCTATTTCTGAAAAAAATAATCATTGGAATTTTGATTGAGATTGCATTGAGTCTGTAGGTTGTTTGGTAGCATTGACATTTCAAATAATGATGTCTTCCAATTCACGTCCATGTGGTATATTACCATTTATTTCTGTTGTCTTTTATTTCTTTCAGTGATTTTTGTACTTTTCATTGTATGAGTCTTTACCACCTTGGTTAAGTTAACTGCTGAGTATTTTATTCTTTTTGATGCTATTGTAAATGGATTTGTTTTTTCAGTTTCTTTTTCAGATAGTTTATTGTTCATGTGAACCTTTTCAGATAGTGCTCTGTGGTGATCTAAACGAATGAACTGAGTGGAGTTCCCTGTACTACACAGTAGTTTCTCATTAGCTACCTGTTTTATACACAGTATCAACAGTGTGTATATGTCAATCCCAGTCCCCAGTTCATCCTACCCTTCCTTCCTCCTTTGGTATCCATATGTTTGATCTCTACCTCTGTGTCTCTATTTCTGCTTTACAAATAAGACCATCTTTACCATTTTTCTAGATTCCATATATATGCATTAATATGTGATATGTTTTTTTCTTTCTGACTTACCTCACTCTGTATGACAGTTTCTAGATCCACCCACATCTCTCCAAATGGCACTATTTTCATTCCTTTTTATGGTTGAGTAATATCCCATTGTATATATGTACCCTTCTTTATCCGTTCCTCTGCTGATGGACATTTAGGTTGCTTCCATGTCCTGGCTACTGTAAATAGAGAACATTGAGGTGCATATATCTTTTGAATTATGGTTTTCTCTGGGTACATGCCCAGGAGTGGAGTTGCTGGGTCATGTGGCATTTCTATTTTTTAACTTTTTGAGGAACCTCCATACTGTTCTCCATAGTGGCTATATTAATTTACATTTCCACTAATAGTGCAAGATGGTTCCCTTTTCTCCACAACCTCTCCAACATTTATTGTTTGCAGATTTTTTTGTTATGACCGTTCTGACTGGTATTATAATTTTGATTAGCATTTCTCTAGTAATTAGTGATGAGCATGTTTTCATGTATTTGTTGGCCATCTGTATGTCATCTTTGGTGAAATGTCTGTTTTGGTCTTCTGCCCAGTGTTTGATTGAGTTACTTGGTTTTTTTGATACTGAGCTGCATGAGCTGTTTATATATTAATATTTTGGTGATTAATCCGTTGTCAGCTGCTTAGTTAGCAAATATTTTCTCCCGCTGCTGATTTCTGTTTGCTAGTAATGTGTCAAGGATTTTGTATCAATGTTCATAAAGGATTTGTTCTGTAGTTTCCTTGTAGTGTTTGGTCTGGCTTTGGTATTAGGGTTATGCTGGCCTCAGAAAATGAATTAGGAAGTATTGCTTCCTCTTCAGTTGTTGGGAAAAGTTTGAGAAGGATTGGTGTTCGCTCTTATTTAAAGGTTTGGTAGAATTTACCAGTGAAGCTGTCACATCAAGGACTTTTCTTTCCTTTTTTTTGGCCATGGTGCACAGCTCACAGGATCTTATTTCCCCGACCAGGCATCAAACCTTGGGCCCCCTGCAAGTGGAAGCACAGAGTCTTAACCACTGAACTGCCAGGGAATTCCCTAGGATTTTTCTTGGGAGATTTTTAGAAGATTGAGATACAAGTGACATATAGCATTATATTAGTTTTAGGTGTAGGACATAGTGATTTAATATATGTATGTATTTTGAAACAATGACTGTATACATTAACATCTGTTGCTGCTAAGTCACTTCAGTCGTGTCTGACTCTGTGCAGCCCCACAGATGGCAGCCCACCAGGCTCCCCCATCCCTGGGATTCTCCAGGCAAGAACACTGGAGGGGGTTGCCATTTCCTCCAATGCATGAAAGTGAAAAGTGGAAGTGAAGTCGCTCAGTCGTGTCCGACCCTCAGTGACCCCATGGACTGCAGCCTACCAGGGCTCCTCTGTCCATGGGATTTTCCAGGCAAGAGTACTGGAGTGGGGGTGCCATTGCCTTCTCCGACGTTAACATCCGTGGGAAATAGATGGAGAAACAGTGGAAACAGTGTCAGACTTTATTTTTTTGGGTTCCAAAATCACTGCAGATGATGATTGCAGCCATGAAATTAAAAGACGCTTACTCCTTGGAAGAAAAGTTATGACCAACCTAGATAACATATTAAAAGCAGAGACATTATTTTGCCAACTAAGGTCCGTCTAGTCAAGGCTATGGCTTTTCCTTTGGTCATGTATGGATGTGAGAGTTGGACTGTGAAGAAGGCTGAGCACAGGAGAATTGATGCTTTTGAACTGTGGTGCTGGAGAAGACCCTTGAGAGTCCCTTGGACTGCAAGGAGATCCAACCAGTCCATTCTGAAGGAGATCAGCCCTGGGATTTCTTTGGAAGGAATGATGCTAAAGCTGAAACTCCAGTACTTTGGCCACCTCATGCGAAGAGTTGACTCACTGGAAAAGACTTAGATGCTGGGAGGGATTGGGGGCAGGAGGAGAAGGGGATGACAGAGGATGAGATGGCTGGATGGCATCACTGACTCAATGGACGCGAGTCTGAGTGAACTCCAGGAGTTGGTGATGGACAGGGAGGCCTGGCGTGCTGCGATTCGTGGGGTCGCAAAGAGTTGGACACGACTGAGCGACTGAACTGAACTGAACCACATAAATAATAGTTACAATAATTTTTTCTCTTGTTGAGAACTTCAGACTTACTCTCCTAGTGACTTTCAAATATATGATACAGCATAGTCACCATGCTGTGCCTTAATCCTCAGGAGTTATTTATCTTATAACTGGAAGTTTATACCTACTGATGACCTATCTGCACCGTTTCACCTGGTCTCTGAAACTGCTGTCTCTGTTATCTGTATCTATGAGAGTTTTGTCTTTTTTTATTCTGTGTATAAATGAGGTCATACAGTATTTGTGTTTCTTTGTATGAATTTAATTTTATTTAGCATAGTGCCTTCAAGGTCCATCCATGTTGTCACAAATTGCCAGCTGTCCTTTTTGTAACTGAATAATATTCCATTATCCATTATAATGGAATTAATATACATATAATATTTATATGTATTATATTATGGAATTATATACAATTGTATATATAACTCACTACTTATATTATGGAATTTTTAAATATATGTATATAAATCACTACTCCTTCATTCATCCGTCAGTGGACATTTAGCTTGTTTCCCTGTCTTACTGTTGTAAATAATGCTGCAGTGAGCATCGGGCTGCAGCCGTCTTTTTGAGATAGTGCTTTTGTCTCCTTTGGATAAATACTCAGAATGGAATCGCTGAATTGCAGTGTAGTTCTGTTTTTCAGTTTTCGAGGAACAGTATGGTTTTCCATAGTGGCTGTTGCAGTAGCAATTCAGAGACCCACTAACAGTGCACAGGGCTCTCTTTTCTCCACATCCTCCCAGCACTGACTATCACATATCTTTTTGATACTAGCCGATCTAACAGATATGAAGTGATATCTCATTGTGGTTTTGATTTGTGTTTTTCTGATAATTAGTGAAGTTGAGTACATTTTCATGTATCTGTTGGCCGTTTATCTTCTTTGGAAAAATGTCTGTTCATTTCTTCTTTCCACCTTTTAACTGGATTATTCTTTTCTTTTGAAGTATAGGAGTTTATATATTCTATTTTTTAAAGAAATATTTATTTTTAATGCCTAAGTAATAGACATGTGGTTTTTATTGCTTAGTTTTAAAAGACTCTAAATTCTCTTCACTCTTTTGAAATGTCCAATTTTTTCCTCTGACTTAAAAATGTAAAACATACTCATTATAAAAGAGAAACACAAGAAAGGACAACTATGAAAAAAACTTTCATTCTAATGGTGGTTAGGATTTTATTGCATATATTTAAAAATTCTTCTAAGATATTGACATATCCTTTTAAAATTAATTTCTATTGGCGTATAGTTGTTTTACAGTATTGTTAGTTTCTACTGTACAGCAGAGTCGATCAGCTATATGCTTATGTTGTAGTTTGTTGTTCAGTCACTCAGTCGTGTCCGACATTTTGCGACCCCGTGGACGGCAGCCCACTAGGCTGCCATGGGATTCTCCAGACAGGAATACTGGAGTGGGTAGCCATTCCCTTCTCCAGGGGATCTTCCCAACTTACAGATCAAACCAGGGTCTCCTGCATTGCAGATGGATTCTGTACTGTCTGAGTACCAGGAAAGCCCACATACACGTGTATCTCCTCTTTTTTAGATTTCCTTCCCATTTAGGTCACCACAGAGCACTGAGTAGAGTCCCCTGAGCTATGTGAGTTCTCATTAGGTACCTATCTTATACTCTGTATAAAATAGCTTGTATATGTCAGTCCTAACCTCCCAATTCATCTCACCCCTCCATGTTCTTTATTTTCAATATTAACTCTTTATCCATCATGTGCTTTGCAAAATGTTTTCTCTAATTTGGTAGGCTGCCTTTTCACTTTGTTGATAGTTTTAGTTGCTGTATAGAAGCTTTTTGGTTTAACAAAGTCCCACTTATTTGTCCTTCTCTTCTTGCCTTTGCTTTTATTGTCAAATCAAGAAATCATTGCCAAGACCAATGTCAAGGAGGTTTCATTCCATTTTTTCTTCTAAGAATTTAATTTTAATTTCAGTCTTACATTCAACTCTCTTTTAAAATTTTATTTAATTATTTTTGGCTGCTCTGGGTCTTCGTTGCTGTGCATGGCCTTTTTTTTCTAGTTGTGGCGAGTGAAGGCTACTGTCCAGTGACAGTCTGGGGGCTTCTCATTTCAGTGGCTTCTCTTGTTGTGGAGCAAGGGCTTCAGAGTGCACGGGCCTCAGTAGCTGCAGCATGTGGGCTTGGTAGTTGCAGTGCATGGACTTAGTCGCCCCACAGTATATGGAATTTTCCTGAGCTAGGGATCGAACCCGTGTCCCCTGCATTGGCAGGTGGATTCTTAACCACTGGACCACCAAGGTGGTCCTACATTCAACTCTTTAATCCATTTCAGTTGATTTTTGTGTATGATGTAAGATAGTGATCCAGTTTCATCTTTTTGCCTGTGGCTCTCCAGTTTTCCCAACATGGCTGTTCATTTCCCACCATTTATTGAAGAGACTGTCCTTTCTCCATCGTATCCTCTGGCACTGTTGTCATAAATTAGTTGACCATATTTGTGTGGGTTTATGTCTGGGATTCCTATACGTTCCATTGAGGTATGTGTCAGTTTTTATGCCAATATCATTACTATTTTGACACCATAGCACTATAGTATAATTTGAAGTCAGGAAGCATGATGCCTCCAGCCTTGTTCTTCTTAATCAAGATTGTTTTGGCTCTTCGAGGTATTATGTAGTTCCATACAAATTTTAGACTTGTTTCTTCTAAATATGTCAAAAGATGCTGTTGGAATTTTGATAGAGGTTGCATCAAATCTGTAGATTTCTTTGAGTAGTATGGACATTTAAAAATATTAATTCTTCCATTCCATGAGCATAGAATATTTTTCCACTTATTTGTGTCTTCAGTTTATTTTATCAGTGTCTGTAGTTCTCAGTGTACAGGTCTTTCAATTCCTTGGTTAAGTTTACTCCAGGGTATTTTATTCTTTTTGATGGGATTGCTTAAATTTCCCTGATAGTTCAATGTTAGAAACATATTTTTGTATATTGAGTTTGTATCCTGCAACTTTTCTGAATTCATTTCTTAGCTCTAACAGCTTTTTGGTGGAGTCTTTAGAGTTTATATATATAATCTTCTTATTGGCGAACAGTGACAGTTTTACTTCTTCCTTTGAGTTGGATGACTTATTTTTCCTCCTAATTGCTCTGTCTAGGACTTCCAGTACTATGTTTAGTAAGTGGTGAGGGCTTCTCTGGTAGCTCAGTGGTAAAGAATCCACTTGCCAGTGCAGGGGACACGGGTATGATCTCTGGTCTGGAAGACCCCACATGCCATGGAGCAGCTAAGCCTGTGAGCCACAACTATCACGCCCATGGGACACCACCACTGAAGCCCGCATGCCCTGGAACCTGGGCTTCACAGCAAGAGAAGCCACTGCAATGAGAGGCCCATGCACCACCGCTGGAGAGTAGCCCCCGCTAGCTACAACTAGACAAAAGTCCACGAAGCAACAAAGACCTAGCAAAACCAAAACAAATAAAAAAATAAGTGGTGGGAGTGGGCATCTTTGTCTTGTTCCTGATCTTAGAGGGAAACCTTTCAGCTTTTCATCATTGAGAATGAGGTTTTTGTAATGTTTGTTTCTTGATGTAGGTTTTTTATCACTTATGAACTTCTCTCTTAGAATCAATTTTGCTGTATCTCATAAGTTTGAGTATATTATATTTCTGCTTTAATTTTTCTGAAGGTATTTTAAAAATCTCTTCTGATTTTTCTTTGATCCATTGGTCATTCAGTAGCATGTTGTTTAATCTTCACGTGTTTGTGAATTTTCCAGTTTTCTTCTTGTAATTTATTTCTAGTTTCATACCATTGTGTCAGAAAAGATTCTTGATATGATTTCAATCTTCTTAAGTTTACTGGGACTTGTTTTGTGGCTTAACATGATCTAGCCTGGAAAATGTTCCTTGTATACTTGAAGATTGTGTTCTATATATTTTTGAGTAGAGTATTCTGTTAATCTGGTCTAAATATTTTTGAGTAGAGTATTCTGTTAATCTGGTCTAAAGTGTTAAGGTTGTTTCCTTATTGATTGTCTGGATGATCTATCCATTGATGAAAGTGGAGCATTGAAATCCCCTGCTATTATTCTATTGGGTTATTGTATTATTGGAATGAAAACTGACTAGAAAAAGTCAGTTTTCACCCCAATACCAAAGAAGGGCAATGGCAAAGAATGTTCAAACTACTGCACAATTACACTCATTTCACATGCTAGCAAGTTCATGCTCAAAATCCTCCAAGCTAGACTTCAAACAGTATGTGAACCAGAAACTTCCAGGTGTGCAAGTTGGATTTAGAAAAGTCAGAGGAACCAGAGATCAAATTGTCAACATTCATTGGATCATAGAAAAAGCAAGAGAATTCCAGAAAAACATCTGCTTCTGCTTCATTGATTAAGCTAAAGCCTTTGACTGTGTGGATCACAATGAACTGTGGAAAATTCTTCAAGAGATGGGACTATCAGACCGCCTTACCTGCCTCCTGTAAAACCTGTATGCAGGTCAAGAAGCAACAGTTAGAACCAAACATGGAACAATGGATTGGTTCAAAATTGGGAAAAGAGTATATCAAGGCTGTATACTGTCACCTTGCTCATTTAAATTATAGGCAAAGTTCAGTTCAGTTGCTCAGTCGTGTCCAACTCTTTGTGACCCCATGGACTGCAGCATACCAGGCTTCCCTGTCAATCACTAACTCCTGGAGCTTGCTGAAACTCATATGCATCAAGTTGATGATGCCAACTCAGTGAGTTGGATGGATTCCTTTATCATTATGCAATTCCCTTCTTTTTCTGTTTATCTTAAAGTCAGTTTTGTAAGATATGAGCTACCCAACTTTTTAAAAATTTTCATTTGTATGGAATATCTTTTCCATGAGTTCACTTTCTGTATATGCAAAGTACATCATGCAAAATGCCAGGCTGGATGAAGCACAAGCTGGAATCAAGACTGCTGGGAGAAACATCAATAACTGCAAATATGCAGATGATACCATCCTTAAGGCAGAAAGTGAAGAGGAACTAAAGAGCCTCTTGATGAAGGTGAAAGGAGAGAGTGAAAAAGCTGGCTTAAAACTCAGCATTCAAAAAGCAAAGATCATGGCATCCGGTCCCATCACTTCATGACAAATAGATGGGGAAACAGTGGCTGACTTTGTTTTCTTGGGCTCCAAAATCACTGCAGATGGTGACTGCAGCTATGAAATTAAAAGACACTTGCTCTTTGGAAGAAAAGCTATGACCAATCTAGACAGCATATTAAAAAGTAGAGACACTACTTTGCTGACAAAGGTTTGTCTAGTGAAGGCTATGGTTTTTCCAGTAGTCATGTATGGATGTGAGACTTGGATCATAAAGAAGGCTGAGCACTGAAGAATTGATGCTTTTGAGCTGTGGTGTTGGAGAAGACTCTTGAGAGTCCCTTGGACTGCAAGGAGATCAAACCAGTCTATCCTAAAGGAAATCAGTCCTGAATATTCATTGGAAGGACTGATGCTGAAGCTCCAATACTTTGTCCACCTGATGGGAAGAGCTGACTCATTGGAAAAGACCCTGATGCTGGGAAAGATTGAGAGCAGGAGGAAAAGGGGACGACAGAGAATGAGATGATTGAATGGCACGACCGACTCAACGGACATGAGTTTGAGCAAGCTCCGGGAGATAATGAAGGACAAGGAAGCCTGGTGTGCTGCAATCCATGGGGTTGCAAAGAGTCAGACATGACTGAGTGACTGAATAACAACTTATTGTATTGCTGCGTATTTCTTTCTTTAGGTCTGATAATAATTGTTTTGTATATTTCAGTGCTCCTATGTTGAAAGCATCAACATTTATAAATGTCTTCTTGTTGGAATCCTTTATCCTTATGTAATTCCCTTCTTTTTCTCTTTACCCTAAAGTCTATTTGGTAAGATATGAGTATAGCTACCCTGGCTTTCTTTTGATTTTCATTGGTATGGAATATCTTTTCCATGAGTTCCTGTTCAGTCTGTGCGTGTTCTTACATCTGAAGTGAGTCTCCTGTAGGTAGTACACCGCTGAGTCTTGGTCCCCAACACCCCCCCCACCCCCATATTCATTTGTCTTATTCTTGGCTGTGCTGGGTCTTCGTTGCTGTGTGCAGTCTTTCTCTAGCTGTGGCGAGCAGGGGCTGCTGTTTGTTATGATGCATGGGCTTCTCTTACTGCGGAGTGCAGGCTTAGCAGTTGTGGCACATGGGCTTAACTGCCCTGGGGCATGTAGTATCTCCAGTACCAGGGATTCAACCTGTGTCCCCTTCATCAGCAGGTGGATTCTTAACCAGTGGGCCATCAGGGAAGTCCTGGGTCTTGTTGTTGTAAATCCATTCAGGCACTCTCTTTTTTCCCTAAAAATGTCTTTAATTTTCTGTCACTCTTTTTTTTTTTATTGTGGAAAAATATATAACGTAAAATTTACCATTTTTTTGATAACCAACAAGGACTTACTGTACAGCACATGGAGCTCTTCTCAGGGTTACGTGGCAGCCTGAATGGAAACAGTCTGGATATAGGTATATATATGGCTATTCACCTGAGACTATCACAGTATTATTTCCCTTCAGCTATACCCCAATACCAAATAAAAAGTTTTTTAAAAGAAAAATTACCATTTCTAAGTGTAAAATGCCATTAAAGTACATTCATAACAACATTCATGTTGTTGTACAACCGTTTTCAATCTGCCTCCAGAACTTTATCATCATCACCAACTGAAGTTCTATACCCATTAAATGAATAATTCCCTCTTTCAGACAGTCTGTAGTATGAAGTCAAGTGGGCTTTAGAAAGCGTTACTACAAACAAAGTTAATGGAGGTGACAGAATTCCAGCCGAACTATTTAAAAATCCTAAAAGATAATGCTGTTTAAGTGCTGCACTCAATATGTTAGCTGCTGCTGCTGGTAAGCCCTTTCAGTCGTGTCTAACTGTGCGACCCCATGGACTGCTCCTCTGTCCATAGGATTTTCCAGGCAAGAATACTGGAGTGAGTTACCATTGCATTCTCCACAATATGTCAGCAAATTTGAAAAACTCAGCAGTGGCCACAGGACTGGTAAAGGTCAGTTTTCATTCCAGTCCCAAGGAAGCAATGCCAAAGAATGTTCAAACTACTGCACAATTGTGCTCATTTCAATGCTAGCAAGGTTATACTCAAAATCCTACAAACTAGGCTTTGGCAGCATCTGAACCGAGAATTTTCAGATGTACAATCTGAGTTTCGAAGAGACCGAGGAACCAGAGATCAAATTGCCAGCATTCATTGGATCGTGGAGAAAGCAAGTGGGGCGTTCCAGAAAAACATCTACTTCTGCTTTATTGACTACACTGAAGTCTTTTACTGTGTTGATAACAACAAACTGGAAAATTCTTAAAGAGACAGAAATACCAGACCACCTTACTTTTCTCCTGAGAGGCCTGTATGCAAGTCAAGAAGCAACTGTTAGAACTAGATATTGAACAATCTCTGCTCTCTCTCTGCTAAGTCACTTCAGTCTGTCCGACTCTGTGTGACCCCATGGATGGCAGCCCACCAGGCTACCCCATCCCTGGGATTCTCCAGGCAAGAACATGGACTTGTTCAAAATTGGGAAAGGAGTACATCAAGCCTGTATATTGTCACCCTGCTGATTTAACTTATATGCAGAGTATGTCTTGTAAAATGATGGGCTGGATGAATCACAAGTTGGAATCAAGATTGGCAGGAAAAATAACAACATCAGATATGGAGATGACACCACTCTAATGGCAGAAAGTGAAGAGGAACTAAAGATCTTCTTGAAGGTGAAAGAGGAGGGTGAAAAAGCTGGCTTTAAACTCAACATTCAGATAACTAAGATCATGACATTCGGTTCTATAACTTCCTGGCAAATGGGGAAAAAAGTGGAAACAGTGACTTTCTGGGGCTCCAAAATCACTGTGGATTGTGTCTGCAGCCATGAAATTAAAAGATGCTTGCTCCTTGGAAGGAAAGGTATGACAAACCTACACAGGGTGTTAAAAAGCAGACGTCACTTTGCTGACAAATGTTCATATAGTCAAAGCTATGGTTTTTCTAGTAGTCATATACAGATATGAGAGTTGGACCATAAAGAAATCTGAGTACCAAAGAACTGAAGCTTTCAAATTGTGGTGCTGGAGAAGACCCTTGAGAATCCCTTCCTGCAAGAAGATCAAACCAGTCAGTCCTAAAGGAAATCAACCCTGAATGTTCATTGGAAGGACTATTGTTGAGGCTGAGGCTCCAGTATTTTGATCACCTGATGCGAAGAACCAGTTCATTGGAAAAGACCCTGATGCTGGAAAAGAGTGAAGGCAAAAGGAGAAGGGGGTGGCAAAGGATGAGATGGTTAGATAGCATCACTGACTGAATGGACCTGAATTTGAGCAAACTCCAGGAGATAGTGGAGGACAGAGGAGCCTGACATGCTACAATCCATGGGGTTGAAAAGAGTTGGACACGACTTAGCAACTGAACAGCAACAATATTTCATTGTATGATTATATTGTATTGTATTCATCCATCACCTGATGACAGATGCCTAGGTTGCTTCTACCTTAAAAATTTTTTTAAATTATAGTAGATTTGCTTCTATGTTTTGACAGTTGTGAATAATGCTATAGTGAACATGGGTATGCAGGTATCTGTGCGAGTCCTTGCTTTCATTTCTTTGGGATATACTCCAGGTGTTGAATTGCTGGGTCATGTGATAATTCTATGGTTAAGTTTTTAGAAATTGCCGTATGTTTTCCACAAGCAGCTAAACAGTTTTATATTCCCACTCGCAACACATAAGAGTTCCAAATTTCTCCATACCCTCAATGCTTGTTTTTTTCCTGCATTTGTTGTTGTTAGCCAT
Organism: Nanger dama; assembly: GCA_917880005.1. NCBI lineage: Eukaryota > Metazoa > Chordata > Mammalia > Artiodactyla > Bovidae > Nanger > Nanger dama. The sequence continues at coordinate 9,777,219 of CAKJTW010000033.1, forward strand.
TGTCTTTAAAAAATTATTGAAGTATAGTTGATTTGCAATGTTGTGTTTATTTTCTGCTGTACAGCAAAATGACTCAGTTATTCATTTATGTGTATATTCTTCCCCCCGTGGCTTATTACAGGATATTGAATACAGTTCCTTGCGCTGTAACGGCAGGACTTTGTTGCTTTGCGACCCTGTGTGTAATAGTTCACCTCTGCTAATCTCAAACTCCCAATCCTTCCCTTCCCCCTTGGCAGCCATAAGTCTGTTCTCTGTATCTGTGAGTCCGTTTCCACTTTGTAGATGTGTTCATTTGTGGCACATTTTAGATTCTACGTATGAGTGATATCGTATGATATTGGTCTTCTTTTTTGGCTGTGCTTGGCCTTCGTTGGGGCTCGTGGCCTTCTCTAGTTGTGGCACGTGGGCTTAGTTTCCCTGTGGCAATGTGGGATCTTAGTTTCCTGACCCCTCTGGGATCAAATCCACATCCCCTGTATTGGAAGATTGTTAGCCACTAGACCCCCGGGAAGTCCTTGTCTTTCTCTTTCTGATTTATCTTGCTTAGCATGCTAGTTTCTAGGTCCATGCATATTGCTGCAATATGGCATTACTTCATTCTTCTTGGTGATTGAGTGCTATTCAGTTGGGTGTGTGTGTATCTCACGTCTTTATCTATTCATTCGTCAGTGGACATTTAGCTTGTTTCCATGTCTTGCCTGTTGTAAATAGTGTTGCTGTGAATATAGGGACGCATGTATCTTTTTGCATTATAGTTTTGCTCAGTCATGTGCCCAGGAGTGGGATTGCCGGATCCAAAATCACTGCAGATGGTGACTGCAGCCATGAAATTAAAAGACGCTTACTCCTTGGAAGAAAAGTTATGACCAACCTAGATAATATATTCAAAAGCAGAGACATTACTTTGCCGACTAAGGTCTGTCTAGTCAAGACTATGGTTTTTCCAGTGGTCATGTATGGATGTGAGAGTTGGACTGTGAAGAAGGCTCAGCACCGATGAATTGATGCTTTTGAACTGTGGTGTTGGAGAAGATTCTTTAGAGTCCCTTGGACTGCAAGGAGATCCAACCAGTCCATTCTGAAGGAGATCAATCCTGGGATTTCTTTGGAAGGAATGATGCTAAAGCTGAAACTCCAGTACTTTGGCCACCTCATGCAAAGAGTTGACTGATTGGAAAAGACTCTGATGCTGGGAGGGATTGGGGGCAGGAGGAGAAGGGGACGACTGAGGATGAGCTGGCTGGATGGCATCATGGACTCAATGGATGTGAGTTTGAGAGAACTCTGGGAGATGGTGATGAACAGGGAGGCCTGGCGTGCTGTGATTCATGGCGTCGCAAAGAGTTGGGACACGACTGAGCGACTGGACTGATGGCAATGCTGATTTTCTGTTTTGGGGGAGCCGCCATACTTTCTTCCATAGCAGTTGCAGCAATGTACATTCCCACCAACAGGGAGGAAGGGCTCCTTTTTCCCCATGCTGTCTCCTGCATTACTTATTTGTAGGCTTTTAAAATGATGACCATTCTGATCTGTGAGGCAGGACCTCATTGTTGTTTTGACTTACGTTTCTCTAATAGTGAATGATGATGAGCATCTTTTCATCTGCTTGTTGGCCATCCATATGTCTTTGGAGAAATGTCTGTTTAGGTCTTCTGCCCATTTTTTGACTGGGTTGTTTGTTTTTTGTTATTGAATTGTATGAGCTGTTTGTGTATTTTGGAAATTAAGCCCTTAGTTGGGTGCATCATTTGCAAATACTTTCTCCCAGTCCATAGGTTGTCATTTTATTTGGTTTATGGTTTCCTTTGCTGTGCAAAGGCTTATAAATTTGACTAGGTCCCATTTGTTTATTTTTGCTTTTATTTCTATTGCCTTGAGAGGCTGGCCTAAGAAAACATTAGTATGATTTATGTCAGAATGTTTTGCCTATGTTCTCTTCACTTTTATGGTGTTGTGTCTTACATTTACAACTTTAAGCCATTTTGAGTTTATTTCTGTGTGCGGTATGAGGGTGTGTTCTAGCTTCCTTGATTTACATGCATCTGTCCAACTTTCCCAGCACCACTTGCTGAAGAGACTGTCTTTTCTGCATTGTATATTCTTGCCTCCTTTGTCAAAGATTAATTATGCACAGGTGTGTGGGTTTATTTCTGGGCTCTCTGTTCTGTTTAACTGATCTGTATATCTCTCTCTTTGTGCCAACACCAGGCTATTTTGGTTAGTTTTCTGGTGGTGTTTGAAGTGCCAAAGGGCTATGCTTCCTGCCTTGTTCTTTTCCCTCAGGACTGCTTTGGCAATTCTGGGTCCTTTATGGTTCCATATAAATTTCAGGATTTTTTTTTCTAGTTCTGTGAAAAATGTTATGAGTATTTTAATAGGTATTGCGTTGAACCTGTAAATTACTTTGCTTTTTAACAATAATCTTCAGTTTCCTTCATTAATGTTTTATAATTCTCAGCATATAAGTCTTTCACCACTTTGGAGAGATTTATGCCTAAGTATTTTATTTACTTATTTAAAATATTTTTCAAATGAGGCTGCTGTCACTGGTTCAATATTTATTTAATTTTGGCTGTGCCTTGTGACTTGTGGGATCTTAGTTCCCAGATCAGGGATTGAAGCTGGGGCCACAGCAGATGAGAGTGTGAGTTCTGGACTGCCAGGGAACTTTTCCTGGTGAGCATCTTTGTAATCATTACTTTAAAATCTTTTGGAGGTAAATTATCTGTTTTATTGAAGTCTTTTTTCCTCATTCTCTTTATCTGTTTTATTGAAGTCTTTTTCCTCGTTCTTTTTATCTGTTATATTGAAGTCTTTTTCCTTGTTCTTTTGGTTGGAACATATTCCTCTCTTTCTTCATTTTGCTTGACTCTTTGTGTCAGTTTTTTATTCAGTAAATTAAATAATCACCCTCGACAGAGCCTGCAGATCCAGGTGATCAAGAGGCGTCTTCTGGGCAGTAGCAGCAAAAGCCGGGCCACCAGATGTATGTAAAAGCTCTTGCTGGAAAAAAAGGCCTGGAGCTGTAAGAAACGGTGCCCACCCACTGGAGCAAGACAGAGATGCAAACATGGCATCTGTCGCCCTCCACCCACAGAGACTATCAGAAGCTTGCCCGTCAGGCTGGTGCTCTAAGACCAACCAATGAGCCTTTTTAGTGTGGGCAGCTCTAATTTGGCTGATCCCTGGGTTAGGTGAGTCCAAGTGTGTGAGGTTTTTTTGACTGCGTAGGCTCTTCCTTGCAGTGTGTGGGTTTCTCTAGTCGTGGCGCTCCAGGGCATGTGGACTCCAGTTGTGGCACTCGGGCTTAGTTGCCCTGCAGCTTGTAGGGTCTTAGTTCCCTGACCAGGGGCCATACTTGTGTCTCCTGCGTTGGAAGGTGGACTCTGAACCACTGAACCACCAGGGAAATCCCTGTATGAGGTCTTGAAGAGCCATTTCCCAGTTCTTATAGCCTTGTGGTTCTTGTAGATGCAAGCCCTGTTGCTTTTCAAAGCTCAATGTTTTGGGGGCTCACTTCTCAGGTTTTATTTAAAAATTTTTATTTATTTTTTGGTCACACCACATGGCTTTCAGGATCTTTGTTCTCTGCCCAGGGATCCAACCTGGGCTCTCGGCAGTGGAAGCGTGGAGTCCTAACCACTGGACCGCCAGGGAATTCCCTCAGTCCTCAGGTTTTAATAGTGGGGATGCTCCATGTGGGGCTCAAACCCTTTACCTCTCAGGTAGAAGCTCCAGGTCTTGCGTCCCCACTTGATTGTGGGTTGCCGTACCAGGGGTGGGCAAGGTTGTTTCTCAGCCTCTCTTACCCATGTTGGTGAGATCTCTTTCTTGTTTGCCTCATGTATAAGTCACTCAACCAGTTCTTAGGTTTTATTTTTTAGAGGAAATTGCTCCACACTCTAGACATAGTGTGTATGTAGGAGAAGGTGTATTTAGGATCTTCCTACGCTGCCGTCTTGAGCTGGACTCTTGGAGTTTTCTATATATAACATCCTGTCAGCAGTAAATAGTGACAATTTTAACTCTTCCTTTTTAATTTGCTTGCCTTTCTTTTTTTTTTTTTTCTTGCTTAATTGCTGTGGTTAGGACTTCCAGTGCTGTGTTGGATAAAAACAATGAGAGTGGGTGTCCTTTCTTGTTCTTGGAGCAAGAACTTTCAGCTTTTCACTGTTGAGTATGATGTTAGCTGTGGGTTTGTCATATCGGGCCTTTATTTATGTTGAGGTACATTTCCTCTATACTCACTTTGATGTGAATTTGTTCATGAAGGGATGTTGAATTTTGTCAAATGCTTTTTCTGTCTTTATTGAGATGATTATATAGTTTTTATCCTTCATGTGTTAATGTGGTGTATCACATTGATTTGGGGGTGTTGAACTATCCTTGCATCCCAGGGATAAATCCTCCTTGATCATGGTATATAATCCTTTAAATACATTGTTGAATTTGGGTTGCTAATATTGAAGTTTTTCTGCATCTATGTTCATCAGGGATATTAGCCTGTAATTTTCTTTTCTTGTAGTGTCCTAGTCTGCTTGTGATATCAAGATAATATTGGCCTCATAAAATGAGTTTGATAGTGTTCCCTCCTCTTCAGTTTTCTGGAAAAGTTTGTGAAGGATTGGTATTAATTTTTCTTCAAGTGTTTGGTAGAATTCACCAGTGAAACCATCTGGTGCTTAGACTTTTGTTTTTGGGAGGATTTTGATTACTCAGATTTTTCTCTTTTTGATACAAAAATAAGTACATAGATAAACATAAGAAATATACACACAAACAAATATCCTTAACTTACCGCTCAAAATCCCATTCTGCCTTGCAGGGTAACACAGTCACAGGTATAGGGATCAGGACATGGACATCCTTGTGGGGGGACATTATTCCGACTCCCACAATAAGAAGAGAACAGACTGTAAGATCTGAGGGCAGGACTTCATCTGGTTTATTCAACATCATCCCCAGCACACCATTGGCTTATCATCAGTACCCAGTCAACACCTATTTAAAAACTGAGTAAATGAATAAAAAATATAAATTATGTGCCTTCTGTGATAGCTCCTCATGTAAATATGGTATGGGTTGTCCCAGAATCTGCAGTTTGCTGTTTGTTACAAATGAAAGATTAAATGGGCACCAAGTTTCAGTTTGAGAAAATGAAAAAGTTCTAGAGATAGAGAGTGATAATAATGGTGCAACACTATGACTGTACTTAATACCAGTGAATTTAAAGAGTGTAAATGTTACTATATATATAAAACCACAATAAAAGAATACAAAAGACTAAAAATGAACTTGCAGAACTTTAGTGTAAGCATAACAATAAATTATTATACAGTATTTTGGGGAAATCTGGTTATTCCATCTTCTTTTTCATTGAATTTTGTACAAATAGAAATTTATTAAAAGGACTCTTTTTGATATAAAATGTAGTCTGATCCAAAAATGTTTAGGAGAAACCTGAGAAGGGGATGTATACAATCAAAAAGTGTTCTTTAATCAACTGGCCTTAAAATATCATAATAGAAATAGCAATGATTATAAAATATCATTTTGCCACTCTTATTTATATTAACCAAAGTATTAGAGAAATTAAAAAATTAAGAGAAGTAATACTTTCAGATCAGATTGGGAAAAAAAGACTGAATAAAATTTAAAGTTATCATTGCTAATTAAAAAACAGTTGGGTCTGTGGAATAGTAATTAAAATGAAGTATGTAAATGGTATGGACCTAACAGAAGCAGAAGATATTAAGAAGAGGTGGCAAGAATACACGGAAGAACTGTACAAAAAGATCTTCATGACCCAGATAATCATGATTATGTGATCACTCATCTAGAGCCAGACATCTTGGAATGTGAAGTCAAGTGGGTCTTAGAAAGCATCACTACAAATAAAGCTAGTGGAGGTGATGGAATTCCAGTGGAGCTATTTCAAATCCTGAAAGATGATGCTATGAAAGTGCTGCACTCAATATGCCAGCAAATTTGGAAGACTCAGAAGAAGAGGCCACAGGACTGGAAAAGGTCGGTTTTCATCCCAGTCCCAAAGAAAGGCAATGCCAAAGAATGCTCAAACTACTGGCACAATTGCAGTCATCTCACATGCTAGTAAAGTAATGCTCAAAATTCTCCAAGCCAGGCTTCAGCAATACGAGAACCATGAACTCCCTGATGTTCAAGCTGGTTTTAGAAAAGGCAGAGGAACCAGAGATCAAATTGCCAACATCCACTGGATCATGGAAAAAGCAAGAGAGTTCCAGAAAAACATCTATTTCTGCTTTATTGACTATGCCAAAGCCTTTGACTGTGTGGATCACAATAAACTGTGGAAAATTCTGAAAGAGATGGGAATACCAGACCACCTGACCTGCCTCTTGAGAAATCTGTATGCAGGCCAGGAAGCAACAGTTCGAACTGGACATGAAACAACAGACTGGTTCCAAATAGGAAAAGGAGTACGTCAAGGCTGTATATTGTCACCCTGCTTATTTAACTTCTGTGCAGAGTACATCATGAGAAACGCTGGGCTGAAAGAAGCACAAGCTGGAATCAAGATTGCCAGGAGAAATATAAATAACCTCAGATATGCAGATGACACCACCCTTAAGGCAGAAAGTGGAGAGGAGCTATAAAGCCTCTTGATGAAAGTGAAAGAGGAGAGCGAAAAAGTTGGCCTAAAGTTCAACATTCAGAAAACTAAGATCATGGCATCCGGTCCCATCACTTCATGGGAAATAGATGGGGAAACAGTGGAAACAGTGTCAGACTTTATTTTGGGGGCTCCAAAATCACTGCAGATGGTGATTGCAGCCATGAAATTAGAAGACGCTTACTCCTTGGAAGAAAAGTTATGACCAACCTAGATAGCATATTCAAAAGCAGAGACATTACTTTGCTGACTAAGGTCCATCTAGTCAAGGCTATGGTTTTTCCTGTGGTCATGTATGGATGTGAAAGTTGGACTGTGAAGAAAGCTCAGAGCCGAAGAATTGATGCTTTTGAACTGTGGTGTTGGAGAAGACTCTTGAGAGTCCCTTGGACTGCAAGGAGATCCAACCAGTCCATTCTGAAGGAGATCAACCCTGGGATTTCTTTGGAGGGAATGATGCTAAAGCTGAAACTCCAGTACTTTGGCCACCTCATGCGAAGAGTTGACTCATTGGAAGAGACTCTGATGCTGGGAGGGAGTGGGGGCAGGAGGAGAAGGGGACGACAGAGGATGAGATGGCTGGATGGCATCACGGACTCGATGGACGTGAGTCTGAGTGACCTCCGGTAGATGGTGATGGACAGGGAGGCCTGGCGTGCTGCGATTCGTGGGGTCGCAAAGAGTCGGACACGACTGAGCAACTGAACTGAACAGGTAACAGAGTATTTTATCTACAGACCATCATTTTGTATTTAAAGAAAAGAATAGTCACTTTTAGGGAGTCCTTGATTTCTCATTTCTCTGGGGCCTTTGCATCTGCATTTGCTTCCTTTATGTTAAGAAAGATGAAGTGAAAGCTGACTTTGGTATGCTATGGCCATTGTGTTGTAAAAGTATAATAATCTGTGGAAAGCCAGGGCCCAGTGTAAGTGCTTCTTCAGGGAATAGGAACAAACTGAAGATGGTCAGGTATACCAAAGGCTAGTACATCAGACCACTCATACAGATTCTAGAATTGCTTTTCAGGTTCAAAATGATATCATCCTTTCCCTGGAAAACTATTGGAGACTCTGTCTACTCATACAGGTGTAGTAGGCTGAGACAGCCATGGGCATGTGGGCTACCTGGATACACAGCACCTTGATCAGTACCACGTGTGGCCAGCAGGCACAGCCACACCTGGCTGAAGTTGGTGTGGAAGGCTGGGGTGGCTGCATACCCATCTGCTGCCAGGCTGCCCTGCAGGACCTGCTGCAGCATCACTGAGAAGAGTTGGGTGGAGTGCTGCTGCCCCTGCTCCTATTTCTGGGCTGTGCAAGACCACCAGCAACTGATGCTCTGGCTTCCTCGGATTTTCTCTTAATGATTTAGTCTTTTTAAAAAAATGCTTTTAATTTATTTATTGGGCCACACCAGGTCTTAGTTGTGGCGTGCAAACTCTTAGTTGCTGCATGTGGCTCTAGTTCCCTGACAAGGAATCGAACCTGGCCCCCCTGTATTGAGAGCACAGAGTCTCAGCCACTGGACAGCAGGTAAGTCCCTTGATTTACTTTTGCCAGGTTTTGTGTTCTAGGCATTTGTCTCTTTCCTCTAGGTGTCTGGGGTTTTTTTTTTTTTTGGTGTACAGTTGTGCATAGAATAGTGCTGTCTTACAATATCCTTTTTATTTCTTTAGCATTATTAGAAATGTCCCTACTTCCATTTCTGATTTAGTAATTTGAGTCTTCCTTCTGTTTGTCTTAGTCCATCTAGCTAAAGGTTTGTCAATTCTGTCGATCTTTTTGAAGAACAATTTTGGTTTCGCTGACTTTGTTGTTTCTTCTCTATTCTGTTTACGCTCTTGTTTTATTTCTGTCCTGCTGCTGCCTTTAGGTTTAGTTGTTCTTTTCTTTTTCTAGGTTCTTAAATTGCAAAATTAGATTGTTGATTGGAAACATTCCTGGGTTTTTAAAAACATGTTTATAGCTAAAAATTTTCCTGTTAGTACCACTTTTGCCATGTACCATAAATTTTGATATGTTGTATTTTTCATTTTCACTCATCTCTAAGTACTTTCTAATTTTCCTTGTGATTTTCTTTTCTTTCTTTTTATTTTTTGCTCCATAGATTGTTTCAAAGTATGTTGTTTCATTTCCACAATCTTGTGAATACATTTCCAGTTTTCTCTATATTATTGATTTCTTACATCATCTCATTATATTCAGAGAGAATACTTCAGATTGTGTCTATCTTTTAAAAATCTATTGATATAATTTGTGGCATAACATATGATATACCTTGGAAAATGTCGCATGTGCATTTGAGAAGAATGTGTATGCTGTTGCTGGGTAGAGTGTTCTGCATGTGTATCTTAGATCTAGGTCGTCTATTATAGTGCTTGAGTCCTGTTTCCTTAGTTAGCTTCTGTCTGATTATTCTCTCCATTTTTATGAGTTGAGTATTGAAGTCTCCAGCTACTATTTTAGACCTATGTCTCTCTTCAGTTCTGTTAGGTTTTGCTTCATGTGTTTTGATAGTCTGTCATTCAGTTCAGTTCAGTTGCTCAGTCGTATCCAACTCTTTGCTACCCCATGGACTGCAGCATGCCTGGCTTCCCTGTCCATCACCAAGCTTGCTCAAACTTGTGTCCATCAAGTCTGTCTTCAAGTGTATAAATGTTTATACTGTTTATCTTCTTGATGTATTGAGTCTTTAATATAAACTGTCCTTTTCAAAAAATTATTTTATTTCTGTTGCCCTGGGCCTTCACTGTCGCACGAGCTTTCTCCAGTTGTGGTGAGCGAGGGCTGCTCTTCATTGTGGTGGCTTCTTTTGTTGCACAGGCTCCAGGCGCATGAGCTTCAGTCGTTTTAGCTCACGGGCACACTGGTTGCAGCACTCAGACTTCAGGAGTTGCAGCGTGTGGGGTCTAGAGCACAGGCTCAGTAGTTGTGGCACCTGGGGCTTCTTTCCTCTGTGGCATGTAAGATCTTCCCAGACCAGGGATCAAATCCAGGTCCCCCTGCATGGCAGGAGGATTCTTATCCACTGTGCCACCGGGAAGTCCTATACTGTCCTTTGTTTCTTGTAACCTGTTTTGATTTAAGGTCTGTTTTTTGATATTAATATAGCCATTCATGCTGTCTTTTGTTTTGTATGTACATAGAATATGTTTTTCCATCCTTTCCCTTTCAACTTTTTAAGTCTTTGGATCTCAAGCGAGTCTCTAGTAGATAGCATATAGCTGGATCTCTGTTTTCATCTATTCTGCCAATCTTGATTGAAGAGCGGAATCCATCTGCATTTAAAGTGATTACAGACACACAGAGGGCTTCTGTCACTGTGGTGTTTTCTATATGTCCTAGGGCATTTTGTTCCTTATTTCTTGTATTCCTATCTTTTATGTTCTGTTGATTTTTTTTTAAGTGAAATAGTCTTGTTTCCTTTTGTATATATTCTGTAGATATTTTCTTTATGGTTACCATGGGGATTATATTAAAAAACTGCTCTTTTACAGCTCCGTCCCCACCTCTTTCAGTTTTGGTGTCACAGAGTTGTATCTTTTTATATTGTATGGACCAAAACCATAAACTAATCATTCTTTTAATTTCATTAGCTTCTTGAATTATGTAGAAAACAAGATTTGGGGTGACAAGTCGAAGTTACAACAATACTTCTGCAGTAACAATTTTTTTCTTTTCTTCTAAAGTTTCTTTTGTTCTTGGCTGTGCTGGGTCTTGTTGCTGAGCGTGGGCTTCCCCTAGTTGCAGTGTGCGCCCCGCTGCTCTTGTTGCAGAGCACAGGCTCTAGGTGTGTGGGCTTCAGAAGATGCGGCACACGGGCTTAGTTGCCCCTTGGCATGTGGAATCTTCCTGAGCCAAGGATTGAACCTGGCTCCCCGGCTTTGGAAGGTGAATTCTTAACCACTGGACCACCAGGGAAGTCATTATAATTTTTTCTTTAAATGTATTATTGTAGAATGTAAAAATCAAGTGCAGTTAAAAATCATTGTTATATTAGTATTAGCTTTTACAATTGCTGATAGACATTTATTGAGATTGTTAGGCCTCTGTATTGCTTCAAAGTACTCTCCAGCATCCTTTTATTTTGCTTTGGAGGATTTCTTACAGTGCAGGTCTAGTGGTCATAAAGTTGATCAACTTCTGTTTACCTGGGAATGTCTTGATTTTCCCCTCATATCTGAAGGACAGTTTGACTGGATATGAGATTCTTGGTTGAGCTTTTTTCCATGTAGCACTAAATATGCTAACCTACTGTCTTCTGGCCTCTAATATTCTAATGAGAAATCCACTCATCATCCTGTTGAGAATCCCTTGTATGTGGTGGTTCACTTTTTTCTTGCTCCTCTCAGGATTTGCTCTCTGTCTTAGGCTTTTGAAAGTGTACATTATTTATAATCTGTCTTGGGTTGGGTTTCTGAGTCAATCTACCTTGGAGTTCATTTACCTTTTAGGATGTTCATATTTATGTCTTGGGCTTCCCCGATAGCTCAGTTGGTAAAGAATCCACAGGAGACCCTGGTTCAATTCCTGGGTCAGGAAGATTTGCTGGAGAAGGGACAGGCTACCCACTCCAGAATTCTTGGGCTTCCCTTATGGCTCAGCTGGTAAAGAATCTGCCTGCAATCTGGGAGACCTGGGTTTGATCCCTGGGTTGGGAAGATCCCCTGGAGAAGGGAAAGGCTACCTACTCCAGTATTCTGGCCTGGAGAATTCCACAGAGTGTGTACCTCCATGAGGTCGTAGAGTCAGACACAACTGAGTGGCTTTCACTTTCATTTATGTCTTACATCAAATTTGAGAAGTTTTTAACCATTATTCTAATAGTCTCACTACTTCATTTTCTTCTCCTGGACTTTCACAATGTCCACATGATGGTGTCCCACAGGTTCCTTTAGACTCTGTTCACTTTTATTTAAAATTTATTTATTTTAATTGGAGGCTAATTACTTTACATTATTGTAGTGGTTTTTGCCATACCTTGACATGAATCAGCCATGGGTTTACATGTGTTCCCCATCCTGAACCCCCCTCCTCCCTCCCTCCCCATCCCATTTGTTCACTTAAAAAATTCTTTTTAAATTCATCCTTGGCTATGCTGGGTCCTCATTGCTGCCTGTGGGCTTTCTCTTGTTGCAGCGATCAAGGGCTACTCTTTGTTGTGGGGCAAGGGCCTCTCCTTGCCGTGGCTTCCCTTGTTGTGGAACACAGTCTCTAGGTGTGTGGGCTTCAGTAGTTGTGGCTCTTGGGCTTAGTTGCTCCGTAAGATGTGCCATCTTCCCAGACCAGGGATCAAATCCCATGTCCCCTGCACTGGCAGGTGAATTCTTAACCACTGGACCACAAGGGAAGCCCTGAGTTCACTTTTCTTCCATTTTCAGTCTCAGTAACTTCTGTTGCCCTATGTTAAGGTTCTCTGATTCTTTCTTCTGCTTTCTCAGCCTGCCTTTCAATCTGTCTAGTGAATTTTTCATTTCAGTTATGGTACTTTTCAGTCCTAGAATTTCCTTTTGGTTTCTCTTAAGGTTTTTTAAATCTCTATTGATAGTACCATTTTGTTCACACATCATTTCCCTTACTTTCTCCATATCTTTCTTTAGTTCTTTGAACATCTTTAAGATAGCTGTTTTAAAATTTTAATAGTATATCTGCCATGAGGCCTTTTTCAAGGAAAGATTCTGTTGCATTATTTTTTCCATCAGTTGGTCCATACTTTCCTGCTTCTTTGTGTGCTTTGTGATTTTTGTTGTTGTTTAACTCTGACCATTTGAATCTAATAATGTGAAATTCATTCTGGAAATCAGATTTTCCTCCTCCTCCAGGTTATGCTGTATTTTTAAATTTGTTCATTTGGTTTCTTGATTGCTGTAGGCTGTCTCTGTGCTGAGAGTCGGTCTGAGGTGCAAACGTAACGTCTTCTCAGGTCTTTTCTGAGCCTTTCCCTAGGCATATGTGATCACTTTCTGATTTCCTTTGTATATGCAGATGTTTTTGAGTGTCCTCGTATTTAATATCTGGCTCTCCAAAGGAGAACAAGGAGTGAACAACCAAGGAGTACGGTGTGCATGGCCCTTTAAACCCCCTGGAAGTCACTTGGCTAGAGATGGAGGGCTTTGCCACAATAGCAGAAGGTGAAGCAATGGATGCCCACCTATTTGTCTGCATCTCAGTGATCAGAAGCAGCAGTTGGCAGTCAAAGCACAGATACCCAATACTTGGAGGTAGGAATCCTATTTGACCACCCTAGCTCCTGCAGGCTGTGTATAATGATCCCAGGAAAACTTGCACGGTTTCCTGCCACATGGCTGGGATTGGTGATGTGTGTCTGCTGCTGTGATAAGAGCTGAGAGTGACCACAGTTAACCACCATTCACCATTAATGTCTTCTCCTGTAAGTTGCTAGTCTTCAGCAGATTCCAGAGTTCCCAAATAGTTAAATTAAGTTCTGCAAGTGCAATTGTTGTGTAGGTAGGGAGACCTATTCCTGGTACTTCCTACTATGCCATATTCCCAGAGTCCTCTGAGCTTTTTGGTGTTCTAGCTTGCTCCTGGTACTTCCTACTATGCCATATTCCCAGAGTCCTCTGAGCTTTTTGGTGTTCCAGCTTGCCCCTAGTACCATCCTCTTCTCTTCTACTCTGTTAGCTTTTTAAAATTCTTTTATTTATTTTAAATAAATAGATAAAGACTGTGCTGGATCTCTGTTGCTACACACAGGCTTTCTCTAGTTGCTGCAGGCAGGGGCTACTCTGGTTGTGGTGCTTGGGCTTCTCATTGTAGTGGCTTCTTGTTGCAGAGCGCAGGTTCTAGGCTGTGTGGGCCCAGTAGTTGTGGCACATTGGAATTAGTTGTCCCACAGCACAAATAATCTTCCTGGAAAGATCAAACCCATGTCTCCTGCATTGGCAGATGGATTCTTAACTACTGGACTCCTGTCGGGAGCCACATTAGGCATTACTGACAAAATGGAAGCATGGCCCCAACTCCCTCTCCTTGTCCCGCAGGCATGGACCTGGGATGAAAGAGTTAGGCTTTGTGATTCTGACTTGTTTTTTCCTCTCCTCGGCTGAGTTGACTGAAAAGAATATTAAGATGCTTATTGCTCTTGAGAGGAGCATGAGAAGGCACAAAGCCTTCTGCAGCTGTGCTCAGAGAATAATTCATAAAGTTAATCATTGACATTCATTCAAGGACCTTTACAAAAGAGTGTTCCAGGATGAGCACATAGGCCGCAGCTTGAGGCCATGGGAGGGATTGCTATCTGAAACCTATTTATGAGGGAAATGTTTATGGCAAAGGAGATTGCTGAATTTAGGGCTTAAGAATAATTAAAATAGTTAGAAGCTAAAGATTTAAGGAATGTTGTAATGTTAGCATATTTTACTATAGCTTATAGAGATTAGGAATTTTGGAGATATTAGTGGTTAGAAGCCTTTTTAGAAAAAGTGAGCTCAGGATACTAGAGGCAAACAGGTTTAGAAAGATAAGAAATAAACTGAGGAATGTGGTATGCAGCCCAGACATTAGCATGAGTTACTATGTATTCACAAGGACACATGAGAAAAAGTAGATAAGAGAATCACTGAGGCAGGAACTCCTTTTGAGGGGCAACAATGATTTATGGAGACAACAAATCTGGGTCAAGGGAAACTGAAAATGTCAAACCTCTGACCTAATGCTTGAAAGGCTGCATCGTTTCTCACCCACACCCCTCATCCCTTCAGGCTGATTCCCTGGCTGCTGGAGCTGGACTCTGGCAAACTCCTGTGTTAGCTTTGAAAACTAACAGACTTCATTAACAGTGGAAACCAGCAGCATAGTTCAGTTCAGTCGTGTCCGACTCTTTGTGACCCCATGGACTGCAGCACGCCAGGCTTCCCTGTCCATCACCAACTCTTGGAGCTTGCTCAAACTCATGTCCATTGAGTCAGTGATGCCATCCAACCATCTCATCCTCTGTCGTCCCCTTCTCTTCCTGCCTTCAACCTTTCCCAGCATCAGGGGTTTTCTAATGAGTCAGTTATTCACATCAGATGGCCAGAGATTTGGAGCTTCAGCTTCAGCATCAGACCTTCCAAGGGATCTTCAAAGTTGATATCCTTTAGGATGGACTGGTTTGATCTCCTTGTAGTACAAGGGACTCTCAAGAGTCTTCTCCAAAACCACAGTTCAAAAGTATCAATTATTTGGTGCTCAGTTTTCATTCCAATCCCAAAGAAAGGCAATGCCAAAGAATGCTCAAACTACCGCACAATTGCACTCATCTCACATGCTAGTAAAATAATGCTCAACCAGTCCATTCTGAAGGAGATCAGCCCTGGGATTTCTTTGGAAGGAATGATGCTAAAGCTGAAGCTTCAGTACTTTGGCCACCTCATGTGAAGAGCTGACATTGGAAAAGACTTTGTTGCTGGGAGGGATTGGGGGCAGGAGAAGAAGGGGATGACCGAGGATGAGATGGCTGGATGGCATCACGGACTCAATGGACTTGAGTCTGAGTGAACTCTGGGAGTTGGTGATGGACAGGGAGGCCTGATGTGCTGCGATTCATGGGGTTGCAAAGAGTCAGACAGGACTGAGTGACTGAACTGAACTTCTTTACGATCCAACTCTCACATCATACATAACTACTGGAAAAAACCATAGCTTTGACTAGGTGGACCGTTGTCAGCAAAGTAATGTCTCTGCTTTTTAATATGCTATCTAGATTGGTGATAACTTTTCTTCCAAGGAGCAAGCGTCTTTTAATTTCATGGCTGCATTCACTGTCTGCAGTGATTTTGAAGCCCAAGAAAATAAAATCTGTCACTGTTTCCATTGTTTCCCCATCTATTTGTCATGAAGTGATGGAACCAGATGCCATGATCTTCGTTTTTTGATTGTTGACTTTTAAGTCAGCTTTTTCACTCTCTTCTTTCACTTTCTTCAAGAGGCTCTTTAGTTCCTCTTTGGTTTCTTCCATAAGGGTGGTGTCATCTGCATATCTGAGGTTATTGATATTTCTCCTGGCAGTCTTGATTCCAGCTTGTGCTTCATCCAGCCCAGCATTTTGCACCTGGCTTGAAGAATTTTGAGCATTACTTTGCTAGCATGTGAGATGAATGCAATTGTGTGGTAGTTTGAACATTCTTTGGCATTGCCATTCTTTGGGATTCATATGAAAATTGACCTTTTCCAGTCCTGTGACCACTGCTGAGTTTTCCAAATTTGCTGGCATATTGAGTGCAGCACTTTCACAGCATCATCTTTCAGGATTTGAAATAGCTCCACTGGAATTCCATCACCTCCACTAGCTTTGTTTGTAGTGATGCTTTCTAAGGCCCACTTGACTTCACATTACAGGGTGTCTGGCTCTAGGTGAGTGATCACACCATTGTGATTATCTGGGTCATGAAGATCTTTTTGTGCAGTTCTTCTGTGTATTCTTGCCACCTCTTCTTAATATCTTCTGCTTCTGTTAGGTCCATACCATTTCTGTCCTTTATCAAGCCCATCTTTGCATGAAATGTTCTCTTGGTATCTCTTACTTTCTTAATGAGAGCTCTAGTCATTTCCATTTTATTGTTTTCCTCTGTTTCTTTGCATTGATCACTGAGGAAGGCTTTCTTATCTCTCCTTGCTATTCTTTGGAGCTCTACATTCAGATGGATATATCTTATCCTTTTCTCCTTTGCCTTTAGTTTCTTTTCTTCTCTCAGCTATTTGTAAGGCCTCCTCAGACAACCATTTTGCTTTTTTGCATTTTTTTTTTGTTGAGAATGGTCTTGATCCCTGTCTCCTGTACAATGTCACAAACCTCCGTCCATAGTTCTTCAGGTACTCTATCAGATCTAATCCCTTGAATCTGTTTGTCACTTCCACTATATAATTGTAAGGGATTTGATTTAGGTCATACCTGAATGATCTAGTGGTTTTCCCTTCTTTCTTCAATTTAAGTCTGAATTTTGCAATAAGTGAATTTTTCAGTAAGCAAAATCAGCCCAAAATAAGCATCAGTTCAGTTCAGTCACTCAGTTGTGTCCAACTCTTTGAGACCCCATGAATCACACCATGCCAGGCATCCCTGTCCATCACCAACTCCCGGCGTTTACTCAAACTCATGTCCATCGAGTCAGTGATGCCATCCAGCCATCTCATCCTCTGTTGTCCCCTTCTCCTCCTGCCCCCAATCCCTCCCAGCATCAGTCTTTTCCAGTGAGTCAACTCTTCACATGAGGTTTCCAAAGTATTGGAGTTTCACCTTTAGCATCAGTCCTTCCAATGAACACCCAGGACTGGTCGCCTTCAGAATGGACTGGTTGGATCTCCTTGCAGTCCAAGGGACTCTCAAGAGTCTTCTCCAACACCACAGTTCAAAAGCATCAATTCTTTGGCACTCAGCTTTCTTCACAGTCCAACTCTCACATCCATACATGACTACTGGAAAAACCATAGCCTTGACTAGACGGACGTTTGTTGGCAAAGTAATGTCTCTGCTTTTGAATATGCTATCTAGGTTGGTCATAAGGCATCACTACGAACAAAGCTAGTGGAGGTGATGGAATTCCAGTTAAGCTATTTCAAATCCTGAAAGATGATGCTGTGAAAGTGCTGCACTCAATATGCCAGCAAATTTGGAAAACTCAGAAGTGGCCACAGGACTGGAAAAGGTCAGTTTTCATTCTAATCCCAAAGAAAGGCAATGCCAAAGAATGCTCAAACTACTGCACAATTGCACTCATCTCACATGCTAGTAAAGTAATGCTCAAAATTCTCCAAGCCAGGCTTCAGCAGTACGTGAACCGTGAACTCCCTGATGTTCAAGCTGGTTTTAGAAAAGGCAGAGGAACCAGAAATCAAATTGCCAACATCTGCTGGATCATGGAAAAAGCAAGAGAGTTCCAGAAAAACATCTATTTCTGCTTTATTGACTATGCCAAAGCCTTTGACTGTGTGGATCACAATAAACTGTGGAAAATTCTGAAAGAGATGGGAATACCAGACCACCTGACCTGCCTCTTGAGTACCCTGTATGCAAGTCAGGAGGCAACAGTTCGAGCTGGACATGGAACAGACTGGTTCCAAATAGGAAAAGGAGTACGTCAAGGCTGTATATTGTCACCCTGCTTATTTAACTTCTATCCAGAGTACATCATGAGAAACACTGGACTGGAAGAAGCACAAACTGGAATCAAGATTGCTGGGAGAAATATCAATAACCTCAGATATGCAGATGACACCACCCTTATGGCAGAAAGTGGAGAGGAGCTAAAACGCCTCTTGATGAAAGTGAAAGAGGAGAGTTGCCAGGGTCCAGCCCCGGTGGATCCAGGGTAATTCAAAGGTGGGGACGGAGTAGGCATCCTAGGAAAAACTTAATTACACATAGAGAGGGACTAGGAATTTAGCAGAGAAAAAGAGACCGAATAGCTTGGTTAACATAGGGTACCAATCACCACCTACGTAGGCCGCAGGTGTCTTCCCATTCTCCCAAAGGAGAGGAGGCACTGAGGCCCCCCCGGTCTGATCTTAGAAGCCCAGGCAAAATTAGTAGGCTTGGTGGGTCCTATGCACCAGATGGGAATTTGGCCAGAAAATATTAGGAGAGAGAGAAAGGGGCTGAATAACTTGGTTTACGTGGGGTACCAATAAAATTCCGGACAAGGAATTTGCACCATCTGCATGGATGGCACCCACCCTCCAGATGGGAATTCAGCCAGAAAATTGGGGAGCAGAAAGGAATGACATGAGGGAGAACTGATCTGATTTCTTTATTTTTCAGGTTTGTTTATATACCTTTTGTTACACATGGATGAATACAGAGTCACGCGGGGGTCAGCAGACCTGACCCCTGTCACAATCAGGTGTTTCATATAAAATTATACAAAGGTCTTATGAGTTTTTACATCATCTCCTGACCATGAGGTCCGCTGACATTTTATGGCCCTTTCTGATACTGGTCAGTTAACCAGAAAGCTTATTTTTCCAGGAGTGATTTTTTTCAGCACCACCCTCCAAATAAAGTTGCATTCCTGTAGGGTGAGGGTGTAGTGAGTTACAATCAAGAAAGGAATTTACTTAACTAAGGTTTAACATGATTAATCTAAAAGGTTAATACTTATTTCTCCTATATGCTTAAAGGTTAATACTTATTTCTCTTATATGCTAATTATATTTATTATAAGGGCAGGGAATATGGAGATTTAGCAGCAAACATCAGTCCAACAAATGAAAATCCTTCACCAATGTTCCCTTCACAATCTATTTAGTCTTAAGATAGTGATAAGGTTACATTTTTGCATAGCAATGACACAGTGATTTATAACAAAGTACAGTAGTCTATAACAAAAGAGAAAATTCATTAACTCAAAAAGTCTAATATTGCTAACATCAAACTACTATATTTCCTTTTCTATATTCCAAATACATTGATTAATATATTCTCAGGTGCCTAAGGATATGAAGGCCTGTGGGCAATCAAATGAGAAAAGCCTGTTAATGCTAATACCTCAAACTCTCTGTGCTGTTTATGGTTGAGAGGTTGTCACACAAGCTAGTCTGTCAGCAGAGAGGTTTGACCTGAGCCACCCTTGTCACACCCAAGGCAGGGAATTAGCAGTAATTGTTGGCATGACAAATGAAAAAACCCTTCACCAATATAATTCCTAATCAACCCACTAATACTATACTAATAATCTTCTAACTTCTCAAAAGAGTCTGTATTTAGAAAGTTTTAAAGCATCCCATGCCTCTCACAGTTGGGAGGCTGTAAACAATCACATGCGGCTAGACAACCTCATCAGGTAGGCTAGAGAACCTTCAGAGTTTGTAAGTTGAAACACTCTTGTCACGCCCAGGAATTTTTATTAACTGGGGCTGCAAGTTAACTCCTTCTCCAAGAGAAATGGTTATGGGGGAGAGCTCCCCGTAAAGTACTCTGGTTTTGGGGTAGATGCTCGGGAACAGGGGATTTCCTGAGGCTTGATCACGCCTTTGCGAATGCCAAGCTTCTTTTTCCTCATGACCTTTGCCATGGGTGGAGTTCCTCACACTGGCCCCCAACAGAGAGTGAAAAAGTTGGCTTAAAGCTCAACATTCAGAAAACGAAGATCATGGCATCTGGTCCCATCACTTCATGGGAAATAGATGGGGAAACAGTGTCAGACTTTATTTTGGGGGCTCCAAAACCACTGCAGATGGTGATTGCAGCCATGAAATTAGAAAATAAGCATAGAAGTCACTAAAAGATAACAGTTCTAGAACTTCAATGTTTTATTCTCAGTGGATTATCATTGTTTGACCTGTCTGGTGGTGCCCTGGAAGACTCTACCTAGAAATCTGTGTTTGACCTCTCTCACTTCATCTGATGCATAAAGCCTTTTCCTGCTTTCAGTTCGGGTGGAGGTGTTTGTTAAAAACAATATGATGGGCAACTGTTTACCTCTGTGGCTGTGTTGAGGCAGTGGTTAACATTTGTAACATATGATAGACCAGAAATCTTAAAAGGAAAAGTGGGAAATGAGATGTCCATAGGGCTCTTAAAAAGCTCTGACATGTTGCTAGGATTCTAGAAGGCCATGTGCGTGTGTCAGGTTGTAGGCATGCCCAGAGCTGTATGCATGCTAAGGAAAGGCCTGAGGAGGTGCTAAGCTCTCACCTCACTCTGCCCTTGAGACTCCTTGCAAGGAGGGATTAAAGGCTAACAGTCGTCAGCTTGCAGGCTAATCACAACATGCATGCAGAGCCCTTTGATAAAGATTTGGAGTTCTGTTGATGTCAGGTGATTAAGGAAATCTCTGTGCAATCATTAGGTCCAGCTAAGCAGTGACTTCACATACAACAATGAATGCAGACTTTACATAATCAGTTTGGAAACATCACTAACAGACAAACCACACACAAAAAAATGCAATTATAACAGGCTTCTGGGGAGGGAGAGAATCTGATTTGCAGA
This sequence comes from Nanger dama, assembly GCA_917880005.1. Lineage (NCBI taxonomy): Eukaryota > Metazoa > Chordata > Mammalia > Artiodactyla > Bovidae > Nanger > Nanger dama. The sequence goes on from CAKJTW010000033.1 coordinate 9,797,809, forward strand.
GTAACCATATTATTTAAAATGTTCATTTTTCAACAAAAAATTGAGACATGAACAAAAATTATGGCCCATACACAGAAAAACAATCAATAGAAACCATTCCTAATGAAGTTTAGACATGGAAAAAAACAGAAAAATACTTTTTTTTGGTTGCTCTATGTGGCTTGTGGAATTTTAGTTCCCTGACCACAGATTGAACCCTTGCTTTTGGCAGTGAGAGCATGGAGTCCTAACCACTGGACCATCAGGGAATTCCTTAGAAAAATACTTTAAATCAAACATTTTAAGTATGTTTAAAGAACTAAAGGAAATAATTTCTAAAAAGCTAAGTGAAGGGTGGGTGAAATGAGTGAAGGGAATCAAAAGATACAAACTTCCAGTTATACGTAAGTCTTAAGGATATACTGTACAGCATGGTTACTGTAATTAATACCATATTGCATATTTAAAAATTGCCAAGAGTAAATCTTAAAAGTTCTAATCACAGGAAAAATTCTAACTGGAGGAATCTTGCATGATACCACTATACCAGCTGTACTGACTGTAACTATGTAATGGTTACAGATGTTAACTAAATTTATTATGGTGATGGTTTTGCAGTGTATACAAATACCAAATCATGGTGTATACTTGAAACTAGTGTAACATTATATGCCAGTTATGCCTCAATTTTAAAAAAGACATAACTTGTAAAAAAAAATTGCAAATGAATTAAGTGAATAAAGTAAAACACAGGAGGGAATATAGACACACATTTTATTTCTTAAAAAAAAATACATGTTACTATTGCTTTACCCAAATCAGGCATTAAAGACCTGGGTATAAGTTAAAAAAAAAAAAAGAAGAAGTAAAACTAGGAGCAATATCTCACTAAACAGGGAACGTCTACAAAGATCCAAATTATAATGCAAGCCAAACAGAAACTCTGGAGTTGAAAACTACAATAATTGAAGTGAAAAATTCACTAGAGGAGCTCAACAAAGTATTTGAGCAGGCAAAAGAACCAACAAACTTTTAGATAGTGCACTGAGATGATCAGTATAAGGAACAAAAAGAGGGAAGAATGAAGAAAAATAAACGGAGATCTGTAGTTGAGTTCAGAAGACAAAGGATCAGCCTGTTCTATTTCTCAAGTACCTTTAATTCAAAAGCTCAGTATGCCAAGATGGCACACTTTGGGGTGGCATACTCTGCTTCTCTTCAATTATATTCATTTGAATCTGAAAAAAAAAAAAAGTTGAATGAGAAAAGTGAGTTGCAAAAGTATCATTTTCAACCAGGTTCTTAACTGTAAGTAGTTAAGGCAGTTCACAGGGTCACCAGGAGAGCTGAGGAGCTGAGATCCAGGACCAAACTGTGCGGCTGCAGCCAAGCCCCAGGCCCTTTGCTCAGCAACATCGTTGCTGTCTGGCGCTGTGGTCCGATTGCAGAGCCTCACTTGGTCACAGGCCTGTCCCCAGCTGGGAAGGCGGCCTGCTGGCCTTTTAGCTCTCATGGCAAAGGGACTCTTCCACCTGCTGGGAGGGGGCCTCATACACCAAACAAAATAGTGGCAGATGACCACATCGCTATCATTTATGTGAAACTTACCAACATCCAAAGCGAGAGCCTAGACAATTTGAAAATAAGTACACAGTAAAAACAGAATCATTCACAGGAGTGACATGCACTAACTTCAGGGTAATAGGTACGTCAAGGCTGTATATTGTTACCCTGCTTATTTAACTTATATGCAGAGTACATCATGAGAAACGCTGGACTGGAAGAAACACAAGCTGGAATCAAGACTGCCAGGAGAAATATCAATAACCTCAGATATGCAGATGACACCACCCTTATGGCAGAAAGTGAAGAGGAACTTAAAAGCCTCTTAATGAAAGTGAAAGAGGAGAGCGAAAAGTTGGCTTAAAGCTCAACATTCAGAAAACGAAGATCAGGGGGATCCGGTCCCATCACTTCATGGGAAATAGATGGGGAAACAGTGGAAACAGTGTCAGACTTTATTTTGGGGGCTCCAAAATCACTGCAGATGGTGACTGCAGCCATGAAATTAAAAGACGCTTACTCCTTGGAAGAAAAGTTATGACCAACCTAGATGATATATTCAAAAGCAGAGACATTACTTTGCCGACTAAGGTCCGTCTAGTCAGGGCTATGGTTTTTCCTGTGGTCATGTATGGATGTGAGAGTTGGACTGTGAAGAAGGCTCAGCACCGAAGAATTGATGCTTTTGAACTGTGGTGTTGGAGAAGACTCTTGAGAGTCCCCTGGACTGCAAGGAGATCCAACCAGTCCATTCTGAAGGAGATCAACCCTGGGATTTCTTTGGAAGGAATGATGCTAAAGCTGAAGCTCCAGTACTTTGGCCACCTCATGCGAAGAGTTGACTCATTGGAAAAGACTCCGATGCTGGGAGGGATTGGGGGCAGGAGGAGAAGGGGATGACTGAGGATGAGGTGGCTGGATGGCATCACGGACTCGATGGACGTGAGTCTGAGTGAACTCCGAGAGATGGTGATGAACAGGGAGGCCTGATGTGCTGCAATTCATGGAGTCGCAAAGAGTCGGACATGACTGAGAGAGAGGGCCAGGGAAAAGATATGGGACTTGAGCTATATCTGAAACATTTTATTTCTTAAAAATGAAAAATGTTACCACCTGTTTATGCATAGTGGTGGATACATGGATATCATTATTTTCTACACTTAGGTGTTTTTTTTTTTTAAATGTATTTACTTATTGGCTGTGCTGGGTCTTTGTTGCTACACGGGCTTTTTCTCTAGCTGGGGCAAGCCAGGGCTCCTCGCTAGCTGTGGTGCGTGGCTTGTTTCAGAGCACGGGGCTAGGCATGTGAGCTTCAGTAGTTGCGGTTCCCAGGCTCTAGAGCACAGACTCAGCAGTTGTGGTGCACGGGCTTAATTGCTTCTTGGCATGTGGGGTCTTCCTGGGCTAGGGATTGAACCTGTGTCTCCTGCATTGGCAGGTGGATTCCTCACTACTGAACCACCAGGGAAGCTGAATGCTTATGTGTTTCTTACAAATATTTCCTAATTAAAAATTCAAAATCAGTACATCAAAAGTATGTGTCAGGCCATTCAGGTCTCTGCAGATGTCTTCTTAGGTAACTGTTGAAGGACAGCTTGATCCAGCACCCTCAAGGGGAAATGGAAAGCTTTGCTTGCTAGCACCAACCTATCTTGCCAGAGTTTTCCAACACTTCTGCAGAGCCTCTGTTTCCATCCCCTGAAAGTTGGCAGGGCACTTGGCTGAAACTGGGAGACTAGTAATGCTTGGCTTAATGCTATTTACCGGCAAGGAGTGATTCATTTCATTATTGAAATCCTCAGCCCTTTAATATGTCTCCCAAGAACTTATCTGGCTTGAAAGATCAGAGACAAAAAACTGAAGGGAGAATCTCAGAAAAGTTGGAACGATTTTACAAAATAAACAAAACGAACCAAGCCAAAATCTTTTTGTTCAGACTGTGGTCAGTAGGAGTGAATTAATGAATCTTTTTCTACACATATATATATATTTTCAAATTGAGATATAGCTGACTTATAACATGATGTAAATAAGATGTACACACCTTGATTCAATGCATTTATATGTTGCATTTGATTTGGTGTGTTTGTATATTGCAACATGACTACCAGTGTTAGTGTTGGCTAGCACCTCTGCTGTCACATAACTGTTATCTGTGGTGAGGACATTGGCGATCTACTCTCTTAGTGACCTTGATGTTTATAATACAGTGTGTGGAATGTAATCACTGTGCTGGGCCTTAGGTTTCCAGAAATTATTTCTCTTCTAGTTGCAAGTCTGTATCCTTTAACAGCACCTCCCCATTTCCCCTTAGTAACTGCTACTCTGTTTCAATGGGTTTGGGTTTTTTGGGATTCTGTGTATGAGTCGTATCATACTGTATGTTTTTCTGTGTCTTATTTATCTCAGTATAATGCCCCCAAGAGCCATACATGTCACAAATGGCAGGATATCTTTCTTATAGCTGAATAATATTCCATTGTATGTATACACCACATCTTTATTCATTCTTCTATAGACACTTAAATTGTTTTTATGTCTTGACTATTGTGAATAATGCCGTATCCATATATGTAAGTGTTGATAACAGGAAATCAGTTTCTCCTAATTCCTCTTCCCTCCAAGTAAATATTTAGCAAATATTTAGAGACTATGAGTTTGAACTCTAATTGGAAAAGATACATGCACCCCAGTGTTCGTAGCAGCACTGCTTAAGACATGGAAGCGACCTAAGTGTCCATAAACAGATGAATGGATAAAGAAGACGTGGTACACATGAGACAATTTCCCTGGTGTCTCAGATGGAAAAGAAGATGAGGTGCATATATACACAATGGAATATTACTCAGCCATAAGAAAATGAAATGTTGCCATTTGCAGCAATATGAATGGGCCTAGAAAACACCATACTAAGTAAGTCAGAGAAAGACAAATATATCACTTATATGTGGAATTGAAAAATAATACAAATGAATCTATTTAGAAAACAGACTCACAGACATAGAAAAACAGACTTATAGTTACCAAAAGAGAAAAGAAGGGAAGGGATAAATTAGGAGTATGGTATTAACTCTCATCACCAGGAGTTGGTGATGGACAGGGAGGCCTGGCGTGCTGTGATTCATGGGGTCACAAAGAGTTGGACATGACTGAGCGACTGAACTGAACTGAATAGTATATTAAATGGGGCTTCCCCAGTGGCTCAGTCAGTAAAGATTCTGCCTGCAATGCAGGAGATGCGGGTTTGATCCCTGGGTCTGGAAGATCCCTTGGAGGAGGGCATGGCAACTCACTGCAGTATTCTTGCCTGGAGGATCCCATGGACAGAGGAGCCTGGAGGGCTATAGTGCACGGTGTTGCAAAGAGTCAGACATGACTGAAGTGACTGAGCACATAGTATTTTAAATAGATAACCAACAAGGATTTATTGCATAACTTAAGGATCAATATTCAATACCTTATAATAACCTATAATAGAAATAATTTGAAAATATGTAACTTGAATAACTTTGCTATATATATGAAACTAACACAATATTATAAATCAACTGTATTTCCATTTAAAAAGAGACTGGGTTTGGTAGAGTGATAGCCTGCCAGTGTACTGCCTGTCTTAGTTTGGTCCTGGGGATAGCTTCTTCACTATGATGTAGAAATAATGTACACTACATATAAATGTACACTATAAATATAAGCTATTATTACCCAACAATCAAAAAATCAAATAAACAGAATTAAAAAAATAGGGAAAGGACTAAAATGATATTTCTTCAGTGATAATATACAAAAGGCCAACAAGCAAATGAAAGTATGTACAGCATCACTAATCATTGGGAAAGTGCAAGTCAAAGCCACAGTGACATATCACCTCGTAACCATTAGGATGGCTGCTGATCAAACAAGAGCAAAACAGAAAATGACAGCTGTTGGTGAGGATGTAGAGAAATTGGAACCACTGTTCCCTGTTGGTAGGAATGTAAACTCATGCACCCTCCATGGAAAATACCACAGTTCTTCAAAAAGTAGAACTGGAACCAGCAAATCCTGCTTGTGGGTCTATATCCAAGGGATTTGAAAGCAGGATCTCAAAGAGACATTTGCACACTTCTGTCTGTAACAGCGTTACTCCCAATAGCCAAAAGGTGGAAGCAACTCAAGTGTCCACTGACGGATGAATGGATAAACATAATATGGCATGCACATGCAAAGGGATATTGTTCAGCCTTAAAGAGGAAGGAAGTCGTGACATGCGCTGCAGCATGGATGAAGCTTGAGGACATTATGCTAAGTGAAATAAGCCAGTCACAAAGAGACAGATACTGCCTGATCCTGCCTATATGAGGGAGTCTCAGTTCAGTTCAGCCACTCAGTCATGTCCAACTCTTTGTGACCCCATGGACTGCAGCATGCCAGGCTTCCCTGTCCATCACCAACTCCTGGAGCCTACTCAGACTCCTGTCCATCAGTCAGTGATGCCATCCAACCATCTCATCCTCTGCCATCCCCTTCTCCTCCTGCCCTCAATCTTTCCCAGCATCAGGGTCTTTTCCAGTGAGTCAGCTCTTTGCATCAGGTGGCCAAAGTATTGGAGTTTCAGCTTCAGCATCAGTCCTTCCAATAAATATTCAGGACTGATTTCTTTTAGGATGGACTGGTTGGATCTCCTTGCAGTCCAAGGGACTCTCAAGAATCTTCTCCAGCACAGTTCAAAACCATCAATTCTTTAGCACTCAGGTTTCTTTCTAGTCCAACTCTCACATCCATACATGACTACTGGAAAAACCATAGCTTTGACTAGACAGACCTTTGTTGGTAAAGTAATGTTTCTGCTTTTAATATGCTGTCTGGGTTGGTTATAGCTTTTCTTCCAAAGAGCAAGTGTCTTTTAAAAGCATATTTTAATGAAGGAGTCTACAGTAGTCAAATTTATAGAAGTAGAAAATAGAATGGTTGTTGCCAGGGCCTGGGCAGGAGGGGAAAAGAGGGAATTGGGTTAATGGGTATAGAGTTTTACTCTTGCAAGATGAAAAAAATTCTAGAGACTTGTTGCACAATAATGTGAAAATGCCTAGCTCTGTTCAACTGTACACTTAAAAATGATTAAGATGGTAAATTTTATGTTTTTTAACCACAATTGAAATGTGAACGTTAAATATCAGCTCTTTTAAAGTGAGGAAATTGAAGTCCCAAGCAGGAAGAGTGGGCTTGACAAAAATCACTTCCTCTCAACACGGAGCTGGACCTGACCGTGCACTCTTACCACTGCGCCTCTGGATTCCTCGGACTATGAAACTCTGATGAGGACCTCTTGTTGTCCAGTAGCTCAGTCATGTCTGACTCTGTGACCAGCATGCCAGGCTTCCCTGTCCTTCACCATCTCCCAGAGCTTATTCAAACTCATGTCCATTGAGCCAATGATGCCATCCAACCACCTTGTCCTCTGTTGCCCCCCTTCTCCTGCCTTCAATCTTTCCCAGCATCAGGGTCTTTTCTAATGAGTCAGCTCTTTGCATCAGGTGGCCAAAGTACTGGAGGTTTAGCTTCAGGATCAGCCCTTCCAATGAATATTAAGGATTGATTTCCTTTAGGATTGACTGGTTGGATCTCCTTGCAGTCCAAGGGACTCTCAAGAGTCTTCAACACCACGGTTCAAAAGCATCAGTTCTTCAGTATTCAGCCTTCTTTATGGTCCAACTCTCACATCCATACATGACTACTGGAAAAACCTTGATGTACTCCTTTCCTAATTTGGAACCAGTTTGTTGTTCCATGTCTGGTTCTAACTGTTGCTTCTTGACCTGCATACAGATTTATCAGGAGGCAGGTAAGGTAGTCTGGTATTCCCATCTCTTGAAGAATTTTCCACAGTTTGTTGTGATCCACACAGTCAAAGGCTTTAGCATAGTCAATGAGGACCTTCTGGGGGAGCATTATTTTGGAATTGGGATGATAAAGCCCAGCACAGAGGTGTGTAGCTCTGTCCACAAGAAATCTAGTCCCAGCCATCATCCAGATGACTTGGGTTGTCCTGTGGAACTTGGTTCTTGAGGCCCAGATTCACAGCCTGAAGGTGGCAACTTGGTTATTTGCTCCCATGTTCAATCATGATTGAAGAGTGCAGTGCCTCTATCAAGTCTTACTACCACTTGCCCTTGTCAACAAGCCACAGCTGGGCTCAGAGAAAGCCTAGAGACCCTTCCAGAAATGGTGCAGAGTGGGATTCAACAGCCTCCTCCAAGACAGCAGCACTGTCTGCTGGGCGGCCTTGTTGGCAGAGGGGGTGGGGTCCCCTCAATATCAGGAACTGATGCCCCTGTAAGGGGTGGCAGTTCTTTTTCTTCCTTTTTTGATCTTTTTTAAAAAATGTATTTTATATTGGAGTGTAGTTGGTTAACAATGTTGTGTTTCAGGTGTATGTGAAGTGACTTAGTTGCACATATGCTGAAGCTCCAGTCCTCTAATACTTTGGCCACCTGATGCAAAGAGGCAACTCATTGGAAAAGACCCAAATCCTGGAGAGACTGAGGGCAGGAGGAGAAGGGGATGACAGGATGAGATGGTTGGATGGCATCACCAACTCAATGGACATGAATCTAAGCAAACTCCAGGAGATAGTGGAGGACAGGGAAGCCTGGCCTGCTTCAGTCCACAAGGTTGCCAGGAGTCTGACACAACTTAGCGACTAAACAATAATATACATGTAGCTATTCTTTTCCCATTTAAGTTATTACAGAATATTGAGCAGAGCTGTCTGTACTATGCAATAAGTTTTTGTTGGTTATCTATTTTAAACATAGCAGTATCTACATGTTAATCTCAAACTCCCAGTCTGTCTATCCCCCTGTTCTTCCTGCCCCTCATAACCATAAATTTATTCTCTAAGTTCTGTGGTGTGTTTCTGTTTTCTAAATAAGTTCATTTTGTATCATTTTTTAGATTCCACATGTAAGTCATGTCACAGTTATGGTATTTGTCGTTCTCTGACTTACTTCACTTAGTATGATCATCTCCAGGTCTATCCATGCTGTTGAAAATGGCATTGTTTCACTATTGGCTGAGTGATATGCCATTGCATATATGTATCACATCTTTATCTGTTCACTGTTGATGGATATTGAGGTTGCTTCCTTCTCTTGGCTACTGTAAACAGCGCTGCAATGAACACTGGGGAACATATATCCTTTCGAACCATGTTTTTCTATGGATATAAGCCCAGGAGTGGGACTACAACCTCCTTATTGTTCTCTATAGTGGCTGTACCAACTTACATTTATAAGAAGGGGGTAGTTCTAATTAAACATCAGACAAATTTGTTTCTCTGAAGCTTAGTACTTTTTAGTGGCTACACGGTAAACAAATTTAGGCATGGTATATTTGTCCAGTTGCTTTGTAGCTAAAGGAAACTTCTTGGGGTTTTGTAGCTGCAGACTAGGGGATGAATCACTAAATAAATAGCCTGCCTCCCACTCCCCAGACTTCTGCCTGGAGCTCCTTTAAAGAGGGAGGCAGTGCTCAAGGAGGAAATTAACATTCTGGCATCAGGAGAAACTTACCTAGATTGCACCCAGGGCAGGGTCTACATCAGGTTCCCGGAGGGGAGCCAGAGGTTGGGTGGGGGGGACAGCAGCTGCTGCAGAAGGGTGTGTGCACTGTCGTGGGTCTGGACGTCAGCTGTGGGGTGGGCCCTGGCTGGACGTGGCCTCCACCAGAGCTGGGTCATCGGCACGCTGGAGAGGCAGAATTCAGTTTCCCACTCTGTTCCACAAGTCCTGTGGGTCTGAATAGCAGACAGCAGATGCTCTGCAAGTGTCCAGCCACGGCCTCAGTCCCTGCTTGTCTGTGAGCTACACAAGCACGTGGGATCTTAATTCCCTGACCAGAGATTGAACCTGAGTCCCCTGCATTGGGAGTGTGGAGTCTTAGCCACTGGACCAACCAGGGAAATCCCTGGACATTTCAACAGTATTAATTCTTCCAGTCCATGGCATGGGATGCCTTTCCACATATTTGTGTCTTCTTTGATTTCTTTTATCAGTGTCTTAGTTTTCAGTGGAGATTTTTCATCCTCTTACTTAAATTTATTCCTATGTAAGAACTGATGCTTTTGAACTGTGGTGTTGGAGAAGACTCTTGAGAGTCCCTTGGACTGCAAGGAGATCCAACCAGTCCATCCTAAAGGAGATCAGTCCTGGGTATTCATTGGTAGGACTGATTTTGAAGCTGAAACTCCAATACTTTGGCCACCTGATGCAAAGAGCTGACGCATTTGAAAAGACCCTGATGCTGGGAAAGATTGAGGATAGGAGGAGAAGGGGACGACAGAAGATGAGATGGTTGGATGGCATTACTGACTCAATGGACATGGGTTTGGGTGGACTCCGGGAGTTGGTGATGGACAGGGAGGCCTGGCGTGCCGTGGTTCATGGGGTCGGACACGACTGAGCAACTGGACTGAACTTAAATATTTATTGTTTTTGATACTGTTGTAAATGGGATTATTTTCTTATTCTCTTTTTCAGATAGTTTGTTGTTAGTGATTCCTTAATGTTAATCTTTTATTTTGTACCTTGTTGACATTGTTTTAGTTCTAATAATTTTTTGGTGGAGTCTTTATATATATATGTATATATATATATAAAATCATATCTACAAATAGAGACAGTTTTATTTCTTTTTGATTCTGGTGTCTTATTTTTCTTGTCTGTAATTGCACTGGATGGGAGCAGTTTCAGTACTATGATTAGGAGTGCTGAGAGTGGGCATCCTTGTTTTGTTTGACAGTGAGTTTGGGAATGTTTCCAACTTTCTGATTTTTGGAAGAGTTTTAAAAGGATTGATGTAATTATTTTTAAATGTTTGATAAGAATTCATGAGTGAGGCATCTGGTCTGGGCTTTCCTTCATTGGGAGATTTTTACTTACTGATTCAATCTCCTTGTTGTTCAGTTGCTGAGTCGTGTCCAACTCTTTGCAACCCCATGTGCTGCACCATATCCTTCACCATCTCCTGGGGCTTGCTCAAACTGATGTCCAAGTCTGTGATGCCATCCAACCATCTCATCTTCTGTCATCCCCTTCTCCTTCTGCCTTCAATCTTTCTAGCATCAGTGTCTTTCCTTTTTCTTTTTTAATATAAATTTATTTATTTTAATTGGAGGCTAATTACTTAACAATATTTGTAGTGGTTTTGCCATACATTGACATGAATCCACCACAGGTGTACATGTGCTCCCCATCCTGAACCCCCCACCCACTTCCCTCCCCATCTCATCCCTCTGGATCATTCCAGAGGGATGACCAGCCCTGAGCACCCTGTCTCATGCATCGAACCTGGACTGGCGATTTGTTTCACGTATGATAATATACGGGCATGTTTCAATGCCATTCTCCCAAATCATCCCACCCTCGCCCTCTCCCACAGGGTCCAAAAGACTGTTCTATACATCTGTGTCTCTCTTGCTGTCTCGCATATAGGGTTATCGTTACCATCTTCTAAATTCCATATATATGCATTAGTATACTGTATTGGTGTTTTTCTTTCTGGCTTCACTCTGTATAATAGGTTTCAGTTTCATCCACCTCATTAGAACTGATTCAAATGTATTCTTTTTAATGGCTGGGTAATATTCCATTGTGTATATGTACCACAGCTTTCTTATCCATTCATCTGCTGATGGACATCTAGATTGCTTCCATGTCCTGGGTATTATAAACAGTGCTGCGATGAACATTGGGGTGCGTGTCTCTTTCAGTTCTGGTTTCCTCGGTGTGTATGCCCAGCGGTGGGATTGCTGGGTCATATGGCAGTTTTATTTCCAGGTTTTTAAGGAATCTCCACACTGTTCTCCATAGTGGCTGTACTAGCTTGCATTCCCACCAACAGTTTAAGAGGGTTCCTTTTTCTCCACACCCTCTCCAGCATTTATTGCTTGTAGACTTTTGGATCGCAGCCATTCTGACTGGCGTGAAATGGGACCTCGTTGTGGTTTTGATTTGCATTTCTCTGATAATGAGTGATGTTGAGCATTTTTCATGTGTTTGTTAGCCATCCGTATGTCTTCTTTGGAGAAATGTCTGTTTAGTTCTTTGGCCCATTTTTTGATTAGGTCATTTATTTTTCTGGAATTGAGCTGCAGGAGTTGCTTATATATTTTTGAGATTAATTTTTTGTCAGTTGCTTCATTTGCTATTATTTTCTCCCATTCTGAAGGCTGTCTTTTCACATTGCTTATAGTTCCTTTGTTGTGCAAAAGCTTTTAAGTTTAATTTGGTCCTATTTGTTTATCTTTGTTTTTATTTCCAATATTCTGGGAGGTGGGTTATAGAGGATCCTGCTGTGATTTATGTCAGAGAGTGTTTTGCCTATGTTTTCCTCTAGGAGTTTTATAGTTTCTGGTCTTATGTTTAGATCTTTAATCCATTTTGAGTTTATTTTTATGTATGGTGTTAGAAAGTGTTCTAGTTTCATTCTTTTACAAGTGGTTGACCAGTTTCTCCAGCACCACTTGTTAAAGAGATTGTCTTTTCTCCATTATATATTCTAGCCTCCTTTGTTAAAGATAAGGTGTCCATAGGTGTGTGGATTTATCTCTGGGCTTTCTATTTTGTTCCAGTGATCTATATTTCTTTCTTCGTGCCAGTACCATACTCTCTTGACTGTGGCTTTGTAGTAGAGCCTGAAGTCAGGTAGGTTGATTCCTCCAGTTCCATTCTTCTTTCTCAAGATTTCTTTGGCTATTCAAGGTTTTTGTATTTCCATTACAAATTGTGAAATTATTTGTTCTAGTTCTGTGAAAAATACTGTCGGTAGCTTGATAGGGATTGCATTGAATCTATAGATTGCTTTGGGTAGTATACTCATTTTCACTATATTGATTCTTCCAATCCATGAACACGATATATTTCTCCATCTATTTGTGTCCTCTTTGATTTCTTTCATCAGTGTTTTATAGTTTTCTATATATAGATCTTTTGTTTCTTTAGGTAGATGTATTCCTAAGTATTTTGTTCTTTTCATTGCAATGGTGAATGGAATTGTTTCCTTAATTTCTGTTTTCTCAGTGTATAGGAATGCAAGGGATTTCTGTGTGTTGATTTTATATCCTGCAACTTAACTATATCCATTGATTAGCTCTAGTAATTTTCTGGTGGAGTCTTTAGGGTTTTCTATGTAGAGGATCGTGTCATCTGCCAACAGAGTTTTACTTTTTTTCCAATCTGGATTCCTTTTCTTTCTTTTTCTGCTCTGATTGCTGTGGCCAAAACTATATTGAATAGTAGTGGTGAGAGTGGGCACCCTTGTCTTGTTCCTGACTTGAGGGGAATGCTTTCAATTTTTCACCATTGAGGATAATGTTTGCTGTGGGTTTGTCATATATGGCTTTTATTAGGTTGAGGTATGTTCCTTCTATGCCTGCTTTCTGGAGGGTTTTTATCATAAATGGATGTTGAATTTTGTCAAAGGCTTTCTCTGCATCTATTGAGATAATCAAATGGTTTTTATCTTTCAATTTGTTAGTGTGGTGTATTATGTTGATTGATTTGTGTATATTGAAGAATCATTACATCTCTGGGATAAAGCCCATTTGGTCTTGATGTATGATCTTTTTAATATGTTGTTGGATTCTGTTTGCTAGAATTTTGTTAAGGATTTTTGCATCTATGTTTATCAGTGATATTGGCCTGTAGTTTTTTTCTTTTGTGGCATCTTTGTCTTGGTATTAGGGTAATGGTGGCCTCATAGAATGAGTTTGGAAGTTTACCTTCCTCTGCAATTTTCTGGAAGAGTTTAAGTAGGATAAGTGTTAGCTCTTCTCTAAATTTTTGGTAGAATTTAGCTGTGAAGCCGTCTGGTCCTGGCCTTTTGTTTGTTGGAAGATTTCTGATTACAGTTGCAATTTCCATGCTTGTGATGGGTCTGTAAAGATTTTCTATTTCTTCCTGGTTCAGTTTTGGAAGGTTGTACTTTTCTAAGAATTTGTCTCTTTCTTCCAAGTTGTCCATTTTATTGGCATATAGTTGCTGATAGTAGTCTCTTATGATCCTTTGTATTTCTGTGTTGTGATCTCTCCATTTTCATTTCTAATTTTGTTGATTTGGTTCTTCTCCCTTTGTTTCTTGATGAGTCTGGCTAATGGTTTGTCAGTTTTATGTATCTTCTCAACCAGCTTTTGGCTTTGTTGATTTTTGCTATGGTCTCTCTTGTTTCTTTTGCATTTATTTCTGCCCTAATTTTTAAGATTTCTTTCCTTCTACTAACCCTGGGATTCTTCACTTCTTCCTTTTCTAGTTGCTTTAGGTATAGAGTTAGGTTATTTATTTGACTTTTTTCTTGTTTCTTGAGGTAAGCCTATATTGCTATGAACCTTTCCCTTAGCACTGCTTTTACAGTGTCCCATAGATTTTAGGTTGTTGTGTTTTCATTTTCATTCATTTCTATGCATATTTTGATTCGTTTTTTATTTCTTCTGTGATTTGTTGGTTATTCAGCAGTGTGTTGTTCAGCCTCTATATGTTGGAATTTTAAACATCTTTTCTGCAGTACTTGACATCTAATCTTACTGCATTCTGCTCAGAAAAGATGCCTGGAATTGTTTCAATTTTTTGAATTTACCAAGGCCAGATTTATGGCCCAGGATGTGATTTATCCTGGAGAAGGTTCCATGTGCACTTGAGAAAAAGGTGAAATTCATTGTTTTGGGGTGAAATGTCCTAGAGATCAATTAGATCTAACTGGTCTATTGTATATTTTAAGTTTGTGTTTCCTTGTTAATTTTCTGTTGTTGATCTATCCATAGGTGTGAGTGGGGTATTAAAGTCTCCCACTATTATTGTGTTATTGTTAATTTCCCCTTTCATGCTTGTTAGCATGTGTCTTACATATTGCGGTGCTCCTATGTTGGGTGCATATATATTTATGATTGTTATATCGTCTTCTTGGATTGATCCTTTGATTATTATGTAGTGTCCTTCTTTGTCTCTTTTTGCAGCCTTTGTTTTAAAGTCTATTTTATCTGAGTATTGCTACTCCTGCTTTCTTTTGGTCTCTATTTGTGTGGAATATCTTTTTCCAGCCCTTCAGTCTGTATGTGTCCCTTGTTTTGAGGTGGGTCTCTTGTAAACATATATGGGGGTCTTGTTTTTGTATCCATTCTTTCTGTTTTGGTTGGGACATTCAGCCCATTTACAGTTAAGGTAATTATTGATAAGTATGATCCCATTGCCATTTACTGTGTTGTTTTGGGTTCAAGTTTATACGCCCTTTCTGTGTTTCCTATCTAGAGAAGATCCTTTAGCATTTGTTGGAGAGCTGGTTTGGTGGTGCTGAATTCTCTCAGCTTTTGCTTGTCTGTAAAGCTTTTGATTTCTCCTTCATATCTGAATGAGCTCCTTGCTGGGTACAGTAATCTGGGTTGTAGGTTTTTCTCTTACATCACTTTAAGTATGTCCTGCCATTTCCTCCTGGCCTGAAGAGTTTCTATTGAAAGATCAGCTGTTATCCTTATGGGAATCCCCTTGTGTGTTATTTGTTGTTTTTCCCTTGCTGCTTTTAATATTTGTTCTTTGTTTGATCTTTGATAATTTGATTAATATGTGTTGAAGGACTTAGGTTAAAATTTAAGCCCGGAAGGCAGGCTGTGCCTCAAGGAAAATAGCTTACTCCTTATCTGGTGACTCAGAGCCTCCTGACCGATTCTTAACAGATAACTTATGACCTGGTCAAGGAAACCCCCTCCCAAGAATGTATCTCTCTGTCGGACTTTTCTGGGTAAAAATTGACCAAATGCCGCAGGGTGATCAGCCAACCGTTTCAACTTAATTACCTGCAAACTTTTCCCACCAATCAAATGTCTCCACCTCACCTATGGCCCCTACTTCATTGTATCCCATACCCTGACCTCATCCCCACCTACCTGTGATTTTTTTGTATAAAAGTCCCTCATGACTGGCGTTCGAGTTTCGCTCCTCCTAAGGAGATCGAACCCCGGCGCGCCGGCCTAATAAATCCTCTTGCTGATTGCATCGAATTCGAGTCACTGTGGTCTTTGGGGCGACGGTTCCCAAGGAAAGGCCGCGAGGTCTTACAGTGTCTTGGGGTGTTTTGCTTTGGGTTTATCCTGTTTGAGACTCTCTGGGTTTCTTGGACTTGGGTGACTAGTTCCTTACCCATTTTAAGGAAGTTTCCAACTATTATCTCCTCAAGTATTTTCTCATGGTCTTTCTTTTTGTCTTCTTCTGGGACTCCTATGATTAGAATGTTGGGATGTTTAACATTGCCTAGAGGTCTCTGAGGTTGTCCTCATTTCTTTTAATTCTTTTTTCCTCTTTTTCACTTATTTCTACCATTCTATCTTCTACCTCACTTATCCTATCTTCTGCCTAGTCTACTGTTGGTTCCCTCCAGAGTGTTTTTTTAATCTCATTTATTGCATTATTCATTATATATTGACTTTTTAATTTCTTCTAGGTCCTTGTTAAACATTTCCTGCATCTTCTCAATCCTTGTCTCCAGGGTATTTATCTGTAACTCCATTTTGTTTTCAAGATTTTGGATAATTTTCGCTATCATTATTTGGAATTCTTTATCAGGTAGATTCCCTATCTCTTCCTCTTTTGTTTGGTTTGGTGGGAATTTATCCTGTTCCTTTACCTGCTGGGTATTTCTCTGCCTCTTCATCTTGTTTATATTGCTTTGTTTGGGGTGACCTTTCCGTATTCTGGCAGTTTGTGGAAATCTCTTTATTGTGGAGTTTCCTCAATGTGGGTGGGATTGGATGGGTGGCTTGTCAAGGTTTCCTGGTTAGGGAAGCTTGTGTTGGTGTTCTGGTGGGTGGAGCTGGATTTCTTCTCTCTGGAGTGCAATGAAGTGTCCAGTAGTGAGTTTTTAAGATATCAGTGGGTTTGGTGTGACTTTGAGCAGCCTGTATATCGAAGCTCAGGACTATGTTCCTGTGTTGCTAAAGAATTTGTTTGGTATGTCTTGCTCTCGAACTTGTTGGCCCTTGGGTGGTGCTTGGTTTCAGTGTAGGTATGGAGGCTTTTGATGAGCTCCTATTGAATAATGTTGCCTGGAGTCAGGAGTTCTCTGGTGTTCTCAGGATTTGGACTTAAGCCTCCTGCCTCTGGTTTTCAGTCTTATTCTTATTCTTGAAGCCTCAAGACTTCTCCATCTCATTTCAAAGACAATGGGCTGCAGTTTTGGGTGTCTGATGTCCTCGGCCAGCATTCAGAAGTTGTTTTGTGGCATTTGCTCAGCATTTAAATGTTCTTTCGAAAAATTTGTCGGGGAGAAAGCGTTCTCCCCATCCTATTCCTCTGCCATCTTAGCACCACCCCCAGGGTCTTTTCTAATGAGTCAGCTCTTCAAATTAGGTGGCCCAAGTGAGAGGTCGGGCATGTCGAGACATGCCCCGGAAAAGTGCAGCAGACAAGTCCTAGAGGTTGGCCAACGCCCAAACAGGAACTGGGAGCGGACCAAACTTCCAGGGACCAACCCCCGTGGCCTGGCCCAATCAGGTGCCGACACGAAGCCCTTGGACACCAACCACCGCTGCAGCCTGCGCTTTCTACCTTATATGGGAGAACCTGGTTTGAGCGCCAGCCCTGGCTATAAAACCCCCTCCTCACCCCTCATACCTTGCAAACTCCCTTCCCTTCCTCGCTTGCCCCCGGGAGTTCTGCCTGAGAGCGACCGCCCAATAAAGGCTTCCATCAACGGTCCCTAGAGGTGGCTTTCTTCCCGCAGCGTTTCTTACACCAAGTATTGGAGCTTTAGCTTCAGCATCAGTCCTTCCAATGAATATTCAGGACTGATTTCCTTTAGGATTGACTGGTTGTATCTCTTTGCAGTCCAAGGGACTCTCAAGAATCTTCTCCAACACCATAATTCAAAAGCATTAATTCTTTGGTATTCAGCCTTCTTTATGGTCCAACTCTCACATCCATACATGACTACTGGAAGAACCATAGTTTTGACTAGATGGATCTTTGTTGCACAGTGATGCCTCTGCTTTTTAATAAGCTGTCTAGGTTGATCATAGCTTTTCTTGCAAGAAACAAGTCTCTCTTAATTTCATGGCTGCAATCACCATCTGCAGTGCTTTTGTAGCCCAAGAAAATAGTCTATCACTGTTTCCATTGTTTCTCCATCTATTTTCCATGAAGTGATGGGACCAGAGGCCATGATCTTAGTTTTCTGAATGTTGAGTTTTAAGCCAGCTTTTTCACTCTCTTCTTTCACCTTCATCAAGTTCCTCTTCACTTTCTGCCATAAGGGTGATATCATTTGCATATCTGAGGTGACTGATGTTTCTCCTGGCAATCTTGATTCCAGCTTGTGCTTCATCCAGCCCATCATTTCTCATGAAGTACTCTGCATAGAAGTTAAATAAGCAGGGTGACAACATACAGCCTTGACATACTCCTTTCCCAATTTGGAACCAGTCCATTGTTCCATGACCAGTTCTAACTGTTGCTTCTTGATCTGCATCTAGATTTCTCAGGAGACAGTTAAGGTGGTCTGGTAGTCCCATCTCTTGAAGAATTTTCCAGTTTGTTGTGATCCACAGTCAAAGGCTTTAGCATAGACAACAAAGCAGATGTTTTTCTGGAATTCTCTAGCTTTTCTATGATCCAGTGGATGTTGGCAATTTGATCTCTGGTTCCTCTGCCTTTTCTAAATTCAGCTTGTAAAACTGGAAGTTTATGGTTCATCTACTGTTGAAGCCTACCTTTCTCTCCTTACTAGTAATTAACATGCTCAGATTTTCTATTTCTTCCTGATTCAGTCTCGGTAGATTTTAGGTTTTTAAAACTTTATTCACTTTCTTCTAGGTTGTCCAATCTGCTGTAATATAATTGTTCATGTGTGTGTTAGTTGCTTAGTCATGTCCAACTCTTTATGACCTGATGGACTGTAGTCCGCCAGGCTCCTCTGTCCATAGAATTCTCCAGGCAAGAATACTGGAGTGGGAAGCCATTTCCTTCTCCAGGGGATCTTCCCAACTTAGGGATCTAACTCACATCTGAATTGCAGGTGGATTCTTTACTGCCTGGGGACTTCCCTGGTGGCTTAGATGGTAAAGCGTCTGTCTACATGCGGGGGAGACCTTGGTTCGATCCCTGGGTCGGGAAGATCCCCTGGTGAAGGAAATGGCAATCTACTCCAGTACTATTGTTTGGAAAATCCCACGGACAAAGGAGCCTGGTAGGGGTCCATGGGGTCGCAAAGAGACACGACTGAGCAACTTCACTTTCTTTACCGCCTGAGCCACCAGGGAAGCTCATAATTGTTCACAGTAGTCTCTTATTTCCATAAAATCGGTCGTAATCTCTCCCCCTTAATTTCTGATTTTAGTAACTTGAGTCTTCTCTTTTTGTTATCTAGCTAAAGTTTCTTCAGTTCTTGATCTTTTTAAAGAACTTTTGATTTCATGTATTTTCTGTATCATTTTTCTATTCTCCCTTTCATTTATACCTGCTTTCATCTTTATTATTTCCTTTCTTTTGCTAGTTTTGGGTTTAGTTTGTTCTTTCTCTGGTTACTTAAATTATAAAGTTAGGTTGTTGAATTGAGATCTTTTTAGTGTAAATGTTTATAGCTAAAAATTTCCCTTGTAATATTCTCTGGTGTTCCAGTGATTAGGACTTGGAATTTTTACTGTCAAGGACCTGGGTTCAGTCCCTGGTCAGGGCACTAAGATTTCACAAGCTGAATGGTGTAACACACACACACACACACACACAAAATTATTTTCCCCTTTATTTAGTCTCACTTTTGCTGTGTCTCTTAAGTTGGTATGTTGTGTTTTTATTTTCATTCATCTCTATTTCTAGTATCTCCTGTGATTTATTTTTTGACCTATTTTTTAAAGTTTATTAATTTCCAAAATTTTGTGTTCTTTCCAGTTTTTTTGGTTATTGTTTCTAACTTCATCTTATTGTGGTCTTGTAAGATATTTATCTTTAAAAATCTGTTGTGGCCTAACATGTGGTCTATCTTGGAGAATGGCCTGTGTGCAAGTAAGAAGAATGCATATCATGTTATTATTGGGTGGTGGTCTGTATATATCTGTTAGATCTAGTCCTCTGTTTCCTTAATTATCTTCTATCTGGTTGTTCTCTCCATTCTTGCCAGTGGGGTACTGATGTCTCCAACTTTTACTGTAGAAATTTCTCTTTCTTCCTTCAGTGCTGTCCATTTTTGCTTCATATATTTTCATGGTTGGTCATCAGGTGCTTGAACATTGTAATTGTTAAATTTTCTTACCATACTGATATTAATATATTTTTGCTGTTGTTCAGTCACTAAGTCATGTCTGATTCTGACCTCATGGACTGCAGCATGCCAGGCTTCCCTGTCCTTCACTATCTCCTGGAGCTTGCTCAAGCTCATGTCCATTGAATTGATGATGCCATCCAACCATCTCATCTTCTGTTGCCATCTTCTCCTGCCATCCATCTTTCCCAGTATCAGGTTGTTTTTTTTTCCCCCAGTGAATCAGCTCTTCACATCAGGTAGCCAAAGTATTGGAGCTCTAGTGTCAGTCCTTCCAATGAATATTCAGAGTTGATTTTCTTTAGGATTGACTGGTTTGATCTTGCTGTCCAAGGTACCCTCAAGAGTCTTCTCCAGAACCACATTTCGAAAGCATCAATTCTTTGGCACTCAGCCTTAATGGTCCAACTCTCACATCTGTACGTGACTACTGGAAAAAACTAGTTTTGACTACATGGGACTTTGTTGCGAAAGTGATGTCTCTGCTTTTTCAATACACTAAGTTTGTCATAGCTTTCCTTCCATGGAGCAAGCATCTTTTAATTTTGTGGCTGCAGTCACTATCCACAGTGATTTTGGAGCCTAAGAAAATAAAATCTGCCACTGTTTCCCTTTTTATTCCCCATCAATTTATTTATATATAATGTTCTTCTTTGACTTGTAACCTTTCTTGGTTTAAAGTCTGTTTTGTCTGACGTTAGTATAGCCACTCCTGCCCTATTTTGGCTGCAATATGCATGGAATATTTTTAAATTTCACTTTCAACCTGTTTGTGTTTTTGGCTGCCAGGTGAATTTCTTGTAGGAAGCATATACTCGGATCATGGGTATTCATCCATTTTGCCCATCTCGGTTGAATGGAGAGTTGAATCCATTTATATTTAGAACAGTTACTGATAGGAAGAGACATCTGTTATTGTTTTCTATATGTTCTGTAGCTTTCTGTGCCTCAGTTGCGTTTGTCTTCTTTTGTGTTTAGCTGATTTTTTTTTAGTGAAATGTTGAAATTCCTTCTTATTTTCTTCTTTATATATTCTATAGTTATTTTTCAGTTACCATAGAGATTATATTTAACATAAAGTTTTAACATTCTATTTGAATTTATAATAGATTCATAATATACAAAACTGGTCTTTCACAGCTTCATCTCCAATCATTTCAGTTGTTGATGTCATTAAAATTACATCTTCACACACTGTGTGCCCAATACATAAGTAGTCATTCTTTCAAATGTATTAGTTTCCTATATTATGTAGAAAACAAGATTTGGAGTTACAAACTAAAGTTACAGTAATATAAACTTTACATTAATAATTGTTTTTTGTTTAGATATGTTAGTCTCTTAAGTCATATAGAAAACTAAGGACAGTTAAAATCATTTTTATAACATTACTTTTATTATTACCCATTTATTTACTGTTACTGAAATTTTTATTTCTCAATATGCCTTTGAGGTATTGTCTTGGGTCCTTTCATTTCACCTTGGAGGTCTCCCTTGAGCAGGTCTTAATGGGAACAAATTCCCTCAGCTTTTGTTTATCTGAGAACATCTTAACTTCTCCCTCACTTTTGAAAGGCAGTTTTGCTGGGTAGAGGACTTTTGGTTGGCCTTTTGATTTGAGCACTCTGAATATACTGGCCCACTGACTTCTTGTCTCTATTTTTTTTTTGGAAGTATATTTGACCTACAACATTACAACATAGTGATTAGATATTTCTGTGCATTACAAAATGATCACTATAATAAATCTGGCTTCTGTCTGTGCCATACAAAGATACATTATTATTACCTATATTCCCCACACTGTACATTCCATCCCTATGACTCATTTGTTTTGAAACTGGAAGTTTGTACCTTAATTTCTATTGCCTCTTTCACTCATCCCACACTCCCTCCCCCTCTAGCAAGCACCTTTTTGTTACTGTGACTCTATTCTATTTTGTTCATCTGTTTTGTTTTCTAGATTCCATATGTAAATAAAACTGTACAGTATTTCTTTATCTGACTTATTTCACTTGGAATAATATCTCTAGGCCCATCTATATCATTGCAAGTGGCAAAATTTCATTCTTTTTTATGGCTTATAAAGTGTTCCACACACACGTCTTTATCCAGTCATTCGTTGATAGACACATTGCTTCCATATTTTGGTGGCTGTAAATAATGCTGCAATTATTTAGGATCTTTTCTGTTTCCATTCAAAGTTTAGAATCATTTATTCTAGTTCTACGAAATTCCACTGATTAAAAAAAAATATTTAGCTTCATCAGCTCTTAGTTGTGGCATGTGGGACCTAGTTTCTTGACCAGGGATCCAACCCTGTGCTGGAGATCCTTTCTTCTCCCAGGTACGGTGAGCATCTTTATGATTGTTACTTTGAACTCCTTATTGGATAGATTGCTTATCTCCACTTCACTTAGTTGTACTCCTGTGCTTTTGTCTTATTCTTTCATTTGGAACATATTCCTTGTTGCCTCATTTTGCCTAATTCTCTGTGGTTATTTCTAAGTGTTAGGTAAGTTGTTTATAGTTCCCAGTGTAGGAGATGTCCTTGTGGGGGCCAAGTAGTACACCACCCTCTGGAAGCAAACTTATGTAATTTAGGGGTGTTGACTTGCTTCTCTCTTGCTGCTTTCAAGATTGTTTATCCTTTTGAAAGTATGATTATAATGTGTTAGTTTTGGTTTCTTTGAATTAATCTTATTTGGAATTTGTTGAGCTTTTGGGATGTTTACATTTGTGTATTTCATCAAAATTAGGAACTTTCAGCCATTATGTCTTCGAATAATTTTCTGCCCTTTCTCTTTTCTGGACTCTCATGATATCTACTCAGTGGTGTCCCACAGGTCCTTTAGGCTCTGTTTCCTTTTTCCAGTCTTTCTTTTTGTTCTTCAGTCTGAATAATTTCCACCATCCTATCTTAATGTTTATTAGTTTTTTCTTCTGCCTGCTCAAATCTGCCTTGGAATAATACATCTAGTGAATTTTTCATTGCAGTTGTGCTTTTCGGCCCAGAGTTATTTTGGCTTCTCTCTGAGTGAAGTAGCTTAGTCATGTCCGACTCTTTGAGAGCCCACGGACTGTAGCCTACCAGGCTCCTCTGTATGGACACATGGGATTTTCCAGGCAATACTGGAGTGGGTTGCCATTTCCTTCTCATCTCTTGATTGATCCATTCTGTTTACACATTGTTTTCCTGACTTTCTCCATATCTACCTTTAGTTCTTCGAGCATCTTTAAGACAGTTTTTTAAAATTTTGGTTGTGTATCTATCATGTCTTTTTCAAGGGAAGATTCTGTTGAATTATTTTTTTCCTTTAAATGGGCTTCCTGTTTCTTGGTGTCTTGCTTTTCTTTTTTGTTGTTGTTGAACACTGGCCATTTTAATCTAATAATGTGGCATTAACTCTGGAAATGAGATACTCTCTCATCCTCAGGGTTTTGAGTTTTTGTTTATTTTTATGATTGCTGTAGGCTGTCTTTGTACTGAGAGTCAGTCTGAGGTATAAACGTAATGTCATCAGGTCTTAGTGAGCCTTTCCCTGGGCAAATGTGGTCTTTCTCATTTTTCCCATATAAGCAGTTGTTTTTGAATGTGCTAGGTTTTAATATTTGGCTCCTAAAAGGGAGGGAAGATGCAAAACGTGAAAGATGCAAAATGCTGCTGGAGTTTTGAGCCAGAGGCTTACATTGATGGGGGCGAGATGAGCCAACATCTGCTTACCTCTTTGCATCTCAGTAATCAAGCAGAAATCCCACTCAGGGCACAGATCCTCAATATCCAGGGAACAGAGTCCCTTTTGCCCACCCTAGCTCCCACAAGCTGTGTCAGAAAACTTGCAGAGCTACCTGCCATGTTGCTGGTTGTGGTGGATGGGTAGCTTCTATTGTACTAGGTGAAATGAACAAAAACTGCCTACAATTTCCCATCCATGCCTGGAAGTTGTAGTTCAGTTCAGTCACTCAGTCGTGTCCGACTCTTTGAGACCTCATGAATCACAGCACGCCAGGCCTCCCTGTCCATCACCAACTCCCAGAGTTCACTCAGATTCATGTCCATCGAGTCAGTGATACCATCTAGCCATCTCATCCTCTGTCATCCCCTTCTCCTGCCCCCAATCCCTCCCAGCATCAGTCTTTTCCAATGAGTCAACTCTTTGCATGAGGTGGCCAAAGTACTGGAGTTTCAGCTTTAGCATCATTCCTTCCAAAGAAATCTCAGGGTTGATCTCCTTCCAGAATGGACTGGTTGGATCTCCTTGCAGTCCAAGGGACTCTCAAGAGTCTTCTCCAACACCACAGTTCAAAAGCATCAATTCTTCGGTGCTCAGCCTTTTTCACAGTCCAACTCTCACATCTATACATGACCACTGGAAAAACCATAGCCTTGACTAGACTGACCTTAGTCGGCAAAGTAATGTCTCTGCTTTTGAATATGCTATCTAGGTTGGTCATAACTTTTCTTCCAAGGAGTAAGTGTCTTTTAATTTCATGGCTGCAGTCACCATCTGCAGTGATTTTGGAGCCCCCCAAAATAAAGTTTGACACTGTTTGCACTGTTTCCCCATCTATTTCCCATGAAGTGATGGGACCAGATGCCATGATCTTCATTTTCTGAATATTGAGCTTTAAGCCAACTTTTTCACTCTCCTCTTTCACTTTCATCAAGAGGCTTTTTAGTTCCTCTTCACTTTCTGCCGTAAGGGTGGTGGTATCTGCATATCTGAGGTTATTGATATTTCTCCTGGCAATCTTGATTCCAGCTTGTGTTTCTTCCAGTCCAGTGTTTCTCATGATGTACTCTGCATATAAGTTAAATAAACAGGGTGACAATATACAGCCTGACATACTCCTTTTCCTATTTGGAACCAGTCTGTTGTTCCATGTCCAGTTCTAACTGGAAGTTGTAAGGCTCCCATAAACTCCTGAATTCCAAAATAGTTGCATCAGACAGATTCTGCCACTGTAGCTGTTGCCTCGGTGGGAGGTTCCTGGTGCTTCCTATTCTTCGATCTTCCCAGAATCCTCCTTCCCTTCACATTTGATCTACCCTTGTGAGTGGAAATAGATTTAAGATCACTGTGGCCCGAAGACCATAGGTCCATTTTGCAGATGCACCCTGCGTCAAGTTGTTGGCTGCTTCCCAGCACCTCAAGGACCAAAATCAGTTTTCAGGGATTGCTAGAAAACCATGTGGTTCCAGTCTCCACATTTCAAGGTGGGTAATAGGAGTGAAGGGCCACTGAAGTAAGAGATGTGAAGGGAGGAAGCCAATTTGCTGAGTATCTACTGAGTACCAGTTTGGGTATAGTGTGCTAGATGCTGAGATGGGGATGAATAAAGGAATGCATAAGTTTCTTGATGTCTCAGCAGAAGGTCATGAATTTACTGTGTTTAGGCTGGTGTCACCTTTAGGAAGACTTTGGTACCTGTAAGAGGGCAAGGGTATATAGGCGGGTTCATGTTTTTACACTGAAAAGATCAGAAGTTCTCACTGTGGAAATGTGGTTGTAAGCAGATATCAAATCAGTAGAGTAACTGGAGTTAGTCATTGCATTGCCAAATACTAATCATTAGCTACTTGTTCTTCCCGCCTTATCTCCTTGGTCAAACTTCTAAGTAGCTAACTTCTTGCTGTAGGCATTATGAATTTTGGCTTTAAAGTTATTTAAGAAAGCACATTATCCAAGTAGACCCAGGACAGAAATATTTAATGCCTCAGGAAAGGCTTAGACACTTGGAGAATATTTATAATGTGTCAACTAAGCCAGGTTTGAAATACATATCCCAGAATTCCTTCCTTATAGTTTCAGTAAGGATCACATGATCTGTGCAATTCAGAAGATGGTAACAGTGCAGCAGCTATATCCTTTTTATACGTGGAAGCATAAAGGGTGTTTAAATGTCTGACACATAGGATGCACCCAGTAGGTAGTTATGATCTGTTTAAGCCTGTGGCTGCAGGGCAGCTTTTCCTATGCACTGTTCTTAGCAACTTGTACCAACCTTACCCATGTCAATGCCTGGCAGATCAATGAAGGTTCTACTTGCCCTTGATTATGTTAAAAAGGTGAGGGTCCCTCCAAACAAAGATACTGAAGTGTTTGCTCAAAAGGAGCAGGGTGCAGAGGAAAACCTTTTGCCATTTCTTGCGGCAGCCAGATTCTAGTGAGGATCTAATATCTGGTTTGTTTTGCACTGTGAATAAGGGTTCACAGCTCTTTAGGCCTTCATACTGTATGAATATCCAAGAAAAATGCTACTTAAGAGGAAATACTTGTTTAACACACAACAGTGCCTGACACATGCTTACTTATATTTTACATATTTATTAAAGGGCACAATGAAACGTCTTCACTTCCCAAACTGAACCGACCTTACAATGAAAAGGGTGGAGTGTCTACTGGTTAATGAAAACACAGAATCCTCTTTTTCTGATTATTTGGTTCACTTGAACAAAGATGCATACTTCCATTGCCTGTACCCCAATGCTGATCTCAAGTTGTGTCTTAGAGCAAGGAGCAGGACAGTGTTGTCTCTTGTCAATTTTCTGAGGTTTCATTTTTTTCAGCTGGGCCCCCAAAGTAGTTTCCCAACCAAAACAACCTTTTTCTTGAAGACTGTTCGAGCAAAACCAAGAATAATGGTGGAGGTGGGGTGCTTCCCAGGTAGTTCAGTGGTAGAGTCTGCCCACCAATGCAGCAGAAGTGGGTTCGAGCCTTGGGTCAGGAAGATCCTCTAGAGAAGAAAATGGCAGCCTACTCCAGTATTCTTGCCTGGAGAATCCTATGGACAGACAAGTCTGGTGGATTACAGCCCATGGGGTCACAAAGGAGTCAGACACGACTTAGCGATTAAAACAACACAACAACAAGAATAATGGGAAATCACATGTTTTTCTGAATTTATTTAAGGAACACCAAAAAAGTACATCTGAATAGTTTTAAAAACAAATCTGCTATTAATTCATCTGTCTCACCACTCCAAATGCAGTCTAAGAGACAGTTGATTTCTAGACAAACTGTTTACAATTACTGAATTTGATACAATACATGAAGTTTCCTTGAGTGGTGATGGGCACCTTGTAATAGTTTCCTCTGAACCACCTGCCCACCCTTCCCCTCTGTCCCCTCCACATCTTCCTTTTCTGTTCCCGTGACCCATAACATACACTAGGGAGACAGTGGGCTAAGAAAATCTAGTTTTGGGAATACTATTTTGCTTGTTACCTGCAAAAATCTAACTGGCCTTTTTAGGATCTATTTTCAGTCTTGGCCTCATTGGAGTCATGATCTAGTCAATAGAGCTACAAATACTAGACAGTTAAGCAGATAAGCAAAATCAACTTTTGCTTTATATTCTCTAGGTGAGATCGGGGCTTTTAAAGAAATACCTCATGAAAAAAGACGTGTACATGAGAAAAATAATTCTAGTTATTAAAGGAGAAACTCAATTCCATTTGTTCCATAGAGACGAAAACTGGTAAAAAGGAAATGACTTTATGTTTTAACATGGGTCCTAACCCAAGAATAAAAGTGTTTTGTTAAAACCACCATAAAAATAAACATGAATCTAAAATATAATTGCCAGTGTTTTTAGGATCTAAAAAGGTGAGATGTTCCAGGTTGAAACAAATGTTTTTGGGTTGCCAAATGCATTCCTACGAGTGCTTCATATTTCTCAGGCTGTGGGACTAGAAAGCCGTGCTTAATCTCGCTTACCCGTAAGGACTAAAATTCAACTACATGTACGTATGTAAGACTTGCCCTAATTCAATGCCCAAGTACTGGAGATTTTAGGCTAGATGTACCTGCATGGGAAGCTGTTTTCAACTCTTTCCCACAACTCATACCAGAACAAAGCAGCTATCAGTGCAGGAAAAGAAAGCTACAGCATGTCAAACCTGCAAGGAAAATGGTTAATGTAGAAGAGCAATGATTTATTTTTTCAACCTCACAGATTTTGTTTTTAAAAATTAAGCTACTTAATAGTAAAAGTCAAAAAAATAGGAGTGTAAATAAACTTCCATATATCAGTATACACGTGTTTATGAGACAGGAATTTTAAAAAGACAACAAAAAAATGCTTCAAGGATCCTAGATAGATAGGTTAAATAAAAACTCACTCCACGTCAAAGCTATAAGAACAAGTCTGAAATTCTTGATAGGAGAGGCCAGAATGGAAGTAAGAAACTGAACGGTAGCAAGGAGCAGGCATTACTGGATGCCACCTTCTTTCCTACCAGAGACAGAGGAGAGAAGAACAAGCACAATTCTGACTGCTCTCTTCACACCTAAGTGTCTCGGAACTTCATCCAAAGTGGGGAAGGCTAATCCAGAACCTCCTCCTGCTCACCATCGTGGAAGAGTGTTTTAGGAATGACAGCATTCCCCTCGGGGGACAGGCTGCGGGGCAGAAACCGCTCTCACAGCGGGGTTGCTTGACTAAGGCGGCAAAGTCAGCAAGCGAGATGCCTCTGAGGTTCTGGCTTTCAAGTGTGTGATGTTGCTGTGGACCTGAGGGGGACCTGGCCCCTCTACAGTGGGTTCTGTTCGTTAAAAATGCAACAGGTTGCATTCAGAGCACTTCAGTCATTTGGAAAACAAAACCTCCCCCCACCCCAACTCTCCCCTGCCCAACCATAGGAAAAAGAAACTCATCAAGCATTGATTTCTAGGTTTCTGCAGTGCTATTAAAGTTCAATCAAATGTAAAACCTAACAGAGAGCCCCCAATTGTTAGAATGATCTCAAGGGACCTGGAATTGGATACTGCAAGTTGACATCAACTGAAATGAGCTGGACTTGGGTGCTGGCTCACTCTTCACACTGACGGGCGCTGCTCTGTTCCACCTGGAGTGGTCCCACGCTGCCCCCACGATGAGACCTCTGGGCAGCAGCAGGGTGGTGGTTTTTTGGGAAGCTACTGGTTTTGCTGTTTGCTTCCAGAATCACATAGACTATAACAAACTTTACATTAAACACTGTTTAGTCCTGAGTTGGGTGAAAGCCCATGGAGGAGGGGCCGAGTTCTTCAGGACTCTTCCCTCCGTGGCATGGTGTCATACGTGCCCTTCAGCTTTCTGCTTGTCCATCGACGGACTTCTTATTTCTTTTTCATCGGTGACCCCTTCTAAAGTCTTCTTGCTCATTGCTTTACTGGCCTCTTCCTAAGGAACAAACAAGGAATCAAGAGGGTTAGAGGAAAAAGGAATGTCCAGTTGCTTCCTGGCTCCTCTAGACAGTCAGGTCTAACAAGAGGGTGTGAGCACGCCTGTACTGGGATTCACGGCGTGCCAGTCCCAGCACTGCTGCCATAGATTGGGAGCTTTCCCTTTTCTTTGGTTAAAGTGACCAGCCTTCCCCAGGGACAGCTTTGACCATCAACTCCACGTGACCGAGGGCCTGAGTGGACAGTCAGTGAGGACCAGAATACACCTGAGTTGTCCGGGGGGCTGACTGCTCCTCTTGGGTTGCTAGGTTGGCTCTCAAGCTTCAAAGTAAAGGGCATGGGGTGGGGCTTCCCCCTCAGAGCTTATTTCCTAGGAAGCTCGGAAGTTTCAACAAGCAAGTGCTGTGTTTGGGTTTTAAAATAATAAAAGCCTTAGTGCACTTCTAGGGAATTAATTCCCCTCCTCTCTTGCATGGACGTGCCAGGGCCTCACGACTGTGACTCTGGTGAACTCAACTGCACACCCTCCCGGCTCGTCCTCTAGATCCAAGCAGCCTCGAGTGGCTCTGAAGTCCTTTTCCCTCCTTGTGGCCTCTCGGGTTGTCTTCCTGGGCCTGTGTCCTACAGGAGCCTCCTTAGGACAGAAGTCAGAGGTGTGGTCGGTCCGTCCTCCCCCAACCTGAAGGTGGGTGGGTTCTGCATGTACCTTTGCGTCCTGCTCTGCAAACTTCTTGAACATGTTGGCATAGATTCTGCGGTCCCGCTCGTTGTGCTCCTTAGCCTTTTTCTGGCACATGGAGATCTGCAGCCTTGCAGCCTTATTCTGGGGTTTACTTCCAACACTTTCTCAAAGTCGCCCTTGGCTGACTCGAACTCATTCATGAGCAGCTGGGCTTCACCCCGCCTGTACAAGCCCTTCTCATTGGCACTGTCCAGTCCAAGGGCCTGGAGACAGATGGGCTGTATTTTAGAAAGGATGCATGTACTTTGTGGGAATTTGGAGAGAAAAGTCTCTGGCCAACGGAATTAGACCAGGCTCAAGGCAATTACATACTACTGGTCAAAATAATCAAATTCATTTCTTTTTTAATGCAGTTTCTATAAATATCCCAACGGGGCTTGGGAGGAGGGCTTTTGAGAAGTTCATTTTAAATGCCAATGGAAGAAGTAAATGCCTAAGACTGACTGAGAAAATTTTTGTAAACACAAAAATAATGAGGGGCTTGACCTATCAGAAAAAAGATACTATTAAACTACTAAAACAGTTGTTAGTACTCCATGAAAAAACAGGTTAGTGGAACGAAGCATTCAGAAACAGATTCATGTGTATGTATATAAAAAGATTTAATAATCACAAAGATGGTAATGTAAACCATGTAGAAAAGGATTAACTTCAATAAACGGGGCTAAAACAGTGACTATCCATGTAGAAAATAAGAGATTCTATATAGAAAATAAGATTTAGATTCTTACCTCATAAACACAAAAATAAATTCTAATCCAAATATATTTACATGCAACGCCCCATAAAAATAGGGTTATTACTTTTTAAAAGCAAACCTAGTTGGAGTAGGTTTAAGTACCAAACGGTTATTTTTTAAAATAATCTTAGGATGTAAACAAGCAATTCAGAGAAATACTAGTTATTTCAATACAAGTAATGAAAAGATGTGCAACTTAATTAGTAACCAAGAACTAAAAATGAAAATAAGAATTTTCTATTGTCAATAATACTGAGGAATCACTAATAATATTCAATAATATATAAAGTATTAAAATTTAAACATATTTAAATATGTTGACAGAATGTCTTTTGACCCAGTATTTCAACTTCTAGGGATTTTATCCTAGAGAAATAATCCCATACATGTGCAGAGAGACACTATATAATTTGTAATATCAAAACCCTGGAAATCTACCAAAACAGGTTGGTTAAATAAACTGATAAGATACATACACTGGATACTAAACACACTTTAAAAGAAGATGATGAACTGATAAGATGCGGAAAGATGTCCTTATTTTATAGAACTATAAATCTATACATTCTCATTAAAAAGTACACATACATGTTACTCTACTTATAGAAATGGACAAACAAGAGGAATGTGTGTGTGAAGTGAATGACCGTGGCCTTGGGGAGAGGGTCACTGGGAATTTTATGAATGGACTCAGGTTCTTAGATGTTTCTGTACCGTCTGAATATTGAATGACTTTATACTACTTTTATAAGAAAGAACAACAAAGGTTTAAAAATGTAATAGTAACATTATTCTCTCAGGCAAAATGCCATTTAATATATTTATCATGTTATATAGTTCATATAACATACTAATCCATAAAATTCAAAATTTTAAAACTCAGTCTTACAAAGAAGGCCTGAAATAGCTGCTTGCTTTTCTTGTTCCCTTTGTCTGTCTTTAAGATACATCCAGTTACTAGCTTGCACCCATAGTAAAATGTACACTGTTCACTCTGGGACCTAATACCTGACACAGTAGCATCATGAGTATAGAAAAGAACAGAGTCATACATACGGTACTTCTACCAGCCTTTTAGTGCTATGAGGGTGCTGATGCTTTGTGGGTCTTGCTAATTATTTATGTGTAATCCTAGGCAGTGAATAAATATAATAAAAATATGTATCCCTGGATGAACAATCACAGCCTATTCTTAAAGATCTAAAAGGCTTAATAAGTTAAATCTGTTTTTATAAAATTGTGTAACCTGGTACCAAATGCCACAGACTTAAGGTCATGGATAAATATTGCTTAATTTTATCAAAACTTTTAACTCATAATGTATTATTATAAACAGTCTAGGCATAAGGAAAGTATGACTGTAGTAAAAAAAAAAAAACTTTCTGAATTTCCCAGTTCTTACTGAGAAATAATCTCAAACAGAACAAAACAAAATGAAAAAACCCAAACCCTGGCTGAGAGGAAGTGGAAGATGACTAAGCCTGAAAACAGGGGAAAGATCTGGACTGTGTAATGTTCGTCCCACACGCGGACACTACCTTGTCGCAGCACTCCACGGCTTTGGTGTATTCTCTGAGTTTCAGGTAGCACATGGCCAGGTTCAGGAAGGCAGCCAGCAGAAACGACTCCGAAGCTTTCGATTCCTTTTCTGATAAGCCATACTCCATCTCTAACCAGGACACTATCTTCCCATACTGAATCACCGCCTGCATGTACTTGCCTCCCTAGGAGAGAAAGGTTAGCGATTACCTGCTCTCCTGGAGGGAGTTCAACGGGAGCATAAGCTCAGCCCTCCCGGGGTGAGGCAGATCCTCAGAAGGGAGCTACCACCCCATCCCAAGCAGGCTGCGCAAGTGTCCTGCTCTCCAGACACCTCTCCCTGTTCCTTCTCAACCCCAGTGACCTCTGAGCTGCTGCAGGGTGGGCACGTGATGCTCTTCGCCAACACTTACCATTTCACCCTTTTCAGCACATGGGCATCAAGGCTTTTGAGTTACACTCTTTGGTGCCAATATTTACCAAACTTTCATAAGGCCTGTGAGTAGCTGTAGACTATGTCACTAGTTTACTCGAAGGGAAATTACCTTCCCCTTTTCTCCTGATGATCAGCCCTGGACAGAGGATACTATATTCTGTTAAGTGCTAGTCCCAAACCTAGCAGATCTTCGTCAGCTAAACCAAGGGTTGACAAACTTTTCCTATAAGGGGTCAGATAATACTTTAGGCTTTGCAGACCAGTCTCTGCTGCAACTCTATCCTGGCTACTAAAGTAGTGACAGACAGTATATAAACAAAGGGGGTGTGGCTGAGTCCCAGGAGAGCCCTGCCTATAGAAATAGGCTGTGGTCTGCTAACCACTGATCTACAGACCAAGGGAATATACACAATGAACAGCTGTCCAGCATACCTAACTATAAAACAAAAATCACACAGGTGTTAGTCACCTGACTACATGAGACAGACTTTCTTCTTAATCATATTTTCACTCACTAAAAATTGTACAATTAATTCACATGAATGATATATATGCTCTATTACTGTAGAAAGGAAGCCCTGATGTCAGTTTCCGGTGATGAGGATGGGGTAGACACACTTCCAAGTGGAGGGCCTGGATCTGAAGGTAGTCTTCCTCAGCTTACAAGGGGTCACCCCCAGTATGCCCAGGGAAACTGAAGTGCATTTCATATGCCTCACCTACCTTCAGTGTGATCTAGCCTACAGTTGGGCAAAATCATCTACCACAAAGCCTATTTTATAACAGAGTGCTGAATATCTCATGTAATTTATTGAATACTGTCCTGAAAGTGAAAACCAGAAAAGTGTGTGGGTCCAGAACCGCTGTGTCGGTTGTTCAGCCCCATGATTCCATGGCTAGGAGCCATGCTCACTGCTGATGATATCACCAGTCTGGGAAGAGGCAACCCAAATTCAAAGTATGGTTTCGACCGGATGCATGTTGCTTTCACACAGGTGTAAGTTGGGGGCTGGCTGTCCTTGTAGTTTGTCATAGCCTTAGGCCCCACTGCTGCTGCTGCTAAGTCGCTTCAGTCGTGTCCAACTCTGTGCAACCCCATAGACGGCAGCCCATGAGGCTCCCTCGTCCCTGGGGTTCTCCAGGTAAGAACACTGGAGTGGGTTGCTATTTCCTTCTCTAGTGCATGAAAGTGAAAAGTGAAAGTGAAGTTGCTCAGTCGTGTCCGACTTAGCGAGCCCATGGACTGTGGCCCACCAGGCTCCTCCGTCCATGGATTTTCCAGCAGGCAAGAGCGCTGGAGTGGGGTGCCATTGCCTTCTCCTAGGCCCCACTACTCAAGATTAAAGTCCTTACCAGTTTCAGGGGCTGGCATTTTCTGTCATTGTCTTTTCTCTTGGTGGATTATGAGCTTTTGGGGACAGGAAGCATGCCCTATCCCTTTTGGAATATTCAGGGTTTAACACGAGGTGGCTCTTAAGGTCAAAGGATGTAACTATGGAATCAAGTTTTTCAATCACTGGGAGCAAAATGGAGATATGGGTAAAAACAAAGGTGTCCTTTTGCTCTCATCCTCCTCTAATTACCTTTCTGTCTAATATATTGTCATAGAGGAAGGAAAGAGCCATGGAGGACAAAGACCAGATCCGATCACTTCAGTAGGTTCTGACTATCAGAATGGTAGAGAGACTACAGTTTCTGAAAGAAAATAAAAAACCCCCAAAGTATTAGACTTCACGTAAATGTTCTTTACAGTTAAAGAGCATTTTACTTTCTTGATAGTCCTTTCATATATAGTATATATAATTTTTATATCTCAACTTAAAATGAGCAAAGATCTTTGTATTTCTGCTTCTGATGGACTAAAACTGGAGTTCACAACTAGGGTGATTCTGTCCCCAGGTGACCATCTGGTAATGTTTAGAGATGTTCTTTAGTTGTCACAACTGGAAAATGTGTGTGTACTACTGGCTTCTAGTGGGTAGGGGCCAGGGCTACTGCTAAATGCACAGAACCTCCCACCAAACAGAATTAATTTTACAGCCCCAAATGTCAACTGTGCCAAGGTTGAGACGTCTTCTCTTTCCTTCACTCTTCTAGAGCAAAAGAGTTTTTCTTAACCTAAAATCCTAAAACCCAACAGTCATGGACAACTTGTTTCTGAATTAGAGCACTGGCTTCCTTAGTAATGGTGGTCAAAACACAGCAAAACCTAGTGTGTCTGCAAAGGATCCATGGCTGAAAGATGACCCTTCACTTAGTTGCTTTAAGAATGCTTTATCCCCAAGGAGCACAAGGGGGCGCAAGAACCTCTTGGTTAAGAAGTGTCCTCAGCCTTCTTCCCACTCTGCCTCCTAGTCAGAGGAGAGAGACACTGACCAGCTGTGACAGGCAACGCTCCTGTGTTACACAGTGCTGTCAGCTGTGCGGGCACAAACCATGTCTGTCTAACTGACCTGTACAGGGCTGGGTGCAACGTCATGTTACATGTGCTTAATAATTATTTTCAGAGCCAAATGAAGACAGTCCTCTCCTACCTTTCTTTAGTGTTCAGAGGTTCATATGAGGAGTTTACACTCGAAACACCAAAATCGCTTCCATTTATAAGCTTTTTATAATTCTACCCTACTAAGAGCAGAGACTTACCAACTTAGGTGTAAACCTAGCCGACAGGTCACTGAGAATAGAGCTCGATGTGTGGGTGGCATGACCGTGACCCATCTCTGCTCTGGCCGCCACAACAGGACCCCGTGCTTGTGCATAAGTCACACACCCTGAAAAGTCGAGGCCCAGGAAGGCGGCTCGGCAGACTGGAACTTGCCCTGACATCTAAAAGGGAATGTGTATAGGAACCCACCTACCATTTCTAAAGTCATAGAGCTAAAACTAGGATCGCCGCTGGGATCTTTTACCTATAAATGTGAAGGTGCCTCCAGGGAAGTTATTAGTGCAAAACATTCAGAGACATTCTGGGAGAAAAAGTCTTAGGTCAGTGGTTCTGAACCTTTTCATTAATTTTCCCCCAACAGACTAATGTTTTGAAATATTTTGTCTATCAAATTGCATGTTAAAAATAATATGTGTGATCCAGGTTTTATCCAAACATCAGTAATTTTAAGAAGGTTCATAACATTATGAAATACACAAATCACTATTGTGGTTATGATGCTAAGATGCAACAAAGTTAAATAACTGTATAGCTACTTTAGCACTGATTTCTGCTGCTGATTACAAATTCTGGCCATCTCTCTGTATATATTCAGGACACAGCTATATGATACATGGCTTTGCAACATTGAGTCATCAGCAACCAGTTAGAGTTTCTGAACAGCTAAGCTGTTTTATTACACTGAGTTGATATTGTCATTTAATCACCAAGTCGTGTCTGACTCTTTGTTCCCAGGCTCCTCTGTCCACGGGGACTTCCCAGGCAAGAATACTGGGGTGGGTTGCCATTTCCTTCTCCAGAAAATCTTCCCAACCGAGGGAGAGAATCCATGTCTGCTGCATTGCAGACAACTTCTTCACCTCTGAGCCACCAGGGAATCCAGTATATATGTTATAAATAAACATATTATCTATACCCACAGAAAGAAATGCTTTAAGTTATGATTTGTAAATCATACAAATCAACTCATTTAAGCAGGTAAAGTGACAGATGGTGTTATATTCATGGTGTCACTGTTAAAGTGAATAATGAGAGTTACTAGCCTTTCTGGCAACCCTATGTTGAACCCTAACAATTTATTATTTAAAAATCTAGTTAACAAATGCTCTATGTACTTTTTATATTGGGTTCAGTTCCTTTCAAAATCTGTGCATGAACTTTTCTCTTATCATGTATCTAAGTGACTTCCCCAAAACAGTGGAAAGGGAAAATGATATGAAACTTATCCCTTTGAATGCTACTATTTGCTAACAATTATTCTATTCATTCTTTGTTTTGTTGCACAAACACTTGGTGACGGCCCACTATGTACTCAGCACAGTGCTCTAGGCCTTAACTGATACATGGTGACTGGGCAAGCCAGACCTGGTCTGATGCTATGGATGGTCACAGTCTAGATTAGAATGTGTAAAAGAGGCATTTGTATTCTGTGTCAGATTAATTCATTCTGCCTTATAATTTCTTATGCTGAAAATGACAGACTTGTAGAAGTTCAGGCTTATTCTTATCCTGAAGGGTACTGACAGAATCCAGGATAGGGGATATCAGCACAATTCACTGATACTTGAGTAAATTCTTTGAGATGGAAAGTATCATACAAAGACTCAACGTACCTTGAAGTACACAGTCCCCTTCTCTTTGACAATGGCAGCCTGCTCCAGTTTTTCTTTGGTATCCATCTCCCAGGATTCTTTGGCCTGTTGTATAAATGCATGACAATGGTTAGATGAACCGAGAAAGAAAAAGCATCAGCTGATGTCCATAAGAAAAACTATAGCTACTTCTACAGAATACCCACACCTCAAAACACAGTGGCTTTTAAAACTGTGTGCCCTTGCCAATGCACTAATAGGCTAGAACTCACTCTCCCTAAGAACAGAGGTGTAGCTTGACCCACGCTGCTCAAGAGGGAGGCTTGGGCGGTAACACTGTAAGGAACGTGAACTGTTGAGCACTGTTAAAAGAGTGCGTCTTTAGAATTACAAGGCGAGGCCACACAATGAAAGCTGGGGCCTCTCTTCTCATTCTGCTGCTATACTGTTATTACAATTTTGGCAAGCTGTTTCTCTCAAGATTCAGTTTTTAACTCTAAAATGAAAACACTACTGCAGGCAAGTCCGTTATATACTCATACACAGTTTTAAAAACTCCAAGTCATGTAATTGTCTATATTCACTGTGAAACAACCAGACCTGAAGCCTCCAAACTGCGGCAACTTGCAGAAGTTTACTCGGGGAATTTCAAGGAAAACATAATTGGGAGGACAGAGGTGATGCAAAGACATAAACAAGCGCTTTCATGATCCCCTGCTAATTTGTGTGTATCATTACTTACCCTCATTACAGATATGAGTCCAGGGACAACTGGACTTTTATTAAGAACAGCTGGATCATAAACAGTCAATAGAACAATCTGAGAGGTCCTTTAGGGGAAAAGCACTGACACAGCCATTGTCAATTTACTGATAAGAATTATGAAGCTTCAGTGGATTATAAATCTGTTCTTAATATTACTAAACAAAATTAAATCATGTTGCTACCAACATCATCACACACTGTCACATGGTTTCAAGTATAATCTCATAGCACTGTGGTCAGAAAAGATGCTCGATACAATTTCTGTTTTCTTAAACTTACCAAGGCTTGCCCTGTGGCCCAGCATGTGACCTGTCCTGGACAGTGTTCCATGTGCACTTGAAACGAATGTGTATTCTGGTGCTTCTGGATGGACTGCTCTATAACTAGCAATTAAGTCCATCTTGTCTTAATTGTCATATGTCATTAAAGGCCTGTGTTTTCTTATGATTTTTCTGTCTGGATGATCTGTTCACTGATGTAAGTGGGGTGTTAAAGTCCCCCACTATGATTGTGTTACTGTCAATTTCTCCTTTTATGTCTATTAACAGCTGCCATATATACTGAGGTGCTCCTATGTTAGTCTGTTGTTATCTTTGTGGATTGATCATGCCATTTCAAATGTGCCCTTGGGGCCGTGACTGAGCACAGGCTTGCTGTGTGTACTACAGTACTACTCAGCAGTGAGAGGGCGCCTAAGTGGGCCAGGGCCATGATGGGAAGCGGTGGGGATTACTTTACTGAAATGGAAACAAAGCCAAAGGGTTAAGTAACCATGTGCAAAAGATCCCCTTTCCCCTATCTGAAACCACTTTGTGCCATGAAGACAACTTTGGAGGATCAGGACTTCAGAAGACATTACCTGACAACAAGCAACAGCTGTGAAAAAGCATGTGTCTGTCTGTGTCATGATTAGGAACATCACCATTAGGAGAAGATCCCAAAGCTGTCCTCCTCTTTCTCAGCCCAACATTAAGAGGCCCTCAGGACAATGATTCCCTTTCTGTGTCTCATAACAAAAATGATCATGTTTCTAGTCCAAAGCTTAAAGTAAAGAACATCGAGGTAGGGCTGGGAGGGAATGAAAGATGTCTACAAAATGCACTCCCAAGGCTCTTGGGGAAGGGAGACTTTGGTGGGGCAGGGACATAGCTGGATGTGACAGTGTACCCAGCTCAGGCAAATGTTTTGTTTGTCCAGGGAAGCTGCTGCCGGGAGCCTCCAGAGGTGGATCTGAGATGAAGTATGCTCAAGGAGGCATGCCATTTCTGGATCCTGAGGCCAACACTTTTTCTCCTTGGACAGGTATGAAAAGAAAAGATCTGGGGCTAACAGATTTGTTCCCGGTGCCCCCTGTCACCGAGCCTGGCGGCCCACGAAGCCTTGTGTTCGGATAAGAACTTGGAGCCACACTGACGGCCTCTTCGCAACTCCAGTGAAGGGCGCAATCCGTTCAGCCCTGGAAAACGGCACCCCACTCCCCAGGAGCTGCTTGGCAAGAACATGAACCTTTTGTCTTCAACCCAGGAAAAAAGTACAAAAAGAACAAGTCTAGGAACAAATAAGGGAACAAGTCTTGGCTTCTACCCAAAAAGTTAATAATAATAATAAAAAAAAGGCTGACACATAGGAACAAAATAAGAACACTGAGCTCCTGGGTTGTGTCTCAGCTGTGCTGCGTCAGTTGTCCTGTGCTTCTGGAGCAGCATCAGAGACAGGGGACAAACTTGGTCATGGAAAGCACGACATACAAACAAATACCATCTATCTATACCATCTGGTAATGTAAGATACTAATTTACAAGAAGTGGATGGAGAAGAAAATCTGTCATGATTTCAGAGAAGTTGGAATTTTCTCACCTTTTCGAAGCTCTTAAGTGTAACTTCATATATAAGCTCAGCATTAGGTTCAATGCCAAATTTAGGCTTCCCTGCCTCTCCAAAACCATATCTGAAATGGAGAGGGGGAAAAAAAACAACTTTAAAGAACTGGTCTATTTCCAGGCACCTCCTTCGGTATCTTGAGGCATGACATTAGCATAGAGCTCTCATTTGCAAACTACACACATCAGATACCCTGAAGATAAACCAGATGTTGGTCAGAACATACAGTGCCAAGTACCACTGCTGTGGTTTTTTAAAGCCAGGCTCCATTTAGTCTTCTTCCTTACATTCCTGTGTGATGCAACACCTGGACTCCTTGGGACAGCTTGCTTAATATAACTGTAAATGTCACTGTCTTTTTCTCTGCTTGATTTTATATTTGGTTCTTTTTATAAAACAGCCATTATTTGACTCACTGTCTTTTTCTCTGCTTGATTTTGATATCTAGTTCTTTTTAAAAAAACAGCCACTATTTGACTATCAGGGCTGAAGCTTCATCAGGACCTAGAGAAGACAGACACTATAATTGTTACAGTGCTATGTGGGAGAGTTATGTTTTAATGAGCTTTTAACTTTAAAATGCTGTCCCCTTCCAGAAGTGCCATTTCCAGTCAGATAAATGGAGGAAAAGGATCACACACCACAAAGGATATATATCCTCACAGTATTTCTTCAAGACTTTTATAAAGCATACTAGAAAACATAAAATACATAATTTAAAAAGCCAGCCCCAGCAAGCTCTAACGCCTCATCAAGAGAAATACCCTGCACTGCATTCCCATAGCTCCCTGGCTGCAACTCCACAAAACACTGCGTTTTTTAGCCAAAACTTAGTGAATACAATTACTGAGGATATAGAATTTTTTTTTTTCAGACCATTTAAGATTTTAACAAATGCAAGGCATCTGAGGGAGCACACATCTACGAGAATGGAAATTCTGATGGAGCTTTGTCTGTCTGGTTCAGTGGTTTCCCAGCATGTAGAACAATGCCCAGCATAATAGGAAAATGTTCCCTGGAATAGTTCTACTCCCATGTGTTTTAAGCCAACTTCTCTTTAATATATGGAATGGCACTGCAAAACACTTAATAACTCAAACACTCAGGCTATGGGGTGAAAGATGCCAAAACCGGATTGATGTGTTAATACCTTCAGTTTTCTGTGGGGTAAGAGGACTGGAGTGGGAACACTCATCTCTTGCTGTCTGCACCACTTCTCTCCTCCCTGCCTGAATTTTTCAGGAAGAAAATGTTTACTAACATACTTCCACTGTCACACAAGACAGTGGAAGCTGGAGCTGGAGAAAGGCACAAAGATGGACTGAAAGCTGGCAGGAATGGGGTGGGGCGGTTTTAATAGCAGGGCAAAGGGTATCTTCAGCGAAGAAATAAAAGCGGACATAATTACCAGTGGCCAACTGTAGGAAGTGGTGACTAGTTTTCTACTTTGAGCTCTCAGACTGCTCTATCTCCTATTTTGTTCCTGCCATTTGATAAATAAAAGACATTCTTAACTGCTGGGAAGCAGGTAGGCAGGTGAGTCCTTTGAGCGTTGTGTTTATTGACAGCATAGTTGTACAGTCTATTCTGTGAAGATGTATATGGAACACAATCCCAGGGAACTGTTTTGGGAGCATCTAAACTGACCTCTAATTATACAGAAGCTTGTCTGATTTACTCTGGATTAGGCTGGGTGAGGAAGGACCCACCATGATTGAAAGACATGCATTCTCAGTCATGTCCGACTCTTTGCGACCCCATAGACTGTAGCCTCCCGGGCTCCTCTGTCCATGAGATTCTCCAGGCAAGAACACTGGAGTGGGTTGCCATTTCCTTCTCCAGAGGATCTTCCCAACACAGGGATAGACCCCACTCTCTCTTGTACTGGCAGGTGGATTCTTTACCACTGCGCTACCCAGGGAGCCCAACTGAAAGACCACCACAAATGGAATTTCAGGCTTAACCAAAAGATAGGGTTACATTAACTGGGTTACAGTTAATGGGTTACAGTAACAGAAGGAATGCAGTATCAATGTTCTTAAACTTATAGGCTTAACCAAAAGATAGGGTTACATTAACTGGGTTACATTACTGGGTTACAGTAACAGAAGGAATGCAGTATCAATGTTCTTAAACTTACAGGTGCCTGCGGAGAGCAGAGAAACACTGATTGCTCGTGACTATTATGCCCGTCTGCACACACAAGCAGCACCTGTACCTTGTATGCGATTATTCCCTTTTTACAGATGAAGAAACTAAGACTCAGAAGTGCTTCCTGAGAGTCACACAGAGGCAGTGGTGGAGCCAGGATTTAAATTCAGACTGTGTGGGTCCCAGAAAATTGTTTAGTTTTTGAACCACACTGCCTCATAATGAGATACCCTGGCTCCTGACAGCCTGTTTTTATTTGAGGTTGGTGCTGTACAGAAGACAAGGAAGAAAAAAAGTTAAAACTAGCCATATTTTACCTAAAACAAGAAAGATTAACCAGTCTCCATATTTTAAACAATATTAAAGACATTGTCCTGATGAGAGGTGAGAAAATGGATTCTCTGGATGTGTTTTATGAATTCTTTATTATGAAAACATCCTGTCAAGGAGTCTTATCAGAATCAAAGAGAAGGTATATGCCCTGGAAATCTTTTGGAGAATGAAATACAGGTGGCACTAAGAGTAACACCAAACACATATTTGCAATAGCCATGTTTAGAGCCACACTCAGCTGCAGTGTGTCTGCTAAGTGGGAACCTGGTAAGACAAGCAAATTCACTGCACACGCTCCCCGCACGCCCGGATTCTCTACGCACACATGTGGGCAGTCTCCTGTTACAGGCGCTGCACTTCACGACTCCTTAACATACTGAGCAACATCTTAAAGAGGGAATAACATGCTCCTTTCTAACCATGCTCTTTCCACAAAACATATGAAAAACGTTTCAGACCTAGAAATTCATGGAAACTCATTGCCTACTTTTTTTTGTTGTTGTTGCCTACTTTTATGCCTGAAAAATCTACCCCATGTTGAAACAGGGCTTCCCTTTTCCTTGTGGTCTGAGAGTCAAATGGGAGAGTCATCAGGACAGCAGTAACAGCCAGTATGCTGAGGGTCCGGGTGTGTCAGGCACTTCGCTACGCCCCTACACGCATCCTCCTACTTCGTCCTCCACAACTCTGTGAGGCAGATACTGCTATCCCCATTTTATAGAAAGGAAAACTGACTCAGTGTCAAGTATACACGGCTGGTAAGCTGCATGGTTTTTTTTTTTTAAAACCACAATTTAAACCTGCAAGGAACCATCTGTATTAATAAATATAAGGGTAATTCCGGTTTCTCTCTGCCCATTAAAATTGAGACATCTGTTCCCACAACTGGCTTGTCAGCTAGGTTAAAATGTAATAAACTGATTCATATATGTTTATAATACATGCAGAACTCTTCTGCAAGGAACTTAAATCTGAAAATAAATGTGCATAAATACCACTCTCTTTATATGAGCTTACAACTAATGTAACTTTGGGATACTGAATTAAAAATAATTAGATATTACTTAGATATGGAAGAGATGGCCTGTCTATGCTTCACCTGAGTAAAAAAACAGTTTCTTATAAAAGAGAACTAGATTCATCTGAGTGAAGCACATACTACTATTTACATAGTAAATGCAAATAAAACACGAAGGTGGGAATATACGAGCTCAGAAAGGAAGAAGGCAGAGAAAAAGAAGGCATTAAATAAAAGGTGCCTCAGTGAAGGCTCTAAAGGGTTTGAGATGTAGAGCATTTTGCAAGGCTTTTCAAGTGGATTAGTGGCATGACTGGAACATCACTTGAGAAATACAATTATGGCTCAAGTGTCAGGGCAAAGGTAAATATGCCATTGGATTAGGACTAAGGCTGCACAAGGCAAGCAATTGTACAAAAGGCACAAGAATACCTATTGGCAAGTGCAGGTCATCAGGATTCCCAGTAACTCAAAATCCTACTGACTGAAACTCAAGGATCCAGGGAGAGAGGAGACACGAGATAAGCAGATGCACTTTCACACAAATAGAATCAAAACACCCTGGTTTCTCTCAAGGGTCCATTTCTCAAGATAGAAGGGTTAGGATCCATGGTATAATTTTAGGTCTAAAAATAATACCAAACATGTTTTCACAAGAGAGACTGTTAGTGTCTGATAGTTCTAAGCTTGGAAGTGCTAATGGATATCCTTATGATGGGAAAAATTTAGGCAAAAATGAGTCATCTCCGCTGCCTTTAGATCCAGGAAGAGCACTTTTTTTTTTTTTCAGGGAGTCTGTATAAGAACAGGTGGCACAAATTCAAGTGGTAATAAGTCATCCAAATGTTGCTTCTACTTCCAGCCCCCACGTTTTACTGCCTCCAGCCTAATTCAGAGGAAAGGGGAGAAGGGGCAAGAGCTTCCTGTCTTGGCGACATGGCCGGCAAAACAAACAGAGAAGCAAAACTCGCCTGTCAGTCCTACCCTGAACACACATCAATCAAGTGAACAGGCTTACAAACCTCTGTAATATTATAAGGCCCATTAACTCACCCTAACTGTAGCCTGATTTAATTAATTGTTTCCACTCTTGGCATTAACTTCACTGAAAATAGCAAAATGCTGATTGAAAAAACAAGTGTATCCCTGTTCTTTAGATAACGTCAGTCACTGTGAACTGGACCAGGACACTGCTTACCGTGGTCCAAGATATAAAATACATTGTTCCTCACGCTGCATTTTCTCCAGGGCTTTGTCGATTCCGATTGGAATGTCGTGGTCTTCTCCTTCACCAACGATGAACCCCACATCTCTGCAATCAAACGTCCTTCCACCACAGCGGCCTTCCAGGTGGACTAGAGAGGGGAGACAGGGCAGTCAGCAGAGCTGCTCCTTGTGACTGGCTAATATAGGGCCATGATAAATGAGTATTTCCCCTTCTTCTTTACATCTGGAGACATATGGAGTATGTCCTGTTGAAGCTTAGTCCACCCAGTTGGGAAATTTAAGCGCAATCATATTTATTTCTGTTTTAAGTTTAAACTTAAAAATTACTGTAACTATATGAATAAGATAGTTTAGCAGATAATAAAGTGGAAACAGTTCTAACTTAAGCTGACAGAGATATCCTCTACTGTAACACAAGAAACACTAATTATTTAATAGGTAATTATCAAAATGTCACAAATTTAATACCAAGTAGATAAAGGCTTAAACATTTTCTTGGCCTCAGATGTCTGGGTTGAAAAACAACTGAATGGCTATTTCTCCAGTGATATACAAGGGTTAACTGAATACAGAAGCTCTTTTAAAGTGCTTTAACCTCATGCACAAACATGTCTAAATAAAATGGAAAAGCCAAAGGCAACATCAATAACTAACA
Source organism: Nanger dama (assembly GCA_917880005.1). Classification (NCBI taxonomy): domain Eukaryota; kingdom Metazoa; phylum Chordata; class Mammalia; order Artiodactyla; family Bovidae; genus Nanger; species Nanger dama. Next base: position 9,842,540 of record CAKJTW010000033.1, read on the forward strand.
CAGCTGTAATCCCTTAGTGGAATAATAAATGTAAAATGTGAAGGAATCAAGTCTACTATAACTTGAAAAATCAAATTTTTCAGCCACCTCCTCAGTAATGTTAAGAAGTCAATTTCTCAGGGCCTGCTTCGCCACTGTACTCAAACTCAGCTCATCTGCAGGGTAATTTCATATCAGATAAGGGGCTTTATGTTCGTATAATATAGAAAAAATGCATGTAGATATGTATTTTCCTCTTGATTGGTTAGACTTTTCCTTCTGGGATAAACAATTCTCTGAAACTTTCCAACTATGTTTAGTATTAAGGATATTCATTCCTTTCCATTTAGGTCTTTGACTCAGTAAGAAAAATGGACGGTTTGCATGACATCACGGCAGCCAAAAAGCAATATAATAATTTATCTTTCATAAAAAATTCTTTATTCCTACTTCTGCAATATAATGGCCTTGATTCAAATGTAACGAATTCCTGAAATGCTTCTTTTCTACGACTGGCTGGGCTACTTTAGATCAGTAACTTGCTTTAGAGACTAAACTTCACTTGTTCTGTTACACCCGTTGCATGAGACAGTTATCTTCCAAATACGAATTCAATTCCAACGTATACTTTTAAACTTCTGAATCTCAAAGCTCCTTTGAAACTCTAAAACTGTATAGTTCTATGACCCAGTAATGTAACTCTCGACACAGACCAGAAACTAGTTTCAAAGCTAATTCCTGTAATTTGATCAGGTTACCTTTAGCCCAGGCCTAGGAAATGAGAGAAACCCTGAAGAGTAAACAGCAGTGGCATAGGTACTAGGGGGCCAAAATGTCACAGGGACATTTATGCTTTCAAGTTCTCTACCCTTTTCTAATCACTAGGATTAATACTATCCTGATTTGTTCCCATCACAGATACAGGATGGAGCCAGACACTTGGGCCAAACTAGAGAAGGACTGATTCGAGTCAGACCCTCTAAACAGGGGCAACAGCTAGACTGGCTCTCAGGGTGGAGCTGGAATAGAGGAATTTTGTTCCATTCGATACTCATAAATAGAGATGACTCTCAATTAACTCACCTTTGGAACATTCTAGATAAAATACAACTTAGCTTACAGCACGGTGAAAGTTCTCTCAGAAACAGTCCCAAATAAATTCAACTTTATTATTTTCAAATACGTACACACCTGAGAGATTCTGCAGGAAATTCTAAGCTTAAGATATTTTTACTACAGGGACTTCCCTAGTGGTCCAGTGGCTAAGACTGTGCGCCCAGTGCAGGCGGCCTGGGTTCCATCCCTGGTCAGGGAACTAAATGTCTGTCTGCATGCTGTAACTAAGCCCTGGCACAGCTAAGTAATTTTTTTTTTTTTAAGATATTTTTTACTAGAGTAAAAGCTCGTATTTCTAAAGGATTTGAGAGTTCTAAAAAGTTTATGTTCTTAAATATTTTAAAATCTGCCTAAGAAATTTAGACTAATGTGATGACACTTTTCATGAGAAAAAGATTTGCTGAGCAAAGTGAATTTCAGCCCACGTATTGTAGCACATCTCAAGCACTGAGATTTATGATCCTACTAGCTCACAACTTTTTCTGAGTGAGGTTTATTGTTAGAAGTGTTTTCCTCCCTGAAGGAGAGAACATTTAGTGGGGGAGGAAGCTATCAGTACATTCGTTGTGGTTTTAGGTTGATCAACTTTGAATGTGTTTTCAAAACAGGAAATCCAGAGACTCTGCGAAAGATTCCTGCCTGTGTGTCAGTTTCCTAGGCTGCTTTTCAGCTTGATGCATATACTTGATCTTAAAATTATATAAATGATTTCAGAAATTCTCCTTACATGTGATAACCCTTCATGTTAGCGAAAGAAAAGACTGGCTACTAATAAACATGTTGGGAAAGATAAGTGAAACAAGCAAGCAAAAAAAAAAAAAAATTCAAGTCAAATTATAATGAAAGTATAATTAAGAAAGAAAAAAAAAAAAGTTCACTGCAGCTGGTCTGAGAGATAATACTGGGAGAATGAGTGTTTTTAGCCACCCAATAGGGAAACATTTGCAATAATGCTTACAAACACTTGCTACCTTATAGCGGAACTAACCTTTTTTTCTATTAAATCTCTTTTAAATTGAACCTGAACAAGCACTATAGTACCACAAAATCTTAAATTGATAAACTGATATGCATGTGTGCACACACACAGCAGTCTGTGTGTGTATATAAAACCTTTTAATATTGACATTATCTGGAATGTCACTGCAAGAGGAGGTGTTACAGCCTTAGCAGAGAGCTCATTGATTCTTTACATCCACAAGTAGCAAACCCTATCACTAGGTTAACTGATTTCTAAAATTGGAACACTGGTGTGACATGTTTCATGTAACAGCTGACGAGAACTCACACCCCATCCTGGAGCTACAGAAATGCCTGTGGATCACCACAGCAGGGTCCCCCATCATGGGGACAGATGCAGACATGTCTGGCTCCCACATATTGTCTTAACAATTGCTACCAAAGAAAACCATGGCAGTTCTGGCTGTGGAAGACCTGTGGTTGCAACCTTGTATCACTTAGTGCAAATACTCATTTAATAAATATTTAATAATAACCATCATGACTCACTGGGAGCTCGGCCTCTAGGGCTCAGGAGGTCTGTTGCTAATTCCAACCAGCCTGATTTACGGGAAGTAAATGATCTATGACATGCCCAAAGAGAATAAAAGTACATACAGGATGCTTCTACTTAGGGCTTTTGGGGGAGAGAAAGAAATACACAAGTTAAAAGGGACAACATCTCCTCTTGACTTCAAGTCTACATAACTTAAAAGGGGGAGATCCTCCAAACCCCACGAAATCAAACCAAACTGAATTACCTGAGCCTCTCTGCGAAATCTGAGTGTAACCACATCAAGTGAGCCTGGTCTGCTGCAAAACATCACTTAAACTGGAGCTCTGACTTATTGTTCTCTTACTGCCCTAGAGCAATTTTGTTTTGAAGAGCACAGAACACCCTGTTCTGAATGTGGCTGGCACATGAACTCGATGTGCTGACAGCAATTTGTACTCTGATTAAAATGGGGGGGGGCGGGGGAAGAGTGCACTGCAGTAAGGAAAGAAAAAAAAATCTGGAATGCAAGAATCCAAAAACTTGCATTTTGGGTATAATTTGTATTTTAGGAAGCAAAACTGAGAAAGAGGCTCCATAACCTTAAAAAATTTAAAAGAGCTGTAATCCCTCCAGCCTAAAGACGTTAGCTCTGGTGAGTGTTTTTCCCTTTTCTAATTATAGTAGTTGGGTGTCTGATAGCTTTGCACTCATTCCCAAAACAATTACTGGGTCATGGGGATCTGAATGGGAATGGTGTAACGGCATTACTGCTAGGCAAGACTGGCCATTTAGCCAGAGAAAACCAGGCTGTGACAGGTTACGCCCACTCAGCAAGGGTTTTCTCTGCTGCCTACTTCATGCCAAGGAGTTTCTCTCTGCCTGCGTGCCCTGCCTAACAGAGCAGAGCACCCAAGAGACAGGGGGATCTTAATGGCCCCCTGGAGAGGCAGATTCAGAGGTGGGTTTCTCAAATCAGGAGAGAAGAGCAGCAGAAGAGAAACCGCTCCCCTCAGGCACAGTGGTCAACTCCCCCCACTGGAAGGCTGCTCAAGGCACCGAGGGACAGAAGCTAGCTGAGAGCAGGCAGGGAACCTGGCCGCTTGAACAGAATAACGGTTATGAATAATGGTTATACGTCTTACTCTAAACAGGAAGCGTACACACAGCAATACATTCTGCACCAACAGAACTCCCCCCACTCTCTCCTCTTCACACCAGCACAGCACTTGAGTCACTGCTGGGTTCCTGTCCCATTCAGTCACTTAACTGTGGCTTTAGGCAAGATCATTTAAATTATCCGAAGATCAGTTTCCTCATCTATACATTAGGGAAACAATGTTAGCTAACTCCTAATTGTTGACAGGACTAAATTAGGTACTGAATTAAAGCTCTTAGCCCAATCCATGACATCTATTCATTTATATGTCAGGGCAGCTACTGTGTGAAAACACTATTATGTGTGGCTACATAAGAGATGAACTCAATGAAGGTTAGCTATGATTATTTTCCACAATTAGTGGTAAATTATACCAGATTAAACAAAAATTAGAACTTGGTATGAGAAACCAGTTAATGGCTGCACAGAGAGCACTGTCAAAATGTGAATAAAATTCAAAGTAGGCAAAGGCATTATCTTATGCTTTTGTACCTCGCACTGTGTCTAACTGTGGGTACAACACACAGTTCAGGGCCAAAAAGTAAATATTTACTTAATGATTAATCTGAAAACAGAGCATTAAGGAAAACGGTACTAATTTTCACTCATTTATAGGAATTTTCCCTTTTGAATATATTAGAACTCCTATTTTTAATAAACATAAGAGCTATGTAAATTCTTCACTGATATGGAGCTTTTCTTTTTAATACTATTCTAAAATAAATGGTCCATTGGCTGAATTTTTTAAATAACAAAAAGATTATTTCCTACTAAGATTTTACTCTACTGAAGATTTGAAGATAACTATATGGGCTTCCCTTGTAGCTTAGATGTTAAAGAATTCACCTGCAATGTGGGAGACCTGGGTTTGATCCTTGGGTTGGGAAGATTCCCTGGAGGAAGGCATGGCAACCTACCCTAGTATTCTTGCCTGGAGAATCCCCATGGACAGAGGGAACCTGGCCAGCTACAGTCCACGAGATCACAAAGGGTCAGACACGACTGAGTGACTAAGCAGCCTTTAGAGCTATATAAAGCTGAAATATCTGAAAGAATAAACACTATCCATTTTAGGGTGCTGTGCTTAGTCGCTCAGTCCTGTCAGACTCTTTGTGACTCCATGGACTGTACCCTGCCAGGCTCCTCTGTCCATGGCGATTCTCCAGTCAAGAATACTGGAGTGGGTTGCCATGCCCTCCAAGGGATCTTCCCAACACAGGGATCAAACTCAGGTCTCCTGCGTTGCAGGCGGATTCTTTACCATCTGAGCCACCAGGGAAGCCCAAGAATACTGCAGTGGGTAGCCTATCCCTTCTCTAGGGGATCTTCCCAACCCAGGAACTGAACCAGGGTCTCCTGCATTGCAGGCGGATTCTTTACCAGCTGAGCTACCAGGGAAGCTCTAGACCCAGGTACCATACAACATTATCTTGTGAAAATATCTAATAAAATGGTTTCAAGAACTGCTCTCTTACTGGACAAAATTTGCCAGGGCATTAAAGCATATGAAAAACAAAACCAGAAAAATCCTCATAGCTCTATCAGATTCCTTTTTTTAAAGAACTTTTAATTGGGGGATAATTACAATATTGTGCTGGTTTCTGCCATATAGCAACATGAATCAGCCACAGGTATACACATGTCCCCTCCCTCTTGAAACGCCCTCCCAGCTCCCACACCACCCCACACGTCTAGGCTGTCACAGAGCACTGGGTTGAGCTCCCTGTCACACAGGTTCCCACTGGCTAGTTCCCACATGGTAACATGCAGGTTTCCATGCTCCCCTCCCCCGTTCGCCCCGCACTCTTAGCCCACTGCAGCTGCGAGTCTGTTCTCTCTGCATCTCCACTGCTGCCCTGCAAATAGGCTCATCGGCACCATCTTTCCCGATTCCACACACACGTGTTAATGTACAGCATGTCTTTCTCTTTCAGCCTCACTCTGTACAACAGGCTCTAGGTTCATCCACCTCATTAGGACAGACTCAAATGTGGTTTTTTTAATGGCTGAGTAATATTCCATTGTATACATGGACCACAATTTCTGTATCCATTCATCTGTCAATGGATATCTAAGTTGCTTCCACGTCCTAGCTATTGTGAAAAGCTCTGCAGTGAACAGTGGCTCTTTCACTTATGGTTTTCTCAGGGTATATGCCCAGCAATGGGATTGTTGAGTCATGTGGTGGTAGTTCTATTCCTAGCTTTTTAAGGAACCTCCATACTGTTCTCCATAGTGGCTGTATTAGTTTATATTCCCATCAACATGCAAGAGGGTCCCCTTTCCTCTACATCCTCTCCAGCATTTACTGTCTGTAGATGTTTTTAATAATTGATATTCTGACTGGTGTGTGACACTTTGTTGTAATTTTGATCTGCATTTCTTTAATAATGATAGCTCTATCAGATTTCAACATGGGCATACATTAAATCTTTCCTCTATTTTCCATTTTTGGACCATTTTGATTTTTGGTGCTATTTATAAAGAACATATATATTATTTATAAGGAACACATACCTAGATTTTGTTGTCATCTTTGTGTTAACTTCATGACAATTTCTGCCTTTAATAGGTGATTTTACCTCATTCATATTTTTTGTAATAGACGACTTTGATTGATTTTATTCCTACCGTCTTATTTTTTATTTCCTATATAACGTTTTCTTGTTATTTTTCCTTTATTACCTTTACTAGATCAGTCACATTTTCCTTATTCCTTTACTTCTTCACTTTATGCTGGTGGTTTGGAAATTCTACATACTATTCTTACTGGCACCTAAGATTAAATTTTGAACAAATCATTTAACACACACACACACATATTTATCAATGTGAACTAATTTCAGCCTCCTCCTGAGAAACCTGTATGCAGGTCAAGAAGCAACAGTTAGCACCGGACATGGAACAATGGACTGGTTCCAAATTGGGAAGGCTATATATTGTCACCCTGTTTATTTAACTTATATGCAGAGTACATCATGTGCAATGCCAGGCTGGATGAAGCACAAGCTGGAATCAAGATTGCTGGGAGAAATATCAATAACCTCAGATATGCAGATGACACCACCCTTATGGCAGAAAGTGAAGAGGAACTAAAGAGCCTCTTGATGAAAGTGAAAGAGGAGAGTGGAAAAGATAGTTTAAAACTCAGCATTCAAAAACTAACAATATGGCATCTGGTCCCATCACTCCATGGCAAACAGATGGGGAAACAGTGAGAGACTTTATTTTGGGGGCTTCAAAATCACTGCAGATGGTGACTGTAGCCATGAAATTAAAAGAGGCTTGCTCCTTGGAAGAAAAGCTATGACCAACCCAGACAGCATATTAAAAAGCAGAGACATCACACTGCTGACAAAGGCCCATCTAATCAAAGCTGTGGTTTTTCCAGTGGGCATGTGAGGGCTGGACTATAAAGAAAACTGAGTGCTGAAGAATTGATGCTTTTGAACTATGGTGTCAGAGAAGACTCTTGAAAGTCCCCGGACTACAAGAAGGTCAAACCAGTCAATCCTAAAGGAATCAGTCCTGAATATTCATTGGAAGGACTGACGCTGAAGCTGAAACTCCAATACTCTGGCCACCTGATGCGAAGAACTGACTCATTTGAAAAGACCCTGACGCTGGGAAAGATTGAAGGCAGGAGGAGAAGGGGACAACAGAGGATGAGATGGTTGGGTGGCATCACGGACTCGATGGACTTGAGTTTGAGCAAGCTCCAGGACTTGGTGATGGACAGGGGCGTGCTGCAGTCCATAGGGTCACAAACAGTTGGACATGACTGAAATGAACTGAACTAATCGGCAGAATCTGAATAAGAAAATCATTTTAGCCAATTTCCTTCCTCTCATTTTCCTTCATTTCCCATCTGCATCTCATTTTGTTAAAATGACCCAGACTGTTAAATAATTACTATTTTTAACATTAGTTCTACCATTGCAGGGATCCCAGCTTCAGCTGTCCTGATATGAAAATTACTTTTATGCTCACTGATGTTTCTTATGGCTGAGTCTTCACTTCCTGGCTTTATCTTTTGTGACGTTTTAGTATATCCTATATTTTTTTCCCCAAAAGGGCACAAGTCTTCATACTTCCAATAGTTAATTTTGTTCTTATAGTTAAGTGGGAATTTGGCTGGGTATAGAATTTTAGGTTCAAAACACTCACAGACAATGCTCAAAACACTGTCTTTTCATATGTAGTTTCACAAGGTCATTCTGATTCTTAGTCCTTTGCACAGTTACTCCCTGAAAGCATGTAAATTTTTCTTTTAAGTAATGGAATTAAGAAATTTCAGCAGATATAAACAGAATAGAATACTACTCAGCCATAAAAAGAATGAAATCTTGCCACTTATGACCACATGGATGGACTTAGAGCATTATTTATGCTAAGTAACGTAAGTCAGAAAAAGACAAATACCGTCTCATTTCATGTACATGTGAAAACTAAAAGACAAAGCAAATGAACAAGTGTAACAAAACAGAAGCAGAGTCACAGATACAGAAATCAACAGGGATGCCAGAGGGGAGAGGGGATACGTGAAATAGATGAGGGAGATAAAGAGGTACAAACTTTGTCAGAAAATAAATGTCAGGGATATAATGTACAGCATGGGGAATACAGTCAGTAATACTGTAATAACCCTGTATGATGACAGATGGTAACTACACTTACCATAGTGATCATTTTGTTAATGTATTGGTTTGGCCAAAAAGTTCATTCAGTATCAGCTGGCTGAATGAACTTTTGACCAACCCAATCTGAACCCAATATTTTAAGTCTATTGTACTTCAACTGTTCAACTTCAGCTTCTTCAGTGTTACTGGTTGGGGCATGGACTTGGATTACTGTGATACTGAATGGTTTGCCTTGGAAACGAATAGAGATCATTCTGTCATCTTTGAGATTGCATCCAACTACTGCATTTCAGGCTCTTTTGTTGACCATGATGGCTACTCCATTTCTTCTGAGGGATTCCTGCCCGCAGTAGTAGATATAATGGTCATCTGAGTTAAATTCACCCATTCCAGTCCACTTTAGTTCGCTGATTCCTAGAATGTCAACGTTCACTCTTGCCATCTCTTGTTTGACCACTTCCAGTTGCCTTGATTCATGGACCTGACATTCCAGGTTCCTATGCAATATTGCTCTTTTACAGCATTGGACCTTGCTTCTATCACCAGTCACATCCACAGCTGGGTATTGCTTTGGCTTTGGCTCCGGCTCCATCCCTTCATTCTTTCTGGAGTTATTTCTCCACTGATCTCCAGTAGCATGTTGGGCACCTATTGACCGGGGAGTTCCTCTTTCAGTATCCTGTCCTTTTGCCTTTTCATACTGTTCATGGGGTTCTCAAGGCAAGAATACTGAAATGGTTTGCCACTTCCTTCTCCAATGGACCACATTCTGTCAGTGTGCCAAAAAGATGTCCTTTTCATTATAGGGGACTAGAATGCAAAAGTAGGAAGTCAAGAAACACCTGGAGTAACAGGCAAATTTGGTCTTGAATGTGGAATGAAGCAGGGTAAAGACTAAGAGAGTTTTGCCAAGAAAATGCACTGCTGCTGCTAAGTCACTTCAGTCGTGTCCAACTCTGTCCGACCCCATAGATGGCAGCCTACCAAGCTCCCCCATCCTGGCATTCTCCAGGCAAGAACACTGGAGTGGGTTGCCATTTCCTTCTCCAATGCAGGAAAGTGAAAGGTTAAAGTGAAGTCGCTCAGTCGTGTCTGACTCTTAGCGACCCCATGGACTGTAGCCCACCAGGCTCCTCCATCCATGGGGTTCTCCAGGCAAGGGTACTGGAGTGGGGTGCCATTGCCCTCTCCAAGAAAATGCACTGGTCATAGCAAACACCCTCTTCCAACAACACAAGAGAAGACTCTACACATGGACATCACCAGACAGTCAACACCAAAATCAGATTGATTATATTCTTTGCAGCCAAAGATGGAGAAGCTCTATACAGTCAACAAAAACAAGACTGGGAGCTGACTGTGGCTCAGATCATGAACTTCTTATTACCAAATTCAGACTTAAATTGAAGAAAGTAGGGAAAACCGCTAGACCATTCATTCAGGTATGACCTAAATCAAATCCCTTATGATAATACAGTGGAAGTGAGAAATAGATTTAAAGGCCTAGATCTGATAGATAGAGTGCCTGATGAACTATGGAATGAGGTTCATGACACTGTACAGGAGACAGGGATCAAGATTAGCCCCATGGAAAAGAAATGTAAAAAAGCAAAATGGCTGTCTGGGGAGGCCTTACAAATAGCTGTGAAAAGAAGAGAGGCGAAAAGCAAAGGAGAAAAGGAAAGATATAAGCATCTGAATGTAGAGTTCCAAAGAGCAAGAAGAGATAAGAAAGCCTTCTTCAGCGATCAATGCAAAGAAATAGAGGAAAAGAACAGAATGGGAAAGACTAGAGATCTCTTCAAGAAAATTAGAGACACCAAGGGAATACTTTATGCAAAGATGGGCTCAATAAAGGATAGAAATGGTATGGACCTAACAGAAGCAGAAGATATTCAGAAGAGGTGGCAAGAATACACAGAAGAACTGTACAAAAAGATCTTCATGATCCAGATAATCACGATGGTGTGATCACTCATCTAGAGCCAGACATCCTGGAATGTGAAGTCAAGTGGGCCTTAGAAAACATCACTACGAACAAAGCTAGTGGAGGTGATGGAATTCCAGTGGAGCTATTTCAAATCCTGAAAGATGATGCTGTGAAAGTGCTGCACTCAATATGACAGCTAATTTGGAAAACGCAGCAGTGGCCACAGGACTGGAAAAGGTCAGTTTTCATTCCAATTCCAAAGAAAGGCAATGCCAAAGAATGCTCAAACTACCGCACAATTGCACTCATCTCACATACTAGTTAAGTAATGCTCAACATTCTCCAAGCCAGGCTTCAGCAATACATGAACCGTGAACTTCCAGATGTTCAAGCTGGTTTTCGAAAAGGCAGAGGAACCAGAGATCAAATTGCCAACATCTGCTGGATCATAGAAAAAGCAAGAGAGTTCCAGAAAAACATCTATTTCTGCTTTATTGACAACGCCAAAGCCTTTGACTGTGTGGATCACAATAAACTGTGGAAAATTCTTAAAGAGATGGGAATACCAGACCACCTGACTTGCCTCTTGAGAAATCTGTATGTAGGATAGGAAGCAACAGTTAGAACTGGACATGGAACAACAGACTGGTTCCAAATAGGAAAAGGAGTACGTCAAGGCTGTATATTGTCACCCTGCTTATTTAACTTATATGCAGAGTACATCATGAGAAACCCCAGGGTGGAAGAGGCACAAGCTGGAATCAAGATTGCTGGGAGAAATATCAATAACCTCAGATATGCAGATGACACCACCCTTATGGCAGAAAGTGAAAAGGAACTAAAAAGCCTCTTGATGAAAGTGAAAGAGGAGAGTGAAAAAGTTGGCTTAAAGCTCAACATTCAGAAAACGAAGATCATGGCATCTGGTCCCATCACTTCATTGGAAATAGATGGGGAAACAGTGCAAACAGTGTCAGACTTTATTTTTTTGGCTCCAAAATCACTGCAGATGATGATTGCAGCCATGAAATTAAACGACACTTACTCCTTGGAAGAAAAATTATGACCAACCTAGATAGCATATTCAAAAGCAGAGACATTACTTTGCTGACTAAGGTTAGTCTAGTCAAGGCTATGGTTTTTCCTGTGGTCACATGTGGATGTGAGAGTTGGACTGTGAAGAAGGCTGAGCACCAAAGAACTAAGCTTTTGAACTGTGGTGTTGGAGAAGACTCTTGAGAGTCCCTAGGACTGCAAGGAGATCCAACCAGTCCATTCTGAAGATCAGCCCTGGGATTTCTTTGGAAGGAATGATGCTAAAGCTGAAACTCCAGTACTCTGGCCACCTCATGCGAAGAGTTGACTCATTGGAAAAGACTCGGATGCTGGGAGGGATTGGGGGCAGGAGGAGAAGGGGACGACCGAGAAAGAGATGGCTGGATGGCATCACAGACTCGATGGACGTGAGTCTGAGTGAACTCTGGGAATTGGTGATGGACAGGGAGGCCTGATGTGCTGCAATTCATAGTGTTGCAAAGAGTCGGACACGACTGAGCAATTGAAGTGAACTGAACTCATACTTCAACTGAAAGAAAAGAAAAGAAAAAAGAAAGAAGGAGGGAGGAATTTCATCAGGATGTATCTAGGTGAAAAAGCACTTCTTACTCCTATGCCACTATCAACTGGCCCTTTCAATCTGAAGATTCTTCTCTCTTCCTATAGGAAGTACATATTACCTATCCTTAATTTTTCATCTCTTTGGGTTTTTTTCTCTGTGTTCTGAGATATTCTTTACCATCTTTTGTATCACTAATTCAGGATTTTGAGACTGTCCATTTTGCTTTTCAATCCTTCCTTGGTATTCCAGTTTTGATAATCACAATCGTAATTTACAGATACTTTATCTTCTTCGTTTTCAGAGAAGCTGATCCTGAGTCATGAATTCAATATCCTGTTAAATATCTCTGAAGATAGTATTTTGAAAGTTCTCTATTTCTTAGTATTTTGTATTAGTATTTTGAATACTTAGTGTTTTGAAAGTTTTCTTCTATTTCTTAAGTCTATCTGAGTGTTTCTGTTTCAGAATCTGCTGAGGATTCTGTATTATTTGGCCATATTATAAAGGAAGGATTCAGAAAGATCAAGTTAGTTTAGTTAGCTGGCACATGTTTTCTAAGCCCTTGGATTAGGTAAGCCTTTTCCCAAGAGGGATGGGCTGATCATGGGGATCTCTGGGTGAAGAGTCCACAGATATTTATTGAGCATTTACTATGTACTGAGATGATGTGCACAGGAAGGCTGGGGACACCTTTTCCCACTGGTGACGTAGGAGAAAGTTTTACTTCAGGAACAAGACACTTTAGCTTACTTACTGTTGGACAGAGTTGCTCTTTCACTTTTCCCCCCTTCAAATCTGTTTTCAAAGTTCAAAGGTACCTTATGTTCTTATTCTGCAGTCCAAGTCTTAACACATGGAGTCTTCCGGGCAGATCCCCATTATATTTTAGAAATCTGGCCTTACTGACTTTAGTCTGGGAGCAAAAGTCACAGCCAAGCCCCAGAGTAGTAATTCTGAATCCTTGGCTGCAAAGTAGAATCACCTGGGGAGTTGTTTTTTTTTTTTTTTTTTTTTAAATCCTTATGCCTGGAGTTCCATCATTCGAGATCTAATATTCTTATTTAACTGGTCTGGACTGAGATCTGGGCATTAGGATTTTAAAAGCTCCTCAGGTAATTCTAAATTCAGCCAAAGTTGAGAACTTGCTGTCATAACAGGCTTGCTAGCCCAGCTGTTCCATATTGTTTTATAACAACCCTCATGATTGCCCCATAACCTGCTTTGGCTCCCTTGCACCAGCTAACCAAGTTGGAGTTCTGCCCAAGCTTGTGGAAAAGAACAGTATGTACCTCTACAGAAGTCTTTACACCTGTTGTGGGTTGGGTTTCCTGAGTCTAGTTTCCATCAGTCCAATTTTATCTACTTTACATATTCCAAAAATTCTTCATAACTTTTGACGTACTTCTTGAAGTTTTCCTGTTTTCTACCACTAATGTGGATTTCTTCCTCTTTTCTGAAATCATTCTCCACCCGTCCCCTTCCCTTCCCCAACTCTCATTTCAGTGGGATTTGTGGAGGGAAAGAAGGTGAGAGGGAAGGGTACTCCCAACAACTCAACTCCCTGTAGATCACGCTGTTGAAATTTTCACATTTGAAAATACTGCCGACTATCTGTACTCTTTGCATTCAGATGTGGTTGAAGTACTGTGAGGTAAGAGAGTTTAACTCAGAGAGCATTTTGATGTACCTCCTCCGAGCACAAAGTTAATAAATCAGAAGAGGTGAGAGATGGGAGGTGGGGGAAGAGGAGCTGGTAGCTCTTCAGAGCTTTATGTCAGTCAATTGGTTTTTCTAAGAAAACAAAGCTTAAAAGTAACAATGTAGCCACTACTGGCAATGAAACTAAAGTATGATGACTAAAGTATCAGTCATCATGATAATGTCAATTAGAGGACCTTAGCACACAGTGACTTTTCTTTAATGGAAAAAGGACAACATTGCATAAAAATTCCAAGATAGTCATCTTAATTGACATAAAAACACACACTGGAACAGGATCTATTGATTTGCAACCATTAGGATCCCGACAGAGGGAGTAAAATATCACAATTTCTTTGAGAAAGATTAAATTCTGTCAAATTAATGTACAATTCTCGCTTCCACAAAGAAACCACTAAAGGAAGCAAAAGATCACAATTAAATAAAAGCCTTTTGATTTCATCCATAACTTTGTTCTTCAAAAAAACCAACCAAGAAAAATCCTGGAGAAATATGAATTAGGTAAGATTACTAAGAAGGTATATAATTATTTTAAAGACTGTTACCAATGACAAACTGATTATGGGTTCCAGATCAACCCTGGTAGAGGAAAAGGATTTGCTGATGGATTGGTTGGAAAGTACAAGGGAAAGAGAAGTCTAAGGTTTATTTCCTTACATCTATTTAAAGGAAGCAAAACATATGATATAAACATAATATAGAAGATAAAGAAATTAAGTGTCTGCTACATTCTAGGCACCCTTCTTCACTTAACTGTCACAACAATCTGGGGGGGTAAAAAAATTATTATTCTCATTTTACAGATGAGAAAGATGGATGCTCAAGGTGATTAAGTAACTTGTCTAAAGTCATAGAAATATCAAGTAGTGATTCTGAGATTCAAAATTCATGTCTATCACTTCGGAAGCCTGTGGGCCCCCTACCCTGACTATTCATTGTACCTTTATACAGAAATGACAGAAGCTCAGTCCCTCTCGTATATCTATAATGATATATTATAATGGATGATCATTGTCTCTAGTTTTTCTTTCACAACTGGCCTTAGTTCTAGGATTTCTACTCAGTTTTGAACAGTCTATAGTGATGCTACAAAAAAGGCACAATAGCCAAGACAAGTCTGAGAAGACTTTAAAAGGAACAAGGTGATCTTGGTTTCTGACAGGGACCACTTCTGAGTCAACCTTCTGTCCTCTTCCCACTCAGAGTTTCAAAGAGCTTCATAGAGGCTTCACAGAGAGAGAGCAGGACACCTTAACCTTGATACTGACAATACAGCAAATTTTTATAAAATTGATTTGTTCCAGAAAACCCCAAAGGGCTTCTGGGAGAAAAAGAATAAACCATTTACTCTAAAATTTCCCAGGAAAATATAAACTAACAAGAGAGACAAAAAAATTAGTCATTGCCTTTTCTTAATATATTTAGAGTCAGAAAAGAATAAAATTATATAAAGGATTATTCCAATATATCAAAAATTCTATTCACAGAATATATTAGAATATTACAGAATAGAATTCTATATGGAATATTATATATCAATATAGCATGTTGATAGAATATTAGATATCCACATGTAGATATATATATTATAGATAACAGTAGATAATATAGGTAATATATATCTAGTATATCTATATCTATATCTATATATTGAATCTACTATTCTATCAATATATAATATATAACATATCAATATAGAATATTGATAGATTATTCATGCAAAAAGGGATAAGAAAAAATAAATCTGCTCATTTCTGCAAAAATTTAAGAATAAACCAAGAATGAATGAGACTGGCTACCTATAAGAGGCAGACATTTAGCAACAGAGTGGAAATAATGAGGAAATGGGGACAGGTTAGTAGGATAAGGGGATAACACTTCTGTGTCTTTTTATATCATCTAGAATCATGGTAATGTTTCATATACCCCCAAAACAAATAATTAAAACCAACCAGAGTGTGAGGGGAACTCCAATGGAAGGCAAACATAACAGATGAACTTAACTGTATTACAAGTGAGTAACATCACCACATGGAGAAGGAAATGGCAACCCACTCCATTATTTTTGCCTGGGGAATCCTGCCTGGAAAATCCCATGGATGGAGGAGCCTGGTAGATTGCAGTCCATGGGGTCGCTAAGAGACTGAGCGACTTCACTTTTCCTTTTCACTTTCTTGCATTGGAGAAGGAGATGGCAACCCACTCCAGTATTCTTGCCTGGAGAATCCCAGGGATGGGGGGAGCCTGCCGGGCTGTCATCTATGGGGTTGCACAGAGTCGGACACGACTGAAGCAACTTAGCAGCAGCAGCAGCAACATCACCACAAGGAAGGGAATGAGAATGAAAGAACTAACCTACGTTGGAGAATAGTATTTCCAGTGTATGCTACAGGCTCAGGACAAAAGGAACTGCTTTCAAGATGCTTCCTACTTAGGAGATCTGTTTTTCACAGGAGGATGTGCGTGTGTGTGCACATTCAGTCACTCAGTCCGACTCTTTGTGACCCGATGGACTGTAGCCCTCCAGACTCTCTATCCATTGGATTTCCCAGGCAAGAATATTGGAGGGGTACGGGTTAGCAACTCTGAAACTGCTTTCTGTGTATACTATGATTAAGCAAATAAATAAATATACTGTGGATAATGAGAGCCAGGTTTCTCACTATAGAGAAAGCAGTTTCAAAGCAGCAGAGAGAAGGCTAAAACAAATCTGTGATGGGGTGAAACTGAAAGTGTCAGTACGTACCCATAGTTTTTTTATTATTGACCAGGGGATTTTGGCAGAAACTAACACCTGTGGCCAGCAATTTATAAATAAATCTTGAAAAGTCTCTGGTCAATAAAGTTCAGGTAACAGAAAATGTATTAATATGTTTCTAGTTAATAATGAGTTAACACATATTCACATACTAATACAGAAATACACATAGATATGTGCAGATGCACATCAAAGCACATGTATTTCCTGGACCTGTTAAGAGCTTCTAGAAGCAATACCATTCCATAGCAAGAGTATACCTAGCACCCAGATCTTCATTTCTAAATACCATTCTCCAGGAAAAGGAATCAGAGCTCCTTGGAGAAATGGCTGATTCTACACCTGGGGCAGGAAAATTAACCAAAGAAACCCTGAGCATCCAGTGGTGTCAAAAGTAAGCATGTGCTCAAGAAACAGTGTTGAAAGGACAAAGGAGCCAAGCTGAAGGCATTCTGCATCGCCAAATCTAGGACAATCTGAGCAACAAGAGGATTAATGAACAATAAATCTAGGACAATCTGAGCAACAAGAGGATTAATGAACAATAACCTACAGAATAAAACAATATTCATGGGTCAATACTGGTGTAAATAGACAACTGAATAAACAAACGGGAGAAGAGGCAGCTCTTCCTCATAGCAGAATTCTAATTAAATGTAGAAGAAACTTTGGAAATAGAAAAGTCACCATTAGGCAAATACCACAGTAATAACTGTTGCATACAAAAATCATTCATTCAAGGGTGCTAAAATTAGTGTGTGAAGGTGTGATGTAAAAGAGGTTATTCCCATAGTTTCCTAACATTTCCCTCCCAATGAGATACTTCGTAATTATGGACAGAAAAACAGTAACTTTATAGTGGAAAAACATGGCAGACAGACTCCACCTTAACCAAGTTATGCAAGTTAATATCACCAGCAGTGAGACACCAATGTCATGCACCTCCTGGTAACTGAAAAGGGCACAACATCACTTAGGCGGTATTTTTCCAAATATGCGTAGCCTCAATCTGATCAGGGGAAAACATCAGACAAACCCAAATTGAGGGATATTCTACAATAATTGGCCAGTTATCTTCAAAAGTGTTAAAGTCATGAAAAACACAGAAAGATGGTAAACTGTCACAGATTGAAAAAGACAACTAAATTACAATATTGGATACTGAATATGATGGTACACTGGAAAAAGGACATCAACATGGCAACTGGTGACATTAAAGTTAAGATTTGCAGAATGTTTAATAACACTGAATCCATGTTAATTTCCTGATTTTGATAATGTATTGTGGTTAGGTAAGATGGCAACACTAGGGGAAGCTGTGTGAAGCAAATAAGGAAATTCTATGTACTAGTTTTGCAACTTTTCTGTAAGTTAAAAATTATTTCAGTGAAACATTAAAAAGAAAGATTCCTGTTGAAAATATTACCAAAAGCAAGATTTGATTTAATTTACAGTGGTAACTTTGTGGTATTGCCTGTAACTGGGAAAAGTTTTTCCTTTTAATTTCGTTGACAAAAACCTCCAGTTTTAAAATATAAATCGCTGAGTTAGGGAAGTCACTGTAGCATAGGTGAAAAATCCTTTACTTTTATATTTGAAAATTTTCATAATAAAAATTTAAAAAAATGTTCTAGACAAGATTTCTAGGTGCTTATTAATATACTGAAGAGAATTCCCTATTATTTCTATAACTTTCATAAACATTTAGAATTTGGTCATAGAAGTTTCAGGGCTAGCAGACCTTAGAAATCAAGACAGCTATCCCTGTGTCACTGTACACGAAAAAGCGAAAGCCAGAGAGGCAACATCCAGTTAGACTTGGCCACAGTCTGAACCCTCTCTCAGCTCCTAGTCTAGGTGTTTCTCAAACGTTATACATCTGAGCTCTTCTTCATCTATTCTAAACTTATCAAGAATGATAACTATCTAAACACTTTAACTACAATAGAACAGCAATACTATTTATAACTGTTTCCAATTTAAACAAAAGCGAAATTTGAACTAATTTACCAGACCTGTGGAAATGAAAAATGGGTTCAAAGTACAAGGTAAAATAATGTTGTGGTTCAATATGCAACATTAAAGAAGAGAGAATCAACTATTCTAGTTTACATTTTAAAACGAACTCTCATTCTTGTTGCCATCCTTGTTTAGTGACTTTTTTTAACGTGTGTATTTCTTTTTTGGGGCACATAATCCATTTAGTCTTTCAATAGTTTATAATTTCCCTGTAAGGGACTTCCTACATATTTTTTGTTAGATATATTCCTAGATATTCTAGTTCATTATGCTATTTCAAACTTTAAACTTTTTATTTGGTATTGGGGTAACAGAAGCAGAAGATATTCAGAAGAGGTGGCAAGAATACACAGAAGAACTGTACAAAAAGATCTTCATGATCCAGATAATCACGATGGTGTGATCACTCACCTAGAGCCAGACATCCTGGAATGTGAAGTCAAGTGGGCCTTAGAAAGTATTACTACTCCACAGTTAGTGGAGGTGATGGAATTCCAGTGGAGCTATTTCAAATCCTGAATGATGCTGTCAAAGTGCTGCACTCAATATGCCAGCAAATTTGGAAAACGCAGCAGTGGCCACAGGACTGGAAAAGGTCAGTTTTCATTCCAATCCCAAAGAAAGGCAATGCCAAAGAATGCTCAAAGTACCACACAATTGCGCTCATCTCACATGCTAGTAAAGTAATGCTCAACATTCTCTAAGCCAGGCTTCAGCAATACATGAACCGTGAACTTCCAGATGCTCAAGCTGGTTTTCAAAAGGCAGAGGAACCAGAGATCAAATTGCTAACATCTGCTGGATCATGGAAAAAGCAAGAGAGTTCCAGAAAAACATCTATTTCTGCTTTATTGACTATGCCAAAGCCTTTGACTGTGTGGATCACAATAAACTGTGGAAAATTCTTCAAGAGATGGGAATACCAGACCACCTGACCTGCCTCTTGAGAAATCAATATGCAGGTCAGGAAGCAACAGTTAAAACTGGACATGGAACAACAGACTGGTTCCAAATAAGAAAGGGAGTACGTCAAAGCAGTATATTGTCACCCTGCTTATTTAACTTATATGCAGAGTACATCATGAGACACACTGGGCTGGAAGAGGCACAAGCTGGAATCAAGATTGCTGGGAGAAATATCAATAACCTCAGATATGCAGATGACACCACCCTTATGGCAGAAAGTGGAGAGGAACTAAAAAGCCTCTTGATGAAAGTGAAAGAGGAGAGTGAAAAAGTTGGCTTAAAAGCTCAACATTGAGAAAACGAAGAACATGGCATCTGGTCCCATCACTTCATGGGAAATAGATGGGGAAACAGTGGAAACAGTGTCAGACTTTATTTTGGGGGCTCTAAAATTACTGCGGATGGTGACTGCAGCCATGAAATTAAACAACACTTACTCCTTAGAAGAAAAGTTATGACCAACCTAGATAGCATATTCAAAAGCAGAGACATTGCTTTGCCAACAAAGGTCTGTCTAGTAAAGGCTATGGTTTTTCCAGTAGTCATGTATGGATGTGAGAGTTGGACTGTGAAGAAACCTGAGCACTGAAGAATTGATGCTTTTGAACTGTGGTAGTGGAGGTGTCTCTTGAAAAAGTCCCTTGGACTGCAAGGAGATCCAACCAGTCCATTCTGAAGGAGATCAGCCCTGGGTGTTCTTGGAAGGAATGATGCTAAAGCTGAAACTCCAGTACTTTGGCCAGCTCATGCAAAGAGTTGACTCATCAGAAAAGACCCTGATGCTGGGAGGGATTGGGGGCAGGAGGAGAAGGGGACAACAAAGGATGAGATGGCTGAATGGCATCACCGGCTCGATGGCAAGAATCTGAGTGAACTCCGGGAGTTGGTGATGGACAGGGAGGCCTGGCGTGCTGCGGTTCACAGGGTTGCAAAGAGTCGGACAGGACTGAGCGACTAAACTGAACTGAACTGATTTAGCAAATGAAAAGAAAGTAAATAAAATAGCTTCAGGTCATTCTATAAATGACAAAGCAGAACTTGAACCCAGGTCTCCTGACACAGAACAAATTATTTCCCAGTTTTGATCCGTCTAAAATGATGAACCATTTTTTATCCTGACAACAGCCTGTGAGATGAGTTTGAGAGCCCTGAATGGCATTACCATCTACTGCTCTATTTAGTAAATGTAACCTTGGGTAATTTATGTAACGTCTCTGAACTCACTTTTCTCACCTAGGGATAATTAATCATACCTCAAAAGATTACTGTGAGAAACAAATGAATAAATATATAAGGTAACTAATATGGCTATTGGCACACCAAGGAGTCCACAGACTACGAACTCCTTATTGGATGGGCTTAGCTTTTACTCACTGTTTTAAAGAGTTTGAAGAAGCTGGTACAGTTTTTGGCACATATAGGTTGAGTGGATATTTACTAAATGAAGTCATTATTAAATAAATGTTGAATTTAAAACTATTCTAGAGATAAATATTCAGTACATTTACTCTTTTAAAGATTTTAAAAGAAAGCTCCATTTTGTCCACCTAACTGGGACCTCTCACAGCAGTACTTACTCTCTACTGTCGCTCCCTCATTTGGGTTTGAATACCCTTCTCCTTTCCGTTTGATTCTTCGAATAATACCTCCATCTTCAAATAAATCCTCTCCTTTGAAATCAAGAAGCTCGATCTAGAAAGGAAAAAGGGATATGGCTGAGAATGGCCCAAACAAAGTCAATTTAACATCCTTAAATGCTAGGGCAACTATTCTCCTTTCATTTTACAAAACAAAAGTCTGTTTTATATTTATCTGTGCTTCTCAGTTATTGGAAAAGTAGGGAAAAAGAACACTGCACTTTTCAATACCTGGAAAGAACCTTCACTTAATGATAATGTCTAGGACCACATCCTGTGGGGCTACACTGCAAAGACAGACAGGAAATACTAGGAAAACTGCCTTGTGGGCAAAACGCCAGAGTGACAGTTCTGGCCCAAAACTACTTTGTTTAACTCTAGAGGCCACCACTTTTTCACCCCGAATTCATGGGAATTCCTTTCTTAAAATGTAAGACTAAACCCTATGAACTAGGCCTACAACCAACTAAAGGTGTATTTTACCTATTTACAATGTTTCAGGCATTTTCCTTCTTAATTTTTTAATTAAGTGTGGCCAAATATGTGTGACTCAACACAGGATGAGTAACATTTTATCACCACCTACTGCTTCTAATGAGGAAGTGAGATCTAGGACAGTTATAAACGTCTGTCATAAAAATAGCTTTACAACTTGGTTTAGGTGTATTTCAACATTTATCTCCCACATTTCCCATCCTGTCCTCTGGTCGGGTCTGAATATGTCACAACTCACACCAATGACCAGAACCTTTATTTCTAAGCCTGGTTTCTTTTGTTTATTTGGATATGACCGTTTTGTGCCAGAGACACGTTTCTAAGAAAGCACTGGCACACACCCCTTGGGTTTGTGGGAAACAACTCAAGAAGCCAAGCTCCAAAATAAATAAGTTGGATCCGATTCTCAATAGCAAGCTTAGCTCCTCATTGCACTGCCTGTCGCTTTGGAGCCAGCACTGTAGCAGAGCAGATGCTAACAAGGCAACATCACACACAACTTGCCTCAAAAAAAGAGAGTTGCATTCGAGGGAATTTTGGGAGACTGCCAGCTGCGCCATATGCATATTCTGGTTTGCACAGTAAATGACAGATCTCCCCTTTCTTCATGGTAGCCACCCCAATGTCCCATGCCTTGATAACTTGGCCTAGGAGAAAGGAAAAAGTGGTTGAAAGCTATAGGCTATATTTTAAGACTTTCACAAAACAAAAATTCAAACACATTTCCCATTCCTTAAACTATATACTACTCAGCTAGGAAACAGGGGCTACAAAAAAACTCAGTAAAAGTTACACACTAAGAAACAAATTGTGATTTTTTTTTCCTGAGAGCTAACAGAAGATTCTCTGCTGAGAAGCATGAAAGTGGTATCAGATTCTAAACTGCTCAAAGACTAAGTCTTTGAAAAGTGGCAGTAACATAATCTCTGAAATGTGGCTGGGTTGCAGTTGTTGGTTAATTTATAATTTCAACCATAAGAATAAGTGAGTGTTTTCTAGGCAGAGATGGAACAAAAATAGTATAGAAAATGGAATTTGTCCTAAGAAAGCTTATAATTTAGTTGGGTAGACAAAAACAACAAACAAGAAGCAGTCGGAAAAGTATAAATTGCATAAAACGGCCCATGAAACAGATTTCTCCTCAAAGTTTAGAGTGAAAAAAGAAGCGGTTTTGTTTTTCTAAAAAACCAGAATGATGTGTGTCTTCTTCTGCCAAATCACAAGAACTACGGAACTCAGAAGTTTTTTTTTGCTTACTTCCAGGAAACTAAAATTTTACTGTAAAACTGTTTTTTGTTGTTTTTTTTTGGATATGGACCATTTCTAAAGTCATTGAATTTGTTACATTACTGCTTCTGTTTTATTGTTCTGGCTTTTCTGGCCACAGGCATGTGGGATCTTAGCTCCTGATCAGGGATCAAACCCACACACCCCCGCCCTGGAAGGTGAAGTCTTAACCACTGGACCACCGGGGAAGAAATTTAACCTACATAATTGGATCTTACAATAAGCAGTCCCAAATCCTTTGGAAAACAACAGAAAATGTACAAAACTTCAAGGGATGATATACAAATTTGAGGTGCTCTTGTCAAAGACTTGAGTATTCAAAGTGAGACCAGGTGAGCAATGAACACCAGAAAAAGCAAAATTTTGAAAACAGCTGTTATTTTGAACTGAGAGCTGATGGTAGGATTATAGTAAGGATGATTAGATAAGGGGAACTCTACATTAAGGTATGTAAGTACAGAGGGACAAAGCATTTGTGACTCACGACTTCAGCTTAGTCTTAAGCATTACAACTTTTCAAAATATCAGATATACTTATTTTAAAGTGTATGTAAGGTATACATGCCTATTTTTACAAACACCTAAGAGAGAAAGATATAAGTGAAAAGTCATTCATTCCCTCCTTATAAGAAGCCACTGTTGTATTTCTCTTTTGTATCTTTCCAGTGTGTGCTGTTGCTTTTTAAAATATTTAAAACAAAAGGACATTATACTATACATTCAGGTCGGAACTGCTTTTTCATTATATAGATTCTTATATACATATATTTTAATTATATATAAATATATGACATAAAATGCTATAAATATATAAAAATATGTTTATAATTTATATATGTGTGTATATATGCTTATATACACACACTTATATCTTTATTCATCAGCTGATAGGAGGATATGAATTTTAGGGGTTAGCAGTACAGCCTGCTTTAACTCCAGACTGCGTAAATCAGAATACCAGGTCTGTCGCATGTTAGTTGTGCGACCTTGTACAAGTTTCCTTGTCTGCAAAATGTAGATAATAATAGTACTTGCCATATACTTGTTGTAAGAATTCAAGTGCCTGGCATATAATATACACTGAATAAAGAATAGTCATCTTCTTCATCATAAATACATACTGACCTATTTCATTCTCAGTGGCTTCCAGAATATTCCAGTCACTCTACTCTTGAGAAACATTATCATCAACAGTACTCTAATAAGGATTTTTGTCCCTTGTGTTTGCCTATTTTGTGCAAGTATATTTGGAGAGCAAATTCCTAGAAGTGCAGAGGTGATGTGCACTTTCCATTTGATAGATATTGCCCAACTGCCCTTCCAAAAGGGCTATATCAGTCTACATGCCCACACAGGGTTCCAAAGTGAAAACAGTCTAGAATCTTTAGAGGAAATGTAAAGTATGCTGTTGACAGGCTGCTTCACAGTCACTGATGCTCCTCAAAGACCGTGACTGGTTTTAGTGTGGTCCATATAGAACTTTTTTACTCTCAACTCTACTATTTTAAGACCAATAATATTTTACACCCTCTTTTATTGGAAAGAGGAAACCATATTGTGGGGGTACTACTGTATATTTGTTCAAGATATTTAGCCAATTACTCAGGAGTAAAGGTCTGTCTAGGTTCTAAAAATTTGGAAGTGGGTATTCCCTTCTTCCATCTAAGAAGCATGCAACGTAGTCTGGCTAGTGCAGCAGAAAGACACATGCTCTGTTTGTTTTTTAAGTGTATGGTGAACACCAACACAGAATACAAATAGTGGCTTTTGCCTTGGACTGGGGATTGGAGCAATCAGCAAAAGCTTAATTCACAGATGATGTCTATGGTAGGCCTGAGAAGCTGGAAACAGCAGTCTGGCTATTAAATCCACAGGAGCCCCAAGCTATATAAATCATGTCTGTGCCTTTGGCTTTTCTTCTCATTCAGGAACATTTAAGTTTCTTTTACACAGAACTTCAGATACTGAATGAAACACACTGAACAAAGAGCCAGCCTGATATGAACACGGATATGTTTCTAAAACTGTCCATCTTGGGCCTCTTCATAAAAGCACTTCCCGGTTTAAAACAAAACAAAACAAAACAAAAACTCCTTATAGAACACTTGGAATGTATATAAAACCAGAGAGAATACAGTAAGAAAAAAAAAAATCTCTGCAATTTCAGCATCGGGGGTAAATTGTCAATTTCTTGGTTCATTTCCTTCCAATTGTGTACGTCTACTTTGTTTACATATTAAATTTTTGTATATACATTCTTAAAATTCTGGTCATAGTTTATTTGATTTTGTAGCCTACTCTTTACACTTATATGGGCATTTTTTTTCTGTTAAAAGACAATATCTGAAAATATGACTTTTAATAGCTATATGCTATTTCATCTTTTGAATATGCCATTTCATCTTTTGAATATGCCATACTTTCATTACTCCCTAATAAACAAAAGCCTCTCACCTGACTCATTAGGACCAAGGTTGTAGGTTAGTTTAAAATGTTGCTTTGAGTGAAGAATCATAAAAAGAACATAAAAAAATAAGTAAATAAAAAGAAAATATACATGATGTCAAACTTTTTAAACTTAAAACCTATCAAAGTGTATTAATTCCCTAATTCTGTGTTAGAAAGCCAAGGCCTTGTCTCTGAGTGTACTAAGAGTCCTATTTCATCTTTACTATATAAATCACACTTATGGTATAGCACTTGCAATTTACAATGTGGATATCTTTAAAGTGGAATAAGAACTAGAAGACACTTGTAATCAGTATGTAGAATCCATCTGGTAAAAATTTGTTCTGAATGGCCTACTTATTTCACCTGGCATTTACCCATCCCTAATTCAATAGCCATTTTAAAAGACTTTTAGCAATTCACTTTAACTAATCTTTCCAAAGATGTTCAACTTAGTTTTCATAGAAATAATTCCCTTTCTTCTTACATATATATATATTATATAATTTCAGTGTTTTATATACTATCTAATGAAACTGCATAATTACAAAAAGGATATTGGATATAAGCAAGTTTCAACTGATTCTTAGTAAGAATCTGAGAAAGAAAAAAGCGGGCCCTAATGTCCAGAAACTACCTGACACAGCTCGGGCTTAGTGATTCTGAAATGGGCCCAAGGCACCCAGCTAGGCCACGCTATTCTGTTGGACATAACAATCTCACAAAACATCATCATCGGACAGGGTTACTCTGAAACCATGAAAAAGTGAGACAAAAGAACACTTCAAAATTTTGTCTGAGCATGGACAAAAAACAAGGTCCTTGTGCAACCTACAGAATACCAAACATCCCCCTCTCCTGGTGACAGGAGTGACTGCCACTTCTCTACAGGTACAGCTCAAGCCTCACTCCAGTCAGCCCTCCTCCTAGCTGGGATCTGCTAAGATAACCAAAGAATCATCTGCATTCCCACCATATCAATCCAGAGCAAATCCCTTCTTCCTTAAACTCTTCCCAAATCACCTAATACGAGCCCCAA
The DNA here is from genome assembly GCA_917880005.1 of Nanger dama. Taxonomy (NCBI): domain Eukaryota; kingdom Metazoa; phylum Chordata; class Mammalia; order Artiodactyla; family Bovidae; genus Nanger; species Nanger dama. The sequence goes on from CAKJTW010000033.1 coordinate 9,868,842, forward strand.
TCCTATAGGCCTTTCGAACACTCTTACTGGGACACCCCTGGCTTCCCATGGTGTACAGACTATATGAGTAATAAATGCAACCTGTTCACTACAGTTGTGCTCCTAGTGGTCTGTGGCTGAAGGACACTGATGACCCTCTCAGCTGGCTGAGGCAGAGTGCAGGGCCACAACAAAGAACAGGAAACAAGGGGTATCACTCAGCGTCTTTACCAGCAGAATGGAGAGTACCAGTTACGCTGGAGTTGGTTAAGCAAGCACCTACCTATTTCCTCAGAACTGATTCCTAAAAGCAGATTTACCGGGGCAAAGCAAAAACATTTTTAAGATTCTTGATTTTGGGGATCTTTTGGTCTCTTTCGGGTCTTAATTATAGGTATAACACACCAAGAATATAAAAACACAATTTATTCTCCCACTTGTTTTGGACTTTAATTTTACTACCTCAAGTACAATTGATCAATTTCAGCAGTCCTATTCTATTAGTAACAAAATATGAAACGAGAATATAAACTTAAAGCTCAGTATAAAAACAAGGCACTGTACATTTTTCCTCTTTCTGCAGAGTATTATATAATTTTTTCTGATTAAAAATAAAAACAAAATCCAATTTTATAGGTTCAATGTACGTTCATCAGTTATAACAAGCATACCACCCTGGAGGGGGATGTTGAAAAGGGAAAGACTAAATCGTGGTAATGTACATGAAAATGACCATTTCAACCATTAAGTGTACAGTTCAGTTAGGCATAGTCAAACTGTTGTGCAACCAATGTCCAGAATTTTTTCATCTTGCGACACTAGAACTCCACTCACTAAAACTCATTTCCTCCTGCCCCAAGTCTCTGGCAAGATTTCATTCTACTTTCTGTTTTATGAATTTGATTACTCTCGATTTCTCTAGATGTAAATGGGATCATGCAATATTTGTCTATTTGTGACTATTTCAGTTAGTATAATGTCAAGTTTCATCAGTTTTATCTCATTTGAATAATACTCCACTGTATGTATATACCACGGTAAGTACATTAAGGCATTTTGTTTACCCACCCACAAATATTTGGGTGGCTTCCACCTTTGGCTATAACGAATAATGCTACAAACATGGGTGTACAAATATCTCTTTAGGATTCTGCTTTCAGTTCTCTTGTTATATACCAAGAAATGGAATTGCTGGATCATAGGTAAACTCCTTCTTTGAGAAACTCCCATACTGTTTTCCATAGTGGCTACACTATTTAACATTCCCACCAACAATGCACAATTTCTCCAAAACCATGCCAACAGTTGTAATATTTTTATAGTACCTGATGGACATGAGGTGATATCTTATTGTGGTTTTGATTTGTATTTCTCTAATGATTCAGTGATGCAGAGCATCTTTCCATATGCTTGTAGTCCATTTTTAAAAATTTTTATTGAAGGATAATTGCTTTACAGAATTTTGTTGTTTTCTGTCAAAGCTCAACATGAATCAGCCATGGGTATACTCTCCCATCTCCATTGTCCGTTTTATAATCAGATTATTTGAGGGTTTTTTAGTTGCTGGATTATAGGAATTAAGTATTAAGATATTAACCCCTTGTCAGATACATGATTCACAAATATTTCTTTCCATTCTCTAAGCTGCCTTTTAAAATAGGTTTTTAATTTTTTTCACTTTTATTTTTTACTTTTGGTTGTGCTGGGTCTTCATTGCTATGCAAGCTTTTCTCCAGCTGCAGTGAGAGGGGTACTCTCTAGCTGCAGTGGGCAGACATCTCCTTACAGTGGCTTCTCTTGTTGCAGAGCACGGACTGGGCTGTGCGGGCTTCGGTAGTTACTGCATGTGGACTCAGTAGTTGTGGCTTCCAGGCTCTGGAACGCAGCCTCAGTAGCTGTGGCACACAGACTTAGTTGCTCCATGGCCTGTGGGATCCTCCCATACCAGGGATCAAGCCTCCATCTCCTGTGTTGGCAGGCAGATACCTTACCACTGAGCCACCAGGGAACCCTGGGCTGCCTTTCCATACCATTACTGTATCCTTTGATGCACAGAACTTTTAAATTCTGATGTAGCCAATTTATGTACTTTTTACTTTTGCTGGCTTGCTTCTAGTGTCTTATTCAAGAAATCATTGCCAAATCTAAAGTCATAAAGCTTTCAAGCTCTCTCCTAAAAAAAAACTATTTTATGTCTCATATTTAAGATTTTGATTCATTTTAATTTTTATATATCATGGGTCAAACTTCATATTTTTGCATGTAAGTATCTAGCTTTCCCAGCATCAATGGTTTCCTTTCCTTAATAAATGGTCTTGGGATCCTTGACAAAATTAATAACTAACTTTTAAATGTATGTTTGCATGTGAAATCATTGATAATATTGACATTGTCTTTCTTTTCATACTAAAGTTTTTCCTGTATATTTTTTCCTCATATTAATTTTATCTTATTTTTTAAATGTCTTATAAAAAGGACTCTGATAAATCATCCCCACTCCCTACCAAAAGGATATGATTATGAATTCAACAAACTGATTTATATGTTAAGATTCTTTTAAAGAGTTCATATGTCTTAAGTTACATTCTGTTTTTGTCATTGCTTTAATTACTAAGAAAACTGATCACTGGATGATCTTTCCCCATCCTCATGACTTATCATTTCAAAGACAGGGAGAAAAAATAATGTTTTGGGACAGCCTTCATGGTCAACTCTGCCAGGCTAAACTGCTAGATACCTGAAGTCATGAGTCATGTATTAATTATTTTTTATTTCCCAAAGAACTTAACACCACAATATTATACTTAATAAAGGAACACAGTCCATGCTGCAATATCTATATGGAATTAAAAATTTGTCAGCTTCCCCTAGTCTACTCTCACCCATGCCTAAATCACCTTCTCCTTAATATCCGCTCAGTGATGAAACTGGAAGCATTCTTCCTTCATTGGAAAGTACCAGGTAAGGCCAAAGAAAGTACTGAAAATTTGTTGTCTTTCTGGCTCTCATTTTGGGAAGGACAGAAAAGTTGAATATTTTGGCCTAAAAGCCTTCGCTCCAAATCCTGAATGCTCCTAAACTGCATGTTTAAAAAAAAAGTAAACAGATGTTAGACTATATTTAAAGAGGAGTAACAGTATCAATAGAAATTTAAAGGGAACATATGGCTAAACCACAAACAACCCACAGGAAGCTGGCTGCACGGTTACCCGTTACTAGTTAGCGTATTTTACTCACTGTAAAATGTTGTCAAGGCCTAAAAGATGTTAAAACAAAACAAAACAAAACAGGGCAGGGATAGAGACGCAAACGTAGAGAACAGACTTGTGTACATAGAAGGAGAAGGAAAAGGTGGGACGGATTGAGAAAGCGGCACCAAGTATAAAAGAACTACCTAGTGGGAACCTCCCCTCGGTGCTCTGTAATGACCTGGAGGGGTAGGGTGGGAGGGAGGCTCGAGAGAGAGGGAATATATGTAGGTAATAATTAACTTGATTGTGGTAATCATTTCACAATATATATGTATATCCAAAAATGAATATAAAACAGTAAAAAAAAATCATTTCAAATAAAAATAAAACTAAAAATAGGAACTAGGCCCCAATACCAAGCATGTAATAGCAATAATTTTGCTTTTGATAAACTTCATTAACTACATCATTCCTGTAAGAAAAATGTCTGGTATACGGCAGGCACTCAGTAAATTCTGCTGGACTAGGACCTACTTTGTTTCTGTACCTAGTTTTGGGGCTAGTTTTAAACCTTAATATCTAACATAACTTTAAAGAGTTATGGCTCTGCCACTTACTGTATTACTTTGAACTAATTATAATTTTAATAATAATTATTAGAACTATAAATAATAGTAATAATTATAACTTTTGTGCTCTCAGTTTACCTGTTTCCTCATATGTAAACAAAAAACCAACTAAAAGAAAACTAAAATACTTAATTATTGTAGGTAATTAAGACATTAAAAAAATCGGTTAGGTGGATTTCATTAAAATTGAAAATTTTGTTCTTTGAAAGACTGATTAAGAAAATGAAAAGGCAAAAAAAAAAAAAGAAAAAGAAAAGGCAAGTTAGAGACTGGGAGAACACACCTGCAAAATACATATCTGATTAAGTGCTCGTCTTACTGGGTACAACTCAGTGGGCACAAGATTTGAACAGATACTTCACAAAAGAAAATATACAAATGTACACTAAGCAAAAGAAAGGACACCCTCAATGTGACTAATTACCAGGAAAATGCAACTGAAAACCAATGTCAGACACCATTCTATGTGCATTAAAATGGTTAAAGTTAAAAAGACTGACAACAGTAACAACTGACAAGGATATGAAAAACAAACTCTCAAACCTTGCTGGTGAAAATGCAAAATGGTACAGACACTTTGAAAAAACAGTATGGTAACGTCTTATAAAGTTAAACATATGTTTACCATGTGATCAACAAGTCCACTCCTGGGTATTTACCCCCAAATAAATTCACCCAATATGTCCACACACAGACAAATATGTGAATGTTCAGTACACTATTCACAATAGCCCCAAACTGGAAACTCCAAAGTCCAGTTTTTGAATAGATGAACAAATTGTAGTATTTCCATACTTGTAAAATGCTACTTGAAATTCAACATGTATGAATCTCAAAATCATTATGCTAAGTGAAAGAAGTCAAATGCCAAAGATGACATATGATTCCATTTATATGAATTTTTGGAAAACGCAAAACTGTAGTAACAGAAACCAGATTAGTGACTGAATGGCCCAGGAACTAGAAGCAAATTTTAGGGTGAGAAAACTGTTCTATATCTTGATTGTGGTGGTGGTGGTCATGTAACTATTACCCGTCAAGCTATACCTTTAAAAGGGTGAGTTTTAATATATGTAAATAGTACCTCAATTAAAAAAAACTCAGTCTTAGACACAGATGTTATTATGACTAATTGCCACCTAAACTATACTAAATAGATTGTGTAAAAAACCTAAAATATACTCAGGAGTGATTGAGTTACTTGAAGATGGCAAGATTGGGAATTTCCCACTACTGGAAAAAAAAAAGGGGCATTTTAGAGCAAAACTGAATGCAATTATAAAAAAGTAAAGTTACATTTATGAATTCTTGAATTGTCTGTATAAATTTTAAATACCTCACACTTAAAACTATTTATTTGTTTTAGTATCTGTATTCTCTATTGATAAATACACTTTTAGACAACCGGGATAACTGTACTGCCCACTATTTTCAGCTCCTAGCACAAAATCAATCACATAATAGCAGCTCAATAAATATCCGTTAAATAAAAAAAAATCAAAAATGTAATAGTAGGGGCTTCCCTGATGGCTCAGTGGCAAAGAGTCTGCCTGCCAATGCAGGAGACCTGGGTTTGATCCCTGGTCCCACGTGCCATGGAGCAACTAAGCCCCGTGCACCACAACTACTGAGCCTGTGCTCTACAGCTTGGAAGCCTCAACTACCGAGTCTGTGTGCTGCAACTACTGAAGCCCGGGCACCTTAGAGCCTGTGCTCTGCAACAAGGGAAGCCACCGCAATGAAAAGCCGGCATACCACAACTAGAAAGCAGCCCCTGCTCAGCTCAACTAGAGAAAAGTCCATGCAGCAACAAAGACCTAGCACAGCCAAAAATAAATAAATTTTAAAAATCTTTAAAAAGGAATAGGGTTGATGTGAGGATTAAATGAGATAATGCACATAAGCCCTTTGCCTTGCACTGCAAGTCCTAGAAAGTATTCACTATTAGTCTTTCAACATATACTTTCTCCCTTTTACCCCAGTATGCTAATGACTGACAAAAGTCATGGATCATGATGCATCTGATAAGGTTAATGTTAAAGGCAGATCACTCACATTTACTTCATTACGCTTTACTCTCAATAGTAGGAATAGTAATGTCAAAAATCCAAAATGACTAGTTTGTCTTCTCAAATTGAGGGAAGAATATAAGAGATAGGATTTTTATCTTCATATTTCCCAACTGTATTTAGTCATATACCAAGAACACCAAAGACAACTTCACTGAAATAGCCTTTTATCAAAAATCACCAGATTTTCATAGGAGTAGATGGAGAATGAGTGAAGCCTTAGTGTCCTTGGATTTACTTATAAGAACAGACCAGATATAATTACTGCAGCCCCCAAACCCATCCCTTCCCAATTTTAGTGACAGCATATTTGCTGAAGGGAGAGGGAAAGAACAAAAGCCCTATTACAGAGGCACACTTGAAAATCCTGAGTCATTCTTATTTTAGCTTCTTTTAAGATGGGCTATGGAACAGTTCTAGGGATTCAGAATCTGTAATAAAGATTTAGTTTAAAAAAATTCAATGAGGGAAACCATCATTGTTTCATTCTAATTTCTGTAACACACTCTGTAGTAGTAATAACCAGCTGTCTTAGATTGATCCAGTAAGCATTGTTTTAAAGGTCTGTATGCAAGCACAGTAAACAGGAGTGAGGACCCAAACTGCTGAAACACAGTTCTTGCCCCTCCATTGTAAAGCCAGCCAGTAAGCCCAGTACATAAGGAATCAAGAGAGTCCAGTGTACAATACTTATGCAGCAGTCCACTTGTTTTATTTTTCTTCATGATGATACGTAGTTACTGCCATAACATATAGGTATAAGCTAAGCTGCCTAGCCAATGTTTGTTTTCTAGGCAACTGAACACATTATGTTATAGAAGTTTTACCACAGTGATACTGCTCTAGCCTCATATTCCTAATTATCATCTTCAGGGGGTCCTCTAAAGGTTTTTGTTTTTGTGTTGTATTTAATCCTTCACAGTTTTTGTCCCTGTACTCTTCACAGAATATACATGAATGGAATCTCAGACTCAGGATTAATCTTAAAGCTCTTCTACAAACGCTTCTTTTTGTAAGAGTAGGGAAGGTTAGGTGACCTATTCATGTTAACATACCACAGGGAAGAACAAACTTCAGGAACTCTGGCTTCCTAACACCCAGCTGGATGCACTCCCCATGAGACCACGCGACCTCTAGATAGGTGTGCCGAGGGTACCATGCAACTGAAAGCTGCCTCTTCTCTGCTCAAAATTCCAGGAAACATAAAAACTGTGTCCGAAAGTCTGTTCTTTATATCTCTACTGCTGTCCTGTAGATAGGTTCATCAGTACCATCTTTCTAGATTCCATATATATGAGTTAATACATGGTATTTGTCTTTTTCTTTCTGACTTACTTCACTCTGTATAATAGGCTCTAGGTTCATCCACCTCATTAGAACCGACTTAAATGCATTCCTTTTATAGCCGAGTAATACTCCAATGTGTATATGTGCCACAACTTCTTTATCCATTAATCTATTGATGAACATTTATGTTGCTTTCATGTCCTAGCTGTTAAAGTGCTGCAACGAACATTGGGGTTCTATTTTATGGAAATACAGTCTTTTCAATTATGGTTTCCTCAGTGTATATATATGCTCAGTAGTGGGATTGCTGGGTCATATGATGGTTTTATTCCTAGTTTTTAGAGGAATCTTCATATTGTTCTCCATAGTGGCTGTATCAAGTTGCATTCCCACCACAGTGCAAGAGGGTTCCCTTTTCTCCATACCCTCTCCAGCATTTACTGTTTGTGGACTTTTTGATGATGGCCATTCTAACCAGTGTGAAGTGATACCTCGTAGTTTTGATTTCCATTTCTCTAATAATAAGGCATGTTGAACATGTTTTCATGTATTTATTAACCATCTGTATGTCTTCTTCAGAGAAATGTCTGTTTAAGTCTTCTGCCTATTTTTTTGATTAGGTTGGTTGTTTTTCTGTTATTGAGCTTCATTAGCTTCTTGCATATTTTGGAGATTAGTTCTTTGTCAGTTGTTTATCTGCTATTAATTTCCCCAGTTCTGAAGGCTGTCTTTTTACCTTGCTGATAGAAGTTTTTACACAATGAAGGAAACTAAGTTTAACTAGGTCCCATTTGTTTATTTTTAATTTCCATTACTTTCACCATAGTGCACTTTACTGAGAAAATCTGGGTACAGAAGTGGTTGTATAAATTCTCAGCAATTCTTCAGTCTACTTGCAAAGATAACTGCTGACAGAAGACCTATTATCTTAAATCTACCAACTTCAAGACAGAAATTCAAAGGGGGAGCAGTGGGAACAAAGAGGTCTGATGAGGCCATTTACTCTGGTGTCTTCTCAATTAAATAATGACGCCACAGCCATGCTGGTGGCCCTGGAGGTTCACATCCCGACATCAGCAAGAATGAAAAAATGTTTACCCATTGTCACTTTCTGCTATGTTAAGAAAAAAAAATCTGTACTTGATTTTGATTGCTATTCTGCTAAACACAAGATTAATCTCCCATGAGCCATCAACTCACTGACAACCCAAAGAAGAGGGTAGTGGCCCAGCCAGCATTAGAGCTTGAAGAGAGGCCTGCTGGATGGGAAGCAGAAGTCGCCATGACATACAAATGCCTATGGGTGCAAGGAAAGCAGAAACTCAGAAAGAGTTTAACTCCTTAGCTACTTGCTGTTTCCTTTCCCAGATCCTTGCTTAGCTAGCAACTCAGCTAACGTGTAGAGTCGGAAAAAGAATGAAATTATTCAACACTGAGGCATGGTGGTGAATGGGATAGGGGATATTGTCTCCTTTCTCCTACACTTGGCCTGGGAACAAACTAAAATCTGCTCTATCTGTGACTGATAAAGCTAAAAGGACTTTGTAATTCAGCCACTAACTTCCAACAAGTCACATGGTCCATGAAGTTCAATTTGATGTATGGGCTATTCTTTTTCCAAGATTGAAAAAAAAAAAAAAAAAGAATACTAAACTAACTGAAGACATTTAAAAGTATTTATACAGAAATTAGTAAAAAATAACATTTAAGATTTTCAAATAGTGGTTCTCAACTTTTTTCCTTAGGACCTTATTACATTTTTACCAGTTCATTTAAAGTAACAATAGCTTCATATGTTAGTATAAATTATTTTTATGGAAAATAATTATATTTCCCCCAAACAAAACAAAATAGTGAGAAGAGTGGCGTTGTTTTATAATTGTTACAAATGTAAAATGTGTCTGACAATAAAAGACAATCTGATTCTCATACCTACTTTTGGATTCATCTGTTGCAACTGCAAGTTTTGGTTGAAATATATGGAAAAAATACAAACCCACAAAGATAACAGAAAAGATAGGAGTTTTTTAATAGCCTTTTCAGATAATCATGAATATAATCATCTGATACTACATCAAAATTGGACAGGTATTAGTTTCATAAAGGTCAGTTGCCATGTGGAATCTGAGATCATATCAATGAATTTTTCATATGATGTTACATTAAAATCCACTGATCTAGCTTACACATCCAATGGACCTTTTACTCATGAGTGATTTTGTAACATCTTGCATTGGTCCCTGGGAAAATACTGTTCACTGAGTCACACAATCTTCCAAATGTTAACACATTTCACTGTATAATATCTTAAAAACACATTCACTTATATTCATTGATCTCATCAGAAATCTTTTACGTTCTGGGAAGCTGTCCAGCTCTGAGTAGCAGATACAAATTTTCCCAAACTGCACTTTTCACCTGAAAACTCAATGGTAGAAATACCGTCACTTGTTGTCCTGTCAGTGACAGGCTCACTGCATTAATCTCTAAGAAATTATCTTCCAAATACAGAATAGTCAAGTCTCAATAATCATAGCTTGTCCTTTCAAATAAAAATGATGCTTCACAGAAACAATCCAGCCAGTTCAGTTCTCAACCAAAGTGCACAAGTGCTTCCCCTTGAGATAACCTCTGTGTGTGTGTGTTGGGGGGGCGATGGCGGGGTTGGCCATCGCTTTACGTGTGCTTTCCCATCTGTCTCAAAATATCAAAACAATGTGAAACTCAATGATTAGACTTTAACAAAATTAATATTTTTTTACACCACATCAAGGACATTCTTAAGTGAAACTTGCTTTCCTTTGTCTTTCTTATTTAAGCAGTAAGTGAGCACAGAAAGAACACACTACTACTGGTATAATCTGATGCCACTGCCTAGATTTGCGCTAAGGCTCCAGCAGTTTTTCACCACTGCAGCTTAGTACCATCAGTGCAAATGTCAACATAGTAAAAAATAATAAATAACATCTTAGTATTATAATGAAAACAATTTTGACACTATGGACACCCAAAAGAATCTCAGGGACCCCACAGGGATCCACGGACCACACTTTGATAACTATTGCTCCAAAACATCTTCACTTTTGGCAAGGATAAGATCCACTAGCTCCCACATATTATAAACAGCAATAAATCTAAGCAAAACACAACTCAAAAAAAAAAAAACCCTCTTACCTTTGCCAAGACTAAAGACAAATGGTTCATTTCTATCATGACTGGAATCAAACTTCTTTCCATTTGACAATTTCCCCTTGTAATGGACATAAACTCTGTCTCCAATCATTGGTGTTTCCTCACTATTTCCCACTCTTTTGACGATCTAGGAAAGACAAATGTTAAGAAAAAGGAGGTTAAACATTTTTCTTTAAATCGGAGAATAAAAATGTCACTCAGTCCATGCCACATCACTCAGACAGATTTGTAAACAACTGTCTGTCCTTTCTAAAGGCCTCCTTCCTAGTTCTTGCAATAACCTTCACTGTTAGAAAACTGTCCTATACCATTAAATATTTAATACTATATTTAATTGTACTGTTAACCACACTATTCTCTCAAAATAATAAACCAATAGAGTTTGTTTTATTGCTTTAATGCCCCAAGTTTTGACACTAAAATCTCTGAAAACACAGAGCTAATTCATGTACAAACTGAATTAGACCAAAAGATTAGTGGACTTTTAAAAACATTCAAAAGTAAGTCTGAAGCAAAGTTTTAAAGGTAAGATTTTTACTTCTCTCCTTTCTAAAAACATTAGCTTCTGACTAGATTCCATTAGTTTGGTTTTATTTCAAAAAGCCCAATTTTCTGATATAACAGGTTGTACTTCCTACTATCTGAAGAATATACAATGTGTAAAAAAAAAAAGTTTGATATGATACTGAATAACTTGTGTTCTAGTAAAGAAATGTCATAAAGTTCCAAGTTGAAAAATATTTAACTATCATAAAATCCAGTATATTTATTTTGTTCTTGGCAGAGCAAGACACTAATAGAGTTGGTCAAGTTCTGGGAAAAGAAAATCAAATCCAGGCATGTGGTGTATAATTTATTCTGTCAATCACTTATGCCAAATAAATCATTTTTGCTAGATAACAGAGGATGGGTAACTAAACATCTTTTGTGGGGAAGGGTCTGAATTTTTATTGACAGAATTCAATTATTTGCTCCTGAATTCTTTCTTGAGATATAACCTCCTTGCTCCACTCTCATATCATCATATAAACACTGTGAACTAAGATTCTACAACTTCCTTAGTTCAAAAGCCCAGACATTCTAAATGAAAAAAAAGAAAATTGCAACTTCGTAAAAAGCTGAACTTAATCAATTCAGTAAAGTTGCAGGAGCTTCCCCTGGTGGTTAAAGCATCTGCCTGTAATGCGGGAGACCTGGGTTTGATCCCTGGGTCAAGTAGATCCCCTGGAGAAGGAAATGGCAACCCATTCCAGTACTCTTGCCTGGATAATCCCATGGACGGAGGAGCCTGGTGAGCTACAGTCCACGGGGTCACAAAGAGTCGGACACAACTGAGCGACTTCACTTTCACAGAAATAAATTGTTTCTACACACAACAAAATATCTGAAGAGGAAATACTGTAGAGAAAATAATCCCAGAAATGCAAATCAATCAGAATGGCAATTATCAAAAAGACAGAAATAACAAGTGTTGGTAAGGATGTGGAGAAAAAGGAACCCAGAGAAACGGGGTTCAATCCCTGGTCAGAGAACAAGATTTCTCATTCCACAACTAAGTCTCAGCACAGCCAAATAAATAAATAAATATTAAACATATATATATATATATATGTTTGTATACACACATAATGGGTTATTATTCTGTCATAAAAAAGAATTAAATCTTGCTGTTTGTAATATGGATGGACCTTTAACACACTATGCTAAGTGAGATAGGTCACACACAGAAAAACAAATACCATATGACCTCACTTACATATAGAATCCAAAAAAAGAAGAAGAAGAAAAAAAAAAAAAGCAAATTTACAGATACCCAGAACAGAACAGATTGGTGGTTGCCAGAGGTCAGAGTTTGAGGGAGGGTGGGAGAAATGGGTAAAGGGAGTCAAAAGATATAAAATAATAAGTCATGTATGTAACGTACAGCATGGTGTGACAGTTAATAATATTGTAATGCCTACCTGAAAGCTGCTAAGAGAATAGATCTAAAAAGTTCTCATCACAAAAAAAATTTTTAACTATGTATGGTGACAAATATTAACTAGACTTACCGTGGTGACCATTTCATAATATATACCAATGTAAAATCATTTTGTTGCACACTTGAAACTAATAAACTGTTAAATATCAATTATACCTCAATAAAACTCTCAAATAACATCAAAAACCATCAAATAGGAATAAATTTAATCAAGGAGGTAGAAGATTTGTACAGTGAAAACTGCATGATTCTAATGAAAGGAACTGAAGAAGACACACATAAATGGAAGAGGCAGCCTATGCTCATGAATCAGGAGAATTAAAAATGTCCCTACTACTGAAAGACATCTACAGATTCAGTGCAAGCCATATCAAAATTTCCCATGGTATTTTTCACAGAAATAGAAGAAAAGGCCCATGAAAGACCCAAAACAGCCAAAGCAATCTCAAGAAAAAAGCTGGAGGCATCATATTTCCTGATTTCAAACTATATTACAAAGCTACAGTAATAAAACCAGACACATGGGCCAACAGAACAGACAAGAACCCCAAAATAAACCTCAACATACACAGTTAACTCCTATTTGACAAGGGAGCCAAGAATACTCAATGAGGAACAGATAATCTCTCCAGTAAAAGTGCCAAGGAAAACTGGATAACCCCATGAAGAATAAAACTGGACCCCTATCTTACACCACTCATAAAACCTAACTCAAAATCAACAACAAACTTAAAACATAAGATATGAAACTACATAAAACATATAAAGGAAAATAAGGGGAAAACCTCCTTGACATTAATCCTGGCAGCCTTTTTTTTTAGATATGACACCAAAAGCACAAGCAACAAAAATAAATAGGTAGAACATCAAACTAAAAAGGTTCTGCGCAGCAAAAGAAACAATTACCAAAATGAAAAGGCAACCTATAGAGTGGGAGAAAATATCCACAAACCATATATTTGATATCTAAAATATATATGGAACTCATGGTTATTACAAAAAAACCAACAAATAACATCTGCTAATAAGGATTTAGAGAAAAGGAAACCCTTGTGCATTACTGATAGGGATGTAAACTGGGACAGCCACTATGGAGAATGGTATGAACTTTCCTCAAAAAATTAAAACTAGAACTACCATATGACCCAGCAATTCCACTCTTGGGTATAAATCCGGAGGAAATGAAACTATTATCTCAAAGAAATAATGAAATCACATGTATGTGAAATCTAAAAAGCTGAATTCACAGAAACAAAGAGCAGAATGATGGTTGCCAGAGGAAAGGGCATGGTGGAAAATGAGGAGATGGTGGTCAAAGGGTACAAACTTCCAAGTCATAACATGAACTAAATTCTCAGGATCTAATGTACAGAATAGTGACTGTAATTAACAACAGTGTATTACATACTTGAGAATTGCTAAGAGAATAGATCTTAAATGTCCTTACCACAAAAAAGAAATGATAATTATCTGAGGCGATGAAGGGGCTAACTAACCCGTTTGTGGGTTATTTCGAAACATTTAAATGTATCAAATCATCACATACACCTTAAACTTATATAATGTTCTATTTCAATTTTATCTCAATACAGCTGGGAAAAAATAGTTATAATTTTAAAACTGAAAAGCTAAGTTTAAAAAAACAACAGTAGAATCATTACTGCCCTTCTAGAGCTCAAGGGGAAAAAATGTTTCCAAAAACGTTAATCTAAGAGAAATCTCACAATATTCTGAAAGTGCTCATGTTCATGAATTGCATGCGGTACTGGGGAGCCTCAGCTGCCCCTGGAGGGCATCTGCATTTCTAGGACTATAACCAAGTAACTGGGCTGATGGAGTCAAGGGCATCCAGGGAGTCAGTCTTGTTCACATCCACAGTAATACTGTGGTATCACTTCAGGTTTCCCCAACAACAGAGTTTAGTGCCTAAATCTGGAGTTATCTTAAGAAAACAACCTAGTCTCAATTCAGTTTAAAAATGTAAGCTCCATAAAGAAATTTTATATTACTGGGCTAGTTTCTGACTGATTTCCCAGATCTGTCTTGGTCTTTAAAAAAAATACACACACACACACATATATATATAGTTAATAAGAGACAATTACAAACATGGCACTGTATTAAATGCTTTATATAATCTTAATTCTATGATATAGGCAGTATTATTATTCAGATTTTACAAATGAGGAAACTTCATCACAGATATGTTACTAAATTGCCCTAGGTCACGGCAGTTAATAGACCTATTTAATCTTCTTTTTTTTCTTCTCTATTTTTTGGCCACTGTATAATTGTAAGGGATTTGATTTAGGTCATACCTGAATGGTCTAGTGGTTTTCCCTACTTTCTTCAATTTAAGTCTGAATCTGGCAATAAGGAGTTCATGATCTGAGCCACAGTCAGCTCCCAATCTTGTTTTTGCTGACTGTACAGAGCTTCTCCATCTTTGGTTGCAAAGAATATAATCAATCTGATTTTGGTACTGACCATCTAGTGATGTCCATGTGTAGAGTCTTCTCTTGTGTTGTTGGAAGAGGGTGTTTGCTATGGCCAGTGCATTCTCCTGGCAAAACTCTATTAGCCTTTGACCTGCTTTTTTTTCCAAGGCCAAATTTGCCTGTTACTCCAGGTAGCTCTTGACTTCCTACTTTTGCATTCCAGTCCCCTATAGCTCAGAGGTTAAAGCATCTGCCTCCAACGCGGGAGACCCAGGTTCGATCCCTGGGTCGGGAAGATCCCCTGGAGAAGGAAATGGCAATCCACTACAGTATTCTTGCCTGGAGAATCCCATGGATGGAGAAGCCTAGTAAGTTACAGTCCACGGGGTAGCAAAGAGTAGGACACGACTGAGCGACTCCACCTCACCTCATAATGAAAAGGACATCTTTTTGGGTGTTAGTTCTAGAAGGTCTTGTAGGTCTTTATAGAACCGTTTAACTTCAGCTTCTTCAGCATTACTGGTCAGGGCACAGACTTGGATTACTGTGATACTGAATGGTTTGCCTTGGAAATGGACAGAGATCATGCTGCCATTTTGAAACTGCATCCAAGTACTGCATTTTGGACTCTTTTGTTGACTATGAGGGCTATTCCATTTCTTCTAAGGGATGCTTGCCCACAGTAGTAGATATAATGGTCATCTGAGTTAAATTCACCCATTCTAGTCCATTTTAGTTTGCTGATTGCTAAAATGTCAATGTTCACTCTTGCCATTTCCGGTTTGACTACTTCCAATTTGCCTTGATTCAGGGACCTAACATTCCAGGTTCCTAAGCAATATTGCTCTTTACAGCATTGGACTTTACTTCTGTCACCAGTCACATCCACAACTGGCTACTGTTTTTGCTTTGGCTCCGTCTCTTCATTCTTTCTGGAGTTACTTCTCCACTGATCTCCGGTAGCATATTTATTAGGCACCTACTGATCTGGGGAGTTCATCTTTCAGTGTCCTTTCTTTTTGCATTTTCATACTGTTCACGGGGTTCTCAAAGGCAAGACTACTGAAGCGGTTTGCCATGCTCTTCTCCAGTGGACCACCTTTTGTCAAAACTCTCCACCAAGACCCATCCATCCTGGGTGGCCCTCCATGGCTTGGCTCATGGCTTCACTGACTTAGACAAGGCTGTGGTCCATTTGATCAGATTGGTTAGTTTTCTGTGATTGTGGTTTTCAGTCTATCAGCCCTCTGATGGAGAAGAAAAAGAGGCTTATGGAAGCTCCCTGATGGGAGAGACAGGCTGAGGGGGAAACTGGGTCATCTTCTGATGGTCGGGGCCATGCTCAGTAAATCTTCAATCCAATTTTCTGTTATGAGGGCTGTATTCCTTCCCTGTTATTTGATTTGAGGCCAAACTATGGAGGAGGTAATGAAGATAATGGTGACTTCCTTCAAAAGGTCCCATGCACTGCTGCACACAGCGCCCTAAACCCTGCAGAAGGCCACTGCTGATCCACGCCTCCGTCAGAGACTCCTGGACACTCACAGGCAACTCTGGATTGGTCTCGTTGGGTCACTGCTCCTTTCTCCTGGGTCCTGGTGTGCACAAGGTCTTGTTTGTGCCCCCCAAGAGTCTGTTTCCCCAGTCCTGTGTAAGTTCTGGTGGCTCTATAGTGGGATTAATGGCGACCTCAGCCAAGAAGGCTTATGCCATTCCCAGCCCCTGCCCCAGCAGCAGTCCACTGCTGACCCATACCTCCACAGGAGACACTCAAACACAGTACTGGCTCAGTCTCTGTGGAATCTCTGGGTCCTGGTGCCTACAAGGCTTGTTTGAGCCCTCTGAGAGTTTCTGGCAGGTATGGGGTTTAAGTTTAAACACAATTTCACCCCTCCTCCCATGTTGTTGGGGCCTCTCCTTTGCCCTTGGACATAGGGTATCTTTTTTTGGTGGGATTCAATATTCTCCTGTTGACAGTTGTTCAGCAGCGAGTTGTAATTTTGGAGTTCTACCAGAAGAAGAGGAGTGCACATCCTTCTACTCCACCATCTTAGTTTGTAGAATCCCTTACGATTATACAGTGGAAGTGACAAATAGATTCAAGGGATCAGATCTGATAGAGTGCCTGAAGAACTATGGATGCAGATTCATGACATTGATAACAGGTTGTGATCAAGACCAACCCCAAGAAAAAGAAACACAAAAAGGCAAAATGGATGTCTGAGGAGGCCGTACAAACAGCTGAGAAAAGAAGCTAAAGGTAAAGGAGAAGAGGAAAGATATACCAATTTGAATACAGCGTACCAAAGAATAGCAAGGAGAGGTAAGAAAGCCTTCCTCAGTGATCAATGCAAAGAAACAAAGGAAAACAACAGAATGAGAAAGACTAGCTATCTCTTCAAAAAAATAAGAGATATCAAGGGAGCATTTCATGCAAAAATGAGCACAATAAAGGACAGAAATCATATGGACTTAACAGAAGCAGAAGATATTAAGAAGAGGTGGCAAGAATACATAGAAGAACTGTACAAAAAGATCTTCATGACCCAGATAATCACGATGGTGTGCTCACTCACCTAGAGCCAGACATCCTGGAATGTGAAGTCAAGTGGGCCTTAGGAAGCATCACTACAAACAAAGCTAGTGGAGGTGATGGAATTCCAGCTGAGCTATTTGAAATCCTAAAAGATGATGCTGTAAAAGTGCTGCACTCAATATGCCAGCAAATTTGGAAAACTCAGAAGTGGCCACAGGACTGGAAAAGGTCAGTTTTCATTCCAATTCCAAAGAAAGGCAATGCCAAAGAATGTTCAAACTACCGCACAATTGTACTCATCTCACAGGCTAGCAAGGTAATGCTCAAAACTCTCCAAGCCCGGCTTCAGCAGTACGTAAACCGTGAACTTCCAGATGTTCAAGCTGGATTTAGAAAAGACAGAGGAACCAAATTGCCAACATCCGCTGGATCATGGAAAAAGCAAGAGAGTTCCAGAAAAACATCTATTTCTGCTTTATTGACTACGCCAAAAGCCTTTGACCGTGTGGATCACAACAAACTGTGGAAAATTCTTCAAGAGACAGGAATACCAGACCACCTGACCTGACACCTGAGAAATCTGTATGCAGGTCAATAAGCAACAGTTAGAACTGGACATGGAACAACAGACTGGTTCCAAAGTGGGAAAGGAGTACGTTAAGGTTGTACATTGTCACCTTGCTTATTTAACATATGCAGAGTACATCATGAGAAATGCTAGGCTGGATGAAGCACAAGCTGGAATCAAGACGGCCGGGAGAAATATCAATAACCTCAGATATGCAGATGACACCACCCTTATTGCAGAAAGCGAAGAACTAAAGAGTCTCTTGATGAAAGTAAAAGAGGAGAGTGAAAAAGTTGGCTTAAAACTCAACATTCAGAAAACTAAGATCATGGTTTCCAATCCCATCACTTCATGACAAAGAGATGGGGAAACAGTGACAGACTTTTTCGGGAGACTCCAAAATCACTGCATATGGTGATTGCAGCCATGAAATTAAGAGACACTTGGTCCTTAGAAGAAAAGTTATGACCAACCCAGACAGCGTATTAAAAGGCAGAGAAATTACTTTGCCGACAAAGGTCCATATGGTCAAAGCTATGATTTTTCCAATAGTCATGTACTGATGTGAGGTTTGGACTATAAAGAAAGCTGAGTGCTGAAGAACTGATGCTTTTGAACTGTGGTGTTGGAGAAGACTCTTGAGAGTCCCTTGGACTGCAAGGAGATCCAACCAGTCCATCCTAAAGGAAATCAGTCCTGAATATTCATTGGAAGGACTGATGCTGAAGTTGAAACTCCAACTCTTTGGCCACCTGATGCGAAGAACTGACTCACTGAAAAGAAAGCCTGATGCTGGGAAAGATCGAAGGTGGACAGAGAAGGTGACGACAGAGGATGAGACAGCTGCATGGCATCACTGACTAAATGGACATGAGTTTGAGTAAGCTCCAGGTGCTAGTGATGGACAGGGAAGCCTGGCATGCTGCAGTCCATGGGGTCACAAAGAGTCAGATACGACTGAGTGACTATACTGAACTGATTTTTTGGCCATGCTGTACAGCATGCAAAATCTTAGTTCCCTGACCAGGGATCGAACCTGTGCTCCTGCAGTAGTCTGGTGTCTTAACCACTGGACTATTAGGGAAGTCCACAGACGTCCTTAATCTTAACCAAAAGACCTGAGGCTTTAGACAGTGATAAATGATAAGATTTAAAGGGTTTACAATCTCAAAATGTTTCTTACAGGCCTAAAAATCTTATTGGATTTACTCCCTAGAACAAAGCAGGGCCTGAGGCAAGTTGTTCTCTGTACCAGTGCTCTGAAAAGATAAGAGCAGAAGATAATAACCTGCAGAATTTCCACTGTCTTGAGAGGCATTCCGGAGTTTGGGATGAGTAATTCACAGAGCTACAAGGTTGAAAGCCCTCTGAAAGAAAATAGCATGATACACATCTATAATCCTGAAATAATGCTTTATTTACAAGTCTTCAAACTTTGGCTTGGCATATAGCAAGCTAATAATAAAGCATGTATATTCAGAAGAGACTGATGTTTATGAATATGTGAAGAAAGCTTTCACATAAGCAAGAATAGCCAAAACAGACTAAAAGAAAAATCTCATTTGCTACTGATAACATAAGAAGATATTAAAACTCAGCTTATTGATTATACTTTAAAAGTTTAACATAATCTTTTCAGCAAAAAAATTAACCTTACAAAACCTGAATACATCACAACAGTGTAGGAGAAAAAGAACTTACTATGACTAAAGCCATTTAACCTCTCTATTATATGGAATAATAACACATATATCTTCCATGTATAAATGGGAGAATCAAATGTGCTCTGTCTCAAAAGACCACTGTGAGGTTTAAAAAAAAACCACATGTAAACATAATTACAGAGTGAAAAAGTGTTTTTAAGGAGGAACACTAATTCAAAAGTGAGATACATTCTCTGATTAAACCTCAAAAAATGTTTTCATTACATATAGGAACTCTATGTAAAAAAACAAATCCTTTCGAACTTTGCAAGTTAACTTTTTTTTCTTTTAAGAAACTCTTTTAAATTGTCATTAGCTAGCTTTAATATACTTAAATATTAAAATAATCACTCATTTATACTCTGGTGAGAATAGAGAGAGACAGTCTTTTTGGAGTCAGACACAACGTAAATCCTCAGACCTGCATTTACTGAGATAAATGATCTGGGGCAAGTTAATTTACATAGCTAGCCCTCAGCTTTACTATCTATAATCTGGGATTAAAAATAAACCTGCAGTTATAAAGACCAAATGAGAATGAGTTCTTCGCATCAGGTGGCCAAACTGGCAGTAGCATTTGGTACTTAGTAAGTCTCAATAAACATAATCCATCTCAATGCTCAGTTGCTCAGTCATGTTTGACTCTCTGCAATCCCATAGACTGTAATCCACCAGGCTCCTCTGTCCCTGGGATTCTCCAGGCAAGGGTACTGGAGTGGGTTGCCATTTCCCCCTCCAAGGGGTCTTCCCAACCCAGAGATAGAAGCCGTGTCTCTTGGGTCTCCTGCATAGTCAGGCAGATTCTTTACAACTGCACCACTTGGGAAGCCCCAATCCATCTCCACCTCCAGCCAAAAACAGAAAAAGATTTTTATTAACAATCTTTCCAGATAGCAAATTTCCTTACATGTCATGGCCTCACCTTTAATACTCCTCTATCTTTTTTGGAGGTAATATCCTCTCCCTGTTCAGCAACAGCTGCTGCAGGGCTTTCTCCATTGTTGTTGGCAGCTTCATCAGTAGTCATTGTCTTTTAAAAGTAGAAAACCTGCTGAGAACAAACATACTTTAGCTAGGAGAAGTATCACTTCATTATGTATCTTAAAATGTCCCTAGAAACCAAGCTTTACCTGACCCAAGATTTACATGGGGCCAATAAGGTTAAACACCGAAAACGAAAATAAAAACATTTGCTATGAGCATGTACTGATGTCATGAGGCATGTAAATAAAACATCATCCAAATCTTCAATTTCCCATCTAGCTCTGGTCCCAAATTAGAGAGCAGCACAAGTCAGGCTTGGCAGTGATTATATTCCTTAGCATGATTACACACTGAGAAGTAGTCCTTTCAGAACTTGAAAATGTCCTTTTCCTATAGCCATATTCTTGACAGAATTAAGAACTTATCAGGTGATCTGATAAAAGAAAAGGCAATCTATCACAGTGGAAACTAGGAAAAGGTTTTAGAAAAGGATAAACCCCAGTCTGAGCCTCAGCTCCAGCCATATGCTTGATATTTGTCAACCTACTTAGGATCACTGAGCCTCAGTTCCACGTCCATAGTTCATACAGCCAGTATGAGGCATTAATGAGATAACAAATATTAAGGGATGAGCACAAAGTCATAATTAAAAAATGTAAACATTTATCATGATGATTATTGGTTCTTTTATAGAGCCACATTTTTCATTTCCTGCTCAAATTTTCCTACAGAATGTTCTACTCTACCATGGCACTGAACACTTTCCACAACATGACCCTAACCTATGCTTCAGGTCAAGCCTCCACTACTTTCTTTACTTTCTCACATGCAGCTCATGCTCTAGTCAACCCAGACCAGACTTTTCCTGCAACAAGTCTTGTGCTTTCCCACCTCCATACTTTGGGCATTCTTTTTCTTTCCCATTCTTCCCAGTCAAATGCTACCTTAATTGTACCAACTTTAACCTTCTATTTTGCAGTTGTCTGCCCTTTACTTTCTTAGCTCTTCCACTGATTTGTTTTCTATAATATATTCATAAGAAGACACATGCCTTGGATTGAAGGGATCTTTTTAAAATTTTTAATATGTATATTTTACTGAAGTATAGTTGACTTAACAGTGTTTCAGGTACACAAGGTGATCAGTTATACATATACACATATATTATTTTGAAATTATTTTCCAATATAGGTTATTACTAGACACTGACTGTTATGACCAACCTAGATAGCATATTAAAAAGCAGAGACATTACTTTGCCAACAAAGGTCCATCTAATCAAGGCTATGGTTTTTCCAGCGGTCATGTATGGATGTGAGAGTAGGACTGTGAAGAAAGCTGAGTGCTGAAGAATTGATGCTTTGGAACTGTGGTGTTGGAGAAGACTCTTGAGAGTCCCTTGGACTGCAAGGAGATCCAACCAGTCCATCCATCCAGGAGATCAGTCCTGGGATTTCTTTGGTAGGAATGATGTTAAAGCTGAAACTCCAGTATTTTGGCCACCTCATGCGAAGAGCTGCTGCTGCTGCTGCTAAGTCACTTCAGTCGTGTCCGACCCTGTGCGACCCCAGAGATGGCAGCCCACCAGGCTCCCCCCGTCCCTGGGATTCTCCAGGCAAGAACACTGGAGTGGGTTGTCATTTCCTCCTCCAACGCATGAAAGTGAAAAGTGAAAGAAGTCACTCAGTCGTATCCGACTCTTAGCAACCCCATGGACTGCAGCCTACCAGGCTCTTCCATCCATGGCATTTTCCAGGCAAGAGTACTGGAGTGGGGTACCATTGCCTTCTCCAGACTCATTGGAAAAGACTCTGATGCTGGGAGGGACTGGGGGCAGGAGGAAAAGGGGACGACTGAGGATGAGATGGCTGGATGGCATCATGGACTCGATGGACGTGAGTTTGAGTGAACTCCGGGGAGTTAGTGATGGACAGGGAGGCCTGGCGTGCTGGGGTCGCAAAGAGTCGGACACAGCTGAGCGACTGGACTGACTGACTGACTATACAGTTCCCTGTGCTATACAGTAAACCTTTGCTGTTGTTGCATATCTATGTTTTTAATTAGAAATCTAGTATCCTATTCATACAAAGTCAAACAAGTGGAATCAAAATGTCATAAAATTTATAGTTAGGCAAAAATTCTAAGTTTTCTGAAATATATATATTATACTTATTGTTTTTGCATATATGTGTACAAAGCTTTTCTACTACAGTTGATAAAGGCTTGAGAAAGAACATCAAAAACAAAAAAGAAGAGATGGAAAAACTGGAAAACAAATTAAATGAAATAGTTTGCACTGAATAGTTGCACTGAAGGAGCACTGAATATGAAATAGAAAAAGTGGAACAAACTAGATTAAAGTAAAAGATCATCATATAGTTCAGTTGTTTTCAAACATGGCTGCTCATTAGAAACTTATCTGGAGCTCTGAAGAAAATAAAAGCAATACCTGGGCATTTTTATTTTTCAAAATTCCAATAATTCTGATATGCATCTGGATTTTAAAAAGTGATTACAGCTTTTTCTATTGAATGGTAGTTTTGGTGATATAGAGTTCTATTGTTTTTCTGTTGACCAGTCATAATACAGTGGTATTAAGTAATAGTTGCACAATCACAATAGTAAAAGATGTTTTGTCAGTTTTCACAATCAAAACAAACAAAAAAATAGTTTTCACACTCAATAGCCAGACCAAAGATAGATTATTACAATTGCAAGCCATAATGGAAATATGACTAACCTGGCAATATAAAATAATTATATACAGTCTGGGGGAGTGGTCAAGCAGAGTGCAGTGGTAAGTAGAATTGCACACATGCACATGTTTTCATCTGCCCAGCCAGCATATGTCTGGTTCATTTAATCCATTTACATTTAAGGTAATTATCAATATGTAAGTCCCATCACTTCACAGGAAATAGAAGGGGAAACAGTGGAAACAGTGTCAGACTTTATTTTGGGGGCTCCAAAATCACTGCAGATGGTGACTGCAGCCATGAAATTAAAAGACGCTTACTCCTTGGAAGAAAAGTTATGACCAACCTAGATAGCATATTCAAAAGCAGAGACATTACTTTGCCAACAAACGTCCGTCTAGTCAAGGCTATGGTTTTTCCTGTGGTCATGTATGGATGTGAGAGTTGGACTGTGAAGAAGGCTGAGTGCCGAAGAATTGATGCTTTGGAACTGTGGTGTTGGAGAAGACTCTTGAGAGTCCCTTGGACTGCAAGGAGATCCAACCAGTCCATTCTGAAGGAGATCAGTCCTGGGATTTCTTTGGAAGGAATGATGCTAAAGCTGAAACTCCAGTACTTTGGCCACCTCATGAGAAGAGTTGACTCACTGGAAAAGACTCTGATGTTGGGAGGGATTGGGGGCAGGAGGAGAAGGGGATGACCGAGAAAGAGATGGCTGGATGGCATCACGGGCTCGATGGACATGAGTCTGAGTGAACTCCGGTAGATGGTAATGAACAGGGAGGCCTGGCGTGCTGCGATTCATGGGGTCGCAAAGAGTCGGACACTGAGCGATGAACTGAACTGAAGATCCATTACCATTTTCTTAACTGTTTCGGGTTTATTTTCTGCAGCTCTCTTCCTTCTCTTGTGTTTCCTGCTAAGAAAAGTTCCTTTAGCATTTGTTGTAAAACTAGTTTGGTGGTGCTGAATTCTCTTAACTTTTGATTGTCTGGAAAGCTTTTGATTTCTCCATCAAATCTGAAGGAGAGTCTTGTTGGGTAGAGTAATCTTGGTTGTAGGTTCTTCCTCTTTCATCACTTTAAAGTGCCATTCCCTTCTGGCTTGCAGAGTTTCTGGTGAAAAATCAGCTGATAGACTGATGAGAGTTCCCCTATATGTTGTCATTTTTCCCTTGTTGCTTTTAATATTTTATGTCTTTAATTTTTGTCAGTTTGATTACTATGTCTCGGTGTGTTCCTCCTTGGATTTATATGGTACCTGGGACTCTCCACTTCCTGG
Organism: Nanger dama; assembly: GCA_917880005.1. NCBI lineage: Eukaryota > Metazoa > Chordata > Mammalia > Artiodactyla > Bovidae > Nanger > Nanger dama. Next base: position 9,893,376 of record CAKJTW010000033.1, read on the forward strand.
ACTGCTATTTCCTTCCCCATGTTAAGGAGTTTTCAGCTATCATCTCTTCACATATTTTCTCAGGTGTTCCCTTTCTCTTCTCCTTCTGGGACCCCTATGTTGTCCCAGAGATCTCTTAGGCTATCTTCAATTCTTTTCATTCTTTTTTCTATATTCTGTTCTGCGGCAGTGATTCCACCATTCTGTCTTCCAGGTTACTTATCCATTCTTCTGCCTTAGGTATTCTGCTATTGATTCCTTCTAGTATATTTATTCATTTGTCTGTTTGTTCTTTAGTTCTTCTCCAGTTCAGTTCAGTTGCTCTTTTCTGTTCACCTCTTTGCAACCCCATGGACTGTAGCATGCCAGGCTTCCCTGACCATCACCAACTCCTGGAGCTTATTCAAACTCATGTTCATCGAGTCAGTGATGCCATCCAACCATCTCATCCTCTGTCGTCCCCTTCTCCTCCTGCGTTCAATCTTTCCCAGCATCAGGGTTCTTTTCCAGTGAGTCAGTTTTTCACGTCAGGTAGCCAAAATATTGGAGCTTCAGCATCAGTCCTTCCAATGAATATTCAGGACTGATTTCCTTTAGGATTGACTGGTTTGATTTCCCTGCAGTCCAAGAGACTCTCAAGAGTCTTCTCCAACACCACAGTTCAAAAGTATCAACTTTTCAGCACTCAGCTTTCTTTATGGTCCAATTCTCACATACATACATGATTACCAGAAAAATCATAGCTTTGATTAGATGGACCTTTGTCAGCGAAGTAATGTCTCTATTTTTTAATATGTTGTCTAGGTTGGTCATCGTTTTTCTTCCTAGGAGCAAGCATCTTTTAATCTCATGACTGCAGTCACCATCTGCAGTGATTTTGGAGCCTCCCAAAATAAAGTCTGTCACTGTTTCCATTGTTTTCCCACCTATTTGCCATGAAGTGATGGGACTCGATGCCATGATCTTCATTTTTTGGATGTTGAGCTTTTAAGCCAGCTTTTTCACTCTCCTCTTTCACCTTCATCAAGAGGCTCTTTAGTTCTTCTTCACTTTCTGCCATAAGGGTGGTGTCATCTGCGTATCTGAGGTTATTGATATTTCTCCCAGCAGTCTTAATTCCAGCTTGTGCTTCATCCAGCCCAGCATTTTGCATGACGTACTCTGCATACAAGTTAAAAAAGCAGGATGACAATATACAGCCTTGATGTACTCCTTTCCCAATTTGGTTGTCCGCTGTTCCATGTCCAGTTCTAAGTGTTGCTTCTTGACCTGCATACAGATTTCTCAGGAGGCAGGTCAGGTGGTCTGGTACTCCTGTCTCTTTTAAGGATTTTCCAGTTTGTTGTGATCCACACAGTCAAAGGCTTTGGAGTAGTCAAATAAAGCAGAAGTAGATGTTTTCCTGGAACTCTCTCGCTTTTCGATGATCCAATGGATGTTGGATCCATGATCCAATGGATGTTGGCAATTTGATCTCTGGTTCCTCTGCCTTTTCTAAATCCAGCTTGAACATTGGAAGTTCTTGGTTCACATACTGTTGAAGCCTGGCTTGGAGAATTTTGAGCATTACTTTGCTAGTGAGAGAAGTACATTTGTGCAGCAGTTTGAAAATTCTTTGGCATTGTCTTTCTTTGGGATTGGAATGAAAATTGACCTTTTCCAGTCCTGTGGCCACTGCTGAGTTTTCCAAATTTGCTAGCATATTGAGTGCAGCACTTTCACAGCATCATCTTTTAGGATTTCAAATAGCTCAGCTGGAATTCTATCACCTCCACTAGCTTAGTTCTTCTAGGTCTTGATAAAACATTTCCTTCATCTTCTCCGTTGTTTTCCCAAGATTCTGGATTATCTTCACTATCACTACTCTGAATTCTTTTCTGGAAGGTTGCCATCTCTACTTCATTTAGTTGTTTTTCTGGGGTTTTATCTAGTCCCTTCATCTGGGACATAACTTTCTGCTTTTTCATTCTAATGAACTTTTTGTAATGTGCTTTTTGTTTTACCTGCTGTGGGACTGTGGTTCTTCTTGCTTCTGTCTGACCTCTGATGGAGGAGGCTAAGAGGCTTGTGCAAGCTTCCTGATGGGAGGGACTGGTGGTGGGAGAAACTGAGTCTTGCTTTGATGAGCAGGGTCTTACTCAGTAAAGCTTAATCCAACTATCTGCTGATGAGTGGGGTTGCACTCCCTCCCTGGCAGTTGTTTGGCCTGAGACAAATCAGCCCTGGGCTCTGCAGTATAGTTAACAGGGACCTTCAAAAGGACTTACACCAAGGGGGACATTGCCCCCGTCCCTGTGGCGAGCCCCTGCCAACCCATGCCTCCACAGGACACCCTCCAACACCAGCAGGTAGTTTTGGTTCAACCTCCTGTGGGGTCACTGCTCCTTTCCTCTAGATCTTGGTGTGCATAAGATTTTGTTTGTGCCCTCCAAGACTGGAGTCTCTGTTTCCCCCAGGCCTATGGAGGTCCTATAATCCAATCCTGCTGGCCTTCAGGGTCAGATTCCCTGGGGATCTCCAGTCCCTCTGTTGGATCTCCAGCTCACCCACCTGGCAGGTATGGAATTTGATTTTATCATGATTGCACCCCTCTTACCATCACGCTGCAGCTTCTTCTTTGTCTTTGGGCATGGGATATCTCTTTTTGGTGGGTTGCATCGTCCTCCTGTCAATGGTTGTTGAACAGCTAGTTGGGATTTTGGTGTTCTTGCAGGAGATGAGCACACATCCTTCTAGTCTGCCATCTTGAACCAGAAGGCCCAGATTTAAGAGATCCTTAAGAGCAGGGTCATGGTTTGTCCTTATTTAGATTCTCCAGAACACCTCTACCTTTTAGACTGGTAAGACAGAAAGGGCAAGGAATTTGGAGCTCCTTACAAGCTGTGATGTTGCTTACTTTTAATTTCTCCAAGCCTTTTTTCTCTACCTGTGTAATCAGAATAAAAGTAATATCTACTTTCACAGAGTGACCTTTTGGATTAGATGGTATAATGTATATGTTAAAAGTATACTAGCTCTTATTATCTATCATCTAAAATGACAGACCTTTTCAAGCAAGGCAAATATTGAAAAGCTAATCAACAGACAAAACAAAAAACACCTCACTGCCTGCTGTCATGATGAATTCCCTAACAGCTCTCATAGCTAAGAAGGAAAAGTCAAGACTTAGTAACTTCCACAGTTATTCAATATTAGGCTAATAATGGACATTGAGTCTCCCTAAGTCACTATGAGACCCTCTTGCCTACACAGTCAAAAAGAACTATTTTATACTTGTGACAAATGTCTTACTGATAAAACTGATGATTAAACAACTAAATGTATCTTAACTCACTTCCAGTTAACCTAAACTTACTTCAGTGTCAACAAAGACACAAATCAAACTTTGCTGTACTCAAAAATCTTCAAAGAGAACACCAAAAACCAGGGGCTAAGCCCCTTTGCTTTATTTACTAGTACAGTTTATACCAGACACCAAAGATCCAAATGCTTGGCTCAGTGTAAGGGAAAGGTCAGAACAAAGTGTTCTCAAACAAGCAACAACAAAAACTAAGTACCTAGTTGTGTGTGATGCTGGGCAAGACAGGAAGATTAGATGAACAAGATTTGTCCCCAAATTCCAGTAACCCTCCACTCACAAAACACTTCTCTCATGCTTAGAAATTTGCAGAAAGCACTTCAAAAACAGGGAGAAAAGATCTTTTAAACATTTTGGAGGTCGTGCTTTACAGATATACTGACATCCATCAGTAAACCCCTAGGGAAACCACATCAATAAACAAGTTAAAACCATCAAGTGAAAGGTTATTAGGGAACAGAACAGTCAGAGGGTCTCAAAGCGTGACCCTATAGACTACTTATACTTAAAAAAAGGGAAAGGGCTTTCCAGTGGAGTGGTCTGATCATACAAGTAACCTGCATCATGACCAAACTCTGCATCTTCTTTATTAGTACACACTGGTATCACTGCGCCTCCCGCTGTGATGTAATAGGAAGTATACAAGTGGTATTCCTACCAAAAACGTTTAACCTGAAACTAAGCAAGAAGAAAAGGCAAAATTAGGGTGTGGAACATTCTACAAGACAACTGGCTTAGACTCCTCAAAATGTTAATGTTATAAAAGAAAAAAAAGTTAAAGAAAGGAAAGGGCCTGCTCTGGTTTTAAAAAGACTAAAGAGACACAACCACCAAATGCAACGTGTGATCCTTGGCTGAATACCAGATTAGGGAGGAACAAAAATTTACAGAAGCAAATTTGAGGAGAATTAGGAAAATTTGGAAAAACAGACTATACATTACCTTACTATTATTGTATAATGTTAGCTTTCTAGAGTGTGATATAGTATTGTGGTTCTGTATAGAACAATCTCCTCATTCTTAGAGGAGACATGCCAAAGCATTTAGGGATGAGGAGCCATGATGTGTGCCTCTTACTTTCAAATTATTTGACAGCCTATGTGAGCACAAACAGCTAAAAACAAAGCACTCAGAAAGCATGAATACAACACATCCAAAGACAAGGCCTTTCTTCTGAACGTTCATCATTTGGTGATCAGCTAAACTTTCAGATGAAAACTTTGTGATTCAAAAAAACATTTTCTTTTGGTTCTAACCCTCCCTTTGGAAACAGTGGCTTGCTAAAATTCAAATAAATAGGGAACTTGTATACACTGATTTGCAAGCTTTATAAATCTCATTTGATAAAGGAATTTGCTGTTCAGTTTTGGTTCTAACACTTGAAGGGATACAAATAACCTTTGTGATCTGAAAATGATTATGACCAGTATGGAGTCCATGTGAAAAGAAGTAGCACAAATAATTAAAACACAAAGATAAAAACCAAACTAAAGCTTTGTTGAACTTTCAAAGGCAGATGAATCTGGAAGAATAAATAAATAAACTTAACTTTCTAAGTACTTACCCTTAATTCCAGTTATGCCATCCGATACAGATTTTTGTATCAGACAAAACAAATAAAAACTTCTCTGATCCAGTGTTACATGAAAAAAAGAGGCTGTAAGAACAGATAATTCCTAAAAACCAATTGGACACACTGAGAAAGTTTCACTTTTTTTAATAAGAGAGCTGTGTCTTTGTTCCCTACCCTCCATTTATTCTGGATTTAAAATCACTCTGTAGCTATGGATATTAATCTATGATAAAGCTCACTGTTCTGAACTGTCCAAAGGGGAAATTGCTGCCCAGTGCCTCAGAAAGAGAACACACAGTTCGTTCTGTTATGGATAAGCATGCACTCTCCAAAGTGCCGGTCAGCAAACACCTGGGACAGAACAGGAAAATGAGACTATGCTGAGCATTTCATCAACAGTGCACTGAAAACTTCAATTTACCTAACTATATTGTCATATTTCCTCAAGTGAGAAATCATTCTAAAGGTTTATCCACTAATTAACCTTGCATATTATGTACTCTACTCATTGTTCTCTTTGTTAAAATATAGGTATCTTGTATCAAAGATTATCCTACTGTCTAGCAAGAGTTTTCAGAAAGAAGGCAGACAAGAACAGAGAAACTGGCTACTTTGGTAGAAGCACAGAAAATTACATTTTTAAGTACCACATATGTCTGGGCCATAAAGGTTTTCCGTCTCCTAAAACTAAAGCACAAAAGGAAGAAAACACAAGGGCTTAAGACTGAATGCAGTGTAAGTGCATCCTAATTTTGAGAATATTCATGTAAGGATGAACTGGAAAGCCTTCATTTTACTTTCAATCCCAGCCCAGTAACATTCAAGTCCAGTCACAGAGGAGTTATCTATCTATAGACAATACATACATATAAAAGAGAGGATATACACACATGCACAGGAAACACTACCAAATGTATAGACTATACGTCTATGTAAAATCGCACACTGTATTTATTCACCTATGTTCCTCCAGTTATTTGTTTCTTTACACTGGGGTGGGGAATGAAGAAATGACAAAAAACACTCAAAGATATGTTCATATATTTACTTTTCCTCCTTTAAAAAGAAACCTGCAAGAACATATGTAAACAACCAGTAAGTACATGAAAAGATGTTCAACATCATTATTCATAAAGGAAATGCAAATCAAAATCATAATAGGATACCACTTCACAGCCATTCAGTTCAGCTGCTCAGTCCTGTCCAACTCTTTAAGTGAAAGTGAAGTCCCTCAGTTGTGTCCGACTCTTTGCGACCCCCATGGACTGTAGCCTACCAGGCTCCTCCCTCCATGGGATTCTCCAGGCAAGAGTACTGGAGTGGGTTGCCATTTCCTTCTCCAGGGGATCTTCCCCACCCAGGGATCCAACCCAGGTCTCCCGCATTCCAGGCAGACGCTTTAACCTCTGAGCCACCCGGGAAGCCCTGTCCGACTCTTTGCGACCCCATGAATCGCAGCACGCCCAGCATCAAAGTCTTTTCCAATGAGTCAACTCTTTGCAGGAGGTGGCCAACAAAACGAAACAAAAGATCTAGAAAACACGAGAACATCCAAATGACAAATGTTGAAAGACAGGACCAAGGTCAACTTTCTCCCTCTGAAATGGCACTGGAGAGACAGAAAAACTTATAAAGCTCTGAGCTTGAAAACAAGAAAATGGAGAGACAGAAAAACTTATAAAGCTCTGAGCTTGAAAACAAGAAAATGGAGAGACAGAAAAACTTATGAAGCTCTGAGCCTGAAAACAAGAAAAAGTGTATCACTGAACTAGAAAGCACAAGAGATCCGTCCCAAGGAGAGAACAAGGAGCAAACTGCCTTCTAAACACCAACTATAACAGCTCTTCCCAGGGGAACCTGGACAACCTCCCAAAGAGCAGAGAAATTAAGCAGAGCCCCACCTGGGGAGAGCAGACATGGTGTTCCATCAATTAGGCCAGGCAGACTTCCCTCCTTCCCAAATGCACAAGGTGTCTCCCATTTTCTTCTATAAAGAGGTGAAATTCTTCTTTATTCCAGGAGTTCAGCTATACCACTAGGATATATATGGTATTTGTCTTCTTTCCTTCATCCATACAAGGGCCTTAACATCCTGGTCCTTAAACACTGAAAACAAGTCTCTGGGGATCTCAGGGAAGTACCTACTATTTCTTTTCCTTCAATGTCTGTCCTCTGCTTCCAGAAGTATTATTAGACAGACTTGGGCATCAGTTAAGTTCAGTCGTGTCCAGCTCCTTGCGACCCCATGAACTGCAGCATGCCAGGCCTCCCTGTCCATCACCAACTCCCAGAGTTCACTCAGACTCACGTCCATCGAGTCAGTGATGCCATCTAGCCATCTCATCCTCTGTCGTCCCCTTTTCCTCCTGCCCCCAATCCCTCCCAGCATCAGAGTCTTTTCCAATGAGTCAACTCTTTGCATAAGGTGGCCAAAGTACTGGAGTTACAGCTTTAGCATCATTCCTTCCAAAGAACACCCAGGGCTGATCTCCTTCAGAATGGACTGGTTGAATCTCCTTGCAGTCCAAGGGACTCTCAAGAGTCTTCTCCAACACCACAGTTCATATTCTTGGTTATATCCTGGTTATATCCTTCAGGTCTCGTAAACATGTTTCTGAGATAAATATCAGAAGTACCCAAGAAGCTTTAAAAGTCACTGATGCCTGTGGACCCACTTTCAGAGTCTGGATGGAACTGGTCTGTGATCAGGATATCCGTGTTTTTAGAAAGCATCTCAGATGATTCTAGTGTGCACACAGGGTTGAGAAACACTGATATTTTCTCTCAGATTCCATCTTTGTCCTTTTGCTCTATATCCTAAAAGACATCTTTTGATGAAGTTTCTAGATCACCTTTTGTCTGTCAGCCACGTCCACTGTTGTCACTTAATTTGTTCAAAGGATTTTGAAAAAGAATGTTTATTTCTGTATACTCTTATTATCTGATTGCTCATTTTTTCTTAGAATGTCCTTACTTTATGTTTCTGAAGATTCTTAGAATAAAATGGGACACCTCCCATGAATACATATGTGGCTAAAAAGTTTTTAAGGAAAAAAATACGGACTTTATGTATTCCCTAGTATCTCCTGACTTCCCTGGTGGCGCAGATGGTAAAGCATCTGCCTACAATGTGGGAGACCCGGGATCAATCCCTGGGTCAGGGAAGATCCCCTGGAGGAGGAAATGGCAACCTACTCAGTACTCTTGCCTGGAAAATTCCATGGACAGAGAAGCCTGGTGGGCTACAGTCCATGGGGTCGCTAAGAGTCAGCACGACTAAGCGACTTCACTTTCTAGTATCTCCCAAAGGCACTAGGCAGTGGTGAAGACTGAGAAGTTAAACGGAAAGGAAAGAAAGGCAGCATACATGAATGTAAAGTAGAAGGGTATGTGTAAGATGCAAAAGTGACAGGTGAGAATTTTGATACTCATATTATGCTTACAAAGGGAAACAATAAAATGCTTTGGTTGAAAGGGAACTGAAAAGTGAAGGCTTAAGAATAAGAAAGAACTAGACAAGCTTAAATACACAGGGGAAAAAGTCACAGGGAAACGAAAAGTAATGATTTGAGAGTAAGAACACAGCATAGATTTTCCCTGGTGGCTCAGATGGTAAAGTGTCTGCCTATAACGTGGGAGACCAGGGTTCAATCCCTAGGTCGGGAAGATCTCCTAGAGAAGGAAATGGTAACCCACTCCAGTATTCTTGCCTAGAAAATCTCATCGAGGGAGGAGCCTGGTAGGCTACAGTCCATGGGGTCGCAAAGATTTGGACGCGACTGAGCAACTTCACTTTCTTTCTTTAACTTACAGCTAAATTAATATGGCTAAATAAAAGTAAAGTTTTCCTCAAGAGGAATGTTTAAATGAAAATTGACAAATTCATACCATAAGAATATTATGCAGTCTTTGAAAAGGATGAGATAAATCTAGAGAGAATATTAAGCTAAGAGTCTAAACATCAAAACAAATGAACTGAGAAAGGATTTTGTAGATGTCCATCCATTAAAAAAGAATACCACTGTAATAAATGAAATGTGTTGTTACAATGCACAGTGCCCAATGATTTGGTTCTCTGGGCTGTAAACAAAACCAAAGTCATGTGATGATGTCAAAAGGGACAATATATGTGGTACAGACAATGTGGTATATCACAATTACTTGCAGTAATCAACTATGGGTCCCAGTATAGATTTGTTGTGTACAATCATTTTAGAGAACTAGATTATAATTATGCAAATATTACATATTACATGCCAAAATGTCTTTTTCATCATTGTTCTTTCCTAGAGTTAAGACAACTAAACTCTAAAAATATTAATAGGAAACAGTTGAGGTCTTAGCTATTCTAGATAAAGTGAAAGTCACTCAGTCATGTCCGACTCTTTGTGACCACATGGATGATACAGTCCGTGGAATTCTCCAGTCCAGGATACTGGAGTGGGAAGCCTTTCCCTTCTCCAGGGATCTTCTCAACCCAGGGATTGAACCAGGACTCCTGCACTGCAGGCAGATTCTTTACCAGCTGAGCCACAAGGGAAGCCCTTATTCTAGATCAGCAATCTCCTAACAATGACATGAAAGCTGGAACAATATCCAACATGTACTTTGAAGTGAATGGGAAGCTGCAGAACAATTCGTATGATCCTATTTTTAGGAAGAAAATGGTGTACATTTACTAATATATACAAGAAATGTATATTTAACCACTGTTAAGACAGTGTTACCTCTGGAAAATGAGATTTAGGAGGGTAAAAAGGAATTTTCATTTGTAAAATTTTTATCATTTAAATATTAATGCTAAGTATATATTTATTTCATGATTTTTAAGACAAGTTTTTTAAAAAAGATGAAATGATTAAAATACTTCATTGCACTCATCAGGATTTTTATTCTTTCTGTTCAATTTAATTCAAACATGGTGGAGTACCTCCTATGTAGAGGAAGCAAACTCTGGTTGAGTGAGGGGTGCTTGTAAGAGATGCAGAAGGCAGCTGGGAGATGAAGCCTGCACTCAGGAGAGCTCTGGGTGACAGTATACATTTCAGAGTTATCAGATTCTACAAGGTAATTAAAATACAAGTATAAGGGCACCCTAATTGATAGTCCAGCGGCTAAGACTCAGTGCTCCCAATGCAGGGGGGCCTGGGTTTGATCTTGTCAGGGAACTCGATCCTGCCAAGTTGAAGCTAAAGATCTTGCGTCTCTCAGTAAAGATCAGAGACGCAACTAAGACCCTGATCACTGCCAAACAAAAATAAATATATATAAAAAAAAAAAAGATAAAAGTACAGTTGCAATTGCTTCTAGGAAAGTGAAATTGGCTTTCAAACTTTTAATGTCCCAACCTCACTTCTGATTACTATGTCCTGTGGCAGTACAGATAAAATAGTTTCCATGGAACTTACACACTCCTGAGGGTAAACACAAGAGTGAGCCTCTATTCATGTTTTGATAGAAAAATTAAATTTCTACCTGTGCCACAGTGGTATATTATTAAGTTGAGTTGACTTGTTAGGATCAAACAGTTTGATTCCAAGTCTGCTGATGATTTCTAAGAAAAGGACAACAAGGTAACATGGCAAAAGGTCTGTAAACATCACACAGGCATAGTGTGCCCTATTCATTTTTGAACCCCACCACCTAGTGTAAATGGACATACAAGAGGCACTAGATAAATGCAAATGAATTGTGATATTCAAAAGCAATCAATGTAAAGGTAATAAAATAGTAGACAGTGTAAGGCATCAGCACTGAAATTTAATTATCAGTTGACTATATTCCTTTTCTAGGTCTATTCTGAAAAATCTAACCTGGAGAATGACACCATACCTAAGACAGGACCTTCCAAGCTAACGAGTTAATCTCATAAGTGAATCCTCCCAGCTAAAGATTTGTCTATCTTCCTAAGTAAACACCCTCTTTGGAATGACTCATATATTCCATGTTTCCAGAACAAATTTCTAATTATAGGGCATGTATACGGTAGAGTACTGCCCTGTGCCTGAATTTAACCTCAAACCTGTTGTAACTAAGCTACAGGAGCTTTGGTTCTTGCTCAGTTTTCCATTTCTCCATCTGTAAATTTCAGGGGCGGGGCGGGGGGGGTGGGCATTAGACTCTAGTCTAGTGATAAATCTAAGGTTTATTCCAACTCTTAATTTTTTAAAAATTTACTTTTGGTTGCACTGAGCGTTCAGTCCTGCACACAGGCGTTCTCTAGCTGGAGCAAGAGGTGGCTGTGGCGGCTTCTCTGGTTGCAGAGCACAGGCTCTAGGGCACCTGGGCGCAGTAGCTGCAGCACAGGGGCTTAGCTGCCCCAGGGTGTGCGGGATCATCCCGGACGAGGGATCAAAAACAAATGTCCCCTGCCTTGGTAGGTGGATTCCTACCCAGTAAGCCACCAAGGAAGTTCCAACTCAAATGCTTTATATCTGGGATTCCTTTTTAATCAGTAAGTGCCTGTTTTACCTTATAGGAAAATGAGGTTTGATATGTGGACTGTCCAAATCTTTTGCCTATTTTTGATTTAATTTTCTTAAGTCTTGAGAGTTCCTTATATTATCTGAATATGTCTTTAATCAGATGTGACCTGTTAATATTTTCTCCCTGTGATTTGTCCTTTTTTTCTCTTAAAAGGTGGCTTTCAAAGAGATGTTCTTAGTTGATATAGTCCAATTTATCTTTTTCTTCTTTTATAACTCATGCTTTTGGTATTGTATCTTAAAAATCTTTACCAAACCCAAAATAAAAAATATTTTCTTCTAAAAATTTTATTGATTTGGGCCTTACATTTAGGTCTATGGTCAATTTTGAATTAACTTTTATATATAAGGTATGGAGTAAGGTATGGATTTAGTTTTTTTGTATATGAATATCAACTTGTTCCCCTAGCATTTGTTGAAAAGACTAACCATTTTTCTATTTAATTGATTTGGCACTGTACTTAAAAACTGGCCATATTTTCTGTTCCATGGGTCTACTTACTTTTACATCAATATCACCGTCTTCATTATTGTAGCTATAGTAAGTTTTAGAAATCAGATGGTTTTAAGTCCTCTCTATTCTTCTATTCTAAGTGAAGTGAAAGCCACTCAGTCGTGTCTGACTCTTTGCAACCCCATGGACTGTACAGTCCGTGGAATTCTCCAGGCCAGAATACTGGAGTAGGTAGCCTTTCCCTACTCCAGGGGATCTTCCCAACCCAGGGATCAAACCGAGGTCTCCCTCATTACAGGCAGATTATTTACCAGCTGAGCCACAAGGGAAGCCCTCTTCTATCCTAGGACCTTTGCATTACCATATAAACTTTAAAACCAACTTGACACTCTACACATTGCCAGCTGAATTTCTGACTGAGGTTGCACTGAATCTATACCTTTACAGAAAACTGACAATACTGAGCTTCCAATCCTTTAATACAGTATATCTTCATTTATCTGAGTTTTCCTTAATTCCTATCAGTAATATTTAATAGATTCCAGTGGAGAGATCTTACATATCTTTTAGGAAATTTATCCTTAGGTATTTAGTATTTCAAATACAAATGGTATTCTTTTAAAATTTCAACTTCTGGCTGTTTGTTTTCTAGTATATAGAAATATAGTTGACTTTTCTGTATTGATCTTGTATCCTTCAATTTTGCTTTTGGTGTTCAGTTGCTATGTCCAATTCTGCAACCCCAAGGATTGTAGCACACCAGGCTCCTCTGCCCTCTACTATCTCCAGGAATTTGCTCAAATTCATATCCATTGAATTGGTGATGCTACCTAACCATCTTATCCTCTGGCCCCTCTTCTCATCCTGCCTTCAACGTTTCTCAGCATCAGGGTCTTTTCCAATGACTCAGCTAGTCGCATCTGGTGACCAAAGTATCGGAGCTTCAACAAGTCCTTCCAATGAATGTTCGGAGTTGATTCAGAACTCTGTGCTATTACTCATCTGTCTTGGATGCCCCTGTACAGCATGGCTCATAACTTCACTGAATTATGCGAGTCTCTTTGCCACAAGGGTGTGATCCATGAAGGGGGCCACTTTGCTAAGTGCACTTACTTCTAGTAGCTTTCTTTCTTTTTAAAGAAATCACAGGCAATCATGTTATCTGTGATAAAAAGTTTTACTTCCTCTATTCCAATGTGAATGCCTTTTATTTCTTTTCTTATTTGACTGCACTGGCTATAAGTTCAAGTACAACCCTGAATGGAAATTGTGACTCACAGTGGACAATCATGCCTTGTTCCTAATATTGTAAGGGAAGGATTCAGTCTTTCAGTGGTAAGTATGATTTCATCTGTTAGTTTTTCATGGATGTCCTTTATCAGACTGAGGAAGTTTCCTTCTTTCCCTAATTTGCTGACAGTTTTTAATGATGGATTTTGTTAAATGCTTTTTCTGCATCTATGGAATTGATCACATGGTTTTCCATTTTTACTTTACTGACATGGTACATGATATTGATTTTGAAATGTCAAGCCAACCTTGAATTCCTGGGACAAATCTCACTTGGTCACTGTATATTTTTATCTTTTTATATGTTGTTGGAGTGTATTTGCTAAAATTTTGTTAAGAGTTGTGCAACTGTGTTCATGAAGGATATTGGCCTGTTAACTTTTTCTTGTAGTGTATCTGGTTTTAGTATCACGACAATACAATTGCTATAGAATGAGTTAAGAAGGAGTCTCTCCAACTTAATGGAAGAATTTGTGTAAATTTTGTATTATGACCTCCAAAATATTTGGAAGTCATCAGGGAAGTCATCTGGGCCCAGAGTTTACTTTAGGGGAATTCAATTTCTTTAACAGATATAAGATTATTCAGGCTATTCATATTTTCCTGAGTGAGCACTGGTATTTTCTGTCTTTCAAGAAATTTATCCACTTCATTTAAGTGTCTAATGTACTGACATAAAGTAATTCATATCCTTCTTTTACATAGCCTTTTAAAGACTACAATATCTGCAGCTTTGCTGACTCTTTCATTCCTGATACTGGTAACTTGTGTCTTCTCTTTTTGCTGATCCGATAGGATAGAGGTATATCAGTTTTATTGGCCTTCTCAAAGAACCAGCTTTTGATTTCATTAACTTTCTGTTTTTCTGTTTCATGGTTTTGGCTTTCATTTCTTCTGCTTACTATGGGTGTGATTTTCTCTTCTAGTTTCTCAGGTAGAAGCTGAGGACGATGATTTGCTCAATTTGACTCTCTCTAATGTAGGTATTTAGTGAATTTTCCCCTGAGCATTACATTAGCTACATCCCACAAACTTTGATATGTTGTGTTTTCATTCACTACAAAATGCTTTCTAAATTCATCTTTTTTTCTTTGACTCATGAGCTTCTTAAAAACCAGTTAGTTTCTAAATATTTAGAAGTTTTCCAGATATCTTTCTATTGTTGACTATAAATTTAATTCCCTTTCAGATAGATAACATATCTTTTATGACTTAAGTAATTTTAAATTTATTGATACTATTTTATGAACTAAAAAGTATTGGTAAATGTTTTTTGTGCAACTGGACAAAATATGTATTCTGCTTGTATTGGGTAGAATGTCACATAAATGTCAGTTTGGTCAGTTGGTTGATAATAGTTTAACTCTTAAATCATTACTAATTAATTTTTTTATTCAGTTATTAATTTTTTTGTTCGGTTATGAGATGATGGCTATTCACTAAACTTATTGTGACCATTTTAAGATGCATGTAAGTCAAACCATATGCTGTACACCTTCAAATAATACAGTGTTAGATATTAGTGAACAAAAACAATGTTTTCGTCCACTAATTCTATGTGTCATTTCTGGATCTGTTTCTATTTTTAAATTTTCCTCCTCAAGGACTGCTTCCTTGCCAAGTCTGATGCTTTGACTGGAGATAAAATGTGAATTTTACCTTGGTGCTATTTTTTTTTCCTCTGGTTTTGTTGAGATATAATTGACATCTAGCACTGTATAAGTTGAGGGCTTCCCTGGTAGCTCAAACAGTAAAGAGTCTGCCTGTGGTGCAGGAGACCAGGGTTTGATCCCTGGGTTGGGAAGATCCCCTGGAGAAGGAAATGGAGACCAACTTCAGTATTCTTGCATGGAAAATCCCATGGGTGGAGGAGTTTGGCAGGCTGCAGTCCATGGGGTCACAAAGAGTCGGACACGACTGACTTCACTTTCACTGTATAAGTTGAAGCTATACAGCATATGGTTTGACTTACATACATCATGAAATGATCACAATAATTTTAGTGAACAGCCATCATCTCATACAGATAACAAAATTAAATAGAAATTTCCTTGCAATGAGAACTCAGGATTTCCTCTCTTAACAACTTCCCTAAACAACACAGAGCAATGTCAATTATATTTATCATGTTATGCATTATACCCTAGTACTTATTTACCTGATAACTGGGAGTTTGTATCTTTTGACTGCCTTCACCCAATCTTCCCCTTCTCCTGCCCCCCGCCTCTGGTAACCACAAATCTGGGCTCCGTTTCTATGAATTTGTTTTTGAATTATAATTGACCTACAACACTATGTTAGTTCCTGTTAAACAACATAGTTGATGTTAAACAACACAGATTCAGTATTTCTGTACATTTCAAAATGATAATTACAGTAAGTCTAATGATCACCACAGAAAGCCTAGTCACAACAGGTCACCAAAGACATGCATAGTTACTGACTATATTCCCCACACAATACATTTCAGACCCCTGACTCTTTTTTTTTTCCACAACCGCAAGTTTGTACTTCTTAATTTCTCTGACCTATTTCTTTCTTTCCCTTAGTCCCCTCCCCTCTGGCAATCACCTGTTTGTTCTCTGTTTCTGTAATGCTATTTGTTATGTTTGTTCATTGGTTTTGTGTTTTGGATTCCACATGTAAGTGAAATCACACATTATTAATCTTTCTGACTTAACAACTGTATAAAGATATCACATCTGCGATATCCTTTCCTCTGTTGATGGGTAATTAAGTTGCTTTCATATCTTGGCTTTGTAAATAATGCTGCAATGAGCATATATGGTTACATATATCTTTTCTAATTAGTATTTTGTTTTCTTTGGATAAATATCCAGGAGTGGAACTGCTAGAGCACACAGTGGTTCTATTTTAATTTTTAGAAGAATCTCCATACCATGGCTATACCAATCTATATTCCCACCAACAGTTGCACAAAGGTTCCCCTTTTCTCCACATCCTTAGCAACACTCGTTATCTTTTGGACAACAGAGTGCTAGTTTTTGTAATAACTGTATATTTTGAGCTTTGTTCTGGGGTACAGTTAAATTACATGGAAATAGTTTGATCCTTTTTTTTTAAATGGTGTCAACAATTACTGATTTTTTTTTTTTTTTACTGGAAGATAACTGCTTTACAATCTTGTGTTGGTTTCTGAGAACTATTTGAGTCAGTCCTAATGAGGGGGATGAACCTAGAGCCTATTATATAGAGTGAGGCAAGTCAGAAACAGTTTGATCCTCTTGAGGCCTATTTTTAAGATTTGTTAGAAGGGATGAGAGCAGTCTATAGTTTAGCACCACTACTGGGGCAACACCTTTCTGAGCACACTACCTGACGTCCTATGACTTCGGAGGTTTATTCCCTTTGGCTGGTGGGAACACATACTACCTTAACCTTGAAAAGAATCAGGGATTATTCCCTCTACTCTCTTCAGATGGTTCCTGGCTTTAGGTAGCTTCCATACAACATATGCACTAATTTTTACTCATCTGAAACCTAAAGGGGGAACACTCTGCAGACCTTTTAAGTTTTTCTTTTTTGTGCTCTCTTCTCCAAACTATAGCCTCCTTTACCTCCAGCTCTGTCTCCTCTACTAGAGAGACTGCTGGGCTGAGGCTGGGTTCTCTCCCTCCTCATGCTGCAGCCTGGAAACTCTCTCCAGGCAGTAAGCTACAATAATTGTAGACTTCATCTGTGTCTGCTTTCTTGGGAATTATCATCCGTTGCTGCCAGTTGTTCAATGTTTGAAACTTCGTATTTTTTTTTTCTGGGGGTTTTGTTTGTTATGTGATTATAGCCGAGAGAGTAAATCCAATCTCTGTTATTCCATGTTGGCCAGAGCACAAGCTTGCAAGTGTATTTTTAAGCCAGATAAAGGGAGACACAAGAATTATGAATGGAACTTCAAATGGGAAGAAAGTATTTTATAAAATAAGAATTATTTAGAACTAATTTTTACAGTCTGAAATCTGAAGGATATAGTTTTTCCAAAACATTACAAAAGCCAAAACCTATAACCAGCAGTAAGATATTTCTCTCCCTAAAATGGCAGGTATTTGATTTTAAAACAACTGTCAAAACTGTGGCTTTGCAAATATTTCTGAAAACCTGCATAACTTCAGCACCTGATTTTCCTTTAACATATGTAAGAAGTTTAAGCCGTATGAGAATAAAAAATATGATTTTACATTTCTAAATGCAATTAATAAATATAACACAGCTTTTAAAAATCCGGGTTAAAAATCTCCTTTTATTAATTCAACTAAAAATTACAGTGCAAATCATCTTAATATTTCAAAGTCTTAATACGACAAAAAAGTTGGCTTGTGGTTGACACTGGTATTAATAGTTTTTAGCACATCTGTAAAACCTGCTTTTGTTTTGAAACAAACTTCAAATGGACACTTATGATACACAAACCTATCAAGTATTTCAATATACTGAGATTTTAACACTGCTTCAACTGGAAAGAAAGTCCCCAGACTATTTAAAACACACACACTCTGTAGTGGTACTGACAAACACAGGAAAAGCAGTCTGTCACTGAGTCAGTCAGGCTTGCTTCTCTGTGCACCTATTTAAACTTTTAACTAGCACCACCTGCAGATCTCTACCCTCATCATGATTTTCTAAGAAAACAACATACACAGGTGCAAAGAGTTGAAGGAACAAAAGGGCAGAGAAGTTATTAAAGAGCTCTGCTTGGATGACTTCCCCCTGTCCACTTCTCAAAATCAACTTCCATTGAAGTGACTTATGCAGCTCAGACTGCATTATCTGGCTCCGTGCCCTAATGCTACTCAATCATCATTCATTCCATTCATGGATGGCAATTATACAGACTAGCCAGATTCCAAAACTTCACCTAAATATTTGGAGGAAAGTCTTAGTTAAGGTGAGCAGGAAGGGTTTTAATGGAGAGTGAGGTGGCAAAGAAGAAACTGACGGAAACTGACTGGAGACAGAAAGGCGCATTCACGGAGCAGAGTGTTAAATCTGAGTCTGGCTCATTCTAACCGTAACCTTATGCCCCAGCTCTTCACCTTCAAACATTCTCCCTGGAAAGTTAGGTTACTCGGGTTTTTAGCTACAAAGCTAAGAGTTGCCTGTTGAGTTAAAAAAAAATTATATTAGCCAAACCGTAAACTAAAATTTTTTAAATTATAAATATAGTTATACCTTACAGCAAGTTTAGGAAATGAAGGAAATTACCATAACCCCAACACCACAATTTAGGAGTCCTTTTTTAAAAACAGATTTTTTTACAGCAGTTATAGAGTCACAGCAAAACTGAATAAAACAGTCAAAACAACCTTGAAAAGAACAAAGTTGGGAGGACTCACACTTCATGGTGCCAAAACTTACTACAACGTGACAGGAATCAATATAGTGTGGTACTAAGATGAGGACAGACACATAGATCACTAGAACAGAATTGAGGGCTGATAAATGAACTCTTACATTTATGGTCCAGATATCTAAAAGAAGTGCCAAGACAATTCAACAGGAGAAAGACCAGCCTTTTTTCAACAACTGGTGCTGGATCTCAATATGCAAACATGAAGTTGGACACTCTACTCCACACCGCATACAAAAAATTAACTCAAAATGGACCAAAGACCTCCTCATAAAAGCTAAAACTATCAAACTCTGAAAAAACACAGGAGTAAAGGTCAGTGAAGACTGACCTTGGATTAGGTACTGTTTTCTTATGTGAAACTGAAAGCAAAAAAAAATCAGCTTTCATGAAAATTAAAAACTGTGCTACAAAGGACACCATCAGGAAAGTGAAAACACAATCGGACGAAAGAAAAATTTTGCAAATCAAATATCTGATAATGAGATTGTGTCTAGAATATACTAAGAACTACTTTAACTCAATAATAAAAAATAACTCAGTTAAAAGAGGGCAAAGGATTCAGACATTTCTCCAGACAAGATTTACAAACAGCAAATAAGCACACGAAAAGATGCTCAACATCATTAGGCATCAAGGAAATGCAAATCAAAACCACAATGAGATAGCACTCCAAAACCACGAGGATGGCTATTAGCAAAGAGACCGATAACAGCAAGTATCGTCAAAGATGTAGAGAAGGTGGAGTACTCATATACTGCTAGAAGAAACGTAAAGGATGCAGCTGCTGTGGTAAACAGTCTGGGAGTTCCTCTAAAATTTAGCTATCATTTGATCAACAATTCCAAGAAAAATGAAAATGTGTCCACACAAAAACCTGGACATGAATATTCATAATAGCTAAGGAGTAGAACACTCCAAATGTCCATTAGTCGGATATGTCCATTAGACATTAGTCAGAAATGTCCATGAGACATATAAGTCATATATGCATATATTAGAATATTATTCAGTGATGAAAAGCAATGCAGTACTATAACATGCTGCAACATGGATGAACCCTGAAACATTATGCTAAATGAAGGCCAAGCACAAAATGCAATATCTTATACAATTCCATTTATACAAAATGTCCAGAACAGGCAAATCTATAGAGACAGAAAATAGACTGGTGATTTTATCAGGTAATCAGGAAAATGGGTATGAGATTTCTTTAAGGATGATAAAGTGTTCTGAAGTAGGGTAATGGTAATAGTTGTGTAACTGTGAATATACCAGAAACCACTGACCTGTAGACTTTAAAGGGATAAATATTATGCCAATTTTACCAATAAAGTTATTAAAAGATTAATCTATTGAATGGATGAACCATAATTAATTACATACATTGCTTCCAATTTATCTACTCTATGTAAAACTGCGGTGAATAGTTTTGTGCCTAGGCTTTTAAAACATTATAAAATTAGGGGTATGAATTCTGTTTGTAGGAATCTTGGCTTGACAACATAGCAGCAAGTCAGTTGACTTCTTTGTGCCTCAATTTCCCCATACATGACATGAGATTACTAGCATCTATACCTCTTTGGATTCTGAGCAATAAAGAAATGTGTGTAAAGGGCTTTACGGTGCCTGTCACACAGTAAACTTTCAACATTAGTGGTAGAGGTATTGTGATTGTTATTCTAGTCTGCATTATTTTCTGAAGATGATTTCCAGAAGGGGTATCACCAACCAAAAAAAAACCCATGGACATTTATGTCTGAATACATCCTGCCAAACTACACATATCAAAACGGGTGCACTAATTTTTGGCAATAGTAACTATATGAGAGAATCAGAGTAACCATGCCATCATCAACATTATCTTATAAAAAATTTGTTTTCTTAATAGGCATCTCACTTTAATTGTTCATTTGTACTGCTTTTGAAACCCAATAGCTTAGCAGCTTGAAACCCAACAGTTTTTCTAACTATATAAATCCTACATACCCTGAGTATCCACTTAATGTGAAATCTGTGCAAGACACTATAC
This sequence comes from Nanger dama, assembly GCA_917880005.1. Taxonomy (NCBI): domain Eukaryota; kingdom Metazoa; phylum Chordata; class Mammalia; order Artiodactyla; family Bovidae; genus Nanger; species Nanger dama. The sequence continues at coordinate 9,913,909 of CAKJTW010000033.1, forward strand.
TGGGGGTTAAACAGAAACTAAAAATGAGTCAAGCAGAGGATTCTGTGTGAGGTAAGGCAGAGAAGCATTTTAACTCAGGATAATTATGATTAAGTATAACAAAGCTACAAAGTATTTATGAGGGCAGGTTTATAAAGATTTATAAAGGGGAGAAAAGATGTCAGTGTTTCAGCTGATTCTTGAAGGATGGGCAAAATTTCAACTGGCAAGGGCGTAGCAAGTGGGAAATCAAATCAAGGCTGGTAAAGAACACAGCACATTACAAGACTCTGCGACTGGAATCCAAAGTGGCCGGGGAGGGGACGGTGGGAGAACAAGGCACAGGGTGCTCGGGGAGCACAACGAGGTCCCTCTGAAATAGAGCCACGACCACGTGAGCTGAGGGTGAGAGTGTCTCCCAGGACAGTTGGCGTGCAGAAGAACATGAAGACACAAATCACCATGATCCATGCAGGGAACTGCCCGTAACCCAGTTTGGCTAACGTGGAGGGTACATGTAGGAAGGAAGCAGATGATGCTAAATGGGCAGAGGCTGGACTAGGAAGGACCTGTGTGCCAGAAGAAAGCATTTGAACTTTTATTCAGAAGCAAATAGAGAACTGAACCATTTTTAAGAAAAGAAGTGACAATCAGACTGACTTAAAAAATGAACTCTGGTAATACTCCCAACGGCTTCCCATCTCACAGAGAATAAAGCCAAATCCTTCTTATGCTTAAAACTCTACAGGTACACTATTGATGCTATCTATAAAACATGTAATTAATGAGAACCTACTACACAGCACAGGGAACTCTACTCAGTACTCTGCGGTGACCTAAATGGGAAGGAGATTTGAAAAAGAGGGGGGTACGTGCATATGCATAGCTGATTAACTTTGCTGCACAGCAGAGACTAACACAGCACTGTCAAGCAGCTAAACGCCAATCAAAATTTTTAAAAATAGTAAGAATAAAGGGGGAAAAGCCCACGTGCTGGTCGGCGGCTATCTCTGAAATTACTTCCTGTTGCTCCTTCTTTCACTCTGCCTGTGTGACTCTGGCCTTCTTGCTGTACCTTCAATACGCCACTCCTCAGGGTTTCTGCACTTGCTGTCCCCTCCCCCCGAAACTCTTGTCCCAAATCAGCGTCCTCACTGGTCTCTGGTTTGCTTCCTCATGTCCAGCAGGTCTCTGTTCAAACACTTTCTTATCACGCAGACCCTCCCTATTACCCAATATAAAAGAGCAAGAAACAACGACAATCAATCCTACTGTTATTTTCCTCTACTTACCACCTGGCACATGTATTTATCTAAAAATTTCCAGTCTCTCATTACTAGAATGTAAGTTCCAGGATGGATCCTGTTAATTACCCTGATATACGAACTATTATTAGCATGTCCAGATGGTGAAATTCAGGGGCATAATACTGCTCCTGTGCAGTGGAACCAGGCAGAATGACTCCTGAGCCTGCGTTTGAATCATTTCACCTGCTGACTCTGCTGAAGTCACAGGGCCCTGGCTTTGACTCTAGATTATTTCCTGTGACTAGGCTCCATCCTGACAAGCACCACAACAGTACACTCTAAATTCACACTATGGTCTTCCAAAAAAAAAAAAAGATAATCATTCTTATCATTTGTTATTAGCTGAGTTTCCAAAGCCAAGAAACATTTTTTAAATGATCACTTAAAATGCACAAGGTATCCGGACTTGTATCTAGTCAATAATAAGCTAGCATTTTTTTCTTGTGTTGGACCCACAGATATTAAAACAAAATGAAAAATTTTATGAAACTACACAAAGAAGCAGCATAGCACATGACACCAAAACTACTTTTCCAAGATCTTTTTTAAGTGTAAGAGTCAACTTCAGGAATAAAACTACACACAACAAAATCTTCTGAGGTATTACACCAAAGGAAGAAGATGGCAGCTACCTGGAAAACATCCAGTAAATACAGTATCATATGTAGAGAAAAACACAGGGACTCCCTATGTGAGGGACTCCCCAGGTAGCCCAGTGATAAGACTCTACGTTTCCAATGCAGGGGCTGGGGTTTGAGCCCTGCTCTGGGAATTGAGATCCCACATGGCTTGCAGTGCAGCCAAAAATTAATTAATTAAATTAAAAAAATAAGGCAATTAAAAAAAATTAAAGTGAGTTCCCAATAAGACTTACCCTGATTCTTTTCCTGTTTCTCAGATTACTGACTTCTTTTCTTGAATGCTCTTTTCATCCCATCCCCTATTACTGCAAGTTGTTTAATTACTAAGTCGTGTCCGACTCTTTTGCAACCTCTGGACTGTAGACCAGCAGGCTCCTCTGTCCATGGGATATCCCAGGCAAGAATACAAGAGTAGGACGCCATTTCCTTCTCCAGGGGATCTTCCCTATCCAGGGATCAAACCCACGTCTCCTGCATTGTCAGGCGGATGCTTCATCACTGAGCCATCTGGGAAGCCCATCACTGCAAGTACCTCTTTTCAAAATGTACTTTTCAATCAACAGCTCTTCCCTTGTCAACCACTTCATCCCAGAACTCATCCACTCTTAATTTCAACTTTACCTGCAGGTAACTTCCAGATCTAGTTAATTTCTCCCTCTTTCCTTCTCCAGTTTTTTAATCTCTCCTGAAATGCCTGGTTATAGATACTTAAGCGGAGAAGGCAATGGCAACCCACTCCAGTACTCTTGCCTGGAAAATCCCATGGATGGAGGAACCTAGTAGGCTGTAGTCCATGGGGTCATGAAGAGTCGGACACTTACTGAGTGACTTCCTTTCACTTTTCCCTCTCATGCACTGGAGAAGGAAATGGCAACCCACTCCAGTGTTCTTGCCTGGAGAATCCCAGGGACGGTGAAGCTTGGTGGGCTGCCGTCTGTGGGGTCGCACAGAGTCGGACACGAATGAATTGACTTAGCAGCAGCAGCAGATACTTAAGAACTCTTTTATAGCCCTACTTTTATTATTATTTTTTTTTTTTTAAGAAAATCAGCTTTTTCAAACTTGGCCCCTTCTCTATTGACTTCATCATCTGCACTGTCTTGCTGTTCTTCCACAACTTCAAACGCTTCACTTTTCTCCACTGAATCAACAGGACCCACCAACTGCACATTGCTTCCTACTCTCTTAACTTTTCAATCCCACAGCTATCACCACATTCTGTGTTTTCTTCCTTTCCTTCCTGAGTCACCACAGCCCTCCAGCCTACTCATTCCCTCCTATTCATTCGGTACATACCACCAGTAAACCTCTCTCATACAGTACACGCCCCAGTTCAAGGACTTAAAATAGTTCCTGAGAACAATGAAACCAAACTTCTCAAACCAATACTCAGGGCCTTCCATCCTTTCAGACCGTCACTTGTAAATGTTTAGCTTAAACATCACAAGGAGACAAAACCTTTGAAAACCAACATTTTGATCTTTCACATCTGGATCAGTATAATGTATACTCTAAGTCTATAGAAACTATAGGCTACCATCTTCCACTTGACTTCAACTACTTATGTCAGGCAATGGGGATATTTGATTTAATCCATCTTCTGAACCACTCAAATTACCAGAAGGAGGATTCATTTTCAAAAGCTGAACTCTCTAGCCCACAAAATGAAAGCATGTAGTTATTAGAAAATAACAACTCATGTCCTTAATGAGCGCAAAGCAGTACACTATCTTTAAGGGGGAATTTTCCAACATCTATAAAAAGTGGTAAGAACACACTGAAGAACTATACAAAAAAGATTTTCACGACCCAGATAACCATGATGGTGAGATCACTCACCTACAGCTAGACATCCTGGAATGCGAAGTCAAGTAGGCCTTAGGAAGCATTGCTACCAACAAAACTCATGGAGGTGATGGAATTACAGTTAAGCTATTTCAAATCCTAAAAGATGATACTGTAAAGTACTGCACTCAATATGCCAGCAAATTTGGAAAACTCAGCAGTGGCCACAGGAATGGAAAAGGTCAGTTTTCATTCCAATCTGAAAAAAAGGCAATGCTAAAGAATATTCTCCTGGCCAGGCTTCAGCAATACGTAAACCGTGAACTCCCTGATGTTCAAGCTGGTTTCAGAAAAGGCAGAGGAACCAGAGATCAAATTGCCAACATCCACTGGATCATGGAAAAAGCAAGAGAGTTCCAGAAAAACATCTATTTCTGCTTTATTGACTATGCCAAAGCCTTTGACTGTGTGGATCACAATAAACTGTGGAAAATTCTGAAAGAGATGGGAATACCAGACCACCTGACCTGCCTCTTGAGAACCCTATATGCAGGTCAGGAAGCAACAGTTAGAACTGGACATGGAACAACAGACTGGTTCCAAATAGGAAAAGGAGTACGTCAAGGCTGTATATTGTCCTCCTGCTTATTTAACTTATATGAAGAATACATCATGAGAAACGCTGGACTGGAAGAAACACAAGCTGGAATCAAGATTGCCGGGAGAAATATCAATAACCTCAGATATGCAGATGACACCACCCTTATGGCAGAAAATGAAGAGGAGCTAAAAAGCCTCTTGATGAAAGTTAAAGAGGAGAGCAAAAAGTTGGCTTAAAGCGTCAGACTTTATTTTTGGGGGCTCCAGAATCACTGCAGATGGTGACTGCAGCCATGAAATTAAAAGACACTTACTCCTTGGAAGAAAAGTTATGACCAACCTAGATAGCATATTCAAAAGCAGAGACATTACTTTGCCAACTAAGGTCCGTCTAGTCAAGGCTATGGTTTTTCCTGTGGTCATGTATGGATGTGAGAGTTGGACTGTGAAGAAGGCTGAGCACCAAAGAATTGATGCTTTTGAACTGTGGTGTTGGAGAAGACTCTTGAGAGTCCCTTGGACTGCAAGGAGATCCAACCAGTCCATTCTGAAGGAGATCAGCCCTGGGATATCTTTGGAAGGAATGATGCTAAAGCTGAAACACCAGTACTTTGGCTACCTCATGCGAAGAGTTGACTCATTGGAAAAGACTCTGATGCTGGGAGGGATTGGGGGCAGGAGGGGAAGGGGACGACCGAGGATGAGATGGCTGGATGGCATCACGGGCTCGATGGACATGAGTCTGAGTGACCTCCAGGAGATGGTGATGAACAAAGAGGCCTGGCGTGCTGCGATTCATGGGGTCGCAATGAGTCGGACACGACTGAGTGACTGAACTGAAATGAACTGAACGATTATTAACTCCTATCTCTTTCACAATTAACTGAAAAAGTTATCAGAGACACATTTTGTGAAAGAACAATGCGATTCATGGGGTCGCAATGAGTCGGACACGACTGAGTGACTGAACTGAAATGAACTGAACGATTATTAACTCCTATCTCTTTCACAATTAACTGAAAAAGTTATCAGAGACACATTTTGTGAAAGAACAATTCAACAAGCACCATTCCAAATAAATTTTAAAAAGTAACTTAGATGGTAAATGAAATTTAAGGGAACTTAGCTAAGAAAATTCAAAAGGGAAGAAACAGGAAACTTCTTTTCTGTATGGATTTATATATACTCACTAAATTACTCTACAATAAACATGTACTATACAATAAGGAGAAAGTAAGAGCTGTTCTTCAAAAGAACCCTTTGTTACAAAAACAGACCAACTACTGCCTAAAGTCCACCCCCTAACTCATTATACCAGGCCCCATATGGTCTGGCCTGGTCAAGACTCTGTTTTGTCAGCCTAGAGCCCATTCCACCCTCTACTGCAAACAGCATTCTGGGACTTTCCACTAGGAATCACGCCCTCAGCCCTGGGGTAGGCCCATCCCTAGTCCTGCCAGTCAGCTCCTTCTAGCCCCCAGCCATCCCCACCTTTCAGAGACAAAAAACATGACAGATCCAAATCCAATCAGTTCTGAAAAAGGCTAATTTTAACGAGGCTATTAAAATGATAATTGCTGACATATAATACAGCTGAATTTCCTAAAAGAACTTTGTAATAAATATAATTCTCATTTAATGCGGTCCCTGAATATTTTTAGTGACTGTAACTTCAAATCACAAAACTGGAGTGAAAGAATCATAACCGACCTCTTTTGTTGAAATAGAACAAAAAACAACACAGTATTAGAAAATGCCCATTTCTAAGAAGTGACTAAAACTTCATGCTGTTTCAAACAATAAGAATGTTGAAACCATATAGATCACATCCTGTTAAAATAGCTAAGTATAGAAACAGTAAGAAAACGGGTTACCCAGCATATACGTTAATCATATGTCCTGCGACAGAAATCTTCTAAACCACTTCAAAAATAAAGACCCCGACCTTTAGTATTTCCTGAGGCACCTAAAATGCCACAATACCTAAAACAAACAAAACCCAAACACTTGAAATGTATAATAAGCATTTTTTAATAATTTTTAAAATTTTTAAAATATTTTTTATCAGTTAACCATTTTCTTTTCAAAACTAAGAAAACTATAGAGTACATTAATAAATTACAAGGGAACAAACTTCAACCCAATATAAGAAAATAAAACTTAACCATTATGATTTCCTAAGAGTGAAATGGACTATCTTGTAAAACAGGGACCTCTCCTTCCCTGGAACTAAAACTAAAACCAACACTCTGTAATTCTCTGAAAATAAGACATCCTTGAAGAATTTGACTGCTGTGCCAGCTGTTTTACTTCTTGAGAGTATAGCTGAACACATATAACAATCCACTGCATTTTTTCTAGCATTGCACAATTTTCCTGGCACACAATGTACATACTGTATTTATTATCATATTTAAGCATCTGACAGCATTGTAAGAATCCATAATATTATTCTCTAACTAAATGCACACATAATTTTTTAGTCTTCAAACGGCCATGGATTTCAGTAAAGTATCCTATACATTCTTTCCACAAAGTTTAAATACATTTCCTGAACTTTTAGCTTTCAGTTTCCTGTTCGTCAATGGCTACAATTCTAGAGGCAATATATAAACACACCCTAGCCATGGTATTTCCACTTTTGACAACAGTGGATGTAAACTTAATATGACCAAATATAACTAGTGCATATGAATGGTATATGACAGCTAACACAGCAACAGCAGTAATTAGTTAAGGTATTAAAAATGGAAATATAAATATATTCCTTATTAAGAATTCACATAACAACCTCTTTTTTAACTTAGAACTCAGAAAAGGTTTCTCTCTCATTAAAAATTGATAAGCTTTCTTTATTAGACAATAATGATGAAACCCATCCTGTTCCCTTTTTTCTCTTGCTTGCCAGGAGAGTTAGAGCTAAATTCAACGTTTAAATACAGAAAATATCTTGCCTCAGATTACTAGTTTAGAGATTTCTTTCCACTCTCATCCTGTTCATTATTTCTCAAGTATTTTATGCTTGAATTCTGGTTTTTAATAGTGCTTGCCTTTTCATTTTAATTACAAGACATCAAATGTTTTCAATGAATATAGAAGAAACTTAATTGAAAAGACATATCTTTATATCACCGAATAATCTGTTAATCCAACTCACAAAAAATGTAGGTCCTAAAATGTATCATTTCCCCTTTAAAGTTGTTTCACACATTTCATGATTTATTTTTATAAAGTCATTTGTGAGTTCTCAACATAAAAGACTGATAAAATGACACAAGGATCAAAACAAATTACTAAATTAGGGACACTAGATTAGGAGAATTATTAATTTTTAAATATTTTCAAATTTCTAACAATATTGGTCTGGCAAAGCTAGATAACTATCATAAAAAATTAACACATAAACTGTACTAAAATTTTGTTTACTGTTATCAGCATTTCAGATGCAAAATAGACAACAGGTCTAAAAATATTTACTTAGGAATCTTAAAGAGGAAAACTCAGTCACACTTGTTTAGCAGCTATAGACACACAAACACGAAAATATTCAGCACATGGTAATACCAAATAGTTTATTAAAGGAGATATTAATAAAATGAACGAAAACAATATGAAGATGAACTACAACCCAAACTGACAAATCTAACCAAAAACTAAACAAAAATAAACCATGAGTTGAACAGAAAATCTAAATAGTCATATTAAAGATGAAAAAATAAATTCATTTTTGTAACAAAGACTACAGTCTATAAGAATGTATATTAAAGCTCTCCACTTACAGAAGCCACAAATAAAAAATGGAAAATAATAAATGGAGTAAGCAAGACAGCCAAATAATTTATATAAAGGTTAAAAAAACAATTGTCCCTTTCTCTCTCATCATAGGAGAACTGGAAGGCTTACACTCAAAGCTAAATTATATTAACATATACAATATTTATGCTATATATTATATACATAATATATTATACACAGTGTACATATTATAATTATATACAATATAATTTATATAGTACTATTATATATATAAAGAATATATTCTATAAATATATATATAGAAGCAAAGGCTAGACACCACTCATAAAATATAATTTAACAAATTTCTTTAAAACAATAAAACAGTTTACAAGAAAAAAATTTAAAAACAAAAACAAACTCCTATAATTTGAAGAAAGAGGCTAAGAGAAACTTACACACACATAGCTATCAAAGAAAATCTAAAATTTAATTTTGAAGTATTCATCTTTCCTATTAGCATAAAGAGAAGTTATAATTTGCTATACAAAACAAGTTGCAGATCATAAGAGAAAAAAATCCTCAGAAAAGACAGGAAAAAGAAACTAAAGCATAGACAATACAACTAAGGGATCTGATACAAAGTACTGGGGACACAGACAAAGTTCTTCTTTGTGTACTATACACTTCAGCTTCACGGTGTTGGAAAATGATAAAGAAAAATAAGTATTTCAGTAAAACTGAATCTGGTTAGAAGACTTTTTTTTTTTTAAGGGATATGGCAGGATGAGCAGAGAGGTCTGGGGCATCTTTATGTAACCCATGACACTTACTCTTTCTTTCATCTTGGGGAAGAATACAGAACATGAAAATATTACCAGCTGTGAAATAATTTTATGATAAAATTATGCTTAAAGTGACTAAAAAGTATTTGCACATCACACAAGTTTTCAAAACACAAGAGGAGCATCTTGCCAAAGTTAAAACAAGACACTGCAAGAGCAGAAAGTGGTGTGACAGTGATTTGGAGATTAGAAACTGACATTACTGAGAAAAAATTACGTGCTCTGTAAAAAGTGAAGGAAGCATTTATTGAGCAACTAGAGTATCCAGACACTATATAAAGATTAGGGCTTTATAGAATATAGTCTGTCAGATTACCTCTAGGTAGGAGAATGATCTAGAAGAGTACAGTGCTTAAGTAAGCTTCTCACCTTGACGTGTGGCATATGGTAAAATGCAAGAGACTGAAGAAGACTTAAGCTTAGAGACAACTGTCCAAGCTCAAGTGTAGGTTTGGGGGCTGTGAGGTCAAAGTACAATGGTTCCCAACATTTCATGCTAACCTTACAGGCCCATCAATCACTCTATAAAAGAACCTGTGTTCCACCATGATAGGAACAAAATGTCCACTTTTTTTTGAGAATGTTATTTATAATACTATTTATAATTTAAAACTTTAAAAATAAAAGAAATCCTTTTCTTTCTAAAGCACACTTTGGAGTTTGGTTTTAAACATTAAGAATAGTAATGCTAGTCTGAGAAGTATAATCATAGGCTTCTCATTAAGAATAGCGTGAATTATTATCACATTATTCCTAGTAGTAAAATTATTCTTACCTTGGGGTCTGATAGTTGTTAGTAGAAATATTAGTGATACTACTCTAACTCCCACACAGATTGTTAAGAATCATACTTGGATAACCATTAAAAAAAAAAAAAAAGCCCTTGTTTAGCTCTGAAAGGTATAGGCTGCTAATTATTAGCTGTGGATCTTCACATAACTTCCTCTGCACCTCAGTGTCCTCATCTGTAAAATAAGACTGCTGGACTAGAGAATATTTCCCCACTTTCCTCACCGTTTTCCCTATCCCTTTCTACTTTGTGACTTTGGTGATTTAGGATCTCTATTGGGATTTTTGAGGGCAGAGTGGAAAACAGCAGAAACCACTAAACTTTGAAGAAAAGGAATAAGCATTATGTAAACAAATAGAATAAGGAGAGAAATAGGGAAAGTCAGCCAAAGTACATGTTTACAAAAAGAAATGGATAGATTAAAGAGCCATAATGGTTTGAAGTAGAGGATCATGAACTTCATTGTCAAAATTAGTATGAATAGCAGTTTCAGTTATACTGAAATCAGGAAAGACAGTGAGAAATGCAAGAGACACAGACTTAGAAATGTTATTCATAGCACACAAGAATGCTTTACAAATAACCCCAAAAATCTTCCCAAGTTCCCCCAAAACATATGGAGATGTCATACTCCCTGGCTTAATCACTCATAATTCTGCCCCAACACAATCCCCCACTATTTTCCACAGGTTATTCCTTTGAATCCATTTGGCTTCATCATTTCAAACCTACGATACCTCCCCTTCGTTATCATTCAATGTTCTACCTGAAATGCATTCTCCCTCTCTCAATTTATAGCAACAATTTATCATGCTCTAACTATGTGGCTTGTTTCTGGTTTTTGGGGTGTGCTGGGTCTCCTAACTACATTTGAGGCACTGTTCTAAGCACTTGACATGTATTAACTCACTTAATTCTCTCAACAATCCTAGGAAGGAGGTCAAGTAACTTGCTGAAGATTACACAGTAGCAGAGTCAGGCAGTCTGGCTCCAAGGAGCCTATCCCTTAACCTGCTAACTCCTACAAAGCTCAGGTGGAGTTCTGTCACCTTCCTGGAATTCTCATCTGCTTAGCAATTTCTCCTGCCTCACAAGTTCTTAAGTACACCACTCATTTGTCACTTACCACAGGACTTGGGTTGCTACTTATCTTTTGTGTACATGTTCTATCTTGTCTAAGGACAGGATCTTATTTATTCTGTAACAACACTACTTAGAACCTAACAGAACTTATTATCCAAACACAAAACTGCTTATTAATGAAACTATAATTGTATTTAATATTTACTGAAGACATATGCCAGGTTCTGGGCTAAGTACTTTGTATGTATTGTCTCATTTAAACCTCACAACCCTTAGGTAGGTATTAATACTGCATGCACCTCCCAGTATTATAGATGTGGAAACTGAGGCTCAGAGAAATGCTATGTATCTTGTCCCATATCACAAAGTGGTGGTAATGGTCTTACCTAAGGGTCTAACCAGACTCTTAATCTCCACCCAACCACAAAACACCCTGAAGACAAAATCAGTCCTAACAACTCAACTCAACTCTCACTCACTCTGCAGCACTATTCTGAACACCAAGCACTCAGAATTAAGAGGCATAGCTTCTCACAGCCCACGAGGGCCTCAGGACCACATCCTGATGCCACAGGCAGAGCTGCCATCCCCAAAACTTCAGAAAGACTTTAACTTATATTTTAAACCAAAATAATCCTTGCAAACTCTTCCATCCCATTCCTTCTCCCTTCAGGCTCCCCGACTCCCTATACCCTAGGACTTCTCTCTAGTTTCTGTACTATAGAGAAGGATCCCACTAATCCTAACAACTGTAACTTGCCCAAGATTATGTAGCAATACTCATCAAAGGTCTAGCCCCACCATACTAGCCTTCCTATAAATGGTGTGATTTTCTCCTCCATTTTCCACTCTTAATAACCATTAATTTCTACATAAGCATCTCAGAATCCCTGTATTATTCCTACTTCCCACAGAATAATCAGATATACTGGATTATCTAAAACAATATCAAATTTTATTCTCTTCTGGCTTCCCTGGTGGCTTAGAGGGTAAAGCGTCTGCCTGCAATGCACAAGACTCAGGTTTGATCTGAGTCAGGAAGATCCCCTGCAGAAGGAAATGGCAACCCACTCCAGTACTCTTGCCTGGTAAATTCCATGGATGGAGGAGCCTGGTAGGCTACAGTCCATGGGGTCACAAAGATTTGGACACGACTGAGCAACTTCACTTCCCTTCACTTCCCCAAGTCAGTAATGTAAAATTGCATCTTGATTTCCACCAGGAGGAAATTCAAACAATTCCCAGAAGAGCAGAAAGAAGAAAGATCTCCATAAGGTGACCAAAGGCAAGCCAAGTTGATAAGCTACAATCCATCTGGAAAGGACTCAGGCCCAAGACCACTGGAGGCTGGCTACTGCTCATGTGAAGCACAACAGACATCCCTTACTTTCCTATTTTTATTTTACACCCTCTCAACTAACCTCAGGTTCCTATTTTTCTGACAAACCTCAATTCTAGGAGCCTGTAAAGAGAAAGGAAAGTAATAAGATAAAAGTGTCAAGTCACTTTTGGCATAATGGCTTTTTCATGAGAACTATCTTAGGAAATTTGTCACAAGGAATAGAAAAGTTTTCAGCTAAACCAATAGATCCCTTATTTTTACCACAGAAGCACAAGACGTCCTGAAAATGTGTTACAAACACTTAGTATCTCCCCCACTGCAAAGCACCTGCAGATATTTTGGGTGAGAAGGAACTCACTCGGGCCACTTCTGTGGTCTAACAAAGTCTGCCGCCTATACCCCTGCCGGCCATCATTCACCAGGTTGAGTGGTTTGGAAATCATCTACGTCACCTTGGTTCAAATATAATGATTTCCTAGGCCTTAAAAATTGTGTGTTTGCTTATAAGACTGCAGCCTTCTCTGAAAGGGAAGAAAATGCCCTATTTTACTTTAGGAAAATATCTTAATTTTGTTAAATATCAAGTTCATTATAGATTAAGGATAACTTTCTGCTAATATGTTACCCAAATTAGGACAATTAGAGTGGAAATGAAAAGGACAAAAATGCATAAATTTAGAAACAAAGTAATTTAGTGACTCATTGAGCTTAAGGAAGAGTAAGGAAAAAAAAAAAAGACCAGTAAGATGACCAGTAAGAGTAACAGTCTCACAAACAGCTAAACAGGAAAGTCAAGAAAGTGTTTTGACCGGGGGTGCGGGGGTGGAGGGACCGGGGTGTGGGGGGTGGAGGGACCGGGGACTGATGGCGGAGGGAGGGGGTCTTGGTGTGCAGTTGTTACAGAGATGGTATTTAAACATATATAGTTTTAAGACACAGGTGAAAATTTGGAAGGCCTCAAGAAGATATAGATTTGGAGCCTAATGACACAGCAATGACATAGTTTTTAGAGAAAGAAAAAATAATAGCAAATCATTTCAACAACAGCATTCCTCAGACACTACATTTTGAAGATAATCTAACTTTTCAGATGAACAGTACTTTACTCTATAGTGTATTTGGACTAATTTACTATAAAGAAAAAGCTAAAAAAATGTATCTTTCTTTTCCAGGCTATGAACGGACAGAAAGGAACTAAGAATAAGAATGGTTTCAGAATTACTGATCGTCCAAAGCTAAGTCTGAGCTAAAACACACCGCTTTTCAGGTTTCTCTATGTACAACAAAATTTGGGGGCGGGGTGGAAATCTAGTATACTAATACTACTGCTTTACAGTATTTGTGAGAATGTAACAGTTTTAAAAGCACATTAACTGAACTGTTGATAATTAATAAAGCTGGAGAATAGGTATTTTCATTATACTAGCGTCTCCAGTTCTGTGTATGTTTGAAACTTTCATAATAAAAAGTCTAAAAGAAAAGCTACCTGTAAGTGTTTTTAAAGTTCTATCTGCAGTTAAGGCTTGACAACTCAAAATTCTTAAAACTTTTCAAATAATGTTTTATTCATGCTCAACAGACCAGTGAAATTTAGTGTCTATAAAAGGGAGAAAAGGACATGACAAACATGAGCGTGTTCACTAAATGAAGAAAGTCAGTCCTGTTACCCATGTTGGCAGAGTTCGACGTTTGTCATTTTTCTCGTCAAAGAACTTACATTTGTTAAGGAAAAAAATTTACAGGCAATATATATGTACAGTTTTGGTTAGTAAAGGCAACATCAAGTGTTTATCCCCAGTCATCAATGATTAATTTGTTAAGCCTGTTGGTTAGTTCTCCTGTTACTTCAAATCATCTTCCACTCTAGCAAATAATCAAACAAATTTCTTATGGAGATGCAAAAAAAAAAAGGATGAAAAGTGAATATCCATAAATAATGCCCAATCCTAAATTGTGAAGAACATATTTAAGCTTACATAAAATAGTAAGTTAAGAAAAACAGTTGAATATCTTAACAACTGACATATTTTAAGATACGACTTTAATAGGTTTAACTCAAATCACTCTATGGCAGCACTAAAACTAACAGACAGCACCAAATTCACATTTAGGTTTACCACTTACCTATGATCAAGATTAGTTTATATGGTTTGTAAGCACCACTCTTTCCTCCCTATTACAAATACCACCCAAAAAGGACAACCAAATTTGTTTCCCTCTTCTTTGGTGAATTCTAGGACAGTATAGATTGTACATGTTTGAGAAAACCTAGCACACTGAAGATGTGCAATTCTCCTAATGGGAATTATCACTACTTTTAATTCCCAGGATGCTATCACTAGGTAGCAGTCTCATTCCCTAGGTGACTTACACAGCATAACAAAATAAACCAGTTTCCTTGCTGGCAATTGTGCCTTGAATCATTTTCAGGATTCTGTTTCTTCTAACAGAAATATGTTGTCATGAGACTTCAGAGAGCAGCAGCACAGATACATATACATAGAGACAAAAGACATGTCAGTAATTCTCTTTTTCTAAATTATTATTAAAGCACTGCTTTCATATTTCAAATCGAGGTATTTCACTTTTTTCAGATAACAAAGTCAGTCTCTTCTTCAACAAACATTTATAACTTTTTTCCTTATGAAAGTAAAAGTTACATACCATAAAATGCACAGATCTTAGTATTTGGCTTGGTAAATTTGAACAAATGAATACACCACCAACTGATGAATCTGTAAGTTCTGTGTACTGGTCTTGAAACTGTTCTGTAAGTTAAAAATATATGAAAATTAAAAATTATCCTGAAAGCATATACGTGAATTTCATCACCTGAATCCCAAACCAAGCCATAGAATATTTCTATCACCCTCAAAATTTCCCTTTTGGGACTTCCCTGGCGGTCCAGTGGCTAAGACTCCACTCTCCCAACACAGAGGGCCAGGGTTTGACCCTGGTCAGGGAACTAGATCCCACATGCCGCCAAAAAGACCCAGCAAAGTCTAATTAATTAATTTTTTGAAAACTGAAGAGTTTCTTTACAGAAAATGTTCCCCTTTGTCCCTTTCCAGTTATCCACGGCCTTTACCCAGAAACTGCTTTCTGATTTCCATCACCATACCTAAGTTTTGTCTGATCTTATATTTTTATAAATGGCATCTAACAATACATACTTGTGTTTGGTTTCTCTTGCTCTGAATAATATTTCTGAGTTTCTTCTATGTCATTATATGAGTCATTAGTTTATTATTATTGTGAAGAAAGATTCTATGAACATTTTTATCAGTTTCTGTGTGGACATGTACTTTGTTCCTCTTAATGAAGCAAGATTTCACTTAAAAAAGAATTCACATATAAATAAGCCTGTGAAGTCATACAGATGATTTATATGTATACATGTAATAAACATATACAGTTACATATATAATGCAAATACATATAGTATAGATATTTATCTACCTACCTGTGTGTATGTATTTATGTGTGTGTGCACACAAATGGACTCTGAAAGGTCTGTCTAGGAATAACCCCAAAGATATATTAAACGAACTTACAAAATTCACAATGAAAGTAAGTTTAGATATTTCAATTCTTCTTAATAAGTATATTATACTTTAACCTAAGTATAATTCAAAAGAGAAACAAATTTCTCTCCATGTAAGTTTACTCCATTTTGCATCAAATGAAAATACCATCGTCTCACAACAAATCCCCTTTCCAAACTAGAATTTCAGAACATTAAATATGACCATCCATCATCAATTAATCTTTTTATGCTAGAGGGTAAAATCCAAAATATGTTAAGGTTACAAGATTTTATTTTATTGTCTTGCTTTTTTAAAAAAGTTAAACATAGAAATAATTCCATTGGCTAATATTTAACATGAGTAAAGACCTTATTCAGAAAAAGACCTCCATTCCAAAAAGCAACCTACTGCAGCACTGTCTGTGACAGAGACATTCTGATCTTCAAATTCCATGTGTAATTTTCAGCAGCTAGAAGGATCTTTAATTTCCAGAGACAGGAACATTGAGAAACATACACATAAATCTGATTTTTGATGAGATCAATTTGAAATCCCCAACCCTGTTTTTGATAAACAGATGATCATTTTCAGGGAACTAGGAGTGGTTCTTCATTTAACATCACACATAAACTGCCAAGACTACAAACTGAACATTACAAATGGTTCCAAAATTTACCATCGCCTGCTTTAGCAAAGGTTTGCAAACTACAAAAGGGGAAAAACCCTCTTCTAGTCTTTGATCTTTCTCCATCTTTTATTCCTCCTTCCAAAAAATGAGCAATTTCAAGACCATACAACTCAAATGGACTGTATTTTTAATCTTAAAAAACATTCTTAGCATTCGTATGTTCCATAACTTTAACAGATGTGGAACTGTTTACTTAACCCATTATTTCACTCTGAAAATACATAATTTTTATTTTTCTACTAACTGTACCTTTCTCTAAAAAGAAAAAAACAAACTTGATTAAGTGTTACAAAAATGACAGCAGTTCCAAAGAGCTACAATTCCCAACTTTCAATATCTTTTTGCCTGTTTTAGAGAGCTAAAATTTTATTCCTATTTTTAAAAATGTTTCTCTTCCAGACCAAGAGTAGAAAATAGATTAAATCAAATGTGTAGACCCCATACTCCCTCTGGTGGTCCTTCACTCTTATTAACTAGCTGTTTTCCAAAAGGCTAGAACACTAAAATAAGCGTAAAACCAACTTGCCCCATTTAAGGATTATAGCCTTACATGTCTGAGTTTCAGCTGAATGCAGGTCAAGTCTCATTATGACAAAAATGAGGTACAAATAATTTGAGTGCTTGAATTTTAGTGTTTCAAATACTACTGAAATCACGGGGATGATCCAGAGAGATGATATGGGGTGGGAGGTAGGAGGGAGGTTTCAGGATTGGGAACCCATGTACACCTGTGGCCGATTCATGTCAATGTATGGCAAAACCAATACAGTATTGTAAAGCAAAATAAAGTAAAAATAAAAATTAAAAAAAAAAGCCACACAAATACTACTAAAATATCCTTAGGAACTTAGCTACGTCCACAAGGTCCTGCTATAAATTACTTTAACCTGTTTCATTTGGCAGAACTACTTTTTACACAATAAATAAGCATCTTTTGGAAAAAAAACCCACTTAAGTGGCTACTGTTTTTAAATCAATAGTTATATGATTTACCTACCAACTTCCACCTAGTCTCGAATGACTGTAAATTTTCCTTAAACTTTTAATTTTCCTGGCATAATGTCAGAAGTTAAAAATGCACTGTAAAAAAAATTCAGAATGTAAAATAATGAAAAACAAAATCTGATTATTTATCAGCTAGGTTAAAAAGTTCAAATAGTTTCAGAATTATAAAAAGTATAAATAATTTAACTGTTCAGCATAAAATAAGTACATAATTCAGTATGCCAAAATATCTACAATATAGATTCTTTGTTAGGAATTGTGAAAAATTACATTAAAGGTCTACAGAAAATATTCTTAATAACAGATACAACACGCATTTTACTGTTAAATAAACAAGTATTACTATCTAACAGTATCGTGTGATTTAGCCTCAAACATAGCTTGTTTCACGTGTCCCTGTTTTTCTGTAGCTTTGTTTAATCAAAAATATTTGCCCACCCCCAAATTCAAAAGGAGCCACACCTGAAGGTAAGTGACTTAAAAATACTCCCAACATTTATTATATAGATATAAGAATTCAACTTATATTTAATTTTGAAACTATAATGTTGTTGACCATTTTACGATATGGTCTACCACAAGTTAAAAGTGGACAGAAATCAGTAATTAAAACATGTAAAAATTGAATTTGAAAACAGTATTTTAATTAAAAGGTACTTTTACAGTTAAAGTTCCCAAAACATGCTTTTGTAAATTAAACTATGAAATATAGCTTTAATTTACAGTATGTGATACATTCAAGCATCACAAGATAAAAACTATAAAACTTCTAATTATACACAATAATTAGACTAATATACTCCTATACACTTTAAACAACAATTATATTGATCACCCATAACCCTAGTCTCATAAGATTCCTCAGAACTACTTATACAGAATAAAACCCATTCTGAACAAGTCACTGCTCAATCTACCTTCACCAAGCATCGAAAAACCAACTCAGCTTTCAACAGTAATAATTTCTTCTACAGCTATAGCAAGAGAATGTTCTTCCTTCTCTAGACTGATCGTTCTAAACTAAGACTTTAGGAAACAAAA
Source organism: Nanger dama (assembly GCA_917880005.1). Lineage (NCBI taxonomy): Eukaryota > Metazoa > Chordata > Mammalia > Artiodactyla > Bovidae > Nanger > Nanger dama. The sequence continues at coordinate 9,932,277 of CAKJTW010000033.1, forward strand.
CAACCAAAATATGTTCTTTTTCCAATGCAAGAATAAACAGAAAATTGAAGACTTCACTAGTTGCCTAATCCAATATTTTAAAATGTTCATGTTTGAAAGACAAAGAACTCACAGCAGATAAGCCTGTTGTTTTAGAGAAACAAAAAAAATTTTATAAAAACTATCTTTGATTTGAAAAAAAAAAAATCCCAAACAGTCACAACTAGCCTATTGGTTAGAGTGCACCTTTCAAAGGTGTTACTAATTAACATGTGACTAAAATTACCATTCAATGAAGCACTAATAAAGTAACATAATTAAATCAAAAGTGTAACTGTCCTTAAGAAGTTCCTTACATCTTATTCAAATCATGTCCAGCACAGACATTTAAAAAAGAAACATAAGAAGAAAAATCTGAGTTATCTAAACCTTCATAATATATTTTAAAATAATATTATTTTAAAACTTTTTTTCTATAGATGCCCTAAATTGGTCAGGGCCGTAACTGTAGATTTTAAGTGAGGTCAGCTGGGAGAGAGAGAAACAGAAAATAAGTGAAAGTATAACATAAAAACTTCCACAAGAATAAAAAGTTGTTCAACTCTACCGTCGAATTTTAAAATACATACCCTTATGCGAGGGTGGGGGGAAGTGGGTGGGAATGGGTGAAGGAGAATTCCCATAGACTATTAAAAATACTGAACCAAAATATGCCTTAACTTTTCCCTTGTCTACAATCTAACAAAACGAGAAGACAATGAAAATAAACACTCCTGTGTGCCCTCTGAGAGGCAAAGAAAGCTCCCATTCAAAGCTAAGCCTTATTCCACTCTTGTAAAGTAAATCCAAAACCACGAGCTCAAACTGCTTCATGCAGAATTTACTGAATGGCGGCCAAACGTTGTACACTCTGTCCTGAACCACAGCGAAGGATATCTCGAGCTCTGCATTCTCCATTTACAACTTGTACCTTACTATGCATGCTTTCACCACCACTGCAGAAACCGATTTTTAAACTAAGATGTTCCTCCCGGCCAAGTCAATGGAAAGAAGGCAATCTACACACTGGCGACACTCCCCACCTTCCCCACCCACCCCGCACCCCAATCAATACTGGTTTTTTACTCCTATACTGCGGTCAGCATACCTTAAAAAAAAAAAAATCATTGTGGGAGAAGGCGTTACAAAGCCCCCAGAGTGAACCGAATTACCGAACCCTGAAACAACTTTTCAGTGACTCTCACCTGGCACTTGAGATAATCACCTGTTGGAACGGCGCTGCCCTGGTCCCCTCTTACCGGCAGTCGAGGGTGGGGAGGCCGTGTTCCCAGTCACTGGTCTCCCTCCCGGGGTGGCAGGTGAAAGACGGCGAACGCGCATATCCACACCCACCGCCCCGGGAGCGCAGACCGAAAGCCCGGGACCGCGGCTGCGGCGGGACGCTCCGTTATCCCTCCCTCGGCGGGCCCGCCAGGTGAGCGAGGCTCCATCGCGCCCGCGATGCGTCCCGGCGCACGGCTCACCGCGGGCCCACTTCTCCCGCCGCCCGGGCCCGGGCGACCGAAGTTCTCTCCCGCTCGCGGCGGCGGCTCACGGGCCGCCTGGCTCTCGGGCGCCGGGCCGCGGGCGAGTCGGGGGCCGCCAAGACGGGAGCCGGAGCCGGGACCTGTTACCCAGGGCGGGAAACCAAAGGGGAAAAAAAAAAGCCGAGTGAGTACCAGCGGGGCGCGACCAGCCTCGTCTTCCCGAGGGAGAGCGCGGCAGGGGCGGGGAGCCGCTCCCGCGGACGCCCGGCTCCGCGGCTCCCGGAGGCGAAGGGAGCCCCGGCCCCGCTCGCCCGGCGGGACGCAGAGGATTCCCGCGGGGGAGCCTGGGCGCCTCCAGCGCGCCGGCTCCGAGGCGTCCCGGCCCCGCCGGCCCCGCAGCGCGGTTCCCGGGCTGGGGCGCCGCTTGAGGAAGCGGCTTAGTGGCGGCAGGACCGCAAAAGAGGGAACGCGGCTCCCAGGGCCAGGCGGCCACCCCGCCTCATCCCCCGTGGCCATGGCGCCGGTACCTGTCGCCGTGACGGCTCGCCCGTGCTGTCGCTCTGCCTCAGCCGCGCGCCGCCGGCCCTCAGCCCGCCCAGCAGGCCGCCAGCGCGCCGGACGCCGCCGCCGGAGACTGGCAGCGCCCGCGAAGCGGCCAGAGTCCCCCGGGCAGCGCCCGACGCAGTCCCGCCCTCGCGGGCCGCAGGACCCGCCTCCCATAGGGCCCCGGGACTGTCAGTCCGCCCCAAAAGACGCGCGGGCTGTCGCTCCTCCCGTTCCGATTGGCGGCCGAACGCTGTCCATGCAAATAAGGCCCCGCCCCCGGCCATTTGCACCTCCGCCTTGGTGTAACCTCCGCCTCCCCCACGCCAGCCCACGTGTCTGGCCCTTGCCCCTTTGTAGGCGCTGTAGGGAAGAGAGGGAGGAAACTGACCGACGCCCCCTCACTCCATCCCTTATCTCCGGGGAAACTAATGCCCAAGCAAGCTAGTGGACTGCACATTGGGACCTCTCTCTGACAGTTCTGCCCTCCTGTCCGTCTACCCGACCTGATCCGGGGATGGAGAGGGGCAGGCCAGGCTTGTTTGCCTCAGGTAACCAAGCTAGGTTAGCCCCGGGAAACAATACCAGGAACTGGGGGAAAAAATCCCATCTGGAGAAACCATAGCACGAGCACTTGGCTCTGGACACTCACGGAGAAAGACTAGGCTTTCCCACCGTCTTCTACCTTTCAAACATGAGATCCCAGGTGACTGAGACAGCAGAGGATTTCTGTGTTCTCTGCCGCCTGCCAACGGGTAGGTCTGCTGAGCAGCTGGACTTCAGGAAGGACCTCTGGAGTGAAATGGCCAAACCAAGATTTGGATGAAGGGGACTGAGCTAGCAGCTCCTGGGCCTTAGGGAGTGGCTCGCTCAATCTCCTCATTTTTGAGGAAACAGGAACCTGAAGTCCCACAACTGTGGAGCTTAATAATTACCTGTGGAAACCTAACATCTCCTAACTCCACATCTGGCCTCAACACTATATCACCTAGGGTCATTTAGGTATTTATGAAGAGCTTCTTCTACAAATAACCATCCCTGCCTTCAAGAAGTGCCACCTGAAGAAACAACCACTAGAGCTGACGCTGAAACCTCCTCAATGAGGGCAAAGGCCCTGCTTCAGTGCCTAGAAGCTTACCTTTTACCAGATGCCAAGGAGTGTCACTGAAACAGTTTATTTGTGCATTAATTCTGCATACTAACACCAATCGTTTAAGCATCTACTGTGATTTTAATAGGGCTTCTCAGGTGGCACGCTAGTGGTAAAGAACCCACCTGCCAAGGCCCGAACTTCAAGAGTCACAGGTTCAGTCCCTGGCTTGGGAAGATCCCCTGGAGGAAGGCATGGCAACCCATTCCAGTATTCTTGCCTAGAGAATCCCCATGAACAGAGGAGCCTGGCAGGCCACAGTCCATAAGTTCTCTCAGACACAACTGAAGTGACTTAGCATACACCCACATGCTTTTTAACAGTGTGGAATTAAGCACTGTGCTATGTGCACGGTATACTGGGGTAAGAGGACATTATTCCAGACCTAAGAGACAGTGCCATCCACATTGCATGTCCGTGGGCCTCATGTTTTAGAGATTGTGACAAGATATCTGCATAGGGAGTGGCTATGCATAGACCAGTGGAGGACTCCCAGGAGCAGGGCAATCAGCTCTTCCTGGGGGAGGGAGTCAGGAAGGCCTCATTGAAGAGGTGACACTAGACCTGAGTCATAAAAGAGTATTAAGAGATGGTGTTTGCCAGACTGATGGATGTGGAAGAGGAAGAAAAGAAACTCGGGGGACGGGGCGGGGAGGGAAGGGTGGGAAGAGAGGAGGGATAGTGTGAGCAAGAAGAATGCAGACCAGGAAGAGCCTAATAACTGAGGGAACAGCAGGAATCGTGTGGTCAAATCTGCTGTGCCGTGTGGCCATGTCACATGGCCTGGGACCAGGCAGAGGAAGAGAGAAAGACACAGGAGGCTGCCAGGCTGTGTTGTAACACACCGCAGCAAACAACAACAGGCCCTGTAGATACAGCTGCAGGCTTTTTTTTTTTCCTAGGCCAGAGTCTGTGGGGGGAACAGTCAGTTCCGATGGCAGCCGGGCTGGCCCCACCCTCTCTCAGAAAACCACTCCGGTCACTGCACTTGCCCTCCTCAGCACTTGGAAACACGTGTGCTTTGCAGTTTCCTGAGCTTTGCTGCCCTTCAGCATTCGAAGATAACATGGGCCCCAGCTACAAACACCCGGGTGTGGGGTGAGCAACCCTCTCCTTAGGCACAGAGCAGTTTGCAAAACCTGTCACCACAGCAGGCCTCACCGGCCTGTGACCCGTGTTCTGATTAATGCTTTGCTGTCGCTGTCTTAAAATTCTTAATAAGTTTTTAACAAGGGGCCCACATTTTTATTTTGCAGATGGACAAATTGTCAGTCCCACCTGTCCCTGTCAATGCCCCTGGCCATGCTTGTGCTACTGCTCAAGCCATATCTTACTTCAAGCACTTGGCACAGGGAACTCCCTGGTGGTCCAGTGGTTAGAACTCCACAATTTTCACTGCTCAGGGTGCAGATTCATTCCCTGATCAGAGAACTAAGATCCCAGAAGCTTCATAGTGCAGCCAAAATAAGAAAAAACATTTGGCATTCACTTGGTTTGTTCACATGCATTGTATCCCTCATTCTCACAATGATAATGTGGAGAAGGCTTGTGTTACTGGTCCTGTCAGTTGAGAAAACTGAAGTGTGGCAACTTTCTCCAGGTGGCATAGTTAGGAGGTGGCAGAGTTTGTACCTGAACTCAGCCCTCCTGGGCACTATTCCATTAGCTACAGTGCCACCTCCATATTGGTTTCAGAATCCTTTCAAAGGCAGATTTGTAAATGAAGGATTTTGAGTCACAGTATCATGGGATGAGTATGTCATTTCATGGATATCACCTTTTCTACATTTTTTTCATCAGTTTTGAAAAACTCTCAGCCATTATATGTTCAAATACTGTTTCTGTACCTTTTCCTCTTTCCTTCTGGGCTCCTAGTTGAAATATACATTATACCTTCTCCCTACATCTTTCTTCTGTTTTTTTCTGTCTTTTGTCCTTAAATGCGTTATTCTAAAAATTTTTCTTCTCTTTCAATTCACTAATTCTCTCTTCAGCTTTTTAAAAAATTCTCCTCCATTGGGCTCTCAAATTTGGTTATTCTATTTCTTTTCTTTCTTTTTTTCTTTAGTTCTAGAATTTCTATTTGGTTCTTTTTCAGGTCTGCTATGTCATTTTCTCTTAGTGCCCTAGTTAATTTTCAAGTTTGGCTTTTCTCTCCTTAAACATGGTAATTATAGTAGTTTCAGGGTCTATGCCCACGGTGGGCGGCAGGGCACAATCTGGAATCCTCCTGGGTCCACTTTCATTGTCAGTTTTTCCTACTGATTCTTCTTCGTGCTGTTTTATTTCCATATGTATCTGGTTATGTTTTGGACATTGTCTTTAAACAATCATTTGAGGCAGCAATGATATCTTCCTCCAGAAAGGATTTCTAGGGACTTCTCTGGTGATCCAGTGGCTGTGACTCTGAGATCCTAATGCAAGGGACCTCAGTTCAATCCCCAGGCAGAAAACTAGAGCCCACATGTCCCAACTAAAAGATTCTACATGCCACAACTAAAGACCCTGCATGCATACCTCAACTAAGACGTAGTGCAGCTAAATAAATAAAATGATTTCTAACAGAAAGAAGGAAAAAGAAAGGATTTCCCTTTGTTTCCCATCCTAGGGAAACACTAGCAAGTTAGGATTCTCAACCCAATTTTGGCTTCCCAGATGGTGCTAGTGGTAAAGAACCTGCCTGCCAATGCATGAGACGTAAGAGACATGGGTTCGATCCCTAGCTCAGGAGGATTCCCTTCAGGAATGGCACGGCTACCCACTCCAGTATTCTTTCCTGGAGAATCCCAAGGACAGAGGAGCCTGGCGGGCTATGATCCATAGGTAGCAAAGAGTCAGACACAACTGAAGCAACTTAGCATGCATGCAACCCAGTTTCAGGGCTTTTGATTTTGAGCCTCTCTGATAACTTGAAGAGTCTGTGGGAGGGTTTCTTCATTTATGGATCCCCTTTAGTCAGTGCTACAATTCTCTGAGGTCCCATTCAAAAATGGGAGGATTTTTTTTTTTAGTTATATACTGTTTCATAGCAAACTGTCCCCAAATTTAGCAGTTTGAAACAGATGTCAGCAGATTTTTTTTTCTTAAAGGTCCAGATGGTAAATATTTTAGGCTTGCAGGCCATATGGCCTCTGTCATAACTACTCAACTCTGTCATTATAGTATGAAACACCCATAGGCAGCACATAAATGAATGGCCTGACTATATAATAATAAAGCTTTATTTGTAAAGATAGGCAGCCATCGTCAACCTGATAGAATATCTGCAAAAAAGCTCACAATTTGGTAATATTGTACTTAATACTGAAAAACTGGATAACAAGTCCAGAAAACAAGACAAGGAACAAAACAGGATGTCCACTCTTGCCACTTCTATTCACTATTGCTTTGGAGGTCCTAGCCAGAGCACTTAGTCAAGAAATAGAAATTAAAAGGCACCCACGGTTTGGCCAGTATGAAAAACAGTATGGAGGTTCCTCAAACAAAAAAACAACAACAATGAAGTACCATATGATCCAGCAGTTCTGCTCCTGGGTATATAGCTTGAGAAAATGAAAACACTAATTCTAAAAGATAAATGCACCCCAATGATCATAGTAGCATTATTTACAATGTCCACCATATGGAAGCAACCTGTGTCCATCAATAGGTCAGAGGATAAAGAAAATCTCACACACACACACACACACACACACACACACACATATATATAATGGAATATTCCCTGGTGGCTCAGGTGGTAAAGAAGCTGCCCACAATGCAGATGACCTGGGTTCGATCCCTGGGTTGGGAAGATCCCCTGGAGAAGGGAAAGGCTACCCACTCCAGTATTCCAGCCTGGAGAATTCCATGGACTGTATAGTCCAGGGCGTTGCAAAGAGTTGGACACGACTGAGCAACTTTCACTTCTACTTCTACATGGGATATTCAGTTCAGTTCAGTTCAGTCGCTCAGTCGTGTCTGACTCTTTGCGACCCCATAAATCACAGCACACCAGGCCTCCCTGTCCATCACCAACTCCCGGAGTTCACTCAGACTCATGTCCATCGAGTCAGTGATGCCATCCAGCCATCTCATCCTCTGTCGTCCCCTTCTCCTCCTGCCCCCAATCCCTCCCAGCATCAGAGTCTTTTCCAATGAGTCAACTCTTTGCATGAGGTGGCCAAAGTACTGGAGTTTCAGCTTTAGCATCATTCCTTCCAAAGATATCCCAGGGCTGATCTCCTTCAGAATGGACTGGTTGGATCTCCTTGCAGTCCAAGGGACTCTCAAGAGTCTTCTCCAACACCACAGTTCAAAGCACTCAACCATAAAAAAGAAGGAAATTCTGCCATTTGTAACAATGTGGATGGACCTAGAATTTATCATGGTTAGTGGAGTAAGTCAGATGGAGAAAAACAAATTTTCTGTTTTCTTTTATATGTAGAATCTAAAAAGTAAAACACGCAAATGTCTATCACAAAACAGAATCAGACTTAGAGATAGAGAGCACAAACTAGTGGTCACTCTTGAGGAGAGGGAAGGGGAAGTGGCAAAATAGGGGTATAGGATTAAGATGCAAACTATTATGTATAAAATACAGAAGTGGGGCTTCCGTGGTGGCGCAGTGGTAAAGAATCCACCTGCCAATGCAGGAAGCAGGGGTTCCACCCTGGTCCAGAAAGATCCCACATGCCGTAAGTCACCTAAGCCCATGTGCCACAGCCACCGAATCCCACACACCCTAACACCCGTGCTCTGCACCAAGAGAAATCACCGCAATGAGAAGCCCACACACCACAGCTAGGCCACAACTGAAGAAAAAGCCCATGCAACAACAAAGACCCAGCACCGCCAAAAATAAACATTAAAAAAAATATATAAGCAACAAAGATATACCATATGGCACAGGGAAATATAGCCATTATTTTGTAAAACTTTAAATGGAATATAATCTATAAAAGTATCTAATCACTACATTGTATGACTGGGATTCCCAGATGCCTGAGTAGTAAAGAATCCACCAGCCCATGCAGGAGGTGCAGGAGACTTGGGTTTGATCCCTGGGTTGGGAAGATCCCCTGGAGAAGGAAATGGCAACCCCCTCCAATATTCTTGCCTGGGAAATCCCACAGACAGAGGAACCTGGTGGGCTACAGTCTATGGGGCTGTAAAGAGTTGGACATGATTGAGCACACACACACGCTGTACACCTAAAACTAATATAATACTGCAAATCAACTATACTTGAATAAAAACACATTCACACACATACAAAGGAAAGGAAATGGAAAAGAAAAAGTAAAACTATCACTATTCACAGATGACACGATCTTGTGTATAGAATATCCTATGGAATCCACCAAAAACCTGTTGGAACTAATAAATTCAACAAGGTTGCAGGATACAAGATCAATAATAAATAGCAATTGTGAGACTTCCCTGGTGGTCCAGTGACTAAGCCTCCATGCTCCCAGTGCAGGGGACTCAGGTTCAACACCTTGTCAGGGAACTAGATCTCATGTGCCACCACCAAGAGCTCGTCTGCCACAACTAAAGATCCCACATGCCATAGTTAAGACTCAGCACAGTCAAATAAATACATTTAAAATAATAAAATATAAAGGGTACATTTTAAAATAGCAATTGCATTTCTATTCACTTTCAATGAACAAGCCAAAATAAAATTAAGAAAAATTTCATTTATAATGGCATCAAAAAGAATAAAATACTTAGGAATGAATTTAACAAGTTCATTTCAGTCTCTCAGTCGTGTCCGACTCTTTGCGACCCCGTGAATCGCAGCACGCCAGGCCTCCCTGTCCATCACCAATTCCAGAGTTCACTCAGACTCATGTCCATCGAGTCAGTGATGCCATCCAGCCATCTCATCCTCTGTCGTCCCCTTCTCCTCCTGCCCCCAATCCCTCCCAACATCAGAGTCTTTTCCAGTGAGTCAACTCTTTGCATGAGGTGGCCAAAGTACTGGAGTTTCAGCTTTAGCATCATTCCTTCCAAAGAAATCCCAGGGTTGATCTCCTTTAGAATGGATTGGTTGGATCTCCTTGCAGTCCAAGGGACTCGCAAGAGTCTTCTCCAACAACACAGTTCAAAAGCATCAATTCTTCAGTGCTCAGCCTTCTTCACAGTCCAACTCTCACATCCATACATGACCACAGGAAAAAACATAGACTTGACTAGACAGACCTTAGTCGGCAAAGTAATGTCTCTGCTTTTGAATATGCTGTCTAGGGTGGTCATAACTTTTCTTCCAAGGAGTAAGCCTCTTTTAATTTCATGGCTGCAATCACCATCTGCAATGATTTTGGAGCCCCCAAAAAATAAAGTCTGACATTGTTTCCACTGTTTCCCCATCTATTTCCCATGAAGTGATGGGATCGGATGCCATGATCTTCGTTTTCTGAATGTTGAGCTTAAAGCCAACTTTTTCACTCTCCTCTTTCACTTTCATCAAGAGGCTTTTTAGTTCCTCTTCACTTTCTGCCATAAGGATGGTGTCATCTGCATATATGAGGTTATTGTTTAACAAAAACAGTGCCAAATTTATACGCTGAAAACTATAAAACATTGTAAGAAATTAAGGACCTAAATTACTGGAGAAACATCCTATGCATCAAAAAACTTAACATTGTTAAGATGACAATACTTCTAAAATTAATCTACAAATTTAGTATAATTCCATTAGACTCCCATCTGACTTCCTTACAGAAATTGGCAAGCTGATTCTAAAATTCTAATGAAATTGCAAGGGATTTAGAATAGCCAAAACAATCTTTAAAAAGACAGTCTAAGTAGGAAGACTTACATTTCCTTATTTTAAAACTTACTGCAAGACAACAGTAATCAACTCTTGGTAACAGCACATGGGTATACATATCCTTGACAATGAAATATATTAGGTCAATGAAAGAATTGAGAATCCAGAAGTAAACCCATACATCTATGGTCAGCTGATTTTCCACAAGGTGACTAGTGTTGAAAAGTATGGGAAGAAATCGAAACCCTTGTGTTTTGCTAGTGGGAATGTGAAATAGTTTGGCACTTCCTAAAATGTTAAACAAAGAATCACCATATAACCCAGCAGTTCTGCTCCTAAGTATATACCCCCAAGGAATTGAAAACAAAGATTCAGACAGATACTTGTACACCAACTTAAGTATCAGCATAAATTCATAATAGCCAAAAAGTGAAACAACCCAAATGTCTATCAACTGATAAACAAAATGTGGTATATCCATACAATGAATCATTATTTGGCCACAAAAAGAATGAAGTACTGATAGATGCTACAACATAGATGAACCTTTTGTTTGTTTTTTACGGCTGCACTGGGTCTCCATTGCTGCACATACGCTTTCTCTAGTTGCAGCAAGTGGGGTTACTCTTTGTCCCGGTGCACAGGCTTATTCTCCTTGCTGTGGCTTCTTTTGTTGCAGAGCATGGTCTCTAGGGCTTGCAGGCTTCGGTAATTGCAGCACACAAGCTCAGTAGTTGCAGCTGGTGGTCTCCGCAGTTGTGGCACACACGCTTAGTTGATCCACAGCATTTGGAATCATCCCGGACCAGGGATTGAACCCATGTCCCCTGCCTTGACAGGTGGATTCTTAACATGGATGAATCTCAAAAACATTATGCTAGGTAAAAGCATCCAGTCACAAAAGACTGCATATTGTTTGATTCCATTTATATGAAATATCCATAAGAAAGACTGCTTAGAACTGGGAGTGTAGGGGAAGAAAGGATAGAAGGATAATAGGTAAATGGCACAGGGTTTCTTTTTGAGGTGATGAAAATGTTCTAAACTTAACTGTGGTAATGGTGACATGTATCTATGAGAACATTAAAACCACTGAGTTGCATAACTGGGCTTCTAAACATGGCGGTTGGCTTCCTCCAAAGGGCAAATGTGGAGCTGCCAGGCCTTCTTAAGCTTTAGGCCTGGAACTGACCGTATCATTCCACTATGCTCTGTTCATTAAAGCAGGTCATGGGCCAGCCCAGATTCAAGGGCAGGGAACTTATAATAATGTCATTTCAGAGATACATGGTTCACTGGGGCCCACTGAAGTAATAATCTGTCACAGTCTGCACTCTGTCCCCTAATGATATACTTCCTCCCATACACAAAATACAGCTCTTAAGACCTCTCTCCCCAGGGACTTCCCTGGTGGTTCAATGGCTAAGTTCCAAGCCCCCAATGCAGAGGGCCTCGGTTTAATCCCTATCCAGGGAACTAGATCTTACATGCCACAGCTAAGGATCCTAGATGCCACAGTGAAGACTGAATATCCCGCGTGCCACAACTAAGACTCAGAGCAGCCAAATAAAAATAAATATTCAAAAAGACCCCTTCCCATCTCACCCCATTACTGTACCAAATTGAAGTCCATAATTTCATCATCTAATTCAGGTCCACGTATGATTGAGGTTTCTCAAGGAATTCTTCTCTGAATCTGACAACTTTGAATTAGAGACAAATTATCTACTCCCTTCAGGTAATGGTTAGGCAGAAGAAGGAAAATTCCAATAGATACTCCTGTTCAGAAAGGAGAAACTGGCAGACACACAGCAGCCACAAAGAAAGAAAGAAAGTGAAGTCGCTCAGTCGTGTCTGACTCTTTGTGACCCCATGGACCGTAGCCTACCAGGCTCCTCCGTCCATGGAATTTTCCAGGCAAGACTACTGGAAAAGTAGTCTTTCCTTCTGCAGGGTATCTTCCCTGATCCAGGGATTGAACCCAGGTCTCCCACGTTGCAGGCAGATGCTTTACCATCTGAGCCACCAGAGAAACCCTATAGCAGCCACAGGTCCATGACAATTCTGAAGTCTAGCTGGGCACCTGTCACCCATTCCTTGGTTAGCTCCCAGTTCTTTAGGGTAGTAGGACTTCTTACGTGGCAGCTGGCATCCCCCAGAGCCAAAATATGGAAGCTATCTTCTTAAGGCTTGAACCAGGCCCAGCGCAAAATTGCTGGCCCTACATTCTATCAGAGAAAGTGTATCACAGGGCCAGCCCAGAGTCAGAATACCCATAGTTATGGTTCAGTGGGGGTCACTGAAGGAATAGCCTACCACAGGAGTGGTCTATCAGAGTCTCCAACCTTGGGAGGCCCTGAATTACAATTCTGTACAAAAGCACAGCTCAGCCTCTCTGATGACTCAGACTGGCAAATGCCCTTGGGTAAAAGCAGCCCCAAGTGCTGGACTCACTTCTCTGTTAGGGTTGCCAGATTTAATAAACAAAAACACAGGACATCAAGTTTATTTTAATTTCAAATAAACAGTAAATTATTTTCTATTATCACCATGTCCCAAATATTGCATGGACGTACTTAAGATAAAAAATATTTTGTTGTTTATCTGAAATTAAGTGGGAGTCCTGTATTTTCTCCAGCAACTCTAACCTCTCTGGATTCTTTTCGTGTATCTTGGTCCAGTAATTCCTCACTACCTTGCTAGATTTTTGATGCTTTTAAGATTCAAAAGTATTTGTCTAATGTATATAGCTGTCTTTGATAAGAGGAATGATCCAAACTCTAAATGGTGTTTCTATATTTGAGGAAATCCTTCTATCACAAATTTCACCTCTCAACTTGGAAATCAGAACTCAAATTCCCAACCTCCCTTGCAGCTGGATCATAGCTCTACCAATCACACACCTCAGGGAGAATTTGGAAATGTAGGACAAGAGGTTTGGTGACTGGCTCCCACTTTCCATTGGACAGGTGGCTATAAAAAAATTCCAGTTTTGAAAATGAGGCAAATCTATGTATACTCTAGCTGAGATTGTTAGTCACCCCCAATATCTATTCTCCTTTTCTCCTCTTTTTTTTTTTTTTTCGACCATGCTTTGCAGCCTGTAGGATCCTAGGGGATTGGACCCTCACCCTCTGCAGTGAAAGTGCAGAATCCTAACCACTGGGCCACCAGGGGATTCCCTCATCTGACTTTCAAACTGGTATATATATCCACCTAGAACACAGCTTCCTTTGTAATTAGATATGTCCCTGTGCTCTGACTAATGGGAGCTAAGCAGACATGTCATAGGAAATGTCTTAATGGGAGAAAGGATGTCTCTCTTTTTCCCTCTTTCTGCTGGCTAGAAGCAGATGTAATGCCTAGAGCTCAGACAGCCATATTGGATCATGAGGTAGAAGCCCCATGTTGAGTATGGCATAGCAAAAAACAGAAGGAATCTGAGTCCTTGATAATTGGGTTGTCCTAGTATTGCCTGGCTACTTTCCTCTGGATTTCATTAGTGGAAGAGAAACCAATGTCTAAGTTTTCAGGACACTGATATTTTGAATTTTCCATCACTTGTAACTGAACCTAATCTTAACCAATACACATATTGATATAGAACGATTTCTATGATAAATTGTTAACTGAAAAGCTAAGGTACAAAGCAATGTACACAGAATGGTACTATTTTGGGAAGAAATTCATATAGCTATAGCTATGTTTGTATATGAGTAGCTTTTTCCAGAAGGATATACTGTTTTCTTTCCATGTTGAAATATTATTTAATTAAGTTAATATTAACTTTAAATAATCAAGTTTTAAACCTAGTTAATAACGTTAAGTGATTTACATTTTAAAACCACAATATTTGGTGGAACTATGTTGATATTCCTCCTCTTTCTACTTTTCTGTATTTTTAGATTTCTACGCATGCAAAATCAAATTTCCCCAGGCAATAAAAGTAACTTATGCTTTAAATACTTTTCTTTGTTGATATGCATACTCTTTAATTCCCAGGACCTCAAATATCAATATATCAAACATCCATTTTGGACTGCAAATCTGTTCAACAATACACATTGAATATTTACTCTATTAAGCTCTAGATAAACAAAAAACACAAAGTGAGTTTGGTCCTGGAACTGATGTTCTTACTGGGCAGACAATTAACAAGTAGACAAACAAATAAGATTCTTTCACATAGGACTCACTGCTACAAAGGAAGAAAAAAACAGTAATATGATCAAAAATGTTGAGGACACCAATAGAGAGGGTGGTGAGGGAAGGCCTCTGAGGAGGTGACACTTGCGCTGAGAACTGAATCATGAAAAGGAACTAGTTATGGAAATTTTGAGAGGATGAGAATTCCAGGAAAAAAGCCCAGAACATGGGAGCAACAGAAAGATGGTCAGGAGACTGGGGGAAAATGTGGGGGCGGGGGCAGCGGTCCCAGAAAAGGTTAGAGAGGTGGGCATACGTGTGCTTCAGCGAGAGTCCACTGCACACCTAACCAGTACTGCTAAAATGAAAAAGACAACAATACCTGTGGAAAAACTGGAACTCTTGTCCTTTCCTGGTGGGAACGTACAGCCACTTGGGGATACAGTTTGGTAACTTCTTTTAACATTAATCATATAGTTACCCTATAACTCAGCAATTCTGCTCCCACGAGAAACAAAAATGTATGTTCACAGAAAGAGTTGTACAAGAGTGTTCATAGCAACTTTCTCATAACAGCCTCAAACTATGATCAGGGACTTTCCTGGTGGTCCAGTGGCTAACACTCTGTGTTCCCAAAGCAGGGGACCCGGTTCAATCCCTGGTCAGAGAACTAGATCCCACATGCAGCATCTAAGAGTTCACAGATCCCGCATGCCTCCTCTAAGAACTGGAGGAATCAAGTAAACAAATGTTTAAAAAGACTAACCTCCAACTATAGGAGAAGGGATAGCAAATAGTGGTACAGTCATATGATGGAACAATATACAGCAATCAAAGGGAAAAAACTACTAATACATGCCAAAACAGGAACAAATCTCAAAGTCATTATGGTGAACAAAAGAAGCCAGTTGCAAAAGAGTGTGATCACATGTACTTGAAATTCTAGGAAATACCAACCTAATGCAAAGTGACAGAAAGCAGATTAGGGGCTGCTAGGCCAGGTGGGGATTGATTGCAAAAGGAACAAAGAAAATTTTTAAGAAAATAATCTATGTTGTTATAGAGGTTTCCCAGGCAAACACATTTGTCAAAACTCATCAAACTGTACAATGGGTGCGCTGTATTGTTGTGTAAATTTTTGTATCAGTAAAGTTGATGGAAAACACACACCAGGTGCATGCTTATTTACTTGTCTGGTACATTATCTGCTTCCCACTGTATTTTCTAGGAAGTAGCTTGCAAATAATCATTTCTAACCTCCTTACTTCTTCTTCTTCTTCTACTCCTAACTCCAGAGAGAATTAAACCTGTCACCCAGAATTTCCAACTGTTGAGTCTGACTCATTCATCTCAACCCTCCGTACAGAAATGCTTATCTGCATTTTACAGAGAACAGGGTCCCTTGTTGTTGTTGTTGTTTTAATATTTATTTATTCATTTATTTTTGGCCGTGTGGGCATTTGTTGCTGTGCAGGCTTTTCTCTAGTTGCAGCAAGCAGATGTCACTCTCTAGTTGAGGTACACACGCTTCCCACTGTGGTTGTTTCCCGTTGCAATTTCCAGGCTCTAGAGCACAGGCTCAGCAGAGGTGGTGCGCTGCCTTAGTTGCCCCACAGTATGATCTTCCCAGACCAGGGACCAAACTTGTGTCTCCTGCACTGGCAGGCGGATTCTTTACCACTGTGCCACCAAGGAAGTCCCCCCACGCCCCGTCATGTGGTTATGTCAGCCGGTGTGCTTTCCCCAGAAGCGTCCTTGGTGGGTTTGGGGGAGCCTCTTAAAGCCCCCAAAGAGTCTCTTTCCTCTGCTACCTGGTGCCTGAAATTCATGAGTCCAAGGGTGATCCTTTCAGTGTCAGGCTTTAGTAGCATAGGAAGGCAGATGGCACGAATCTTGCTGACTCAATGAATGAAAAGAAACTCTTGCAATTGAGTGTTCCATTCAACAGTGAGGCCCTTCAGGGACAGAGAGGCGTGACACCTAGGCCCTGCAGTTGGAGCACTCTCAGACTCCTTGAAGTGGTCTCCCTTCAGTACGCTGAAGACTCAGCCAGGAACTTGTTCAAAACAGACTCCCAGGGATTCTTATTTGGGTGGGGCGTCATTAACAAGCTCCCAGGTGGTTCCCTGCAGACCATCTTTGAGACACAATAGTTGGGATAGGATAAGTAATGACAAAAACTGTTTCAAAGTTGATGAATGAGCCCCAAGTAGGATAAACACAAGGGAAATCTCACCAAGGCACATTATCAAACTGTTTTTAAAAAGTGATAAAGAGAAACTCTGACTTAGAGGATTTAAGAGAAAGTTTTTGCAGGATGGAAGGTGTTAGGAGAAAGCCCTAGGAGCAGGTTAAGAAGGGCAGGATGGTGGGAACGGAACCTGATCATTCAAAGAGAATCATCAAAGCCCTGGGGGTTTGCTAAGGAGCAGCCCAGTGGCCTGGCCCCAGGAAAGGGCCCAGGTTCTGTTTTGGAAGCTAATTACCTCGCCACCTAAACCTAGGCCAGGAGGAGCCACATTTGTAGCCCATCCCAGCCTGGTTCTCAGGATCTTCAGCCTGTAATTGCATAGCTGGATTCTGCTCTCACCCTGCCATGCAAAGAACCAACAGGTATTTCCCAGGCCTGGCTCCCTGCAGGGCTGCGAAGTGGCCGACACCCTGCACCCGCTCCCGGAGATGCTGAAGCACCAGTGCCAACTCCCAGGGACTTAGCTCTCATGTGTGGAACCTGGCTGACTCTCGAACTGAAATTGGCCCCATGCCCTGTGCACTCCCAGGAAGTATTTACTCAGGTTTCTTCGCAGCTTTGCTTTCTCGTCCCAGCCCTACGGGCACAAAGCAAAATTAACCTCACTGCAAGAAGCCAGTGTATCAGCACAGTGGGCACCAGGTGTTGTTGTTCAGCCGCTCAGCCGTGTCTGACTCTTTGCGACCTCATGGACTGCAGCATGCCAGGCTTCCCTGTCCTTCACCATCTCCCAGAGTTCTCTCAAACTCATATCCATTGAGTCGGTGATGCCATCCCACCATCTCATCCTCTGTCACTCCCTTCTCAAACCATTTCAGTGTTCTTGCCTCAAGAACCCCATGAACAGTATGAAAAGGGCATTAAGTGGGCAGGGGCAAAAACTGGGGGCACTGACTTGGGGCATTTGGTGAGTGAGGAGGGCAAAAAGGAACCACACAGCAAAGGCTCAATCCTGTGGCCCAGACAAGGGATAACTCAATGAGATTTAGCACCATTATGAAGACCTCTGGCTGCAGTGACCATACTAGCTAGTGTCTACTGGCAGCTGTGAGAAGCTGGATGCTTCCAACAACCTAGATGATTAAACGCTTTAACTAATTTAATCTTCAATGACAACCTAAGGAAACTGTGTCACAGACGGGTTGAATGAACTGCCAAGACGGCAAGTGGCAGAATCCTGGCTTACCCTCTAAGCTATACCACCTTCCAGAGGTGTGTAGAACTGAGCTGTTGGCATTGGAGGATCAGCAGTCTCTCCTGGGGATGCTCATTTGAGCTTTTCTCCAGGCTTAAATGATCAATTTGCCCACAGGAGAGCAGAAAATTAAAAATAATATTTTTGGACCATGTGTTGTGGCTTGCAGGATCTTAGTTCTCCAACCAGGCATTGAACTTGGGACCCAGCAGTAAAGCGCTCACCTCTGGACCACCCCAAGAGTTCCTGCAGAATCTTTAAAAATCAGCCACTTGTTCAAAACCGTACAGCTGCCTGGGGTGGAACTGAAGATGATTTGACACCTGCCACACCACCAGACACTGTTACCTGCCTGGTCTCACCTTCCATCACATCCTTTTTCCCTCTCCTGTCTTCCTGCCCTGCCCTTCCTACCACCCAACTCTGGAGTCCAAACATTCACTGGCCTTCCCTGCCCCTCTCCCTTCTTGCCAGTTATCAAAACTTTAAGACTCAACCCAAATCTCACCTTTTCTAGAAAGCCCTCACTGACACCCCTGGGTGGGATGACTCTGTCCCAGGCCTGTGTGATGGGAAGGGAATGCTTCCAGCATCTGCCACAATTCACCTTGCCTTGGGTCACTTCTCAGTGGGTTTCTCTCTAGGGGCAGGAGCACATGGTAAGCAGGTCATTAGAAGCAGCTGAGGACATTTGTCTCCACTGACTTGAAAAAACGTAGGCTTAGAGATCCATGGAAATTTTACATAAAAAGCAAGACGATAAGATGAAAACACGATGTATGGGATTTTTCTTCAAAATCTATTTTCTTTAAACTGTTCCATGTTCTATAAAAGAGCTTTAGCATGGCAGAATCTTATAAATGAGGAGGAGCCCTACTTCTTCATTCCACTCAATTTTAATGAGTCACTCATTTATTTATTCATCAGACATTAACTGACTCTGATTGCTCAAAAGCTATATAAATTAGCAAACATAATAGTAAGTGAGGCAGTGTAGTCTAGGGATTAACTAACTCCATAGACTCTTCAGGTAGCTTCCACCACTTACGAGCATATCATCTTAGGTGAGTAAGTCACTTAAATTCTCGGTATCAAATTTCCCAGTCTATAAAATAAAGATGACCATCTCTATCAGGGTTGTTATGAGGATTAAACAAGCTCATATGTATATATAATATATATCAAGTGATGAGTCAGAAGAGTGCCTAGTATGTGGTTTTTAAGTCGCTTTTGTTAGCACTCTTATAAAACGTGTTTTCATAGAGACCAGGAAGGACCCCACCTCAGTCTGGAAAGATAAGGAGGTCCTTGCTAGGCCAATGAGGGAAATGCATTCCAGGCAAAAGGATCAGCACATACAAAGGCTTAGAGGTGTCCACCAGCAATGCCAGTTGGGGGAACTGGGAGTTGGGGGCAGGCTTTGTGGTACAGGGGTGCTGCGCATGCTGTATACGGATGGATGCCTATGCCGTGTCAGGCATTTAGGACTTTATTCTAATGGTGGTGGGGAGCCAGTGAAGACCTCTAAGTGACAGCCACTGTCTGAGGCAGGTGCCTCTGGCAACAGTGTCGGGGATGATATACACCTGGAGGTGAGACTTCCCCCGTCCCTTCAAGGTCCAGGAGGGAGGCGGTGAGAGACGCCCAGACCATGAGCCCTGAAAGGAGAGAGCGGCTGGAAGAGATGGGACGAGAAAACCCACAGGATGGGGGCTGACAGCTGGGGTAGGAGAGGCAGGGCTGGGGCAGCCCCCCAGGGGTCGCCCTGGACGACATGGCCCTATATTAACAGTAAACCAACACAGGAAGCAGAGCGGGAGGGTCAGGCAGAGGGCGCGTTTGTGATGCTCTGGGCAGGGACGGGCAGAGGCCATGGCTTCCGTGTGGAGCCATTGTGTTTAAGTTCTCCTCCCAGGGGTTGTTCTGCCTGTGTTGGGCTTCATGGGCCACCACCCAATACACACACACACACACACACACACACACACACACAGAGTCACCCACTCTCTCACTCACTCACTCACTCTAAGAAAACAGTTACTGTGTCTTACTCATTTCTGAATCCACCCCCCTCCTTCTCCCCACCCACCCCAACACCACATCAGGCACACGCTGTAACTGCAGCTAAATTGGGTTTAATAGAATCCAAGCTTGCTCCCTGCCCAACCCTCTAGATCGGGTAACTACGTCACAAATACAACCATTCCACCTCCTGTTCTCTGGACTACTGCTGTGCTGCCCTGGAGGAATCCAAGAGAAGCCCTCCCCCCCCGCCCCCTCCCCTGCCACTTCCACTTGAGGCAGGCCAACCTGCCTGGCACCCTGCTGTTAGCCCCAGAGATGCCATATCAACTTTGGGACTGGACCCTCTTCAAAGACTTCCACCCACCCCATCTACACACACATAGGAAGAGAACATGGGCCTGAGGCCCATGAATGGATGGAATGGAGTGAAGAGCATGGCAGTGAAAGTGGAGAGATCAGCCTCGCAAAACGAGCCTCCTTAGAGACATCGTCCCCCAGAGTGACAGAGTCCTCCCCTCCACCCTCCTGCCCCCATTCCTGTCTGTCCCCCACACCAGGTGCCACCCGGGTTTGAGCTCACAGCTCTTAGAGTTTTCCCTGCTTCCCATAGGGCCACCCCTGTGGAAAGCTGGGAAACAAGACTCCAGTTGGATGTAAATCTAGAGACACCAGACCCCAACAATGGAGCATTCTCCTCATTCCAAGTACAGGCTGGGCCCCTTCATCTGAGAGCTGAGGGTGGAGAGGAGAGTGCGTGTATGTGTGTCCTCTGGTGTGCAAACATGCATGCCTGTGTGCACATGGATATGAGTGTTCCCTGCCGCAAGGTCCTTGAGGGCATGACTATTGCCCGTGATGCACCCACATGTGCCCTTGTGTCTGTGTGTGCCCACGTGTCTATGTGCAATGATCATGTATCTGTGCACAATGCCTGTCTGGGGGAGGGGCAGAGGGAGCGATGGGGTGCATGTTTACAAAGTCGCCAGTCTGTTTGTGAGCAAGTGGGTAGGCGTAGGTTTGGGTGTGGTGATGGGAACAGGAGCCATATGTTTGTGGTAGGAAAGATTTCTGCCCAGGTGTCTGTGACTGAGGCTGGGTCGAGTGAGGCAGAGCAGCCATTCTTCTGCCCGAGACCCTGCCCGTCCTTCCCATCCTTCCTGGGCTTGCCTCCCAGGGCAGCCACCTTTGCCAAAGAGCCCCAGTTTGATGCCCTGGGCAGGGCTGGCTGCCCAGCAGGAAGGCACAAACTCTTGCAGGCCCCAAGGAAGGATGAGCTCATTCTCGGCAAGTTGAAAGGAGCACATGGAAATGTGGAGTGGGAGCAAAAATTGACTTCGCCTCCGGTGTGGCTGACAGAACAAACACCTCCTCACCCCACAGGAGACCCCGTCCCAAGGTGGGAGGGGGGTGGCGCAAAGGGAAGGAGGCTCTGCCTGTCCTGGTAGTGGAGACCTGGGGGATACGCCCTCAAAAAACCCCTGGATGGCAAGGGCCTCAGGGGGTAGCCCTGGGATTAGATGGCAAGAGACTGGGAGGCTGTCAGAGGAAGGAAGCTGGAGGGAAAGGGGGCTTCCAGCAGGAGAAAACCTGAGCAAAGGCCGTGAGGCAGGAAGATGCCCAGTTCACCTGAAAGACTTAGAGCTAAAGGAAGCTTAAAGCTCCTTTTGAGGCTGCCTGCTCAATGGACTTGGGAGAAAACTGAGGCCCATAGAGAGGACATGCATCTGAGCCCTAGACGTAGCTAGGTTCCTGCCCTCCGGGTCAGCGTTCACTCTGCTGCTCCCGAGAGCCTGCGAGGAAGGAAGCCAGGGAGCCGGGCTGCTGGTTTCGCCTCCTTTGCTTCCTCATCCCCAGCTAGGCTGAGTCGGGGACCCCTCCCTCCGCCAGCAGCTAGCTGTGTGACACTGACCAAGTCGCTCTACCTCTCTGAGCCCCTCTTCTGCATCAGGAAGTGGGCATAAGGCCTTGCCTCACCTGGGAATGCTACCTTTGACTCCCTAGGAGCTGAAGTTTGTCGTGGTCATTCTCCAGTCCCCAGCAGGAGCAGAGCATACAGCAACATGGGTGCTATATCTTCAGGGTAGGTGCTCAAAGAAGTGTTTTTTCTCTTAAGGTTTTTTTTTTTTTTTTTTTTAATGGGACTATTTTTAAAGTCTTTATGGAATTTGTTACAATATTATTTCTGGTTTTTATGTTTTGGTCTTTTGGCTGTGAGGCATGTGAGATGGAACCAGCACCTTTTGCATTGGAAGGCAAAGTCTCAACCACTGGACCACCAGGGAAGTCCCAAATAAGTGGTTTCTTTTAATTTTTTTTATTTTTATTTTTATTTTTCCAAATAAGTGTTTTAAAATAACAGAAAGAAGGAATGATGGGCTTCTTGACTCTTCCTCTCCCACCCTCCTTTGAGAGCTTCAGCCTCTCCCCTCCCCTTCATGTAGGGTGAAGGAGGTTCCGAATCACAAAGATCTTGAAAGGGAAGGCAGAAAAGACTAACAACCTTGACTGCACAGAGGCTCTGACTTCTCCATCTCTAGGTGAATGCCTTTGAGAGTGTCATTTCCTTGCAGCCTTGGCCTTGCTGAACCCTGCTATGGTGAAGGGGCTGGAGGAAAGTCCTGGATCTCTAGCAGAAAACGGGGGCAGCTGGACCCAGGAGAAGCCCTGGCAGGAGTGAGCCCAGGAGAGAGCCCCGCTCACTGCCTCTCTGCTCAGGGGAATATCCCAAGCCCTCCAGTCCCACAGCTGAGAGGCTGGACTAGCTATGGAACCTCCCACTTCCATGCGAATTTTTCCTTAGTTTTTTCAAATTCCAATTACTGTCATTTTTTGAGGCTCCCTTTCACATTAAATTTTTTATTGCCCATTTCTTTCTTTTTATGATAGCAGCTGTATTTCTTCTAACCTTGTAAAACACACACACACACACACACAAAACTAGTCTTCAGTTCAATTAGTTCACTCACTCAGTGGTATCCAACTCTTTGTGACCTCATGGACTGCAGCACACCAGGCCTCCCTGTCCATCACCAACTCCTGGAGCTTACTCAAACTCATGTCCATTGAGTCGGTGATGCCATCCAACCATCTCATCCTCTGTTGTCCCCTTCTCCTCCCTCCTTCTATCTTTCCCAGCATCAGGGTCTTTTCTAATGAGTCAGTTCTTCGCATCAGATGGCCAAAGTATTAGAGTTTAAGCTTCAGCATCAGTTATCAGTCCTTCCAATGAATATGGGGATAGAAATCAGATCTTGGTCATCTCAGGGGTGGGACCTGACTAGGAGCAGGCACGAGGGAACTTCAGTTCAGTTCAGTCGCTCAGTTGTGTCCGACTCTTTTCGACCCCTAAATCACAGCACGCCAGACCTCCCTGTCCATCACCAACTCCCGGAGTTCACTCAAACTCATGTCCATCAAGTCGGTGATGCCATCCAGCTATCTCATCCTTTGTCATCCCGTTCTCCTCCTGCCCCCAATCCCGCCCAGCATCAGGTACTTTTCCAATGAGTCAACTCTTCACATGAGGTGGCCAAAGTATTGGAGTTTCAGCTTCAGCATCAGTCCTTCCAATGAACACCCAGGACTGATCTCTTTTAGGATGGACTGGTTGGATCTCCTTGCAGTCCAAGGGACTCTCAAGAGTCTTCTCCAACACCACAGTTCAAAAGCATCAATTCTTCGGCACTCAGCTTTCTTCACAGTCCAACTTTCACATCCATACATGACCACTGGAAAAACCATAGCCTTGACTAGACGGACCTTTGTTGGCAAAGTAATATCTCTGCTTTTCAATATGCTATCTAAGTTGGTCATAACTTTCCTTCCAAATAGCTGTGAAAAGAAGAGAAGAGAAAAGCAAAGGAGAAAAGGAAAGATATAAGCATCTGAATGCAGAATTCCAAAGAAGAGCAAGGAGAGATAAGAAAGCCTTCCTCAGTGATCAATGCAAAGAAATAGAGGAAAACAACAGAATGGGAAAGACTAGAGATCTCTTCAAGAAAATTAGAGATACCAAGGGAACATTTCATGCAAAGATGGGCTCGATAAAGGACAGAAATGGTATGGACCTAATAGAAGCAGAAGATATTAAGAAGAGGTGGCAAGAATACACAGAAGAACTGTACAAAAGGATCTTCATGACCCAGATAATCACAATGGTGTGATCACTCACCTAGAGCCAGACATCCTGGAATGTGGTCAGGTGGGCCTTAGAAAGCACCACTACGAACAAAGCTAGTGGAGGTTTTGGAATAGTGAAGCTATTTCAAATCCTGAAAGATGATGCTGTGAAAGTGCTGCACTCAATATGCCAGCAAATTTGGAAAACTCAGCAGTGGCCACAGGACTGGAAAAGGTCAGTTTTCATTCCAATCCCAAAGAAAGGCAATGCTAAAGAATGCTCAAACTACCACACAATTGCACTTATCTCACATGCTAGTAAAGTAATGCTCAATATTCTCCAAGCCAGGCTTCAGTAATACGTGAACCATGAAATTCCAGATGTTCAAGCTGGATTTAGAAAAGGCAGAGGAATCAGAGATCAAATTGCCAATATCCACTGGATCATAGAAAAAGCAAGAGAGTTCCAGAAAAACATCTATTTCTGCTTTATTGACTATGCCATGATCTAAGTTTTCTGAATGTTGAGCTTTAAGCCAACTTTTTCGCTCTCCTCTTTCACTTTCATCAAGAGGCTTTTTCGTTCCTCTTCACTTTCTGCCATAAGGGTGGTGTCATCTGCATATCTGAGGTTATTGATATTTCTCCCAGCAATCTTGATTCCAGCTTGTGTTTCTTCCAGTCCAGCGTTTCTCATGATGTACTCTGCATATAAGCTAAATAAGCAGGGTGACAATATACAGCCTTGACGTACTCCTTTTCCTATTTGGAACCAGTCTGTTGTTCCATGTCCAGTTCTAACTGTTGCTTCCTGACCTGCATATAGGTTTCTTAGTCAATAAAGGGAACTTAGGGCTACTCAAAATGTTCAAAGTCTTGATCTAGGTGATGGTTACACAGGTATACATTATTTATCAAAATTCACTGAGCATTTGTGTATTTTACTGTTAAGATATGTGCATTTTACTGGGTATAGGTTATATCTCAATAAACGACTGCTAGCAGAAAAGACACCCATACAGAGAAATACACAGACCAGGCAAGATCAGTTTAATGAATTATAAAACAAGTACCCACATAAACACCACCCAGAATAACTGGTGCCCCCATGGAGTCCATAGTGCTGGCTCTCCTTGGACCCCAATTCCCACACACTTGGCATCGGGCCCCCTAGATTTAAGGGAACACAGAGACCAGGGATGAGGGCAGCCCCTGGGCTTTGGAACCTAGAATTTCCCACCAGGGTAGCCCCAGGCTTGATGCAACTCAGGTTCTGGTGAGCTGGAGGAACAGAAAGCATACCCATTTCCCCTTTCTGGGAGGGGGTTTCAAAACAGCCTCCCCAGGGAGAGTCTTGGCTGGGGGTTGGGGGTGTCCCCAGTGAAAGTCCGGGAGAAATGTGCCTTCCCGCATCCCCGCTAAAAATAACCCCAGGCCGCAGCGCAAGCTACACCGAGAAGCAGGAAGGATGGAGCCAGAGTTTGCTTTAAACCTGGAGGCAGCACAGCAGTCGGGGCTGAGGGAGGGGTAGGGGGAGACAGGCTAGGGGTCTGAGAGCCCTGGCAGGACTCTGCCTGCTCCCACCCCCAGCTCCAGCTGGTCCTCTCAAGGGTGCTTGGGAGGGGTGTTGCGGGGGGCGGGGGGGGGGGGGTGGCAGGGCCTCTCCGCAGGGGAGAAAGCCTGAGAAGGCTGGGAATGCATGGGGAGGGGTCTCTGTCCTGCTAATTGGAGTGTGCAGGCTGAAGGGTCAGGAGTCACATACTCCACGGGGTCCCCACCTCCTTTAAGAAGGACTCTGTCCCAGCCACCCACGCCAGGCTCCCTCTGCCACCCCTGGCCTCCTGCAGCGGGGCCACCTGCCCCCACCCTCGGGAGGGGGCTCCTAGCACACACAGGGCTGAGGATGGCCACTTCACTGTCCCCAGCTCTGTCTGGCTTGCACTCTCCCTGAAGAGATCGGGAGGTGTTCAAGGGCGGGTGCCGTTCGGAGGCGAGGAATTTCCCTGGAAACGGGAAGTACAAGATGTGTCAGTATGGGATCCCGGCACGAGAAGCTGGCGGCTAGGCAAAGGGAAGAGGCCCTCCCGGCCGCCCTCTTCCCCCGCAGCGCCCCCGCCCCGCACGTGCGTCAGAGGCCTGGACGTGGTGACAGGACCATTCTCCTGCGACCCCAGTTTTGAGAACAACCACAAGTGGAATGTGTGCCCTGCTCCAGGCACTGTACTGACAGTACATAGATGACCTCATTCAATCCTCAATTGGCAAGCCTATGCCATTGGGATTCTTACTCTCCCTGTTTGCTGATCATGAAACTGAGGCTTAGGGAGATGATACACCCATCCTCGGCTGCTGCTGGTAGAACATGGCAGAGACAGGGCTTGAAGTCATGATTTGGGACACAGAGAATGTCCAGGGTGAATGTCTAGAGAACAGTGAGGCAGAATGTTGGAAACTGGATGGGTCCTAAATAATTTAGGACACTGGTTGTACAGCAACATGATACTTTGCTAGAAAAAAAGAGCAGTGGATTTAGAGCCCAAATTTGGACTACCAGTTAGGATATTGGCCAAGGAACTTAACCATTCTGATCCCCAGTTTCCATCTCTACAAAATGAGTACAATGATCTTTGCATAGAGTTGCTGGAGAGTAATGAACCCAGCATTTTTCTAAATCTGAAAGACACCAGGCTCCGTCGTGTTTCAGGCCCTTTGCAAGTGATTTGTCCTAGGCCTAGAACCCTAAGTTCCCGCATGTTCACATACTGGTTTGTTCTTGCCATCTTGGTCTCAGCTCAAAGGTAACTGTCCTTACAGCAGCCTCCACTGACTACCCAGCCCACCCTATCACTTGCAATTTTACCACTGTGTTTTTTTCTTTGCACTCAGCACAATCTGAGATTATCTTTTTCATTTTTCTTCTTTTGCTTTGTTTGTTTGTGGCCTATCCTCCCTCCCCAACTGCCAAGGAGGTAAAATTTCTTGAGAGCTGGGATCTCAGTGGTGGGGGGGTGTGGGCAGTGGGCAATGACCCCTTCCCAGTGCTCAGAGCCGCAGGTGGCAAACAGGAGAACTTGTGAAACATTTATGAATGAATGAATGATTATGCTTTGGAAAGAGCATTATATTGAAGTGTCTGCCTCTCTCTCAGGTCTTACGGAGCCAAAGGGCAGTAAATGTGGGTTAATGGCGACTTGAGAGTATTTCAGGTCTGGCCTCAGCCCAACCCTGGGGCTCCTAAGCTGTAGGGAGCCATCAGGCTGCTTTGGTTTCCGGCTGCTCCGGGATAAAGGTCAACTCTTGCTGAACAGAAGGTTCTGTACCATCTGGGGCTGCTTGCCTCTGGCCACATCTGCTCAGGTTCCCCAACCTGCACTCCAGGTTCAGGCCAGACCAAACAACTCAAAGTGCCCGCCAGAGAACCCAGGGCAGCTTCACGCCATGTGCCTTTGTATAAAGGCACTGTTCCTTCTACCTGGCACGCCCTGCACCCTTTCTCTGCCTGGCCAGCTCCTCTCCGGCTTGAAGACTGACCTCCTCAGAGGAGCCCTCCCTGAGGCTTCTGGTCACTCCCAGTCTCTAACTTCCCAGGGCATTACAGTAACTTGTTTATATGCATCTTCCCAAGTAGCCTGGAGATCCTTGGGGGCAGTGCACTGTACCACTTGGGGGACCTTAGTTCCCCGACCAGTGACTGAAGCCAGACTCTCAGCAGGGAAAGCCTGGAGTCCTAACCACTATACCACAAAGGAATTCTCTTACCTGGAGATTCCTTGAGGACAATGACGAGCTTACGTGTCTCTAGGTAGAAGCACAATACCTGATGCACACAGTAGGTGCTTAATAAATGCTCCACCACAGCTTTTGGACTTTAGATCCTAGGCACTAACACAATTCCTGGGACACAGAGTAGGAGATTCATTAAGTGCACACTGAAGGCATGAACCAGAGTAATCTGACCTCTTAAGTTGGAAGCAAAGTGAAGAGTGAGGGTAGGGGTAGAAATGGAAGATGCTTCCTTAAAAACAAGATGGTGTCAAGGGCAGAGGGCACGGAGGACCTTAGGGAACTTCCCAGGAGAAGGGACATACAAAACGCAAAGGTAAAAAGCAAACACAGATGGATGGAAGCATATAAACAGGACTCTCAGCGAGCAAAGAGCGAAAAAGAAGGAAGGATAAAAGAGGAAGAAAGAACTGGGCTCAGAGGGGACAAAATGTGCCTGTGAGAGCCGCAGAGGACAGGAAGCCAGAGCCCAGACCAGGCCAGCTGACTACAGGATGTCTGGGGCCTTGCTTCAGCCCTGGGGTAGATAAGGGTGGCGTGGGCAGCATCCTAGGGTGAAAGGGCTGGATGAAAGGTCACATGTCACCAGGCTTGGGGACATCTTGGGAAACTCTTTGTCTCTTAGGAGAGGCTCAGTGTTATGAAACAAAGCACCCCAGATATCAGAGTCACAAATCTAGTTTCTTGCCCTTGAGTGAGCAACTGACCTGTTCATGCCTCAGTTTTCCCATTAGGAAAACGGGCACTATTCTCCTTCCTTTAGAGGACCATGAAGATCATAGCGCAGCGAGTTAGGAAATATAAGTGAAATGGACACACCTCGATATAGCCGGGGATCTGACATAATGGTGGTGATTTCTGCCCAATCCCTGCTGTAAATAAATGTAAATGGGTCCTTGGAGAGGCCATGCCACCATGTCACCAAGTACCACAGAAGTTCTGAGTTGAGTCCTGGATCCAAGGTCTGCTTCTTAGTTCCCAGAGTGGTATGGTGAGAAAAAGTTTACTCCCAGGTAAGGGGCTGAGTGGGATCTGGCATGCCAGCCGAGAGATGACTGAGGCTGCCCATAGCCAGCAGGTCTGACCACTTACCTCCACCACTGAGTGTCCCCTGGGGCCTCTGCATTTCAACCTGTCCAGTGGGCTGAAAATGGTTTTCCTGCTGTCATACTGTACCTCCAGGCATATACAGGCTCTCAGGAGGCAGAGTTCCTGGAATCATTTGAAGGGTGGGAGGAATAGGACTCAGGATTGAGAAATGGAGGGTTTGTGATTTAGATACAGATCTAAGTCATCTAGCAGGACACTCAGAAGTGCTGGCTTTGCTATGAGACAGACCTAAATGTGGATCCCAGCTGTTACTTCTCTGAGCCTCAGTTTCCTTAACTGTCAAAGGTGGGTACAGAAGCACCCACCTCCTAGAGTCACTGTGAAGAGTGAATGAGCTTGCATATATAAACCCCTGAACCCAATGCTTGGTCCCTAGGAGGCAGTGGACATTAGTTCTTATTGTGAATAACATCATGTGCTCTTGGGGGAAGCAGGCTAGATCATAAATGTATCGATCTCTGAAAGTCAAACCCACTTTGAGGAGATTAACATGGTCACAACTCAAAAATCATTTTGTCACCAAGTGTCAAATTCCATTATGCAGCTTTTATTAGGTGTGCTTGACTCCTAGGGTGGAGGGAGTGGGGGTAGAATCCCCTCCCTGACTCCCACCTCTGCCTTGTTCTGTAACCGATGCCTGGAGGATCAAAGATTAAGAAGTCTGCCAAGGTTTTGGGGTGGGGGTTGGCAACTTAAATAGAGCCTTCAGTTCACTTCTCTAGCTGGGCTCAAGCACACTGCTGAAGCACTCAGGAAAATAAGGGTGGCAAGGAGTGCTAGAGGGGGGGTCAACCTCCAAAGGCCCAAAGAAAATTCAGACCCAGCTTGGAGTGTCCATGGCCTTGGAGGCTGTTTTGGGCTGACTGATGGGAGGGAGAAGGGGACTGACGGCTTCAACCTCCCAGAGTCCAACTTTCCTCCAGGGCTTGCTCAGGCCCCCACCCTTACCACCCAGAAGAGTGCAGAACCCCTGGTGAATGGGGGAGCCCAGGTGGGAGGTGGGCAGATGAGAGCAGGGGTGACAGGCAGCAGGATGCCATGGCTGAAGAAGGAAGTATAAATATAAAGCA
Source organism: Nanger dama (assembly GCA_917880005.1). Lineage (NCBI taxonomy): Eukaryota > Metazoa > Chordata > Mammalia > Artiodactyla > Bovidae > Nanger > Nanger dama. The sequence continues at coordinate 9,961,931 of CAKJTW010000033.1, forward strand.
GCCAGTGTAGGACTGGACAGAGGCCATATGAAACACACGGTACATTCCGGCCCCAGCGTAACAAACTGTACCAGCCTTTTCAGAGCTGGGAGCACTGAGGGGAGGGAGGAGAGCAGAGGTTCCTTCGAGGTTGGCCCTGCCTCCTCCTCCCCCACTTCTCCCACAGCAGGGAAAGTCCCGATGTTCCTTTTGCAACCACAGGAAACCTCCTATCCCTGCTCACACTCTGTACCCAGTGTTCCTCTCAGCAGCTCCAGACTGGGAGGGAGGAGCAACAAGGGGGTAGGGGCTAGGGGAGGGAGAGCCACAGCAGCCCAGGTCATATCAGGGGAGGTGGCAAGCATCCCCGGGACACTGACTCACAGAGTCACAGCCTGGAAGTGCTGCAGTGGAGGCACAGACGACGACGACGGAGAGGTGTAGGGAAGGAAGTGCCTGGCCCAAGGTCACACAGCCAGCCGTGCGCCAGGGAGGGACCAGAGGGCATCCAGAGCTGGGCAGTGCTGGGAAGCTCTCTTGGGTGCAGTATGTAGGAGTGGCAGGCCAGGGAACAGGCAGTGCCTGGGGAGCGAGGGTGGGAAGCCCAGATCCAAGGCCGCCTCTGAGCTCTGGTTGGCTCTGGGCATGTCTGGCTTGGGTCCCCTCCACTCTTCCCAAACCCAGTCTGCTCTCTTAAATATTAGAGATAATGCATGGTGAAGTGCCTAGTGTGTAGGCGGGTCTGCGGTGATGTAAACCAGACTGAGTCACCTCCACACCTTCTCTCTCCTCCTCCACACACACACAGCTCAAAGCCTAGAGCCTCCTGGGATCTTTCTCCCATATCACCATCTCCTTCCCACTGATTCCCTATAGCTCTCACACATTTGGTACTCACCACCTGCTGGCTTGGGTTATTATTTAACCTCACATGCCATGTGTTTGTCTCTTCAACTGGCCTGCAAACTGCCCAAGGGCAGGAAATCATTTCAATACACCTAACATTTATTGAACATCAACTCCAGTGCCAAGCTTGGCCTGTGGGGGATGAGCTCAAGCCTTGGGAGAAGGCTCAGAGAAGCAGACTTGTTTCTGCCTCAAGGACTTTCTAATCTGGTTAGAAGAACAGGATTAGTAAACAGATCACTAGAATATGAGACAGGCCACACGCTGTGCCCTGAGAAAGGTACAGACTGAGTGTGCTGGGCTTTCAGAGGAGAGAGGAATCAGATTTGGCTGGCACTGTTCCAAACAGGCTTTATGAGCTGGAGCTTGAGAGGTGGGTAGACCTTGGAGGATGGGCCCTCCCAGCATGGTGGAAATGGCACAGCAGACTGTGGAGGTTGGAAGGAGGGAGAAGAAAGGACTTTCAGAATTGCGTTGGAAACTTTTCTAATGACCAGGAGCGAACTCATCCTTACATACAGTAGGTGCTCGGTATGTAAGTCCTTTGTCCCTTCCTTGGTCCAGGAACCTCTAGGCCAAGCGCTCAGGGACCTCTTTCTGCAGAAAGATGGGTAAGAAGACGTGGCCCTGAATACACCCGGTTTGGGCTGGACGAAGGGAGGGGTCAGGCTGGGGTTTGGGGTCGTCTTCTTCCACCCCGCCGCCCACTCCCACCCGCTAGTGTCCAGGCTCTTCCTACTTACTCCTGGCGTCCAGCCAGGGGTTCCCAAGCTAGCTGAAAGTTGGGCTTGGTTTGCCAGCCTCTGGGAATCACTGGAGTCTCCAGGCTTGAGTGAAGAAAGGATCAATCAGGGAAAGGGTCGGAGGAACGGGGAGGCTCCGGGAAGATGGCTTGAACTGACCCCTCTAGCGGGCTTCCGTTGTCATGTGACCGCATCCCAGGTCTCGCAAGTATGGGGCTGGCGCCTTCCTTTCTCTCCTCCTCCAGACTCCTGGATTGAGCACCCGTGAGGCTTGGGCGGCAGCCTGGGTGGCTCCTTCTCTCGCGTTTAGCTACCAATATCTGCCCCTCTCCCCTTCCCAACTGTGCTGCCCCAGGCCCCCACTCGCCCAGGGAACCAAACCGGGACTCAGGTAGGGGATGGAGTGATCTGGGTTTGCTAAGGCCGGTGATCGGGCAGGGCCTCAAGGACCCCTGGGGGATCCCCCTTGGGTGCTAGAGTTGAGCACCAGCCCCCGACCGTCCCCGGCGTCTGCGCCGGGCCCGGCCCCAGTGTGCACTCGCGGGACCGCGGCGGCGGCGGCGGCGGCGGCGCGGGGGGGGGCTGCGCGCCGAGCGCAAGCCGCGAGCACAAACAGGGCGAGGAGGCTGGTGTGAGCGCCTGGGCCGGGTGCCAGCGCGCCGGGGCTGGAACACAATGTCCCGAGCGGGCGGGCGGGCGAACGGGGAGCGAGAACAGCCTGACTCAGCAGCTGGGTAAGTGGGTGTGCTCGCTCACCAGATCAACCGCTCTTGCAGCCTGCGGTCAGCGACGACTCAACTCTCTCGGAGGCTCCCTCGAGCGGGAGGAGCGAACTTATGGCCTGCTCGCGGCTCCCGCCCCTGCCTATCGCTCTGGACCTCCACGTGGCCGGTTCGCGCAGCCCTCTGTCTTCTCGACCCCCGCCCCCGCCCCGCCCCACCCCATTCCAGCGTTTCGCAGGCCCCGGCCGGACCTGAATGGGCTCTGCCCACTCAGGAGGGGCATTCATCTCACCCAGCCCGGCAGGTGTGGCCCGCCAGACAAGTTGATCGTCCCCTTCTCCCGCCACTCTGGGAGGCCTCTGGAGGTCTTGGCATGGTGGGGGGTCGTTAACTCATAGTTGGAGATGGAGGTAGAAATTTGGTCTAGGGTGGAGGGGAGCAGAAGACGCTGGGAGACATGGGATGGATGCAGGGTAAGGAATCTTCCCCATCTCTGTCCTCGGTTGACCCAGAGTTCAGTGCCTCTTCCTGTCCCCTCCCCTCAAAACCACTAGGCCCCTGAAGATTACCCTGCAGGGAAGAAGCAGGTGGGGAGGTGCTTTGAAGCCTGAGACCCCGCTTTTCTGCCTTACCCACCCTCCCACCCAAAGCCACAACAAAGACCCACGAATCCTGCCACCCAGCCACAAGGCTTCTCCTTCCTCCTCTGGGCCTGCTGTCCCCTGGGGTCTGGTGGGGCCACTGTGAGTATGACAGCCGCAGGGCGGGAGCTCAGATGTCTGCCCAGACCAGGACTCTTCCTGGGGGTGGGGACCTTTCCTACACCCCAGTCTCCTGGGGTGCCTGCAAGGTTTCCACCCCCGCTACCCCACATCCCGGGACACAGTGTACCTGGAGTGTGCCAGGGCAGGCAGGGAGGGGCTCCATCCTCTGCCAAGTTCCAGGAAATGCCCTGGCAGTCAGCACAGTCCTGGGCTCCAGGGCCTTCCAAGGTGGGGCGGGATCCTAGGCTGCTGACATGCCTCACCTGGGCCTCAACCCCCACTTCCCAGGCATTTTGGGCATCTTCTGTAGCCAAAGTTGAGGCGATGGATGCCAACCATTTTCCCACACATACAGGCGTCCTTCCCACACGTGAGCTTACCCAGCCAACGCTCACCAAATCCCTCAGTCAGGAGCCACTTTCACTGTGTCAACTCCAGCCTTTTACCTGATGGATGAAATCTTTCCACAGTATCCCAGGCCAATGTTCTGAAGCTGTTTGCATACCCACAGTGACGAGGACACTCTTTTATGAGGCAGCCACAACTCTTCAGGATGTCCCTGTGTCCAAGTCCAATCGCCTAGAGGATACCTGCCCTCACATGGCCCAGGAGGGACAGAACTCACCCTCAGGTCCCTCACACCAGCTCCTCCTCCTTGCCTGCAGTGACCTTCCTACTGCCCAAACTCACCATAAAGGAGGATTAATTCTTAACTCTTGGGGCTTCCCTGGTGGACCAGTGGTTACGAATCTGCCTTGCCATGCAAGGGATGCCGGTTCGACCCCTAGTCTGGAAAGATCCCACATGCCATGGAGCAACAAAGTCTGTGTACCACGACTGCTGACCCCACACTCAAGAGCCCTTGAGCCACAACTACTAAAGCCCATGCACCCAGAGCCCATGTGCTCTATAGCAAGAGAAGCCACTGCAATGAGAAACCCATGCACTGCAACTAGAGAGCAGCCACCACTGGCTGCATCCAGAGAAAGCCTGTGTTCAGCAATGAAGACCCAGTGCAGCCAAAAATAAAAATTGAAAAAAAAAAATTAACTTAAAAAATTCTTAACTGTTTTCTCTCCTTCACCATCTATTACCAAATTCTTCCCACTCCTGCTTTTATTACAAGGTGTATTGTTTGTTACTTTCCTCACGCCTTCCTTTCCAATACCACAGATTCCACCTTTGGCCCAAATTCCCACAGTCACGGCCACACTGTCCTTTCTGACCCAGGTTTTTCCTTCCTCCTACACACCCTGCTGAAATAATCTTTCTTAACCACTGTTTATTGTGTATGTTATCAACTTCAGACTCTTCAAAGCACACTGGGTACAGCAGCTACTAATGTATGTGTTCCATACGAAGGGGCCCACACTAATTCATGGTGTACCCAAACCACAAGGCCTGGTGCATGGTAGGAGGGCATCCAGTGTTCCTCGAGTGTCCAGTCCATTGGGTTGTGCCTCTTTTCTCCTCATAGTTCTCTTTCCTGGCTTGGTCTCCTGATCAGCAACAAGCCTACTGGTTTCCTGATGCTCATGCAGGCCCATTTGTTTTTGAGCAGCCCTGGTTTTTAAATTTCCCAGAATCTTCGGGGGTAGAGGTGGGGAATGAGAAGAGAGAATCTGACATCCAGATTATCATCAGAGTGAGTGAAGTCATTCAGTCCCTATCTGACTCTTTGCCACCCCATGAACTACCAGGCTCCTCCATCCATGGAATTTTCCAGGCAAGAACACTGGAATGAGTCGCCATTTCCTTCTCCAGGGGATCTTCCCCACCCAGGGATCGAACCTCGGTCTCCCGCACTGTAGGCAGACGCTTTACCGTCTGAGCTACCAAGGTTGTGCCAAATACCACTCTAAAGTACTGGAGTGCTGAATGGAATGAGTCTAGCTGCCTGCCTGGAGCCTGTGCTCCAGCAAGGAACAGAAGACCACTGAGGAGGGTGGAGGGCAGAAAAGAGTGCAAGCAGTGGCTTTGGGGTTTACAGAGGGATCTTGCCGTTGGAGAGTCCAGCCTGCCTAGCTCTGGGTCGCTGGTCTGATGCCCTTAAGTTGTTCTCTTTCTTGGCACCACATCACACATACACACACAAACACACAAACCCAGGGAGCTTGATCCCATCACCACCTTATAACCCAGCTCAAAGGCTCTGATAATCTCCACCCCGCTTGGATCATTTTGTCATCAACTTCTCTCTAAGCCTTATGGGTGGCCTTTAATCTTTCCTAGATTTTATTGCTTCATTATGTCCTATAATATTTTCAGCCTCAGATATTATGAGCTCCTTCACGGCAGGGACAGGGTTATTTATTTACTTATTTAATATCATCTGTCTTGAAAAAAAAAGACTAAGATTGGGCTCTTGGATTTTGAAGGCCACAATGACCTAGGTCCAACACTTAGCTGTATGGCCTTGGGCAAGCCTCTTCACTTTTCTGAGCCTGCTTCATCTGTAAAAGGTGAGAGAGGCAAAGATCACAGAGAACACAGTGCTGGCTGCAAAGTGAGCAGACAGCAGCCTGCTCCCATGGGAGCTTTTCTTGAATTCGGGGGATGCGGTACCTTAACTACTGTCCTCCAACCCCCAACTAAGACATTTCTAAGCGAGTAAAAGGACAGTTAACAATTAACACCAGTTCCACGGAGGTAACCCAGGATGCATAGCCACTCTACCCTGACTCAAAATAATCAGCGAGGGCAGGGTTCGGATCCAGCACCGCCAGAACGCAGTGCCTAAGCCTGATGACAAGCACGGTCCAAGCTCAACGAACGTCAGTCGAATGAGCCGAACCTGTCCGGCCCTCAGCTTTTGGAGCACCAGCGAGCGAAAAGCAAAGACTGAAAAGGCCGCCCACGCCGCCTCCCCACCCCAACGCACCCCCAACCCCCGGGTCCCAGTGTCTCTAGCAACCTTGTTTCGCTAAGGTCTCTCCTTCCCCAGCCTGCGTCTCCGCCCCTCGTTGCCTTGGAAACAGTGACGTGTACGCGAAGGGCGTGACCTCTCTCCATCCTCTCCCGGAGAGCCGGGGCCCCCTTCTCATCCCAACCAGGGAGAGAATGAGGTTGGGGTCCTCGACCTTGCTGACCCTACGCCTGGCCTGGCGCGGACGCTAACTCCGCCCAGCTGGCTACCCTCCTCGGTCGCGGGACTCGCCGGATTTGCGGACACCCCCACCCCCAGCCCACCTGGCACCAGTGGTGAGCTGGCCTGGGGGGCCGGAGAAGGCTGGCTTCAGGCCCTAGGATCTCTCTTCATCCCTTCCCCTCCCACCCCCGACGGGCCAGTGAATCCGGAGAACCGAGGCCCAGCGCTCGGCCAGGGCGCTTCTTCCCGTGCCGCGCTGGATCGAGCTCCCTGTCCTGAGGGTGGGCGGGAAGGGTGGGACCCCCCTCCCCGCAAGGGCGCGCTGGAGCGCCGCGAAGCGCGGGAGGGAAAGAGTTAAACAAGGTGCCGGCGGCGGGAGTGGGGGATGGGAGCGGGGGGGAAAGTGAGAGCGGGGGCGGGGGTGTGGGGGCCCGAGCGAAAGAACATCCTGTGCCCGCCGCCGGATGCGCGCGGGGCGGGGGAGGAGCGGGGAGCAATCGGAGGAGGGAGGGCAAGACGGGGAGGCCGGGGCCGGGAGGAACCTCGGCCTCCGCCCCACGCTGGGTCCTCCTTCTGCGGGGGCGCCGCCCCCTTCGCTTCCCCGGGTTTTCGCCGCCTTTTTCCCGCGTCCCTATGCCTTCGCTGGCGTCACGAGCTACTCAAGAGGCCCGCCAGCCTGGTTCCCGGCCCGGGGTATGCGCGAGCTTGGACGGCACGGTTTCGGAGCACGTGGAGTCCACGTCAGGGCGCGGGCTGTCCCCAGATGTGCACCCCTCTGCTCTCTGCGGGGGCAGCTCGCACGTGCAGAGCTTCCCCAGTTCACCTGGAGTCACGGGCGTACAGCGTCGCATTCAGTTCTGACGGCGCACTTCCGTGTAGTAGGCGGGTATTGATAGACCCGTTTTCCGGAGGAGGAAACTGAGACTCAGATTATGAAACTTGCCCAAACCGGAACTCGAAGGACTCCAGTGCGCTTTTCATTGTAGAGTAAGCTGATTTCCCCTTAGCGTCTCCTGGCCATTCAAGTGCGGGACCCCTGCTGGGTCACACTTCTTAATGGCCTACTTGCACAGCAGGTTCCCCAGTAGCGTATCAGTCTCCTCTAATTAGGCTGAAACACCCACGCCTAGAGTCCTGATAGAGTAAGCAGGTAGTCTTGGGGTTTTACACGTGGAAGGATGGTTTTTAGGAACTGAGTAGCCCAGGGCAATGGGCCAGGTGCCCCTAGCTCTCCAGGTTTAGGTATTTGGTGGGGTTGAAGGGTTCAAGGAGGACTCCAAAACTGGCAAAGAAAGTAAATGGGCTACAGGAGTTGAGATTGATTAGCCTGAAGACGACCAGAGTGGGAGGGATAGAGGATAAGGGAAGAGATTGAATAATGTACCTTTTAGGCCTCATAGAGGCCAACCGTCTGAGTGCTCGCTTCCTTCCCACCACTGACATTTTTGTCCAAGGGAAGCCTGCTTATAATCGAAATGATCATAGTCACATTTGGTGAGCTCTGTGTGCTGAGCACTGTTCTGATAAACCCAAGAAGTAGGTATTACTATTTTACCCATTTTATGGGTGTGGGAAATGAGGCACAAAAAGATTACAAAGCTAACTCAGTAACTGAGCAGGAAGTCTGGGTTGAACCCACACTCACTAAATAAATTGCACCTAACATGTTGGGAAATCAGCCCTGAATATTAATCTGAAGGACTGATGCTGAAGCTCCAATAACTTCGGTCACCTGATTCGAAGAAAAGACCCTGATGCTGGGAAAGATAGAAGGCAGGAGGAGAGGGGACGACAAAGGATGAGATGGTTGGATGGTATCACTGACTTAATGGACATGAGTTTGAGCAAGCTTCCAGAGATGGTAAAGGACAGGGTGTTGCAGTCCATGGGGTTGCAAAGAGTCAGATATGACTGAGCAACTGAAGAACAACACGATGGGAACATCAGCAGCCTTCAAGGTGGAAAACTGGTGCAGATGGCAGAGACATGTGCTAGGGTGGCTTGTGCCCTTTTGCCTTGGTGAAGGCAGGTAAGAAATGGGGTTGGCTGTGTGTGTATATGGCATCTCAGACTTCTCTCTAGCCAATATTCCAAAGTTGGGGGCTTGACAGGGGAAAAGAACCAAAACCCAAATTCTCACCGAGAGCTGCAGCCTTCTTTTATGCTCCCCAAGCACATTCACTGTCATGTGTTGTCACCATCATTTCACAGAAGCAAATATTTTTAATTCTCAAAAGAAGATAGACATCATCTGAATCAAAAGCAGTTACTCCCAAGAAAGAACAGTCCTTGACTTTCCACCAACGAATACATATTTTTTTCTTCTATATCATGCTGTGGATTAGCAAAAATGTATAGTGGAGCAGCTGCCTCTGCTTCTGATCCCTCTGAATCATTTGAGAGCAGAACCAAAAAAAAGGCTTAGATATAGCAGGAAAGAATTAGCTTAGAGCCAAGAAAGAATTCCGCATCTTTGGAGAACTTTAAAGAGCAAGTGAGCACTGCATTTGTTTAGGATGTGAGGGTCTTGGGGTCAGCTCCATAGACTGAGGAGGCCAGTAGCCCTCGGTCCCCCTCAGAAGAGGGCTGGAACTTTGTTCTCAAAGGACCTCTCCTCAGATCCACCAGGAGAGTCGGAACCTAGAACAGTTCCATCAGGTAGCCATTTCCTGCCCAGAGTTCATGGAGCCTGATAGGTGGTCCCATGGCAGTGGAGGGAGGGGGCCTCCAGCGGCCTCTTGTCACCTTTCAGTGCGGGGAGTCCGTGTAGTCATCCACTGGTGGGCTGCACCCCACAGACCTGTAAGCCTCAGAGATGCCCAACCTTGAGACCAAAGAAAGAGCCTAGGATAGCAACAAAGACATTCACAGTGCTGAAGGCTGGTGGGTGGTATAATATAAGCTCAGCCTACAGGGTATAATGGCACTTTTTCTCCATTAGGAGTGGATTAATTAACTTTAGTAGTTTTAGGTGGGTCTAGTATAAATCCAGGTGAAATCTGTAATTCCCTTGCCAATCCTACTCATCACTAGGCAGCAAACCCAAACCACCAGGGACTTTCTTGCCAGTTCCCAGATCATTTGATAATGTGTTACTCTGGGGGTAAGATCCTGTGGTGAGAGCAAAAGTAAGTTGTTGTCCCGAGAGTAGGCATTGGTCTTTAGGCGGTCAATAGTTAAGCTCAGACTGTATTGACTAGTCACTTTTGGGTTAACATAGCCCTGGGCTGATTGCCCCTGGGATGTTCAGTTTGAATTCTTAGAGCTTAAGTTAGCCTCTGGTGCACCCGTGGAAAGAACAGGTTTCCATTTCAGTTAAGTTGTTCTTTCATCCTTTCCATTAGCCTGGTCGAAGTGGGGGAGGAATGTCCATAACGCAAGTGGAAAGGCCAGTGTGTGTCATTTTTATCAGCCCATTCCTGAACTTCATGCCTGGTTAAGTGGAGTCTTTGGTCTTTATCAGTGTCCATGGGGGTCCTGTATTTCACATACAGCTATCCTAGACTCCAAATAGTGGATTTTTGCATTACTAGACCCAGGTAAGCCTTTTGTAATGTGAGCTGCACATGGCTGTTGTCCCTTTGTGGTCTGTATCATTGCTCTGCCCCCTTCCACAGCTGGGACCAGAAGCCCAGGGGTACACTTTGTTATTGTCACAGGCCCTAACCAGACTTTTCGGCCACGTCCAATTCACAAACCTGTCCCTGAACTAATATCCCCTAAAGCCTGTGTCTGTAATTGTTTAGTGGTGAGAGGTTTGCAGATCCACTTCCTTGTATTTCTCCTGTATTCGCCAGCCATCCTCATGCAGTCAGATGAGCCACAAGCATAGGGCTGCTGCTTTTAAACTGAAAACAGAGACTCCGAGGTTACCAGACTGGAAGAGAATCTATTTAATGGAAGAGAAAGACCTCTCTCATGGCAGTCAGCTGCCACAGGGGCCCCACCTGCTGGTAGACAGCCACCTTGAGATCATGCCTGTGACCTTCCATTCCCCATCCTTGACTTCTTGATATCTTGGGTGTTTCTTTGGCCTTCCAGCCGGCTGACCAATCATTGGGCTTCACCCCGCACTCCTGAAAGCCTTGTGGTTGCCCCACCTCAAGACCAAAGAAAGAGTCTGGAGACAGTGATGGAGACCTCAGTGGGTTTTTGGACAGGAGGTTTGGGGAGGGGTTGGCGCTGGTCTTAAGCAAAAGGTCCTGGAGCAACAACCCGTGGATTACAGCGAGCAGGCCATAGCAGTAATCCTCCCCACTCGGGGCAGAAAGAGGCTACTATTAAAGGGGGAATTGAGGTCAGGTTGGCTGGTCAGTTACCAAGGAAACCAGCTGGGGCACATCCCTCACAGCCCCTCAGTTAAGAAGCATCATGAGGACAGATGTTTCCTTTAATAAAATTAGCAGGTAGAGCAGGGGTGAGATCAGCCATTAGCTGGGGCAGAAGGCAAACCTGGTCACGTGAGTAGGGTGCAGGCAAAATTGGGACTGGTCAAGGGACTTCCCCAGTTGTCCAGTGGCTGAGACTCTGAGCTCCTAATGCAGGGGGCCTGGGGTTCAATTCCTGGTCAGGGAACTAGATCCCACAAGCCACAACTAAGAGTTCTCATGCTGCAACGAAGATGGAAGATCCCTCGGGCCGCAACAAAGCGGCACGGCCAAGTTTTTTTTTTTTTTAAAAGAAGGGACAAGTAGAGCAAGGGAAAAACAAAGAGCAAGAGAATAGCCATCTTGAATGGCCTGACCATACACCCACCTTGGGGCTGTGTAGAGGGCCAGGAATGACCCTTGAGGAGGCCCGAGGATGGAAGAGAATGGCCCCCCTGGGATTGTGGCCTGCAGCCTCGGGTGACGTGGATGAAGGCTCTGAGTGGACTGACCCGGCTGGCAGCTCTAGCATCCTTGGTGTGTTTCCACCTCCTGCAAGCCCAGATGGAGCAGCCCAGGGCACCAGGCCTTCCAACAGGAGCTCAAGGCCAGGCAGCAGAAGCCCTGTTCTGGGGCAGCCATGCTTAGAGCTGACTCTGGGCCTGAGCCTGGCTTGGGCTCCTCCCTGTTCTGCACCAGAAGGTGAGGCCAGAGGCTGTGGGGACACTGGGGGTGGCGGGAGGAGGAGGAAGGAAGGGTCTGGTCTCTCTTGCCCCATCCTAGTGGTGGAGGTGGTGGAGACAGGCCTCCAATGTTGGGTTTCTCTTCCTCCAGGGTGGTGGCATTTTCCAGAGGCCTCCAACCGCATCCCACCCTGTGTGTATACATTGAGGGGGATGGGGTGTGATACTCCCAGATTCAGGCCTCCAAGGTTTAATGGCACAGACCCACCCAAGTTTTAACCCTGGAGTTTTAGAATGCTAAATCTGGGTCCTCTCAGGTTACAAATGATCAAGGAAAGGGCCCCTTCTCCTCCAGAGACACATTGGTTAAATGGTCCTGGCATCCCCATATTTAGATTCTCTGACGTTCTGTGCTCCCATCCTCAAGGAATAACAGAAGTCATAACTTGAGCATCTCCTAAGTGCAGGACTGTTGGGTGTTGGAGATGCAGAGACAACTGCCCTTATGAGCTTTTGGTCAACACTAAGGGGGACACGTGGATGCTGGAAGATAATGGATTTGCCTTGAGACTCTGGAAAACTTTGTAAGGTGCTCGTCATCTTTTCATCCTCCGATAGAAAGAGGGGCCCTTGCCTACAGAAACGCTCCGAGGCCCAGAAGTGGATCCATGGCGAAAAGATCAAAGATGGGAGGGCCAGGCAAGTCAGGGAACAGGGTTGCCAGGGGCCACATCCCAAACCCCCAACCCCTCCTGACCCCCGCAGCAAACGTCCAAACTTCCAGAAATTGGGCCTCTGCTGCCCTCTAATGGTGAAGCCGCCTTGTGGTTAAGACGGTAAAGCGTCTGCCTGCAGTGCAGGAGACCCGAGTTTGATCCCTGGGTTGGGAAGATCCCCTGGAGAAGGAAATGGCAACCCACTCCAGTAATCTTGCCTAGAAAATCCTATGGATGGAGGAGCCTGGCAGGTACAGTCCATGGGGTTGCAAAGAGTTGGACACGACTGAGCGACTTCACTTTCACTTTGCCCCCTAATGGAGGAAGGGAAACCTCTGGAGCTGGCTGCTGGGCCCCCACCAATCTGGGTCGCCTAAAAATGGAGGCTGCGAAGGACCTTCCTGCCCCAGACCTTGTGTTTCCCTGGAGTCTTGAATTTGCTTTCCCGCAGCCTCTGAAGCTCCCTGGCTGCCCTGTTCCCAGACCGCCACCCTCCGTCCTCCTGTTTCCCCAGTTCCCTTTGTTGCCCATGTTCTGATTCTGGTGCCCTAGTTCCTGGCCCTGCTGGAGTTCTGGTTCCGGAAGGCCTTTGCTGGGTGCCTCGGGCATGTCCTGCATCCGCCAGCGCCCGAGGCAAATGGACATCTGCAAAGGTGTGGTTAGCCTGGCCACAGGCGCCGGGGCCGTCTACCTCCTCTACAAGGCCATCAAGGCCGGCATCAAATGTCAGCCACCCTTCTGCTCTGCCTCACCCATCTGCATTGCCCGTGAGTGTTCCCGCCCTGGGGAGAGGGCTCGGCCCCAGGAGGTACCTATTCCCCAGGTCTCTGAGGGGCCCAAGGGGACTCTTCCACATTCCTCTCTCGTGCCCCTTTCTCACCTCCATCTTCCCCAGACCCACTCTAGAGATGCTGGAGCAGGGTCCCCAGGCAGTGGATGGTGCTCAGGTACATCAGGAGTCATCTGGCAGGTCCCTAAATTCTACATTCACTCTGGCATCTAGGATGGATAGAAACTTGGTATCAGCAGTTCTCCCCAAGGGAAAACTGGGGGACCTATGTGCCCAGAGCCTCCACTAATCTATGACCACTCAGTGCAAAGCTGAGAAAGAAACCCTTTCTGCAAGACTTTGTGTTGGCACCTGCTAGAATATCATTGCCATATACCAGTTATGATGAAACACCGTGTATGACTGCCATATGCCAGAAAGTTGTTATGATAAACGTACAAAACGTTTTTGTTTATGATATGGATGACGCAGCATTAGATGTGGTGCCCTTGTGCAGTGCACACCCTGATCGACTGCACATGGTAGTCCTGCATATGGCAGGAAGTCTTCTCTTCAGAAAAGGCAAGACAGCCTTGTGTCCCAGGTCCCTCTGCCCTGCTTCCCAATCCCCTTCTTTCATCACCTCTGAGTTCACAGCCTGAACCGGTCTGGGGTGGCTGTCTAGGCCTGGCAATCGAGCGAGAGCGACACGGGCGGGACTCGGGTGAGCTCCGGAGGCTCCTCAACTCTTTGGAGTGCAAGCAGGATGCGTACACCAAGAGCATGATCCTACACAGCATCACGCGCTGTGTGTACTTGCTGGAGTCTGAGGTGAGGGAAGGGAGGCAGGAGACCCCTCCCCGTCAGCCTGGCCCCTGGGGGCTACCAGCGTGTATCCTGGTACCCCCAACCCCCCTGACTAGCCAGGCAGTGTCCTGGGACCTGTCTCTCTGAGGCTGGGAGGGGTTGTTTTGAGGGGTCTTGGTGACAGGGTGTGTGTTGGGGGGGAATCAGAACCCCGCTTCTTCCACCTCCTCCGTCTCTCCTGGCACACTCTAGGCCTCTGGTTGTACTAATGATGACGTCACGTTGGTGGGCTCCATGCTGGATGACAAGGACAACAGTGTCAAAATCCAAGCCCTGAACACACTTAAAGCTTTCTCTGGCATCAGAAAATTCAGGCTCAAAATCCAGGTGAGCCTAGCAATAAGGGTGGGGCAGAGCATGTGGGGTGTCCACAGGCCGTGGGCCCTTTAGTGGGCCTAGGTTGAATGGTTATGTTCCAGAAGTCTGTTTGGGTCTGAGTTTGTAACCCAGAAATATGTTTTTCCTTGGAAATTGGTGGGAAAATGGTGATCACTTTCCCAATACGGGCAGAAAAGTCTTTGAATCCCAGGATAAAACTGAACTCAGTCCCTTGGAGAATCTCTGAACCCCAAGCAGAAACCCCGAGGTTCGTTCTGACGCTAGCCAACTCTCTTGACACCAGCTGGGTGTCCTACAGTTCAGTTCTGACATGTCTCCCTGGGGTTAGTACACACCCCACCGCTGAAGGCTGAGACCCATAGGACCGTCTCCCACTTTTGACCGACCAGCTGTAAAGTTGGAGGTTCCCATGACCTCTCTCCTCAGACTTGATAATTCACTATAAAGAGTCACAGCATGCAGGAAAATGTTTTCCTTACAGTTTATTATAAAAGATACAACTGAGGAGGGACTTCCCTGGTGGTTCAGTGGTTAAGACTCTGTGCTCCCAATGCAGGAAGTACTTGGAAGTGGTTGGTGAACTAAGATCCCACGTGCCACAAACTTCAGAGCAAGGGAGAAAAAAGGATACAACTGAGGGGCGGCCAAATGGAAGAGATGCAAGAGCAGAATGTAGGGGAAGGGCTTCCACGCCTTCTTCAGGCCTGCCACCCTCCTAGCCCCTTGATATATTCACCAACCCAAGGTTCTCCAAACCGTGTCATGTAGGTGTATTTATGGAGGCTTTATTATGTAGGCATAATTGATTAATCATTGGCCATTGGTGACTGAACTGTCTCTAGCCCCACCCTTCTCCCCAGAGGTCAGGTATGGGGGTGAATGTTCTAGCCCCCTAATCCTAGCTGGGTCTTTCTGGCCTCATCCAGCAGGAATCTAGGGGTCTGCCTAGAGTTGCCTCATTAGCATAAATTTAGGGGTGATGGAAAGAGGCTCATTATAAAAGCCAAAAACACTCCTAGCAGGAAATTGCAAGGATTTTAGGAACCTTTTGCCTGCAATCAGGGACAAAAACCAGATATACTGTCACACCACACCCCATGCTGTGTTGGTCTAAGGCTGGTGGCTGGACCACTAATGTTTTCAGTACTACGATGTAGAGAAAACAGAAGCCACCAAATGTCAGTTCCCCTAGCTTCCTGCTGCTAGGCCTTCAGGCTTACCTGTTACTCATCCTTTCCTGCTTTCCTGCTGGTGTCATGGAAGAAAGGCGTTCTTCCTGCCTGTGTTCAATAACCATCTCAGTCCTGCATCCACCCCCTCCCCTGAGGGCCCCTCTCCTTGATTAAACTCTGTCTTGTATAGCCTCCCTGGCTCCTTCCCGTTAGATTCAACAAGCTCTATTCTTTCCATCTTAAAAGAGAAAACTAGAAAACATCTTCCTTGACCTCTAATGACCTCTAATCTCTCTAGCAAATGATCTCTCCCAAAATATTTTATTTAAAAATAGCTAAAATATTCAAAACATGTGAACATTTTATGAGTGTTTGGCAACAATAATACACCGGAATTTACCTTGTGGTCCAGTGGCTAAGACTCCACATTCCCAATGCAGGGAGCCTAGGTTCGATCCCTGATCAGGGAACCAGATCCCACATGCTGCAACTAAAGATCCCTGTACCGGCCACAGCCAAATAAATCAATAATAAATATTTGAAACAAAAACAGAACACACATAATCAGAACTCAGGCTAAGAAACAGAACATGACCAATTGGCTAGATGGCCCCCGGACGCCCCTCCTTAATGCCAGCCTCCTCCCCGACCAGAGGCAATCATTCCTCTGCATTTTGTTCATCAATTTCTTGATTTTCTTTGTAGTCTTATCATGTATGCATGTGTTATCGTTTTCTAGCAGGCCACAGCAGCAGGCAAAAATAGGTGAAATATAATTGGAATGACTTCCCTGGTGCCTCAGACAGTAAAGCGTCTATCCACAATGTGAGAGACCTGGGTTCAACCCCTGGGTTGGGAAGATTCCCTGGAGAAGGAAACGGCAACCGACTCCAGTACTCTTGCCTTGAAAATCCCATGGACGAGGAGCTTGGTGCAGGCTACTGTCCATGGGGTCGCAAAGAGTTGGGCACGACTGAGTGACTTCACTTTCACTTTCACTTATGCTTCATGGATCTGAAAGCCTGCAGTTTGCATTCTGTGGTTTGTTTTTCCCTCCAACATTGAAAGATTGGTCCTTATGGATAGAGACTGCTCTCTTTCTTTTCCACTGTTGTGTAGTAGTCTAGTTCATGAGTATCCTGCAGTTTGGTTTATGACCTGCTCATGGGTAGGTATTTGAGTCATTTGCATATGGTGCCATGAGCATTTGCGTATGCATCACCCTTGGGACATGGGAGGCTTTCTCTAGGCATGTATGCAGTTGTGGACGGTCAGGTGAGAGGCAAGCCCAGCTTTCTGAGGCGGGCTGAGCCAGCTTGCGCCTCCCACCAGCCCCGCATGAGCGCTCCTGTTGCATCATTTCTTCCCCAACAGTTTGTCTTTTCACACTTTAAATTTTTTGCATCAGACTTTCTTTGGAGGAAAAACAGTTTTGAAGTCTCGACTTGCTGGGTGCTTCTACTTCATCTCTCAGCCCTCTCAGTTGCCCTAAGACTGTGATTCTCATGCATATCAGAATTGCCCAGAAAGCTGGTTAAAAATGAAGATTTCAGGGCATTACACCCAGAGAACCAGTTCAGGGAAGCTTTGTTTTTCATAAGCCCTTCAGATTCCGAGGCAAGTGGCATGGGCACTGCTGTCCTTTATTCCCCCAGGGTCTGCATCCTGAGGACCTACCTCTCTGGGTGAAAGCAGCCACCCTCTCGCCTCAGTTTCCACCTGGATGTGCTCTCCTCTGTCTCTTTCTAAAGCCTGCAGGCTCCCTTGACCTCCAGACCCATGGCCAGCTGCTCCACTCCAGTCTGGAGACCCTCTGACCCAACATCCAAATGGAACTCGCCCCTGTTGCCTGAGCCAGACCACCCTCTTGAGAGAGATCTGATTGCATCAGTTCCCTGCTGGGTCTTCCTCAAGGCTCTCATCAGAAAATATATGACCAGGGACTTCCCTGGAGGTCCAGTGGCTAAGACTCAGTGCTCTCAATCCTGGGGACCCAGATTTGACCCCTGGTCAGGGAACCACATGCTGCACCTAAAGATCCTGCATGCCACAACTACGACCCAGGGCAGCCAAATAAAACACAAAAATTTTTAACGTATACAACCAGCTCCACCTCCCTGCCCACACCCTAGCCGTTTACACTGTGTGTTTCAAGCTCTCTCCCCTCCCCAGCTCTTGCATCTGCTGTTCTGCCGCCTGAAAGCCCACCCCGGATTTGCTAACTCCTACCTGCCCTTCAGATCTCAGCAGTCAGCGAGGGATGAGGGCAGGAAGGAGCAGGGTACTAATGGGAAGTCTGTGCTTCCCACTCCAGGCTTCTGGCGTCCTTCTTAATTGACTTGGAAAGGTATAGCTTGTAAGGTACCTGCCTTTGGTAATAAGCCCCAAGCATCTACAGCTCGGAAGCCAAGATCCCTTTTTCATTCAACAGATGTATACTTAACACTTCCGTCATGCCTGGGCAGTGTGCTAGGCATATGAGATACAACAGGGAATGGAACAAGAGGGACCCTTATCCCAAGTGAACTTAAATTCTAGTAGAAAGCAAGGCAGGCAATACACAAATAAATGAGGGCTTCCCTCGTGGTCCAGTGGTTAAGAGTCTGCCTTGCAGTGCCTGGGACACAGGTTTGATCCCTGGTACGGGAAGATCCCACATCCCATGGAGCAATTAAGTTTGAGGGCAACAACAAAGACCCAGTGCAGCCAAAACTAATTAAAAACCAACAAAATCTTAAACAAAAAAATAAGTGAAACATACAGTGTTTCATGGGGGCAAATGCTATTGAGAAAAATCAAGAAGAGTGGTAAAGAAGGCTGACATCAGGGTGCTGCAATTTCAAAAGAGAAAATCTTTGGGGTCTAGGGCTTGATAAAGAAGGCATAGAAATGACACTAACAGCACAATCTGTAAAAGAATAGTGATCAATTGAACTTCATCAAAATTAAAAACTTTTTTTAGTGAAAGACCCTATTAAGAGGATGAAAAGATAAGCTTCAGATTGAAAGAAAATAGTTGCAGACCACTTATCTGACACAAGACATATCTAGTTTATATAAAGAGCTCTGAAAACTCAATATTTTAAAAAAATCGTTAGAAAATGGGCACAAGATTTTGAAATATATCACTGAAGCAGATATACAACTGCAAAGAAGCACATGAAGAAATGTTTAACATTTAACTAGACACTAGGGAAATGCAAATTTAAGACCACAATGAAATATTACTATATACCTATTAGATGATCTAAACTAAAAATCAGTGACAGTACCAACTGCTGGTGAAGATGGAGAGAAACTGAATCTCTCATATGTTGCTGGTGGAAATGTAGAATGGTAAAGTGGCCACTCTGGAAGACGGTTTGTTAGTTTAAAAACAAAAAACTCTACATTTACCATGCGAAACAGCAATTGCACTCTTGAGCATTTACCCTGGAGAAATAAAAACTTAAATCTGTACAAAAACCTGTTCACAGCAGCTCTATTCGTAACAGTCAAAAGGAGAAACAACCAAAATGGCTCTCAGTAGATAAATGACTACGCTAACTGGTAATCTAGTACTATGGGACATCACTCAGTAATGAAAAGGAACGAGCTATTGATACACATGACATCTTGGATGGATCCCAAGGGCATTATACTGAGTGGAAAACATCAGGTTTGGAAGATTACAAAGTATGCTTCCATTTATATAACCTCAAAACTGACAAAATCAGAGAGGTGGAAAACAGCTTGGGGGCCCGCACTGGTGAGGGCTGGTTTTGATGGCCGGGGTACGTGTGACAATAAGATCACCCACAAGGGATCTGTGGCGATGCTGATGGAATGATTTATTGACTGCGGTGGCGGTTACATGAATTTACATACATGATAAAATGACACAGAACTATACATATACATTGTACTAATACCATTTCCCTGGTTTTGATACTGTAATTATTTAGATGTAACTATGGAGGGAAACTGGGTGGAAGGCACATTGGGACCTCTCTGTTTTTGCAACTTCTAGTGAACTTACAATCATTCGAAAATAAAAATTTAAAAACAAAAGTGTGTTCCATGTGACAGTGGTATAGGGAAAAATAAAAGGGTGGATAAGGAAGGCAGGGATGGGAGTGGTGTTCTCATCTTAGAGAGTGGTCAGGGAAGCCCCCTACCCCCTGAGAAGGTGACATTAAACAGCAAAGTCTTGAAGGAGGTAAGAGAATATCGGAGGGAGAGCATTCTAAGCAGAGGGACCAGCCTGTGCAAAGACCCTAAGGTATGTACCCGGCGTTTTCAGGGAATCTGTGGGAGCAGAGGAGAGAATAGGAGATGAGGCAGAGAAGTAATGAGGGGGGCAGGGGAAGCTCTTATAAGCCACTGTAAGGATTTTAGCCTTTATCCTGAATGGACCAGCGACTGGAGCAGGCGCGGGAATGTCCAGCCTGTCTGCTATTCTGAGAATAGATGCAGGGGACAAGGCTGAAGCAGAAAGGAGGAGGAGGCTATTGCAGAAGCCTGGGTGGGGCGGGGGTGGGTGGGTGATGCTGGAGGCTTGGACCAGGGTGGCGGAAGGGGCATGGCAAGCAGTGGCTTGACTGTGGGCAGGTTTTGAAGGCAGAGCCCACAGGATGTTCTGAAGGGTTAGAGAGAGAGGAAGGAGTGAGAGAAAGGAGTCAAGGAAGACTAGGGAGTTTGGGTCTGAATAACTGGAAGGCAGGTGTAACCAACAGCGGAGGTAGGAAGGGTGGTGGAGAGAGCAGGTGTGGGGATGGGAGTGTGTCAACTCAGAGGTTTAGTAAGATTCTGGGAAAGAAGTGGAATTGGCACTTGCATCTGTGAGTCTGGAGTTCAGGGAGAGGTCTGGGCTGCAGACAGGAACTTGAAAGGCATCAGCATATGGATAGTCTTTAACACTGAGTCTGTGAGTCTTTAACACCGTGTCACTACGGCAGGGAGGAAGACAGAAGAGGAGGTTGGCGGAAGAACCATGGAAAGAAGCTTGAGACAGAGAAGCCCAGTGAAGACAGATTTTCAAGGAGGCGGGAGGGGTCAATAGGTCAAACCATGGGGAGAGTTTAAGTGGGGAAGCGTCTGTGGGGTCGGCTCAGTTGTCCTGCGTGAAGGCAGGGGGTGGGCTAATGTTGAGGGTTGTCCTGTGAAAGCAGGAAACCCTTCTCTTCTCCCCCCGCCCCTCCCCAGGAACACTCCATCAAGGTGCTGGAACTGATCTCCACCATCTGGGACTCAGAGCTGCACACTGCAGGCCTCAGACTCCTCAACAACTTCCCGCTGCCCGACTTTGTGCACCCCCAGCTGCGACGGGTGATGCCTGCCTTGATGGAGATCCTGCAGTCGGACTATATCCTGGCACAGGTGCCTGAGGACAGGGGCCCAGGCCCCGACCCCCTGCCTGGCCCTGGCACGCCGCCTAGAGGGAAGAGCAGAGATCTGTGTCATCCCTGCTCAGGCCCACCTGCCTTCTCAGGTGTGGCCCTTTCCTTTGCTCAGGTGCAAGCCATACGATTGCTGAGCAGCCTGGCACAGAAGAATGACCTTCTCTATGATATTCTCAACTGCCAGGTGAGAAAGGATCTAAGAGGCGGGCCGACAGATGCTAACAGATATTGGGAAAGGCGGAATCGTGGGTTCTTCAGACAGACTCAGCCCTGACAAGATCAGCTTGTTCCTCTTTCTGCCCCTGCACTAGATAACATATTGCAAACCAGCCCCCTCCTGTCCACCCAACAGAATCAGATTTTCCTTTGAGGGACTTTCTGAACTCTGAGAGTCAGGAACACAGGTGACACAATTAGTCTAGGTATTTTAGTAATAGGGAAAAATTACAACATTGTGAAAAGATTCCTACCATCTAATTAATTAACACATCTATCCCCTCACCTCACATATTTGTTTTTGGTGAGAACATTTATATTCCATTCTCTTAGCTAACTTCAATTATATAATACAGTATTATTAATATCAACTACAGTCACCATGTTTTGTATTAGATCCTCAGATGTTTTTATCTTTTAGCTAAAAGTATGTACCCTTTTGGGCTTCCCTGGTGCCTCAGGTGGTAAAGAATCTACCTGCAATGCAGGAGACCTGGGTTCAATCCCGGGTTGGGAAGATCTCCTGGTGGCGGGCATGGCAACCCACTCCAGTGTTTTTACCTGGAGAATCCCCATGGACAGAGGAGCCTGGGTTCGAAAAGAGTCGGACACGACTAAGCACGGCACATGAACCCTTTTACTAACCTTTCTCTATTTTCCCACACTCCACCCCAGCCCCCAGCAACTACTTTTCTACTGTTTAGATGAGTTTGACTTCTTTTTGTTTTTAATATTCCACATGTAAGTGATACCATGCAGTGTTTGTCTTTCTCTGTCTGGCTTATCTCGCTTAGCATAATGTTCCCTGAGTCCATCCATATTGTCACAAATAGCAGGATTTCCTTCTTACAGCTGAATAATTATAAAGAAAAGAGGACATGTTTACCACCACAGTGGAAGATTTGGAAGGTTTTAACTGTTGTTTCAGCAATTAATAGATAAATATCTAAAACTGGTAAGGTTATACTTGCTGCAAATAACACAAATAAGCTTAAGCCATTAGATATATCCAGAACACTTGACAATTAGTACACGCACATTCCTCTCAAGTACACAAAATATTTACAAACATCAACCACACGCTAAGCTTTAAAAGGAAGCTCAACAAACTTCCCTGAATCAATATTATCATATCACTCATGTGTTATGACCACAATGGAATTATGTTAGAGAGTGATATTGAAAACCAAAAGGTTCCTACACAGTCGCATCTGAAGCTCAGGTATATTGGGAAGCTGAGGCAATGGGAGGAACAACTTTAGAACTTGTCATGGACTTGATTCCTTGCTGCATTCTGCTCACAGGTGCACTGCAACTTCCTGAACCTGTTCCAGTCCACACAGCCTGGGAGTCTGCTGTTTGAGGTCCTGGTGTTTGCAGAGCGGTTGAGTGAAGGCCGGAGTTCACCCCACTACCGCGCCGTGAAGTGGCATTACAACAAACAGTCTTTACACGAAGCTCTCTTTGGGGACGACTCCCGACTGGCAGACCGGCTGCTCGCCTTGGTCATCCACCCCGAGGAGGATGTTCAGATCCAGGCCTGCAAAGTCATAGTCAGCCTGCAGTGCCCCCAGGATGTGGGAATCCGGCCTTCCTGCCCACCCAGTCATTCCTGCTTTAATACCGGCGAATAAAATTACAGAGAGCCAATAAATGAGTATGGGAAAGGAGGCTGGGGGACCGTGTCTGTCCTGAGTGTCCGGAGTGGGTGGAGATTTTAGCCAGCGTAACTGCCTGTCAAAGCATGGGCTTGTCTCCTCAAACGCATTCCCACTTCCCTGTTTAGCTGGACAGACTCCCTTCTCTTGCTGCTTTTTAAAATTTATTGTGTCCAGACCATGCAGCATGTGGCATCTAAGCCTGCCCCCTCTGCCGTGGAAGTGTGGGCTCTTAGCAACTGGGCAGCCAGAGAAGCCCCTTATTAATTTTTTTGAGTGATAATTTTTATTGGTGTATAGTTGATTTAGAGTGTTGTATTAGTTTCTGCTATGCGGCAAAGTGAGTCAGTTACACATATACTTTCTCTTTAAAAATTTTTTTATTTTGTATTGGAGTATAGCCGATTTACAAACAATGTTGTGATAGTTTCAGGTGAACAGCGAAGGAACTCAGCCATATGTATACATGTATCCATTCTCCTCCAAACTTCCCGCCCATCCAGGCTGCCGTATAACACTGAGCAGAGTTCCATGTAATATACAGTGTATCCTTGTTGATTATCCATTTTCAATACAGCAGTGTGTACATGTGCCTCCCTAACTATCCCTTCCTCTCATCCTTCCCCTGGCAACCATAAGCTTGTTCTTGAAGTCTGTGAATCTGTTTCTGTTTTGTAAGTAAGTTCATTTGTATCATTTCTTTTCAGACTCCACACCTAAGTGATGTCATGATATTTCCCCTTCTCTGACTTACTCCGCTCAGTATGACACTCTCCCCAGGTTTGATCACCATCTGTGGGTGAACAGTCACTACCAGCTCTGAATCATCAGCTCTCATCTTTCTCCTGAGCTCAGGGCTTAGGCTGCTCCTCCCTGCTACTTGGCTACAGTGCAGTCAGCCCAGTGGAACTTGTCAAATGCCAGCATCATCCTACCTACCTCACTGCCAGCTCCCCCATGTTCCCATGTCACCAGCAAGGTATGGGGAGTCACCTTAAATTCTCTTCCTCATCACATGCTCCAATTCCCACTGCTTTACTCTCCCCCACGTAAGGACTTCTGGGAAGTCATTCTCCTATTTCTGTCCTCTATCCTCCAGCCCTACACACTGCAAACTAATCTTTGAATCCCACATTGGGACTTACTTGGCAGTGCAGTGGTTAAGATTCTGTGCTTCCACTGCAGGGGACATGGGTTTGATCCCTGGTCAGGGAACTAAGATCCCACATGCGATGTGGCATGGCCAAACAATTAAAAAAAAAAAAAATCAAAACCCCACATTGCACCATCCTCAGAAACCTTCAGAGGTTCCCCACCACCAAAATGAACTTTTCTCAGCCCCAAAGTTAAGTTACCTGATCTGACAAGTGCAAGTGTACCTACATGAAAAGCGGATGGGATTTTTGTCCTGGAAGGCATGGTCACTAGAGCCCTTTGCCACATAATAGCACCAAATGAATTTGGTTTGCATTTAAGGCCCTTCAGCATCTATTCATCCTGCCTGCCACTAGCCAAGCATGTCAACACTCTTCACTAGTCAAACTGGAGCAAACAAGTCACAGCTGACCTAATCCTGACGTGTTGAGTCTTGCCCCTGAGGTTTTGATGCAAACTTCTCCCTGCCTACAGGGCTTGTCTTCCCTGCTTTCCCATGAGCTGTGACCCCATGACCTGTGGTAGTCTAGAGTTTTCTTCAACTATACCCGCTTTGGGGGCTTCCAGCAGCACTTCTCATCTGAGTCTCTCATGTGGCATTTGACAAATTAAAGCTCAGGTCTTATAAATTTTGTTCTTTTGCAGTAGGTCCTATCTGACTGCTTATAAAAGCCTTGAAGGCAAAGCCTGCTCTGGGTAGGCACACGATTACAATTGGCCGATGGTAATGAAAGGAGAGCTGGCAGTGGGCAGTGACGTGGGGCGCGCTGTGTTGGTTATTGGTTGCTGCGTAACAAATTATGAGTATCAGTCTGGGTCCAATCAAGAGAGAGATACCACACCATAATTTGAACAGGGAGATTTAAAAATGATTGTTAGTCCAATCCCCTGTTTTAAGGAATAAAGAATTGGTTAGTGAGGAGTAAATGGGCTTCCCTTGTAGCTCAGTCGGTAAAGAATCTGTAGCACAGGAGACCCGGGTTTGATCCCTGGATTGGGAAGATCCCCTGGAGAAGGAAATGGCAACCCACTCCAGTATCCCTGCCTGGAAAATCTCATGGACAGAGGAGCCTGGTGGGCTGCAGTCCCTGGGGTCGCAAAGAGTCGGGCACAACTGAGCGACTAACAGTTGGGAGTAAGGTGAAAGTGTTGGTCGCTCAGTCGTATCTGACTCTTTGTGACCCCATTGGTTAGTGAGGATGCTTGAGCATCCTTGTGTCATAGAAGCTGGCTTCTCCTAGAGTGAATCATCCAAGAGAGAACAGGACAAAGGCTGCTGTGCCTTTTCTGGCCCTAACTTCAGAAGTCATACATTATCACTTTCACCATCTTCTGTTTGTTAGAAGTGAGTCTCTAGGTCCAGTTCACATTCAAGACAAGGGGAGTTAGGTGCTACCTTTTGAAGAGTGTCAAACACTTTGTGAGTATTTAAAAGCCATCACAGGGTGGCCTAACAGAAGGAAATCCAAAAGAGTAGATATATGTATCTGTATAGCTGATTCACTTTGCTGTACAGCAGAAACTAATACATTATTAAGCACCTATATGCCAATTAAAAGAAAAAAGCTGCCACAAGGACTAGGGAATCCCCTGGCAGTCCAATGGTTAGGATATAGTGCTTTCACTGCCATGAAAGTGAGTATGTTAGTTGCTTAGTCATGTCTGACTCTTTGCAACCCCATGGACTATAGCCTGCCAGGCTCCTCTGCCCATGGGATTCTCCAGGCAAGAATACTGGAGTGGGTTGCCATTCTCTTCTCCAGGGGACCTTCCAGACCCAGGAATCAAACCCAGGTCTCCTCCATTGCAGGCAGATTCTTTATTGTCTGAGCCATCTGAGTTCACTGCCATGGCCTGGGTTCAAGCCCTGAGATCTGAGAAGTAAGGTCCCACAAGCTGCGAGGTACCACAAAAAGACAAAACAAAAATCAACAAGATAATCCGCACTCAGCAGCTAGATGTGCCTATTTTCCCTCTGGGAGGTTCTCTGCCAAAGAGAAGAGAACGTTCACACCAATGACCACCACCCTATCTATCCCATCCCTCAGTCTGACTTCCAGCTGGTTAGCTTGTTTCCTTACCTGCACAGTTATTTTGTCTTTGGGCAATTATTTCTCCAAAGAAGCATCTCTTTCCACCTTTTCAATTGATTCTAAGAAGACTTCAGAGAAGAGATGGGCTTGAATGAGATCTGGAGAGAGGGAAGAGCTTTCCAGGGTGGGAAACTATTATACTTGAAATTTTACCAAAAGGGAAATCAGAGTTTCCTCTGATAGAATTATGAGATGGGCTGGGGTGCTGGTAGATGGTATTTGGCCAGGCAGAGTGCCAATTACTCCTGTAACTGATTTCCTGAAGGAGACGTGTGACAGACAGAGATGAGGTAACTCCAAACCCCACTGGATTGCTTCCAGCAGGATCCCAACACAGGGTCTCAAGCAAACAGGGCTGGAGTCCTCAGCCTTATCTTAAGACTTAAAACAGAGCCTCTCTTCTCTAAACTCACATGTTACCACTGCTCTTGTGTAATTTTCTCCCCTTGAATGTGAACTGGACCTGGTTACTTGCTTCTTACCAATAGGATATGGCTTTCAGGCTTCACCTTGCAGGCCTGCAAGTCTTGTGATTGCCTAGCCTCACGAGTGAAGAAAGAGCTTAGAGACAGTAACAAAGAGATAGGGCATCTTACATGTGTGAAACAAAATGTCCTGGAGCAACGTTCCACCGTTACAGCAGAGACCAGGCAGAACACGATCAGCCATCTTTGCTACTTGGGGAAGAATGAGGCAACTAGTTATCGGGAGATTGACATCAGGTTGACCCATCAGTTAGTTACCAGGGAAACCATCAGCTGGGGCATGACATCATAGCCACTCAGATTAATGACCATCACAAGGAAGGTATTTCCCTTAATAAACTAGCAGGTGGAGCCCTTCTGGCTGAGGAATTATATCAACCACTAGCTAGGGCAGGGGGCAAGCATGTTCATGCAAGTAGGGTGCGGGTGAAACAGGGTCTGGCTGGGCAGATGTACAAAGAGCAAGAGAACAGCCATCTTGAGTGGCCTGATCATGCAATGGCCAAGTGAGGAACTGTGACTTTAAAGATCAGATTACAGGGACTTCCCTGGTGGTATAGTGACTGAAACTCCATGCTCCCAATGTAGGGAGCCTGGGTTCGATCCCTAATCAGGGAACTAGACCCACATGCTGAAACTAAGAGTTTGCATGCCACACTGAAGATCCTGTGTGTCACAACATTGAAGATCACACATGCCACAGCCAAAAAAAAATTAAATTACAAAACACTGTGACTTCCATCTTGCTTCCATTCTCCTTTTTCTTTCACTGGTTTGTCCTGATGAAGCCAATGGCTGTGTTGTGAGCTATCCTATGGAAAGGACAGCCAACAGCTTATGAAGAACTGAAGTTGTCGGTCCAACAACCTGCAAGGAACTGAAATCTGCCAACCACCACCTGTGTAAACTTGGAAGTAGGTCCACTCCCAGTGGAGTCTGAAGGTGACTGCATCCCCCGCCAACACCTTGATGGCAATCTGTGAAGAGACCCAGAGCTAGGGGACCCAGCCAAGTTGTGACTGCATTCCTGACAGAAATCTGTGAAGTCATAAATGTGTTAAGCCACTAACTTTTGGGGTATTTCATTATGCAACAGTAAGTTACAAATGCCAACAAGTGACTCTTCCAAGAGTCTTGCCACTGGTTCATTCCTTCCACTCAAGGATGAGAACAAAAATCACCAATACCACACTCAAGTGTGAGACTTTTAATGCCCGTGACCCCTGCCCTCAAGTAACTATGGACATTCAAATGTGCTGGGACACAACAGTTTCCTTTGAGAGAAAAAGAAGTGGGTAGAGAGAGCTTTCACTCTGCATGATACCTGGTTCCATGGAGCCAAAGAGTGAACCAAAATGCCACCCTGGAAGGTCGCTTTTTCTTCTCAGCTGTCCTCCCTTCCTCCTAACGCTTTGCTAACCCCAGAGATTCTCAGTCACTGGCATCTTACAACACCTCGTTTCCTTGAGCTCGGCCGAGGACTCCCGTAGCTGAAACTAAGTAGTGCCTGTCTTTCTTTAAAGTAGGAAGGAAAAGTGAAAAGGTATTTTTTCACCTAAATGTTTGGCACCTGCTATAGCTTATCTGCCAACGAGTAACAGATTTCAAAATAAATAAGCAAGAAGCAAACAAATAGTAATAGAAAAACATAGAAATGTGGTTTCTTAAAATAGTTTACAAGTCATTGTTCAAGATACAGTGACCTAGATACATACAATAGAGTAAAAGGAGGGAAGGCAGAGAAGGAGAGCCGAGTTCATGAACTTGGGTCCCATCTCTGTTATTTCCTGGTGTTCTACGAGAGCACTGAAGGCACCAGGGTATCGAGGCTGCCAGAGCGAGTGTGGGAACCTCAGCTACTTCCAAGGCAGTGAGCTGGTTCCCAAGATCTGACCTCTGGATGGAACCTCAGGGAAAATTCCCCAAGGCTGGGGGCCTTTCATTGGAAAGGAGGGAGGAGGTGCTATGTAACAGATCCTGTCTCCTAAGACTAGAAACCATCAAGGGTAACTGCCCAGCTCTAGTGTCATACTCTGAGCACATGGCTGGCAAACTTTTTTATTTCCAAGGGTTGTATGTAAATTGTGAGCCACTGTGGCCCAACCCTGTTGGTCTAGATTGACAAAGAATGACAAAGGGAAATGAATCCTTATCGGAGGGCCTCTCCACTCTCATATCACTCTGGATACTTGTCTTCTGGGAGGGGAGGGTGCTGGAGTCAAATGTGAGTCCAGGAGACAGGACATAGAATGGAGATTGCATGGTTAAGAAGATTAGACAGAGCTCTGTGAGTAAAACGTATGGAAAAAGCATGCTGCTGCTAAGTCGCTTCAGTTGTGTCCGACTCTGCGCAACCCCATAGACGGCAGCCCACCAGGCTCCCCCGTCCCAGGGATTCTCCAAGCAAGAACACTGGAGTGGGTTGCCATTTCCTTCTCCAATGCATGAAAGTGAAAAGTGAAAGGAAATCGATCAGTCGTGCCTGACTCTTCGCGACTCCACGGGCTGCAGCCCACCAGGCTCCTCCGTCCATGGGATTTTCCAGGCAAGAGTACTGGAGTGGGGTGCCATTGCCTTCTCCGATTAGAAAGCATTTCCCCTGGCAAACACACACATACACACACACATACACACACACATACTTTAGACTGTGGCCCATGTCTGATTTTTACCCAGGCACAGGCTTCCTCGAGTAGACGCTGCATCCCAGTTTTTCTTGCAGCTAGGCTCAGTCATGTGAACATGACTGACTGATGGAGTGGAGCGTATTAAAGCAAGCAGTCAGGCCCTCCCACACCCACCCTCATCCTTCACTTCATACCTGAAATATGAACAGGTTATAAGGCAATCTTTGACCAGGCTGATGAAGAGAATGACTATAGATGCCAGAGCAATGAAACTAAAGCAGCCTGGACCACTGAGACCACGAGACCCCATTTTCGCCTCGGACTGCATATCCTTGGGATGTTATGGGAAAGAGAAATAAACTTCTGTTTTATAGTAAGCCATTGGTTCCATGGTTTCTTTTGCTGCAGCCTATCTGTATATCCTACAGCTCTGTCTTAGTAAATGAAATTCTGCTATTAGTAATTTACTTGTTTCATAATTTTCTTATTAGACAAATTTTTTCAAGCTTTGAGTGCCCTTTCTGTATCCTTTTAAGTAGGAGCTGGCAGGTGAGCACAGAGCTGGGTACCCAGGACGGGAGCAAGTTGGGTCCATCAAAGAGTAAACTCGTCTATCCGCCCATCTTTCCTAGGACTGTCTCTTTAAAATTTTTTTTTTTTTTTTTTTTTTTTTGCCAAACCATATGGGATCTTAGTTCCCTGACCAGGGATTCAACCACTGAACTACCAGGAAATTCTCTCCCAGGACCACTTTTTGCCTTGGTTTCCACAAATGGCAGTTATCATCATCTGTCTGTGAAGCAACTGTTTTTAGAGGGGGGAACTATGATTGCCGTGGAAACTGAGAAGGGGGCAAGCAAGTGCAAGTGACCAATGGCTGAAAGAGGACAGAGCTCCTCGTCAGCAGCTCCTGGACCCTGGGCATTAGTTCAGTAAAGACTGACAATGGCACAGAACAGAGGGAGCATTCTCTCTGGACTGTGGCTGGAAGGAAATGACAAGGGAGCAGGAAGCAAGCTCACCTTTCCGAGAGTGCACCAGGGTGGGTGTGCAAGTTGGTGAGGGAGAAGGTTGTGAGGCATGGGATCTCCCTAACAAACTCCCAGGGTGGGGGTAGGGTGGGCAAAACCCCTAATCAATGGAGATGTGACTTAAATTGAAAAAAAAAAAAAAACATGTTAAATATATATGAAAGAGAAGCAGGGAGTTCTCTGGTGGTCCAGTGGTTAGAACCCTGTGCTTTTGCTACCAAGGGCATGGGATCAATCCCTGGTCAGGGAACTAATATAATCTAAGCTGCATGACATGGCCAAAAAAAGAGAGAGTCAGAGAAGCACAGAAATAAAAAGCATAGGTTGACATTCAAAGTGATCTGTAGCTGTAAACATTAAAAAGTTTTCTTATAGAGAGAAATTGACCTCCACCCCATTCAAGTAACCCGTGCCACATCCAGACATTTTGTCCCAGTGGTGGCTGCCGTAGATGGACTTGTTTCGGCCTTTGTTCCACCCTCCTCCCTGGACCTTAGGGCTGGAAATGTGGGAGACATTTTTCTTCTTTTAGGCCCCTGACAGATAGAGCAAATACAGGCAATGCTTCTTGATGGCAGCTTCCTAATTCTGAGAGCACAGCTAAGGTGTGTGTTTCCGGGGCCCACAGTCACGGCAATGGCCTCCTGACTCCCATCCTGCTAACGGTGGCAGAGTTGGTAGCTTTCTTGGCAGCTCAGTTTTTAAATAAATTTTATTCCAGGAAGTTCAGCCTAGATTCTACCCCTCAAATCCTTTTGAAGACTTTATAAGCCCTCAGTTACCATATTATATCCTTTTCTGCTTAAAATAGGCACAGTGGTATCTGTTATCTGCAACTGAACTCTGATGATGAAGTGCCTAACATAGAGTAAGTGTCGCTAAAATGTTTTTTGACCGAGTGAATGAATGGGCAATGGAGGCTGCCAAGGTATCTACAGTGGGTTGGGCAGTCAACTAGTTGGACTTAATACGGACATAAGTGGGAAGTGAAATCAGTTTGGAATTCTGATCGATATTTAAAAATTTTTTAATTTTGTAAACTTCTTATTTTGTATTGGGGTATAGCCAACTAACAAACAATATTTTTATATCTTCAGTTTCAGATGAACAGTTAAGGGACTGAGCCATATATATGCATGTACCCATTCTCCCCC
Organism: Nanger dama; assembly: GCA_917880005.1. Classification (NCBI taxonomy): domain Eukaryota; kingdom Metazoa; phylum Chordata; class Mammalia; order Artiodactyla; family Bovidae; genus Nanger; species Nanger dama. Next base: position 9,992,846 of record CAKJTW010000033.1, read on the forward strand.
AAACTCCCCTCCCATCCAGGCTCCCACATATCTGAGCAATTCCATGTGCTATACCATGTGCTGTGGTCCTTGTTGGTTATCCATTTTAAATATAGCAGTGTGTACATGTCCATCTCAAACTCCCTGTCACTTCTCCCATCCTTCCCCCAGCAACGATAAGTTTCTAATCGACATTCTGAAAAGATGAAATAGAATAGAAAATCTCAGAGCAGATCACATATAGTAAATGTTAGTATTCTTTTGTGAAACTTGTTTCATACACATATACACGTTACATATGTGTATACACACACATACACACACACGTTTGCAGTAATAGTAATCCAGATATTCAACAACCAACATGACAGAGTTAGTCAGTTGGAATGGATGCCAACAATATCTACCGATTCTCTGAATACCAGTATAAAAAGTGTCTTTGTAGAAAAAAAAAATGATTGAAAGCCAATGGTCTATGGAACATACCTTACAGCTTTTGGAGGGGTAGGAGGCAGTGGGCACATGTTTCTGAGGACCCTTCTGTAGGCACTGCCCCCGGCTAGAGAAACTTGCTCATGATAGATTTCTGCATCTGGAGGTGCAGCAATACTCCTGCCCACCAGCATCCATTCCCATCCCAACACCCCCATGCCCCTGCCTCTGGGAATCTGCTCTGACCAGGCTTCACAAAGTCCCGCCAGTAACATCCCTGGCCCCCTGGCTGCACTGCTTGACCCAACTGGGGCCAGTTGAGTCTTCTAGGGTTTTGTATAACGGGTGCTGAGGGGAGGGGCTTGGGGCTTTGCCCACACAGCTTTGCCCACCCCCCCTGCCACTGCCCAGAGAGGCAGCCAGCCTCCCAAGAGACAGACAGACTGAGGCCCCCACAAAGGCTAAAGCCAAGGAGGAGACACTTAATATCAGGGAGTGTGCCCCTGGGCCCCTGAGGCCAGGCTCACACAGCTCCTGGCCCAGTGCTGTTCCTCTGGCTTTTATTTTTAAAACAAGTTAGTCTTGCATTTCTTTGAGGTATATCTAAAGGGGTTGTGATTACATCATGGCTCCTCGAGGAGGTCAGAAACACTCTTTGTCCAAGCAACTAAGTTCAGTTGTGGCTCAGAGGCTCCACTGAGTCGGAGAAGGACGAAGCTCCCATCCGCATGGGCAGTGCGGGCCGGGCGCCGGGTCGGGCCACCCCTCTGTCACCTGAAGCTGCACGGAGATCTCTGAGGAACCTTGTCATGAACATTTCCCGGAACACAGAGGCTGTGGGGAGCCCTCTGTGGCCCCTCTGAGGAGGCCTCCGTCATATGCCAGCCTGTCGAGATGCTCCCGTGGGGGAGAGCAATGCAGTAGCACACGGACCGCCAGGTGTGACTACCCACTTCTGTCCTCCAGGTAGACGCCTCAGAGTCCACGAGCTGGCTACCTCTGGAGGAGGCCGTGGTCAGCTCTGTCCTCTCCCTCCAGGCCTGTCTTCTTCCCCCGCTGAGGTGACAGCCCCTCCCCAGGACCAGTCTGTCCTGGGAAGAAATAAGACGGGAGCTGTGTGTGTGCGTGTGCGTGTGCGTGTGTGTGTGTGAGTGTGAGAGAGACAGAGATGACGTGAGGATGGGTGTGAGGTAACCTCCCTTAGGACTGGGCCTCTTCCTCTCTCAGGAGACCCCACCTGTCTTCACAGAGCAGCAGGGAAGCCCCACCCCGTGAAACCCCTGGACCCCAGGCTAGGTCCGACTCCAGCACGGCCACCATCAGTCCAGCTTTCCACTGAGGAGTCACCACAACTGGGGTTACTCCCAAGGTCCCCCAAGTTCACTGGAGCACTGACCAGCCCCGACTCCACCCTGCATCCTCTGTAAGCAGAGAGCCAACCTGTCCGCTGCTCATTCTCACCTCCAAACCTTTGTCCCTCTGGACTCCTGCTCGTATGTTTAGTTTGGCCAAGTCTTGCGGCTTGTGGGATCTTAGTTCCCCAACAAGGGATTGAACCCAGGGCCCCAGCCATGAAAGTACCAAGTCCTAGCCACTGGACCACCAGGGAATCGGACCCCTGCTTGCAAGCCTTTATTCTCCAGCCTGCTCAAATCGTAGTCCCCCTTCAAACCCTCATGGAAGAGCACTGTCCCCGGCTGCAGGCTTCCCTGCCTGTCCTGGGCATGAGAAGGACCCCGGCGCCTCCACCCCTGTACCCATGGACACCCCTGTCCTCTTCCCCAGGAAGCCTTGGCTGTGCTCTCTCTACTTCCAGGCTCTTTCCAGCCTCTGCTCGCCATTCTCCTCAGACTCCCTTGAGTATTCCTTCAGGAATGAGTAGAGAAATGGGTGATTTTTTTTACCTTGGGCAGTTTTCACCAGATTTCTATTTTGAATTTCCCAGATTGATTAAAAGCTCCAAAATTTTTAAGAAACTGACAGAATTTGTGTGTGTGTGTGTATGTAAATATATATATATATGTATATAATATATTGGCCAAGAAACAACATGGAAAACCAAATAAAACTACTAGTATTGTCTTATTTTCCACTGTTTCATAAAAATGCATTGGAAGACCAAGAAAGTAGGAAGGATGTAATTTCAGAATTAAGAATGGTTCTTTAAATATGTTTAACGACAAGAACAAAAACCACGTTGCCCTAATGTTTTTCCATTTTGCTGTAGATCAGTGAGAATATTGTTATGGAAACCAACAGAAAGATGCAGGGAAGGAGAAGACGCTGGAGGGTGTCTGAGGATGGAAGAATGGATGGGGAGGGGGAGGGGGCTGGTTGCAGGGGTGGGAGAACAGAGGACCACCAGCCAGGCCCTTCCTGCCCCCTTCTCCTCATATGAGACTGGGCTGCCCAGGTTTGGGTCCTGGCCAAAGGGCAGAGCTGGAGCCGCTGTCACAGGTCAGGTGTCTCAGGGACCCTAGTAATCTGGTGCCCACCCCCTCACACTGCACGTGTCTTGGATTTGTGCTTGTGACCAGTGCTGGCTGGATTTGGGAAACAAGCCATTGGTGCAAAAGAAAGAGCACAGGACTTGGAGTCAGGAGCCAAGGTCCAGCCCTGGGGGAAGTCCCTTCTGTCTCTAGGCCTCAGTTTCTTTACCTTAAAATGGAGGCACTAGTGGGTCTTCCCTAGTGGCTCAGATTCCACTGCAGGGGGTGCAAGTTCAATCCCAGGTCAGGGAACTAAGATCCCGCATGCTGTGAGGCATGGCCAAACAAAATAATAATTTTAAAAAATGAAGGCTCTATCAACTAGACTTGAACAAAATTAAAAAAGAAAAAAACCTCAAAGTTTCTGAACCAGTCTCTGAGGCTAATGCAGTCCCATGCCTTAAAAAAATTTTTTTTGTAGATAATTTAGAATTTCAGGGGCTTACCTCCCCCTCGGGGCCTTCAATAAGCCTCTCTGAGGTTCCTGGGCCTTGGATCAAGAATTTCAACCTGCCAATCCTGACACACAGTCACTGGTCTCTTGCCCCCAGATTAGTCCCTTTCCTGAGACACTATTTACCTATTATCAACCACTCACAAGGCAGGGCCAAATACCTCAGGGAAGTAGGTGACTGCATTTGAAGAATTATTATACCCTGGGGCCCCTCTTGGGTTCACAATAAGCTTTACAGACAGGAAGACAGAAATTCCTTTAAGGGACAAAGACTTCTGGCTGCCCACAGCAGTGGGGCATGGGGACAGCTTGACCTCAGGAGCTAGAACACCCTGGGTTGATATCTCATCGGGTGACTTAACTGTTATTTGGGCAAATTATTTTACCTTGAGCCTTTGGGTTCTTCTGTAAAATGGGCAGCAGAAATGATAGTAGATACTAACGCTTCTAGGACTTGGACTTCCCAGCCTCCCTTGCAGAAGGTTGGGGTCACGTGACTTGTTGTGGCCAACGGTGTGCGTGGAAGAGGCAGCTGTCAGGCCTGGCCGAGGCACTGAGGTGTCCGTGTACCTCCTCCTCCTCCTCTCTCTCCCTTCCTCCATAAGGTCCTTGGGGGCCAGTCTTTCAGCTGATGTGGCTATGAGATGGAAGAGTCTTCCTGCCCCATATCAAAACTTACATGGCTGACAAGTAATGCGTGATTGTTCCAAGCCACTGAAATTTCAAGAGTTCTCTGTTATGACAGACTGTGGTAATTACCATGACTGATACAGACAGGGCTGACAGAGATCTTGGACACAAACCCCTCTGAGGACAGTGGGAACCATTCTTCCTAAACCCTCTATAATAGTCAGCTCACATTGCCACAGCAAAACACCGTAGTCTGGCTTAGACAACAGACGTTTATCTCTCACCCTCTGGAAGCTAAAACTCCAGGTTAAGGGTGGTCCGGTTCTGGTGAGAATTCTCTTTCTGGCTGGCAGACAGCTGCCTTCTCACGAGGTCCTCACATGGCAGAGAGAAAGAGACAGTAAGCTCTCTGGGGTCCCTTCTCATGAGGGTGCTAATCCCATCCTGAGGGGACCCTCATGGCTTCATCTAACCTTGATTATGTCCCAAAGGCCCCACCTCCAAATCTCATCACACTGAGGGATAGGGTGTTATGAACTTGGGGGAGAGGGGAACAACTCAGTCTACAGCACCCCATCAAGTTAGGGCTCCTCAGATCTTAAGGGCCAAATTTTACGCATATTTTTAAAATTTGATTATATTTATTTTCTTTGGTCTGTGCTGAGTCTTGTTGCTGCGCACAGGTGTTCTCTGGTTGCAGACAGTGGGGGCTGCTCTCCAGTGGCGGTGCATGGGCTTCTCACTGCGGTGACTTTTCTTGTTGCAGAGCACAGGCTCTAGGGAGCCGGCTCAGTGGTTGTGGTGCCCTGGCTTAGTAGTTGCCCTGTGGCACGTGGGATCTTCTCCAAGCGGGGATCGAACTTATGACCGTGCATTGGTAGGTGGATTCTTAACCACTGGACCACTGGGGAAATCCAGGAGCCAAATTTTAAAAGCAAAGAAGCAGCCCAGGGTGAGATGAGGTGGGAGTTTCATCCAGAGGGAAGAGACGAAGCAAGTCTGCCTCCCCCAGGGCCCATGATTGCTGCCAGCAGCTCTCCCCAAAGAACCCTCCTTTTCCTTCCCAGTCTTCTGGTCCTCCATCCTGCCCTCATTCCAAGGTGGCTGAGTCGCATACAGTTCACAAATTCTTAGACTCGTCATCGACTTCTTAGAACTGGGAGACCTCTAGGTCTTAGAGGTCATCTTCTCTTGGCTACTGATTCTTACAGACCACATGTCTGGGCCTGGAGAGGGTGTGGGAAACACCAGAGGTCCCGGCTGGCTTGTCCAAAACATAGGGTAGGCCAGGAGGCAGTTTGGTGCAGCAAAGGCAGAGAGAAAGTCCGAATATCAAGAAGCCAGCTGTTTTCATTTCAGCATATAAATTTTGCATAATTCTGCAAGATAAAGTCTTAGTTTCCAGTTTTAAGTTTTTACTTGTAAGTATTATACACGGAGAAGGCAATGGCACCCCCACTCCAGTATTCTTGCCTGGGAAAATCCCAAGGATGGAGGAGCCTGGTGGGCTGCAGTCCATGGGTCGCTAAGAGTCGAACAAGACTGAGCAACTTCACTTTCACTTTTCACTTTTCACTCTCTCGCATTGGAGAAGCAAATGGCAACTCACTCCAGTGTTCTTGCCTGGAGAATCCCAGGGACGGGGGGAGCCTGGTGGGCTGCCGTCTGTGGGGTTGCACAGAGTCGGACACGACTGAAGCGACTTAGCAGCGTTATACACGGAAGGCCCCAGGGCTCCGAAAATCCGATCATCTGCCCCAGGGTCTCATTCTTTTCCGCGGGCCAGGAGCTTCCTGGGAGTTAGAAAGGGTTTCCGCGGGGTTTGGCCTCAGCTCCCGAGCGGCCTGTGACCATTAACTCCCTCACTCTCCGCCTCCAGCCCAGGGCGGCCGCAGGAGCACCGGTCCCGAGGCCGCCAAGGGGTTTCTCCCCACCGCCCCTCGGCTTCGCGGAGCCGCCGCACCTCTGCCTCCCAAGCCTATGGCCTTAGCCATCGCGCTCCTCCTCTCGGGGCTCCTGCTCCCCTGCTGGGGAGAGTTCGCGCTCTTAAAAAAGGGTCTACAAAGGTGAGCCAAGAGACGTTTCAGACCTTCCGTTCTAGCCGAGGGCGGTGGCCGGGGCATCACTCTCCATCTAGAAGGGGCCAGTAGGGTTTGGAGAGAGAAGTGGGGGACGCGGCGGGGTAGGTGGGGCGGAGAGGGAAGGGGACCACCCCCTATTGGGGATTTCTTCTCAGGCTGGAAGCTTGGTGTGCTCCCAAAGGACTTGCTTCACCTCCCTAGTGGCTCTGGAGGTAAAAAAAAAAAAAAAAAAAAGTGGCCTTAAAACCAGCAGCATCCTCCCCCCGCCTAGCCCCTTCCCCCTCCCCCTCTCTGGGACACTCAGTCCTGCCCCCAGTCACGCCTTGCACATCTGCCCTAGCGTCTGCCCCTCTCCGTGCCCTTCTAGGCACACAGCTTTCCTCCTTCTCCTTCCTCAGCTCTTTGCTCCTTTTCCTTCTTCGTCTTTCTCTCCACCCCATTCTCTGTCCCTTCCCCATCCTCCACTAAAGTGTGATGGGGAGTATTTGGTCCTTCCACACAGTTGACCCTTTGGGACCCACAGAGGTGAGGGGGCCCCCAGGAAAGAAGAAGCAGAGGGAAAAGTCCTAACTTCCCCTTTCCTCTCCCCTGCTCCTCTGAGTGCAGTGGGGGGTGGGACATGGGGGTGAACGTCTTTAGGACTTCTCTTTCTGGATCCATGGGGTTTTGGCATTGTCAGGGGAACCCCTCCACACACACACGGCCAGAGAGCTGGTGACTTAGGGGTTGTCCCCACAGGCGAACGGGGCTAGGTGCTCCCACCACTCTGAGTGTTTCAGTGACTGCTGTCTCATCAACTTGGACTCCGGTGGCGCCTTCTGTGCCCCTCGGGCCAGAATAACCATGATGTGCTTACCCCAGGTGAGACTCTGCCCCCACAGGCAGCCCCTGCTGGTAGTAGGGTGGGGACAGTTCAAAAACCCCGAATGGCTGCACCTGCTTTTTCACCCTTTGCTTGAAGCGTCCTTTCCCCCTTCTCCACCTGGCAAACTCCTGATTGTCCTGCAATGCACCTCCAGGCGCCTCCTCCAAGAACCCTTCCCTCCTTGGAACTCGCATACCCTCGGGACCCACACCCTCAGCAGAGCATGTATCTCCCTGATCTGCCTGCCTTCTGTCTGCCTCCACCACTGGTCAGAGCTCTGCAAGAGCAGAATTAAAGCATATTCACTTTGGAACCCTTAAACGTTTATTGCATGAATGAGTATCTCTAACATCACTGCTGCAGAGCAGGTGGGAAAGGACCTCCCAATCCATCCCTACCACGCTGCCGCAATGACTGAATTTCTTGAGAGGAGCTGCCCAGGCAGGTCGACAGTTTGGGGACTGGATTTGAATTTAAACCCTGGCTTTACCAACCCCTGTCTTTGTGACCTTAGACAGATAATTTCTGCTCTCTGAGCCTTAGTTTCCTCATCTGTAACATGGGGCTAAGGTACCCATCCGACCAGCTTGTTGGGAAAAGTATGTGATCCTGGCAATGACGGTGCTCAGTGAAGCATGGTTGTTATCAGCTGGTGGAAATGCAAGAGGCAGAACGCACAGTATGTCTTGTTCTTGCTTGCCTTTTTTCTGGCCCTGGGCCCAAACCTTTCTGGGGAGGCTGGGCTCAGTCTCCATCTCTCTGTCTGGAGAACTGCCAGTGCTCAGGGAGACAGCCAGGTCCCTCCTGTGGCCTAACTCTACAGCTGAAGTAGCCAGAGGGTCTTTCCATTATGGGCACTTAATCTACTTCGTTTTGTTTAATTCCCTCAATGACAAATAGGGTTACTATTATTTCCTTAAAAAAAAAAAAATATTTGTTTGCCTGCACTAGGTCTAAAGATCCCGGCATGGGGGAATCTTTAGTTCTGGCATGTGAACTCTTAGCTGCAGCATTTGGGATCTAGTTCCCTGACCAGGGATCTGGGCCCCTGCACTGGGAGCTCAGAGTCTTAGCCACTGGACCACCAGGGAAGTCCCTTAGTATTCCCATTTGACAGATGAGGGAACTAAGACAAAGAACCTTGCCTGAGGTCACAATGTTATGAGCTGCAGAGCTGTCAGACCTCAAGTCTGTCTCACTCCATCACTTGGGCTCTTGCTTCTGCTCCCCAAGAAGTTTAAGCCTCCTTCTTCCCTGCTCCTTGGTGGCTTTCAACTCTCTCACCCATTTTCTGCAGACCAGGAGCACCATCAACATCGTATGTCCCTGCCGAGTAGGCCTGAATTGCATACACAAGGACCCAGACTGTATCCGTCGGTGCCGTTTGATTTAGAGGAGGATGCAATCTGGTCACTAACACCCTCCTCCTGCCCCTCCTTGAGGGGCCTCATCTTGCTCAAAAGACATTAAAGTCACTTCCTGGCTCTGGTCTCTGTCTGTGCTTCCTGGGAGAGAGGACCGGATAGGGATTGTTCTGAAAGAAGAGACATGATAGAGCTTCCCATGGTTTGGCCCTGTCTGGAAGCCTGGTGGTCTCAGGGGGAAACTGTGGGAAGGGAGTGGGCTTGTGGGGGTGTAGTTGCTGGGGGAAGGAAAAAGGATGGGTTGGAATTTGGGGATTAGTAGATGCAAACTTGGAGAAGGCAATGGCAACCCACTCCAGTACTCTTGGCTGGAAAATCCCATGGATGGAGGAGCCTGGAAGGCTGTAGTCCATGGGGTCACGAAGAGTTTGACATGACTGAGGGACTTCACTTTCACTTTTCACTTTCATGCATTGGAGAAGGAAATGACAACCCACTCCAGTGTTCTTGCCTGGAGAATCCCAGGGACGGGGGAGCCTGGTGGGCTGCCGTCTATGGGGTCACGCAGAGTCGGACACGACTGAAGCAACTTAGCAGCAGCAGCAGCAGCTGCCAACTATTATATATAGAATGAATAAGCAACAAGTTCCTACTGTATAGCTCAGGGAACTCTATCCTGTGATAAACCATAATGGAAAAGAATACGAAAAAAGAATGTATATGATGTATAGCTGCATCACTTTGCTGGGCAGCAGAAATTAACACAGCATGGTACATCAACTATACTTCAATCAAATAAATGTTTAAAAATTAAAAACTGAGGCTCACAGAGCTACATGACTTACCCAAGTCTAACCACGGTGTATTTTCTGCTGCAAGTATCCAAAAAGTAAAACAATTGCAACTGGTCTGGATGCTGAGGGAACTCACTGGTGGTCAGAACTCCAAGTGCAGTAGCAGGTTGGCCTTGGGTCTGGTTGAATCCAGTAGCTCCATGGCCCTCTGGCTGGATTCCTTCCCAGTAGCTGTAAAAGTTCCAGGTGTCATGTAATAATAACAGTTAAGATTTATCCAGCACTTACTATGTTCCAGACACTGTGCAATGTGTTTTCTTATCTGTATCAACTCATTGTCACAACAAAGTTATAGTAGATACTATAATTACCCCTAGTTTAAGAATAGGCCATTGAGGCTCAAAGTATCCTTCTTAAAGTTTCCGAGTAGGGGGTGAGGCTGGGGTTGGACCCCAGGCTGTCTTGCTCCACAGGGCAAGGTCTTAACCGCAAATCCACCTCACATATGGAGAAATCAGGCCCCCAGAGAAAGGAAACATCTGTGTCACAATTCTCAGCAAATCTAAGACTGATTCTAGTTGGATTAGTCTGCATAGTCTGCATACTCAGTCCTGACCCACTCTCCTGGGTCAGACTGGAACGCTGAGTCTCTGCCTCAACCCCAGTTCAGTCTGCCTCGGGGTCACCTTGCCCTGGACCCACTCACCACTCCTCATTTGACATAAACACAGTGTAATTCAGAGATCCTTTGCATCATCCCGAGATCATAAATTTCTTTTTCTCCTATCTCATTATATCTCAATCATTTCCCTCATGTCACCAAAATAGTTTTTAAAACAGCAATGACTTGCTACTATATATAAAATAGATAACTAAGGAGGACCTACTGTATAGCACAAGGAACTCTACTCAATGCTCTGTGGTGACCTCAATGAGAAGGAAATTCAAAAAAGAAGGAATATATAGATACATATAGCTGACTCACTTTGCGGCATAGTAGAATCTAACACAACAGTGTAAAGCAACTGTTCTCCAATAAAAATTAAAAAACAAAAAACGCAGTAGTGATTGCCTAATTTTATTTTATATGTGGACCATATCTGCTTAACTATTTCCCTAGGAGTAGACAATAAGATTATTTCCAAGTCCAAACCATCTGTGTTCTGTAGGACACAACTTTATGGCTGCAGAAGTAAAATCCTGTTCTAATGATGGCTTCTGCAGGGTGGATGCTTTGCCTCTTGCCTGGAGGTTGAGGGGAGGCTGGCTGAGGCTCTGCTGGGAGAGGTCATGCGCCCTCACCTCCTTCCACCTTCTTGCTCAGTCATCTGCTGCTCTGTTTCCTTCCATTTTTCCCCTTAATTTTTTACAACACAACACACATAGCAACGTCATATTGATATAGCACCTTGGCATAACAGAACAAGGGTCTCGGGGCCCTAAAGAGGCTCTCCTGAGGGCAGAAGGCACCCACATCTCCAGACACACTAGTTGGGAAGCTCTGCCTCGGATTGTTTCTTTCCTCCTATAGTCAGAGATAGTGCACCACTGTACCTGCTGGGTCCACTTTCCAGTTAGACGAAAGGGGGTGGAGGGGCCGCAGGCATCTCACCCTTCCTAAAAGGGCAGCAGGAATTACTTTTACTTACACCCCTCTAGGCAGAAGTTGGTGAACCACTAGTTCACCTAGTGGCTTAGATGGTAAAGAATCTGCCTGCAGTGTGGGAGACCTGGGTTTGATCTCTGGGCAGGAAGATGTCCTGGAGAAGGAAATGGCAATCCACTCTAGTATTCTTGCCTGGAAAACTCCATGGACAGAGGAGCCTGGCTGACTGCCGTCCATGGAGTCACAAAGAGACAAGACTGAACGACTAACAGGTTCACTTTCAGGCAAAAGTTAGTCACATGGCTGCAGCCAGCTGCAAGGGAGGCTGGGAAATGTAGTTTTCATCTGGACATCCGTATGCCCAGCTAAAGCTTGCGGGGTTCTGTTATTAAAGGACAAAAGGAGAATGTAGAGTGGGAGCAATTTGCTGTCACAATACCCTTTGTTATTATTTTAATAAGCCAGGAGAGCTTGGCTCCCAGGACCCAGAGCTAATGACTGTTAGCCAGCTCTAATCAGGTTGTTCTGTTGTTGATTTGTAGTTCTTCATATATTTTGGATAGTCACTCCTTATTGGACGTATCATTTGCAAATATCTTCTCCCATTTTCAGTATGTTGTCTTTTCATTTTTGGATGATTTCCTTTGCTGTGCGTAAGTTTTTATCTGCTATAGTCCCACTTGTTTATTTTTGCTTTTGTTTCCCTTGCCTGAAGAGTCACAACTATTCATAGAAAGATACTGCAAAGACCAGTGCAAACACTTGTCTGTGTTTTCCTCTAGAATTTTATGGTTTCAGGTAGGAAGACTTCTTTGGGGGAGGGGCATACTGCGTGGCTTGCAGGATCTTAGTTCCCTGGCCAGGAAAGGAACTCACATCGCTTACAGGGGAAGCGTGGAGTCCTAACTGATAGATGGCTAGGGAAGTCCCAAGAAAGACTCCATTTTTGATTGTCCAGTGATATCTTTTGAGCCTTCACACCCCTTTTGCCCCACATCTAGGCCAGCCGATAAACAGCCCCCCTCCCTCCCTTGGTGCTGGTGGGAGAGGCACACTACACAAACCTCAGCCTGCTTGGGGGACCCGCACCCTGGCCCCATCTCCTAGCTGCAGTAAAAGTCAAAGCCGCCCAGCCCTCCATCCCTACCACTCAGATCCCCGTGCACCTGGCCTGCTGTCCCTGGAAAGGTCCATTATTTGAGTGGTAAACCTTTTCATGCTGTTTTGATGTATGTGACATCATCCAGTCCAACATCCAAATCAGTTCTGGGTGGGGGTTGATTTCATCCTCCAAGAGGCACCCAGAGAACCTGGATTGCTCAATTGTTTTTCAGAAACTATGACTTCAGGTTCTGCAACTCTTGTTCCCTTTTACGGCGGGGTGACCAGGGGACACTCTGTGGCTGGGAGAGGCCTGAATGACTAAGTCACCACATGGAGGATGGTGGCCCTGGAGAATGTCCTGATTGACAGCTGACTTTGCACAGGCAAGAAACCCACTTGTGTTGTGTTAAGCCTCTATGCCTCCTGGGTGGTCTGTTTCCGCAGCATTTCCTTCCCTGCCGTGATTATTGTGTGTTAAAATGTCTCTTGCCTGTCTGCCCGCAGCATTACCACCTATTTCCACTCTCAAGACTCAGGCACTTTGTTCTGATTATCTGCCGCCAGACCCACTCCCAGTTCACGAGTTCTGAGCTTGTAATCCTCGTGCTCACTGAGAAGGCCTACAGAAATGTGCTCAGGTGACCGCACTTTCACAGGAGAGGGAGTTACTGAAATTCTCATGGAAGGTCTCTGGAGGAAGGGAATGGAAAGACAAAAACCAGAGTCTAAAGACTCTGATGCTAGGAGGGATTGGGGGCGGAGGAGAAGGGGACGACCGAAGTTAAGATGGCTAGATGGCATCACTGACTCGATGAACGTGAGTTTGAGTGAACTCCAGGAGATGGTGATGGACAGGGAGGCCTGGCGTGCTGCAATTCATGGGGTCGCAAAGAGTCGGACACGACTGAGGGACTGAACTGAACTGAACTGAACTGAACTAAATCTTCTGTTATTAGCTTTGTGACTTTGGGAAGTTTGGCAACTTCTGTGGGCCTTAGTCATCTCATCTGTGAAACAAATATTCACAATGCTATTTGTTAACAATAATATATAATCAGATAGGATGAGAGAGTCTTTTGAAATCGTTCTGAGACCTTCTAACTGTATAGATAATGACAACAGCTTCTACTGATTGGGTGCCTACTCTATGCATAGTAAAATACCTGCTATTTAAGCATTGCATCATTCTTGTGATGTACAGTTATTATGTCTTATTTTGCAGATGGGGAAGCTGAGGTTCAAAGAGGTTAAGAAGTCTGCCAAAAGCACACAGCCAGTAGATAGCAGAGCTATCTGAATCCAGATCTGTCTTGCTGGTGCAGAGCCCAAGCACATGGACTGGCTACTCTGCCAGCAGCAAGATAAGCACAGCGAATGGTCCAGGAAGCAGCAGTGGCTCCTGGGGAACATCTGCTTTATCCCCATTGCTTGGTCCTCTGTCCCTTTGGTCTGGGAGCTGGCACTGTTGGCCTCTCCCTCTCAAGCCCAGGACTGGGCATTCATACCTCATTACCTACCCACCAGGCCTCAGTCACGTGGAAGATGCAGGGTTTTTAGCTGGAACATAGAGGTGGCTGTTCCTGGTCCTCCACTTCCTCCTCTCCTTTTTCTTCCTCCTCACCAGGGAGGAAATCAAAAGTTTAGGAGGGAACCTAGAGGGTTCACTGTCTACCACTATCCTAAGACTCTGGGAAGGGTGGGTGGACCCAGAGGCTTCTTGGGTGAAAGCCTGAAGCTGGAGGGCAGCAAGGAGTGCTGGGTGTTTGAGGGGGACAAAGAAAGCTCATCTGGATCATGGGAGCCCTGCTGGGGCACCGCTGATGGCCTTGCAGCGGTGAACTCAACAAAGCACTCCTTCCCAAGCTCGCTCACGTCTGGTAAGAGACACAGACATGCGTCTCCCCTCACATTTTATTGAACACTTAGTGCATATGAAGGATTTTGCTAGGTGCTAGCAATAGGTCTGTGAACAAGACACCAAAATCCTTGCCCTGAGAGAGCTGACATTCTATTGTAGGGGGTAAATAAGTAAAATATTAATATATTCCATGTGATCACCATCTGAGGACAAAAAAAGGAACGGGCTTCAGGAGTTGTGGTGTGAGGAGAGGGGATTCAGGAAAGACCTTACGAACAGCGGGAAATTTAAGCAAAGATCTAAAGGGGGTGAACGAGGATTAGTCACCCAGTCATGTCCGACTCTGCGACTCCATGGACTGTAGCCTGCCAGGCACCTCTGTCCATGGGATTCTCCAGGCAAGAATACTGGAGTGGGTCGCCATTTCCTTCTCCAGGGGAATCTTCCCAACCCAGGGATTGAACCCACACAGCAGGCAAATTCTTACCATCTGAGCCACCAGGCCTTTCCTAAAGGGAGCCAGGCAGGCAGGAGGAGTTGCCAGGTGGAGGAACAGCCAGGGCAAAGTCTAGAGGAGGGACCTTGCCTGGCATATTCAGGAACAACAAAGAGGGGTGAGAGAGAATGGAAGTGTCAGGAGAAGAAGTCAGAGGTCGAAGGAGCGCTACAGTGCTCTCCTTTACTCAGCAGCTCTGCCCTCAGCGCCTGCTGTGTGTGAGGACTTAAGAAACAGAACTGTGATCATGAGTGCAAGAATCACTGCCCTCCTGCAGTTGAGGGGGATAGAAAAATTTAAAGACAGGATAAAGAAGATAAATCCAGAGAGTCATGTATGTTGTGAACACGGCACACCCAGGTGACAGGCCTGCTCCGGCTGGGCGTCCAAGAGGGCCGCAGCCTGGGGCAGGGCAGGGAGGCAGCCAGGCGGGGCTCCCGGGGCGGGGCACACGGAGCAGGGCAGGCAGTTGTTGGTTTTGTTCCCAGCTGGAGCCCCAGGGCCTGCACACAGTAGGCGCTCAGTTTTTGCTCCTTGAAAGACTACTGACATTGTTGGACAGAAGGCTGACGGATGGCAGTGATTATGTCGTAAGCCCCAGCCCTGGGGACCGTTGACGTGTGAGCGTGTGCACGTCTGGAGGGTGCAGGTGACATTTTGTGTGGCAGGCAGGTGGATCTGGCCCACTCTCCTGTGCACCAGGGGAGAAGTCACCTATTTGGGGGATGCTGTGGGCAAACCTTCCGAAACTGCTTAGTCCCCTCTAGGCACAAGTCAGGCCCCACAGACACCTTGTGTGCCCCGAACCCCATACACACACAGACACCCCTGGGGCCTGAGAGACTGCCTAGCCTGGCAGGTGGGGAGGGGGGCGGTGTGGGAGAAGGAGGCAGGCCACGCCATCTCCCCCGCAGGACACAGGGGAGATTTGCTTCCAGAAGAAGGGGTGCAAGAGCGGGTGCTGCCGCTGGTCTGCTGAGAACTGTGAGTTGTACTGCACCGTAAGGGCGTCCGAGGGCAGGATGTGTACCCAGGGGTGGGTGTCGGGGCCTCGGGGGAGACCCACGGAAGGCAGAACTGGAGTGCACCCAGGGGCCAGGGGAAGGAGGGAGGGGTAGGTGGGCGGAAGTGACCCGGGAATTCTCTGCTGGGGGAGACTTTGGACAGACCCAAGGTGGGTTCCCCCACCAGGGACGTGGAATCCCGGATGGTGGGCAGGGATGGGGTGCGGCGATGTTTCTCTTTCTAACATGGGTTCCCGTTCTCCGGGGGTCTTCTCAGCAGACCCTAAAGTAGCACCGTCAGTAGCACGGTTTAGGTCTGGTCCTATTCCTGGTCTGCCTCAGCCTTCACCACCCTCATCCTAAGCCCCAGGAGTTCTGCTGTGGCTTCCTGGGAGGAAGTGGGCTGAGAGAGGAACTGAGTGTGTTGGAGAGGGGAGTTGATTGACCCATGAGAGGATTTAAGGAGAGGAGATGGGTCCCCCTCTCAGTGTTCATCCACTTAGGACCAGCAGGTAGAATACAGGGGAAAGGCAATGCCAGGGGCGGAGTGAGGAGGGCACTGTGCAGACCTAGAGGTCAGCCTGGAGGAGGTGACCAGAGGCACAGACTCAGAGCAGCTGGGCCAGAAGGTCCTTTATGCCCAGGCTCCTCTGCTGTGCACAAGTCGAGGGCCCCCGAGCTGGACTGTGGTGAAGGTGGGGGCTGCCCCCAGAGCAGCCCTCAAGGCCAAGGTCAAAGTGTCGCCTTTCCCTGGCATTCCTCGGCCTGGATAACAGGTATCCCTGCCAGCTGGACCTGACTTGTGTATTTCCAAAGAATCCGAAATAAAGTCATCTACAGCCATTGTAAAAAAATTGAAAAAAGAAGCCAGCTAAGAAAGCTTTCTTTTAATCATTGCTCTTTGTTGCCTCCTCCCAGTTCTCCACCTACTCCCGTGCCACCCAGAACTCTGTGTTCCTTTCCCTGGTTCCCAGAGCCTCCCCCAAGGGGAGGGGCAAGGAGGGAGAGATGGTGCACTATCACTGAGATAAAAAGCTTGCAATGTGTGCTGGCAGCCATTGCCCCCCTTCCTTGTTAAACCCCAGTATTATTTGGGCAGGCCACATTCCCAGCCCTGGAGCAGGATTGTAATTAGCCTTAGCCAGTTGTGGCAATTCCATTCTCTTTGCCCAGTAGTTGCTTTTCCAGCCTCCCTTGCAGCTAGCAGTGGTCAGGTGACCCAGCTGTAGCTGTGTAGATATGGAGACGTCAGCCTGGAAATATTAGGGGAAGATAAGCAGGTACCCCGGGAGAGGCACTCTGTCCCTACCCCCTCCCCCACCCAGCCTCTGTCCCCAGGCTTTCTACCTTAGCAGATGGTGAGAGGATCTGATGTTAGGAGCCCCTGTGACGGCATTTGCTGAGAGGAGGTGACACCCAAACACATGCCATCATTTCCATCTCCAGACTTCTTCATGCCTAAGAAATATATGCCCCCTTCGTGCCATAATTACTTGGGCTTTTGTTACTCACAGCTGAATCCAGACTTATCTCATAAGCCTAATGATTACTCTTGAGGATTCATTATCCCAGAACTACAGAACCCCGGGGCAGGCAGAGCACCTGTTTCATTCAGCTCACCCTCCTCTGTTTATGTGAATCTCCTCTCTAGCATCGTCACCGAGGGTCACTGACCTTCCACTTGTACATCTGAGTGCCTAGCTTCTCAAGACTCTCTAAGGAAGCCCAGGTTTGATGGTTCCAGTGGGTATAAGGTTTTTATATTGAGTCAAAACTAAATTCCTTTTGAAAGTGAAAGTGATAGTCACTCAGTAGTGCTCGACTCTTTGCAACCCCATGGACTGTGGCCCACCAGGCTCCTCTGTCCATGGGATTCTCCAGGCAGGAACACTGGTGTGGGTTGCCATTCCCTTCTCCAGGGGATCTTCCTGACCAAGGGATCGAACCCCGATCTCCTGCATTTTCAGGCAGATTCTTGACTGTCTGACCCACCAGGGAAGCCCTTTCCTTTTAATTCCACCCGTTTGTCTTAGTGTGAGTAACTGGGAAAGAACAGGAAATTGTAGAAAAGGTTGGGGGTGGAGTTGGATGGATTTAGTGCCAACTTTTTCTAATTACATAACACTGAGCAAGTTACTTAACAACTCTGAACCTTAGTTTCTTTTATCTATAAAGTGGAGACAGTGAGTTCTCCTTCCCATCCAAGGCCATTGTGAGAATTTGCTGGCCACAGAGTAAGCCCGCAGCGACTGTTCCGTTATCTGACTCTTTAACACCGGTTGTGTCAGCTAGCTGTCACCTCTGAGAGTTTGGCCCAGGAAAAGGGTGAGAGACCAGGAGAAGGGACTGGTAAGTTTTGATGCAGGGCAAAGAATATGGGCCATTATAACTCCCCAACAGAGATGTGTGTGTGTGTGTGTGTGTGTGTGTGTGTGTGTGTGTGTGCACGCATGTCTGCCTGCCTGAGAACTTGGGGAGCAAGGCGGGCCTCCCAGGAGCTGCGATGCTCCTCAGAAACAAAGAGGTTCCCAGACTGACTGGGCTTGTTTCACAACCTTGTCTCCAGCCTGTCAGCCTTGTTCTGTCTGGGCCCCCAAACCCGTTCCTCCTTTTCAGATGATACCTGTCTGATGTGCAAGAAGCTTGATGCAACAGCAAGGAAGACGCTGACTCAGCAGGAGTATCCAGGTGACTGGGGAAGGTTTGCAAAAGGGGCTTTAATTGCCAAGAACCCAGTTAGAAGGCAAGGGTGCCAGTCGAGGCGGTGGCCAGCCAGGGGCGGGTCCTGGTGGAGGAGTGTCCTGGGGTGTGCCAGCCTGGGTGAGCTCGCTTACGCTGTGGCACGTCCGAGATCAAGGCAGACGCCGAAGTTGGTGTTGGTGATGGAGCCCACGATGGTCTTGTCACCGTTGCAGGTCAGGCCCCGCTCACAGGGACACTTGTAGTAAATCCCATAGAGCGTCTGCAGAGACAGGGCGGCCACAGACTGTGGGGGCCACCTGCCCCAGATGGCGCTTCTCCTTCGTGCCTCCTCTGGGGGGGTGCGGGGGGCTGCAGTGGGCCTGGAGGACCTGGGTTCTGCTCTCCACTGTGTGGCTCACTTGTTCTTACTAACTTGATCTCGCTGAGGAACCTTTGTTTACCCATCCATGAAACAGGGACAACACCTCGCTGCCCCGCCCATGCCACCAGTCAGATGTGGGGCTCAAGAGAGCGGATGGGATGGGAAAGGCTTTGAAGTGTGCTGACCTCCCTTCACCTACAGCATTCGGTGTCCGAACTGACCCTCTTCCCTGAGCCTACACCCAAACCTCGAGGGCCCTCTCCCCGCTGAGCTGTACCTGCCCAGCTGTCTCCTCCACCCCCAACAACCTGCCACCCCCCGCCCCCGCTCCCCCACCTCCACCCCTGGCACTCACAAAGGCAGAGCACTCGCTGTTCTCGCTGGCCTTGGGTGCGCAGCGGGCCAGGCTCAGGCCATCTTCCCGGTGGCAGCACTTGCTGCCGCACTGGGCACTGTTCAGGCAGAGCTCGCCCTCATCCTGCCAGGAGGCAGCTGGTCAGCCCAGCCTCCTCCCTTTGGTCCCCTGTCCATGCAGACCCACCACTCACCCCCCACTACTGCCAACAGGGGCTCACACCATGGCGGGCTGGTATGAAGGAATACAACCCCTGGGGCTGGAGGCCTCTGCCCACCCGGGACCCCTTGACCCACCTGCATGAGACGCAGGCAGTGTGGCATCGTGAAAGTAGCCCTGGGTGGGGACAGGGAGCCCAACTCCTCGGACTGGCTGCGCTACCAGCTCTCTAGGTGACCCTGGGCCCGTCGCTGCCCCCTCTGTGCCTCAGTGTCCCCATCTGGAATGGTAGCCTGTGGCCTCCAAACGGGGTCTCCAAATCTCTCTGGGTCCCCCAGTCCTTCGAGAAGCCTGTGAAAGTTGAGGATCATCTCCCGGGAAACTCCTCCCTCCACAGACTCTTACAGGTAATTGCAAGGGCTTCCTGGCCCCTCTGAACCCAGGCCTGGCCCTGAGTTAAGAACCTGCAAACTGGGTTCCTAATCCAAAGGGCTCTTGCAGTGCCCTCCTGTGGAAAGGCCACATGGGCAGTGGGGAGAGCCTGGCTCTGGGGCCTGCCAGCTGGTCGCCAGTCTCTGATCAAGGCTTTCCAGCTATGTGACCTCAGGCAGGAGACTTAACCTTCCTCTAAGTCAGCTTTCCATGTGAAGACAGGATTGATCATAATAGTACCTATCTCACGTGGCTCTTGTGTGTGTGTGTGCGTACGCGCATGTGTGTACATGCACACGTTGTGTTGCTTCCATCGTATCTGACTCTTTGTGACCCCTCTGGACTATAGTCCACCAGGCTCCTGTGTCCCTGGGATTCTCCAGGCAAGGATACTGGAGTGGGTTGCCATGCCCTCCTCCAGGGGAATCTTCCCGACCCAGGGATCGAACCTGCGTCTCATACATCTCCTGCATTGGCAGGCGGGTTCTTACCACCGGCTCCACCGGGGAAGCCCCATGTGGTTTTTACAAGGACTAAATAAGCAATCCTGAGGCATTTAGAGCTGGACTGGTCAGTGTAGGTCAGAAGCCAGAATCACTGGGAAGCTTTTTAAACTACGGGATCTTCTGAGTCAGGGTTTCCAAGACAAGAGCCCAACACTCTGGATTTTTCTTTTTCTTGCCTTGCTTCATGGCTTGCGGGATCTTAGTTCCCCAACCAGGGACTGAACCTGTGCCCCCGGGAGTGAAAATGCAGAGTCCTAACCACTGGACCTCTAGGGTTCCGCTCTGGATTTTTATCAACTTCCCTCAGCCGGGTTGAACAATGCTCTGAGCACACTCCATGCTGATCGACCTTCTCTGGGGCTCTGGGGAAGGGGCAAGGGCGGCAGGGGGTGGGCAGTCAAGAAACAGATGTTTTACCTCCCAGCTCTTGGGCAGTTGACCCACCAGGGGTCAAAAAGCCAAGCTTAGAAAATATCCCACATGGGGGCCCAGATACCTCCTGCCTGGAAGAGCCTCTTACCAGGTTGATTATGAGTCCCCGGGGGTCGGGAACCACATAGGCCACTTCGAGGGCAACGAGCAGAAGGACAAGGACCTTTTCCATGATGAGCGGGCACAGCTGGTGTAGGTCGCAGCCGGCAGGGCAGGTCAGGTGGCAAAAGACGGAGCCAGAGGGGGTGGTGGGTATAAAAGAGGCCTCATGCACATGTGACCCACCTTCCAAGTCCCACAGGGCCTACCGTGGGCAGAGGCCCAGCTGTGGCCAGCCTGCTGGGGTGGGGTCCTGATAAGCTACTGGGTGCCACCTGGCCCCGTACCTTTTGTGTGTGTATGTGTGTGTGTGTGTGTGTGTGTGTGTTTTGGGGGTGGTGTGACGTGGCGGCCTGGCTAAGAGAGGGGACCCAGGGGCACCTTTGCCTGTAGGAGTTATTAGCTGGGCAAGTTACCAGTTCTGTTTCAGTCTCCTTATCTGTCAACTGATAAGAGTTGTGAGCGTTAAGTGATTTAACATGTTATATACAAAATACCTATAGCCTGGAACAGGGCTCCGCATATGAGCAGCACATGTTAGCTGCAGTACCTGCTGTTATTCACCTCTGGGGCCTTGAGCTCCCTGGCAGGGCTGGGACTCAGGTGAGGCAACAGAGATATCTAGAGTGTGAGCACCTCCTTTAGCTTTCCCTCCTGGACCCCTCTCTTGCCTCACCAAGTCTGGGTCCTGCTTTTGACCTCACCCAAACCCAGGTAGGTGGCAGTATCGCACTCAGGGGAGGAGGGGTCTCAGGCCCCCTTGGGCTTTTCCGGTAGGCCCAGGAGCCTGGGGCTGGCCAGCTCTGTGGCCGCTGGCAGGGGGGTTCCACTTCGCTCTGGGTGTCCTGCCCTGGGTGTCCTGCCCCCAACCCTCCCACCAGGGGACGCCTGCAGGAGTGATTCCGGGACTCTCAGGAGGTCCTTCTCCAACAACTCTCTCCTGCTTCCTGTCCACTGCACTTAATATCTGCAGCCAGCATTAAAGACTCACCCCTTTCGATAAAGTTTCCACTCTTCTACCCACCCTGTCCCCTACCCAAGGCCACGTGTGTGCCTGAGCAGTTGTTAGTCCTGGCTGAGGATGAAAAGGTCCCTTTGGCCTCTGCTGGCCCAGGGTGAAGGCTGGGAAGGGCACAGCTGCCTGAGTGTGCTCAGGTGTGGGACGGAGCGGCTTTCCCTGGAGGGCTGGCCATTGTAGCAGAGCACCCCTTCCCCACCCCAGGAAGTGGAAGACAGCCAACTTGGGGAGGCCCCAGACTGGGTTGCTTGCCTTTATCCAGACAGACTTGACTTCAAAACTCACCATAACTAGCTGCACGAACTTGGACAGGTTATTTAAATTTGTAATCTCTGTGAACCTGTTTTCTTATCGAGGCAAAGAGGTCAATGGCTGTTAGGAAGGTCAGGATTGAATAAGACAGTGTATGTGAAACCCCACGGAAGTGCCTGATACATGGGGGGTGTTCAGGCAGCATAGCGACCTTTCACCCGTATAGCACTGAGGGTGGCCTAGAGAGGGGCAGCTGAAGGAACCAGCCAGGACATCCTCAAAATGAGAGAAGCCCACCTGATTCCAGAGACCTGGAAATGCCACGGATGAAACAGTCTTTTCTTATTTTTTTTTATGGGGCTCACTGTTTTCAACCACTTTTCCCCATGAGCTTATCCTGGCCCTTCCTCACCACACTGTTCCTTCTCCCAAGTCAAGATGAGGAGGCTGGGGAAGGAACTGGAACCAAAGAGCTCTTTCTATCAAAATGCATCAGTCCTAGTATTGCCAGCAGGCCATGGCCACCTTTCCAGAGGTGAAAGAATGCAGATTTTTCCATTCCAAACAAAGAATACAGCAAAAAGAATTTTGATAATGTTTGTGCTTCCAAAATACAAGCAAGAAGTAGTTAAGGACTTTTTGTACCCAGACCTCATATGGTCTAACCACCCCTTCCCCAATCTAAAGGGTGTTTTGCTTTGGCTTTTTCCCCCTCAAAAAAGAATCAATTTCTGATTCCCACATGTGATCATATGTGTTTCTCTTACATCTGTAATGCTGAACGAGGGGCTTCCCTGGTGGCCCAGTGGCTAAGACTCTGCCCCCTCCAATGCAGGGGCCCCGTGTTCCATCCCTGCTCAGGGAACTAGATCCCACATGCCACAGCTAAAAGATCTCACATACTGCAACTAAGACCCAGCACAGCCTAATAAATAAATCAGTTTTATTTTATTTATTTATTTTTCTAAAAAAGTAGGATACATATTTACCGATCCCACATCAAACAGTTACTTCTAGTTCACACCATGTATTCCATTTGGAACATGAATTATGCCCCAACAATAAAATATAAATCAGTTTTAAAAAGGAATCCCCTATAATATTGAATGAGAAAACCCGTGGACAAAAGAACACAGATGGTTTGATTCCATCTACATGAGATGGCTGTCTCACCGGAACCTCAGAAAACAGGAGAGGCTTCTCTCAAAGGCAGGGGAAGTTCTGCTGATCAGGCCAAACAAAAGGTGTCTGCTAGTCCTGAACACGGAGAAGGCAGTGGCACCCCCACTCCTGTACTCTTGCCTGCAAAATCCCATGGATGGAGGAGCCTGGTGGGCTGCAGTCCGTGGGGTCTTGAAGAGTCGGCGGACACAACTCAGCGACTTCACTTTCACTTTTCACTTTCATGCATTGGAGAAGGCAATGGCAACCCACTCCAGTGTTCTTGCCTGGAGAATTCCAGGGATGGGGGAGCCTGGTGGGCTGCCGTCTATGGGGTCGCACAGAGTCGGACATGACAGAAGTGACTTAGCAGCAGCAGCAGCAGTCCCAAACAGCCTGCTCCCAGGTTAGGGCCTTTTCTGAAGGGGGAAACATACAGCCCCTACTCTGGAGAAGCTCCCAGCCTGATGGTGGAGATACAGGTCATGCCTTGTTGAACTTTCAATCTGATGGCAAGGACTAATCACAAAACAAGAAATTTAAGAGGAAACACAGGTTAACAGCACAATATGCTTCAGGCAGGGTTCTTTTTAATAGTGAAAACTGGGAAACTGTTGAAATACCCCCAAGGAGGGGAATAAATAAACAATTACATAAAGATTAAAGATCACGTTTTTGAAAAACTAGTAATGTGAGAAAACACTGATGGTGAAATGCTAAGTGAAAATAATTGGATACTAAATGTAAACTGGAGAAGGAAACAGCAATCCACTCCAGTATTCTTGTCTGGAAAATCCCATGAAGAGAGGAACCTCACAGGCTATATAGTTCATGGAATCGCAAAAAGTTGAACCCGACTGAGCATAAATGTATATACATTATTATCCAACTGTATAAAGCAATACGTCTAGAAGGAGGGGGAATACACCAAAATGTTAACAAAGATAATAATAAACATTTTTGAGCATTTTTATATGTGAGGCCCTGGGTTAAACATTTTCCATGTTATTTTACCTAACCTGTATGTGATAGATACTATTATCATACTCATCTTATAGATGAATAAACTGAGGCTCAGGAAGCTAAACCCTCAATTAACAAGTTCAAGTTCTGTTCAGTCACTCAGTCATGTCTGACTCTTTGCGACCCCATGGACTGCAGCATGCCAGGCTTCCTTGTCCATTACCAAATCCCTGAGCTTGCTCAAACTCATGTCTGTTGAGCCAGTGATGTCATACAACCACCTCATCCTCTGTTGTCCCCTTTTCCTGCCTTCAGTCTTTCCCAGCATCAGGGTCTTTTCCAATGAGTCAGCTCTTCACATCACCTGGACAAAGTATTGGAGTTTCAGCTTCAGCCTCACTCCTTACAATGAATATTCAGGCCTGATATCCTTTAGGATTGACTGGTTTGATCTCCTTACAGTCCAAGGGACTGTCAAGAATCTTTCCCAATACCACAGTTCAAAAGCATCAGTTCTTCACCACTCAGCATTCTTTGTAGTCAAACTCTCACATCCATACATGACTACTGGAAAAACTATAGCTTTGACTAGATGGACCTTTGTCGGTAAAGTAATGTCTCTGTTTTTTAATATTCTGTCTAGGTTGGTCATCGCTTTTCTTCCAAGGACCAAGTGTCTTTTAATTTAATGGCTGCAATTACCATCTGCAGTGATCTTGTGGCCCCCAAAATAAAGTGTGTCACTGTTTCCATTGTTTCCCCATCTATTTGCATGAAGTGATGGGTCTGGATACCATGACCTTAGTTTTTGAATGTTGAGTTTTAAGTCAGATGTTTCGCTCTCCTCTTTCACCTGCATGAAGAGCCTCTTTAGTTCTTCTTTGATTTCTGCTATAAGGGTGATATCATCTGTGTATCTGAGGCTATTGCTATTTCTCCTAGCAATCTTGACTCCAGCTTGTGCTTCATGCAGCCTGACATTTCACTTGATGTAAGATCATGAACTCCTTATTACCAAATTCAGACTTAAATTGAAGAAAGTAGGGAAAACCGCTAGACCATTCAGGTATGACCTAAATCAAATCCCTTATGATTATACAGTGGAAGTGAGAAATAGATTTAAGGGCCTCGATCTGATAGATAGAGTGCCTGATGACCTATGGAATGAGGTTCGTGACATTGTATGGGAGACAGGGATCAAGACCATCCCCATGGAAAAGAAATGCAAAACAGCAAAATGGCTGTCTGGGGAGGCATTACAAATAGCTGTGAAAAGAAGAGAGGTGAAAAGCAAAAGAGAAAAGGAAAGATATAAGAATCTGAATGCAGAGTTCCAAAGAATAGCAAGAAGAGATAAGAAAGCCTTCTTCAGCGATCAATACAAAGGAATAGAGGAAAAGAACAGAATGGGAAAGACTAGAGATCTTGTCAAGAAAATTAGAGATACCAAGGGAACATTTCATGCAAAGATGGGTTCAATAAAGGACAGAAATGGTATGGACCTAACAGAAGCAGAAGATATTAAGAAGAGGTGGCAAGAATACACGGAAGAACTGTACAAAAAGATCCTCACAACCTAGATAATCATGATGATGTGATCACTAATCTAGAGCCAGACATCTTGGAATGTGAAGTCAAGTGGGCCTTAGAAAGCATCACTACGAACAAAGCTAGTGGAGGTGATGGAATTCCAGTGGAGCTATTTCAAATCCTGAAAGATGATGCTGTGAAAGTGCTGCACTCAATATGCCAGCAAATTTGGAAAATTCAGCAGTGGCCACAGGACTGGAAAAGGTCAGTTTTCATTCCAATTCCAAACAAATGCAATGCCAGAGAATGCTCAAACTACTGCACAATTACACTCATCTCACATGCTAGTAAAGTAATGCTCAAAATTCTCCAAGCCAGGCTTCAGCAATACATGTACCGTGAACTTCCAGATGTTCAAGCTGGTTTTAGAAAAGGCAGAGGAACCAGAGATCAAATTGCCAAGATCCGCTGGATCATGGAAAAAGCAAGAAAGTTCCAGAAAAACATCTATTTCTGCTTTATTGACTATGCCAAAGCCTTTGACTGTGTGGATCACAATAAACTGTGGAAAATTCTGAAAGACATGGGAATACCAGACCACCTAACCTGCCTCTTAAGAAATCTGTATGCAGGTCAGGAAGCAACAGTTGGAACGGGACATGGAACAACAGACTGGTTCTAAATAGGAAAAGGAGTACGTCAAGGCTGTATATTGTCACCCTGCTTATTTAATTTATATGCAGAGTACATCATGAGAAATGCTGGGCTGGAAGAGGCACAAGCTGGAATCAAGATTGCTGGGAGAAATATCAATAACCTCAGATATGCAGATGACACCACCCTTATGGCAGAAAGTGAACTGGAGCTAAAAAGTCTCTTGATGAAAGTGAAAGAGGACAGTGAAAAAGTTGGCTTAAAGCTCAACATTCAGAAAACGAAGATCATGGCATCCAGTCCCATCACTCCATGGGAAATAGATGGGGAAACAGTGGAAACAGTGTCAGACTTTATTTTTGGGGGCTCCAAAATCACTGCAGATGGTGACTGCAGCCATGAAATAGAAGACGCTTACTCCTTGGAAGAAAAGTTATGACCAACGTAGATAGTATATTCAAAAGCAGAGACATTACTTTGCCGACTAAGGTCCGTCTAGTCAAGGCTATGGTTTTTCCTGTGGTCACGTATGGATGTGAGAGTTGGACTGTGAAGAAAGCTGAGCGCCGAAGAATTGATGCTTTTGAACTGTGCTGTTGGAGAAGACTCTTGAGAGTCCCTTGGACTGCAAGGAGATCCAACCAGTCCATTCTGAAGGAGATCAACCCTGGGATTTCTTTGGAAGGAATGATGCTAAAGCTGAAACTCCAGTACTCTGGCCACCTCATGCGAAGAGTTGACTCATTGGAAAAGACTCTGATTCTGGGAGGGATTGGGGGCAGGAGGAGAAGGGGACGACAGAGGATGAGATGGCTGGATGGCATCACGGACTCGATGAACATGAGTCTGAATGAACTCTGAGAGATGGTAATGAACAGGGAGGACTGGTGTGCTGCGATTCATGGGGTCACAAAGAGTCGGACACGACTGAGCGACTGAACTGGACTGAACTCTGCATATAAGTTAAATAAGCAGGGTGACAATATACAGCCTGATGTACTCCTTTCCCAATTTGGAATCAGTCTGTTGTTCCATGTCCCGTTCCAACTGTTGCTTCTTGACCTGCACACAGATTTCTCAAGAGGCAGGTCTGGTATTCCCATCTCTTTCAGAATTTTCCACAGTTTGTTGTGATCCACATAGTCAAAGGCTTTGGTGTAGTTAATAAAGCAGAAATAGATGTTTTTCTGGAATTTTCTTGCTTTTTTGATGACCCAGTGGATGTTGGCAATTTGATCTCTTGTTCCTCTGCCTTTTCTAAATCCAGCTTGTACATCTGGAAGTTCATGGTTCACATACTGCTGAAGCCTGGCCTGGAGAATTTTGAGAATTACTTTACTGGCATGTGAGATGAGTGCAATTGTGCAGTAGTTGAGCATTCTTTGGCATTGCCTTTCTTTGGAATTGGAATGAACATGGACTTTTTCCAGTCCTGTGGCCACTGCTGAGTTTTCCAAATTTGCTGGCATATTGAGTGCAGCACTTTCACAGCATCATCTTTCAGGATTTGAAATAGCTCCACTGGAATTCCATCACCTCCACTAGCTTTGTTCGTAGTGATGCTTTCTAAGGCCCACTTGACTTTGTATTCCAGGATGTCTGTCTCTAGGTGAGTGATCACATCGAGGTGGTTATCTGGGTCATGAAGAAATATAGTTCTTCTGTGTATTCTTGTCATCTCTTCTTAATATCTTCTGCTTCATTTAGGTCCATACCATTTCTGTCCTTTATTGTGCCCATCTTTGCATGAAATGCTCCCCTGGTATCTTTGATTTTCTTGAAAAGATCTCTAGTTCTTTCCCATTCTATTGTTTTCCTCTATTTATTTTCATTGATCACTGAGGAAGGCTTTCCTATCTCTCCTTGCAATTCTTTGGAACTTTGCATTCAGATAGGTATATCTTTCCTTTTCTCCTTTGCCTTTAGATTCTCTTCTATTCTCAGCTATTTGTAAGGCCTCCTTAGACAACCATTTTGTCTTTTTCCATTTCTTTTTCATGGGTATGGTCTTGATCACTGCCTCCTGTACAATGTCACAAACATCTGTCCATAGTTCTCCAGGCACTCTGTCATATCTAATCCCTTGAATCTGTTTGTCACTTCCATTTGAATCTATTTGTATAATTGTAAGGGATTTGATGTAGGTCATACCTGAATGGTCTAGTGGTTTTCCCTACTCTCTTCAATTTAAGTCTGAATTTTGAAATAAGGAGTTCATCATCTGAGCAATAGTCAGCTCCCAGTTTTGTTTTTGCTGACTATATAGAGCTTCTCCATTTTGGCTGCAAAGAATATAATCAATCTGACCATCTAACTTGAGTCAGCTAACAAGTGGCTGATTCAAATTCAGATCCATCTAAAGCTGAAGTGAAAGTTTGTGAAGTGATTTTGTTTGTTCTTAGCTCCCATTTTTGGGTTATGAGTGATTTTTATTCTTTTATGTAACTTTCTTGAATTTTCCTATGCATGTATATTAATCATGAATTTGCCTATAACAGGTATTTTCAAAAAGAGGGGGAAAAGGATTAAGCAAGGGTGTGGAGGAGGGATGGACTGGGAATTTGGAGTTACTAGAGGCAAACTATTTATATGGAATGGATAAACAAGAAGGTCCTATTGTACAGAACAGGAAACTATATTCAATATCCTGGGATAGGGACTTCCCTGGTGGTCCAGTGGCTAAGACTCCATTCTCTGAATGCAGGGGGCCTGGGTTGGATCCCTGCTCCCACATGCCAAAACAAAGAGTTTGAATGCTGCAACTAAAGATTCTGTGTGCCACATTGAAAACATCCCACGTGTCTCAACTAAGACCTGGTACAGCCAAATAAGTAAATTTAAATAAATATAAATATAAATATAAATACACACACACACACACACACACACACACACACACACACACACACACGTACCTCCTGGGATAAACCATAATGGAAAAGACTATAAAAAAGAATGTACATATGTACCTTGAGTGACAGCAGAAATTAACACACATTGTAAATCAACTATACTTATAAAAGTAAATTAAAAAAGAAATATGCAACAAAAACATATACAAGAAATGAAAGACATTGTATTGAACAAAAAGCATGTTAAAGTCTGAGAAGGCTCATAAGGACCGCTCTTTGTGTAGTCGGTTCTATTATCACACTATTAGTCTGCATTTCAAATATATATTTACATATATGTAAATACCTCACTGTCCTTGAGAGCAGGGGCCCCGTTCTTTTTCGAATATGGTTTTTGCCTCCAACATAGGGCTCAGTACGCAGAAGGGTCTTAGTAATTGTCCCCTGAATGATATAGGGAGGAGAAACCAGTGACCCGGAAGACTCTGCTGGCCTCAGAGGGACTGGAGGTTCCAGGAGGACATACAGGGAACCAGGGAAGGATGGGCTGGGCTGAGGACTGCGCTGCAGAAGCGGTTTGGCGGCAGGACACCGAGCGAGAGGAAGGTGACAACCACCGCCCCGCCTTTCAGTCCTTGCCAGCCCTGCTCCGGAGGGTGAAGAGGGGCCTTGATTCCCAGGCGCGGGCTTGTGGAGTGGGTGGGGCGGCCGCTCTGCACTCTCCTCTGCCGCGGGGCCCGAGGCGCTGGCCACGGTGCTGAAAGCTGCGCGCGCGGTGGAGGGAGCGGGGCGGAGCCGGGGCGAGCGAAGGGGGCGGAGCTCCCTGGGGCT
This sequence comes from Nanger dama, assembly GCA_917880005.1. Lineage (NCBI taxonomy): Eukaryota > Metazoa > Chordata > Mammalia > Artiodactyla > Bovidae > Nanger > Nanger dama. The sequence continues at coordinate 10,022,310 of CAKJTW010000033.1, forward strand.
CTCCGCTGGAAGGGGGCGGGGCAGGGCGGCACCCGCAAGGCGACCCAGGCGGGATTGAGGGGAGGCAGGAGACCAGAGGCAGGCCGGCTCGAGCAGAGCGGACACAGCCCCTGGACAAGCTTCCCCAGGAGAAACCAAGGTCATCCTCCCTGACCTCAGCCTCCTCCCCACACCCGGCTGAGGAGGTGACCATCTTCTGGGCCTCTATCCGTTCGCAAAGCCACTTCCAGCCCGCAAGTCCCCACCCAGGACCCAGCGCCCTCACAATGGTGAAGTTGCTGCCTGCCCAGGAGGCAGCCAAGATCTACCACACCAACTACGTGCGTAACTCGAGGGCCGTGGGCGTGATGTGGGGCACGCTCACCATCTGCTTCTCCGTGCTGGTCATGGCGCTCTTCATCCAGCCCTACTGGATCGGTGACAGCGTCAACACGCCCCAGGCGGGCTACTTTGGCCTTTTCTCCTACTGCGTGGGCAACGTGCTGTCTTCCGAGCTTATCTGCAAGGGTGGCCCGCTGGACTTCTCCTCTATCCCTTCCAGAGCCTTCAAGACTGCCATGTTCTTTGTGGCCTTGGCCATGTTCCTCATCATTGGCTCCATCATCTGCTTCAGCCTGTTCTTCGTCTGCAACACGGCCACTGTCTACAAGATCTGTGCGTGGATGCAGCTGGCTGCGGGTGAGCAGGGATAGTGGGAGGGCAGGGAGCCCCTCGCCCCGCCCCAAGGCCACAGGAGCAGGTGGAGCATCCCACCTTCCCTGGAGTTGCTGAGTCTCCAACTCAGCTGTTGTCCTGTATAGCCCAGCCATACTGTGTGCTCTTCAGATGCCTCGGAAGAGTAACAAGTCTCAGGATGGCTGAGACCAAAATGACTTTAAAGATCAAATGGTTCAACTCTCTCATCTTATAGATCAGGAACTGAGGTCCAGAGAGGGGAAGTGACTTGCCCAGGAGCAAATCACTCATGGTAGAGTGAAAGTCTTTGTTCCCTAATTCCAGGATTCCATCCTTGATACAGCAAGTGTGAGCACTTGAGGCAGTGAATGGAGGTGATATTTTGTGGTGGGGGGAGGGAAGTAGGGTCTTTTAGAACTATGTGGGATGGGTGGCTACTTGTGGTGCTCAGACGCAAGGCTTTCTCTGCCCCTCTTTTCCTGCTTCTGGCTACAGATGGGCATCTGGGTCCTGTGGGTCAGCTGGTCCTACTGTCCTCTAGAGCCCAGGAAGGGATGCCTACCTAAGACCTTGTCCTGCAGCCCTTGGTCCCTCCTCACTCCAAGCACCACACACAGACTGTCCATACGAAGGAGATGTCCAGGAGCCTTGTTGGGGACCGCAGACTAGAGTGAAGTCATCTTGACATCATTGGTTAGAATGAAAAGCAGTGCTATCCTTAGCAGGGGGAATGGAACAGGGAACTGAATCCCAGACAACCAAACACATAAACTTAGGACAGTCAGAGTTGGAGGGGGCTCTAGAGAGCTAGAGCATCCTCCCCCAACTATAAATGAGGGATCTGGGGATGAGAGAAGACAAGACTTAGCCAAGACTGTCACCTGGCAACCAAGGAAATAGAATTATGGCAGTGAGTCCCAAGAACTAGATGAGGAGCCTCATCATGACCCAGTGAGGTGGGTTTTCCTCCCATCTGATAGATGAGGCTCCTAGCGGGTAACTTGCATTTTAGCATACAAGTCATGAGAGACAGAACTTTCACTCTGAATCTTGTACTCAGGCTACTGACCTGGTTCCACAGCTGCCTTCCCAATCCCCTTGCCGTCTCCCTTTCTCTGTAGTCTCTCTAAATGGTGAGGAAGAGGCTGGGACAGAGATGAGCCAAGTCTTGCTGGGCTTGAGTGGGCAGTGGGGAGAGAGAAGGAAGAATGAAGATTTAGCAGTTTTGTGACAAAGAGGAGGAGAATGGACCTTGGCATGCTTGCCAGCTGGCCCTCCAGGGCAATGGGATGCTGGAAACACCACCCTCCCTCTCTTTCTTTGCATTGTCCCACTCCCCCAACCTCCTGCAACAGGTGCCATTTGCTGAACGAGCAGTGCTGGGAGGGTCTGGGTCGGGGAGGGATCCCCAGGCCATTTGAGTCAGATCCTCGTCTGGATCATGGAGCTGAAGACACTGATAGCAGAGGTGGCCGGGTGCCATCTCATGAAACATTTATGTTGGGGGAGAACAAAGGTGGTGTCGTGTTCCGTTCTTTGGTGCTGGGGAAAGGAGGGGGCAGTAAAGGAAGGGATGAGGAGGAGGTGTGTCCCACAGCCAGTCACTGAGAGCTTCCTCCATTAGAGGAGCTTAATCTTAGCTTAATCTTGACAAGATTAAGGACCAGAGAAGAGCGCAGGAGAAGGGAAAGTGGACTAATGAGTGGGGCAGTGAGGAGTTGCCGCCTAAAGTTAATTGAGCTTCTGGATGCCAGGTGTAGGCTGAGGGTGATCCCAGCTCCTAAAAACACAACTAGAGCATGGTATACATCTCTCTGAGTTCTGGTAACTTCATCTGTCGAAGACGGCAAAAATAGAGGGCTCTTGCAGGAATGGGATGTTATAATGTATCTTGCACAAGGCCTGACATGTGGTAGGTGCTCGGTAAATGTGAAAAACCCAGAACAGTTTTTTTCAGTCAGGGATGGACGGGATGATGCCACAGTAAAAATTCCCACATCTTCGTGGGTTAGGACAAAGGTTTATTTCTTGATCACGGTACACACTCGTTGAGGATCAGTGCAGGGGTTTGCTCTCACTGTTCTCTTCCGGAGCCCAGTCTGATGGAGCATCAGCTGTCATCTGGCTGTCATCATTGCAAAGAGAAAGAGAGCTCTGGAAAGTCTCCAACAGCAGTTAAATGCTCTGGCCTGGAAAAGCACACAGCATCTCTGCTCACTTATTGGCTTAAGGAATCTTTATGACCTAGCCTAACTTCAAGGGGGACTTCCTAGGTTGCTCAGTAGTTAAGAATCTGCTTACCAGTGCAGGAGATGCAGGAGACAGGAGTTTGATTCCTGGGTCAGGAAGATCCTCTGGAGCAGGAAATGGCAACCTGCACCAGTATTCTTGCCTGGAAAATTCCATGGACGGAGGAGCCTGGTAGGCTATACTCCATGGGGTCACAAAGAGTTGGACTGAGCAACAGAGAATGCACGCACGCATGCACACAACGTCAAGGGAGGGAGGCAAGGAAGTATAATACCTTGAATATTTGTGAACAGCTCTAATGACAGAAACGTCCACTGAGGGTGCTTCCATCTGACTTTAGTGGCAATAATAGTAGCAACAACTAACATTAACTGGCCACGTACCATATACCAGATGCTGCTGCTGCGGCTGCTAAGTCGCGTCAGCTGTGTCTGACTCTGTGCGACCCCATAGACGGCAGCCCACCAGGCTCCCCCGTCCCTGGGATTCTCCAGGCAAGAGCACTGGAGTGGGTTGCCATTTCCTTCTCCAAGGCAGGAAAGTGAAAAGTGAAAGTGAAGTCGCTCAGTCATGACCAGACACTGCAGTAAACACTGAATCACATTTAATCCTCATAACCCTGCTCTGAGTCAGGTATTATAATTCTTATTTTTCCAGCAAGAGACTGGAAGTCAGAGGTGGTAAGTAAGCTTGCTTGAGAATACCACGCCGGCCTCTGCTTAGAGCCCTGAGACCCCACAGTGGGGTGGCTCCCCCTACTAGGCGGATGGGTGCTGTGCTCATACAGCACAGTGGCTCCACAGAAGCAACCTGTTTCCAAGCCAGAGACCCTGGGCTCCCTTCTGAAACCACTATAGGGAGGTGCTATAGGAGAAGGGGGCCACGCCGGGCACCAGAGGACTCATCACACACCAAGTGGGGGAGGCCACAGGTTTTACCAAAGGGTTCAGGGAGGGTAACCACCCTAAGTATCTTCCTCTTTGTCACTGAGTCAGAAATGTCACCGCTAAATACATTCAGCTCTTTGGAGAGATGTTTGTCTGGGAGTCTGGGGGAATTAACTTTGAAGCCAAGAAAGTCAGGAGTTGTGGGTGCAGGTTTTGGCTCTGCCATAGCTAAAGGACTGGGTAACTCACTTGGTTTCTCTGGGACCTCAGTTTTCTAGTCCGTAAAATGGGATATTAACACATGGCCTACTTCACAGAACTGTTGTAAGGATTGACAGAAAAATGGTATATAAAGTATTTTGTGATCTGTAAGAGAAGTCTGTACTAATAAATCAGCTCCTTCTAGAAAGAAACAAAGGAGGCGTTCATCTAGGTGGGAAGGTGGGATCTGGCATATTGATCTTTATACTTTGTTGTGCTCGTTTGATCTGCTGACCTTCGCCCCTGACCAGTGGCTCCCAGGGGCATATGCCTTTAGGTCTTGGAGCCTCAGTTTTCTCCTCTTTGTTCTACAAGGGTGGCAGCAGCTTGCCTCTTGTGCCTCTCAAGGCTGTTAACACAAGAAGGGAGGTGGCAAGGTAACAGCAGTGCAAGGTGGGAGGGGAGCAGACAGAGGTTCCCCAGCCTGATGCCATCGGCACCTCCCTTGCCCCCTCAGCCACAGGCCTGATGATCGGCTGCCTGGTCTACCCAGACGGCTGGGACTCAAGTGAGGTACGGCGCATGTGTGGGGAGCAGACAGGCAAATACACGCTGGGTCACTGCACCATCCGCTGGGCCTTCATGCTTGCCATCCTCAGCATTGGAGACGCTCTCATCCTCTCCTTCTTGGCCTTTGTGCTGGGCTACCGCCAGGACAAGCTGCTCCCTGATGACTATAAGGCTGATGGAAAAGGTAATTCTCTCCACCCCAAGGAGCTGAGGCTTCCTCTCTGCCAGTTGCCTGAGGTGTGTCCCCTGGCCAAGGGTGGGGACACCAAGACCAATCAAACACAGCTCTTGTCCCAGAGCCCAGGGGTCAGTGGAGGGTTGCAGGCTGGCATGGACAGACCTACATGGCAGAGGCTGTCTGTGATAGAAGGGTATCCCTCATCCCCCTGCACTCTCAGGGTCTCCAGGGGAGAGAGCCCTGGTCCAGCCTGGGGAGCTAGGTGTGGCCTTCCTGTGGAAGGCAGCACTGAGGCTGGGTCTTGCAATAACAGGGGAGTCTGCTGGTGGAGAGAGGAGCAATGGGGAGCAGAGGGATGAGTTGCTCTGGAAGGAGGAAAGGCAGGTGAGGGCGCAGATGTTTACAGCTCCTGGACTCCAGGTGATGGGAACCTAGCTCCCTCGGATTAGAGTCACCTTGGGATTCTCCATATATCCGTTTTCTGATATGACCCCTCATTAGGGGGCAGGAGGCAGGTTTTTCCTCATTTGTAAAAATACCTACTTTACAAGATTGTACTCGGGAACAAGATAAGGCCGCCTGCTCTTCTACTGAAGATTGTACCAGAGATTATAGCCAGGGAAACTGGACAAGAAAATGAAATAAAATAAATCTAGTTTGGAGAGGAAGTAAAACCATCTCTGTTAGCAAATGACATGATTTTGTATATGGAAAATCCTAAATAATCCACTAAAAAACTATTAAAACTAATACACAACTTCAGCAAGGTTGCAGAATATAAGAATAATATATAAAAATATACTGTATTTGGATACATTAACAATGAACAATCTGAAAATGACATTAAAAAACAATTTCATTTATGATAGCAACAAAAAGAATACTTAGGAATAAATTTAACAAAAAGTAAAACTTGTATGTGAAAATTAAAAAACATGTTTAAAGGCCTAAATAAATAGGAATATCCATGTTCATGGATCAGAGGACTTAATGTCGTTGAGATGGCAATACTCCACAAATTGGTCTACAGACTTAACGCAATTTTATCAAAATCCCAGCTGGCTTGATTTCAGGATTTGGAAATGCAAGCGACCTGGAATAGCCAAAATAATCTTAAAGAAAAACAAAGTTGGAGGACACACATGTCCTGGTTTCAAAACTCACTAGAAAGTTACAATGATCACGTCAGTGTGACGCTGGCATAGGACAGACAATGGAATGAAATAGAGTCCAGAAATAAAATCAGGTATCTACGACTGATTGATTTTCAACAAGGGTGCCAAGACCATTTAATGGGGAAAAGAATAATCTTCTCAATAAATGGTGCTGGGATAACCAGACATTTACATGCAAAAGAATAAAGTTGGGCCACCTAACACACATCATATACAGAAATTAACTCAAAATGGATCAAAGGCCTAAATGTAAGATATAAAATTATAAAACTCCTAGAGAAGACCTTGGATTAGGCAACGATTTCTTATATTTGACATCTAATGCACAAGTACCAAAAGGAAAAAAAAATAAACTAGATTTCCTCAAAATTGAAAACTCTGTGCTTCAAAGGATACCATAATGAAAGTAACAAGGCAACCCATGGATAGGGAGAAAATATTTGTAAGTCATAACCATAATTCTAGTATCCAGAATATATTAAAAACTCTTGTAAATCAACAATAACAATAAAAATAACCCAATTTTTTAAATAGGCAAAGGATTTGAATAGACTTTTCATCAAATAAGATATACAAATGGCTAAAAAGCATATGAAAAAATAGTTAACATCATTAACCATTAGGAAAATGCAAGTCAAAACAACGATATATCATTTTATACCCATTAGGATGTCTGTAACAGAAAAGGTGAATAATGTCAAGTATTGATGAGCATGTGAAGAAATTGGAATCCTCACACATTGCTAGAGAAAATGTAAAATTGTGCAGTTGCTGTGGAAAGCAGAATGACAGCTCTTCAAATGATTAAACAGAGTTACCATGTGACCCAGCAATTCCACTCCTAGGCATATATGCAAGGACATTGAAAACATACGTGCCCACAAAAACTTGTGTGCAAATGTTGATAGTAGTTGTAAGATTCATGTATCTACTGATGACTGAATGACAAAATGTGTATATCCATACACTGAGTTATTCTTCAGCCATAAAAAGAAATGAAGTACTGGTGATTGCTACAATGTGGAAGGAAACATTGTTAAGTGAGAGAAGTGAAGTGAAGAAGTGAAGTCGCTCAGTCATGTTTGACTCTTTGCGACCCCACGGACTGTAGCCTACCAGGCTCCTCCGTCCATGGGATTTTCCAGACAAGAATACTGGAGTAGGTTGCCATTTCCTTCTCCACAGGAACTTCCCAACACAGGGATTGAACCCTGGCCTCCTGCATTGTAGGCAGATGCTTTACCGTCTGAGCCACAAGGGAAGAAGCCAGATAAAAAAGACTAGATATTGTATGATCCGATTTTTATAAAATATTCAGAATAGGCAAATCCAAAGAGACAGAAAGTAAATTTTAGTAATTCCCTGGGGCTGGGAAGAGAGGGGGATTGGAAGTTATCACTAAAAGTCACAGGGTTTTTTGGGGGAGGTGATGAAAATTTCTAGAATCAGCGGTGATAGTTGAGTAATGTAGTGAATACACTAACACCCACCATCTTGTACACTTTAAATGAGTAAATTTTATGTTAGTAAATCAAACCTCAATTTAAAAAAATAAAAGGGCTTCCCTGGTGGCCTAGTGGTTAAGAATCCACCTGCCAATGCAGAGGACACGGGTTCGATCCCTGATCCAGGAAGATCCCACATGCTGTGGAGCAACTAACTAAGCCCATGCGCCACGGTTACTGAGCCCACACTCTAAGGCCAGACAGCCGCAACCACTGAAGCCCGTGTACCTACAGCCCATGCTCTGGAAACCACCTCTGTGAGAAGCCCGCATCCTGTAGGGACGAGTGGCCCCCACTCACCACAACTGGAGAAAGTCCATGTGCAGCTGGGAGGACACAACACAGCCAAAAATAAAATAGATCTTAAAAAAAAAAATTGTGCTGAGGATTAGATAGTGTATATAAAGCACCAGCAATACCCGCATATTGCTCTCCACGTTCTGTCTTTCTAGTACCTCCACTCGTTGTATCATCCATCGGCCTCGTCATCTCCCCCGACACCTTCTGGCCCAGAGGTCCAGCGAGGGAGGAAGTCTACATTTGGACCTCAAGTCTATTAAAGGGGATGATCATGCAATATGGAAGCACAAGCTGATAAACATTATGAACAGAAAGTGCAAGCTTTCCTGATAGTGAATAAAAGAGAGAACAGTGTGCAGGCAATTAGCCTGGAAACAAGGCTTGATTGTAAACACATCCTGTTTGTTCTCTCTTTCATTGCAGAGGAAGTCTGAAGCAGCTGGAGCATTGGTGAGTAATTCCACTGGAGGGTGGTCTGTGTGCCTTTGGAAGTGCTGTAGCCTCACAGAATGACTTCATGAGGCTGCGCTGTAGGACCTAGGGAGAGAGGGGCAAGGGGTTGAGAGTGGAGTATGGGGTAGGAGGGGGCATGGGCTAGCTGGCATAGATCATCACTAAGGGGCAAACAGGAATCCTCTAGTTTTACTTGTGTCTTGAGAAGCAGGAAAAACACAGGGAGAGAAAAAATAATTTAAAACAGGCAGGTGGTTTCATAAACTCTTCTTTTTGTGGAGCCTGGCCAACAAGAACAGACTGTTTTAAGAAGTCATTATTGTAATTTGGACCCTTATTTTCAGATTTCTAAGAGACATAGTGGAAAACCTAATGTAACATAAAATAAAAGACATAGAAAGGAAAACAAATATTACAGAAATCTGGGCTAATAGAGTTAGTGTACTAGGTATTACATTTAGCTCCCTGCTTCCTGATAGCTGAAGCAAAAAGCAAAACATGACTTAATCGATGTTAATATCTGGTTGAAAAGGAAACATGACATGTTAATTCCCTTATTGTCTTTTAGGTTTCTAAGATGTGAATTAACAAGAACATTGAAGGAACACCTTTTAACGAGAAAGAACGGGGAGGGGAAGGAAGGAGGGAGAGGGAGGAAGGGAAGGGACAGCCCACAGTGGCATCATATCCCTGACAGCTTCACTCACGGAGGACCCAGAGCTGCTCAGGCAGTGTGTGTGGGTAGGAGCGATATCTCCAGTTTAACTATTTTAAGTTTTTCTAAGAACCTTCCAATCCTTGACCACATACTTTTTGAAAAACAGTAAATCAGTACTGCCCCTCTCCCCACAAATTTATTAGATGATGTAACCTGCCACGGGGACAGGGGCTCTGGCCGCAGCAGACCTGGGAGGCGTGGTGTGTGGCAGACGTCCTCTTGGAGGAGGTCGCCGTTAGCCCCACAATAGAGCCGCCACAGACGACCCACAGCCTGGAGCACAATTATACCAGAGAAGTTCTTGCACTGTTGCATAAGATCTAGGGCCCACAGTGGATTTCCAAACCTGGGGATCAAGCAGAGGGAGAACCCCCAGGGAATCTGACTTTGAAGACCATTGGGATTTGACGATAGAACTTCCTCAGGGCTGAGGAAACAGACTCTTGGAGGACACAACAGAACCTTGTGTGCATCAGGACCCAGGAAAAGGAGCAGTGACCCCCACAAGAGAGTGAGCCAGACTTGCCTGTGAGTGTCTGGGAGTCTCCGGCAGAGGCGTGAGTCGACAGTCACCTGCTGCAGGGTCAGGGGCACTGAATACAACAGTCCTGGGAGCTGTGGTATGCTGACATAAGTCCTTTTGAAGGAGGTCACCATTACTGCCATTATCCCTGCCATAGTTTGACTTCAGGCCAGACTATAGGGAGGGAACACAGCCCCATCCATCAGCAGAAAATTGGATTAAAGACTTACTGAGCATTGTCCATCAGGGCAAGACCCAGTTTTCCCCACAGCCAGTCCCTCGCATTAGAAAGTTTCCACGAGCCTGTAGTCATCCCTCAATGGCAGAAAGAATGGAAATCACAATCACAGGAAACTAACCAGACTGGATCAGACATGGATCACAGCCTCATCTAACTCAATGAAACCATGAGCTTACGTGTAGGGTCACCCAAGACAGATAGGTCATGGTGGAGAGTTCTGACAAAACATGATCCACTGAAGAAGGGAATGGCAAACCACTTCAGTCTTCTTGCCTTGAGAACCCCATGAACAGTATAAAAAGGGGAAAAGGTATGACACTGAAAGATGAACTCCCCAGGTTGGCAGTGCCCAATATGCTACTGGAGAAGAGCTTCGAAATAGCTCCAGAAGGAATGAAGAGGCTGAGCCAAAAGGGAAACAATGCCCCACTGTGGATGTCTCTGGTGGTGAAAGTAAAGTCTGATGCTGTAAAGAATACTGCATAGGAACCTGGAATGTTAGGTCCCTGAATCACGGTAAATTGGAAGTGTTCAAACAGGGAGATGGCAAGAGTGAACACCAACATTTTAGTAATCAGTGAACTAAAATGGATCAGAATGGGCGAATTTAATTCAGATAACCATTATATCTACTCCTGTGGGCAAAAATCCCTTAGAAGAAATGGAGTAGCCCTCATAGTCAACATAGTCAAGACCATCCCCAAGAAAAAGAAATACAAAAAGGCAAAATGGTTGTCTGAGGAGGCCTTACAAATAGCTGAGAAAAGAAGTGACAGGTAAAGGAGAAAAGGAAAGATATATCCATCTCAATCCAGAGTTCCAGAGAATAGAAAGGAGAGATAAGAAAGCCTTCCTCAGTGAACAACGCAAAGAAACAGAGGAAAACAACAGAATGGGAAAGACTAGAGGTCTCTTCAAGAAAATTAGAGATACCAAGGGAACACTTCATGCAAAGATGGGCACAATAAAAGACAGAAATGGTATGGATCTAGCAGAAGCAGAAGATATTAAGAAGAGGTGGCAAGAATACACAAGACCTATACAAAAATACACAAGAACTATACCAAAAAGATCTTAATGACCCAGGTAACCACGATGGTGTGATCACTCACCTAGAGACAGGCATCCTGGAGTGTGAAGTCAAGTGGGCCTTAGGTAGCATCACTATGAACAAAGCTAGTGGACGTGATGGAATTCCAGCTGAGCTATTTCAAATCCTAAAGGATGAAGCTGTGAAAGTGTTGCACTCAATATGTGAGCAAATTTGGAAAACTCAGCAGTGGCCACAAGACTGGAAAATGTCAATTTTCATTCCAATCCCAAAGAAAGGCAATGCCAAAGAATGTTCAAACTACTACACAACTGCACTCATTTCACATGCTAGCAAAGTAATGCTCAAAATTCTCCAAGCTTGGTTTCAACAGTATGTGAACTGTGAACTTCCAGATGTTCAAGCTGGATTTAGAAAAGGCAGAGGAACTAGAGATCAAATTGCCAACATCCGTTGGATCACAGAAAAATCAAGAGAATTCCAGAAAAACATCCACTTCTGCTTCTTTGACTATGCTAAAGCCTTTGACTGTGTGGATCTCAACAAACTGTGGAAAAGTCTTAAAGAGATGGGAATATATGAACACCTGACCTGCCTCCTGAGAAACCTATATTCAGGTCAAGAAGCAACAGTTAGTTCTGTACATGGAACAACAGACTAGTTCAAAATTGGGAAAGGAGCATGTCAAACTTGTATATTGTCACCCTACTTTTTAAACTTATACACAGAGTACATCATGGGAAGTGCTGGTCTGGATGAAGCACAAGCTGGAATCAAGATTGCCAGGAGAAACATCAATCACCTCAGATATGCAGATGACACCACCCTTATGGCAGAAAGTGAAGAGGAACTAAAGGTCAAAGAGGAGAGTGAAAAAGCTGGCTTAAAACTCAACATTCAAAAAACTGAGATCATGGCATCTGGTCCCATCACTTCATGGGAAATAGATGGAGAAGCTATGGAAGCAGTGAGAGGGTCTATTTTCTTGGGCTCCAGAATCACTGCAGACGGTGACTGCAGCCACAAAATTAAGACACTTGCTCTTTGGAAGGAAAGCTACGACAAACCTAGACAATTAAAAAGCAGACATTGCTTTGCCGACAAAGGTCCATGTAGTCAAAGCTATAGTTTTTCCAGTGGTCATGTATGGATGTGAGAGTTGGACCATAAAGGAGGCTGAGCGCCGAAGAATTGATGCTTTTGAACTATGGTGTTGGAGAAGACTCTTGAGAGTCCGTTGGACTGCAAGGAAATAAAATCAGTCCATCCTAAAGGAAATCAACCCTGAATATTCACTGAAAGGACTGAGGCTGAAGTTGAAGCTCCAATACTTTGGCCACGTGATGCGAAGAGCTGACTCACTGTGGAAAAGACCCTGATGCTGGGAAAGACTGAAGGCGGGAGGAGAAGGGGACGAGAGAGGATGAAATGGTTGGATGGCATCACCGACTCAATGGACATGAGTTTGAGCAAGCTCTTGCAGATAGTGAAGGACAGGGAAGCCTAGCATGCTTGCAGTCCATGGGGTCTCAAAGAGTCAGACATGACTGAGCAACTGAACAACAAATTTTAATATGCATAAATTACCTCAGGAATCTTGTTAAAATTCAGACTAATTTAGCTGAAGTTCAGAAACCCAAGCACTGTGTTTCTAACCAGCCCCCTCCCAGTGATAAACTACCAGTTAGGGGTTACACTTTGAGTAGCAATCTGTTAAGAGTATAAACAGTCTCATGTCTTTGCAATGTTCCTTATTAAATTTTTTTAAAGCCCAATACGCCACAGCACTGTTGTACCATTTCATTGCTAAACTAGCCATTTAGGACTGCTATCACGGAAAACTTTTTGCTTCTGTTGATAAATTCTGGCATTACTGAATCAAAGCTAAACTAGCTGTCTTTTTTCTTGCCCTATATATATTTTTACATCTTAAAAACATTTATGAATTTTTACTTGAGGGACACTGATATTATATACTAATGAGGAAGTTTGCATGTCTGGAGTAGAATTGAATTAAAATATGAGTATTGCGTTTTTATTTGCTTAACAATGTCAAATTCTATAATCTTTTTTTTTTTAATATGACAGGTCATCTGTTTCCCTGACAGTGGAAAAATGAGCAAATCAAATTCTTCAGAAAACTTGTTCTGGGACTTCCCTGGTGGTCCAGTGGCTAAGACTCCAGGCTCCCAATTCAGGGGCCCCAAGTTCAATCCCTGGTCAGGGAACTAGATCCCACATGCTGCAACTTAGACCTGGTGCAGTCAAATGAAGAAATAAATAAATAAAAGAAAACTTGTTCCATGCTTCCCTGTGTCTGCTAGTCTAGGCCTGAAGTCCTGAAGCCTTTCATTATAGGATTAGAAACTGACAGTTTCAAGATAAGACCTTTTACTATATTAGGAAAACTCTAGTGAGGCAGAAATGCAGTGACCACATCCAAGACGTTCAGAGTAATGGTTTAACTCTCCTGACTAGGAACCCACCTTCTCTTCCTATCCCTTTACCCCAGCAAGTCGCTTTACCATCTTGAGGCCTCTCTGTAAAATGACAGCAAAATGAATCTGTATTTAGGGTGAGTCCCTGACAGTCTAATTCACTGAGGATACTTGTTTGAAAGCACCCAGAAATTGCCATCCAGCTCTTAGAGGGCAATTGAAAAGAGGTGGCTGTAACCATGCTGGATTGTTTCAGGTTGAGGTTTAGGGAGTCCTTTGCTTTTTCCTCAGGTTTTTTTTTTTTTTTTTAATTGCCGCACAGAGGAAACAACTAGAGGGGGTTACCAGAACCTGAATCTATCAGGAAGTCTCATAAAGACTGGGTGACTTTAGGATGTAAACACTTTCAAGACTAAATTGACTTTTTCCCTTTGGGAACCAAAAATCTTATTTCTTCAGTGCCCACACTGACCCAAACAGAATGGGCTAACAGTTTCAAGAAGTTATTAGTAGCCAAGTAATTTGTTACAGTATAGATGACCGTCTCTTGTTAAAAACAAACAAACAAAAAAAACACTTTAGGTTTGGTACGTTAATTGGGGAATCTTACCAGTTTCCAGAGGGGAACTCAATTTAGGTAATACCTCATCTTAGCAGATGCCAAGACAAAGACAGGCTCTTTAGGCTGTTCCCTGTCCTCAGGATGATATGTTAAAGCAGGGTTTTGCTGATTACCTGCAGTGAGTGATCCAGGAAGAACAAGTGTTCTTTTTCTGACCTTGGTACATTTCCTCAGTAACATATGGGTGCTGCTCTTTCACAGGTAGAAAGTGGGTAAATGTTCAACAAAATCGTAATGGATCTTGACCAACCAGCAGTGACATGGAAAACAGGCTTCTTATTCTGGGCTGCAGGGTGTGCTTTTTAACCAATGTACTCGGACACCTGCCCGGTCAGTGCACTGTCTCCTCTAGCTCAGACAGGTTAAGCATGAGGATCTCAGCATCGTCCCAGTTGTTGATGATGGGAACCATTGGGATGGGACTTATGAGTGATCACATTCATGTTTTCTTGTGCTGATAAAATTATTTTGTCAGTCATCTACTTTATGCAAGCTTTTTTTTTTTGCCCACAGCCTGTGGCATCTTAGTTCCCCAACCAGGGATCAAACCCTGGCCCATAGCAGTGAAAGCAATCTTAACCACTGGACCACCCGTGAGCGACAGAATTCGGCCAATTCTGCAGTTTAGTGATGTTTCTAGCTAGGTTTATTTCTTGTAACTTACTATAAACGGCAGAAGAAAAATTTCTAAGGCCTCCTTGTCTTTTAAAAGATTTCTCACTGGAATGGCAACCATGAAGGTCCAGAGAAGCTTCTGGGGGCTTCAGGTACATCTGCCAATAGCCTTCATCTTGCCCTCAAGAACAGTGAGTTTAACTAAAGGAGTGGATGTTTACCAACCTGGAGATCTGCAAATCTGAGTCACATGAGTCAGCATTTCATCTCTTATCTTCAAGAAAACTCAGAATTCAACCTCTCCAATAAAGTGATGATTTTCGTTGAGAGTAACTGCATCATTAGCCTTTCTCAAGTGGTTTGATCTTTAAATTCAGATTTCATCTTTGAAAGTATACAGAAAAATCAATAAAATCAGCACTCCTCTAACCAAGCTTACTATGCTTCTTCCTCTGCCTTTGGCTACAGGAATGGTTGTGATGCCCAAGCTTGAACAGTGACTAGCACTGAACAGGTCAACAGAGGAAGACCTTATATCTAAAATGTGAACCAGAAGGATGTCCTTCCTAAATGCTTTCATTATCTTACATCTCTGTATTAGCTACCTGTTGCTGCATAACAAATTACCCCAGGACTCAGTGGCTTAAAACATTTCAATTTCTACAGGTTGAAAGTGAAAGTTGCTGTTGTGTCCGACTCTTGCAAATTCTCCAGGCCAGAATACTGGCGTGGGTAGCCTTTCTCTTCTCCAGGGGATCTTCCCAACCCAGGGATTGAACCCAGGTCTACCTGCATTGCAGGTGGATTCTTTACCAGCTGAGTCACCAGGCAAGCCCAAGAATACTAGAATGGGTAACCTACCCCCTTCTCCAGGGGATCTTCCAGACCCAGCAATCAAACTGGGATCTCCTGCAGTGCAGGTGGATTCTTTACCAACTGAGCTATCAGGGAAGCCCTCCTTCAGGTTGAGAATTGGCAAGGATTAGCCAGGTGACTTAGCATCAAGGTTTCTCAGTGTTGCAACTAAGGTGTTGGATCTGCTTCCAGAGTTCAGGGGTGTAGGACTCAGCTTCTACAGGTAGTTGGGCCAAGGGCCCAAGTTCCTCACTAGCTGAGGGCCTCTCCAAAGGATTATACACCTGGCAGCTTGCTTCCCCCAGAGCAAGGGTTCCTACACAGTGCATAGACAGAAGCCATGGCCCTTTTGTAACCAAAAAGTGACATCTTGTTACTTTTGCACAGTAACAAAGTCCAGTTCACTTTAAGGTGAGGGAATTGTGTAAGTGCTTGAATACCAGGTAAGAATCATTGGGGTCCTTTAAAAAGTTGTCTCATAGTTATTAAAAATTATTTTCTGCTGAAATGGGCATTTACCAGAATGCCTTACTGCAACAAAGATTAGATTCTAGTAACCTTACATGCTGATGGATATGTCTGTTTTGTAATAAACTGAAGATGACAGGCCCTAACCCTCAAATTCCTACTTTTGCTATCTAACCTCAAGGATTTATAGTAAGGTCCTCTGATACCCAACACTGACCATACTGTCCTCTGTAATTAATAAATCCAAAGCAACCAGTGAAATGTCTAAAGGGCACAACTCGTAAGAACACAGCTCAAATTGCAGGCAGCTGATACTTTCATAACGTGGTCCAGTTCTGCCAAATGGAGAGCAAGGCTTGTCACTGTTACCGTATTAACATGGGCAATAACTAGATGTGAATTGAGGACAAAAGAGAAGATTATGATAGACGAGTGAACTTGGTAGGATATAAAACCAGATAATCTATGTATGGAAAACCCTCGTCAGTAACAGAAGTAGGTACTAATATAAACTTGCTTAGTTAAAGCTTATAAACACATGATCTCAAGCTTTATGGTTTTTTAACTGAGATGTTTCTGATATCATAAGGAGGTGGTGTGAGTTAATATTAGTGCAACAACTTGAAAGGACAAATACATATCATCTAAGTGGTTTTTGAATTTCACCTCTGGAACAGCTTAATGGTTTCCCTGTGGATACGCCAACTCAGTTTGATGGTTCTTTTGAGATAGCTTAACACAAGACTTAGAGGGACTGCCTAGAATTGTCAGTCTGATGAACATGCTGGTTTGAAGAATTCCAATTTAATTTTTGGTTGTTTTTTAAACAGGTTACATTCTGGTCAATACTATAATATGAAAAAACTGTGTATACCTTAAAGCATAGTTCAATTAGAACAAAATAATTAAGCAGTTTACATAGAGTTTAGGGCTAGAGAAGGGCTTTATGAATAAACATTATCACAAAAATGAAAGGCAAATTAAACTGGAAAATGTGACAGAAAAATGGCAAAAATGTTACCAAATCATCAACAGAGAAGCATGCCAAAAGAAAAGTTGGGTAACGTAGGCAAACGACCAAAAAAAGGCCAATAAAACCTATGAAACAAGCTTCTGACCGTACTAGCCATCCAATATGCAAATTAAAACAAGATACTCCCCTCTGGGGCAATCAAACTGGCTATTAGGAATAAAATGAGATTACAAAGGCTCATTCAAACACTGTTGGTCACCACAAACCAATCCAACTGTTCTCCACTTAAGCTAGGCAACATTTACTAAATGCCTTTAAAACGTGCTTACTCTTTGCCCCAGCCAATCCATTTCTAAGAATTTATACTGAGGGGTGAATGAGACAAATATATGAAAGCCTGTGTATTCCAGTGCCTTGAGGTTCACAAAATTTTGATATTTTGCACTTTGTGATCTTGAGAGAGAGAGAGAGAGAGAGAGAGAGAGAGAGAGAGAGAGAAAGACAACCCACAAATATTCAGGAAAAATGGTGGAGTTATAGGAATAACAATTTTCTTAGAATTTTCCAAAATGACTTTGTTAATTCCACTTCACCTCCAACTTAAAGATAGAAGCAAAGCTACAAACCCCACAAAATAATGTGTTTAAGTTATACAGTTTCATGGTATATTTAAGTTCAAAAAGCAACTCAACCAATCCGTTCCTCCATTCTGAAGCTAGGTCAGATTAACTTGGGCAACAAACAGAAATCTTCTGGAAACATGTAGGTTATTAAATAATTTTATTGTACTGCATTTACAAAGAAAACAGACAATGCACCCAGTAGAAAGAATAAAAATGTGTTTGGGGTTTTATTTTTACTGAGAGCAAATAGAAATCCTTTAGTGAGATCCTGGCAATTTGACAGTAAGTTCAATAAAGATACATGGGATACTTGGAAGATCAAATTCTACAGCTGCCTCTTTCTACGGCTTTGAATTCATCTGGCTCCTTAAGAGATGGGGGAAAGCCCTTATTTGGTGGGAAAACATTTCCAAAAAGAAGTTACAAGCTCTCTCATTACATTTCTCTTCATGTTAGTTGTTGAAACAGGGCCTTCTATTAGTGTATGTTTTGCTTAGTTCACCTTAAAATGTCATCACCAGAGTTCCTATCATTCCACAATTGTGATTTTACAGTGTAGGAAAGAATTCAGTTCTAGTCTGGTATTGCTTTAGATGTATATATCGCTGAAAACCAAAAGTGGATTAGAACTGCTGAAGGATTTTCCCTGCCGTTGTTTGATACAATCTATTTTCTTTATTCTTGATAGACGCATAGACAGCCTCACTTAAAATTCTTTCTACAGGAATATGTCTGATTTCAGGATTACCATCAAGGATCTGATGAAATGGCTGGCCAGTTATTCAGGGTAATATGTTTGTGAGTTAAACGGATTGCATAATTGCACCACTTTTTCCTTTGCCTTTGTTGGTAAATGACAGAATCTAGATTCCAATTTTGTGTACAGAGAGTTGGCCGCCCAGCAGTCTCATCGCTGCTTTGTTAGCGGAGCCTCGAGTTGCACCTCCTTGGCCTTCTGTAAATCAGTCCCGTAGCCACTTCTGGAGAATGCTGAATCCCCAAGGCCCACTTGGTCCGTGCACAACAAGCAGCTGTGACCCCAATCCTGGCCCTCTTTTGCTTTTCAGTATGACCCAAGGAATATATGTAATGTCTAGGGCAAGTCTAGGAGAGGCTCATTCTAAAATAAGATTCACAAAGCCTTTTCCCATTAAAAAAAAAAAAAAAAAGCCTCAAGTACATTTTCAATCATCTCAAAATTTAAAACTTACATTATACAAGGAAATAGCAGCAGAGAATGGCTAATTTTAAACCAATCGAGAAAGAAAAATAATAAAAACAAACACAACCCTCAAAATAAACAACAATGAAAAAAGTGCCATCCCACCCCCTCCCCTTGATTCTTATATCCTGGGATTTCGTTTAAGACCTGAAGCCTCTGAGAAAATGAGAAGGGCAAAGCCATAAGGGGAAACTGCTTCATGGCTGAATTCTGGACGAGGTAAAGCAAAGGCCCTAAATAAAAATTGGGGACTGTTTGAAAAAACAAACAAACAAACAAAAAACCCAAGAACTCTAGGTTAGTTTCTTCTCAGATGGGAAAATCTCTGAAACTTAGTTCTCTTTTCCAGAGTCATCCTGAATTCTTTAATTATGGGGCAATAAACTCAAGTGCAATGAGTAAAGTGCCAGCCAGGGATTTAAGAAAAAACAAAAAAATAAACAGCCAATCAAAGTAATTCTGCTATTAGGGAACAGAAAAGACATAGGAAAGGACTGTTTGCAGAACATATGTGGTTCTGAAGAAATTACTAGTCAATGGTTCCAGTTTTATTTCCATCAAAAATCAGACTGAAGATTTGAGGACCTTAGGATTATTAAAGGATGAAAGGAATTTGACAGTGCTTTGAACAGTGATAAATGTTACCTAAATTTGGTGTTTATACAGCTCATTTAAAAACACAGTAGCTTAAAAGTCGCAGAAAAAATGTGAAGATAAGAGGACAACAGAAACAATCCAGGAAGATGATGCAGCCTGGATACAGCAAGTTTAATGTCTCTGCTGTACAGAGAAGTAACACCCTTTCCCCTTCTCATCCTTATGCTGGCAACAGGATATGCACTGGAGTATTTGACTCTTAGAGTCAGTGAATGAAAGGATGAGCTCATACATCTTCATAGCTCTTTTTAAAAGGATGCTTATAATTTAAAGGATGTCCTAATGGAAAGACAAGGGTACAGGGTGTGAGGCTGTTTCACATTTTAGTCCATTAGTCTTTGGCAGAGCCCAGTCAAGGCCAAATTCACCTAGGATGCCCAATGGCTGTGGGAGGATCTCCACAGGGTCAAGTAAGCAAACCCAAATGAACATGCTGGATCAAACAAAAGACACAAACACCCTAGAAACCCTTGAAGGCAGAGCTTCACCCTGAAAAGGGAAGGGGGAAATGCTTGGAGGGGAGGGGTAGAGGGCCAGCCTGTGATCTCTGCTGCGGTGCTGGACTGGGCTTAAGAGTTGAGCCAAGGGTGCCGGAGACAATCGGCGGCAGTGGCCCTCTTCTCGGGGATCAGCTCCAACATGGGCAGTAAGAAATCTGTGAAGCCAGCTGCCTCTTCCTGAGGCCACTCATACTTCTCCACTAGAACCTCAAAAGGCCCCAGGGTTTCAGCTTCGTGATGTGTTTCAGGTCACCTATGGTAAAGACAGTACAAAGAAACTGACCAACATTGGTAAGTGACATTGTTCTGTGGAAATCCAGGAACTAATCCAGGCAGTCTATCAAGAAATCAAAATGCCACCAGAATCGAATTCTTCTCTATTCATAAAGCACTTCTCTTATCTAATGTATTCCTTGGAAAGAAGTGTCTTCATTTTTTCACGAGGCCTAAAAATTTAAAACAGTATTTTGATCCACCATTCTAGGATTTTTCGTCCTGATCAAGTTGGGCAGGCCTGTCAGGAACTAGATATTCACTAAACTGAAAATTAAAAGCTGATATACTCAGCATGGTCTCATGGTATTCAGAGGCAATTTATTATCACATACACAGAATAATTTGCTTGTACTCTATTTGTGGCTCAATAATCTAGTAAATGTTGCTTCAAAATAAGGCAATAATTAAAATATAAAGAGCTAAAATCCACATCCAACATGTATAAAAGTAACAAAACTAAAACTAAAAATTTTCAGATACAGCTGCATCACACTGTACCATTTTGGAACATCAATCTCCTTTTGCCTCCTCGAAACAATTTTTTTTTAAGGTAGTCAATTATCAGTGACTTGTAAAGGTTAATGCTGCTTTAAAATTTTTTCTTATTTAACACTTATTTGAAGCCTCTTCTGTGGGCAGTGAGTGCCTGATTGCCTACTTGGTATATGCATGCCATTAACCTGACTTTGCACACAAGGAAGAGCCCGCAGGAAGCACTTCACCATTTTCTTGCCCCAAAGAGAAACATTAAGAAATGCCTGCTCTCAAGACAAAAAAAGATTTTCTCAGCCCAAGTGTAGAGATTTTGAGGAAAAAGGGAACCATGACAAAAAGGGAAAAAAGGTTAGACAGTTTTCTAGCCCCTTGTAGGATCAGGTTTTCACATTTCAGTATTTGGAATGCATAAAAAATACATATTTAAATACGCCAACATAATATTATCCAGTAAAAAATTTAAGGTGAATTTTATCTTTGTTTTCTTTATTAATAAATGATAACATAAACTTATGAAATTGAAAGTATAAAAGTTAATTGATTCTACTTGTCTTTTGATAGAACTGCCTCAGCAAAATCTGCCCATTTTTCAGAAGTGCTATAGTAGGAGTAATCAACGAACTATGTGCCAGTTACTAATTAATTTAATATGAAGTAATCCCCACTTAGAAATCAGGAGACTGAATTTGGGTCAAAGACCACATCAGTAGTACAGCAGTTGGAATCTGAACCCAGATGGTCTGGCTCCAGTCTCAGCATGCTAAGTCACAGCTCCGCTTTCAAGGCAGAAGCATCTTTCTTTAGGTGTTGAGGACACTGTACCCAGGAGTACTTACCTCTTCATTGTCAAACACTTTTGTCCCCTCAATGTCTGGGAACAAACATACTTCTTTTACCTTTTTTGGTGAAAAATTCCTTGGAATATTTTCCTGCCACAATGAGCTTGCGAGGCACCTTCCCCAGAAGTTCTATGATCAATGCAATGTGATCTGTATGTTTCAAACATTTCAAGAGGGGGAAAAGGACATACATAATAGGAATAACAAATGTAGTTCTAAACACCGGCAGAAAGAGCAGCATGCACACCTCTTTGTAAAGCATTTCAGCTTGCTTTCTGTCCTAAATGAGAAGAGGACTCTATCCATCTAATGGAGAATCCAGAAAACCATTACAAATCAGATAACCACTCCAGTGGGACTTGAGTGGTAACTAAAAACCATCTTGGTGTGAATGCTCTGCTTCCTGAAGCTGCATCCCTGGGACCTAGATGAAAACTCATGTTAACAATACTACCTCTGCGATTGAAGAAGTCCTGTGAATATTTCCCACTGAGGGCAAAGCGTCTTGGAATTCTGCCTATCAGCTCTATAATGTGCGCAATGTGGTCTAAAATAGAAGGGTAAGAAGAACAGGATCAAGGACAAGCTGTAAAAGAGGTTTTTCTATGAATAGCTTTTTCAAGAACTAGCTACTTAAAAGTAACTACAAATAAAACCCAGGATACTCAAGGGAAGACTAGGAAGGCCAAGAATTATTTCAGGTGACTGATCACCTGTAGTTGGCAAGTCCCATTCTAAAGTGTGGAGGCTTATCTATTTTATTTCTATTTTGTCTATATGTCTAGGTTCAGGTGGGTTTTACAAGTAAGGTAAAAAGTGTGCCAATATGCTTCAGACATTCTAGGATAGAAACTGATAACAGATATTTATAACAGTGTTCAATAGGGCTCTGCAGGAAATATCACTTTATTTAAGAATGTTTATGACAAAGCACTCACATATGATTAAGTTTTCACAATCACCTTGTAGAACAGGCCAAAAATTAATACCCCATTTTAAAGGTGAGAAAATAAAACCTCAAAGAGAATGGACTATTTGAGCTACACAGCTAATAAGAGCTAGAGCTCAGATAAAAGCCCCTATCACATCATGTCTTGTCCAGAGGGTTTTTTTGTAATTTAATAAATCATATTTTTAAAGACAAAATTAGCAACAACATTTAAAGCACAGCTATTATACTTGACTACATTTGGCTCTAAAGTGTATAAGTCATGCAGTGCCTTATAACTGTCACAGCAGGACTATGGCCTGTGAGTGCTGCTAGGGAGACGTGCAGTCTGTCGCCAGGAGGTGAGCTTGGACTAGCCAGCGTCCACACCTACAGACAGCCCTACTAGCTTTCCCTGCAGGTGCCAGAAAGGAAACATATGAAGAGATTTAAAAGGCGATGGCTCCTAGCCACAGAAGAGTTTTAAAAATGACTTTAATTCTGCAGTTATAGAATCAAGGTCAAAAGGAATCACTGATAACTTCTAATAATGTATCTCAGAGGGGAATAATATGCTAGGGACTTTCACATATCTGGGAATTTGGGAAGGTTTCAGGTGCTTCCTATTTTTCATGTAAAGGACTCACTGGTGTCATTTAAAAGCAGCTTTATATTCATGAACTCACTATAACCTTTGGGCGGTCTGACTGAATTTATGATCTGGTAATAAGTATTTCACTGACACGAAATTTTTGCCAATTTTAGGCAGGATCTGCAAATAAGTATCTTTGTATAAATTAATTATGAATGCGACTATAATTTGTCTTACTGTAAACTTCCAAGTAAAATACTGGTTCTTTTAGTATTTTTCTTATAGAAGGAATTATTTTCCCTTGAAATTATAACATTACTTTTAGTTGTAGCAACCTACCTCTTGTTTATCAATTAATCATAGGATTAATATACCTGACAGGGAAGTTTACTAAGTATTATTCTAAGGTTCAGGGCTGTGGAATGTCACTAATAGCAGAAGACACGCTACTTAGGCCCCAGTCCTACCATGACTCCTAACTCTATGCCTACACTAGCGAGGGTAAGTGCTTACTTTTTCCTGCTCCTATAGGTCAAATAGTAGTTAGTACTCTGAGGTTTTATCTCAGGACTATTAGTATTGACTGGAACAGAAGGAAGTAAGTTATGATCTAAATATCTAGAGTAACTGGTTCTCTTGTGTCTCTTGAAACTTTCATTTACATTTCACTTTTCAGGTTTGATAGCACAATACTCCATACAATATAATTCTAGCCACTATATGAATTTTGTACCGTAGACTATTTATAGGGAATCTAGGGAAATAAAGAAAAAACAATTAATTACCCTTACAGAACAGATAAAAGTAGGGCTTTCTGTTTTTGCTGTGCTGTGCAGTGCTACATGTGGGATCTTAATACCTTGACCAGGGATCGAACCTGGACCCCCTGCATTGGGAGCATGAAATCTTAACCACTGGACGACCAGGGAAGTCCCTAGTAGGGCACTTCTAAAACAGTGTTAAGTCTATGCCCACAAACTTATAATCCAGAAAAGAAGCAAGCAGATAATAGGGAAAATCAAGTGTGTACAGAGGTAGTAATTATAGTATATTCTTAGAAGGGGCTTATGTACTGAAATTATGTCCAAATTGTACCCATTAAAATAGGTATATGGCTATGGAGATTAGTTAGCAGAGCATTTTCCAAACAATACTTATTAGGAGGTTCTACTAACACTGCCTATTGACATCCCAGTTTGAGAAAAGAGCACTGTCAGTTCTATACAGCATAGAACCTGTTTTCTTAAAAGCATCAAGGAAAGCACAAAAGTTAAAGACCTATTTTCCACCCTGGATGGGTACAGTGGTAGTACTCTCTCAAAGCAATCCCCACTGACTCTGAAAACAACAGTGTCAAAATAATATAATAAAGAAGGTAAAACATTCCTTTAACAAAGTTCTTAAATTCATGCTATCATCTAGTTACTTAAATGCCACCATGATTAAAAAAATAATCACACATTTAGTTGTCTGGTTTCATAGCCTCTCAGACAGAGCAACTGAGAGCTTAGGCTTTTCCTACTGGTATTGTAAAATATGAACCTGTAATATTTTCTTTTAAAATGGAATTCTAAATGTTGGTATCCTTTAAAAAGAGAAAAAAATTTAGCTTTCATTTTCAGAAAGGAAAAGAAAAAGAATGCTAAATGCTGTATAATTTATATAGACAAAGAGCATATATTCTCTACATTCAAGGAGTGTATGTATGTATGTTGAAATTGACTTTCAGATAAAGTTGGAAGCATAACTAGGCAACAAATTGATGAACAGGTAGATCCAAACAGGGTAAAGAATGAATCGCTGATTTACTAATATACAGGAAGACAACTAGATGCTTTAGAAGAAATCTGGCAAATACAAGTTTCAGTTCAACCAACTGTAACTGTGGCCTTTTCTCTAATCTTTAAATAGAATTCTTTAATATCTATCATAAAATATCTACTATATCTAATCTTAATATAAAATATATTTCTTCTCTGGGATTTATATATACTTAGCACACTAAGAAGACTAAGGCTCTTTAGTACTAACAGATAACAGCCACCATGCACAGACAACTTCAGGTGAGAGGACCTACCTTCATCTCGAGTGTACTCCTCCCGAATGAGGTTCAAATAAATAGTCGCCTGTGGCCAGTTCAAAGGCCTAAGAAAAAGAGGAAAAGCTTATGAAACCATTAAAAAAAAAAAGACCTCTGGGAAGTTTATTGCTATTTGGCTCAATTTTAATAATTTTTTCTCTTGGAAAAACCTGCAAATGATTATTTAAAACATTGTCTAAAATTAGTCTTAAAGAGCTTTCCTTTCACACCTGCACCTTAATAAAATGGAGCAGGAAAACTGCAAAAGCTCAGTTAATATCAATATGTGTATTATTCCAAGCTCCCTGCATCCCAATCTCTTAATCATTAATTCAACTCTAAGTTTCTCTTTTTGCTCAGAGAGGGACATATCTAAGGTGATTCTAAGTTATTAAATTATTCATGAGGTGAGTATTTTAAATTAATTCACACAGCTAGAAATTAAGATTTTGTACCTAAAATCAAAACCAAAAAATTCAGAAATTTTTCTACTTAGGACTCTTTAGAGTTTGGTAGAAAGCACTTCCTAAACTGTCCCAGATAGAGAGTTCCAATTCCTTGGTCTATAGAGAATCAGAAAAAGATGAAGTATAAACGGAGTCAGGAGCCACTAATACTGATCAGCAGGTATGCATTCACCAATCAGAAAAAGAGAGGCATGTCTCCTATAACAAGAAAACTTGTAAACAGAGTTTAAGAGGGTCTGAAAAAGTTATTTCCTTAGGAGTGTCAATACAGAGGACAGCATTTGAATGATGGGGCTGTATTAATTTTTCAATGATTAACAAAAGCGCAAGTAATTTAATAGCAGTTTAAAAAGGACCTTATTGATATAAAAAGTATAGTTATCAGTCAAGTGCTGGTAACCACGGGTTAATTTTGACTGACTCAATGGTGCCAAGTATCCCAGAGCATCTCAGGAATGTGGGGTGAATTGAGCTGGGGCACACTCTCAATTTAGATCCAGGTCTAGGTCTTGGTGGTCTGCCACTGTCACAAAAGAAAAGTCTTTCTCAAAAATGTATCACCTAGGCTGTACTACTGCCCAGAACAAGACCACAAAACCATAAGTTTCAGGATTGTCTCTAAAATGTCAGCAATGCTGTGCGGCTTCTTGCTTAGCACAGCTTGTTTTACACGCTAGCAGTTCGTTACTGAACTACACTGATAAAGCAGATACTTGTTACACCCTCAAAGCAGAACAGAAACAAACGGCTTCTTCTTCATCAAAATTTTCAATCTCTCCTAAAACCAGTACTTTAATTTTTCCATCTCATGTTGGGATTCAGTGAAAATATTACAAGTTAAAAAAGAAGATAGTTTTCTAAAAATTTAAAATACTCTAGGCACTTTCCCTGGAAGTCCTGTGGTTAAGTCTCTACTCTTCCAATGCAGGAGGCATAGGTTCAATTCCTGGTTGGGGAACTAAAGTTCCTTCCACATGCCATGTGGTGTGGCAAAACAAAAACAGATTAAAAAAACCTAAAACTTTCCACCTAGATACTTAAAGTTCTCTAAAAGAACTTTACTTTTGGAACATAAGGTAGTTGCTTATTAGTTACAATTTTATAATTAACAGTACAAAAAAACCTAACCCAAACCGAAAGATCACAACAGAACTAAAAACCCCTAGAAACTTGATTACAAAACACCTAGTTGAACATCCTTCCTTTACAGATGAGAAAACTGACCAGGAGAGGAAAGGCCAAGCCCATCCCAGAATCCAGGGCTCTGGTGCCTCCACTCCTGTCCTTGTCTCACGCTGACCAATGCCTGTCGGGGTCATGCTAACAGACACAGGCAAAACCAGTTACTAAATCCAGTGTGCTGGCACCTCCAGATAATGGATTATTATTCAGTGCAAAAAAGAATGAACTATCAAGTCATGAAAAGACACGGAGGAACCATAAATGAGTATTACAAAGTAAAAAAAAAAAGCTAACGAATCATGTTGTATGATTTCAACTATATGATATTCTGGGAAAGATAAAACTATGGAGACAGTATTTCTTTATTCATTCTTAATGCTCTTCACAGAACATTCCCCTCTCTTAAAACTGCTTCTAATTTTTGTAGTATCAATCACTAAAGTGGTAGGCAATCTCACAACTTGCCTTTTTACTTCTTAGAAAGGGTCCCAATCTTTCCATCAATTAACTGCACTGGATGAAGGAGGATCCATGTCTCCAGGACACTTCTGATATTCCAAGATTTATTTTTATTCTCTGAGTATGGTGATATTTAAAGTAATATTTCTACGTCTATTAGCAAATGAGAGAAATTTGTGGTAATAAGTGGGGCTCAAGTTTTCATGATACTATCTCAAGTCAGTTAAGTGCTTTCCCTTCCTTAGTCAACAAAATTCCTGTATGTGAGCTGGTCCAAGGAGGGGCCTAGGTTAACCAACCCCTCCTTTCATCTTTTTGCCTTACTTCTTGGCCTGACATTGTACCATTTTAAACAGCGAGCAGGACTTACTGCCCTCAACTAAACTATTAAAAACCACGTCATAGTAAATCAAAGGCCACCTACAAACTAGCTATAATTTGTATGGGGGCATCTCTATCAGTTATTTCCTCTACCAAATGAAATCCCTCAATACAAAACTTTAAAGTATGGCAAGAAAGAAGTTTTCCCCCAGTATTTTTCATCTTGTGCACACAATACCAAACCATCTTTGTTTCAGGTAGCCCCCCTGCTTAAAAGACCACTGATGTGTCAGAACAAAATAATAACTGAAATTATAGTTTAATATGTGTCTGGTTTAGTTCAGTCATTTGATGGCCCACAAATATTTATTAAGTATTATTGTATACTAATGAATTTGTTTGATCTTTTTCTTGTTTCCTGGGAGGGAGCCTCTAAACTCTTGGGATTTCCAAGTCATAAAAGTGACTCTTACTCATGGTGGGCCCCTTAGGACCACACTTCAGTTTATACTAATGAGGTGACTCATAGTGGGCCCCTAGACACAGTTTCAAGAGTGGGGTGGGTAAGACCAATTGTATAATCAGAAAGTTGAGGTGTTGAACTGAGTGTTGTCATAACTGACCTCCTAATCTCCCGGAAGGATAAGGAGGCTAGAGACTGTAACGAAATCTCAATTAAAACTCTGTGCACTCAAAGCTTGGGTGAACTTCCCTGGTTGGTGATACACACTGATTTGTCAGGAAAGTCAAGTATGCTAAGAACACATGTTTCTTCATCTTTGGTACCCACTCAGGCCTCAATGTTTTCATTTGGGTGGTCCTGGTTTATATCCTTTATATCAGAACTGTAATATTTTAGCACTTTCTTGAGTTCTGTGAATGATTCTAGCAAATTACTCAATCTGAAAGGATAGTGGAAACCCCCAATTCGTAGCCAGATGGTCAGGAGTGTAGGTGGCCTGTGGACCCCAGAGCTTGCAGCTGGTGTCTGAAGTGAGAATAGTCTTGTGGAAAACTATGCCTTTCATCTGTGAAGTCTGTGATGACTCTGGGTAGTGAGCATTGGAAATGCACTGCAAGCACCCCCTCAAAAGGCCTCAGGCCCTGAACCAGACATCTAGCTATACATAATCACAGACATGGCTCCTGCCAGTATAGCACTTACAAGTAGGAGAGAAAAAAGTAAAACACACAATTACAAATCAGAGAGTACCTCCATTTCAGGAAAACAATTTAATATGTTTCAACATGAGGCTATTTGTGGGAAGTCATTTAATAGCAACTAAATCTGATCACTTGAGTAGTTGCTTGACAAGGAGAAAGCAGCAACTTGAGAATCCATGGATAACTGAGCTTCAGTCATCTTGTGAGGTGCAAAGATGTCTAAAGAACTGTTGAATGTATAGAACTTATGAATCAATTTCCAAGGTTTTTCCTATCTGATAATAGAGCTGAAAGGGAAAGGGATATCTGTAACTTGCAAAAGCAATACCACTTGTGAGGAGTTGTTTTTAACGTGTACCCCCAGCCCTCATCTGTAATAAGAAACATTTGGTTCCTTCACCTAACAGGAATTGGGCAGGAACCGAGTGGAATGCCAGATGTTTATACCTAAGGTTTTGAATTCAGACATCTCCAGACATGGGATTTAGAGTGCCAGTAGTAAGTCAGAAAAAAATTCCTTTCCTATTTTTAAAATTTGCTGGTCTACTGAAATTAGCAAATTACCACATAACAAGTTAAAGTCAACAGGAAAAGCATTACCATGCACGCTGTGCTCCAAATGTCAGCAGGGGTATTATAGCCAGATCCTATCAAAACTTCCAAGGAGCGATACTGCCTTGTTTGAATATCTTCGGTGAAATGTTTGTGCTGAGTAAATGAAGGAAACAGTATTTTAAAATTCATTTATTCTAAGAAGTAACAAGTCATAATTGCTTAATAACAGAGATTAAGATAAATTTACCAAAGTTTTCCCTAAACCAAAGTTCTCGTGTAGCTCATTTCTTAAGTATCATTTTTATGCTATTGGCTTTAAATAGCACTTTTCTTTACATGCCATCTGCTCCAAATTATTTCTGCAAATATGAGCCTGAACTTATATATAGATACACAGGTTAGGCAATAACAAATTGTTTTGTAAGAAATGGAAAACTATTATCCCAAACAAAAGTTGTTTGTCTAAAATAATTTGCATTTCAACATATAAATGTCACCAATTTAGGTTCCATTCAAACTTTTCCTTGCTGTGTTCTTATTATGAGAAAATAAAAGATGTAGGTTTCAAGTTTTAAGAACCTTACAAACACCACCCATAAAAGACTTCTTGCCTTCAGTCTCCTTTTGCTACCTCACCCCTCCTAAAATACAAAACATTTATCTTGGGGACCATGTTAACCACTATGGGGATGCAAGCATCAAAACAACCAGTTTCTCTAAGACATGTATGGGGGAAAAAGGAAAACATCTAAAAATAAAGAAAACAGTGATTTGTGAACAGCGGAATTTAGGCAGAGTAAGCTTCAGGCAGAAATCCATCACTGAGAGGAGCTCCAAAGGGAACAAGTTTGACCAAAAGTACTTCAGGTCGAGGGGACATCACAAAGGCATGGAAAGACATTTGCAAAAGCCAAATACAGCTAACTGCTAGGTTGAAGAGTTCAGATCTCATCTGGCAACAAAAGACCACCACCGCATGTTAGGAAACAGGAGAGTGTCCTGTAAGAATACTGACAGGACCTCTGAGACCACCATTCCGGTAATCTTCTGATTTATGGCCAGATTTAGGCTTAGCAATGAACATCTGAACAATGACTGTGAAAACAGGAGAGAGAAGAGTTAAAACCAAGGACATTCACAGGAAGAATAAGCACAATTTAAAAATTCAGTGGTTAGAAGCAGGAGACAGGAAGAGTCAAAAGGAACTCTGTGGTAGAGGCTGTCAACAAAAACGGGTGGAAAGACTTCTAGAGGGAAGTGGTTTCACAGGAAAGCAATGGGTTCAGATACTGAGTTTGAAGTGGAAATGTACTACAGGTGATACACTTAGAAAAATGGACATGCTGTTTTCAAGGGAGCTGTCTTCATGCATGGTGCCTTACTACTGCCTTACGAAGACTGTAAATGATAAATGAGGCCAAGAATCATCAAAAGAAGTTGAACTGGAAACACACACATCCACTTATTCCTGAAACTCCACTTCTGTAGAGAATCCAGTGTTAAATTTTAAAAGAATGAACTGACAGGGACTTCCCTGTAGGTTGTAGTTAAGACATGTGCTCCCAATGCAGGGGGCCTGGTCAGGAACTAGATCCCACATGCTGCAACTAAGACTTGGCACATTCAAATAAATAAATACATTTTTAAAAATAAATAAATAAAGAGTAAACTGACAAAGACAGAGAATGGCAAAGAAGTCACAGCAATACAATTTAGGAGCTGGAAAGCAGAGAGATTGTTGTTAAATGTCTTAATGGATCCAAGGAAGCTGAATAATAAGCCACTAGTGAAAGCTGAGAAGCACGGTGATAAATACCACAGTATTCCTCCTCCCAAGGATAAGGATTTAGAGGTATCAGGTTATTTCTGGAGGTAGATGGGTAAGTGGGATTGAACAAATGAACACTGCTTTAGAACACCTTTTAAAGAAACAGAGCTCAGAACACGGCATGATGCAGTGTAACAGCCCTTCTCTGACCAGACACACAAAGGTTTTGTCTGAAGCAGGCAAAACAGTTCCTGGAGGATGCTCGCCATGGTTGAGGGGAGAGTACTATTCTGAATACAGGGCAATTAAGTGACTATATGTAATTGTATGCTGAACCCCCAGTTTTCTAGCTTAACTCAGTTTTCAAAACATTAGCAGTCAGGCATTTACTCTCTGGTTAAGAGATCGGAGGAAGACTTTAGTTTTCTGTGGGAAATATGACCAATCTAAGACCTTGGCATCCGAGGATGAAATGAAACAGCTCAGACAGATCATTTTATAGTGAATAATTCAACAAGATCCACCAGGCACAAAGCTTCTAAACAGCTTTCTGGCACTCCATTCAAATGGTCAGGCAGTCTTTTGTTTAACGACCCTAAACAAAGAAGACACCACATAAAGAAGAAAATGGAAAAATAATATCCTCTCAGAGATAATCATGGAGCCAAGGAGCTCTCAGAAAGCAAGAACAGAATAAGAAAATATAAGGCTTAAAAGCACAAGCTGGGAAAAAAAGTGTTAGAAAACAGAAGAGATATGTAAGAAAATTAGAGAACCTGAATAAAATCTAATATTTGAGTAATGAGGTACCAGAGCTAGAAAAGAAGAGAATTAAAGAAAAAAAAAAATCAAGAAGCAAAACCAAAGAACCAGCGTTTCAATACTGACAGCGCACACTGGGTTCTTAGCTAATGGATGAAAACAGATGTCATGAGGCACATGGCTGTTAAATGACCCCACAGACTTCCTCAGTGGAAGAGATTTTATACAAAGGTCCAAAAATCAGAATGACTCTAGTCTTTTAGCAGCAATGACAGGAAACTAGAAAAACATGAAGCAATGACAAACATTCTGAGGGAAAATAATTTTCATCCTAGAATTTTACATGCAGTAAAACCAGAATAAAGACATTAGATGTGCAAGGATGCTCACTCCTTTAGGAAGCCACTAAAAGTTGTATATATTTCAAACAAAAACCATGATGGAGTAAACCAAGAAAGAAGATCAGAGAGACACAAAATGGATATATAGAGAGAATTAACAATAATCTCAAGGATGACTATGAAAGGAAATCTCAAATGGCAGTGATGCAGCAGGCCCACAGGGTAACCAAAGAGATGAACACAGACAAGTTTTAGGATAGAGCCCTTTAGGAAGAAAAAGTTGACCAGTACCCAAGGTATCCATGTGTATTAAAGTGTATTATTCAAAGCAATGGGTCAAAGTATGGGGTGGAATTAAATGATAAAAGTTAAAAACAACAACAACAAAACAAAACAAAGACTAAATAAATGAAACAACAGTGTTAGGCAAAAAGGGAAAAGGAATCATAACAAAATATATACTTAGTTCAGCTGAAGACAGCATTAGAGTCCTAATAATATAAACATGAAATTATTTAGCCCAAAGTCGTATTAAACTGACAAGATAGGGAATAGGTGTAATGGCAGATAAGTCCTAATGGAAAGGAAGAAATAGCTAAAAATGAAAAGAATTGGAAGCAATATACCTAAGTTATTTATTAACAATAATGAAGGTAAATACCATTATGTGGGGAGTGAAAAACTGGCAAAGGAAAGGCATATTTTTGAACTAAAATCTATGTAAGTGACCCTAAGCTATATATGTACGTGCATAAGTGATGAGCAAAAGTGTAATATTTTAAACCAAGGGCACCGGCGCCGGGGGCCAATCGGTTTATAAAAAAAAAAAACCAAGCTCTTTGAAAATAATATAAAATTCCATTACAGAATGCCAGATGCTGCTGTGCTTAAAAGACCAACAAGATGTGAGCTCAGACCAGGATCTGGCAAGACAGGCGCCTTGTCTAGTCGCCACCGTCCTAGAGCCCAGGTCAAGTCTGTACCCACACGTTTGCCTAATGAGTGAACACATGAAAAGAAAGTAAAGTCATTTTAGCATAGAGACTCATTAAAAAAAGAAATATATGTGACAACTAAAGAAAAAAGACATTAATTCTGTTGTAGAAAAATGACAGGAAAGACTGTACCCAAGTAAGATAGAGTATGCCAAATGCACAAGGCAGGCATGACGGAAGGTGTTCCAAACACAAGGCAAAGGAGCTTGAAATGACATGAGCAGAAAACTGACAAACATTTGAAGTTTATACCACGTGATTTTTGTTACAGAGTCAATGTTTTCCTCTATAATTGTTTTAAATACTTAATAAGCACCTCCTATGTACCAGGTACTGTTCTAAGCACTATAGATACAGCAATGAATGAAAAAAAATCTCTGCTGTGATGGGACATATATGATAGTGAAAGGGATATTAAACAAATATATAGAATCAGATTGGGTTAAGTGCCATGGAGAAAGAAAACTTAGGGAGAGGGCGAAAGGAGAATGAATATAAAAGGTGCATGGGTGTAAAGAGTAGTGGTAGGTGTTCAGGCAAAGTTCCCTGGTAAGATGTCATCTGAACAGGAACTTGAAGAACATCTACTCTTTTGAAACTAAGTTTTTTGCTTGGTGTGGTGGTATGTGGGCCACAGTAAAGACTTTTATTCATTCTAAAGGAAGCCACCACAAAGTTTTGAGAATATCTGACATTCATTTAAAAGGATCACTCTGATAGTTGTGTTGAGAATAGTCAGTAAGAGGCAAGGACAATGAAGAGAAGTGAGGAGCCACTGTAGTCATGCAGGTAAAAATATGGTGGCCTGGTGAAATAATTCCAATTACCTAAAAAGCTTTTCCATATTTCCATCAGTTAGTGCTAAGTACTGACTTCATGTTTTACTTCATGTTAAAATGTTACCACAATATTCGGAATCAATACTGAAATTGAGATCTTACTTGGTTATGAACCATTAGATATAAGATGTCATGTGGAATAGAGAATTTGAAGTATAAAAATAAACAGGATCTATTAAAATGAATTTCACCTCAATAGTCTCCAGCATCCCTGTTTATAAAGCATATGGCTCTTTGAATAGTACTGTTTATGTGCAAATCTTTGTAGATTTTTAAAAAGACAGTCATTAAAAATAACACAAAAGCACGAACTTGGTAAACAATAGTATTAATAAGATACTATGTATCAAAACCTCCCTTAAAAAAACCACTCAACTTCTGACTTAGCAGTTTCATGTCTAGGGCATGTTCTAGGTCAACTACAGAAGACTCATGAGCAAAGACTGTTCATCACAAAGAGCTGTCAAGAACATGTGAAGGTTGTAGTATATTAACAAGTATCACATAAAACTGAATTTGATATAAATTTGTGGTTGACAAAAGTGTCCAAAATATATTAAATGAATTAAAAAGTTACAATTAATAAGTTGGTTAGATGCTGATTTATAAAACAGAAGGGAAAGTCTGAACATGGGCATTTAGACTATGAAAGTCAATAAGGACACAGATAAAACTGGCTAAGAGTGGCTATCACTGAATGTCGGTGACAGGTACCTTGCGTAGGGGCAGGAGGGGACTGTTCCAGCATACCATTCTCTCTACTCATGCAAAGGTTAAGAGAAAGTTAAAATGGTCACTGGCAATCTAGGTTGAGAACTGCAGATGTTTTCTTTTCGCACGACGAAATTCAAATCCTTATTTATTCCCAGTCCTTCAAAACACTGAGACAAGCTTAACTTACCACCCAACAGGCATTTCCAAGATCAGCGATCTTCACTTGGAGTTTTTCTGCATTTTTGGCTCAAGGGGTTAACAAGAAAATTTCCAGCAGTGGATTTTCCTATAGACAACAGGTATCATCAATAAGACTGTTCACTGAACAGAGAAATATCCAAAGGTTAATAAAACTCTGTGAGGTAACACACCCAGGCCCCCAACTGGCCACCTATTAATACATTTGCTAAGACTGAAAACAAGTAAAAGCAACACCTCAAGTTTCCAGAAATAAAACCTCTGCCTTCAAAGCAACAAGTAAAAATGCTGTGTACTCACTATATGACCAATAAAGATCAAACTGAACTACACATCTATACATTGAAGGTAACTCGAACACCTGCTGTAAAGCTGTATTTATGACAACAAAGGTATACTTTTAGAGACTCATGAAAATTTTTTTCTATGTCGTAATTTTAAAAAAACTGTATAGTTGATACAACTAACAACATATTAGTTTCAATATACAACACAGCAACTCAGCATTTTTATAGATTATACTCCATTTAAAGTCACCACAAATAATGCTGTATTTCCCTGGACTGTAAAATATATCCCTTAGCCTGTCTATTTTATTATACGTAGTAGCTTCTTGTTCTCAGTCCCCACCTCCATCTTCCAGTTCCCTTCTCTCTCTTCTCCTTTGTATCTATACCTGTAAGTCAATTTCTGTTTTGCTAATTCATTTACTTTTTGGATTCCACATATTAGTGATAACATGTATTATTTGTCTGACATATTAGAAATTCATGACTATCTTATAGAGGGAAGGAGTAATGGGAAACTACCTTTGTTGTCTAGTGGTCCATTGTGTTCTTGTTCTTGTTCATCTTCACAGGGTATCTCTGCCCGAATGCTTTCTTGAAGTTGGCTGATGTCCTGTTCACTGAATGACTGGTCTACATTTGATGAAGACTGGCACATCATGGTATCGGACACCTCAGAGGTTACAGGTGTACAAGAGTCTGTTTCTTGAGATGTGCTGCTGTCTCCATTTTGGGAACTTAGTGAACTAGGTTCCTGCTTCAAATTTTGGATATCACAGTCATTAGCATTACGTAGGTCCTCTTTAAGCCTCAATGTTTCTTTATTACTGTTTTCAGTATAATTAATGATTTCAATTACGCCATTGCAATTAATTTCTGCTGCACCACCCTCTATACCACGTCCTGTAAGTGTCTGATCCTGGTGAATGGTACTTGACTCTTCTAAGAAACAAACAGACAAAAGGATGTACATGTATGCATATGCATGAAAGAGCAAAAAAAGAAAAAAAAAAAAACCTCTCCATAAGATTAAAATATTTTCCAGAACTTATACAGAGTGACATAAAAACATGACTGCATATCAAACGCCTATTCATGGAAGGACAAAGATCTTCTAATTCTTACCCAATTGCTAAAAAAGGTCTATGTTGCATTTCCTGAAAAAACTTAGAAATTACATCTGAATATTACCTCCCTAACATTTATGACAAGTTCTTTATTCTTACTGTGTAAGGATACCCCCAGAGATGCTGTGTACGCATGAAACCATTATATTATATAACAATGATAAATTAAAGTTTGCTATAAAGTAATTTGTGATGCTCTATTTATACCAAGTTTTTCTTGGGTCATTTTATTAGGTGGGTTCTCTTTCAAGGGTCTTTCAACAGGCCTCTCTGATTCTTCTTGCTGGTTTGGTCTTTTTTGCCCGGGGCCCGACTCTTTCTCCATTTCCTCAATCTCCTGCATTCGCTTCTCTAGTAATTCTGCCTGGCGCTTCTGCTTCTTCTTCAATTTCTTCTTCTTATTCTTTGACATTTTGTCAGCCTGGGCGGAGATTACAAACAGATAAAGCCTTCAGGTGGCTAATCCATTACCCCTAGTTGGAGATAACTATTAATTTTAATTACTTCCTAATTAAATTCCATTATTTCCCTAACACAACACTTAAGTTTTTCATTAACTAAAAAATGCAGATACTCTTATGAAACCAAATTAAAACAAAATACACAACAAATCTTGGTCCTCAGAACAGTCTGTGGGGCTGGTTCACTCTCATACACGCTCAAATTTATGGAGGCCTCACCAGTACAAACTTGCTGAAGACACATAGGAATTTACTGGAGAAAATTACAGAAGCACAGGAACACTTTTTCTTTGTTTTCCAAACTCTAAATAAACTGATCCATAACAGAAGAACCCCTGCCCATTGCCCGTAGATCAGAATTAAATGTAGAAACACCTTATACTTACTGGTTTAGGTTGGGGTGCAGTACTGACTGAAAGAAAAGAAAACCAAGTCAGAATCTTGGCATTCAGCAGGCAATATAAACTAAGACAGTCTACCAGAGTGAAGTCTTTTTGTACAGTTTGTTAAGCAACTGTTAGAAACATTAAAAAAAAAAAATTTAAAGAACAATGCACAGAAAAGTTGACACATTTAAAATAAATTTAAATAAACTCTTCTCCAGATAGCATCAGTATATGCAAAGAACCAAGTTCCCGTTTCTGATTTATACTATTGTTTAGTCGCTGTTGTGTTTGACTCTTTTGTGACCCCATGGACTGCAGCCCACCAGGCATGGGATTTCCCAGGCAAGAATATTGGGGTGGGTTGCCATTTCCTTCTCCAGTGGATCTTTCCAACCCAGACATTGAACCTACCTCTCCTTCACTGGCAAGCAGATTCTTCACCACTGATCCACAGGGTAGCTCAATTCACACTATTAATGTTGCTAAAATCCCCTTTTCATGTAGTGCTTAGAATGGAAAATGATAGGCAACAACCATCTCATCTCTTATCTAAGACTAGTTCCTCTTGGCACTTGTCAGTTTTAAAAGGAAAGTGCTATCAACAGTTACAGCAATTTATTACATAGTATGTTATAGATATTAGTTTAGTTTAGCTGGAAGGTAGACCCTTCAGTCTTTCTTAAAAAAAATAATTTTTAAAAAATTATGGTAAAATAAACTCATAAATTTGGAAAACTCAGCAGTGGCCACAGGACTGGAAAAGGTCAGGTTTCATTCCAATCCCAAAGAAAGACAGACAAGGCCAAAGAATGCTCAGACTACCACACAATTGCACTCATCTCACACGCTAGTAAAGTAATGCTCAAAATTCTCCAAGCCAGGCTTCAGCAATACATGAACCGCGAACTCCCAGATGTTCAAGCTGGTTTTAGAAAAGGCAGAGGAACCAGAGATCAAATTGCCAACATCCAATGATCATGGAAAAAGCAAGAGAGTTCCAGAAAAACAGCTATTTCTGCTTTATCGACTATGCCAAAGCCTTTGACTGTGTGGATCACAATAAACTGGAAAATTCTTCAAGAGATGGGAATACCAGACCGCCTGACCTGCCTCTTAAGAAATCTGTATGTAGGTCAGGAAGCAACAGTTAGAACTGGACATGGAACAACAGACTGGATCCGAATAGGAAAAGGAGTACGTCAAGGCTGCATATTGTCATCCTGCTTATTTAACTTATAATGCAGAGTACATCATGAGAAATGCTGGGCTGGAAGAAGCACAAGCTGGAATCAAGATTGCTGGGAGAAATATCAATAACCTCAGATATGCAGATGACACCACCCTTATGGCAGAAAGTGAAGAGGAACTAAAAAGCCTCTTGATGAATGTGAGAGTAGAGTGGAAAAGTTGGCTTAAAGCTCAACATTCAGAAAACAAAGATCATGGCATCTGGTCCCATCACTTCATGGGAAATAGATGGGGAAACAGTGGAAACAGTGTCAGATTTTATTTTTGGGCTCCAAAATCACTGTAGATGGTGACTGCAGCCATGAAATTAAAAGATGCTTACTCCTTGGAAGGAAAGTTATGACCAACCTAGACAGCATATTGAAAAGCAGAGACATGACTTTACCAACAAAGGTCTGTCTAGTCAAGGCTATGGTTTTTCCTGTGGTCATGTATGGATGTGAGAGTTGGACTGTGAAGAAAGCTGAGCGCCGAAGAAAGGATGCTTTTGAACTGTGGTGTTGGAGAAGACTCTTGAGAGTCCCTTGGACTGCAAGGAGATCCAACCAGTTCATTCTGAAGGAGATCAGCCCTGGGTGTTCTTTGGAAGGAATGATGCTGAGGCTGAAACTCCAATACTTTGGCTACCTCATGCGAAGAGCTGACTCCTTGGAAAAGACCCTGCTGCTGGGAGGGATTGGGGGCAGGAGGAGAAGGGGACGACAGAGGATGAGATGGCTGGATGGCATCACCGACTTGATGGACATGAGTTTGAGTAAACTCCGGGAGTTGGTGATGGACAGGAGGCCTGGCATGCTGTGATTCATGGGGTCGCAAAGAGTTGGACACAACTGAGCAACTGAACTGAACTGAAACTCATAAAATTTCCCTTTTAACACTGCAACATATACAGTTCAGCAGTGTTCATTTCACATAGTTGCACAACATTTCTAGAACTTTTTCATTTTGTAAAAATGAAAACTCTATGCCCACTGAACAGCTGACCCTTGCCCCTGTGGAGGTATTCTTTTTTAAGGGATGTGTATGGACAATTGATACTTCACCTTGAGGATCAAGAGAGTTCCTCAAATATAATTAAATTGTTAAAAGTAAAATCTGTACCACAAACAGAAAAAAATATCAATCGTAATCATAGTAGTCACCATTTATTTTACACATAATACTGTGTGGCATACTACTAATTGCTTCATGTGAAATTTAATCCCAATAAGTTATGCATGAGGAAAAATGCAGTCAAATCCCTTGCACAAGGTCATTAACCAATGAAGCAAGGATTCAAAACAGGTATGTCCACTCCAGTGCTCAAACCCATACTTTTAACAGCAATGCTATCATGCCCCTGCACAAGAATCACAATCACTGATTTACACAGGTCAGCATATATGAACATCAAAATAAAAAAGACCATCAAATCACAAGAGAAAACATTTTAACATGAATCAGGTTTTATAATACACAACATATTTGAACCTAAAGGCATAGTATTCTTCCCCTATGGAAATAATACTCAGTATAAAAGAGTCTTTTGAAGGCTGGAACTATTTCTTACATAAGTACTTACTGTACCTTACTATTAAGTGAATTATTGGTGCTTTACTTAACTGTCAAGTAATAGAATAAAAATAGGAACTTTTAACTTCTAATGAAAACCAAGTCCCCAAAGAAAATATACCTGCAGATCCGGAAGGTGGAGGAGCTCCAGAGCGCTGCCATTCTGTTGCTTCTGCAGCCAGCCTCCGGATGTATTGTTCATTCACTGACAACAGGATGTTTTCTGGTTTAATATCAGTGTGGATGATACGGCACTTGGTGTGCAAATAATCCAGACCCTGTAACACCTGAATGGGAACAGAGCAGCAGACTTGCAAACACTGAATACAAGTCTTCCTGGAGAAGAAAAAGCTACAGTACAACACTGTGAAAAATGAAGATATAAAAATGATACAGTAGTTTCCTAGAGAGAAGAAAGCGTTTTCTTTTTTTTTAAAGAACTTCCCCAGAAAGATTAATTTTACACTATAAACAAAGGAAAGAGTTTATTTGCAATGAAATGTTATTTCAAGTTTTACAGAGTTAATTCTATTTGAAGATATTCTTTAAGTATATTATAGAGACTGAGAATAAATGGTTGACATGTCCTTTAACTACTGAAATGTAGGTGACAATGAAAGGATTTAGGTATGTTTAAATTTAAATTTCCTTATTGAAGAACTGAGGTCTGTGCTTCCCAGTTTGGCGCTCTGTCCAACAAAACACATTAGTTAAACAAACTGTTTGCCATTGAAGTATTACTACTTTCCTGATGATAAAACTCCTTTACTGTATATTGAAAGCTATTTATAATATGAGAAAATGCTCATGAATAATGTTATATAAAGAGCTGGAAGTAATTTGACAAAGTATTCTTTATCAACATACAACCCATTTTTGCAACCAGAGCTTCTAGATAAGGGTCCAAACTTCTAAAATCAGGCATTAAACACAGCTCCCCACGTAATAATTAATACAGAAGATGAACCTGGGGGAAATGGTTGTGCTAAAACATTTAAAAGCAAACACAATAAACCCTAGAGGCTGAGTAAACAATTTCAGCAATTAAAAAAACTTAGTTTTAGAAGTAAAAATTCTATTGTAAATAGCAAACTCCAGACACTTTAAGAAACTAAAAAATTACCACATGCAAACTATTATGTATAAAATAAATAAGCTACAAGGACACATTGTACAATACAGGGAATACAGCAAATATTTTATAATAACTATAAATGGCGTTCAACCTTAAAAAAATAGAAAATAGTAGGATACATACTTGCTGAATAATTTTTTTGACACAAGGCAGAGGAAGCCCTTGATAATTGGACTTGATGATCCACTTGAGTAGATGATGCCCCAGAACTTCAAATACCATGCAGATATCTAGGAGTTTGTTAAGGAGGAAAATGGAGACAGAAGAAAAGGGCACGACAAGCTGTGTTCCACCTCAAGGAAATTATTATTGTATTCTTTCAGTATAAAAAGTTACAGCGCTTTACCTGAAAAAAAAATCTAGCTGTCAATATTCTGAAATTTCAAAGGTTAATTAATGTTTTATCACCGAAAATACCCAAAATAGGGAAAACTCGGGGGGTGGGAGGGCGGGGTGGTTTATCAATAAAACTATGCATCTAAACAGTGATAAAAATAAGAGGAAATATGTACATAAAGCTAGTGAAAGCACTAGGCTTCAGGTGTTGATTAGCTTCTTCCCTAATGTCCAGGGTTAACAACTCCAACTCTCCTAGTATCAGAGCAAGGAAAAATAAATTCTGCTTTAACTACAGAAAACAGTATAGCAGAACAACCTAAAAATGTAAATGTCAACATTTTTAAAGAACAAGAAACTGACTTGCTTTATTCTCTGCAGTGCACAAAACTGCCCTTGGTGCCGCCGGCGCCACGTGTGCTCTCTGTGTGAGCACCCAGAATCCCATTTCATGACCGGAATACTCTGCGGACCTGCAGTGCTAGGACCAGGGCACTGCAGGGATTTTAGAAGGAAGATGTTGTATTTTCAACAGAAGTTTCTATATAAGTTGGAAAGTCAAGACATTTGTATGTAATAATGATCCAGTGTTTTAAAACAGACTTCTGTTTTAAATAAGATTCTCCACTAAACGGAAACCTGGACTCCTTAACAAGGCCAAATCCAGGGCCTTTTGGCAACCTGGAATACCTTGCTGTGCCAACAGTAAGGGAACACATCAAGAGAAAATAGAAACCAGCTTGAAGAAACCACAGGCCTAAGTTGAGAACATTTTGCAGAGTGAAGTTATGAATTTGCTTAAACTAAAAACAAAATGAAGCCAAACAAGATACTAAAATAAGGGTGTGTTCAGGGTAGAAAAATGTCTTCTTTAGCGAAGTCAATTAATAAATGTATAAAGTATGACAGAAATAAAAGTTGCCATTTTACACTCACTACAGTAATAACTGAACTGTTTAAGATAAGAATTAACGAATACTAAAACTATTGATAAAGTCTGCTGGGGAGAAAGAATTCTCACGGAGTTACACTATCACCCCACAGACTGCTTACTAATTATAAAAGGAAAACGTACTTTTAAACAGGGAAATCCAGAAGACTCTGCCTTAGCCAAATGAACAAATATATTATCACCAATGATAAGCACAAATTCACATAATGCACCCTCCACTATAATACAGTGAGAAAGAATGTAGTATACCTGACAAAAATGATTAATGAACTTAATCATGAGTGAACAATCAGACAAATCCAAATTAAGGAACAATACAACTGGCCTGGATTCTTTGAGGTCAGTAGGGGTGGTGGCGGTAAATGCATGAAAGAAACTGTTGTCAATTAAAGATTTAAAAATGGACATGTTCAGTTCAGTTTAGTCTCTCAGTCGTGTCTGACTCTTTGCGGCCCCATGAACCGCAGCACGCCAGGCCTCCCTGTCCATCACCAACTCCCGGAGTTTACCCAAACTTGTGTGCATTGACTACCTTAGAAAATACAATCAAAGTTATAGTGAGATATCATTTCAAACGCACCAGAATGACTAAATTAAAAGATTAGGGTTTCTCTGGTGGCTCGGTGGTAAAGAATCTGCCTGCCAACGCAGGAGACATGAGCTCAGTCCCTGGTCGAGGAAGATCCCACATGCTGTGGAGCAACTGAGCCCGAGCGTCACAACTATTCAGCCTGCACTCTGCAGCCTGGGAACCACAACTACTGAAGCCTGCATGCCCCAGAACCTTCTCCACAATAAGAGGCCACTGCAATGAGAAGCCTGGACACTGCAACAAAGAGAAGCCCCTGCTTGCCACCAGCTACAGAAATGTTCACCTGCGTAGCAAAGAAGATCCAGCAGAGTGAAAAACACAATTAAATGCAGGTGAGGATATGGAGCAACTGGAGCTCCCATGCTGCACTAACAAAAGTATAAAATGGTACAACCACTTTGGAAAACTGGTCGGTAATTCCTTAGAGTTAAACATACGTCTAGGAAGTTCTTTAGTCAAGATAGAGCAACAGGGACTGGGTTTACCCTCTTGCTTTAAGCAACAATAACAAAATCAAGCAAAATACATAAAACAACAGATTTAATGACCTTGGATATGAGGTGAAGAAGACAGTGATCTCTGACAGATTACTGTCTTCTTCCTGCCTTGAGACTTTCTAGGCAAACCCCTTGAGTTAAACAGATGGAACTAGTCTTGGGAGATCGAGGTAGCAGCTATAGTTCACAGAACAAGGTATTAGAGAGAGAGATGTAAAGAAAGAGCCCAGAAGATCTGCAATGCGGTCTGCCTCAAACATTCAGCAGAGAGGTAATCAGCACAGGCATATGAGGAAACTACTGGGGGGAACCATCTGAAAGGACTAGAGGGAACAGTGCCCAGCATCCCCACAGGGCTCCAACCAGGAAGACTAGGAAACTTCAGTTACAGGTGAGAAATAAACCCACACATATGCGATCAATTAACTTACAATGAAGGAGCCAAGAATATACAATGGGGACAGTAGCTTCAATAAGTCATACTGGGAAAACTGAATAGCCACCTGAAAAAGGATGAAACTAGACCGTCATCTTATCCTATATCCCCAAATCAACTCAAAATGTATTAAAGACCTGAACATCATACCTGAAACAATACAACCGTTAAAAGAATACTCAGGTGGTAAGCTCCTTGACATTGGTCATGGTGATGATATTTTGGATCTGACACCAAAAACAAAGTCAACAAAGCAAAAATGGACAAGAACTATTTCAAACTAAAAATCTTCTGCAGAAAAAAAGGAAACAAAAATGAAAATGAATAGGCCAGCTATGGAATGGGAAAAATATTTAAAAATCAAAGATCTGACAAGGAGTTTAAAAATATTTAAAAACTAATATGACTCAACAGGGGGAAAAGATCTCAGTGTGACTAAAACAAGAACGAAGAATCTGAACACATTTTTCTGGAGAAGACATACAGATGGCCAACAGGTACATGAAAAAGAGTTTGACATCACTCATCACCAGGGAAATGCAAAACAAATAGCAAGACACAGAAGCAACCTAAGTGTCCACTGATGGATGAATATAAAGAAAATGTGGTCTATGTAGACAACAGAATGTTATTCAGCCATAAGATGGAAAACCTGCCATTTGTGACAACATGGATGGACCTTGAGGTTGTTATGCCAAATAAGACGACTGTATGATCTCACTTATAATTGGAATCTAAAACCAAAATAGGAGAACAAACTCAGACACAGTAAACAGACTAGTGGTTGCCAAAGGTGGGGCGGTGGGGGAATGGGTGATGGTGGTCAGAGGTACAAACTTCTGCTTCTAAGATGAGTAAGTACTGAGTATGTAAGGTACAGG
This sequence comes from Nanger dama, assembly GCA_917880005.1. Classification (NCBI taxonomy): domain Eukaryota; kingdom Metazoa; phylum Chordata; class Mammalia; order Artiodactyla; family Bovidae; genus Nanger; species Nanger dama. The sequence continues at coordinate 10,066,874 of CAKJTW010000033.1, forward strand.
ATGGTGACTGTACTTAATAATATTGTATATGTGAGAGTTGCTAAGAGTTCTCAACATAAGAAAAACATGTAACTATTTGTGGTGATGGCTGTTAACTTACTATGGTAATCATTTTGCAATGTATACATCTATTAAATCATTATGCTGTATACCAAAAACTAATACAATGTTGTATATCAATTATGAACAGAAAGTCAAAGTCACTCAGTCTTGTCAGCTCTGAAACCCCATGGACCACAGCCAACGAGGCTCCTCTGTCCATGGGATTTTCCAAGCAAGAAACTGGAGTGGGTAGCCATTCTCTTTTCCCGACACAGGGATCGAACCCAGGTCTCCTACATTGCAGGCAGATTCTTTATCATATAAGCCACCAGGAAAGTCCAATTAAAAAAACAAAACAAAACAAAACCTGGAAAAAAATCATAGTTGTGGGGCATCTGGCAGAATATTTAGGAAGACTTTGCCTCAGTGGAAGCAATGATTAGTCCTAGCCATCTAAGAAATCATAAAGATAAAATCTGAAAAGGATCAAACTGTTTCCTGGCAATAACTGCATTGCAGAACAAAGCTCAAGATTTAAAGGAATACAAAATATCCAACAGCCAACAAGGTAAAAATCACAATGTCTCAATGAAAGACTACCAGGCAACAAAGATGCAGGAAAATGTATCTGAAAATTAGAATTATCAATCATTTAGAACTGACCCAGAACTGACCCACTTGTTAGAATTAGTGGACAAGGAAATTAAACAGCAGTATTCCATATGTTGAAGAGATAGAACAGATTTAAAAGGAGAGAGACCCAGAGAAGAGGTGGTGTATACATATCAATAGAAAAACAATGAAACCTCGCCATTTGTGAAATAGATGAACCTAAAGGGTATGCTTCTAAGTGAAATGAGACAGAGAAAGACAAACACTGTACAATTTCACTTAATAATGTGGGATATAAAAGACAAAAATAAATACCAGAAAACAGAGTTATAGATACAGAGAACAAACAGGTGGTTGCCAGAGGGAGGATGGTTGGAGGAAAGACATAGCTGAGACTGATTAAGAACACACTGCCAGTTGCAAAATAAGTGAGTCATGAGTGTGAAATGTACAGTGTGGAGAACAAAATCAACTTTTAACATCTCTGTATGATAATATAACCTTAGTAGACTTATCACAGTGTGTGTGATAATTATCAAATTATATTTCAATAAAACTGGAAGAAAAAGAGAGACCCAAATTGAACTTCTGAGATGAAAAGCAGCAAGTGAGAGATGAAAAATACCGTGGATGGGATAAATGGCAGATCAGGCACTGCAGAATGAGATTAGTAAACTCAAAAGTACAGCAATAGAAACTATCCAAAATGAAACACACAAAGAAAAAATAATCCAAACAAACCACAGACCCACAAGAGTAAGCTGTAAGGGCAACTTCCAAGTGACACACAAAAAAAGAGAGGGGAGGAAGAGAATGAGGTACTTGCTCTTTGCAGAGGATTGACAAATCACAAAAGTGATGGCCGTAACCAACCCAGTAGCAAACTGTATGCTGTGCTTAGATTCTGTCCCCCATTTCCCACTAAAAAGAATTAGGGCTTTGCAGATAAATGGCTGACCCCAGGTCTGGGATAGTAAATATACAAAATGAGCCTGCAACATTTTGATGTGCCAAATAGTAAAGGAACTGTTAAAAACTTTATGTGACTCTTGACTGAAGAATTAAAAAAATAAAAATAAAAAGAGACATCTAGAGAGACTGAAAAACACTGACTACATAAAGGGACTAAGAAACTGGTCCTCAATTTTTTAAGGAATAGTAACTATGTTGGGTTTTATTTTAAGAGTCTCTGTCTTTTGGAAATACTTTCTAAAATAATTATAGATGAATAATATATTTAAGACTGATCACAAAATTATCAGGAGATACAGACCAAACAACATTGCTTATGAGTCGATAAATTTGGGAATGGGTAATGTATCTCTGAGGATTCAAACTATTCTATTTCTGTATATATGAAATATACCAAAATAAGATATCTTAGAATGCAGATTGCTTAAAAAAACAAATCGGAAAAAGAATTTTAAGTTATTCTCAAGTTCCTAGCTTTATTATTAACTTTCTTATGAGAGAAGCATTACAATTTAACAACAATGTTGTTTTAATTTGCAAGTAGTGATATAAAAATGTTCAAACATTTAATAGCTTAAAAACAGAAAACTGGGTGAAACAGCAAAGGATATGCGAAAAAAAAAAAATTTTGTGGGAGACAGTGTACAGAAAAAGGCTGAAAATTAATTAAGAGCTACATTTAGAGTGCCTTATGAACAAGAAGATCTAGCAAAAGAGGTAAAATACACACCAGAAAAAAAAGTATCCTAAAAACATAGCAGGTCACATAGGTGGCCAAAAACGACACTGACTTATGTTAATATTACGTAAAGATCAGCAGTTCCTTCTTAATCACTCTTTTCCCCTCATCACCCACGGAAGTAGAACGAACCCATTTATACTGAAGTCTATGACTAACTTCTAGTTCACAGTCCTTGTGATACTTGAAATGAGAAAGGACAGTGCTCCAGAGAAAGAGCAGTATAAAGCAGATACAAAGAAAATCACAGATATGTAGCTCCATACAGTTATGCCTGTGTTGTGAAGAGATGAAAGGCAGGAGAATGCCATAACTCATTAAATCTTAACTCAGTGCTCTGCATTTTATCCTTTTCAATTTCTAGAAGCAGCAAATAATACCGTAACTGAGACAGCTGGGGAGACAAGTAGGAGGAAGGGCAGAGAGAAATGGCTAAGGATAAAGGGAGAAATGAGTAAAATACAAACTCAGTGGACAGAAACTACAGAGAAACCAAACAGTGATGTTTGGAAAACATCTTAGAACTTGAAATTCAAAATCTATTAAGATATTTCAATAGTTAAAAACAAAACTCTTCTTGCTTAGGGTCAAAAAAAAGGTACTCCGAATTGCTAAGGAGATTATACAGACTGTTTCTACAGTTTTACTATAATGTTCCCAAATTAAGAGAGAAATTTGGCACAATGACAAATATTACAAGGTCAAGTAATAGGAAACAGAATCTAACAGCCATCACAATATCCTATATGGTTTATTTCTTGGTTAGCCTCCCTAATTCTTTGAAAAAAATGTGTGTGTACACACACACACACACAATACGTCACCTATGAAATGACCACAACAGACATAGACTGATGATTCATATGGCATGACTCTGGGAATATGATTTATACTTCTCTAAGGAAATAACTGAAAACTAACTTCAGAGTGATAGATAAAATCTTCATGTTATCACTTGTTCTCTCTCCTTTCTTACCCTTTCTCCATGTGTTTTAGTTCAAATCTCTTAAACCACAGTCCACATGATACTACAGAGCCCTATGTAGCCCATTTCCTTTAACAAATCACTGGCTACAGTGTGTGTTAAGAGAAGCTAAACATGCAGGGAAAGTAGAATGATACATGAAATCTTTCCTTACACATTTTTAAACACTTTTAAAAACAGTTTTAGACTCTCCAATCCAAGTGAAATTCTTCATCTTTTATTCTGAAAAATTTGATAGGCCTTTACAAGCATAGCTGTTGCAACAATCTTTCAATCAGCTCTTTGCATGTCACACGGATATTAACTTATGGGGGAAAAAAGTTAACATTCTTTCCAACTTTAAAATTCTAAAATTTCAGATCAAAATATAAAACTAGCTGGTTTTTTTATTATGACAGAATATGAACAATTACATTTAGATTCTAAGCATAATCTACATGTACAGCCTCTTAAATACTGAGATAATGAAGTACACTGAATTCTTATTTAACCTATTTCTCAATTCCATTAAAATCTGTGTTAATTGATAAAATAGAAACTTTACTTAGTATTAGTACAAGTTTCTTTTGACTTCAGTTTTAATTTGCCCGAAAAAAGGAAAAAGTGTAAAGCAATAGCTTTAAAAACACAACATACAAAAAACAGACATGATTCACAATGTGTTCAAAAGTTTACAATAAAATAAAAACATTTTGATTATAGTTTGTTTTGAGAAAAGAGACCAATGCAAATCTCATTCTTTTCTTTGAAATAAAGTTATTTCATGATTTGTTTTCAAAATAGGTTCTAAAAGGATACGTGTTCCATTAACTCCTGATATTTTAAAGTCATCTAGTAGCTGAACAACCATTTCTCTATTTGGATCATTAGGATCTGAATTACGAACCTGTAATAGGGAAAACAATATTTAAAAAAGGGAAAGCATAGAAATAAACCAAATGGTGCGGGAGGGGATACCAGCAGCATATGTAACAAAGGATTACTTCAGAAAAGAGCTTATACAAATCTATAAGACAAACATAAAAGTTTAATAGCTCGAAGAGCTTAATAAAAACAGTTCACAAAAAGAAAATACAATCAACAAAGATTGTATTGTATAGTTACTGTTCTAATTATAACATTTTGCTACTTACTCCCAAATTAACTGCTAGTTACTAGGCCAGGAAGAATTCAGGAGCTTTTGCATGATGGAAATCAACCACAGCACTAACCATACTGCTTATTCAGCCTTCATTTTTTTCATAGAAAAACCTCTCAGGGAAGGAAGCAGTACCCTGATTTACTTTGGGGCATGAGCTCATCTTGTTACAGACTAGCACATTGCAAGTACTTCCCTGAAGCTTTCTTGCTCTAGCATCCTCACTTTTCTGAATGAAAAATCTAAGGCTCAGAGGAAATAAAAAGATGAGCTGAAGATATATTCAGATAGAGCCGGTCCTAAAAACTCATGTCTTCTCACTTGGGATTCAAGCTTCTTCTACCTCACTGACATTTCCTAATTTTTAAGAAAACTGAAAATAAGTTTTTAAAATATTTACCTAAGTTTCCAGCTAACATAAGGGAATTAATAACTACAGTGCTTATTTTTATATTAAATATTTTTAAAGATTTTAAAACAAAATAGAAGTTATACATTTACTCACACTCGTCTTAACCATGAAAGGAAAGAAAAACACTGTGTTATCTGGCACATAAAACATGCTCAATAAGCATTTGTTTGCAAGGGTTTTCAGTGTGCATGTATAGGGGAGTTGCCATCACAGCATCTTCTACCAGTTCCTACCAAATACACAGAATGTGTAAATACTGTCTTCTTCTACCTCTTTAAGGATATTGGAACTTTACAGTAAAACTTAGCCATATCAAAAAGTATATACTTTGTATGTCTTAACTTGAATGAAACTTTATTTATTTATAATGCAGCTCATACATACAATCTAATACTTACTGATTTCAGCAACCGGATTTCATCAAGTGCAGTTTCAGTATAATGTTCAGCACTTTTAACTACTTTCATTGCCACGAACTTCTTTCCCCTAAGAAACAAATACAGTCAATTAAGACTAAATGTCTTACCTTTCACTTATGAAGCTAAGATTTAACCATAACTGGGAGACAGTGATAGAATAAATATTGATTTCATGTTTCCCTGGTACTCAAACACAAACTACTACTTCTGTGGGGTTGGTTATCTGCACCTGTTAATAGCACTAACTGGCCAAATTGAACTTATAAGAAAAAGAAAATCTGTTCCTAGATAATGTCACAGAGAAGGCAATGGCACCTCACTCCAGTACTCTTGCCTGGAAAATCCCATGGACAGAGAAGCCTGGTAGGCCGCAGTCCATGGGGTCATGACTAGTCAGACATGACTGAGCGACTTCACTTTCACTTTTCATGCATTGGCGAAGGAAATGGCAACCCACTCCAGTGTTCTCGCCTGGAGAATCCCAGGGATGGGGGAGCCTGGTGGGCCGCTGTCTATGGGGTTGCACAGAGTCGGACACGACTGAAGTGACTTAGCAGCAACAGCAGCAGATAATGTCAGTCATCAAACATTTTCTCTGAGTCAAAATCTACTTTCTGAATGCTCCATGAACCCATGTAAAACCATGAAATGGAGATAAGTAAGGGGTAACTTCACCAAATCAGAGGTGATTTTAACCTAAAAAGTTAAAAGCTATAATATTATGCTTTCCTCTAAGAAGCCAGAAGAAATACTTGGGCAAAAAACTGATAAAAATAGTGCATAGATAGCAATTGCTATCTCATCAAATATAGAAGATACATTTTAAGGTAAACATCCAATGTTAACTGCCTGTGATTTTTATGTAGAGGTTTTAGACTGTATGGCTGAGCAAATCTGTTATAGAAACAAAACACAAGAAAATAATTTCACACAGGTTGGTCTAGGATACCGTCTAAAAATTTAGCTCTATTCCAGTGGGAAAAACTATGAACTAATATACTATTCTTTCTTTGAGTATCTGTAATGTTTTGAATTTGGGAGTTTCAAGAGCCTTACTGATAATAATTCAATCAATCTTGTGTCTCCTCTAAGGTGCTGCTTCACCAGAGGAAAGTCATTTGCCCAAGAATACAAAGATTATCAACTATAAGATTTTTATTAAGAAATCAGTTTAGAACTAGACTACAGGTGGAAAATTAAACACATTTAGGAATCACCTAATCCTCTTGTACTAAAACTTACTGAATATCCCATGATAGCCACACAGTTGAAAAGTGTCCCCAGCCCAACTTTCGGATCACATGATATCTCCCATTGAACAGATCTCCAATTTTCACAAGATGATAACCTCCTGGAACAAATAATAGAGGGAAAGAATCACTTACTTAGAAAAAAACAATCTCACATTTTCCAACATTTATACATCTTCAGCAAATAAAAATGGTTTCTTTTAATACAATCAATTCAACAAGAGAAAATTTAAAATCAAGTCAGCAACACAGTATTACTGAGCTCATGTTAACTTGAAAAAAAAAAATTACTTTTCTAAAACATAGCACAACAAAACAGAAACCAGAAGACCAGAAAAGGCTGACAACAGTGGCAGGAATCAAAGGATTTAAACATCTATCTCTGCCCGCTGAGAAGAACCAAGTTCTCCTCAATGGTAAGATACATTCTGTTATAAGATCCGATCCTACCCAAGAATCCTGGAACGTTTTGTGAAAGAAACAAAATAAATCAGGCAATCTTATGCCATGGTTTTTAAGTATCCGTAATTCTAATATAATGTAGCTTAGCAATCATCCCTTTGAGAAAAGAGTAGTGAAAATGCGTTTTTCAAAAGTCTACATACCAAATCTTATCACTGTTCACTTCTGGATGACAGCATTATAGATGACTTTTGTTTTCTTTTGTTTAATATATTTCTGAAATTTTCTAAGGAAAATATGCACTATCATTTTTTAAGGACAAAGGGAGTAGATACACTTAATTTAAACTAAGCTTTAATTAAGTCAAACTAAAAGGAAATACTAATTCCTATACTTAGAGAAAAGGATGCAATAAGCAGAAAAGCATTAACACCATTTACGCTGATAGATCAAATATTCAAATGAAAGAGTGTACACATGAATTACATCTTACTTGGTATCTCCTCACAGAAAACCTTACCTTTGCAGTAATCATTGGGATCTTCCTGTTCATCATCATCAGATCCCAGGATCTCCTCTTCCTGTTCGGGCGGGTCACTCTCAGAGTGTGGAGCAGAGCCTCGGGGCTGAGGTTCAGATCTAAGAAATAATACAAACATGTTCATTCCATGTGAGCAGAAGAAAACAGGACCCATGAACAGATAACACAAACAGAATGTTATGCAGTGGCAGCCTGGGAAAACATTACCTATCACTTTACCTTGTGCTAGGAAAAGCCTAGTTTTAAAAAGTCAGTACGTGATTAAATAAAACCTGGAAAATATATATGAAAAGTACAAAGGGGAAAAATTACGTGAATCTCAATATTCAAACAAAACTGCTGGTAAAACTAGATCTTCCTCCAGTACTTTGCTATTATTTTTATAAAAAAAATACTTTATAAACAAATTTGTATCCTGCTTTTCCTATTATATTGTTAACTTTCCCCCTCATTCCTACACAATCTCTTAAATCTTACTTCCCTTATTGGTATCACTATCTACTCTGGTACATTCTGTTCAACTGGACACTTGTTTCTAATTTTTCAGTACTAAAAATTAAAGCTGTTGAGTATTTTTAGACAATTTTTATTCTGCATTTAGAATTATTCCCTAAACTACCAGATAAAGATAGAAACATTTTCCCTATTTATAAAAATAACACATTAAATATAGGAAATTTGAAAAATAATTATTTTGTTCTAAAACATTTCTACTTTGAATATATGAACACTTTGGATTATTTCTTCCCAGTCTGTGCCAACAAATGTTTTTTTATATAGTATGACTTTTCTGAAAGAGCTGTAATGAACTACATCTCCAGCCACATACGGGCTCCAGTATTCAAGTATTACTAAATTTCAAAAACTTGGTTTATTTGACAGGTTAAAATGTTATTTTATAATGTGCTAAACACTTAAAACTGATTCCTTTCTCTACATGCCATCAATTAGTTATATCAAAACTTTTGAGCACTGAGTAAGTAGTTTAGGAGGCAGAAAAACTTGGATTTGCATTCAGGCTCTGACACTTAAAAGCTGCCTGCTTTGGGACTGCCCTGGTGGTTCAGTGGTTAAGACTCTGTACTTCCACTACAGGGGATGCAGGTTCAATCCCTGGTCAGGGAACTAAGATCCCACATACTGCATGATGTGGCCAGAAAAATCACAAACATACCAAAAGAGAAAAAGCTGCCTGCTTCATAAAGCTTTGAGCCAAAGAAGCAGTGTCCATATCACTCTTTTCAACAGTTGCAGGAAAAGGAATTTTAATTCCCATTTCCCAGTATTTTATTTGCATTTCCAACCTTTTTCATCAGACTTTTTCAAAAGATTCAATTCAACAGAAAAAAATTTAATAGCAAAATTAATGGGCTGCTGAGACATAACTACATTGGCAAGCATGACTAGATCTGGATTTTCAGTGGCCATTCCAACTTGCCTCAACTCTTGGTACTTTCTGTCCCTCAGAGGATACAAAAGTAGTTACAAAACTGCATGATTCAATTCTTAGTGAAAGCATGTCTTTGGGAAACTTACCTGGCCTACTTTCCTAAGTGGGAATGAGTCTAAATGAACATTTCCAAATTTATTAAGACATGTTTCTAAAACAAATTCTCTGATTTCAAACTTGTTGTCTTACAATTTTTATTTTAAGAACTGTAATTGAGAAATTTTTGAAAAGCAGTGAAATTATTAAGTTGTGAAAAACAGACATGAAATTCCCTCTTTTTTTTCTCTTGAATGTTCCTTTTCTACAGACTCTTGTATTGTTTCAATGATGTACTGGCTTCTTTCATCTTTAGGATAGGATTTATAGTCTCTAAGTTTCCTTTAGATCCTTGTATTATCTTGGCTTTCTCAAACGGCCCATGTTTTACGAACCCATGCTTTTACACATGATGTCAATCAATGAACATCAGACAACTGAATAAAAGCCTCTGCCAGAAAAAGACAAAAACCCAAAAGAAAGAAAATTTGAGAAAACAGAGACAGTTACTATTAGATAGTGAGGAAAAGATGATAACATGATTAAAGAGTTCAATATCACTGTAACTTTGATTGATGATTGTTATAACAGTATAAAATTTCTGAAGAAATACTACTGGAAGAATTTCAGCTTATTAACACTTGAACCTAAAAATCAGTCTTCCTAGAACAAAAAGAAAGAGTTCTAAAATAGTTTCAGTCTGTGCTTTAAAACTTATCATACCTATCAGTATTTCATGTCACAGGTATATGCTATTTATATTTAGAAGGAAAACCATTGTTATCAGTAGTTTAAAGCTCTCAAAGAATACAAAATTTAACCCCAGTACATCTACAAAATCTCCAATATAAACTGAAATGAACAACAGATCAAAATTTAATAGCAGTATGCTTCCAAAGAAGTCAAATAATTTATAACCCAATTAAAACACCAGTAATGTTAGAAATAGGAATACACTTGGCTGTGGTATAGAGCAGAATCAAGGCAAAAATTTGGGAAGAAAGCAGAAAGCAGTGGAAAAGCTTGACAGTTTTGCTTTCCTTATACTTCCAAGCTTGTTCTGACACAAAGTCTGGAGTGTGAATCAAGAGGTAATAAAAGCCAAGTTAGAATGTTTTCTCTGATCGCAAAGGATCCTTTCAACTCAAGATTCCATTTCTGGTATAATCATCACTAATCACTCAATAGCAAACCAAAGTACTAAACAAAAATTTACTGAGTCTTTTGTAGTCAAATACTATATATTAATAATCATCATAAAGAATATGCTATTTATGAATGTTCACTTACACATTTCATGAATTCATATATTCAAATTAGCCACACAAACTCCCCACCCCTACATTTTCTAAAGAATAAATGATGAAGAAATTCCTGTAGTTTAAAACAAAAAGTTAAACCAAAGAAACTGTTAAGTCCATTCTGACTCACTACATTGGTTTATAATCTACTAGTAGGTTGGATTTGAAAACACGTTCCTGGAAGTTACTTTAACTTCTTTGTGTGTGTGTGTGTGTGTGTGTGTGTTAGTAGCTCAGTTGTGTCTGACTCTCTGTGATCCCACAGGTTGTAGCCCACCAAGCTCCTTCGTCCACAGGATTCTCCAAGCAAGAGTACTGGAGTGGGTTGCCATTTCCTTCTCCAGGGGATCTTCCCATCCCAGGGATCAAACCTGGGTCTCCCACATTGTAGGCAAATTCTTTATCATCTGAGCCACCAGAGAAGATATAATTCACATGTCATAAGTTCACCAATCTAAAGTGTACACTTCACTAGTTAAAGTATATTCAGAGTTGGGTAATCTCATTACAATCTAAATTTAGGACATTTTTATCCCCCTCCCTCCAAAAATAAGCCCCAACCCATCAATAGCTACTCACTATTACACTCTTCCCCCAGACTCTGGAAAACACTGGTCTACTTTATGTCTCTATGAATCTGCCTATTCTGCATATTTCAGATACAGAAAATCACATATTATGTGGTCTTTTGTGACTATTTTCACTTAGCATGTTTTCAAGGTTTATATTTCATTACTTTTTATGGCTGAATAATATTCCATTATATAGATAGACCAGACTGTAATTTACCCATTAATCAGTTGATGGACATCTCTGTTTCTACTGTTTAGCTATTATGAATCTTGCTGCTATGAATGCTCCAGAAGAAGCATATGCAATCGTGTTCACAGCAGCACTGTCTGGAATAAGGAAAAGGAGGAAACAACTAAATGTCCATCAAGAGGAGAGACAGGTAAGTGATAGTATTTTGATAAAATATACCCAACAGTAAAAATGAAGAAGTTACATCCATCAGCATGAATGAAATGCACAAACATAAGATGGAGTGCAAACAGCAAGCTGTAGAATACATACAATGCATCCCACCTTCAAAGTTTAAAAACATACAAAACAGCCAATGTGTAGTTAAAATATAAATAATTGCACAACTGTAACTAGTCAGTAAATAATTGCTGGAGCTCTGACACACAGTATGGTAATTATAGACAATAAAACTATATTACAAACATCAAACTTTCTAAGAGGCTAGATCTTAACTGCTCCTACCAATGGAAGAAATAATGAGATACAACAGATATTAGTTAACACTACAACGTCAATCACAATGTGATATAAATTCATCAAATATGCTGTACACATTTAAACTTACACAATATTATATGCCAATCATATCTCAGTTTTTAAAAAGCTGAGTAAAAAGAATGAATAAAGCAACAACACAAAAGAATACAAGACAAATTCAGGATCGCTATATTCCACAAGTGAACTACTAATATAGAGATATGATCAAGGAGGAGTACACATGGCATCATATACGGCAATGAGATTTTCTTAGGCTGAGTAGGAGCTACTATTATTTATTTGTTATTTTATTTTTGTTTATAGTTCAAATGTTCTATTTAAAAACTACTGGCTCTGATTGCTTTTAAGTATGACTCCAACACATGGCTGGCTTAATGCCATTTGGCTAAATCATAATCATGCATTGGGAAATCTTATTGACCTTACCCATCAAACTACCCCCCAAAAGTGCCTTTACACTGCCTGGAGGTTGCTGCTGCTGCTAAGTCACTTCACTTGTGTCCAACTCTGTGCGACCCCATAGACGGCAGCCTGCCAGGCTCTGCCGACCCTGGATTCTCCAGGCAACAACCCTGGAGTGGGTTGCCATTTCCTTCTCCAGTGCATGAAAGTGAAGAGTGAAAGGGAAGTTGCTTAGTCGTGTCTGACTCTTCGCAACCCCATGGACTGCAGCCCACCATGCTCCTCCGTCCATGGGGTTTTCCAGGCAAGAGTACTGAAGTGGGTTGCCATAGCCTTCTCCGGCCTGAGGTTAATCATGTTTTTATCACAAAATACAAATGGCGGCAATGGGGAGAGATTCAATTGCATGCCTAATTCATGGGGGAGAAAAAGGTACCTGCAAGAAATTTTTCTATAGTTTTTGTTTTTTATGGAGAATAAAAAATCCAAGTAAATGAAAAGTGTACACAGAGAATTTAAATAACAAACAAGCTTGATCTAAATGGATATATTCATATACATAACTTTATATCCATCTAAAAAACCTGGCATACTATAGAATAAAATGAAAATATCTTGGTAGATCTTGATTTAAAGAGGAAATGAAATATAAAATTTCAGAGTATTTAGATATGAGTGCATTACACGTTAAAATCTATGATATACTCAGTTTTACGAACAAAAAACCAAAATACCTACATGGATATGTAGATTAAAAAATTGAAGAAACTCCTAAAAAGTAACAAGTCCAGACAGTAAGGTCAAGTGCTACTACATTTTCAATGAAGAGTTAATTGAGTAGTTCTTTTAAAAATTCTTTTAAAGTAACGTGTACCAGTGTATCTCTAAGAGCTAGAAAAGCTCTCCAGTTAATTTGAGAGCACTAGCATAAACTGACATTCAAAGCAGAAACCCTGACCTCCAAAGCAGTCACAAGCAACTCATCTACAGAATGAGGATACTAGCTGCTGTGAGAACTTGACATTTAATATAATAATTAGCATAATCTTATTATGTATGTGTGTGTGCTCAGTTGTATCTAACTCTTTGCGACCCTATGGACTGTAGCTCACCAGGCTCATCCATCTATGGGATTTTTCAGGCAAGAATACTGGAGCAGGTTGCCATTTTCTCCTGCAGGGGATCTTCAAGAATCAGGGATCAAACTCATGTCTCCTGCACTGGCAGGTGGATTCTTGACCACTGAGTCACCTTGTACATAGGTACTGATTAATATATATTACTTATTATTAATGCATTTTAAAGTACAGGTACATATTTTAAAATAACTATGTTGATAAGAGTATGGAGTAGCCGGAACCTTTGTGCTTTGCCACTGAGAATGTAAAAACGGTGCAGTTGCCATGAAAAGCAGTATGGTAGGTCCTCCCCACCCCCCACCCCCACCAATTAAAAACAGTATCACTATATAATTCAACAATTCTACTCTGGGCATATACCTAAAGAGTTGAAAGCAAAGACTCAAAATGTTTAATGGATATAGAGTTTCGGTTCTATGAGATGAGAAGTGTTATGGGGATGGATGGTGGTGATAGTTGTAAAACAGTGTGAATGTATTTAACATGACTGAACTGTACAGTTAAAATGGTTAAGGTGGTAGATTTTGTTATGTGTATTTTACCACAATTTGGGGATTAAAAAAAAATCAACATAGGAAAAAACGAATCTCTAAAACATTATGAGAACTTGTAACAGTGCCTTATCATGATGCTGTGATGTCACAACAATATCTAGACTCCTAGGTATTTTAACTAAGCAGGAAATAAAGACTAAAGCAAAAAAAAAGTCACCACTTTATTTTTAGTGTAAAATAAATCAATATAATTTGTAATCAATATTAGCAACTAAGTAATTTACAGCACATTCATGTAACTGGAGAGGTACTATTCAAGGAAAGTTAAGACACACCATTATGATGAAAAAGGCAAGTTAACTGGATAATATATGTATGTGTGTGTGTGTGCTTTGATTTTTAAAAAATGTATACAGGTACATATATTAGTAAACAAACTAAGAATTGCAAGGATACAGACAATTGTTAACAAGGTTGGTTCCCCTCTTGGAAAGAGTGAAGAATTAAAAATTCTGTCTTATATAGTACAATTCTGAATTGTTGGCATCTTTTCCTATGAGAATTACTCAGGAAATAGCCACATCATTTCAAAAATAGGCAAAATGTAAAAAAAAAAAACAACTTACTGTTAGGTTGGGAAGAGTGCAGGGAGACTGGACTTCTCTCATGCTCAGCTGCTTCTTCTGTCTGGTATCATTTACTTTCAGGAAATAACCCTCCACAACTTGGCAAGGCTGCCAATCACCAAGCCCTAACTACCCTTCCTTCCCATAGGTAAACACCTCCCTTGCATGATCCAAGCAAGTTCTAGAAATCTTTAGGGAAGGACAGAATGGATGTTGAAAGTTCTACTTCTGAAATTTTAAGCAATAAGAACCAAGCAATTGTCAGAGGGGAGTACTACCACCAAATAGGAGGCGAATGTTTGAAAATGATGCTAAAATTGAAAAACTAAGCTAAGCCATTACTGGCTAGGAGTGGGGAAAAACAGGCAAATCCATGGAGATGTATTCAGAGTCCAGCCTCACAGATTAACCCCTCTTTGTTGTTTAGTTGTTAAGTCGTATCTGACTCTTTTGCAACCCCATGGACTGTAGCCCACCAGGCTCCTCTGTCCATGGGATTCTCCAGGCAAGAATACTGGAGTAGGTTGCCATTTCCTTTCCCAGGAAATATTTCCAACCCATGGATCGAACCCATGTCTCCTGCATTGCAGGTGTATTCTTTACCACTGAGTCATCAGGGAAGCCCCATTAACCCCTCTAGATACAGCCTGGGAAGTGAGTTTGAATTTGGTTACTTATAACAAGAAGCATTCTGAATAGGTTATTTGCATAATTAGGGCAACAGTCACAATAATTTTGAATGATTTCATTTATATTTATCCTAAAAATTAAGATAAGCACCCACACCACACACACTTTATACCAAGGTCAATTTCTTACATATTGTTAAGAAGCAACCACTGGGGGAAACTGGACAAAGGCTCCCTGGGACCTCCCTGTCCTGTCTTTGCAACTTCCTGTGAATCTGTAATTATTTTAAAACAAAAAGAGTTTTTTATTATAGAAAAATTAACACATACACAAAGATTTAGGTATAACAATGGCTATGACAGAATTTATTAAAAGCAAAAAGCTAGAAACAAACTATAATAGACTGCACAATTACATTTATATCATCTCTTCACTCAAAGCCAATAAAACTAAAATAAAATGACAAATCTACTACAACGCAGAGACAAGGAGAGAGAGAAATGCTCTGGCAATCTAAGGGAAAAGAAAAGTCTAAGGTGACTTAAAAGTGGAGAAGGGGGACAGGAACGCAGGTTGAGAAGAGGGATGGTAAAGAGGGAGGTTAACTGAAAGTCTGTATAATAAAGTTGACACTCCACACAGCAGACATCCAGATCCAGGAATCCCAGAAGGTTCCAAGGAAGACCGATCCAAAGAGATGCACACCAAAACATTATAGCTGAAATCTCAAAAGTTAAGGACAAGGAGAAAATACTAAAAGCAGCAAAAAGAAAACAAACTTGTTATGTGGCAAGGGAAGCCCCATAAGATTATCAGTAGATTCTTCAGCAAAAACTTTGCAGGTTAGAAGCAAATTGCTGATATAGTCAAACTGCTAAAAGAAAAACCAAAAGGACAAAACCTTCTAACCAAGGATACTCAACCTAGGAAAGTGACTCAGAATTCAAGGAGATAAGAGTCTTCCAGACAAACAAAATCTAAAATTGTTCACCACTACCAAACTGGCCTTAACAAGAAACGTTAAAGAGATTTCTTTAAGCTGGAAAGAAAGAGTGCTGATTGGTAATAAGAAAATACATGAAAGAAGAAATTTCATTGGAAAAGTAAAAATAAAGTGGACTAATCACTATTATAGCTATTAACAGTATGAGGATTAAAAGCCAAAAGTTGTAAAAATAATTATGGTAATAATAATTAAGGGATATACAAGTGAAATGTGAGATCAAAAACATAAAACGAGGAAAGGAAAGGAAAGACTAAAAATGTTGAGCTTCAGAACAGGATCAAACTTAGTTGCTACTAACTTTATAAAATAGACTGTTACATATGTAACCCTCACTGTAACCACAAGGCAAAACCCAGAAAATTTAAAAAGATAAAGAGAAAAAATGTAAATAATTCACTAAAAAGTCATCAAACCACAAAGGAAGAGTAGGAAAAAGAAATTAAGAGAGGAACTACAAAAACAGCCAGTAAACAATTAACAAAATGGCAATGAGCACACACTTACCAATAATTACTTTAAATGTAAACAGATTAAATGTTCCAATCAAAAGTCAACAGAATGGCTGAGTAAATTTAAAAATAAAAAAAGAAAAAACAAGACCCACCTACGAGCAACTAGACTCACTTCAAATGAAACAATACATACAGATTGAAAGTAAAGGGACTGAAAGATATTCCATCCAAATGGAAACCAAAATAAAGCTGGAATAGCTATAACTGTATCAGACAAAAGAGGCTTTAAACCTAAGACTGTATTAAACAGACAAATATGGGTATTACAAAATAAGAAAGAAGACAATCTAATCTGAAATATAATATTTATAAGTATTTATGCACTCAACAGGCTTCCTTGATGGCTAAGTGGGTAAAGAATCTGCCTGAAATAAAGAAGATAGAGGAGACATGCATTCAATCCCTGGGTTAGGAAGATCCTCTAGAAAAAGAAATGGCAACCCATTCCAGTATTCTTGCCTGAACAATTCCATGGACAGAGGAGCCTGGCAGGCTGTAGTTCAAAGGGCCATAAAAAGTCAGAGTGACTGAGCAACTTGAGCAACTGAACATGCAGCATGCACGCACCCAACAAAGGAAGACCTAAAGATATAAAGCAGACTATTATTAAAGACACAGACAGCAATACAATAACAGTAGGGGATTTTAGTAACCCACTAAAGTCAATGGAGACACCATCCAGACAATCAATTAGGAAAAACAAGTACTAAATGATACATTAGACCAGATGGACACATACATTCCATCCAAACCAACAGAAAACACATTCTTCTAAAGTATACATGGAAAATTTTCCAAGACAGATCATATGTTAGGCCACAAAATAAGTCTTAATAAATGTAAGAGGACGGAAATCTTTTCTGACCATATGATTTGAAACTAAAAATTAAGTACATGGAGAAAACTAAAAATTTCACAAGTATGTAGAGATAAAATAACATGCTGGACTTTCCTGGTGGGACAGAGGATAAAAATCCACCTGCCAATGCAGGGAACATGGGTTCAATCCCTGGTCCAAGAAGATCTCGCATAACAAGGAGCAACTAGACCCACGAGCCACAACTACTGAGCCCACATGCTGCAACTGCTGACGCCCGTGTGCCTAAAGCCTGTGCTCCACAACAAGAGCAGCCTCAGACACGAGAAGCCCAAGCACTACAATGGAGACCCAGTGCAACCAAAATAAATTAAAAACAAAAACCAATATGCTGCTGAACAACAAATGGGCTGTTTCTTCTTTAGAAAAAAATCAAGAAAAAAATAAATACCCTTGAGACAAATGAAAATGGAAGACTAACATACCAAAATTTGTGGAATGAAGTAAAAGCAATTCCAAGAGGGAAGCTGAGAGTGATAAATGCCTACCTGAAGAAATAAGTCCCAAGTAAACATCCTACCTTTCCACCTCAAAGAACTAAAAAAAGAACAAACAAAGCCCAAAATTACTAGAAGAAAGGAAATAATGATGAGAGTAGAAATAAATGGAATAGATTGAAAAGACAAGAGAGATGATCAATGGAACTAAGAGCTAGTTCTTTGAAAAGTTAAACAAAACTGACAAATCTTTAGCTAGACTCACCAAAAGAGAAGACTCAAAATCAGAAACGAAAGAGATGTTATAGCTGATGCAAAAGAAATACAAAGGATCGTAACTGGTATCATGAACAATTACATGCCAACAAATCTGACAACCTATAAGAAATGGATAAATTTCTAGAAACATACAACTTATCAATACTGAATCATGGTGAAATACACAATCTGAACACAGACTGATTACTAGTAAGGAGATGAAATCAGCAGTCAAAAACCTCTTAACCAAAGTCCAGGATCAATCAGCTTCACTGGTGAATTCTAATAAATATTCAAATAAGAATTAATACCAATCTTTCACAAACTCTTCCAAAAACAGCAGAGAAGGGAACTCTTCCAAATTCATTTTGAGGATAGCATCACCCCAATCCCAAAACTAGACAAGTATGCCACAAGAAAAGAAAATTACAGGCCAGTATCACTGATGAATACATATGCAAAAATCTTCAACAAAACATTAGTAAACCAAATTAAATAATACATTGAAAAGATCATATATCATGATCAAGTAAGGTTTACTCCAAGGATGAAGAATGGTTCAACATCTGCAAATCAGACAACATGATATACCACATTAAAAATGAAGGATAAAAATCACATGATCTTCTCAGTAGATGCAGAAAAAGCATTTGACAAAATTCAGCATCCATTTATGATTAAAAACTCTCAACAAAGCGGCTATAGGGGAAATATATCTCAGTATCATTAAGGTCAGATGTGACAAGCCCACAATAACCATCATGCTCAATGGTGAAAACCTGAAAGCTTTTCCTCTAAGATCAGGAACAAGACAGGGATGCCCACTCTCACCACTTGTATTCAATATAGGACTGAAGTCCCAGCCAGCACAATTAGGCAAGAAAGAGAAATAAAAGGCATCCAAATTAGAAAGGAAAAAGTGTAACTGTTACTATTTGCAGATGACATGACACTACATCTAGAAATCCTAAAAGCTCCATCAAAAACCCATTAGGACTAATAAATAAAAGGAGTCCAAATTGGAAAGGAAAAAGTAAAACTGTCATTGTCTCCAGATAACATGATACTATTCATAGAACATCCTAGAGATAACGCCCAAATACTACTGGATGTCATCAATGAATAGGTAAAACTGAAGAATACAAAATTAATACACAAAACTTTGTTGCATTTCTATATACTAATAAACTATCCGAAAGAGAAATTTAAAAACAACCCAAATTACCGTCACATCTAAAAGAATAATATACTTAGGAATAAATCTAACTAAAGAAAAAGATCTGTACTCAGAAAACTATAATACACAGATGAAAGAAACTGGACAACACAAATAGAAAAATTAGCTGTGTTCACAAACTGGAAGAATTAATACTGTTAAGATCATGCTACTCAAGGTAATCTATAGATTCAATGCAGCTCCTATTAAAAATACTAATAGCATTTTCCATAGAACTAGTAATTCTACAGTCTGTATGGGAACACAAAAGATTCTAAAGAGCCAAAACAATCTTGAGAAAGACGAGCTGGAGGTATCAGATGCCCTGATTTTAAATTATACTACAAAGCTACAATTATCAAAACAGTATGGTAATGGAACAAAAATGGAAACACAGATAAATGGAACAGAACTAGGAGCCCAGAAATAAACTCATGCACTTATGTAATTAACCTATGACAAAGGAGGCAAGAACATACAATGGGGAAAAGACAGTCTCTTCAATAAGTGGTGCTGGGACTACCCTGGTGGTTCAGTGGTACAGAATCTGCCTGCCAACACAGGAAACATGGGTTTGATCCCTGATCTTGGAAGATCCCAGATGCTGCAGAGCAACTAAGCCCATATGCCACAGCTATTGAGCTGGTGCTCGAGAGCCTGGGAGCCGCAACTGCTGAGCCCACGTGCCAAAACCACTGATGCCCACGCGCCCTGGAGCCCAAGCTCTGCAATGAGAAAAGAGCCTGCACCCTACAACTACAGAGTATCCCCCACACACCCCAACTAGAGGGAAAGCCCACCCAGCAACAAAGACCAGCACAGCCAAACATAAATAAACCAATAAAGTTTATACAGAGAGAAATGACAGCCTATGTGTATGCTAGGGGACATGGGTCAATTTTTTAAAAGTGGTGCTGGAAAAACTGGACAGCTACTTGTAAAAAAATCAAATTAGAACATTTTCTCACACCATTTAACAAAAAAGCCTCAAAATGGAATATATTTTTCTGGAAATTTTTTAGATTATTATGCTCGTATTTTACATAAAGTTTAGAATTGGCTTTACAGATTATTACAGGGATAGGAAATTTACATGTATTCATGCATTCACTACTTTACTGAGTTACACAGTGTACAGTGGTATTATTTCAAAATGGAAATATGGAGCTTCAATTACAACATTACAACATTAATTATCATTGCCTTACACTAAAGTAGGTTACTGGAGCAATGTCAAAGAATGGGCCCAAGAGTTATTACAGCTTCTGCTACCTAGGTTTTTCATCAGAAATAAAGAACTGTGATATCACAGAAACCTACAATCCCAGCATATTGTGATATAGAAGTTTTAAAATCATACTTTAAAAGTTTACTTACAATCATACCCAAATCTTGGCTTCTAAACACCCGTCCTCACTAACAGGAACCAGGGCTCCTCAAAGAAATGACTGATTCCAGGGTTGGGGCAGAAAAAGCACAAGATAAACACAGAATTATCTTGCACCAGAAAGTACAGAAGTGCTCAAAGAATAAAGGAGACATGTCAGAGAACCAAAAGCCAGTGTGAAGGGGTCCCAATGGCTAAATATGAAAGAATGTGAGCATCGTAATAATGAGTGCAACTGATTAAACTCTACTGAATAAAAGAGACCCTATAAAGTTATGCTAATGTTGATGGCTAGAATGATAAACGAATGAATGAAGGGAAAGTTTTCTAGTAACACAATGCTGACCAATTAACTACATAGAAGAAAATCGTAGATTAGGTAGTTACCATTTTGTAACCATATCAATAACTGCTTTAGGTGAGAATCAGTAATGAATGCTGAAACAGTGAAATTTTGATAAGGAAAAAATTATACATACAGGTCAAAATATCTCCCCAGAAATAATTTATGAATTGCAAAGAGGAAAAAATCATAATTTTATGGTAAAGAAACATGGCAGTCATTAGGTTAACTTAAACAATTGTCTTCCTGATGTGATGCCCCAAGGAAGATACATTTCACTTAGGCAGTGCCAACACATATAAGCCGAATCACAAGGAAACAGAAAAAAGCAAATTGAGAGAAATTTCAGAAACAAATAGCCTATATTCTTAAAAAGCACCAATGTCAGGAAACACAAAGGCAGGCAAGGAACTGCTGTAGATTTAGGAGACACAAAAACTAAATCAGTGCATGATCCTGGGTTAGATACACCAGAAAAAAACCCTTTTCTACAAGAGACATTGAGACAACTGACAAAAATTCAAAAACTGAATAAGATCTAAATTAAAGACTGTATTAACACTTTATTTCCTATTTTGATAAATTGTGAATATATAAATGAATCTTTGTTCAAAGGGACTATGTAAAGTGTTTGAGGGTAGAGGTACACAATAGTTCATATATAAAGCCCCCCCATTCAGGCATCCACATTTTGCACTGATACACCTAAGATGGCAGCAACACAAACTTCTGTAGAGCCTCCTTATTTTCTGGAAGGTTTACCAACATTTATGATTAAACAGCCACTAGATGGCAATGGTGATCTCTTAATCTCAGCAGCTTAGGCTTCTACAGGGAGCATTTTGGACTTATTATACTTAAAAAAAAAACCAAAAAACAACTGGCAATCTTTAATAAAGCACTAATATATAATAACATATTACGTATTAGGTAACCACTACACTCAAAATAGATGTTTTCATAATGGCTTATACAATGCCTTACATAATCTTTTCACTGTCCAGCTTTGCCCTTCAAACCCACCTTACTGACCATGTATCTCTTTAGATCCATGTTAATAGGCTGCCATTTCAGAAAACTTCCTCAACCCTCCTACATAAAACAGTAGTTAGGGCATGCCCTCCCCTGTCCTTTTACCCCACTTCATTTTTCTTCAGCGATTGATGTTTTTTTCCTACACACTCTCAGTTTATGAGTTTCATGAGGACAGACTTTATTTTGCTCACTGCCTGTAAAATGGGATATAAATACCTAGAAAAGGTATATGTACAAGGCAAGTATCTTCTCTCCTTTTTAGCTGTTACTCATCACTCAAGGCAATGGCACCCCACTCCAGTACTCTTGCCTGGAAAATCCCATGGATGGAGGAGCCTGGTGGGCTGCAATCCATGGGGGTCACATGAGTGACTTCACTTTCACTTTTCACTTTCATGCATTGGAGAAGGAAATGGCAACCCACTCCAGTGTTCTTGCCTGGAGAATCCCAGGGACAGGGGAGCCTGGTGGGCTGCCGTCTATGGGGTCACACAGAGTCGGACATAACTGAAGTGACTTAGCAGCAGCATCACTCAGCTGAAAACCATTACACCCCACCCCAACTCCAGCAATCACCTAATGAAATCAGACTGTGAAGAGTTATTAAATGTCAAATATTGAAGTGTTTAATGTGGAAGGAAATCAAAAAACTTAAGCAGCAGAAGCAGGGCTTTAGAAAAATTCCTGACAAGAAGATGGTAAAAGTGTATGAGGGCTGGAAACCAAAGATGCAGGAGACACAGTCAAGGTCTCTGGTGATAGGAGACTTAGGTTTGATCCTGGTTCTATAGTCTGCCAGAGCCCTACGACTTTGGATGAACTGCTAACTCAAGAAGCTCTCTGTGCTTCAGTTGCCCACTACCTAAAATGAGGGCAGAAAAATACCTACCCCCTGAGGAACACAGTGGTTCTTTTCATCCTATATCAGTGGCTGATACATAAATTTTAGCATTATATGAAATAAGGGAAAAGAAGCAAACAAACACTTGTTCATTTAATTTTTACTGAGTGCCAACAGGTATGTCAGGTACCTTCCTAGGCAATGGAAATGCAGCTGTGAGGAAAAAAAGGGTTCTGGGTCCTCGTTATGTTTACATGCTAGCACAAGGTGACAAAAAGAGCCCCAATTCATCTGAACTGCCTGGTTTTTGAGTTTCAGCTAGTGAACTGCTAAACTTGGGAGGACAGAAGTCCCATCAAAGTCGTCTCTCAATGTCTCTTAAGGAGATACATGTTCTATTATGTCAGGTTATGAGAAGGGCTATTAAAAAAACGTAAGTGGGGTAAGGAGACAAGAGTATGCTGACACTATTTTAAATAAGGTTGTGACATTTGAGTAAAGAGGTGAGAGATGCTAGAGCTTCACCTGGAAAGATTCAAAAATAAAACAATAGTCAGGAGAAAGAACTGATTTGAAGATGATGTATTTGGGGTCTTAGAAATGATTTAGCTCTGGCTTCAAAAGACAAACCAAAAGCTGACTGGAAAAAACACCTTAGAAACTAGTTTACGTACACGCAAACTTTAGTCTTCTATTTCTTTCTGCCTTGGGGAATGAATAACTGCAGGAGCTCCTATGGCAGAGAACTATCATCAAGGAACCACTTTATGGGTTCAACTGTATCCCCCTCAAAAAAGGGTTCAACTGTATCCCCCTCAAAAAAGGGTTTGGCAACAATGAAACAAAAATCTGAGTGCCTCAGTTTATCAGATAATATGTGCACAAAATTAAACTATCCCTGATCTTTGGCAATCCAATCTAGACTTGATTCATACATATACATGTGAGAAATACCAACAGATGTGTTAAAAGCATTAGCTCAACACATGAACAGTAGAAAGAAATGTTAACACTAACAGTCAAAGGTAAGCCCATTTAAGGTAAAGAAGAACACATGAACATGGGAGTCGTCACCACAGCACTTCACTCCAGCTGAGTACTGAGCAAGGCATGCACGCACAATGTCATCATCAGAACCTCACCATCAGCTGACACGGCAACTCAGGGTCAAGGAAGTCAAATGACATCGTCCAAGTTCACCCAACAACCACGTTAGAGACAAGGTGGAACCGAGGACTATGGGATTCAAAAAGACAAGCTCTTTTTGGTAAACAATACGTGAACATGAGTTTCCCAAGTGGCACAGTGGTAAAGAATTCATCCGCCAATGCAGGGGATTTAAGAGACGTGGGTTCTATCCCTGGGTCAGGAAGATCCCCTGGAGCAGGAAATGGCAACCCACTGCTGCATACCTGCCTGGAAATTTCCATGGACAGAAGAACCTAGCGGGCTATAATCCACGGAGTTGCAAAGAGTCAGACACAACTCAGCGTGTGTGTATGCACACAGGAGAGCATATACCTCTACTATCTTTCTACCTGCGACACAAGCATGCTGCTGCTGCTGCTTAGTAGCTTCAGTCGTGTCCAACTGTACAACCCCATGGACCACAGCCTGCCAGGCTCCTCTGTCCATAGGATTCTCAGGGCAAGAACACTGGAGTGGGTTGCGTGCCCTCCTCCAGGGATCTTCCCAACAAAGGGACTGAACGGGGTCTGCTGCACTGCAGGGAAGATTCTTTACCGTTGAGCCACCAGGGAAGGGAAGCAACACAAGCATGTTACCTAATTTATGTCATTATATTCTTAACACTAGCAAAGAAATATACAACATACAATGCTTGCAAAATCTATTCTCAAAAGCAAAGGTAGTCATGGAAGAGAAAAAGAGTATCAAGGGATCTTGCCACCAAGCTCATGTATAGAAAGGACCCAACATCTGTGGTTGAAGAGCTTGGTTGAAAAGACTTTCAAGATCCTTCACACGCTGAAGGGCAGTACCACAATCAAGAGCAAACTGAATGAGAAGATACAGTTGCCCCAAAACTACCTTTATTATTAGTTATAAAATAAGACTACTTTAGTATTTCAGGTTCTCCATAAGTCCACCCTCAAAGGGACAGGTAGCATTGTTCAAAATGCCTAGTCACTCAAAACAAAGAATTTAGAATTTAAGTAAATTAAACAATATATAAAGGTCATCAACATGACTCACGATACCACCACCAAACTTCATGTCCCTGATGACTGTTCACCACTACTGGTGACAATTCTTACATACTAGTTAAAATATATATCAAATGCTCTCAAACTTTTTGATAGGCAATCTTTAAATATCTATTGTGCAAAGCATTTAAGCCACCAATAAATTACCCAATAGCAATGAATTACATCTGACCTTAACCTTCATCTATATAACCACAGGCTCATCATTGTACAAATGAGTATGATTTGTATTTGTCTACCTCCTGCCAGCTAACTTCTCTGTCCAATGTTACTATACTTTCCTGAAAATGAAGTATATTTCACTTATTTTGTGGTTTCTGACAACTTTCTGAAACCACTCATTTAGGGAGTTGAAAAACTAGATACTGTGGTCTTCATAGCTAATCTCATGGATCTTTTTCAAATTCCAAGTTAATCTTCCGATGGCACCCCACTCCAGTACTCTTGCCTGGAAAATCCCATGGACAGAGGAGCCTGGTGGGCTACAGTCCATGGGTCGTGGAAGAGTCAGACACAACTGAGTAGACTCCACTTTCACTTTTCACTTTCATGCATTGGAGAAGGAAATGGCAACCCACTCCACTGTTCTTGCCTGGAGAATCCCAGGGACGGGGGAGCCTGGTGGACTGCCGTCTCTGGGGTCGCACAGAGTCGGACACGACTGAAGTGACTTAGCAGAAGCAAGAGGCACACAGAACCACAGGGTTTTTCCACAACTGTGCTTACTATAACTTTAGGGAGAAGCGCTAAAGAAAGTAGTAGGCCTAATGAATAGGCCAATTAATGACAACTCTCACCCTGAAGACTCTATGGCAGAGATTACAAACTGGAAAATTCTGAAAGAGATGGGAATACCAGACCACCTGACCTGCCTCTTGAGAAGCCTATATGCAGGTCAGGAAGCAACAGTTAGAACTGGACATGGAACAGCAGACTGGTTCCAAATAGGAAAAGGAGCACATCAAGGCTGTATATTGTCACCCTGCTTATTTAACTTATATGCAGAGTACATCATGAGAAACGCTGGGCTGGAGGAAGCACAAGGCTGGAATCAAGATTTCCAGGAGAAATATCAGTAACCTCAGATACGCAATGACACCACTCTGGAAGAAAGTGAAGAACTAAAGAGCCTCTTGATGAAAGTGAAAGAGGAGAGTGAAGAAAAAGTTGGCTTAAAGCTCAACATTCAGAAAACTAAGATCATGGCATCTGGTCCCATCACTTCATGGCAAATAGATTGGGAAACAGTGGCTGACTTTATTTTTCTGGGCTCCAAAATCACTACAGATGGTGACTGCAGCCATGAAATTAAAAGACACTTACTCCTTGGAAGGAAAGTTATGACCAACCTAGATATCATATTCAAAAGCAGAGACATTACTTTGTCAACAAAGGTCTGTCTAATCAAGGCTATGGTTTTTCCTGTGGTCATGTATGGATGTGAGAGTTGGACTATAAAGAAAGCTGAGTACTAAAGAATTGATGCTTTTGAACTGTGGTGTTGGAGAAGACTCTTGAGAGTCCGACTGCAAGGAGATCCAACCAGTCCAACCTAAAGGAGATCAGTCCCGGGTGTTCATTGGAAGGACTGATGTTGAAGCTGAAACTCCAATACTTTGGCCACCTGACATGAAGAGCTGACTCATTTGAAAAGACCCTGATGCTGGGAAAAATTGAGGGCAGGAGGAGAAGGGGACAACAGAGGATGAGATGGTTGGATGGCATCATCAACTCAATGGACATGAGTTTGGGTGTATTCCAGAGTTGGTGATGGACAGGGAGGCCTGGCATGCTGTGGTTCATGGGGTCGCAAAGAGTTGGACAGGACTGAGAGACTGAACTAAACAAACTGCAGGCTGTAAAATCCTGCCTCTAACTTTTATAATAGTTTTTTAAAAATTAAAAGTCACATTAAAACAAAAATTTCCAGGGTCTCTCAAAAATCTGAAGACCTGGTAACATGACTCATCTCAAAGAGCAAATAAGAAAGCTGACCCCATATTCTAATAATCATCATTCCCTTTGGGCTTATTAATCATAAGCTTGAGAAGCCATATTCTAAAAATAAATTAACACAATCACAAATTACTGTACATACAATATTCTTTCTAAACTAAGAACACAGATGACCCAAACTCTACAAGATTTTTAAAAAGCCTAAGATGATGTAAAATGAAGCAAAAGTTAAACAAATGAATCTGTGTACCAGTTGGTAACATAATCACACAGCAAGAAACTAGCTCACATAACTTTAAAACTCAGGAATTTGACTCTACACCCCTAGTGAAAAACTATGCCCCAAGAACAACAATCTGAAGAAATCATCAGCTTTCTTCAGTAATCATATTACTGGTGGTAGTATTGACATTGTCATTCTCAGACTATTTTGTATTCATGTTGTGAGGAAAGAAAATGAATAATCATGTTGCTGTTGTTGAGAACTGGGGTTTTCAATTTGAGAGAAAGGAGGCAGAGATGTAAGCTCTAAGGAAAATCCCTGGGTCATTCAATTTGATTTTAAGTATAACATAAACTCATTATTTTTTAAAGAGAAAAACACAACTTATTTCCTAACCACAGAGAAGTCCTAGAAACAATGACTAAATTTAGTAGAAATAAGTGCCCTGACTGTGATTTCTAAAAGACATTTCTCACTAAAAGAGTATTCTTAGAGAAAGGGCTACTTCCTAGTGCGGGGCAGAAAATGTACAAGTCTGAACAAACTGCAACATCAGACACCAAAAACTATGAAAAATGCCTCAGGTTGAGTCAAAACTACTCAGGAGCCATCATGAAGGGACTCCCATTGGCCAAAAAATAGGACAATCAATAGAAATAACAACTATACATGCTACAAAATGCACGAACATTAAAAACATGCTAAATGAAAGAAGTCAGTCACAAAAGACCCACATATGGTATGATTCTATTTATACATAATGTCCAGCCTAGGCAAATCTATGCAGAAAGAGTAAATTAGTGGTTGCCGATGGCTGGAGGTCAGATAGATTGGGAGGTAATGAGGAGTAGCTGTAAATGGAAACAGCATTTCTTTTTGAGGTGATGGAAATATTCACACTTACCAGATAGTGGTGATGCTTGCAAGACTGTGAACATACTGAAAACCACTGAACTATACACTTTACACAGGTGAATTTTATGGTATATAAACTATACCTCCATAAAACTGCATAAAACAGGGACTTCCCTCGTGGTCCAATGGCTAAGATTCCGCACGTCCCATGCAGGGAGCCCAGGTTTCATCCCTGGTTGGGAAGTTAGATCCCCATGCCACAACTTCCATGCCACAACTAATAGGGTGGTGCAAAAGTAACTGCAGTTTTTGCACTGTTGAAATTTGCCATTTGATGTCGGAATACATTCTTAAATGTGATTATGTCACAGATCATTTCAATGTGCATTTCTCACTTTATGGGGTTTTATGCTAATGATTTATTACTTGCTGCTAATGACATTACTTGTTTTATATTTATTTTGGATTACGGAAATGATGTTAGACAAAAAGCAAATCTGAACAATTTTCATATCTTTCTATACTTCTATTTATTATTTCTGGTTGCCCTGGGTCTTCACTGCTACTCACAGGCTTTTCTCAGTTGCAGCGAGCGGGGGCTACTCTTCGTTGCAGTGCTCAGGCTTCTCTTGTCATGCAGCACAGGCTCTATGAGTACAGGCTTAGCAGTTGCAGCTCGCAGGCTCTAGAGCCTGGGCTCAGTAGTTGTTATGCACAGACTTAGTTGCTCTGAGGCATGTGGAATCTTCCTAGACCAGGGACTGAACCCATGTTCCCAGCATTGGCAGATGTATTCTTATCCACTGTATCACCAGAGGAATCCCTCAAGCGATTTTATTTGAGTTCAAAATGAGTCATAAAGCAGCAGAGACAACTCACAACATCAACAATGCATTTGGCCCAGAACTGCCAACAGTGCGGGGCTGCCTCAAGAGGTTTTGCAAAGGAGATTAGAGTCTGCATGATGAGGAGCATAGTGGCTGGCCAGCGGAAGTTACAATGACTGAGAGCCATCATTGAAGCTGATCTTCCTACAACTACACAAGAAGTTGCTGAAGAACTCAGTGTCAACCATTCTACAACTGTTTGGCATTTCAAGCAAATTGGAAAGATGAAAAAGCTCACTAAGCTGAGCTGCCCGAAAATCAAAAAAATCATAACTTTGAAGTGTTGTCTTCTCTTACTCTATGCAACAACAACGACTCATTCCTCAATCAGATCATGATGTGCGACCAAAAGTGGGTTTTATATGACAACTGGCAATGACCAGCACAGCAGCTGGACTGAGAAGAAGCTGCAAAGCACAGGTCATGGTCACTGTCTGGTGGTCCGCTGCCCACCTGATCCACTGCAGCTTTCTGAATCCCGGCAAAACTACTACATCTGAGAAATATGCTCAACAGATTGATGAGATGCACCGAAAACTGCAATGCCTACAGCTGGCACTGATCAACAGAAAGGGCTCAATGCTTCTCCACCGCAACACCTGACCACTTCAAAAGTTGAACAAATTGGGCTATGAAGTTTTGCCGTATCTGCCATATTCACCTGACCTCCCCTTAACCGACTACCACTTCTTCAAGCATCTAGAAAACTTTTTGCAGGGAAAACACTTCCACAGCCAGAAGACAGAAAATGCTTTCCAAGAGTTTGTCAAACCCCAAAGCATGGATTTTTACACTACAGGAATAGACAAACTTAATTCTTGTTGGCAAAAATAGGTTGATTATAGTGGTTCCTATTTTGAGTAATAAAGATGTTTGAGCCTAATTATAATGATGTAAAATCCACAGTCTGAAATGGCCATTACGTTTGCACCAACCTAATAAAAATTTGGCCTTGGAATGCGGAATGAAGCGGGGCAAAGACTAACAGAGTTTTGCCAAGAAAATGCACTAGTCATAGCAAACACCCTCTTCCAACAACACAAGAGAAGACTCTACACATGGATATCACCAGCTGGTCAACACCGAAATCAGATTGATTATATTCTTTGCAGCCAAAGATGGAGAAGCTCTATACAGTCAACAAAAACAAGACCAGGAGCCGACTGTGGCTCAGATCATGAACTCCTTATTACCAAATTCAGACTTAAATTGAAGAAAGTAGGGAAAACTGCTAGACCATTCAGGTATGATCTAAATCAAATCCCTTATGATTATACAGTGGAAGTGAGAAATAAATTTAAAGGCCTAGATCTGATGGATACAGTGCCTGATGGACTATGGAATGAGGTTCAAGACACTGTACAGGAGACAAGGATCAAGACCAGCCCCACGGAAAAGAAATG
Source organism: Nanger dama (assembly GCA_917880005.1). Taxonomy (NCBI): domain Eukaryota; kingdom Metazoa; phylum Chordata; class Mammalia; order Artiodactyla; family Bovidae; genus Nanger; species Nanger dama. The sequence goes on from CAKJTW010000033.1 coordinate 10,097,227, forward strand.
CCAAGCAAAATGGCTGTCTGGGGAGGCCTTACAAATAGCTGTGGAAAGAAGAGAAGCGAAAAGCAAAGGAGAAAAGGAAAGATATAAGCATCTGAATGCAGAGTTCCAAAGAATAGCAAGAAGAGATAAGAAAGCCTTCTTCAGCGATCAATGCAAAGAAATAGAGGAAAACAACAGAACGGGAAAGATTACAGATCTCTTCAAGAAAATTACAGATAGCAAGGGAACATTTCATGCAAAGATGGGCTTGATAAAGGACAGAAATGGTATGGACCTAACAGAAGCAGAAGATATTAAGAAGAGGTCGCATGAATACACAGAAAAACTGTAAAAAAAGATCTTGACGACCCAGATAATCACGATGGTGTGATCATTCATCTAGAGCCAGACATCCTGGAATGTGACGTCAAGTGGGCCTTAGAAAGCATCACTATGAACAAAGCTAGTGGAGGTGATGGAATTCCAGTGGAGCTGTTTCAAATCCTGAAAGATGATGCTGTGAAAGTCCTGCACTCGATATGCCAGCAAATTTGGAAAACTCAGCAGTGGCCACAGGACTGGAAAAGGTTAGTTTTCATTCCAATCCCAAACAAAGGCAATGCCAAAGAATGCTCAAACTACGGCACAATTGCACTCATCTCACATGCTAGTAAAGTGATGCTCAAAATTCTCCAAGCCAGGCTTCAGCAACACGTGAACCGTGAATTTCCTGATATTCAAGCTAGTTTTAGAAAAGGCAGAGGAAACAGAGATCAAATTGCCAACATCCGCTGGATCACGGAAAAAGCAAGAGAGTTCCAGAAAAACAGCTATTTCTGCTTTATTGACTATGCCAAAGCCTTTGACTGTGTGGATCACAATCAACTGTGGAAAATTCTGAAAGAGATGGGAATACCAGACCACCTGACCTGCCTCTTGAGAAGCCTATATGCAGGTCAGGAAGCAACCGTTAGAACTGGACATGGAACACCACACTGGTTCCAAATAGGAAAAGGAGTACGTCAAGGCTGTATATTGTCATCCTGCTTATTTAACTTATATGCAGAGTAAATCATGAGAAACGCTGGGCTGGATGAAGCACAAGCTGGAATCAAGACTGCTGGGAGAAATATCAATAACCTCAGATATGCAAATGACACCACCCTTATGGCAGAAAGTGAAGAGGAACTCAAAAGCCTCTTGATGAAAGTGAAAGAGGAGAGTGAAAATGTTGGCCTAAAGCTCATCATTTAGAAAACGAAGATCATGGCATCCGGTCCCATCACTTCATGGGAAATAGATGGGGAAAAAGTGGAAACAGTGTCAGGCTTTATTTTTGGGGCTCCAAAATCACTGCAGATGGTGATTGCAGCCATGATGCTTACTCCTTGGAAGAAAAGTTATGATCAACCTAGATAGCATATTCAAAAGCAGAGACATTACTTTGCCGACTAAGGTCTGTCTAGTCAAGGCTATGGTTTTTCCAGTGGTCATGTATGGATGTGAGAGTTGGACTGTGAAGAAGGCTAAGCGCCGAAGAATTGATGCTTTTGAACTGTGGTGTTGGAGAAGACTCTTGAGAGTCCCTTGGACTGCAAGGAGATCCAACCAGTCCATTCTGAAGGAGATCAGTCCTGGGTGTTCTTTGGAAGGAATGATAGCTAAAGCTGAAACTCCAGTACTTTGGCCACCTCATGCAAAGAGTTGACTCATTGGAAAAGACCCTGCTGCTGGGAGGGATTGGGGGCAGAAGGAGAAGGGGACGACAGAGGATGAGATGCCTGGATGGCATCACTGACTCAATGGACATGAATTTAAGTGTACTCCCAGAGCTGGTGATGGACAGGAGGCCTGTTGTGCTGCGATTCATGGGGTCACAAAGAGTTGGACACGACTGATCAACTGAAGTATTTAATGAATAGGAGCTGGTTAACTTTTTCTGGAGAAAACTTTGACAATAAGAACTTAAAATTTTTTAAATGTACACACTAGTAATATCACGTCTAAGAATTTATCCTAAAGAAATAATCACTGATGGAGGCAATGGTAATCCAAAGGACTATTCATCTTAGCTGTAAATTATAGCCTATAGTGGAATGTTTAAAACGATGTGAAATAGTTGTAAAAAATGTTCCTGGTAATGTATACTAGGGAAAAATATATTCAATAATTCTATTTTTGTCTTAAAAAGTATATGCACGTTTATTAATAGGAATTAAAATAAATTACGGTCCATTCATTTGATGGAATGCTAAATGAAGCTACTGTCTAACATCTTGATATGGAACCATTCCTAAGATGATGAAAAGGCAGACATTTAAAAAAAATGGTAATCCTGCACTGCATGGAACTGGGGCAGAACCAATTTTCAAGGTATGTTGTTAACACATAAAGCATATAACACATAACACATAAAACACATCTAATACCATTTAATTTAAAAAAATTGTTTCAAGTTTATGTACTCTACCCTTTACTAGATAAAAATGTTAAGAATTTTTTTCAAAGTATTGTCCCTTCTGAGTTTTCAATTACATTTTGGAAAATTAAGAAATAAAACCTCCTCCCCTCTGATTTCATATATGAGTGCTAAAATGAGCAAAAGCACTTCTCCAGCTCAAAAAATTTTACTACCAAATTTATACTAACTCCATAAAGTTCTTTAACTGCAAATACAGCGTAAATTACTGTTCAAACTAACTTCCTAAGCTATGTAATAATCAGTTATGAAATCTATTCTGGAATTATATGATTCTGTGGAATAGAAACACACACATATATAATATATATCTATATATGTTTCTATTCCATACAATTTCAAATGCAGATGTTAATCGCATTAAATTATAAAATTATAATAAAGAAATAAAGGCACTCAGCTTTTGATATACACATTGAAAACTGAACGCTCAAAGGGAGATAGAACACTATCCTTTAGAAACTGACATATCCAGGGGGCGATGAATGTATACCTCAACACCAAGGCATTCTGAGGTCCCTTATTCAGAAGCCTCTGTTCACTTGCCCTCTACCATGAACTGTCCTTAGATACACCAAAAGGAATTGTCACTGGGAGATATACCAGGACTTTGCGGCGTGTAAGATCTGGGTTAGAATCCTAGCTTCAAATTTTCTAGGTGGGTAATCTGGTGAATCTCAATTTCCTTATCTGTAAATAAAACAGAGACTGTTACCAACTAGTTAACATTAGTAAATGAGAGTACAGTGTGTGAAAAAGTGAAATGAAGAAGGAATTCCCCAAGTAAGACAACTAAAGATCCCCAAGTCAGATCTTTCAGCAGAGTTAAAAGAACAGAAAGGAAACAAATCCTAAAGAGCACTGAACTGGAAGATAAGAACACTGGATTCCAGTTTTGACACTGCTACAAACAGGTACAGCTCTCTGGGCATATTCTCTAAAGTATGTTGATTCCAGTATTAAGATCCACAAAATAAAGAGACTAAAAATCCTTTCTACCCGTACCACACCAGGACTACCTGCACCACACACTAGGATGTCATTTACTGTTTTACATGAAAAATTTCTAAAATTATTAATTTAAATGCTTGCCTTTTTAAAAACAAGTCCTGATCAGTTTTCATTATGACTGAGCTACCAGTCGTAACATATAAGACTGTTTCCCTAACTGAGTAATCCAAGGTCCAAAGACTAAACTATGGTATGCTTTTTCTCAGACTTTCTCCCTGACTAATCTGGTAACTAGTAGCCTGCCTTTGCAAAATGACTGGAAATCAGGAGTGCAGTCAGAAGTTATGGAATAGAGTCAGGTTACCTGAGTCAAATGGGGCTTGAACTTCTGACATAGTTCTCTAACCAAGCTAATTAATTAGACATCTCATGTACTTAAAAGGAGAATGGAGAAACCTGTACCCCTCAAATCAAAATATTAATTAAAATAAAAAAAATAAAGCACCTCTGAAACTACAAGTAAATGAGGGTGGTTCAAAGAATCAAAGTTGTACAGTAACTGCTAATTATATGTAGTATTCACTTGTTTTTGTGCAAGTAACTCTAAGTTAACCACGGTGGTGAATGGAGGAGTAACAGATAATCCAAAATACATATACTCAGCTTTACGAATAAAACATATGGTCTAAATAGATAATCCAAAGTAATGAATATCTGGTTAAAAATAAAGTATATGATCACTCCTACTATATTTACCTCCCAAATTATAGGCTGATTCAGGCTAATATCAAGGTTAATTTCCTTACGGAGAGAACAAAGACAGAAGAATTCTAAATAATACAGTGAGTAATAAAATCACCACCTCCTTACAAGAGCAGAAAACATATTGGCTTATAACACTTTCATATCAGCTCCAGAGAGAGTAACAAAACACACACACAACATACAGGAGAACCACAGAGAACACACACACAGAAACATTTAAATTCCCGCTGCACAGGAGAACCAGGTTAGCTCCTTGTTGCTTCTATTAAACCTTCTGAGTAAAAACTGGTTTTTGAAGCATCCATATATGGATAATCAAGAGGCAAATCAAATACGTACAATTTAAATACACTGGTTACCAGGCACTTCACAAAATAAAAAATTTCAAGAACAGTTGACTGAAACGAAGCTAAGAGTTCGTTAACTTAACCTCTTGAGTTCGTCAAGAAGTTAAGAGTTGAGTTCGTCTTCTTTAGCTCTATTGATAGAAGTCATTATTTGTTCTCCTGAAACATTAGGTAGCCGCCAAAAACAATACACATAGGTACACACACGCACACATACCCGGATGTTGTATTATCACTCAGAAAGGAAACCTAAGGAAGCCTCGGAAATGAATTTCATCAGCTCAGAAAGACGTAGATGGTGCACAACTCCAGGTAGACCCAAGTACATGGAAAAGTGTCCAGAAAATAATGCATTTTTTCCCCAAGGCCCTCTGCAATTAAACGTGAGTATAAAAGTTCTTCAGACTAAGACTCACTTGCGAAGCCCTCTACTGGGCGTTTTTATGAAGCTCTGACCAACTTTTGTGTTTCCCACAATAGCGCTAAACCACGATTATGCATCCTGCTGATAAAAACGGGCCTGTGGCACTGAACAAACCATGCCAGAATCCGTAACGGCGCTGGCTAAACAACTTGCCCGACACTGCTGCGATGCCCACTCCAGAAGGCCTCTGCATTCAGCGCAAGACAAGCAGCAACCGAAACCGGCTGCAGACCAGGGGGCTGCCTGCACACCGCAAGGAAGGCGAGACGCCTGCAGACTCAGGAAGTTGCCTAACCCAGGGGGAAGCTCCTGCCCTCCTCTAAAAAAGGGAGCGTGTAGGCTGGCAGACCGAAAGACGGAAAATTCATTCAAGAATTCCCTGGCTGCCTACCCTGCACACGTAGGAGGCAAGTTAAGACGCTGAGAAGCAGGTATGGAAAGAGAACAGTTCACAAACTGATCCTGATCCAACAGCTCAGTGCGAAGGCCCAAACTCGAGGAGCCGGCGCCTCATCCAGTAGTTGGGAAGTAATGGTCCGGGCTGCTCCGGTCCTCCACCAATAGCCCTTTTCCAGCAGGCGCCGGGCTGCTCAGAACCAGACCTTCAGCAACCGAAGCTCCCTCCCACATGGTTCCAGGGGCGCAACCCTCCACGGCCGCCCCGAGGCCATGTGGCCGGGGCCGCCCGGGTGCCCCAGACCCCGTGAACGTTCCAGGCATGAAACCGGAGGAGAGGAAGTGCAGGGATAGACCCAGAGAACGGGATGTTGGGGTGCGAAACTCACTTCCTCTGGGCTTTGTCCTTCTTGGCCTTGGTCCTTTTCTTTCGGGCCTGGAGCGCAAGCACTGCAGGAGAGAGGGATGGATGAAGGGCGAATGGGGAGAAAAGGAGGCGACCAAGGTGAGGGTGGAGACCCAGCAGGGGTGCGAGGCCCGGGCGCCGGGCCTGCCTGAGGGGCGGCTCCGGGGCCGAGGGCCGCGGCGTTTGCTGGGCGGCCGCTCGGGGGCTGGCGGCCCACGGGGCGCAAAGCAGCGCCCAGGCGGGGCGCGCCGGAGGGGCTCGGGCCGGGTCAGAGAGCTGGCGAGCAGTGGTCGGCCTCGCCGGGCGAGGGCCGGGCCCTGGAGCGGCCCCAAGTCGCGGGGCCGGCCTGGCGGGGAACAAGGGGCGATGACTGCCGGCGCGGAAGGACGCCCGAGCTGAGAGGGCGCGGACCCGCAGCCCAGAAGCTGGGGGTGAGGGGCGGCGCCACCTCCAGTGGAGGGGTGCCGCACGCCCGGGGACCGGACGGCGGCGGTTAGGCGAAGCTCCCGGCGGTGACCCGGGCCTCGCCCCCGGCGGCCGTTGCCCCTCGTGGCGGGAGGCCGCTCCACCGCTCACCTTTCCGCTCCATGGCGAGACCGGTAACCGCCAGGCGCCTGCGCACTCGAGTGGCGGTGACTCCCGCTCCCGCCGCGGCCCCAAACCCAGCCCGCGCACGCCCCGCCCACCGGCGCCCGCCCCGCCCCGCCCCGCCCCCGACGGCGCGCGCCTGCGCGCTGAGCGCGGAGCCTACCACCTGCTCGCGAGGAGGGGAGGGCGTGAAGAACGGGGGAGAAGGGGAGGGAAAGAACGCCGAGGGTGAGCGCGCGCGGGGTGTTTGAGAAGCGAGCCTGGAAGCCTCGCGGTACGAGCTTTATTCTGTTCGCCGGGCGGTCGCCCCCTGAGGAATGGCGAACAGGTGGCATAGAGAATTCCCTGAGTGCTGAGTCAGAGCTCCGTAGCCGACTGTAACCTGCCTTGGTTTCCTGGTGTGTAAAGGGAGTAATCAGGTGTATCCCAGTCTCTCCACTGCGCTATTGTGAGGGCCAGTTGAGAAACTCTGTGAGGAAAATTGAGGGAAAAGTTTTTCTGTAAAGGGCCATGTAGTAAACTTAAAGGCTTGGGGATCATAAGATCTGTTAACTATTCAGCTCTGCCACTTGAGCTCCAAAGCTTCTCAGTGCTCAAACCAAGCCTTATTTATGGTCCCTGAAACTTGAATTTCATGTAATTTCCCGGTATCATGAAATACTATTTTTTTGTTGATCTTTCCCCATGATTTCAACCATTCTTGGTTCAGGCCTTAGTTTGCCAACCCCTTTGTAAAGTTCTACAGCAGGACAGGTGGAAGCCTGCAGATCCTTGCTTTTCTAGAAGTTACTCTAGTAGGGAAGACGGAGAAGTAATTAACCGAGACGGGAAGATGAAAGTACAATAATGCTGCACAGGTCAAGCATGGGGGCTTGGGCAGGATTTTACTGAGCAAAGTAGGTCATTAAGTTCAGCCAGGGAGGAGACAGCGTTTGTGCTGGGTCTTGGGAAATGTGTAGGATTTCCAGAGGTGGAGGAGATGTCACACATTCCTGAATGAGAAAATCAATTGAGCAAAAAGTCGCAGGCTTGGACACCTACAGGCGGGGACTGAGGCTGGTAATGACTGAAGAGATGAAGTAGAATGTGAGGCTGGAAATGTAGGTTTGCCAAATTTGAAATTTAGATAATTAATATCTGTTGCAGGGAACCTGAATGATAGCATTTCTAGGCAGATTGCAAAAGAGGACAGCACCTGTTGTCCAAACTACAACCCAGTTTCCTCTGAATTCTATCCTTGAAAACAAAAGGAGATTTGGGGCAGACTTTGAAACCCTAGAATCTGAGGATTCTGCCTGCTCAGGATTTAGAAAAGACAGGAGAGTGCTGGTGGCTCAGGAAAAGTCTCAGAGTGGGGAAATTACTTCCCACAGAAAGTAAACTCTGTGGGAGTTGGAGTGCTGCTTGGGTTTTCCTTGGTGTATCCTAACAAGCACTTATTAGGGTGTCTGGACACTTACTAGGTGCTCAAATATTTGCCTAATCAAAGAATAAATGATGTGGGAATTCCCTGGTTGTCCAGCGGAGAAGATGCCAAGCTCTCACTGCCAAGGTCCCAGGTTCGATCCCAGGTCAGAGAACTAAAAATCCCAGATGCCACAGGGTGTGGCCAAAAAAACAAATGACATGCAGTTTATGAGAAAGATCTGGATGAGGGAGAGAAAACTCTGAGAGGGACAATTGGAGAGCTGTGCTAAAACCCAAATAGGTTAGTGCAGATCTATCAAAAAGGAACGTGTAGCTTGGCATGAATCAGTCGCACCTATTCTGACCCTGGGTGACTTGCTTCTCTCTGTTAAATAACTCATTTGAGAATTTTTCCAGAGTCAATGTCAGATTTATTGTACTGAGTTCCCAGAATTGACCATTTCTTCTTTTTCTTTCTTCTGTTTTCCCCATTCTCCCAGCATGCTTCAGTTCTTCACACTTTTTCTACAGTTTCTATAATTGTTCACATAAGCTAGCTTGCTTGGGTTTTCCCTCATTCTAAAGCCTATATCATTTTTTATGCTTCTTGCTTTAAATGTAACCTTAAAAATCCCCCCCATTTCACAAGGCTTAATCTATTTTGGATTTTACCCTTCCAGAAGTTATTCTTAAAAGTGGTGGCCATTCTTTGGTATTTATTCTCAATTACATGCATACTCCTCTCCCACAACTGTTTTTCTGCAAGTTCTTTTAAAAGTGGAATTCAGAGAACATAAATCGTTGTGGTTTTGTTGCTTATGGGCAGTGTGAGAATTTAATTTCTGCAAAGATCCCTTTCCTTATGAGCTAATTTATTTTTTAAGACTATCCTGGATCTTCCCTAATGCTTCTTTGGAATTTTGAAATATGAGCACCTAAGTGTATACTTATTTCATCACACCCAACATCTTTGGCTTGATTACCACAAACTCTCAAAGTTTTGATCTGAATTAAATCCAAAGTATTATTTCCCCCTTATGGATTTTCCTGTGTCCTGAGAGATGAAATAGACAAGAGAAGAAAAAAAGTGAGAATAAAACGGATGCTTTATTTGAATAAGATTCCCAGTAGACATCTTCATGATTGGAGAACCCCAAAAGAACTTTCTCTTGCCTTTGTGATAATTTTGTGAAGTATGTCGGGGAAAATATAATTACGTTGTAGGCTTGAATATCAGGAAACATGGCACAGTCAACAGAATAATTGGAGAGAACTGAAGAAAGGGATTGAGGGGCTTAAGGGAAACTAGCTAGGGATGGCGAGGCATCCAGGGTCTAGCAACGGTGGGAGTGTTTACTACCCTAGGCCTGAAGAAACAAGGGGTGAAGGTGTTACCAGAACCCAATGAAGGCTTGTATTAGTTAGCTAGGGTTACCTTAACAAAGTACCATAGGGACTTCCCTGGTGGTCCAGTGGTTAAGATTCTGCACTTCCTATCCAGGGGGCACAGGTTCGATCTCTAGTTAGGGGAACTAAGATCCCACATGCCATGAGGCCGTACAAAAGGTATCACAGACCAGGTGGCTTCAACAACAGATATGTATTGTCTCACAACTCTAGAGGCTAGAAGTCTGAAATCAAGGTGTCAGCAAGGTTGGTTACTTCTGAAAATTATGAGGGAAGGATTTGTCCTTTTTCCTTGGCTTGTGGGTGACTTCCTGTTCCATGTCTCTTCAGATCATCTTCTCTTTATGTGTGTCTTGATTTATGTCCAGATTTCCCCTTTTCATAAGGGCATCAGCCATATTGGATTAGGACCCATTCTCAAGAGCTCATTTTAACTTGATTACCTCTGTAAAGACCCTATCTCCAAAACGTCACCTTCTGAAATCCTGGGGGATAGGATGCCAATACGTCTTTGGGGAGGGGGTACAATTCAACCCATAACAGAGCTGTAGTGGTAAGAAAGCACCGCCTGAATATAGCTGTGCCCTTTGATAAAGGGATAAAACCATCACTTGTGTGTGTGTGCTAAGTCACTTCAGTCATGTCTGACTGTGTGACCCTACGGATTGTAGCCCACCAGACTCCTCTGTCCATGGGATTCTCCAGGGAAGAATACTGGAGTAGGTTGCCATGCCCTCCTCCAGCGGATCTTCCCAATCCGGGGATTGAACATGTGTCTTTTATGTCTCCTGCACTGACCGGCAGATGCTGTTACATTGGGGCCATGGGGGAAGCTCCAGCTGTCACCCAGCAGGGAACTTAATACCCAGCTTCTTTATCTAATCATCCTCTCTGGCTAGTGCCTCCCATTCACAAAACCCAACTGGACATTAGAAGACAGGGGTGCCTGGGTGATACAGTCCAGCCAGCCTCCCAAGGCACAGAGCAGGGTGGAGAGGGCAGAGGGTGAGTCTGGAGGGGCAAACAGAATATCCAGCTCAGCCTGTCTGGGCAGTCAGCAGGCTCCACCCAAAGCAGACCGCAGTTTCCAAGCGCCTAAGTCAGCCTCTTGGGCTCCCTGGTCCCTGGAGAGACTTGAGAACTGAAGTTGCTTGGAGATATAAACCCCTTTCTGGCTTTGTTCTATAAAAGCTTCCCTGGTGGCTCAGCTGGTAAAGAGTCTGTCCACAATGCAGGAGACCTGGGCTCGATCCCTGAGTTGGGAAGATCCCCTGGAGAAGGGAAAGGCTACTCACTCCAGTATTCTGGCCTGGAGAATTCCATGGACTATATAGCCTTTGGGGTTGCAAAGAGTTGGACAGGACTAAGCAACTTTCACTTTTGAGACTTCCCTGGCAGTCCAGTGGTTAACTAAGAGGCTGTGTGGTACATTAAAAAAGAAAAATCTTAAACTTCACAAGGAAATTGTGCTGGACTGAAGAGTTGAGGGGAGCAGGTAGAGCAGATATAAAATAAAAGCCTTGGCTTGGTAGAGTGGGAAACTCTTGCCTCCTCTTAGATGGCCTCCTCTGGCCACGGCATGAAGGTTGGGGGTGCGGGTTCTCTAGCAATGAGGAGGTTGCAGAGACTGGCAGTTCTGGAGGCAGGCGGAGCCCCTTCTCTGCTCCCTGGAGGTGCGCTGGGGAGGCAGTAGGGGTTACAAACTGACCTAAGCTGATCGGGTCCAACTCTAAGCTCTTTATACTTGGTAACGAACTTCTACCAGACAAGTCCGAGTGATGAGGATTTGTCTGCCCCACATCCTCACTCCTGGGATATAAAGGAAGCGAGTTTTGACTAAAATCTGCCACACACATTTGTTAACCCTCACTGGCAGGCAGGCACAGAACAGCTCCTATGACCTGTGTATGTTCTTTGAGGTCTCTGCCCTTTTGGAGGCTCTGACTGCAGGTTTAATTTCTAAAGTTTGGCAGTCTCGGGGCCAAAATAAAGACAGTTTGAGAAACACATAAAAATGGGCAACATGGTTTAGACATTTGAGTTCTGATTTCTATCTGCTATGCAATATCAGATCTGTTTTTCTTTTCCTTCTTTCAAATCCTTTCCACCAGGCCCACCCTCAGGACAAGCATTTATCAAGTACCTGCTGCAGCCCAGGCATGAGACTAAGGGCTTCAAGAAGCAGAGAAGAAAAAAACATAGACCTTGCCCAGTAGGACTTAATAGTTAATTATTAAAAAGAAAAATTTGGTGGGAGGGATATAGTTGACTTACAATGTTGTGTTAGTTTCAGGTGTACAGACAAGTGAGCTGTTTATATATATACAGATATCTGCTAATCCTTATATAGTAATGATTGTTTCCTGGACACTGTTGCCCCTCATCCCTCAAACAACTCTGTGCAGTCAACACTATTATTATCATCTGTGTTTGACAGATGAGGAAGCTGAAGTACAACCAAAGTCACACAAACTATATAGTAAGAGGTAGAGTTTTGAATCGGAGCAGCCAGGCTCTCAAAAATTCCTACTCTTCACCACACACCATATTATAAATACAGTAGATGATTGAAGTACCACAGGAACACACAAAAAAGAGGTCCTCTCAGCTCAGGATTTGAAGAGGGATAAGGAGAGAGACATCTCCTGAATGAGATGACACTGTGCAGCATTGGAGAGCATCGAATAAATGTCAGCTGGGAACAGAAGGCAGGGATGAAGCCCCACGTGGTATATGGGGGAACCAGAAACAGGTTAGCATCACTGGAGTATAAAGTGCAAGGGGGAAGGTGGGAGGTAGTTTGCTTCACAAATGCTGATCGGGCCCTTTCTTTATGCAGGCACTGTGTTTGGTGCTGGGGGTATAGCAGGGAGCTTAGAGTTTCTAAGAAACTTGAACTTGAGCTTTCCAACATTTTACTTCCTTGGACTTCCCTGGTGACTCAGTGGTAAAGAATCCACCTACCAATGCAGGGGACTCGGGTTCGATCCCTGATCCAGGAAGATTCCACATACCTCAGAGAAACTAAGCTCGTGCCACAGCTACTGACCCAGTGAGCCCTAGAACCCATGCTTCACAACAGAGAAGCCCCTGCAATGAGAAGCCCTCGCACTGCCACTGGAGAGGAGCCTCTGCTCACCACAACCAGAGTAAGCCCGTGCACAGCATCGAAGACTCAGCACACCCCCAAACATAAAAACACTTTGTCTCCTTCCTTACTAAAATAACTTTTTGAAATTATCCCTGTGCAACACACTCAACAAACTAGAAATAGAACTTCCTCAACCTGATAAAGGCTGAGGAAAACCCCACAGCTACCAGCATATTTAATGATGAAAAACTGAACACTTTCTCCCTAAGATCAGGAACAAGAAAAGGATGTCCACTCACCATGGGTATTCAGTCACGTGCTGAAGGTTTTAGCCAGGGTCGCTAGACAAGAAAATTACATAAAAGGCATACAAACTGGAAAGGAAATTGACAATTTAAAAGTGTTACATCACAGTTTTGAATGCCATTCAGTGGAATTTACAATAGCAATTTGATGCCCATCGTCATACACTTTTATATGTAAAAAAATAAAATCATTTTGTTAATTATAAGAAATTTTACATTATCTCCTTTTCTCCTTGAACTTGCATTTCTATTTCATTTTACTCTCACAGAAGTTCATCCTCAGGTAATACAATTTTATGCTTAAAAGTCTTGTATTGGGACTTCCTGGTGGTCTTGTGGCTAAGACGCCACATTCCCAACTCAGGGCCTTGAGTTCAATCCCTGGTAAAGGAACTAGATCCCACATGCTGCAACTAAAAGTTTAAATGCCACAACCAAAAAGAAAAAAAGATCCTGGATGCCACAACAAAGATTCAAATGCCACAACTGAGACCTGGCAAAGTCAAATAAATTTTAAGAAAAAGTCTTGCTCATCCTGTCAACCCTCACCACACAAATGTGCACTAACATTTTAATATAGTTTGCAAAGACATTTCCTAAGATCATGGTCCTCTAAAAACTCTCTTACCTATCATTATGAATATCACTGCATGATATTCAGGATCATTTTGTGACAGATGAAATTTTGTTGCAAATATACATCAGTGCAAAGGTAGATGATGTTTCTTAATGAGGCCAGCAGCATTCTATTCATTTTTTTCGGTAATGAGTGAGAAAACTTGGTCACATAAAATAAAAATTTTTATATATGGGAATAGAAAGGGTTTGGCACAGCAATATAATTTAGAACATTTTCCAAATGTGCCAAAAATCACATGGTAATCATCAAAATTTATATTCATGGCCGTCAACAGACAATTCCAAGAGGTCCTTATTCAATTTTGTTGAAATCAAGTAATTGGAAACCATCTGACTTGCAAAAAGATGTGTTATCCAGTCATTAAAGTTATTTACTGTCTTAATCCAAATGGCAGTATTTCAACGTATTCCTTCGTTTGGAGCCTTGAGAGGTTTATACAGCCTCAGCCAGTGTGCCTGAGCATTTTTTGACAGAGGGAGAGGACTTTTTGTTTGATTGCCTCACTGCTTCTTGCTGTATCTCCAGGGCCTAAAAGAAAAGTGTCAGATACATAGTAGGTGCTCAGTAAATTATCTTCAGGAATGTTATTAAAAATATCTTTTGATATAGTTCATGGACTTCTCATGGAAAGAGTACTGGAGCGGTTTGCCATTCCCTCCTCGAGTAATCATGTATGGATGTGAGAATTGGACCATAAAGAAAGTTGAGCGCCGAAGAGTTGATGGTTTTGAACTGTGGTATTGGAGAAGACTCTTGAGAGTCCTTGAATAGCAAGGAGATCAAATCAGTTAATCCTAAAGGAAATCAAGCCTGAATATGCATTAGAAGTGTCACGCGAGTGTATGTTCCTCGATTCTTTGTCTCGTCACAACAAAGATTTGGAGTGACGGACATTAAAGCCCCCTCGGCGTGTCACAGCTCTCAGGTCTTGGATAGACCGTGTTATAGCTCTCAGGTCTCAAATGGACCGTGTTATAGCTCTTAGACAAATCAGTGTTACAGCTCAGTGTTACAGCTCTATTTTATTTAGAAGATAGCAGGAAAATCCGTCTTCAAGGCGTGAGGGCACGTCGATCTAAAGACATGAGGAGAAGAGCGCCCCAGCGTGGGAGAGGGAGAGAGAGAGAGTTAGCTTTGGCTCCTCTATTTATTTGTTTTCTCTCCCTGGGCCTGTCCTATGTAAATTGGGCCAGCCAGGAGTGTTGTTTTACCTGAGGTCCTCACTCCGGTCCTCAGACCTTCTTTGTTTCATTTTCGCGGGCTTTTCCCTTCCTTGTCTTGTAGCCACTGCCATTCTGGACTCCTTTTCCCTGTTCTACCTACTGAAGCTGAAGCTTCAATACTTGGGCCACCTGATGCGAACCGCTGACTCACTGGAAAAGACCCTGATGCTGGGAAAGATTGAGGGTGGGAGAAGAGGGTGACAGAGGGCAAGATGGTTGGATGGCATCACCGATTCAATGGACATGAGTTTGAGCAAGCTCTGGGAAAGTGTGAGGGACAGGGAGGCCTGGCGTGCTGCAGTTCATGGGGTCTCAAAGAGTTGGACTTGACTTGGTGACTGAACAACACCACCACCAGCATGGAAGAATGTAAAAACCATGGGTGTCTGGGTGTGTGTATGGTGGAGCGGGGGTGGGGGTGAGTGGGGACAGGGAGAAGAGGCAGAGACACAGAGGCACTCAGTGTACTGATTTCCATTTTTCAGTTTAAAGGCATCAAGAAGCCACCTTTCCCCAAATGGAAGCAGCACTGAGTAAAGAGAAAGCCTGGGAATTCCTCAGCGATTCAGTGGTTGGGACTCGGTGCCCTCAAGTCAGAGGACCGTGTTTAATCCCTGGTGGGGGAACTAAGATCTTAAAAGCCAAGTGATGCTACAACAACAACAACAAAAAACACCTCATCTTTAGTATCTCACTTGGGGTTGAATTTCAGCTTTGACACTGAATAGCTATGACTTTGGGCAAACTTAGTCTTAGAGTCTTACCTTGGATGAAAAGAGTAACTGTTCTGCTGAAGGAGAGGCATTGGAGGAAATGACAATTAAATATGGTGTTTCCCGTCAAGTACCTGCTGCACTGCATGCACGCAGTCAACAGGCGTCTTCCTTCATTTGGACTTATTCTGAACCTTCACTGCCGCAGATGTTAAGCAGTAGACAAGATGGTAGAGTTGAGGCTTCAGCTGGAGTCCAGGGCAGGGGGACTCCTGTGCTCAGTTTCCTCATCTAGGAAACGGGGGTCCAAACAGCCCTGCCTCATAGGGTTGTTGTGCAGAATAATGTCTTAACTTTTGCAGTGTGCTTAGAACAGAACCTGACATGCAATAAAGAGTTAATAAATGAGTGCTACCTGGGAAAGAAGGTGCACCCTGATCATAGAGTGGAAGTGGGGACCATCTGAGTTGCCCTGTCTTTATTTTTTTAATTTTGATATTTTATTTGGCTACACTGGGTCTTCGTTGTGGCATTTGGGATCTTTGATCTTAATTGTGGCATGCAAATTCTTAGTTCCGGCATGAGGGGGTCTATTTCCATGATCAGGCATTGAACCCAGGCCCCCTGCATTGAAAGTCCGGAGTCTTAGCCATTGGACCACCAGGCAAGTCCTTCCCACGTACTGTTAATCAGAATGTTTCAGAGTCGGGTTCTATGGAAGAATGAACACCAGTGGGGCAAGTTTCAGTGAGTATAGCAGGTTAAGGGCACCATGCATATCTGTAGCCATAATAACAGCATACTTCCTTCAAGGCTCCCGCCTCTCCAAACCCCTGCCTGCTGTTGGTCACAATCTTATAATCAATGGGTAAAGTGGGGGAATATGGAATAACTTCCAGTCCAGGTGTCAGAATCTCTTCAGCCATGAAAGAGGAAGCTGTAGTGAAAATGTGGGCCTGAGCTCCAATAGATGCTTGCCTGTCAAAGAGAAAACAATCAGTATAGGAGATACTTCTCAGCCACAGAGCAGTCCCTGAAGAGGAAATATTACCTTACAATAGGGATTAAGCCCTTCAAAGAATTCTTCAAGGAGAAACCAAAACTGTGCCACTGAAACTCCTCAGGTTGTTGAAATAAGCATTGAAATGGATAATAATTCATGCATCACACCAGGAACGAGATTTGCAAGAGGAGATTTCTGCTACTGGCATGCTCCACAGGATGTGTTCTGCAGAAAGACTGGTGGAGGGAATTTCCCGGTGTCCAGTGGTTAGGACTCAGTGCTGTCATGGCCAGGGCCTGGGGTCAGTCCTTGGTTGGTGAACTAAGATCCCACAATTCTCATGGCAAAAGAAATAAAAAGGTTTGGTGGTACTCAAAGTGGACTTCAAAAGAGAGAGGGCCAAAATGGCATAAGCTCTGTACATGATATGAGCATCACTTCCAGCAGCACTATAGAAAGTCACTCTGAGACAGAAGTTGCAGGATACTGTGGGCTGGGGTTTTCCCATGAAAACTTACTAACAGTCGAATCTCCTCTTTTCTAATAAAAGAAAAACACACCTTTCTAGATTAATGCTTGAGAAATGTCCTTTTCCTGCTGGCTCAGGTTAAACCCCCAAATGGACTTTGAGTAAACAACACATTCCTGGAACTTCCCTAGTGGTCCAGTGACTAAGACTCTGGGCTCCCAATGCAGGGGGTCCAAGTTAGACCCCAGTTTGGGGGACTAGATCCCACATGCTGCAGCTGAGACCCAGTGCAGCCAAATAAACAAATTAATTTTAAAATAACCCAGCACATTCCTGTGAGCCCACATTCAGCATTTTTTGATACATTTGCTCCATCCTTGGCTTCTACAGAAGATAAAGAGGATAAGCTTAGAGAGAGAAGGCAGCTTAGTATTGAAAAAGAGGTTGATCCCCTTCTCAATGCACAAATACATGCATTTTAAGAACTTTCACAGGTTAATTTGTTATATAAACAGGACCCAAAGTTAGCTCCTGGAATGACTGGAATAGATCAGAACGATTCTGCAATTTCACAAGCTAATTGTGACTCAGAAGAGGATACAATCACCCAGTGTTTACAGACACGTAGGCAGAGGCAACGTCAGATATTAGTATCTGGAGACAGCCATGCCCATGTTTGCAGTCAAGGAGCTTGGGATATACAGAGTTGATTACACCAATAAACAGGCTGATTATTTACACTGCTCTCATGCCTGATTTGCTTCAGATTACAGGCAGTCCCTGTCACTAGTGAGTGATGGACCATTTCGAAGCAGAAGCTGTTCTTGAAGAGAAACTGAAGGCCCATTTGTGCTCGGGCTCAATGAAGAGTTCTCTTCTCTGTGAGCCTCCATTGTGACAATACATCCCTGCCTGCTTGAATTGAACAATGGAATCCCAACTTATAGTTTTAATGCTCACGACCCTTACATGATTCACTGTAACAGGACTTTTGATGAAGATCCCAGTTCTCGCATGGTTTTTGAACCACTGCTTACTATATCAGCAAATAGGACATCTTCTTTAAGGCTGCAACATATCTGCCATGGAGTCATCTGCAGGTGCCCCACAAATCGTGGAACTGATGGGCTCCCTTTACTTACTACTCTCAGGGTTACAGGGTTTTTATTTACTTATTTATTTATATTTATGTTTATTTGGCTGAGGTAGGTCTTAGTTGCAGCATGTGGGACCTTCAGTCTTCATTGTGGCACGCAGGATCTTCAGTTGTGGCATGTGGGATCTAGTTTCCTGACCAGGTGCTCTGTATTAGGAGTGCAGAGTCTTAGCCAGTGGACCACCAGGAAAGTCCTCTACAGGGTTTTTTTAAAAAGTGTTTGCTGGCTAGAATGAGAAACAGTCAAGGCCAAGTAAACTCTCTCATCCCCAAAGGGCATTACTTAGAGCTACTTTTATGAGCACTGAATAGCACAGCTACATAAGCACACATATCCGTGTTTGGCTTCTTTTTGTACAGTAAGTGAGCTTAGTGTTAGTACCTGTTGGACGTGATTGGCTGTTACTTAGATGAACGTGGTGCCTATGGAGACGACAGAGGATAGAGCTACAGGTGTTCAGGAAGGCTTCACTAATATTTAGCTGATTTAGTTAACAGTTTTTAATAGGCTTCCCAGGTGGCACTAGCAGTAAAGAACCTGCCTGCCAGTGCAGGAGACTCGAGAGACCTGGGATCAATCCGTGGGTCAGGAAGATCCTCTGGAGGAGGGCATGGCAACCTCCTCCAGTATTCTTGCCTGGGGAATCCCATGGACAGAGGAACCTGCTGGGCTATATAGTCCATAGGGTCACAAAGAGTTGAACACAACTGAAGCGAGTTAGCATGCGTGCATGCAAATGTTTAATGGCTGCTCTGGGGCATTTGCTATGAAGAATTCCATTCTTACTGAAGAACAAATTACTAACACTGGATGAATATTACAACAGTGTGACTAACGTTTGAAATTTTTCTAAGAATTTTTCTATAAACTTTCAAAAGTAGCAATGTTTGTAGTTACTGTAAATCAAGCTTTGGAAGCCCCTCAAAATAAAGACTGCTTTCTTTTAGGAAAAAAAAAAGGCTAATTTCTGGCACAAGGGCATAGTGCATTTAAGTGTTGCTGTAGTTTACTCAGTCTCCTAGTCGCTTTCATAAAAGTCACTGTTAAGTAAACCAGATTTCTGTCAACTCTGTAGTGTTTCCTTAAATTTATGACATTGAAGAAAGGATACTGGAAACAAACTTGTGGGCCTGGAGCTGCCTAGAAGGCTGAGGCCAGGTGGGAGCATCCGGCAGAGTTCCAGGTTGTTTATCTTAGTTCTTGAGAACAAGAAATGCATGCTGGGATGAGGGTATTTTAGATTTAATCAGAGCACCCACGAGTTTGGTAAAGTTTTAGAGTTCTATAACTTTGGGAGGGAAGAATCCCTTTATTATATGACAACTCCATGATTTCTAGCAAAGCAAAAGATCCAGAATGTTCACAGGATTTATCGCTAGGGAATGAAAGTACAGGAGATTTCTTCCCCTCTCAGTTCAGTTCAGTTCAGTTCAGTGACTCAGTCATGTCAGACTCTTTGCGACCCCACAGACTGCAGCATGCCAGGCCTACCTGTCCATCACCAACTCCCGGAGTTTACTCAAAGTCATGTCCATTGAGTCGGTGATGCCATCCAACCATCTCATCCTCTGTTGTCCCCTTCTCCTACCACCTTCAGTCTTTCCCCGCATCAGAGTATTTTCCAATGAGTCAGCTCTTCACATCAGGTGGCCAAAGTATTGGAGCTTCAGCTTCAGCATCAGTCCTCCCAATGAATATTCAGGACTGATTTCCTTTAGGATGGACTGGTTGGATCTCCTTGCAGTCCAAGGGACTCTCAAGAGTCTTTTCCAACACCACAGTTCAAAAATTTTTCTCCTCTACTCCCTGCTTTTCTGTATTTTATAGATTTTCATTAAAGAGTATTATTCTTATAATGAAAAACTGTATTTTGAGGACTTCCCTGGATGTCCAGTGGTTAGAGATTCCACGTTTCCATTGCTGGGGCCAGGGTTCATTCCCTGGGTGGGAATTAAGATCCTGCATGTTGTCTGATGCAGCCAGGAAAAAAAAAAACACACACACACACACACAAAAACCTATATTTCACAAAGAGTTGAACACAATTGAGTGACTTTCACTTCAAAACTATATCACAAGCTCAAAAATGTCTCCATCAGCAGATTTTTAAGATAAGACAAAACTAATTCAAGCATGAGGTTCCTTTGATTTTGTTAAGTCCAATATTCAGAGCAGTATTCAGAGAGTTTTTAGAAAGACTTTGTCCCAATTCGGGGAATAATTTAGCCCTATACAAATGATGCTCTAGTCTCACCTAACAATGCATACAAGTCATACCTGAAGGGATCAAACTGTTTCCCAGAACAAAACTCAAGATTTTTCTTGGTGCCCACCCCAGCCAGACCCTTGCTCCACAGCAGATGTAGCGCCCCCTGCTCATCCTTGGCCCATCGAGAACCTCGGGTTTATCCCACTTAGTCTCATTTGAGCCCAGCTCAGGTGTCATTTCTTCACAGCAGTTTTCTCTGACTCATTTTCTTTCTAACCCTTCCTGTCATCTATATTTCCATACTTCTCATTATCATCATCTTTTCTTTTAGGAAGCATGACACTCCCTCCCCTCATGGCCTATTTGTAAGCTTAGGAGCTTCTTGAGGGGGAGACATCATATTTTATTCATTCTTTTATCCTCATGCTTCTCATAGTGTGGTGGTTTAAAAATGGCCATAAATTATTTCCCCTACAAGGAGTGGAGTATATGGGACTTCCTGGTAGTCCAGTGGTTAAGACTTTGACTTCCAATGAAG
Organism: Nanger dama; assembly: GCA_917880005.1. Classification (NCBI taxonomy): domain Eukaryota; kingdom Metazoa; phylum Chordata; class Mammalia; order Artiodactyla; family Bovidae; genus Nanger; species Nanger dama. The sequence continues at coordinate 10,117,724 of CAKJTW010000033.1, forward strand.
GAGGTGTGGATTTGATCCCTGGTTGAGGAGCTAGGATACCACATGTCTTTCAGCTAAAAACCAAAACATAAAACAGAAGTGATATTGTAATAAAGACTTGTTAAAAATTAGTAGAGTGTATTTGCTCTCACACTGAATCAAGGCTGGCCTTGTCACTTTACTTTGATTAGCAGAATGTGGCAGATGACGCGCTGCCTTGAGCCACCATGTGAAGTCCAGGTACCCTTCTGGAGAAATCTTGCAGAGAGATATCACTGCCTACCTGGCCAGTCTCCAGCTCTTCCCGCCATCTCAGCAGAGACACCACGACTTGTGAGCAAAGCCATCTGCAATTTCTAGCCCGAGGCAGATCTCTAGATGACTACAGCCTCATGAATGGGCCCAGGTAAACCCAGCGCAGATTGCAGGACTGTGAGCAAATACATGACTATGGTTTAAGCCACTAAATTTTGGGTCCATTGTTATGCAGTAATAGATTATGGAAACATGGAGTATTTGGGATACAGTGAGTCTTCCAATAAGTATGTGTTTAATTAAATTTAATTGTAGAAGCCTGGATGGGTAAAATTAGTCTAGATGACCCTCATGGTCCTTTTTAGCCCTGAGATTCTATGATCTCAAGATTATTATGCCACCATGGATTATGGATTTTGCCATTACTTCCTGTATTTCTAGTGATAAATGAGCATTGAATCTAGATGCAGTATAGTTAAGTCCTTGGGTGTGTTAGTCCATTTGGGCTGCTATAACAAAATGCAATAGAATGAGTGGCTTATAAATAACAGAAATTTATTTCCCACAGTTTTGGAGGCTGGGAAGTCCAAGATCAAAGTGCTGGCAGGTTAGGTGTCTGGTGGGAACCCACTTCCTAGCTTACAGATGGCTGTTTCCTTGCTGTGTTCTCATATAGTGGGAGGAGGGATCTCTCTGAGGCCTCTTATATAAGGCCAGTAATCCCATAAATAATTATAAGGGTGACCTAATTACCTCCCAAAGGCCCCATCTCCTAACACCATTATCTTGGGGATTAGGATTTCAACATATGAATTTGGGACAACACATTTAGACCATAGCATTCCATCTCTGGCTCCCCAAACTTCATGACCTTCTCATATAGCAGCAACTCAAAGGTCTAAGTGCAAAGTCTCATCTAAACATCATCTAAATAAGATATGGGTAAGATCAAGTTACAATCCATCGGGCTTTGTGATGTTTAATGGATTTAAAGACAGCTACCTAGGGCCTTTGACTATTTTTGACCAATTTTTTTTCCAAACCTACTTTCCTACAGTTCTATTCATTTCACTTAGTTTTTAATATGTATTGATATAAATCATACTCCTGTAATCCACTTACTGTAGAACATAGCCACTTTGAGGTCTTTTTTTTTTCAGTGAAAGTGAAAAAGTCTCAGTCATGTCCAACTCTTTGCGACTCCATGGACTATACAGTCTATGGAATTCTCCAGGCCAGAATACTGGTATGGGTAGCCTTTCCCTTCTCCAGGGGATCTTCCCAACCCAGGGATCGAATTGGGGTCTCCTGCATTGCAGGCAGATTCTTTACTAACTGAGCCGTCAGGGATTTGTGATAAAATAATTATACTGTCAGATCTGTCCTATACTAGTTTTTTTGGCTTTAGAATTTTTCTCCAATTTCCCATGAGAGATATAAAATCTGCCATGATGACCCTGCAATGAAAAGTGAGCCAACCAATCCAAACCATGGCATTTTGTAAAGTTTGAAATGTCAGAATTTCAGCTGACCTGCATTTTGGAAGAAGACTCAGCCTTTGAATTGTTGCTCACTTTATTCTTTCTTTACTGCTGAACTATTTACAATCAGTTGACCATTTTTATTCTTATTTTGGGTGGGGATGGATGATCTGGGTTTATAGAGAATGTTCTTTAAAGATAGACTGTAGTCCAAGCATCAGGTTGGTCTTTCTGAGGTCATGCATGAAAGTCAATTTTTAGCTATGTTGCAGTTATAACAGAAAGGACCAAAGTCTAAACTCTACCAGTGTCAGAAGCCATTGGTTCTGTGTTGAAAGACCTTCCTCTGATGGAAATGTGGGCATGAAAGGGAGCTGGAATGAGAGGGGAGCCATTCACAGAAACTGGGCTCTCCATGCACTTCCTAGTCTCCTGTTTTAAATGTGAAATGTTTTCTTGGTTTTGAAACGTTTCTGTGCCTGTTCCTACCACAGTTCAATGTTTCTGACAGTTCATTCCTGGTCTGACCCAGTTTCTGGTTGAACCCTTGGGGCCATGGTAATCACCCTGAGGCTCCGCCTGTGGGTGTCCCTGAGTGCCCAGCTTCTGTACTTACCCACGGTCACCACTCTTGGTCACCCAATCTGGTTCTGCTTTCCTAGCAGTCACTGGGCCCTGCTTTAAGTCTCTTTCTTGTCCATCAGATGCAAGGCTACATGCCATCACCATAGGAAGAGCTTCTTTGACACCCAAGATAGGTGCAGGTCCTCCTGATGTTATGCCTCTGGGTTTCTGGCATTTTACCTTCAAGGTACTTATCACAATTTATAATTATTTTTGTCATCTATCCTGTTTGTGTCTTCACCACTTGGGATGATGGGTGTTACCTAGTAGGAGTTCAATAAATGTGCTGAGTAAACAGGAACAAACGGAAGCTTGTGACTTGGGCTCCCACCTCTTTAAGGTTGTCCATGATTGTGTATGACCTTGGGCTAGTTACAAAACTTATGTCTCGCTTTATACATGTGTCACATAGGGAGGGATATTACTGTTTTACTTACCCCACAGTTTGCGGTGCTGTAGCAGGTGCTTAGTAAATGTCTGCAGAATGAGCAAATGCACCTGCTAGCTCTGTGATAAGAGACACACTTTAACAAGTATTTCTTTCATCTAACAGGTGAGAGAAGTTGATTATCTAAGCAAGGGGAATCTTGTTTACTGAGTGGGAAATAAAATTCAGTATTCCATATGCCTTTGCCCAGGAGATGATATTTCTCTTCAGGTTGTACCTTAATACTAGAATTTTTTGATGGAGGAGGGAAATTTTCTTTAATGAATTTGGACCAAACTAGTGACTTGATTGACTTTCCCCATTCCTAAGAAGTTTATGTCTGTCACAGATTTTAACTAAATTTGGCCCACTGACAGTACAGATTCTAGGTTGCCTGTATCTTAAAAACCTGTAAGAAAGTAGTAATGGTGAAGGTAATCTGAAGACCCCGGAGAGTTGTATAGAGCTAACATTCACATCAGGTGGCCCAGTTGATTGGCCTTCTGAAACTGTCAAGATCCTGACCTTAGAGTGATGGCAAAACTGCTTTCAGCTTAACAGTTCTTTGTACTACAGACCTTCACAGGCTGGCCTAACTTAACCTGCCTATTTTCCCCAGTACAGTGGAGACAGTAGAGTGTCAATCTCTCGGTTGTGTCCGATTCTCTGTCCGTGAAATTCTCCAGCAAGAATACTGGAGTGGATTGCCATTTCCTACTCCAAGAGATCTTCCCAACCCAGGGATTAGAACCTGAGTCTCCTGCATTGCAGGTGGATTCTTTCCCATCTGAGCTACCAGGGACGCCACAGTGGAGATAACTTACATATAAGGTACAGATGCTACACAGTTTTTCTTTTATTGCTCCTTTCTTCCCCACGTCTACCTACTTCTGGAATTTCTTCCACCTGACATTTTCTTCGGCATGCAGAATTCAGAGAAGAGAAAGATGCAGGAGGGTTCAGATATAACTAGAGTTATGTATTTTATTTGAGCCTCATCTTTTTGGAGGAAGGGGAACAGAGATGAGGGGAATAAGTTAGAGGTGGTCTGAAAAAAAATCTCAAGGGTGAGGGGTATGAAGAAGGAAGTCCCTCAGTGGAACATCTGGTGGTGAGATGAAGTGAGCCTGGATAAGGAATTCAGAGATAATTCTTGGTTAGCACTGTGATCTGGGAGTGCAATCCCAGTGCTGAGCAAGGAAGGAGACCAGCAGGTGGAGGAGTCACCAAGCAAGTACTGCTAGTTTGTAACTAGCCTGCATCTCCGGACCAAGTGACCCGCTTTGGGTGGGGAGGATTTGCCAAGGAAATGTGATGCCTTACTCCTATATCTCCAAGGTATCCTCACTGGTGTCAGCCTTGGATGTATATGGTTTCACATTTTGATGGCTCCTGTCTACTGACTGTGTCCTAGCCTGAGTGTGAGTTGGGGGTCTGGGAATCATAGCCCTAAACAGAGACCAGTACTTCTGCCTAGTCAGCTTGTGACTGGCCTCTGGCTCAGGCTCAAGCTCTGTCTCTTGATCCAGCTCAGATTCAGGCTCCAGCTCTGACTCAGGCTCCACCTCATGATCCAGGTCTAGGTCCAGATCCAGCCCATGGTCTTTAGACATCTGTATCGTAGAAAACAGATCCAAGTCTGATTCTTCCTCCATCTCTGGGTCTGGGAGTAAGGAGAAGGCTGGACTTTTACTTCTGGGGACTTCTATAAGACTTCTGCTTGTTTTATGTCTTGATTCTTCTTTCTGAAATACACATAGTTAGATGGGTTAAAACTTCCCAAGTTCATTTAATTTTTGAACAGTCAAGGAATTTCAGAATATGGTACCAGAAAGCATGGGTTCCAAAGTAGAAAATATTTCTGGCCTAAATTTGCTTTTCATCTTCTTGGCACTCTCTAGTTTCCCAGTTACTTACTATGCTTCAGGCTCCATTAATCCATAACTTCCAACTTCTCTAGTTTTCTAAGCCAGCCTGGATTTCATGATCATCCATTTAAACAACAGTGGTCTTGTCAGCATTCTCGAATGTCTTGTCTTCTTGATTTTACTTGTCTTTCCAACCCCCTAATGTATAGGATGTCCCCTACATACAAACCTTCAAGTTGAGAGCTTTCAAAGACGTTAACGCGCATCCGGTTCCAGCAAGGAACCAGAACCTCTGCCGTCAATGTCAGGCGTGAGAGACATTGCAGCTTGCCCTCCATCTCCTATTGCTGACGATCCTTCAGCTCTACCATCTCCACCTCTTTCCCCCCACTCCAGTCAGTAACTCTTCTTACCTGTTCATTTGATGCCAGCCCCTGGATGCCAGCTGTTGTCCTGTACTATTGAACTTTTCAAGGTACTGTATTGTAAGACTTAAAATGTTTATTTTTTGTGTTTGTTTTTATGTGTTATTTGTGTGAAAAGTATTATAAACCTATCACAGTACAGTACTATACAGCCAATTGTGTTAGTTGGGTACCTAGGCTAGCTTTGTTGGATTTATGAACACACTCTTGAAGCAGAACTCATTTGTATGTAGGGGACTTAGTATAATCCCCCGGCACTGCGTGTAAGGCCCTTCATGGCCTGGACCCTTGCTGTCTTCTTTAGCTTTGCATCTGTCCATAATCCCTACCTTTTGCTCTAGTCATAAATAGCCTGCCAGATCTTTACGTCTGCTAGTTTGTCAGTTTTATTATTCATCCCAAGGATAGGGTAGGGGTATAGCTAAGGGAGATATTTAAAATAGGTATTAATCGGTATGGCACTGGCAGTAACCGAGCTTGCCGTGAAAGGATTCTCGAGGCCCCTTCTGGGTGGGGGTAACCCTTCTTCGGTTGGGAAAGGATCCTGAATAACATGCAGATGTCATGGCAGTGTGGGAGCCTGAGGACCAGGTTGACTGCTCTTTACCAACTGGTAAGGGAGCCCTTCAGCATCTCACATTCTGGGACAGTCACACGCAAACCTTCCCTGCGCATTGCCCATCTCTAGTTAGATGTTCCTCCTACCCCCCCACCTGCCCCCCGCCACCCCCCGGTGCCTCACATCATCCAACCTTGTCTGTCTCTGAGAAGGTTTCCTGGATGACGGTCTCTGATTCATCCACACTTAACTCAGAGGACTCTGGCAGCTTCCTTGACAAAGCAAACAGCACAGCGTCGTGGAGGGTGAGGAACAGCTGGGCCTTAGTGATGCCAGCGTCAAAGAAATCATTCTTCTCAAGTGACCTGACCACAAAAGCTGCAAACCAAACCAGGAACATGCACAGGGTCAGACACCTGGGAGGTGAGGATCCAGGATTCAAAATGCAGCCCTCCGCACGGGAGGAAGGATACTCACAGTGACACCCTGCAATGAGCACCAAGATGTTGGCGTTCTGGAAAGCGCTGAACATCTGTGGGGAAAGAGTAAACCAGTGATAGAGGTCTTCGCACTCAGGAGAGGACAGGACCTTTGAATTCACTGAATTTTTGAGTCGCTTTGGTCATTCACTTGTCTGGGGTATATGTACCTCATACCCATTCAGCTCTGTAAACATCTGATCAGCAAACTGCAATAGGCCAGGGAATGGCCAAAGTGCCAAGAACATAGAAGAGAATCAGATGGTCTCATGTGGGGTGGGGAGTGAGAGGGAGGGCTGTCCGTGGTCTGAAGTGGGGAAACAGTTCACATAAAGAGACAGTGTTCAAGTGAAGATGGTGCTAGGCTAGCCATGGGCACAGGCGTGCCAGGGACACACCGGACAGTCCTCACAAACAACCACAACTTGCTAGTATTGCTTAGTGTTTGCACATGGCTCCCTTCTCTCTGGAATTCACTGGACAGAGGTGGCAAGTTGTATCCCAGAGATGGTCAAGCGACACAGTTGGGAACGGTATTCAGGAACCCTAAGGGTCATTTTCAGAACTGCTCTGCAAACCTGTATTTGAATTTAGTAAAACATCAGATATTTAACTTCAGATTAATAAACATCAAATACTGACCTCAAGTATACATTTCAGCCCATGCACACACACAAACACACACATACATACACATAGACATATGCTCTGGGACTATAAATCGTCCTGTTCAACTCAAAACAAGTTACCACGAACCTTAATACTCTAAGACTCAACAGGTTCTAACCCTGGGGTCTAAGTTGAAGTGTCAAAAGAAACAAAATAGACAGACTCTACTTCTTTCACTACTAGGATGAAATAAGAAAGTCATTCTTGATCAAATGGTACATCACAAAGTGCTTTGGTACAGAGCCACCATAAACAGACTCTAAATGACAAGCAGCAGGAGACTCAAATCTCATGAATGTAGCTGAGGAATTCCCTGGTGATCCAGTGCTTAAGCATCTGCCTTGCAATGCAGGGGACATGGGTTTGATCCTTGGTTCAGGAAGCTCCTACGTGCTGTGGGGCAACTAAGCCCATGTGCCGCAACTACTGAGCCCAAGCTCCGGAGCCTGTGAGCCGCAACTTCTGAACCCATGTGCCTAGAGCCCGTGCATGCTCTGCAACGAGAAAAGCTGCTGCAATGGCTTTTAAGTTCCAGCACTGAAAGTTCTTTGCACTTGTTGAGGCCCTTGCACCTCAACAAAGAGTAGCCCCTGCTCACCACAACTGAAGAAAGCCTAAGCTCAGCAGTGAAGACTCAGTGCGGCCAAAAGTAAACAAATAAATAAAACTTTTTTTAAAAAGAAGCTTAAACGGAGTAATTATCTCTAATACGACCAACCACTGGGATTTTTCTTAGTGAGTCTAAGTTACCAGTTATGAAGTAAACAAAGCAATGATTTCCTCCAACAAAGCAGTATAGAGCAAAGCCAACAGCACAGAGTCAGGGAGGACAAAGAACTGCTGGGCCTTGGCGATGCTAGCATCAAAGAAATCACTCCTCTCAAGGGCCCTGACCGAAGAAGCTACAAACCAAACTGGAAACAAACACAGGGTCAGACCCCTGGGCAGTAACTTGCAATTTTGTGTGAGAGTGCACGCTGAGTCTCTGACAGCTGCAAAGTTAAGGTGCCAGACATCACCTGGGGCAGACAGTCATCAACATAGGCCAGGTGTGGAAGGGTCATGCCAAGGACCAGAACATATGGTGCCTCCACAAAAATGAAAGACGAGAGAGATAGGGAGGAAGGATGGCACAGCTACAGGACAGGGGTAAGAGTGATATAAAGTCGGAGGCTTTAAGTTCCAGTGCTGGACAGGTCCCTTCCTGGCTGTGAGCCCAGGACTCTTAGGAGGAAATATGGCTTGTCTCTCAGGGCTGTTGTGAGAACTAAATGAAACAGTGTATATAAAATGTGCTCAACTCAGGCTGGCATGTAAGAGACATTCAATAATGTAAGGTCAATGAAATCTAAAGTTACAACTACATTGTAAGACTGGGAGAAGAGGACATAGCCCAGTACTACAACCTAAAATGGGGAAGTCCCAAAGATAAGATATAATCAAGTATATATCTGAGTCTACAAATGGAGTTGGGGGATTGGGGGAAGAGCGTCTCATGGATGGGAAAACCCTTAATGTAAACCTCTTCTCAGCCTCTCATTTCATAGATGAGGAAACCAAGACCCAGTGCAATTTAATAAGTTACCTTGGGTCCAATGGACAGGGGGTGGCAGTCAAGCCAGGACAGAGCACACTCCACAGACCACTTTCTGCTATGACAAGCTTCCTACTGCCTTAGACCAAAGAGGAGCTGGATTCACTTAAAACAGAACCATATTTGCTTGGGAATAAGAAATAGGATAAAATATTTATAAATATTTTGTTACATAGAATTTGAGCATAAAAGAAGGAAAGTCAGCTGAAGGAGCAGCTCTCTCTCTCAAAAAAAAAAAAAAAGGTGGGTGCAGTCAAGCCAGGAAGTGAGTGGATTCAGGATATGTGAAACTGAGCCAGCAGGAGCAATAGCAAGAGAGAATGAAAAGAGAAAAGCTGCCTGAGGAAAAGATACTTATGAGATTTTAAAATTGGAATGTGATTGCTTTACAACGTTGCGTTAGTTTCTGCTGTACGGAGAAGTGAATCAGCTATGTGTATAACACATCCCCTCTCTCTCAGACCTCCCTTCTCCCCTCCCTGCACCCCACCCTTCTCGGTCACCACAGGGCACCGCGCTGAGCTCCCTGCTCTTTACCGGCAGCTTCCCACTAGCTCTGTTCTGTGCTTGCTGTGTGCTGTGCTTAGCTGTTTAGTCGTGTCCGACTCTCGCGACCCCATGGACTGTAGCCCGCCAGGCTCCTCTATCCACGGGGATCCTCCAGGCAAGAATACTGGAGTGGGTTGCCATGTCCTTCTCAGGGGATCTTCCCAACCCAGGGATCAAACCCAGGTATCTTGCACTGCAGACGGATTGCTTACCATCTGAGCAACCAGGAAAGCCCATTTTGTGCTGATGAGACATTAAACAATAAAAACAGTATGGCTGGTTGTGCCCCTAAACTGTCCATATTTGTACAAGAAGGAGAGAAATGAAAACTGTCTGAGAAACCAGAAAGTGGGAGAGAAATCAGGACTCAGGGAACACTGCTTTTGAAGGAAAAATTTTTCCTGCCTTTTTCACCCAAAGAGGCAAGCAATGAAGAGGGAACCGCGGAAGATCCTTATGGGTCTGGACTTGGGTACTGGGCTGGGCAACCTCACACTTGATGTGTCACTTCATCACAACTTCTTCAAACCTCCTGAGTGCCTTTTAGGGCAGCTGACTAGTAAGAATTCTATGTGAACTTTTTTTCTATAGCATTTGAACCTATTCCTTGAAATTTTTTGTAGCTAACTCCCAGGATATGCCCAGAGTTGCTGGACGTGGCACAGATCATTGTTTCAACGGTGTTAAGAGTTTTCTGATTTTCAGTCCTTGAGAAACAACATGTCATGCTTAGGAAACCAACTCTTGTTTAGTAAATCAGAGTTGCTTCATTTTCTTTTTATTCTGGTTGACTGTCTTTGGTATGCAAGTTTCCAGTGGCCTAGGAGTCACAGAGCAGCTGATCAGTGACTAACAGGATTCAGTCAGGGATCAGAGATCTTGTGAACACCTCCTTAGTACTTACCTGTCTTAATATGACCAAAGCCTGTGCGTCCACAAGATGCACCATGGAGAAGTCCAAGATGATGGTGTGGACGCTGGGTAGAACAGTTGAAGTTGAGTAAGGCAGGAGTTTTGTAGCCCTGACCTGAGTATCAGAAGCCTCAGGGAGTGTGATCGTCATGCTCCTTGAGGGGTCATCAGAAAGCCAAACTTTCTCCACCTCCTTATACTTTGGGTTTCTCTGAGATGAGGAAGACGTTATGTACGGTACTTGGTCTTCAGACATACTTTGGGCTGTGTCCATGCTCTCAAAATGTGAGCAGCGGACCAGGTTAATGAAGGAGGACTTTCGGCCCCGTTGAAGTTCATATCGTTCTGTGTAAATAACCTGGGACAACAGAGTTAGGAGAGGACTATGATAAGACTCCAATAAGGCTGGAAGTATTTGCAACTATGCTGTTTCTATCTACTAATTCACTTCCCTTGCTCTTGGAAAACTTCACAGACCATGCACTATACCTTTCTCCTTAGAGAAAGTCACTTCTAGCTTGTGACTAAAACCATGTTGATCTTTTTCTTAATTGGTGGATAATTGCTTTACAATATTATATCGGCTTCTGCCATACAACAACATGAATCAGCCACAAGTAGTATACCCATCCCCTCTTGAGTCTCCCCACCCCCAATCCCTCCCATCCCTCTAGGTTGTCACAGAGCACAGAGTTGAGCTCCCTGTGCTATCCAGCAGCTTCCATTAGTCATCTGTTTATGCATGGGCTTTCCTGGTGGCTCAGTGGTTAAGAATCTGCCTGCCAAGCAGGAGATGCAAGTTTGATCCCTGGGTTGGGAAGATCCCCTGGAGAAGGGAATGGCTACCCACTCCGGTATTCTTGCTTGGGAAATCCCATGGGCAGAGGAGCCTGATGGGCTACAATCTATGGGGTCATAAGATTCCGACACAACTTAGCTACTAAGCAACAACAATGTCTATAAAGCCACATTCATCTTCCCTGATCCTCACCACTCACAGCATCCCCGTCCCCCCACCAACTTCCCCCACATGCATCAGTGACATTATCATTGTCCTAGTGAGCCAGACTTTAAATCATCTTTGATTTATTCTTTTCCCTCATCCTGGGTTCTAATTAGTCTCCAGCACCTACTATAACTTTGACATATTGGATTATAACTGCTCATGGAAAAGTTGAACAAACTTTTGGCCAAGCCAGTATTTCTTCCATCAGTCCCTTTTCTCAACCTTCCTTCTTTTATCAGTGAAACTGTTGTCTGTCAAACTTCCTCAAGAAGACAGAAATTCCTAAAGCATGGCTGTATTTACCTTCCACTCCTCTTATCCTCCTAATGGGCCTGGGGTGCTTGGCATTGCTTAAGGACAGAACCAAGCCTCAGGAATACAATGTTAAGAAAGAGGTGAATGTTGACTCTACGGTCATGGTGGCCAAATTCTACCTGGGGAGAGGGCACATGTCCATTTAAAGGATGAGTAAAAACCTATAAAGGAAATCTTAGGAAATCAACCCTGAATACTCATTGGAAGGACTGATGCTGAAGCTGAAGCTCCAATACTTTGGCCCACCTGATGCAAACAGCTGACTCATTGGAAAAAACCCCTCATGCTTAGAAAGATTGAAGGCAGAAGGAAAAGAGGGCAACAGAAGGTGGGATGGTTGGATGGCATCACCAATGCGATGGACATGAACTTGGGCCAACTCCAGGAGATGGTGAGGAACACGGAAGCCTGGCGTGCTGCAGTCCATGGGGTCTCGAAGAGTTGGACACAACTTGGCGACTGAGCAAAAACAGCAACCTATATGGACAAGAACTGGAAGGCATGTGGGAAAATGAAGAATTTGTTTGCTACAGAAGTATACGTTGGGATGATGTTTCTTCAAGAAAAATCTGTTCTAATAATGCTGCTTGTGAAATAAACTTTAAAAATAGGGGAAAATGTAAAGATAATTGTACATGATAATATATACTATATTGCTAAAAATGGTGTGGACAAATGATAATATTACAGTTCAAAGAAGAGAGATGTTCCCCAAGTCTTGACAGTCAATGAGGCCAGGCCTTGAGGGGACAGCTGACGGTGGGGTTCAGTGGTGGGGAGATTCAAGGTGCTCCAGGCAGCATAAACCTATGAGGGACTTCCTGGGTGGTCCAGTGGCTAAGACTCCACTCTCCCAATGCAGGGGCCCTGGGTTCTATCCTTGGTCAGGGAACTAGATCCCACATGCTGCAACTAAGAGTTCGTGTGCTACAATGAAGACCCAGTGCAGCCAAATAAATACTAAAAATAAACCTATGAGAGCCTCCCCACTTTTCTCCATCTGCTCTACACTCTTTCAAGAGCTTTCACAATCCACTCCCTCTGGGTCTGCCTGAACTTACTGCCCAGGCCAAGCCTCTTACTCTGACGTGCTTGTGATCAGTAGTTCAGTCGTGTCTGACTCTTTCTGATCCTTTGGACTGTAGCCTGCCAGGTGGCTCTGTCCATGAGATTTTTCAGGCCAAAAGAAAACCCAAAACCTGGAGTGTTTGTGCATCATCCCAACCCAGAGATTGAACCCATGTCTCCTGCATTTCAGGAGGATTCTTTACTGCTGAGCCTTTGGGGAAGCCCCTACTCTGACAACCCCATGCTCACTTTTACCTCAGTGTCTCTGCCCAAGCCTATTCATGGACTGAGAGTCCTCTTTTTTCCTACCTGACATAAATCCAATTTTCTCTCCTGCCTGGCTTAAGTCCATTACTACCGTGATGTTTCCCTGCCTTTTTGAGTTCATGCGCATTTTTCTTCACCTGAAGTCTTAGAGTTGTGAGAATAGAGACACACAATTTAGAACATAGCAATATGCTGCATGGTGTGCTTCACCACCCTATTTTCATCACCACTACTTTTCATGCTATCAAGAAAGAAATAAAACACTGCAAATTAAACTATAATATTGCCATTGATTATATATCTAAATTTTAGCGATGGGAAATAATGTATATTTTTGGATGGATAAAATACAATAATAACTTTAAATGTCACATTAATAGAGTGTTGTCTCTCAGTTTGTTTCTTTTTTTGGCCATACAGCACAGCTTGTGGAATCTTAGATCCCTGATCAGGGATTGAACATGGGCCTGCAGCAGTGAAAGCACAGAGTCCTAACCACTGGACTGCCAGGGAATTCCCTCAGTTGACTTAAAATTCCATAAATTGCTTCAAAATAATCCTGTGATTTTGATGGATTATAGGTGGGTAGGGGTATTGATGAAATGATTGACTATGATGTGATAAATCTTAAAGTGGTTGGTGGGTACACAGAGGCTCATTATACTTGTTTCTACTTTTGTATCTGTTCAGATTTTTCCATGAAAAACTTTTAAAATAAAGAACCACCCAAATGAATCTTGAGGACATTATGCTAAATGGAATAAGCCAGTTGCAAAAAGACAGATACTGTATGATTCCACTTATATGAGGTATCTGGAATAGTCAAATTCATAGAAGCAGAAAGCCTAACGGTGGTTGCCAGGGGCTGGAAAGGAGAGGAAATGCCAAGTTGTAGAATGGGTCAGAGTTCCAGTTTTTCGAGATGAAAAAGTTCTGGAGATATACGGTGGTAATTCACAACAATGTGAATGTATTTAACACTACTAAACTGTACACTGAAAAACGGTTCAGATGCTAGAGTTTATGTTATCTGCTTTATACCACAATTAAGAAGAAAGACCTGGAGGCAGAGGCCCCTAAACATTTGGTTTTCTTTTTCATAGTGTCATAGTTCTGGGGTACCTAGTATAAGCCCAACAAATACTAGATGATTGTACCCTAGTCTAAAATATATTCTCTGATGCCCTATAAACACTCTCTACCATATTCAGTGCAATGTGGGATGCAAAATAAAAATCAGAGACAGTGTTAATTCTACTAGTAGAGTCCTCTTGGCAGGGAAGTTGGTATTTTCCAGGAGCTCAGGTGAAGTATGCTCCATTCTGCTATATGGGAATGAGAATGGGCTTCCTCAGGTGGCTCAGTATCCACCTGACAAAGCAGGAGACGCAGGAGATGTGGGTTCAGTTTCCGGAACAGGAAGATTCCCCTGGAGAAGGAAATGGCAACCCACTCGAGTATTCTTGCCTAGAAAATCCAATGGACAGAGGAGCCTGATGGGCTACAGTCCATGCTGCGTCTCACACACACACACACACACACACACACACGCACACGCACACGCACACGCACACGCGCATGCTCTGTATTTGTCGTTGCCCATGTGAGGAGGGGGATGGGAAATGTGTGTATGTGCACGTATGTGTGTGTGTAGATACAGCTGCCGCTCCAGGGTGTAGGTACACATGAAGTCCTCAAAGATGGAAATGAACCGCCCTGCTCTGGGGAAAGGGAATATTTAGAACAAGTCTGAGTTGGAAATGAAGGAGCACTTTAACAGCCTCTAGAATAATCTTCTGAAGCCTGTCTTCTTCTCCGCCCTCCCCACCACATCAACATTTCCCTGGTCACAGGGTGATATCAGGAGACTCTGACAGACCCTTGGGAACCGCAGCCAGCTTGACCCTGCTGCAAATTAGAAAACAATCTTTCAGTCACTTGTTGTCAGAAATCTACAGCCAGGGAGCTAAGATTAAAGACAAGGAAAACAGGGACAACCAGGGAACTAGTGACATCCCAACAAGCAGACTGTGCTCTGAGCTCAGATTAAGTCACTGCTCGTTGAGAAGGGAGTCAGAACTTGAGACATCTCCTCCCGCCTCCTCCTCTCAGGGCAAGATCCTGAAAGGGAGCCTCTGTCTCCATTTCTGAGTGGAAACGGAGATTTCTGATTATTCATGGTACATCTATGAGTTAAAATCCCTGGGAGGGTTTAGATTTTCTTTTCCTTCTTTTTTGGAAAACTATTAGTGCAGGGCTTCCCTGGTGGTACAGTGAATAAGAATCCACCGGCCAATGCAGGGGTCACTGGTTTGATCACTGGTCCGGGAAGATTCCATCTGCCGCAGGGCAGCTAAGCCCATGCGCCACATCTGCTGAAGCCCGTGTACCCTAAAGTCTGTGGTGGTGGTGGTTTAGCTGCTAAGCAGTGTCCGACTCTTGCAAGCCCATGGACTGTAGTCCACCAGGCTCCTCTGTCCATGGGATTCTCCAGGCAAGAACACTAGAGTCTGTGCTCCGCAACAAAGAAATCACTGCAATGAGAAGCCTGTGTGCTAGAGAGTAGCTGCTTGCTGCAACTAAACAAAGTCTGCTCACAGCAACGAAGACCCAGTGCAACGATACAAATAAATAATTAAAAAAAAAACCTCTACTAGTGCATTTCTTTATAAAACGTAGGAGAAAAGAAGAGATTTTTCTAACCCTGGGTGATGGCTCTGGTTCATCACAGTTGCAGTAACACCGACACATCTTTCCTCGCTGTGCGCCCTCTTCATTTTGACTGAACAGGGTATGAATTTCCTCTTCTGTAAGAGGCATCTTTACCATTTCAATCTGAAAGACATATGCTGGGTCTAATTCAAGTGGTAAGTAGGGGAGGGAGAACACTCTGGGACTAAGAGGGACGCAGGTGGGGAGAAGCAGAGGACAGCCCTCACCTCCTCTAACACCTTGCGCTTGAGGTAGTGAACATTGACAAACGTGATGGCATTGCAGCACTGGAAGATCTTCACCCCTGGAATGTCTGCAACCTGCAAGACAAATAAATGTACACTTGAGGGCAATTTCTCAGCTCTTTTATGGAGTAAGGGGAAAAAAAATCCTTAGAACATCCTGGAGAATCTGTGTTCTTTATAAGCATCAAGAACTAACAAATTCCTCCCTCTGGTTTTCACCCCCTGCTTTCTTCTTTTCCCCTCTTATTTCTTCACACCTCTCCTTTTCTTGGCCGTCCTCCCTCTGAAGTACATTTAAAATTATCCTTAACTGGCTGCATCACTTTCCCTGCCTTTGAAAATGCATATCTGCAGTGCAGCAGAGAGGAACAAAGGCACTTAGGGGTTTTTGTGGGGTTTTTTTTTTTTTTTTTTGGTAGAAAAACTAACCATCAGGCCTGGTCTGTCCCATCCTTTGGGCAAAGGATGGGACTCATTTGGATTCTTACCTCCCGATAGTCTTGGAAGCTTCTATAAATGTTGGTGTTAGGGATCTGACCCAGGAGGAGAATCTTAGTTCTGTAAGGAAATGCATTTGCCTTTAGGTCACAGTTGCCTCACCTTGACATGGCCCACCTCCTATTACCCCAGACAAAGTACCTGTGTGACTGAACAGTGATGATGAAGAAGGCAAAAGTTACTGCAACAACTAGTCCAACATCCAGTCCCAGTAAAATTGTAGACATGAACGTCACCATCCAAATGAGCTTATGGAAAAGAGGAAGCAGGAGAAAGGGAGACCGTGACAACAAGCAGAACTAAGAAAATCACAAGTCCTCTGCCTCAATTCACCTTTACCTTTTCTCTCCCAACACTTAGCATTTAGAGAACAAATTCCACAGCCACATGAACTGGTGCTGTCACAAATGATTGGGCCCCCAGGGCTGCCTAGCAATTCTTTTATGCATTCTTGGTCACATCTCTTTAATTTTCCCTTAAAACATCAGTTTCCGCTGAGAAAAATTGGGGCAATAATATCTGCTTTATAGAATTTATTGAGATTAGAAATACTGTTTGGAAAGCAACCCAGAACATGCACCAAATTACTGGTTGCTATTTTAAGACCCATGAACGTCACTAGGAATCTTTAATATCCTTTTCAAGCCCCTGTCCCACCACCTACTGCATTTCTCAGCAGGTGATATGACTTTCATTTTCATAAAGAAGGTAGGCTGAGGGGGAGGGATGAATTGGAAGGTTGGGACTGACATTTGTATGCGACTGTGTATATGGGGAGAGTTTTTAAAAATATGTTCATGTATAATTGACTCACTTTGCTGTACACCTGAAAGTAGCACAACATTGTGAATCAACGATGCCCCAATAAACAATTTTTTTAAAAAGAACAAGGGTTGAAAATCCCTAACTGTTTACTCCACTCGCCATTTGTTTGCTAGTCTCTGCACTCAACCTTCCCTTGTTTTCTCCAGGGCTGTTGGAAGTGCTGTCTCCACTCCAAAGACCAGAAGCTCTAACTGTATACTGGACCACATTCCCCTCTTAACTTCTCAGGGACCTGGATCCAAAAATGATCTCTTTCCTCTTCCAGGTTCCTCTCCTCTCATTGCATCATCATCCCTTATCTTTCATTTCTTGCTATTTCCCTATATGTCCTCTAGTCTTCTTCTCTAGAGAAAAGGGGAGCACTCCCATCAGTTACTCTTCCTGGCAAGACACCCTCTTCTCTTGTGAGGATTTGTATACCCTCTCCTAGAATGTAGTTCTATTAACCGGATTAAAAGCCATTCAAATATGCCATGTATGATGAACCCTTCTTATTAGATCTGTGTGTAACTGCAGCTGCTTAATTACTTCTGTTTTATCGAACTTTATATAGCTGGAATAGGGTCTCAGTATGTCTGCGCACCACATAACCTTGACTCCCATTTTTTGAGCAACAGCAGAGATGCATCAGATAGCGGGTTCACGCTGGTCACTTTCGTTTGCTCTCTCCCTCTCTCTGCAGGCTTCCCCTCCGTCCTTCCCAGCCTCTCCAGTGCCTCCACACTCACACAGTCATACTGGTTCTGCCTCCACAGATTGGGTAGGGTGTAAACAACTTCAAGGTAGGGTAGGACGTTACTCAGGATAATACCAGCCACTATAGCCTGTGGGGAAAAGAATAAACCCTGCTTCATTTTCCCTTCAGGGGTAAAGCTTCCAAATTTCCACAAAGGAACCACAGAGACTTGGTCAGCCTTGCCACACAGAGGTATTCTGCACTAATATTTCATACAAATACCAGGTCTGTGCTGCAACTCACTGTCCAATCAAGTAAGTATTCTCCACATTTGTCTCTGCTCACCTTTATATTTGTCACACACACAAGACACAGCAAGGCCATGTGACTCATTTGGCCAGTGACAGCTCTCAAAAGCCCCTTTTAGTTTAGAGTTTTTGAATGTGGGCAATTTAAAAATCTTTATTGAATTTGTTACAATATTGTTTCTGTTTTATGTTTTGGTTTTTTATGGCTGCAAGACATGTGGAATCTTAGCTCCCCGACCAGGGACTGAACTCATACCACCCTGGATTGAAAGGCGAAGTTTTAACCACTGGACCACAAGGGAAGTTCCCACATGCCCCTTTTAGAGTCAGATCACTGGTTACTTACATAGACAGTGAGAGGAAGAGTAGCCACAAGTTATGATCATGTAGTTCCTTCTGTTTCCATGCTGTCACTTTTGGTATGAGGATGAGGCAAGGCCCATAGGAAGGCTGGCACCTTTGGCCATTTGTTCTATTCTGTGCTTATTTGACCTTGCTTTGTCTAGTTTGCTTGATATAACCTATGTGACTGATGTTGCTTAGAAACCATTTTCAGATGGGATGACAAATTAAGAGAATTTCCACTCACAGAAATTCTGAAATAGTTTCAATTTGGTGTTTTTTTGTTTGTTTGTTTTTAATCCCAAGCCTAATCATGATGTACTATGATTATTTCAACAGTGAGATACCACTGTTTTGGTCCATCAAATTAAATTACCAAATTTAAAACACTGAGGACATTCCATTAAAAATGGGTATTGCCTTTTTGAAAAATAATTTGGCAATAAAGTAAGAAATACTAGGGCTTCCCAGGGGGCATTAGTGGTAAAGAACCCGCCTATCAATGCAGGAAACTTAAAATATGCAGATTTGACCCCTGGGTTGGGAAGATCCCCTGGAGAAGGACATGGCAACCCACTCCAGTATATGCCTAGAGAAGCCCATGGACAGAGGAGCCTGGCAGGCTACAGTTCATAGGGTCGCAAAGACTTGGACATGACTAAAGGAACCGAGCAAGAAATACTGATTGATATGCTTTCATACAGAACTTTTGTTTTCCCCTTAGAAATCTATCCTAAATACAGAAAAGGGCAGATGTACAAAATTGCTCATTGTTGTATTTATAATAAAAAAAAACTCAGATAAACTAATTAAAACTGATTAACAAGTGATAGTAAGAGTATCATGTTGTATATGAAATTAACAAGAATACCAGATTGTGTGTACAGTTAGATCACAATTACACAACATAAAGGCTGCTTCCTTGGTGGCCCAGTGGTAAAGAATCTGCCTGCCAATGCAGGATATGCAGGTTCGATCCTTGTGGTTGGGAAGATCCCCTGGAGAAGGAAATGGCAACCCACTCCAATGTTCTTGTCTGGGAAATCCCATGGACAGAGCAGCCTGGCAGGCTACATTTCGTGGGTTGCAAAGAGTCAGACACGATTTAGTGACTAAACAACAACAGCATACAAAGTAAATACTATCTGTTTATAGAGAATAATATCGGTTAGGTATATGCCACAGTGTTAATAGTGGTTTATTTGTGATTGTGGCTTCAGGGACTGCCACCTCAGTGTGTGACCAATCTATCTAAAAATAGATTTTTATCTATTATGAATTTTCCAAAGTTTAAAAGTAAGCATGTCTCCTTTCGTAATGGAAAGACAGTGTCTTAAATATAAGAAAATGAAGATCAATATTCATAGGGTATAAAACCATCAGGGCCTCAAAGTAGAATCTAACATACTTTAAGAAACATTTCTCATCCTCTTCCTAGCCATCTAGCCAATTAGAACTGATCCCACTCTGGGAAGTGGCTTGGATCCAGGCTTACTCTGGTTTTCTGAGGTTACTCAGTAACCAGTTGGACGCAACAAGTCAGCAGAGGGGGGAGGAACAAAATGAAGTCAGCAGAAATTACTTGTTTTCCAGCTGCATCTTCTTACCAGTCAAGAATCTCCCCAAATTTCTGCAATAAGCAGGGAGATGTGGTAGGAAAGATAAGAAATTCAACTTCAACTTTACAAGACTTTTGGCTTGAGGTATGAAGTATGAGGGCTCCTGAGGTGTGTCAGTGGTAAAGAATCCACCTGCCAATGCAGGAGACACTGGAGACATGAGTCTGATACCTGGGTCAGGAAGATTCCCTGGAGGAGGAAGTGGCAACCATTCTAGTATTCTTGCCTGGGGAATTCCATGGACAGAGGAGCCTAGTGGGCTATAGTTCATGGGGTCACAAAGAGTTGGACAGGACTGAAAGACTGAGCACACACACAGAGTATGACAGGAAACAAATCTTTTTCATGAAATATACAATAAAAATTTTACCTTTCTGAATATTAAGATAAAACGTGCTCATGTACAAAGAAGAATTGAATTTATATATATTTTCCATCATACAAGATATAACATTTTGGTATAGCCCATGTATTTTTTTTTCTACACAAAACTGGAACAATATTGAATACACTATTTGTATTACATTAAAAATGTATACTGGGTCCCTTGCTCACTAGTTGAGATCCTTGCCAGGGTGCTCTACCAATTACTCTCCCAAGAATTTTGCAACAAACTACCCATAGTCATTCAAAGAAGGAAGGATAGGTGCTTCCTAGAGGGGTGGAATGGGAGGGAAGCTCAACAGGGAGGGGACATATGTATACATATGGCTGATTCATGATATTGTACTGCAGAAACTAACAGAACATTGTAAAGCAATTATACTCCAATAAAATCAGGAAGGAATCATTCATAGTTTAATCCTCATAGAGAGCCATGGTTATAGAAATTCAGTTATTCCACTGATCAGAGTGTGTTCGCATTTTGTCACCCAGCAACATCCTAACTAGATGATATAAACATAACGTATTAGAACATGGTTGGCCAAAGGCAAGGGCTGTTGTATCCCCAACATATTTATAGTAAGGAAGGGCTTACCTGCTCTTATCACTGTGCATGCATGCATGTGTGACTCTTTGGAACCCCACTGTAACTCACCTCTGTAAGGTGGGCTGTAACCCACCTCTGTCCATGGGATTTTCGAGGCAAGAATACCAGAGTGGGTTGCAATCTCCTTTTCCAGGGGATCTTCCCAACCTAAGGATTGATCCCATATCTCCCGCATCTGCTGACTTGGCAGGAAGATTCTTTACCACTGAACCATCTGGGAAGCCTCACTTTTATCACTACCCTGCAGTGAATTCGGACAGATTTTTGAGATTTTTTAAAATTCTGATTCTTCAGGCTATAAAGGAAAAATATCACTGTCCAAAGTAAATTAGTGAGTGGCCCACCAAAAATAGACTGCCAAGAGTTATAGCTCCAAAGATGCTGCATAAGCTCCATTCTGGAGATGACTTCTTCTGGGAATCAGAGGACAGCTTGTGTGATAAATACAAGCTTAATCCCACCCACCATGCATATATTCCATGGCTGGTTTCCAAGATCCCTGAATCACAAGAACCAAAGGCAGCAAGATGGTCCTGCTCTACTGAAATGTGATATTCACCAGGTGGAAATGTTGTTTAGTTGCTAAGTTGTGTCCAGCTCTTTTGTAACCCCATGGACTGTAGCTTGCCAGGCTCCTCTGTCCATGGGATTTCTCAGGCAAGAATACTGGGCTGGGGTGGGTTGTCATTTCCTTCTCCAGGGCATCTTCCTGACCCAGGGATTGAACCTGCGTCTCCTGCTTAGTAGGTGAATTCTTTACCACTGAACCACCAGGGAAGTCCCAAACATGTTCAAAAGGATGGGTATAATATTTACAACCACTCCAGCTTAGGGACTGCTACATCAGTGGGTAACCAAGCTGCTGGACCAGGAATAAAATCTCCTCCCTTGCTGCCGCTGCTTAGTCGCTTCAGTCATGTCCAGCTCTGTGCGACCCTATGGACTGTAGCCCGGCCAGGTTCCTCTGTCCATGTTGTTCTCCAGGCAAGAGTACTGGAGTGGGTTGCCATGCCCATCCTTCAGGGGATCTTCCCAAGCCAGGGATTGAACCCAGGTCTCCTGCATTGCAGGCAGATTCTTTACCACTGAGCTACCAGGAAGCCCTACCTCCCCATCTTAGTACTATCTAAAAATGACTAAAGGGAACACGGAGGAAATTTCAAAAGAAATCAGACACTGGGCATTGACCTATACTGTAACTTAGAACAAACTGATTATAGTCAGTAATTAATGCAACTGGCATCTCTAAAGGTAAAGTCATCATTCATTTCACACAAAGGGAAGAAACGGCAATGTAAGTACATAGAGGCATTCTAGCTGAATACAGAATCAAAACTCAACTTTTAGTGTTGTGAACTGACCAAAAGGCAGAGTGGGAGCGGTAGGGGGATTGAGTTCACATGAATGCAGAACAAGGACTTCTGGAAACTGTTTAGGAAAACAGATGGCATGAATGTACAATGAGTTTCCAAGCCTGTGTTGGTAATGGGCGTTCTGGCATCTGAAGTCTATTTTGGTCATATTTAACTGAATCCTTACTTCTAAAAGCTTAGTTTATAGCTAAAGCAATTTTTAAAAAAGATTAATGAGGATGAGAAGAATCACAATTGTTTCTTGAGTGCTTATGATTAGCTCAAAACTGTTCTCTCTATATTATACATATTATCGTGTTTAACTCCTAGTCTTGTGAGGTGCTTAGTCACTCAGTTGTGTCCAACTCTTTGTGATCCTGTCCATGGGGATTCTCCAGGCAAGAATACTGGAGTGTTGAGGTTTGACAGAAAACAACAAAAATCTGAAAAGCAATTATCCTTCAATTAAAAATTGAAAAAAGAATACTGGAATGGGTTGCCATGCCCTCCCACAGGGATCTTTCTAACCCACAGATCAAACCTAGGTCTCCTGCATTGCAGGTGGATTCTTTACCGTCTGAACCACCAGGGAAATCGTATATGGTAGAGGCAGTCATTTTAAAGGAAAGGAACCAGAAATAGCCTGGGGCAACCACTGGAGATAAGCAGAATGCAGTTCCCCTCAGAGATGCCCCCACCAAGACGTGATCTGACTCAGGCAACTGATCAAGTCTACTTACGTTTGGCAGTTTGTAGAAAAAGCGTGCCATCTTCATCATCAGGAGCAGCATGATGCCTGCGCCTACCAGAGATGCAAACTGAGGGAGACAGAGCCAGTTGGAGAGAGACCATCAGGAATGGACTGGTCCCTGTCTGCAACTGAGGCCTTCTGCTTGGTGACAAGCATGTCATTTTTTGTTTTTTTCTTAGAGGGGGGCTGCGTATGTATAACCAGCTAACATCAGTGTGTTTCCGGTGAGCTGACACTGTCAGTTCTTGTCACAATCCTCAACACACACCAGGTACTCAATAAACACTCACTGACTGCACGCATCAAGGTTTCCTGAAAAGTTCCAGATGGGCTTGGATATCTGAATCTTTTTGCCATTGCTTTGTGCTGTGAATCTGAAGTCTCCTAAAATCCAGCCTTCATTTCCTCCGAACTTCAACCTTCTTTGAACAGTTTTGAAAAGCCCTGGTAGACCCATCACTGCCAGCCCTAAAATCCCAACTACTCCACCTTGCTCTTTTGGGGTTTGGATAGCTTCCCCATCTAACAGCTTCAGTGGTACTTCATCTTAATACCGTGATATTCACTTCTGATTTTCCTACTTTTGCTTCTCTCTGCCTCAATGCCATTTAAAAAGAAAAGAAAAAGAAAGTTTAACGATCATGAGTCAGGGCTGTTGATAGCAGCTCTGGATCCTGTTCCAGCTGGGTTGACTCCTCTGGGTTTGTACTACTTGGGAAGCAGTGATTCAGATTGTCAAATACAGGTAGAAAGCTAAAAAACATAGTTCCTTTTATAATCTTAAGGCTCCCTGGACATAATCTTGAACTCATTATATCCTCTGTTGATAAACTTCCATTGGTTAAGTCCCTACTTAAACAGAAAAAAATCATATAAAGCAGTGTAATTTCCCATGGTGATAAGGGTGGAGGGGGGATAAAACTGTAGCCACAAATCAAAACAACAGCATATACTAGCACAAACAAGCAACTTCAAATCTAAACCATTAAATGACCATGCAGCAATGATTGTCTAATTTTTTTTTCCTCTTTTTATTAGGTGTGAAAAAGACTTCCTACTGGGTTCTCTCTCACTGCTCACTGCTATTTGCCATAGAAACATGTCACTGAAAATAATTGCAATGAAATCAATGTTCTGCTTCCCTTTTTCCCACCCCGACTGATACACAGCTATGGGACCAACCCAGTGTGGAAAAGTTGAACCCTGAGAGAAGAATGTAGGCAGAAGGATTCAGGAAAATGGATCACTGTAACTGAAACTCAGGAAGTTCTTGTGGCAAACATTTTATACACTGTGGAACTGAAAAAAGGTAACTGAAACCATAAGCTTCTCCAGCCAGTGTATATCTCAGCCTGTTGCCACACTGAATTTTAGGGTCTAGCTTCAGGTGGTCTTGCACTATAGAAGAAACTGCTTTGCTTAGCACAGGAAAACATATCAGGACTTCTCCTTCCTACTACTCCATTTCTCCAAAGTTCTTTGGATTACTTTTAGGGGAACAAAGACATACAGACACCAAAATTAGCTGTATAAAACCTAGTTTAAAATGACGATAAACCAAACATGGAAATCCCATAAATCTGGCCGCTCAGGGAGGCCTGGAAATAATTGTCTATCCCCCAAGGCTGCTTCCTGGTAAAGAATCCGCCTGCAATGCAGGAGACCTGGGTTCAATCCTGGGTTGGGAAGATCCTCTGGAGAAGGGAAAGGCTACCCACTCCAGTATTCTGGCCTGGAGAATTCCATGGACTACATAGTCCATGGGGTCACAAAGAGTCAGACATGACTGAGTGACTTTCACTTTCACTTTCATGGCTACACATGAGAGGGTGGGCTTTGGGATCAGAGGGTCATCCTTGGTGGTGCTGTGCCTTAGGAGGATGCATGGTGAATATCAGAATCCCAGACTCAGTGCATGAATGGGGCCTAGAGGCAGCAAGCATTTATTAATACAACTTGACATCTCACACACGTTTTGCTTTTTCTGCTCTGATTTTCCATCACTTTTTCAGGCTGTCTTGAACCAAGACTGACCCTACCTTCTTCCTGGAGACTCAACGCAATGAGAGACATGAAGAGTCTCAGACAACAACTGCTCCACAAGCAGTGGATAGAACATTACCATACACCCAACCAACACACCAGGGACCTGGGGTAGAAGCTCTGTTGTCATCCAGTTTAGTTCTCACAACTGAAAGGTTATCCTTATCTCCATCTTATAGATGAGAACTAGAGCCCCAGAAAGTGAAGGTAACTTCCCAAGATCATACATCTAGGAACTACAGGGTCAGGTTTCAGTCCACCTGACCAACTGACTCCAAAATCCAGGCTCTCTCCACTGCCCCATTTGCTTTCTCTAAAGAGAATGCAACTCATTTCCTTTGTGATGATTTCTTTCTTCTCTTTTTTAAAAATAATAACTCATTTTTAAAAGCAGTTCTGGGAGTGAAGTAAGTCAGAAAGAGAAAAAAATGCATAAATGCATACATGTGGAATCTAGAAAAATGGTACAGATGAGCCTATATGCAGGGCAGGAATAAAGACACAGACGTAGAGAATGGCCACGTACATGGACACAGGCCCGGAAGAGGAGGGTGGGACAAACTGGTAGAGTAGGACTGACATACGCTATATACATACTGGATGAAAAATAGTTAGTGGGGAGCTGCTCTGTAGCACAGGGAGCTTGGCTTGGTGCTTTGTGATGACCTGGGGCTGGGGAGGGGGTTGGGGACGATCCAAGAGGGAGGGGTTATGTGTATATGTAAAACAGACTCATGGTAGTACAGCAGAAACTAATGCAACATTGTAAAACTCCAACTTAAAAAAAAAAAAAGGAATAGGGTAAAGCAGTTCTGGGAGCCTGGGGACAAGGCGAGAAGGCTCATCTTTGGAAAGCAGGGAGCAAGGAAAGGAACACAATCACAGAGAAGAGGGAAACACAGGATCAGAACTGGATCAGCTAGAAGAGGGAGGGCAGTTCAGCTGGCCTGCCATCACTTAAGGTTCAGGCCAGGGCTGGAAGGGCTGATAGGTTTTGCTGAAACAAGTGAAGACTAGTTTCTAAACAGGGAGAAATTAAAGTGAAATCCAGACACATTTTACACAGTGTTTATGTATGTCAGACACACACACACACACACACACACACACACACACACACACACGTAAGTGGCTCTTGGTGGCCGGTCATGTCAAATAGGTTCAGAGCCAGCCCCTGAGCTTCTCTTTCCTGCAGTCCTGGGGAGCTTTGGAAAAATGAGGGTGTTCTCAGGCAGGCTGAATTAAAAAGTCCCCAGAGAAGAAGGGGAGAGAGAAGAACCCCTGCTAGGAGATGAAAAGGCTGAGTGAGTCCAGATCAGAAACTCGGACTGGAGGTGGGGAAGCTCAAATGTGGAGGGTCAGAGGCCAGGGGCGTTCTCTGCTTGAACTGGCGATTTGCCCTGGGCAGTCGGGGTCTTGGGGAAGAGCTTACCAGCATCCTGAGGGACATGCTTCTCTGTGAAGGGCCACTGCACCACACAAAGAGATGTCTTTGGCAGGGGAGAACAAAGCCACAGCAGAAGACAGGACGAGAGTCACTTTGCCCAACAAGCTAGAGGCAACGCCAAAGCTGAACTGAAGCCCGTCTTCCCTTCCCCTCCATCTACACATATTCTAAACCTCTTATGGGGATCCAGAAAAGCCCCACTTCCTCCATCATTCTCCGTCCAGAAGTATTTATGGCACTTTAACATTTATTGTGTTTATTCTGCACTTAATTTTACTTGCACCGTGATTTTTTTCCTAACATGTACATCTTTTCTCACCAAATTTGTTAAGCTTGTATACTAAATAAACAAAGCGTGTGGTCACAAGTTAAAGGGAACTGATGTCTGGAAAAGCTATTTCCATTTTTTCCTATCATAAAATCCTCTTATTTTGACTTCACTTGCATAGAACATCATTGTTTTTTAACAAAACTCATCTTCTTTCTCTGATCAGACAGTAGTGCAGAAGAGCTACCCCTTTAAAGGCCAGTGTGTTCAGGAGTTCTTTGACAACAAAACTCAGTCCACATAAAATTACACAGTCTTACTCTAGACCCGTGCTCTCACCACTGGCCAGTCATCTTTTATTAGCTTTCACCTGATATTTTACCCATAAGCTGTGACCTCTTTCCCCATTTGAGTTTTGTATCCATTCTTCTGACACTTTTTTTTAAAAATGTGGTCCATTTTTAAAGTCTTTATTTGTTACAATATTGCTTCTGCTTTATGTTTTGGTTTTTGGCCCCAAGATATGTGTGGGATTTTAGCTTCCCATCCAGAGACTGATCCTACACCCCCTGCATTGGAAGGCAAAGTCTCAGCCACTGGACCACCAGGGAAGCCCCCATACTTTCCTTTCTGACCACAGTGACGCCTCCCCCTGCTGTGCTGCTGAGGCTCCAGCTTGTCTTTGGCTTCTGCTTCTCTGCCTCCTGAACCCTGACTCAGTCCATGGGCTTATTCCAGGTTCAATTCTGATAGTTCTTTGACACTTATTCATGCTAGGTAACTGAGATGTTGTAAACTGTAACTTTTATCTGGTCAGTCTGAAACACATGAATATTGGACTTAGAAAATTTCATGCCAGAAAACTGGACAGACAGCTTGCCTTTAAAACTTTGCCACCATTCTTCTTTCCCTCTTCCCTTCCATATCCCCGTATATTTAGTTTACTAATTCAGGATACCTGAAGAGGATCTGACCTAGACAATTTTCTCTTACACGAAGGTAGAATGAACGTAAATTCCATAAGCTCACCTAGACAATGACTAGAGCCTCCTGTCATGTCCTTTAAGGAGTTAGAAAAGTTTCTAGTCCTGCTTTCAGGAAGGTGAGAGTTGTCTTATTACTTTCACAGACTAGGACTGAGAATATATCTCCCCACAGAAAAAAAATGTTAATAGGTGATAGTTGGTTTACCTGAAATATTATCTTTTAGATTTGCTACATGGAAAGTAGCTTCACTACATGGAAAGTAGCTTCTCATGGGCAAATATATAGAAGCCTTTAACAATAATATTTTTACAGAAAATGATCTTCAAATTCCTCATTGACAAATACCTTTTAAGACAAAAGCTAAGCAAAAATTAAGCCAAGCATGAGAGCCAACAAGCATAATACAAATCCCTCCCAACAAGCACAACTGTAATGATTAAACTAATATATAATCCCCTTCTGTGACTATACAGATAAATAGATATAATTATCTCTGTATATTAGAGTTCAAATTCTATTGCACACACCTGTTGTCTTCCTCCAGTTTTATCCTGAATAATGGTCCTGGCAACAGCACCAGTAAACACGTAAGATCTGAAAAATGAACTGACGACATTGCAAAGGCCAATGGCTATTAAATCCTGTAAAGAAATGGCAAATACTTTAGGCCCACTATTTGTCAAAGAAGAAGGCTGACTTGAGTTTGCACTAAAGTTACACTGTTATTTCTTGTATATGAAGATAGGGTTGTTTATATCACTTCAAATAACACTGAAAGATTATTGGAAAGAACGGAAGGATGGCAAATCTGATTTCTTCACTTTAGCTGAAGATCACAAGGAAAGCCCTCAAAGTGAGACAATGAGACTTTTGCCTTATGATTCTCTTTCACAGGATCACTAGGATGACAGAGAGACACAAACTACTATTTTCTTGCTTCCTTTTATACTATCCTAAAGTCAACCTGGGCCTCGGAATGAAGGCCTGAGATCCTAACCACGAGGCACCAGCCCATGCCAAGGGGGCTTGTGCGATCTTAGTTCCCTGACCAGGGATTGAACCTTGGGCCACAGCAGTGAAAGCACCAAGTCCTAACCACTGAACCGCCAGGGAAGTCCTCATGTTTCCTTTTTGATTTCTAGGGAATAGGCCAAACTCAGAATGGTTGGAGACTTTCTGAATTCTGTTATTAGCCTAGTTTTGACATTCCACTGTGTTTCTTGTTGTGCCTTGATATGTGGTTGACTTCTAAGGACTTGGTGGAAAGGAAGCTAAAAGAAGAGAAGAACCCTGCCAACTTAACAACATATGCCTCCCTACCCCATATCTATTCTAGAGTAACAACATGCATATTAATTCAGGTAGCTTCAGAGTTAAGGATGTCACACTTCTCCCTTGTTTAATTGTAGCTCAAATAGCGGTCCAAGTGACTCTCTGGTACAGTCTTCATTTTAGCAGAAGGCTCAGGTTAGAGAACAAAGATCAAAGGGTCTGAGAAAGTAATAGAAAGGCTTGTCCTCTCACCTGGTTGGAATTGACGTCATAGTTATGGAAACTGGCGATCTTCTTGCCCAGAAATACGAGCAAAAATGAGCTCACTAAAGCTAAGGAGAATGATTCTACAAGAACTTCAGTAAGATTGCTCATATCTGGTGTTACAGGAAACAGGAAGCTGGAATAAAATGGTGGAATTATTCCTAGATAGCAGGAGTCATTATGGGCACCTCCCCCACTCTATTCTTATCACACCTTTATCATCCATATCAAAAGGTCTGACACTTTTAAACACATTTGTTTATTTATTTTTGGCTGCTCTAGGTTATCATTGCTGCATGTGGGCTTTCTCTAGTTGCAGCAAGTGGGAGCTACTCTCTAGTGTGGTGCATGGGCTTCTCATTGTGTGGCTTCCTTGTTGCAGAACTCAGGCTTTAGGCATAGGAGCTTTAGTAGTTGCGGCTCTCTGGCTCTAGAGCACTGGTTTGGTAGTTGTGGCCCATGGGCATAGTCAGCCTGCGTGGGATCTTCCTGGACCAGGGATCGAAACAGTATCCCCTGCATTGGCAGGTGGATTTTTTTTTTTAAACTTTTAACTTTATGTTGAGGTGGCTCAATGGTAAAGAATCTGCCTGCCAAGCAAGAGATTTGGGTTGGGTTTCTGGGTTGGGAAGATCCTCTGGAGTAGGAAATGGCAGCCCACTCCAGTATTCTTGTCTGGGAAATCCCATGGACAGAGGAGCCTGGCAGGCTATAGCCCATGGAGTGGTAAAGAGTCAGACATGACTGAGCAACGAAACAACAGCAAATAGCCAGTTATGAATGTTGTTACAGTTTCAGGTGAACAGCGAAGGGACTCAGCCGTACAAGGATTCCCCTTCTCCCTCAAGGATTCCCAGATGGCTCAGTGTTAACAAATCTGCCTGCCAATGCAGGAGATGAGGATTTGATCTCTAGGTTGGGAAGATCCCTAGAATAGGAAATGACAACCCACTCCAGTATTCTTGCCTGGGAAATCCCAAGGACAGAGAAGCCTGATGGGCTACAGTCCGTGGGGTCACGGAATTGGACATGAATGAGTATTCACGCACTTCTCCCCCAAACTGCCCTCCCCATCCAGGCTGGCAGGCGGATTCTTAACTGGTGGACCACCAGGGAAGTCCCAGGCCTGATCTTTTTTAAAAATTAAGAGATAAGAAACTGAGGCAGCAGCTTGCCAAAACTGCCAGCAAATCAAGCCCAGTTACAAAGGCCATTAAGAGAACACGATGTGCTTATCGTCTAGTTTGAGGTTTCTGCTAAGTGCCAGTGGCAACAAATAGAGCAGGTAAAACTACAAAACTTGATGAAAAATGGTTTATTTACACTAATTGAGAGCATCCCAGTGGGTAAGCAATAGACAGATACCATATCTAAGATGGTTTAGAGCTAAAACCTCAATGTATTCCCTTCTAGTCAGACTCAAATCTTTCCAATTATAATTTTAGTCACTGTCCTTTATAAAAATTGTTCCGGTTCTTATCCAGTTTTTTAAAAACTGGGTAAAATCCTCATAACATGAAATTTACCATTTTACCCACTTTTAAATGTATAGTTCAGTGGTTTTTAAATACATTCATAATATGTAACCATTACCACCATCTACTCCATAGTTCTTTCATCTTGTAAAACTGAAACTCTATACTTATTAATCACTAACTCTCCATTTCCCCCCCTCCTCCAGCCCTGACCAAAAAAAAATCTGACTTTCTGTCTTTATGATTTTGACTGCTAAGTACCCCAGATAAGTGGGCTCAAATAGTAACTGTCTTTTTGTGATTGGCTTATTTCACTTAGAATAATGCCCTTGAGGTTCATCTATATTGTAGTTAATGCCAGAATTTCCTTCCTTTTCAAGGTTCAAGAATATTCTATTGGATGGATATAACACATTCTGTTTATTCATCCATCCATTGATGGACACTTATTGTTTCTTCCACATTTCAGCCATTGTGAGTAGCGCTGTTATGAATATAGGTGCAAAAATCTCTCTTCAAGATACTGCTCTTGGAGGGAATATAATTTTGGGGAAGTATATTTCCAGAAGTAGAATTGCTGGGTCATATGCAGGTCAGGAAGAAAGAGTTAGAACTGGACATGGAACAACAGACTGGTTCCAAATAGAAAAGGAGTACATCAGGGCTGTATATTGTCACCCTGCTTATTTAACTTATATGCAGAGTACATCATGAGAAACGCTGGGCTGGATGAAGCACAAGCTGGAATCAAGATTGCCGGGAGAAATATCAATAACCTCAGATATGCAGATGACACCACCCTTATGGCAGAAAGTGAAGAGGAACTCAAAAGCCTCTTGATGAAAGTGAAAGAAGAGAGTGAAAAAGTTGGCTTAAACTCAACATTCAGAAAACAAAGGTCATGGCATCTAGTCCCATCACTTCATGGGAAATAGATGGGGAAACAGTGGAAACAGTGTCAGACTTTATTTGGGGGCTCCAAAATCACTGCAGATGGTGACTGCAGCCATGAAATTAGAAGACGCTTACTCCTTGGAAGAAAAGTTCTGACCAACCTAGATAGTATATTCAAAAGCAGAGACATTACTTTGCCAACAAAGGTCCATCTAGTGCTATGGTTTTTCCTGTGGTCATGTATGGATGTGAGAGTTGGACTGTGAAGAAGGCTCAGCACCGAAGAATTGATGCTTTTGAACTGTGGTGTTGGAGAAGACTCTTGAGAGTCCCTTGGACTGCAAGGAGATCCAACCAGTCCATTCTGAAGGAGATCAACCCTGGGATTTCTTTGGAAGGAATGATGCTAAAGCTGAAACTCCAGTACTTTGGCCACCTCATGAGAAGAGTTGACTCATTGGAAAAGACTCTGATGCTGGGAGGGATTGGGGGCAGAAGAAGGGGACGACAGAGGATGAGATGGCTGGATGGCATCACCGACTCAATGGATATGAGTTTGAGTGAACTCCGGGAGTTGGTGATGGAAAGGGAGGCCTGGCGTGCTGCGATTCATGGGGTTGCAAAGAGTCGGACACAATGGAGCAACTGAACTGAACTGATGGCAATTCTATTTTTAATATTTTGAAGAATCAGCATACTACTTTCCAGAGTGGCTGTACATTTCGCATTCCCAATAACAGTGCACAAGGGTTCCATTTTCTCCACATCCTCATCAAATATTTGTTATTTTCTGTCTTTTTTAAAACAGTAGCCATCCTAATGAGTATGGGGTGGTATCTCACAGTAGTTTTGATTTGCATTCCCCAAATGATTAGTGATGTTGAGCATCTTATGTGCTCATTGGCCATTTGTATATTACCCTTGGAAAAATGTGTATTCAAATTCTTTTCCCTACTTTTTGAGTCAGGTTGGTTGTTTTCTGTTTTAGGAGTTCTCTATGTATTTTGGATATTAATTCCTTATCATACATAATTTGCAAATATTTTCTTCTATGAGTTGTTTTTTTTCTAGGACAGTGTCTCTTGATACACAATAGATTTTAATTTCCATGAATTTATTGCCAAGTCTGTGTCAGTAAACCTTAAATATTTAGTATAACATTAATAGTGCAAACCTACTGCTTTTTTTCCTTCCTGGTGTTCTCTGTACATTCAATTCTTTGTTAGCCATTTAGTTAAAGAGGGACGTGGATGTGGAAGGAACTAACATAAATTATTCAGTTTTCCTAATCTCTAGCAACCTTGGATAGATAAGCAATGCTGCTGCTGCTGCTGCTAAGTTGCTTCAGTCGTGTCCAACTCTGTGCGAACGCATAGACGGCAGCCCAACTGGAGTGGGTTGCCATTTCCTTCTCCAATGCATGAAACTGAAAAGTGAAAGTGAAGACGCTCAATTGTGTCCAACTCCTATCGACCCCATGGACTGCAGCCTACCAGGCTCCTCTGTCCATGGGGTTTTCCAGGCAAGATTACTGGAGTGGGGTGCCATCGCCTTCTCTGAGATAAGCAATAAAGAGAGATTAAAAGCCAATACCTAAAATTAAATTCCTGAAATGTTTTTTTCTCTGTCTGTACATTTGAATCTTATGGTAAAATATAAGGAGAGGTTAACTGTGTAGTTTTGAAGGCATTAATAAGCAGCAACACTTAGTAGAGGGGTTATTATACTAGAGTTTGGAATTAAATAGAAATGGGTTCAGAAATTAGCTCTGATGCTGACCAGCTGTGTGAGCGTAGATGAATAATTTAAACATGGTAACTCTTAGTTTCCTCAGCCAAAAAAGAATATCCTGTAATAATACTACAAGGAACAAATGAAATAAAATAATTATGTAAAGCATCAGTCTCATTGTTGCCCTTGTCATTTTTTTTCCCAGAGGGCAGAAACTTATTTATCATAGCATTTCCTGGTACCTAGGTTGTCTGCTCACAGTTTTAAAAAACTGAACAATATTTTAAATGTATTTAATCACCAGATTTCACTGAGAAGTGGTACTATATGAGACTATCTGGCTGCATCAAAGTAGCCTCTGTTTTGTATGCTGAAGGTTAACCAGTATCACCGACTTGTTGCTATATTCTCTGTTGAAGAGCATGACGAAGTGAACAATGCTCCTCAAAACTCTTCTCATGAGTCAAGAAACTGTGTTATGTTGCCTTTCTTAGCTAAAATGATTCATCTGGTCAAGGTTAAAGAAATAATTCCCTAATAGAAGCAAGAGTGAGGCCCCATAGTCACTGGTAGGAACCATAATGTAAATAAATTGCAAGTCCTTAAGAACTCTGTAATGCCAGACTACTTGGAGAAGGCTTTCCACTGAAAGTGATAAAGTGATGTAGCTCAAGGACACTGAGTCAGTCTAAGCAGGTGAAGACAGAAGGGATGCTGAACACTGAACCCCAGGAGAGAGGCTTGGAAAACAGAGCTATGTCTTGTCCCATCCCTGAGGGTTAATCAGACAGGTTTGGAGGTTCAGAAGGTTCATAATACGCTGCGAGAAAAATACAGGAGTCTCCCTGGTTTTCGAGTTTACTTGGGTTAGGGGACCGGCTCAACCATGGAAAGAGAGTCAAAGGCTGTCCAGAGAAGAAACACAGGCTTGTCTTAGCCATTGTCCCTTAGAACCTCTGTTCTAAAGTGAACTTGAGTCCATGACCCAAATTTGCCTGTGGCCAGAGACTGTTACCTGAGAAATTTTTTTTTAAGTTAAAACATAGAAACTAATTAAGTAGAGTGGGAGACCAGCAGGGGGAGCACTCACACCCTGGGACCACTGCAGAGCCCCACAGAAAGAAGAAAGACTCCTTGCGGGCAGAGGACTCGCTACTGAAAAGCCATAGACTCTGTTTACCGTGGCCAACCCCTCCCTCCCCAGTTTTATTCTTTCCTCTATAAAAACTTCTTCCCCTGCTGTAGGAGGACTTGCGTGTGACTTGCCGTGCTTGCACACCCCAAACTGCAATTCTCTGCTGATCTCAAGTAAACCCATCTCTGCTGGAGAAATAACTGGCATGCTATTGATTTTGGTCAACGATATAAATCAGGCTATGTGGTCAGAGGCTAAGAGGAGGTAATAGGAAGGAGAAAGTAGTCTTGAAAAGTGGAATTACCAACCTATAAGGTATCATCTCAATGAGCATCAGGCTGTTTTCTGTGGCCATGTTTATCTTGTTTGAAAATGCAGCGAAGCCAAGAATCTGTAGGAGTTTAAAAAGAAAAGGCATGTGATCATCTAAATATTATGTAAAGCAGAGGTGCCCATAGTCTCTGGCAGGACAGGGCAATATATGGCAGTGCCTATGCATGAGGGCTGGAGAAAGAGGCAGGTCCAGTTCAGCGGAGCAACAAATGCAGAAGTCCTTCCTGACTCTTTTGGCTCCCTGAGCTCTTTTAGCAACATAACCAGAATGAAAAGCCACTGCACGTTTGACATATTATTAGTAATGGGAACAAATGAATGGTCTGGACTTCTCTTTCCTCACCAACTTTAAACATCTGGACCAAGTATAAACATGCTTTCAGGTAATAGCTGCACCAAGGCTTCAATTTTATTTTATTTTTCTACTTTATTTTACTTTACAGTACTGGTTTGGTTTGGTTTTGCCATACATTGACATGAATCTGCCACAGGCCAAGGCTTCAATTTTAGAAGTTCTAAAATCTAGGTCCACTGTATTAATATAAATAAGTCCTCTGGGGGATTGTTGACATGTACTGATAATCATTAATAACTGTTGATAAGGTGGCAGCATTTGATAGCACATACAAAAAAATTGCTTTAGCAAAGCAATTACTTGCTTGCTTTTCCCTTTCTGTTCATTTCCTTCTGAAATGCCAAGTGTCTCTTCCATTTCATCTAGAATGAAAACAAGACAACCTAGAAGCTGTTAACACCTTATAAAGATCTCACACCAGAGCAAATTAAAGCAGAGACAAAAGAAGTCAATGCCCCAGTTTTAAAATAATAATTATATAGTTGCTTTACCTTGTTCTCCCTACTAACACATAAATCTTTTCCCAGCATCTACTCTAAGAGTTCAGCCAGATACTGACCAGGATAGCAGTTGGTTTACCTGTGATGCTCTGATCAGATGATGACCCCTAGGAAGCCTACAGATCAGAATGGAAGGAAGATCTGAACCAACAGAGAAGCTCTGTGATCTTTATATAGCTAAGGGACAAGAAGTGTGGCAAGTGGCCAAGAAACTCTTTTATTCCCAGTATAAAGGTTACCCTTGCTTATAAAGGAAAATAGAGAAAATATGAAAAGTTTAAAAACAGAAATAAATCACCCAAAGACAGCTACCAGTGGTGCTGTTTTTGGTGTTTGCTATACAGCTTGAATATACACATATACAAATACACACATATACATTAATTATGAATATACAGTATATACAATTTCTCATATCTGTGGAACTCTTGAGTTGTTAGGCTTTGTTATTTTTTTAAACCTGGATCTCAAATATTGCCTTGACATTTTCCCTTAATATTTGAGACTACCATCTGAAGGACAGATTGCGGGGTATGTACAGTTTCCTCCAGCACATCTGAGCAGTTTCTGAGGGGGTGCTATGAGCTTTTCACCACCTACTCCACAGCAGCTCTCATCCTCTGTCCTGTACTTCCCTCATTAACAGGGGAAACATGGAGGTCTTGTCTTTTTCCAATTTTAAATCCCTGCTATGTAGCAGAAAATGTTCCCTGGTCACTTGACTTGACACGTGTGTAAGTAATGTTTAGTCGCTAAGTTGTGTCTGACTCTTTTGCGACCCTATGGACTGCAGCCTGCCAGGCTCCTCTGTCCATGGGATTTACCATGCAAGAATACTGGAGTGGGCTGCCATTCCCTTCTCCAGGAGATCTTCCCCACCCAGGAGTGGAACCCATGTGTCCTGCTTTGGCAGGCAGATTCTTTACCACTGAGCCATCA
Source organism: Nanger dama (assembly GCA_917880005.1). Lineage (NCBI taxonomy): Eukaryota > Metazoa > Chordata > Mammalia > Artiodactyla > Bovidae > Nanger > Nanger dama. Next base: position 10,154,163 of record CAKJTW010000033.1, read on the forward strand.
AGGAAGCATAGTAATGTATTGCAGGCTTCAATAACCTTCAAGTATAAATCAGGTCACAACAAAGTTTGATGCCTAAATTGCAATAATTCAAAGTCTCCACCAACATTTATGGCTGGAGCTGTTTATTCCCCCACTTCACTTCATGGTGCATCCTAATTATTTATAGCATTCCCCAAAGAAACATCTTAACTGTGGCTCACAAACCAGTCTGTGAGCCATAGTCAACCTACAGCATCCTCTATCCACTTACTTCACTCCTTTCCTAATAGCCCTGATTCATGGGGTTGCAAAGAGTCGGACACGACTGAGCAACTGAACTGAACTGAACTGAATGTTACATTAAAGCCTTTGAGGTTGCTTAAAGGGACATCACTATGATCCCTGCTGCTGATGTCTCTTAAAAAAGGGTTGATTTGGGAAAATGTGGATAGACCTTAAGGGCATTATGATAGAGAGAGACAAATACTGCATGCTGCTGCTGCTGTTGCTAAGTCGCTTCAGTTGTGTCCGACTCTGTGCGACCCCATAGATGGCAGCCCACCAGGCTCCGCTGTCCTTGGGATTCTCCAGGCAAGAACACTGGAGTGGGTTGCAATTTCCTTCTCCAATGCATGAAAATGAAAAGTGAAAGTGAAGTCGCTCAGTGTGCAATCTAAAAAAACAAAACAAAACAGTTGGACTTATACCAACAAAGAGTAGAAAAATGGTTGCCAGTGACTGGGGGGTGAGGGAATTAAGAAAGTTGAAGAAACAGTGCAAACTTTCAGCTACAGGATGGATAAGATCTAAGGATCTGACATAAAACACGGAGACTATTGTTGATAACATCGTATTATATACTTAAAATTTGCACGAGAGAATATTCTCTCCAGGGGAGAAAACAAAAGGATCAGTACATGAGGTATGGCTGTGTTACTTCACTAGATGGAAGACATCCTTTCACAGTGTATACGTATACCAAATCTTCATGATGCACATGTCAAATTTCTTACAATTTCATACCTGAATAAAGCTGGCGAGAAAGAGGGACATAGAAACAGAGACAGAGAGAGTGCACTGATGCCTGCGTCACCGATGCCCTCTGCTGGCCACCCCGAAGCCTCAGCTTCCCAAGACGCAGCAGCTGGCCTGGGTTCCATGGGACGGAGAGGCTGCCCTGACTCCACTCCCCAGACTCCGCATGTACATTGTCCCTGGGTTCTAGGGCTCCACTATTTGTGTACAGTGTTTTGGAAGGCCTTTTGTGAAAGCAGCCATTCACCTTTGGCCTTTATTAACTGATAGCTTTTTAACTATTCCAAGGAAGAAAGAATGTACCCCTCAAGAAGTAGACAACAGTTATGGGACAGAGCTTGGTGTCCGTTTCCAAAGCAATTCCCATACTCTTTCAATCATGGAGAGTGTGGCTCTCGATTAGTAGGCATAGAATAGGTTATACTGTGGCAATATACAGACCACAGGATCTTAGTGCCCTAACACGTGAAAGTTATTTTTTGCCCATGAGAAGTCCATTGTGGGTCAGTGTCTCTTCAGGGCAGCTTCTTTGCAAACAGTGCCTTGGAGATCCAGGCTAATTCCCCCTGGAGACTCTATTATCTCAATGTATAGCTCCTATGATTACTACAGCAGCGGAAGAAAGAACACTGGGGACTCATGCCCGTTTTTGTACGCTTTGGCCCCAAAGTCACATGGTCCTGCTTAACTACAAGGGCGGCTGGAAAATACAGGGGAGCACATGGTGAATTCTAGATATCTCTGTCACAGAACACTTCTTAAAGGGAAAATAATTCTCATGGATGCCCAATGATTTGGCGATCCTTATAAGAAATGCTGCCTTTAAAAACCTGAGCTTTATTTATGAAAATGGCTTTACTATTGTGAAAATGTTAAATATAACTACACAAGATAGATTTTAAAAAGAAAATTTTTTCTTTTTCAGCCATGCCACATGACTTGTGGGATCTTAGTTCCCCAGACCAGGGATTGAACCCGCATCATCCATAGTGAAAGCGAGGTGTCCTAATTAGCAGACTGCCAGGGAAATCCCCTAGATTTCTTAAAAGAAACAAGAAATGTTATCATTTAGACAACATTAAAAATAAATATTCTCAAAAGAAAAAAGAGCCATATTTATCCAGTGGTGCAACAGATAATGCGTCTGACTTCGGACGGATCATAAGATTCCAGGCTTGACTCCTGGCTGGCTCATAGCACACATTCTGGGCTTCCCTGGTGGCTCAGGCAGTAAAGAATCTGCCTCCAATGCGGGAGACCTGGGTTTGATGCCTGGGTCAGGAAGATCCCCTAGAGAAAGGAATGGCAACTCAACCCCAGTGTTCTTGCATGAGAAATCCTATGGACAGAGAAGCCTGGCGGGCTACAGTCCATGGGGTCGCAGAAGAGTTGGACACGACTGGGTGACTAACACAACTAACCTGATCTAAAAAAACAGAAGATGCCAAAAAAAAAAACCTGGTACATACACATAAGCGCACACCTCCACCAGGAATGCTTCCTCCCTGAACCAGCTCTTCCACTTAGTGACACGGATTCACTTAACATCTCATCTCCCTCAATTTCTTTACTGTAGCAGAATGAGAGTGAAAGGAGGCTGAATAAGAGTATGGTTGCTGCTACATTAAAATAGAAATGAAACCGCTACATGGAAGAACACAGAAATTCGCCTGAGCATAGGTCTGTTACGTATTTGTTTGAAAGAAGATGTGAATAACTGAAAGTACAGAAATATCAACTGTAGTTGACTTTGGATAGCAAAGCAATAGGAATTTCTTTTCCTCCATTTTTTTCTTATTTAAAAAAAAAATTGCTAGGATTCCCTGATAGTCCGTCCAGTGGTTAAGACTCTATGCTTCCACTCCTAGCGGCCCACGTTTGACCCCCTGGTAGGGGAACTAAGATCCCACAAGCTGTGTAGCAGGGCACCACCCCCAACCAAAAATGGATAGAATGAGCCTGTATTACTATCACAAGAGGGAATAAAAACCCTGTTTTTCAAACAGTATGAAAAAGATGTAACAGATAAAAATCCTTTAAAAAATAAAAGCTAGCATTTAAAATTAAATGTATATATTCAGCTTTGTTATGAATCACCATATGTTTTAAAAATATTATTTTTACAATTCTCCTATGAACATTTCCCTTCCTAGGTTACTTGCTTTTTATTTTAAATGACCTGAGCCATGAGTTTGGAGTATAAAGCACCTACCAAAAAAAATACTCCACTTACACCAATGGACAGATCATCTAGACAGAAAATTAATAAGGAAATATAACCCTTAAATGACACATTAGACCAGATAGATTTAATTGATATTTATAGGACATTCTATCTGAAAGCAGCAGTATACATTTTGCTTCTCAAGTGCACACAGAACATTCTCCAGGATAGACCACATTTTGGGTCACAAATCAAGCCTTGGTAATTTAAGAAAACTGAAATCATATCAAGTATCTTCTCATCACAACACTATGAGATTAGAAATCAATCACAGGGGAAAAAAACTGTAAAGAACACGAACACATGGAGGCTACACAATATGCTACTAAATAACCAATTAATCACTGAAGAAAGCAAAGAGGAAATAAAAATACCTAGAAACAAATGACAATGGAAACACAATGATTCAAAACCTAAGAGATGCAACAAAATCTGACACCTAAAGCACCTACAGAAAGAAGAACAAACAAAACCCCAAGTTGATAGAAAGGAAGAAGTCATAAAGATTAGAGCAGAAATAAATGAAATAGAGAAGAAGAAAACAATAGAAAACATCAATGAAACTAAAAGTTATTTCTTAAAGAGTTAAACAAAACCTTTAGCCAGACTTATCAAGAAAAAAAAGGGAAACGGCTCAAATCAATAAAATTAGAAATGAAAAAGAGAAGTTTACAACTGACACCACAGAAATACAAAGGAGCATAAGAGACTACTACATGCAACTGTACGCCAATAAAATGGACAATCTCGAAGAAATGGACAACTTCTTAGAAAAGAACAAATTTCAAAGGCTGAACCAGGAAGAAACAGAAAATGTGAACAAACCAATCACAAGTAATGAAATTGAAACTGATTAAAATTCTTCAAGCAGAACTTCCCTGGTGGTGCAGTGGATAAAAATCCACCTGGCAATGCAGGGGACATGGGTCTGATCCCTGTTCCGGTGAGATTCCACATGCTGTGGAAAGGTGAAGCCCACACACCGCAATGACCGAAATTTGTTCTTTTCTAAGAAGTTGTCCATTTCTTCGAGACTGTCCATTTTACTGGCATACAGCTGCTTGTAGTAGTCTCTTATGATCCTTTGTATTTCTGTGCCACAACTAGTGAGGCCAGGTGCTGCAACTACTGAAGGCTGTGGGCCTAGAGCCCGTGGTCTGCAGCAAGAGAAGTCACCTCAATGGAAAACCCCACACGCTGCAACGAAAAGCAGTCCCTGCTCACTGCAGTTCTACTCACTGCAACTAGAGAAAGCCCATGCAAAAAGCAATGAAGACCCAGTGCAGCCAAGAAAAAAATCTTTCAACAAACAGAAGTTCAGGACCATATGGCTTCATAATTCTATTAAGCATTTAGAGAAGCGTTAACACTTATCCTTCCAAAGAATTGCAGTGGGAGGAACACTGCCAAGCTCATTCTACGAGGCCACCATCACTCTGATATAAAGACCAACAAAGCTGTCTCACACACAAAAAGAAAATTACAGGGCAATATTACTGATGATCATGGAAAAAGCAAGAGAATTTCAGAAAAACATCTACTTCTGATTCATTGACTATGCTAAAGCCTTTGATTGTATGGATCACAACAAACTGGAAAAGTCTTCAAGAAATGGGAATACCAGATGACCTTACCTGCCTCCTGAGAAACCTGTATGCAGGTCAAGAAGCAACAGTTAGAACCAGACATGGAACAAGACTGGTTCCAGATAGGAAAAGGAGTGTGTCAAGGCCGTATATTGTCACTACGCTTATTTAACTTATATGCAGAGTACACCATGAGAAATGCTGGGCTGGATGAAGCACAAGCTGGAATCAAGATTGCCAGGAGAAATATCAATAACCTCAGATATGCAGATGACACCACCCTTATGGCAGAAAGTGAAGAGGAGCTAAAATGCCTCCTGATGAAGGTGGAAAAGGAGAGTGAAAAAGCTGGCTTAAAACTCAACATTCAAAAACTAAGATCATGGCATCCGGTCCCATCACTTCATGGCAAATAGATGGGGAAACAAATGGAAACAGTGACAGATTCTATTTTCTTGGGCTCCAAAATCACTGCAGATGGTGACTGCAGCCATGAAATTAAAAGACACTTGCTCCTTAGAAGAAAAGCAATGACAAAATTAGATAGCATATTAAAGAGCAGAGACACACTTTGTCAACAAAGGTGTGTATAGTCAAAGCTATGGCTTTTCCAGTAGGTATGTATGGATGTGAGAGTTGGACTGTATAGAAGGCTGAGCACCGAAGAACTGATGCTTTTGAACTGTGGTTGGAGAAGACTCTTGAGAGTCCCTAGGACTGCAAGGAGATCAAACCAGTCAGTCCTAAAGGAAATCAATCGTGAATAGTCATTGGAAGGACTGATGCTGAAGCTGAAGTTCCAATACTTTGCCCACCTGATTAGAAGGAAGAGTTGAATCATTAGAAAAGACCTTGATGCTGGGGAAGATTGAAGGCAGGAGGAGAAGGGAATGACAGAGGACGAGATGGTTGGATGGCATCACTGATTCAATGGACATGAGTTTGAGCAAGCTCTGGGAGATAGTGAAAGACAGGGAAGCCTGGTGTGTTGCAGTCCATGGGGTCACAAAGATTGGACATGACTGAGTGACTGAACAATATATACAATGGAATATTACCCAACCATAAAAAGGAACAAAATAGTGCCATGTGCAAAGACATGGATGGATCTAGAGATTGTCATACAGAGTAAAGTACATCAGAAAAAGAAAAACAAATATCATATAGTATCACTTATATTGGAATCTAGAAAAATGGTACAGATGAACTTATTTGCAAAGCAGAAATAGAGACACACATGTAGAGAACAAACATAGGGTACCAAGAGGGGAAGGGGGTGGGATGAATTTGGATATTGAGATTGACTTATATACACTACCATGGATACAACAGACCAGTAATAAGGACCTACTGTATTGCACAGGGAATTCTGCTCAGTGCTCTGTGGTGACCTAAATGGGAAGGAAATCTTAAAAAGAGGGAATATATTAATATGTATGACTGATTCACTTTGCTGTATAGCAGAAACTAACAGAACACTGTAAAGCAACTATACTCCAATAAAAATTAACTTAACAAAACAAAAGCAAAAAGACACCTACCAGAAAAACTTCCATGGGAAATTCAATGGGGTACTGATTGAAGGAAATTTTGATACATTTGTTGATTCTCAGAGCAACAATAGCAGTTAGAAATAGTAAGATGCTGGTGGAATTGGCTTTAGGGAGACCTAAACAGTAGTTAATTATGTTCTGAAAGAAAACAAAATTACAGAGGCTTAGGAAAGGATGTAATAATTGCCTAAATCTAGAAAATGACACTTTCTAAATTAGTTCAAACAGAATTCCCTGGGCAAGGTTGCTGTGCATAGAGATCTTTATGAGCATGACTAGAACAGGGAGAGCAAGTAGGTGGATATATAATTTTTTGAGTTAGAAAAGATACATTAAAAGACAGTAATGTCCAACAAGAAGAAAATACACTTTCTGTGTTTCAGCGTAATGGAAAGGACCCAGGAGTTCTGTTTATTAGCCTACTCTTTATAAATTTGCCCAGACCACGTGTGTTTCCCTTGACTTCTGGGCCGTTGTTGCATTCAGGGACAACTTTGCATTTTATATTCTGAAGATGCTTTAGGATACATGTCTGTTATGAGCTACATGATGGGAAGAATTATGATAGATACAGTTATCTAAAAGACCAAATTTTAACATAAATCGTGTTAGTTTAAAAGGCTGGGGGTGAAATGATTAATGCAGCTGAGAACATGGTCCAACTGGCACCTGCAATTAATCAAGACTGTACCTCTAGAAGAGGTGAAATTACCTCTAAGACCCTCTTGGACCCAGCCGCCTATGCAAGAGTCTCTCCACTTGGGTCTATTTCTTTTTGGAGGCAAGGGGAGGAGCATCTGTTACTCTGGGTAATGGTAGAAATTACTCACGTAGAAGAAGGCGATGGGACCAGAATTGTAACTGATCATAATTCCGAAGATGCAGGTCAACTGGGACAGCATAACGTGCAGGGCTGTGGCAGCCAGGTAACCACTGATTGCCGCCTCCGGAATGTAAGTGACAATGAAGCCAAAACCTAACATGCCCATAGACAGCTGTAGGGGGATTCAGACGGAAAAGAAAACCAGAGTGAGGAGGAATGTCATCAAACCAGCAATGGCACCCCATTAGGCCATCTCCAGAGGTTCCAACAAAAAAGTTAGTTTAGGGCCCTTTGATAATTTTAACTTAAAAATTGGGCGGGGGGAGCTGTGCTGGGTCTTTGCTGTTGTGCACAGGCTTTCTCTGGGTGTGGCGAGTGGAGGTTACTCTCTAGCTGCAGTGCGTGGGATTCTCATTGCAGTGGCTTCTCTCGGTGTGGAGCACAGGCTCTGTGTGTACGGGCTTCGGCAGTTGTGGCACACAGGCCCACAGTAGGCAGGCTCAGCAGTTGTTGGTGCACAGGTTTAGCTGCCCCATGGCATGTGGAATCTTCTCGGATCAGGGATCAGATTTGTGTCCCCTGCATCACAGGCGGATTATTTACCAGAGGGCTACCAGGGAAATCCCCTTTGACAACTCGTTTCTCTTTCCCTAATCAACTGAAATCGATGAGCTAATAGCAGGTCCTTGGTATTGATTCAGAGGCTCCTTTACAAACATAAGACCACACTCCTTTCTTTCTTCATGAGTATGTAAGCCAACGTTCTTACCCTAGGATCTACTGATCTTGTAGATGTGGGTAATCAGTGACAAAGTGATCAGAAGAAGATGTGGCTTTTTTAAAGTCCTTTTCACTAAAATCTTCTTTAAAAATACTTTTATTTTATTTTTGCGTGTGCTGGGTCTTAGTTGCTGCGTGGGCTTTTCTCCAGCTGTGGTGCGAGGGCTTCTCATTGAGATGGTTTCTATTGCTGCCAATTACAGGCTCTAGGGTGCCTGGGCCTCAGGAGTTGCAGCTCCCAGGTTCTAGAGCACAGACTCAACAGCTGTGGTGCACGGGCTCAGCTGCTCTGCAGCATATGGGATCTTCCTGGGTCAGGGATTGAACCTGTGTCTCCTGCAATGGCAGGCAGATTCTTCATCACTGAGCCACCAGGGAAGCCCCAATGGAACCTTTGATAGCCCTCTCCATGACATGTTAACATCCCTGTGAGAAATGAAGCTTTTCACAAAGGAAAATATTAAAACAACTTGGGCTCCAGCTTAAACATTTGGGCCTTTGATGTTTAGGAAGAATAATTAAACTGAATTTATGTCTTTCAGTTCAGTTCAGTTACTCAGTCGTGTCCAACTCTGCGACACCATGAATCGCAGCACGCCAGGCTTCCCTGTCCATCACCAACTCCCGGAGTTCACTCGGACTCACATCCATGGAGTCCGTGATGCCATCCAGCCATCTCATCCTCTGTCGTCCCCTTCTTCTCCTGCCCCCCAATCTCTCCCAGCATCAGAGTCTTTTCCAATGAGTCAACACTTCGCATGAGGTGGCCAAAGTACTGGAGTTTCAGCTTTAGCATCATTCCTTCCAAAGAATACTCAGGGCTGATCTCCTTCAGAATGGACTGGTTGGATCTCCTTGCAGTCCAAGGGACTCTCAAGAGTCTTCTCCAACACCACAGTTCAAAAGCATCAATTCTTTGGCACTCAGCTTTCTTCACAGTCCAACTCTCACATCCATACATGACCACAGGAAAAACCATAGCCTTGACTAGATGGACCTTTGTTTGCAAAGTAATATCTCTGCTTTTCAATATGCTTTCTAGGTTGGTCATAACTTTTTTATGTCTTTAGGATTAAATATAAATACATGTAAAATATGGCATATGTATGTAAATATATTTTTTAAATGTTGTGTAACAAACAAGCAAAAGATTTAAAAGGATAGATGCCAAGTTATTAACAGAAGTTGCCTTTGGGGAATGGTTGATTAAAGGTTACAGGCAACATTTTATAATTTATATACTCTTTTATTATTAGAGATTTTTGCAATATACTTGTTCATCTTTTATAATTAAAAAAGTGGAAAATTATGGCTAGAGGGTGAGTTCCAATCCTCTTAAGAGGGCAGGTTAAGAAAAATGACAGCCCAATGAAGAAGATGGGGAAAGAAAAGCAAAGTCTTGAAACCTTCTCTTGTCACTGCTTCATATTCCGCTATACTAGGAACTCTCAGAAAACAAACCTGGAGGAACACATCTATTAGCTTTAAGAGTGTTTTGTTTCAAAGCTTTCGGTTAGTGGAGCACTTTGTCTCCCTTGATCTCTGGTCATTACTGTCCAGAGTGTTCCTTGACTCTAGTCAGGCAATCTGTTTCCTGTCTTTTGTGTGATTGACCGATTTCTTCTGTGCTTATGCCCAAACCCCTCTTCCCTCTCTGCCAACCCAGGTTTATCATCTCTTTCGAGAGCTCAATAGGACTCCCCTGGTGGTCCAGTGCTGAGAATCTGCCTGCCAATGCAGGAGACACAAGTCTGATCCCTGCTCCAGGAGAACTCCACAGCTGGACCTGTGTGCCTCAACTACTGAGCTGGCGGTCCCTGGAGCCTCTGCTCTGCAACAAGAGTAGCCACCACAATGAGAAGCCCAGGCACTGCAACTAGCGAGTAGCCCCCCACCCCACTCCACACAATTAGAGAAAGCCTGCGGGCTGCAACAAAGACCCAGTGCAGTCCATAAATAAATAAAAACTGTAAAAGAGCTCAATAAAACTTCTCTCCTTCAGAAAGTGTGTACTGAGTGCGTTTGGACAAGTTTCTTAAACTCTCCGAACCTCAGTTCCCTTGTCTATGAAATGAATACCCAACATGAGTGTCTTGTATGGATTACATGACAGAATTAATGTAAAACACTTAGCTCAAATCTGAAAATAGTGACAGATGCAAATATATGCAAATACATAAATGCAAATATATGTATCACTCATTCTCTTCTTTGGCGGAGGGGGGGGGGCTGCCTTGGGTCTTACTTGAGGCGCTCAGGATCTTCCTTGTGTCATGGAGAATCTTTTGTTGAGGCACAAGGACTCTATTTGTGGCGTACAGGCTCAGTTGTTGCGGCTGAGGGCTTAGTTGCTCCACGGCATGTGGGAATCTTAGTTCCTCGACCAAAGGTCCAAACCTGTGTCCCCTGCATTGCAAGATGGATTCTTAACCACTGCACTACCAGGGAAGTCTCTATATCACTCATTCTTCATGCTATGCCTTCTTCAACCTTGTAAATGGCAAATATCTATAATGAACCATAGAACTCTTCCTTGCCCAACTGTGATGTGGCCTCAGAATCTGGTGTTAACATAATTTTCTAGTCATCACTGTCAATCAGTCAGAACTGGTCTGTGACATGAAACCTATTTCTGTTATCCTTATTGAAAACAGGTAGAGACATGTCCCAAATTACAACGGTTCTAATAGTTTTAATTTCGACTTTACAATGGTGTAAAAGCACTACACATTCAGTAAAAATGGTATTTTGAGTTTTGATTTTTTTTTCTGGCTAGCCCTGTGCAGTATGCTGCTCTTTTGTGATGCTGGGCAGTGGCAGTGAGCCACAGCTCCCACTCAGCCACACGGACATGAGGGGAAACAACTGATACACTAAGAACTCTTCTGTACTCAACCACTCTGTTTGTCACTTTCAGTACTATATTCAACAAACTACAGGAGATATCCAATACTTTATTATAAAATAGGCTTTGTGTTACATGATTTTGCCCAATACAGTCTAATGTAAGTGTTCTGAGCACGTTTAAGGTAAGCCAGGCTAGGCTATGATATTTGGTAAGCTAGGTTTACTAAATATATTTTCAACTCACAGTATTCTCAAATTACCATGGGTTTATCAGTATGTTCTGTACTAAATGTTTGGCGAATGAAGGAAAGGTTTAATAAATTGTTGTTTCCTTCCCAGACAACTCCATCCCAATTAAAAACTATTCCTTCACTTCATATTTTTAAAATTATTTTTGGACAAGCCACATGGCATGAGATCTTAGTTTCCAGACCAGGGATCAAACCCATGCCCTCTGCGGTGGAAGCATGGATTCTTAACCACTGGACTGCCAGGGAAAGTCCCCACTTCATATTCTTTTCACAGTGAACTCTTCATTTTTACTAATACTAGTGTGCACTTTAAGATTATCTAGTGCATAGGTTCTAGAGGCAGACAAACAGTATGAATCCCAGTTTGGGATCTTACTGGTTACACGATCGTCAGCAATTCACTTAACCTCTCTATACCTTTGTTTCCTTAAAATAAGTACAGAGTAATACCTACCCTCATACAGGGGGTGTTGTGAGGACCAAATGAGGATAAGACACGTAAAGTGCTTTGAACATTGACAGCACACAGCAATCAATAATCATTAGATGTTATTATTTAGTTCAGACTTTTCTAAAACTTTTTATTGTAAATAATTGTAGGTTGACATGCAGTTGTAAAAAAGCAATGCAGAGATCCTGTGTACCCAGTTTTCCCCATCTTGCACAACTATACTACATGCCACAACTAGGATAGTGACATCAAATACAGACAAGATAAAAAATAATTTCATCAGCACTCTCACCTCCCATTTCTGCCTCCAACCTCCATCCTCTGATCTCTACTCATCTTTAATCCCTGGCAACAACTAACGTGTTCTCCATTTCTATAATTTTGTCACTTCAAGAATTTTACATAAATGGAATCATCAGTATGTGAACTTTTCAGTTTTTAGTTCTTTTCACTTTTCCTCTTTATTGTTTCCTTCCTTCTGCTTATTTTGGGTATAATTTGCTCTTATTTTTCTAGATTCTTGCAGAGGGAGCTTATATTGTTAATCTGAGACTTTTTCTTTATTCTACTATATGCATTTTAGTGCTATAAATTTCCTTTTCAGCACCACTTTAGCTGTGTCCCAGAAATTTTGGTACATTTTATTTTCATTTACTTCAGTGTATTTATTTCCCTGGAAACTTCCTCTCTGACTTATGGATTGTTTAGAAGTGTGTTGTTCAGTGTCCAGGAATTTGGAGACTTTACTGTTAACTTTTTGTTACTGAGTCTGTGGTCAGAGAACACACTGTTTGACTTCAATTCTTTTAAATTTATTGATGTTTGTTTTATACCCCAGGATGTGGTCTCTCTTGCTGTATGTTCCATGGGTTGTTGAAAAGAATGTGTATTCTGCTGTTACTAGTTGGAGTACTCTATAAATGTCTCGAGTCTTATTGGTGTTGTTGATGTTTTGAATTTTACTATATCCTTGTTGATTTTCTGTCCAGTTGTTCTATCAGTTGTTGAGAGAGGAGTGGTGCGGTCTCCAGCTGTAATGGTGGATTTGTGTCTGTCTGTTTCTCCATTCCAGTTACATCAGTTTTTGCTTCACATATTTTGGGGCTCTGCTGTTTGTTGCATACATATGTAGGTCTGCTACACCTTCTTGGAAGAGTAAGCCTTTTATTATTATGTGCTGTCCTTCTCTACCTCTGGTAATTTTCTTGGCTCTGAAGTCTACTTTATCTGCTATTAATATAGTCAATCCTGCTTTCCTTTAATATTTGCATGATATATCTTTCCTTTTTAAAATTTTCAACCTATTATTTTTGTTGTTTCTTGCAGATGGAATATTTCTAAATATTTAGTTGGCTTCTTAAATGTAAATGTTGATATGTTAAGGGTTAAGTCTGCCATTTTCTGTTTGCTCTATTTATCATCTTTTATTTTTTCTGATTTCACACATTACTTGAACTTTTTTAGAATTTCATTTTGATTTATCTATAGCGTTTTTGAGTGTATAGATTTTGAAGTGGTTGTCCTATGTATTACATTATATATACATAACTTATCACAGTCTACTGGTGTAAACATTTTACCAGTTTGAGCAAATTATAGAAAATTTACCTCCCAATATGTTTGTTTATAAAAGAATTGTTTTAAATATTTCTTCCATATGCAATTTGAACCACATCAGTGGTATATAATTTTGCTTCAACCATTGAACATAATTTAGAAAACTTAAGACAAAGAAAACTACCATATCTATCCATGTTTTCCCTTTTCCATTGTTCTTTCTTCCTACTCGATGTTCCAAGATGCCTTCTTTTATCGTTTCCTTTCTGTTTAGAGAACTTCTTTTAGCCATTCTTTTAGGGTAGGTCTTGCTGGTGATAAATTCTCTTAGTTTTCCTTCATATATCTTGATTTATCCTTCATTCTTGAAGGCTATTTTCAGAAATGCTTGGCTGGATGAAGTACAAGGTGGAATCAATACTGCCAGGAAAAATATCAATAACCTCAGATATGCAGATGACACCACTCATGGCAGAAAGCAAAGAGGAACTAAAGAACCTCTTGATGAAGGTGAAAGACAAGAGTGAAAAAGCTGGCTTAAAACTCAGAATTCAAATAAAATAAGATCATAGCATCCAGTCCCATCATGTCATGGTAAATAGATGGGGAAACAATGGAAACAGTGACAGACTTTACTTTCTTGGGCTCTAAAATCACTGCAGATGGTGACTGCAGCCATGACATTTGCTCCTTGGAAGAAAAGCTATGACAAACCTAGATAACCATTAAAAAGCAGAGACATTGCTTTGCCAACAAAGGTCCATCTAGTCAAAGCTGTGGTTTTTCCAGTAGGCATGTATGGATGTGAGAGTTGGACCATATAGAAGACTTCAGTGAAGAATAATTGATGCTTTTGAACTTTGGTGTTGGAGAAGACTCTTGAGAGTGCCTAGGGCGGCAAGGAGATCAAACCAGTCCATCCTAAAAGAAATCAATCCTGAATATTCATTGGAAGGACTGATGTTGAAGCTGAAGCTCCAATACCTTGGCCACCTGCTGCGAAGGGCCAACTCGTTAGAAAAGACCTTGATGCTGGGAAAGATTGAAGACAGGAGAGGGGATGACAGATGACAAGATGGTTGGATGGCATCACTGACTCAATGGATATGAGTTTGAGCAGCTCTGGGAGGTGGTGAAGAACAGGGAAGTCTGGCGTGCTGCAGTCAGACACAACTGAACAACAACAACGATTTTTTGATTAATAGTTCTTTCAGCAAATGAAAGAATATTGTGCAATTTCCTTCTGGTCTCCATGGTTTCGGATAAGAAATCTGCTGTCATTTAAGTTATTTTCTCACTGAAGGTAAAGTGTTTCTCTCCCTGCTTTCAAGATTTTTTTTTCATTGTTTTTAGTTTTCAGACATAGACTATGATTTGTCTCGGTATAGATTCCTATGGATTTATCTGGTTTTGGATTTTGCAAGGCTCTTAAAACTGTAGAAGCATATCTTTGTCAAATTTGGGGCATTTTTAGCTATTAGTTCTTCAAGTAACTCAGTCCCATCTTTTCCCCCTCCCTTTCTGGGGTGCTTAGACACAAATGTTAGAGCTTCTGTTAGAGTCCCACTCTCCCTGAGATTCCGTTCAACTTTTTTCAGTCTATTTTCTATTGTTCAGCCTGAGTAATTTCTGTTGTTCTTTCTACAAGTTCATTGATTCTTTACTCCGTCTCTTCCATTTTGCTATCGAGTCCATTCTTTGAATTTTTAATCTTGGTTAATGTATTTTTCAGCTCTACAATTTCTATTTGGTTCTTCTTTATATCTTCTATTTATTTTTGAGACTTTCTATTTTTTTACTTTGTTTCAAGCATATTCATAATTGGCTGCTGAAGCATTTTCAGGATGGCTGCTTTATAATTTATACCAGATAATTCTAACACCTCTCATCTCAGTGCTGGCATCTTTTTATCGCCTTTTTTTCATTAAAGTTGAAATGTTCTTGGTTCTTGACATGACAAGTTATTTTCAGTTCAGCTACTGACATTGTATGTACTATGCTATAAGATTCTGGATCTTACTGAAATGTTCTGTTTCAGCCATCTTATTTTGATAAAGTGCTGAGAGGGGAAGGTGTTACCTTGTTACTGCCTGGTTCTCCTCTTAAAATCCACTGACACCTGAGGCAGTAGGGACTCTTCATTTGTACTGGGAGGAGATGGAAGTTCTGGCTCCCCACTAGGCCTCCACTGATACCATCCTGACTGGGAGAGACAGAAATGCCTTTATTTCTCCCTAAATGGCCTCCGCTGACACCGCTGCAGAGGGGGGCTGTCATCATTAACGCTGTGTTGTGGTGAAAGAACTGACTCTTCACTAGGCTTTCTCTGACACACCCCAGCAAGGAGTAGGAAGAGAGGCTCACTACTACCCAGTGGAGATGAAAGTCTCGACTCCCTGTCTGGCCTTCTCTGACAGCACTCTGGGTAGCTACCTCATTACAGCTGGGTGAGTGTGGAAGTCTGGGCTCCCCACTTGGCCACCAGTGGCATGAGTAAGGATAACACCGCAGAGCTTTTTTTCTTGGTGTTTGTCTGGAGTAGAGCAGTTATTGGGTAAATGTTTTCAGAATTGCTAGTCTTTCCTAGTCCTGTGGCTATATAGAACAGACTTTTGTTGAGACTTTTCTTTTGGTCTGCCACATTGGCATTTTGGCCTTCTGGCTTCTTTAGCACCAAATTTAAGATGTATGGGGCAAGAAAACCCAAGGAACTCTCCACTGTGTTGTTCCTTGGGTCTGAGCCAGTTTGTTGTCTTCTCGCCACCTTTCAGAGCCTTTTATATTTGGTTTGTATATAACTTTCCAATTTTTTCAGTTGTTCTTAGGAGGAATAGGGAAAAGTACATATATTCTATCTTCCTGTAAACGGAATATCTTCTCCTTTGTTATATGAAAAAAGTGATTGTCAAACAAGGAAAAGAACATGCCAAGGCTATTTATAATTAATAGATTGCTGACTTGCTGCCTGTTATTTTGTCTTATCCTGCAAGACTGACTTTTTAAAACATGGGTATTATCCTTTACAAATTTTTTTGGTTTCTATTAAAGTACCAACTTCATTTCTCTGTACTCTGTAATTATAACTTATTAATGCTTACTATGTGACAGGCTCTGGGCTGAATGCTTTACATGCATTTTCTCACTTAATCCTTACAAGAACTCTGCAATACAAATATTATTATTCCCATTTTAAACATGAAGAAACTGAGGCCTGCAAGTAAGTCATACAATTGGTAAGAGTCAGGGCTGAGGTCAGCCCACCAGGATAGCCTGCCTTTGTAGGCTCCCAATAAGTTTTTACCTAATAAAGGATGGCTTCTGGGAAATCAGGGAAAGTTAGCTAGAGTTTGGGTTAGCTGAGAAGACAGAGAAATAAAGCTGAAATATATGACTTTAGTTCAGTCGGTGATGCTTTAGATGGTAGACTCTCAGAAGAAATCAAAGACACTGCCCAAAATAAGGTTGAATATTTTAATAAATCATTGATATCATCATCCATTAGCTGTGTCCTGTCATTGGAGAGAAAGGATTTTATACCTGACTCTAATGCCCACTAACCAAAAATACAGTATGTGAGCCCATGAGTGCTATTCTTGTTGAAAGACTATAAAGGAATATTTTTAAAACATGAAACCTAGAACTCTAGGCCACAGTCTCTGAGACCTTTCTCTTACTTTTAGATTTTTTATATATAGACCATTTTCAAAGTCCTTATTGAATTTATTACAATATTGCTTTTGTTTCAGATTTTGGTTTTTTGACCACGAGGCATGCAGGATCCTAGCTCCCTCACCAGGGATTGAACTCGCACCTCTGCATTGGAAGGTGAAGTCCTAACCACTGGACTACCAGGGAAGTCCTATTTGGACCCTTCTTTAGTCTTATAGTATTAGAGATTGAGGAGAATGTTGAGTATCTCATCCTAAACCAGAGGTGGTAGATTGCTGGGGAGGGAGAAGTTTTGTCACCGAGGAGTCAGTCTATCCATACGTCCCATAAGTTTT
Organism: Nanger dama; assembly: GCA_917880005.1. Classification (NCBI taxonomy): domain Eukaryota; kingdom Metazoa; phylum Chordata; class Mammalia; order Artiodactyla; family Bovidae; genus Nanger; species Nanger dama. The sequence goes on from CAKJTW010000033.1 coordinate 10,171,253, forward strand.
GGAAAAAATGAAAATAAATTCCAGATATATCACAATGGGTAACAGAAGCAGTTCAAGGAAAGGGTTCATGTCCAGCCCCTTTATTTTATTTCTTTTTCCTTCAGGGATTCAGGGACTCAGGACCTACCTGAATAATCCCAGTTAGCAAAGTTACAGATGCCACGGAACTCAAGGATCTGTTATAGTTCTCATAGAAGGTCATGTTAGAAAAGTCATCCTGGATGAAAGTTCCCAGTAATAAGTGGCCACTGTTGAATGGCTCTGTCCTCAGGACATTGATTGTCAGAGCACTCACAAGGAAGAACGTACCTATGAAAGAAAACGGTTAGGCAGAGGGTGAGGTTTTAAGTCCAGGGAAACTGACAGATGTTGACAAAAGCAAAGCGTGGTCTCATACATTGTCCTCGAACTGATCAACTTTTCTTATCTGAAAGTGGCCACTGAGAAGTAAGAAACAGCAGGGAAAAGCTCTCTGTTTCACGTACTGTAACCAACTCCGAAATCTTAGATCTTTTTGGCCTAGGTAACAACCTCTTTCTATCAATGGGGATATGGAGTAGGAAGAGAGAGAAAATGACTGAAATGTATATCTGGCTCAGCTACTGTGCCTATTCTTAGAAATGGTGAAAAATGAGATGGTGGAAAAGGATCAGAAAACAAAGCTAATCAATAATAATAAGAAGAAAAACAATACCTAAACACTTAAGAAGGATGTAATGGGTGCAAAATGACATGGAGCTAAACCTGTTTCAAACAAAATTTTATTTACTTCTCATATCAACATGAATGCAGGAGGCAAAGGCAAATTTTACCTTTAAATTACCTAACAGAAGCAAAACTCTAGTAGCCCTTGTTAACTGATAAGTATTTGGAAGTGACTGTAATGCTCTGTGAGAACTTGGAGTAATTGGAATAAAATAGCTGTTTTAGTGTTTAAATGTAAAATCAACAGATACAAAATTTTAGTAAAGATGTAGAATAGTGTCCTTAAAAGGCACAGGCGCACGCCACAGAATGGGATGGCAACTGGACTGAATATACAAACATATCTGGAGAAAAAGTGTGCTAGTCAGAATGGTCAACGTCGGTTGCCTGGTCAGTCATTCAGTGTGGAAGCTCAGAGAAAGGCACTTGACTCATGAACGCTGGCGATGCCCTTCTGAGACTGTCAGGGCACTGTGTGGTTTGATTTCTATACACGCTCACCTAGGGGAAGTAATCGTGCTGATCACAGGACCTTCAGTTGGGTCTGGTCTCTGCAACAGTCATTTTGAATTATAAATTAGTAGATGGACGTTTGACTCAGGGAAGAAAAGTGCTTACCCTGTGAGTTTCAGTGTTTTGATTACTATGACAACATTTTCTCAATGTAAATTAATAATTTGATATGATTATCATAAATCAGGTTCATGGAGTATGGTTATTATGGGTTCAGCTGAAAAGTGGATCCATTCTAGGAGTTTTGGCAAAATCATTTCTGGATCTTCTCGGTCGAGGATAACCAGATTCCAAAGTGTGGAAATTCAGCAAGGAAGATACCTCTTGTCCTTTCATTCCTTTAGTAACTTGTGGGCCTGTTTGTCTGGTGGGGACATTAATAATAGCATAAAAGTGTTCAGTTTCTAAAATCTGAACACTAACGCTGTGAATAAAATATCACTGTGACCGATTCATGTTGATGTATGGCAAAAACCACCACAATATTGTAAATTAATTAGCCTCCAATTAAAATAAATAGATTATAAAAAGGAATATGCATCTTCTGCCTCTTTTCTTTATATGTTAAACATAGCTTTAACTTGAGTTCCTTAGCAATAAGTAAATAATTGAGATGGAGACTTCATATACCTCCTGTGATTCTAGCACTGAACTCACCAATGGACATTTGATGACATGATCCAAAAATTCCATAAATTACTGAAGCAGAGAAAGCTGCATAAGAGACATTGAGAGGAGGAATCAGATGCCTTGCCAGCAAACCAAGCATCAGGACTGAAAAGCAAGATAATTTAAGTAAGCAAAGGTAGCCTGGCTTTTTAAAGTCACCTGAAATAAAAACTGTAAAGAATATTAAAAAAAAAAATGCCCCATGTCCACAGCTGAATATGGTAACAGTATCCTTTGGCATACAGCCCTTAATTAGTACTTTTATGATCTGCTTTGATTTCTAGCTTCCCTTCCCATTTTATCACATATTTTTACACTTCAATTCTAAATCATAAGCTTAAACACCTTTCATGTGAATCATGGAAAGCAAACATCAAAGCAATAGGACCTTTAATCTCAACAGCTCAGAAGCAGACCATTCTCACCCACAGTCTAGTATAAGAAGGCCCTAGGGATCCTCCAGGGTTGGAGATAAAGCTAGATGGCAAAGCAAGAATTGTCACACTTAACTGACTTGACTCCAAGTTGGTATGTGTTGTCTTTCTTTCATATGCCAATCACTCCAGCATCTTCCTTCAGCTCCTTCTTCAGTACTTAATTTCTTTTTAAGAAGCACCATGAGATTTTGGAAATTTTGAGGCAAATGGGCTGACCTACATGGTGTCATCCTTTGATGTCTCAAGTCCACAAACTCCTGCCCTGAGCAACTCTCTTCAATTTACATCATACCAGTGTGCTCATCAGAAATCAATAATTATGAGTCTAGTGAGCCAAATTTACTGCCTTAAACAAGCAAGGCTTTTTTATAGAAAAGTTTAAACCTATACAGAAACAGAGTATAATGAACCCCCAAGAACCCATCACCCACTTCAATGATGGTCAACTCATAGCCAATCTTGTTTCATCAATGTCTTCATTCCTCTCCCATCCCATAATTATTTTGAGGCAAATCCAAAACATTAAGTCATTTCATCTGTAGATATTTTCAGTATATATGTTTTAGAAAAAGGCACTCTTTTAAGTATAATACCATCATCACACCTAAGAAACTACCATTATCAAACATCCAATATTCAAATTTCCCTGATTTCTCAAATATAGTTGTACTTGTAGACCACCTGTAAGATGATCTACAATGACTAATTGGTACTCATGTCCTTGAGTGAGTTTCACCCCTTAACTGTGAAATAACTTACTTCTTTTTTTAAAATTTATTTATTTTAATGGAGGTTAATTACTTTACAATATTGTAGTGGTTTTTGCCATACATTGACATGAATCAGTCATGGGTATACATGTGTTCCCCATCCTGAACCCTTCTCCCACCTCCTTCCCCATCCCATCCCTCAGGGTCATCCCAGTGCACCAGCCCTGAGCACCCTGTGTCATGCATCGAACCTGGACTGGCGATCTATTTCACATATGATAATATACATGATTCAGTGCTATTCTCTCAAATCATCCCACCCTCGCCTTTTCCCACAGCATCCAAAGTCTGTTCTTTACATCTGTGTCTCTTTTGCTGTCTTGCATATAGGGTCATTGTTACCATCTTTCTAAATTCCATATATATGTGTTAATATACTGTATTGGTGTTTTCCCTTTCTGACTTACTTTGCTCTGTATAATAGGCTCCAGTTTCATTCACCTCAGAACTGATTCAAAAGGATTTTTCTTAATAGCTGAGTAATATTCCATTGTGTATATGTACCACAGCTTTCTTATCCATTCATCTACCGATGGACATCTAGGTTGCTTCCATGCCCTGGCTATTTGAAACAGTGCTGCGATGAGCATCGGGATACACGTGTCTCTTTCAATTCTGGTTTCCTCGGTGTGTATGCCCAGCAGTGGGATTGCTGGGTCGTATGGGGAATAACTTACTTCCGTTAATAATAAACAGGCTACAACAAAAATGATAAAATGTCACTTTTGGGATTGGGTTGCTAGAAGACTGTTTTCTGTCTTTATTGCTCTCTGGCTCTCTTTCTCTCTTTCATTCAGGTCACCAGCTGCCAAAGTTGACTTCAAGTGTGTGTTACCTACGCAGTCACAGAGTATCTTGGGCTTAGAAGGCTCCATGCTTGGCTTAATGCTGTACTCGGATCATCTTAAAATACTGGATAATTTTTGAACTAGGGAATCTGCATTTGCATCTTGCACTGGGCCTCACACATCAGTTGTTCCTGCCGGAGGCCATGTTGTGAGGATACTCAAGCAGCCATATAGAGGCCGATATGGTGGAAAACCCAAATCTGCCAGCAAACATGAGTAGCCTGGAAGCTGATCGGCAGCCTCAGTAGAGCCTTGAGATGAACGACAGTTTGACTGCAACCTTATGAGAGACCTTGAGCCAAGGTACGGCAGGTTTGGGGTGATCTTTAAAAAAAAAAACGTTATTTGCTATTACATGTTGTACTTTCTTTTGTGGTTGTTATACTTTTTTTTTTTTTTAACAAACTTTGTGTTTACATCAAATGAAGTCCTCACATTAGTTGATACATCTCTTAAGTCTTTTGTAATTTATGGTTCTCCTTCCACATTTTTCCCTAAGCAAGTCTCTATTGACTGCAAGTAACAGAAAACCAATTCAAATCAGCTTGAGCAAAATAGGAGAAAAATTTTTGGCTGAACAGCACAGTTTGCTGGATCTTAGTTCTCTGACCTGAGCTGGACCCGAGGCTCATGGCATTGAAAACACTGAGTCCTAACCACTGGACCACCAGGGAATTTCCAAAATAGGAAATACATTAAAAGAGGACAAAGGTCAGTTGGACCTCATCAGAAGCTGGAAGCAGAACTAAATAGCCATCAGGATTTAGGCAGCTGCTTCCCCATTCTTTTTGATTACAGGTTTATAGTCTCCTGTTTCATTCCCAGTTTGTGAGCCTCTATGAACAAGACTTCTGTGTATATTCTTGTACATGACTCTAGGTGCATAAGTGGATAAATTCCCTTGAGATGATACACCCTGAAGCATAACTGATGGGGCATTTTATATATATATATATATATATATTATAGATTTAAGTCCTTTGTTGGGTATTCTGTGGTTTGCTTTTCAATCTTCATTGTGTATTCTTTTTTTTTTAATTTTGGCTGCACTGGGTCTTGATTGCAGCCCCACAGCTTATAGGATCTTAGTTCCCCAACCAGGGATCAAACCCACATCCCCTACATTGGCAGGTGGATTCTTAACCATTGGACTACCAAGGAAGTCCCCATCATGTCTCTGAATAAACAGAAGTGCTTAAGTTTTATTTAATTCAACTTTGCAGCTATTTCCTTTTAGGCTAGTGCTTTTTGCCTTAAGAAACATTTTCTACCTCAAGTCCATAAAGATATCCTCCTCTATTATTCAAAAAGGTCTTTATAGCTTTGTCTTTCATATTTGGGTCTTTAATCTATCAGGAATAGATTTTTGTGTATGGGTAAGGTAGGGGTCTAAAAAATTGTTTTCATATAAATATTCAATTTATATGAAATATTTTGTTTCGCATCATTTTTAATAAGCCTGTTTCTATAGTGACACATCTGATACAAACCATGCAATGTATACATGTGTGACTTTTCTGTTCTGCTGCCCTAGTTGTCCATTTCTATAATACCACACTGTTTAATTACATTTTTTAGTATTTAGTAATATTTTGCAATAAATTTAATAATCCCCGTTTTATTGTGAAATATATACATAGAAAGTACATTAAAATAGATGCTGAGTTTAATAAATATCTATAAACCAAACACTGATGTTATCACCTACTCAGATCTTGCATCACAACCCCATCCCTCCCCACAGAAGTATTCATTATTTTGACTTTTGTAATAATAACTTCTTTGCTTTTCTTTATAGTTTTACCACTACTGTACAAATCCATAAACAATATAGTTTATTTGGTCCCACTACTGAAGTTTATATTAGTGGAATTATAATGCATATATTTTTTATTTCTGCTTGTTTTTCTCATTATTATGTATATAAGCATCTTTCAAGTTGTCATGAGTTGCTTGAGATAGCTCCTGTTCCTTCTTCTGTGTATTCCAACATATGTATATATGAATGCTTATTTATTCATTCTACGTTTGAAGGACATCATCTTAAACATTCTTACTTTATATTCATTCTTGATAGCTGGAGATGCAAATCCTCCTATGGCATACTTTAAGAGAACTTAGCTGTTCTTAGAAAATGTTATCTTTCAGTTAATTTAGGCCTTTATTAATATTTCTCAGTAAAGTTGTACATTAATAATTTCTCTGTAGAGGTCTTATACATCATTTCTTAGTTTTATTGCAACTTACTTCATATTCACTATGCTTTGGTGAATGATATTTAAATTTTTTTCCACATTTCATTTCTTGCAGGTATGAAAGAATATAGTTGATTTCTATTTACACATCTTGTACCCAGCAACCTTGACAAAATCTTATTAATTATATCAATTTACCTGTAGATTCTTTTGAATTCTCTACATTAAAAAAATTATCTATGAATGATGAAGTTTTATTTCTTTGTAATTGCTATGTAATTTTTACCCTTTATCTTGCTTGAATACACTGCCTCTGGATTCAGTATAATGTTGAAAAGCCCTATTTCCTCTTTTTAAGGCAATTTTTTCCAATTTAATTTTATCTGTGGCTGCACCGGGTCTTCAGGCTGCCCATGGGCTCTCTCTAGTTGGTGTGCGGGCTCCTCACTGTGGTGGCTTCTGCAGCTGTGGAGTACGGGCTCTGGGTCCATGGGCTTTAGTAGTTGTGGCACACAGGCTTAGCTGCCCCATGGCACATGGGATCTTCCAGGACCAGGGGCTGAACCCCTTGTCCCCTGCTTTGCAGGCAGACTCTCAACCACTGGACCACAGGGAAGCCCACCCTATTTACTCTTTACAACCAACATGTGGTGTGAAGACTGAGTCTTTTGAAATGTAGGGTTCCCAATAACTCACCAATACAGGGAAGGTAAGAGAATTTCTTGGCAACAGCCTGAGAACTAAATTGTCTAAGTCTTAGTTAAGGTTAGACTATGGAGAAATAGAGGGAAACCAAATCTCTAAACTTTCCAAAACCTTAAAAATTTTTTAAATTTTGAACTAAGTTTAGACTTATAGAAAAGCTACGAAGATAATAGCGTATTTCCATATAATGGGAAAGGAGTACATCAAGACGGTATATTGTTATCATGTAAAATGCTGGGCTAGATGACTCACAAGCTGGAATCAAGATTGCAGGGAAAAATATCAACAATCTCAGATATGCAGGTGACATCACTTTAATGGCAGAAAGCGAAGAGGAATTAAAGAGCCTCTTGATGAAGGTAAAAGACGAGAGTGAAAAAGCTGGCTTAGTACTCAACATTCATAAAATGAAGATCATCATAGCATTTGGTCCCATCACTTTATGGCAAATAGATGAGGAGAAAGTGCAAACAGTGACAGATTTTATTTTCTTGGGCTCCAAAATCACTGCAGATGGTAACTACAGCCATGAAATTAAAAGACACTTGCTCCTTGGAAGAAAAGCTATGACAAACCTAGAGAGTGTATTAAAAAGCAGAGACGTCATTTTGCTGACAAAGGTCCGTCTAGTCAAAGCTATGATTTTTCCAGTAGTCATGTATGGATGTGAGAGCTGGACCATAAAGAAAGCTGAGTGCCGAAGATTGATGCTTTGGGACTGTGGTGTTGGAGAAGACTCTGTCCTTTGGACAGTGAGGATATCAAACCAGTCAATTCTAAAGGAAATCAATCCTGAATATTCATTGGAAAGACTGATGCTGAAGCTGAAGTTCCAATACTTTGACCACCTGATGCGAAGAGCCAACTCACTGGAAAAGACCCTGATGCTGGGAAAGATTGAAGGCAAGAGAAGAAGAGGGCAACAAAGGATAAGATGGTTGGATGGCATCATCGACTCAGTGGACATGAGTTTGAGAGAACTCTGGGAGATGGTGAAGGACTGGTGTGCTGCAGTCCATGGGGTTGCAAAGAGTCAGACACAACTGAGGAACTGAACAACAACAATGTATGCCTTACCTGATACTGCTGCTGCTGCTACTAAGTCGCTTCAGTCGTGTCCGACTCTGTGCTAGATCCCTCTGATGTGAATACTGTACATAATCATAGTATAATTGTTCGTATCAGGAAATTAACATTAGAAAATAACTATAAATAAATACTTTACTTCAATTTCAACAGCTTTCCCCCTAATTTCCCTTTTCTGTTTCATAATTCCATCTAGAGTTCCCTATTTCATTTAGCTGTTATTTCTCCTTAATGCTAATGTCTGTTATAGTTCCTCAGTTGTTACTTGTCTTTCTTGATTTTGTCACTTTGGAAGAGTATTGAGCTATTTTGCTAAATGCCCTTCAGTATGGGGTTGGGCTTCCCTGGTAGCTAGGCTGGTAAAGAATCTGCCTGAAATGTTGGAGACCTGGGTTTGGTCCCTGGGTTGGGAAGATCTCCCGGAGGAGGCCATGGCAACCCCCCTCCAGGATTCTTTCCTGAAGAATCCCTATGAACAAAGGAGCTTGGTGGGCTATAGTCCACGGAGTCCCAAAGAGTCGGACATGACAGAGACTAAGCACAGCACAGGCTTCTCATGATCATACCAAGGTTAAATGCTTTGGATGCGAATACTACAGAAATGACATTATATCCTTCTTAGCACATTATATCACAGAATTCATGATCTCCAAATGTCGTATTATTGGTGATGGCAGTATTGATTACCTTGTGAAGGTGGTTGCTCCCAGGTTCTCTACTGTAAAGTAGTGGAAGAGTTAATAAATATCTTGAGGAAGATATCTAGAACTATACAAGTCCTGGCTTCCCTGGTGGCTCAGATGGTAAAGAAAGTGAAAGTGAAAGTGAAGTCGCTCAGTCCTGTCCAACTCTTTGCGACCCCATGGACTGTAGCCTATCAGGCTCCTCACTCCATGGAATTCTCCAGGCAAGAGTACTGGAGTGGGTTGCCATTTTCTTTTGGGGATCTTCCCGACTCAGGGATTGAACCCGGATCTCCTGCATTCCAGGCAGATGCTTTAACCTCTGAGCCACCAGAAGCTGCCTGCAATGCAGGAGACTTGCATTTGATCCCTGGGTCGGGAAAATCCCCTGGAGAAGGAAATGGCAACCACTCCGGTATTTTGCCTGGAGAATCCCATGGACAGAGGAGCCTGGAGGGCTACAGTCCATGGCGTTGCACAGAGTCGGACACAACCGAGTGACTAACCCTTTTACTTTTCAAGTCCTGTTACATAATTTGCCAACTTTTACCTACTGACTTTAACTTCTCGTAGTAGATTTTATCTCCAGCAAGTATTACTGTAGTCTTTTACTAATGGTGATTTTCTGTTTTCTTTTACATTTATAAATTGGGTTCTATCTACTGTAAGGAAGAGCTAGCATGTTTCAAATAAGGTTTTCACTGTGCAGTATTTTTAAAGATTTTTAAAAATCTTGACTGAATTTGTTCCAATACTGCTTCTGTTTCATGTTTAGATTTTTTGGTGGTGAGGCATGGGGATCTTAGCTCCCCAACCAGGGGCTGAACTCACACTCCCTGCATTGGAAGGTGAGGTCTTAACCACTGGATGGCCAGGGAAGTCCCACTGTACAGTACTTTTGTTTCGTTTGAAGAAAATTATTGTCTAGTCCTACTTATTTAAATGCAAGTAAAACTTTAGAACTGTTTACACTACAAATTATTTCATTATTCATACTACTTAAAATAACATACAGCCCCTTAGTCAGTCAGCAAGAGTTGCTTGGATTTACTCATTCATACAGTTATGTAATCATTATTCCACAAATACCCTGAGTACCAATTATGTGCAAAATACTGTGCTAGATGTTAGGTATAGTTACACACTCTAATGTTACTCTTATTTTGGTACAAAATTATACTGATGACTTGGAAATTTAGCAGAGAAATGTCCTCAGACCTTGACCATAAGTGAAGGATCTTTGATAAGTGGGGTTCAGCAGTAGACTCACAGGTCAAGCAACCAGAGTTCAGGTCTCTCATTCCAGAACCACAGGAATGCTCTACAGATGTTATGATACTTTTCTGGAAGTGACTATACTTATACAAATGGGCCATTTTGGTTTGTATCTGCCATATGGAAATTAAAAAAAAAAAAACCACAAACAACCTAGTTACTCAGTTGGCTGCACCGAGTCTTAGTTTCGACACCTGGGATCTTTAGCTGTGACATGTGGAATCCAGTGCTCTGACCAGGGATCAAATCTGGGCTCTCTGAATTGGGGGTCTTAGCCACTGGACTACCAGTGAAGTCCCTGCCACGTGGAAATTAATATAATCCATAGTCTCCAAAATTTACAAATAGCTTGTGTTGCTTAACAGCATCAAAACAAACAACTCACTTAAAAATGGGCAGAAGACCTAAATAGACATTTCTCCAAAGAACTACTGAAGTTCATGCACCCCAGAGCTCACACTCCACAACAAGGGAAGCTTGAGCACTGCAAGTAGAGAGCAGTCCCCTCACCACAACTAGAGAAAGCCCATGCACAGCGAGGAAGGCCCAGTGCAGCCCCAAATAGATGAGTAAGCAAGTAATGTTTAATAAATGATTATATCAATAGAAATCTTCCTTAGAGGAATGTACTATAATATCCATTATACATAAAAAAGAAATAGATCCACAAAAATATGGCTATCTGATCTCTGACGAAAGTGCAAAAACAATTCATTTGACAGTAGTCTTTCAAGATGCAACAAAAAATAAAGCCTTGACCTAAACTTCACATCTTACATAATGATTAACTCAAAACAGATCAGTTCTAAAAGTAAACCATAAAATATAAGGCTTTGAGAAGAAAACACAGAAGAAAATCTTTGTGACCTAATGTGATTAAGTGAAGAGTTTTTGTATATGACAGGAAAAACTCAATTAATAAACAGAAAAAAAATGAATGTCATCAAAATTAAAAGCCTTTGCTCTGCCAAATATATTGTCAAGAGAATGAAAAGATAAGTTACAGACTGAGAGAAAATATTTGAAAATCATGTATCTAACAAAGGACTTATTCTCAGAATAAAAAGAATTCTCAAAAACTAAAAATCCAATTAAAAGATGAGCAAAAACCTGAACAGGCACCTTGGCAAAGGGGATCTGAGGACAGAAAATAAGAACATGAAAAGATGTTCAAGTTCATTAGCCATTAGAGAAATGCAAATTACAAACAAAATGAAGGACTCCCCTGGTGGTACAGTGGGTAAGGATCTACCTGCCATTGCAGGGGACACAGGTTTGATCCCTGGTCTGGGAAGATTCTACATGCTGTGGGCATCTAAGCCCATGCACCACAACTACTGAAGCCTACACATTGTACAGCCAATGCTTTGCAACAAGAGAAGTCACTGCTATGAGGAGCCCACCCACTGCAACTAGAGAGCAGTCCCCACTCACTATAACTAGAGAAAGTCCATGCACAGCAACAAAGACCCAGCACAGCCAAAAATAATTAATTAATTTAAAACTCTTTACTCTTTTAAAAAACAAAAATTGGCTGCATTGGGCCTTAGTTGTGTTGTGCAGGCTCAGTAGTTGGAGCGTGTGGGTTTAGTCACTCCATGGCCTAGGGGATCCTAGTTCCCTGATCAGGGATTGAACCCATAATCCCTGCATTGCAAGGTAGATTCTTAACCACTGAACCACCAGGGAAGTCCCTAAAAACCTTTAAATAAAAAAAAGGTGCAAGGGATCTCTCGGGATTTTTTTTTTTTTTACAAATTAATGTAAATCTATCAGTTCAGTAGCTCAGTTGTGTCCAACTCTTTGTGACCCCATGAATCGCAGTAAGCCAGGCCTCCCCTGTCCATCACCAACTCCCGGAGTTTACTCAGACTCATGTCCATTGAGTCAGTGATGCCATCCAGCCATCTCATCCTGTCATCCCCTTCTCCTCCTGCGTCCAATCAGCGTCAGAGTCTTTTCCAATGAGTCAACACTTCGCATGAGGCAACCTAAGCACCGGAGTTTCAGCTTTCGCATCAATCATTCCTTCCAAAGAAATCCCAGGGCTGATCTCCTTCAGAATGAACTGGTTGGATCTCCTTGCAGTCCAAGGGACTCTCAAGAGTCTTCTCCAACACCACAGTTCAAAAGCATCAATTCTTCGGCACTCAGCCTTCTTCACAGTCCAACTCTCACATCCATACAAGACCACAGGAAAAACCATAGCCTTGACTAGACGGATATTTGTTGGCAAAGTAATGTCTCTGCTTTTGAATATGCTATCTAGGTTGATCATAACTTTTCTTCCAGGGAGTAAACGTCTTTTAATTTCATAGCTGCAGTCACCATCTGCAATGATTTTGGAGCCCCCCAAAATAAAGTCTGACACTGTTTTCACTGTTTCCCCATCTATTTCCCATGAAGTGATGGGACCAGATGCCATGATCTTCATTTTCTGAATGTTGAGCTTTAAGTCAACTTTTTCACTCTCCTCTTTCACTTTCATCAAGAGGCTTTTGAGTTCCTCTTCACTTTCTGCCATAAGGGTGGTGTCATCTGCATATCTGAGGTTATTGATATTTCTCCCGGCAATCTTGATTCCAGCTTGTGTTTCTTTCAGTCCAGCGTTTCTCATGAAGTACCTTACATATAAGTTAAATAAGCAGGGTGACAATATGCAGCCTTGACGTACTCCTTTTCCTATTTGAAACTAGTGTTTTGTTCCATGTCCAGTTCTAACTGTTGCTTCCTGACCTGCATACAGATTTCTCAAGAGGCAGGTCTGGTATTCCCATCTCTTTCAGAATTTTCCTTTTCCTATTTGAAACCAGTGTGTTGTTCCATGTCCAGTTCTAACTGTTGCTTCCTGACCTGCACACAGATTTCTCAAGAGGCAGGTCTGGTATTCCCATCTCTTTCAGAATTTTCCACAGTTTATTGTGATCCACACAGTCAAAGGATTTCGCATAGTCAATAAAGCAGAAATAGATGTTTTTCTGGAACTCTCTTGCTTTTTCGATGATCCAGCAGATGTTGGCAATTGATCTCTGGTTCCTCTGCCTTTTCTAAAACTAGCTTGAACATCAGGAAGTTCATGGTTAACGTATTGCTGAAGCCTGGCTTGGAGAATTTTGAGCATTACTTTACTAGCATGTGAGATGAGTGCAATTGTGTGGTAGTTTGAATATTCTTTGGCATTGCCTTTGTTTGGGATTGGAATGAAAACTAACCTTTTCCAGTCCTGTGGCCACTGCTGAGTTTTCCAAATTTGCTGGCATATCGAGTGCAGCACTCTCACAGCATCATCTTTCAGGATTTGAATCAGCTCCACTGGAATTCCATCACCTCCACTAGCTTTGTTCGTAGTGATGCTTTCTAAGGCCCACTTGACGTCACATTCCAGGATGTCTGGCTCTAGATGAGTGATCACACCATCGTGATTATCTGGGTTGTGAAGATCTTTTGTACAGTTCTTCTGTGTATTCTTGCCACCTCTTCTTAATATCTTCTGCTTCTGTTAGGTCCATACCATTTCTGTCCTTTATTGAGCCCATCTTTGCATGAAATGTTCCCTTGGTATCTCTAATTTTCTTGAAGAGATCTCTAGTCTTTCCCATTCTGTTCTTTTCCTCTAATTCTTTGCACTGATCGCTGAAGAAGGCTTTCTTATCTCTCCTTGCTATTCTCTGGAACTCTGCATTCAGATGCTTATATCTTTCCTTTTCTCCTTTTTTAGCCTCTCTTCTTTTCATAGCTATTTGTAAGGCCTCCCCAGACAGCTATTTTGCTTTTTTACATTTCTTTTCCATGGGGATGGTCTTGATCCCTGTCTCCTGTACAATGTCACGAACCTCATTCCATAGTTCATCAGGCACTCTATCTATCAGATCTAGGCCCTTAAATCTATTTCTCACTTCCACTGTACAATCATAAGGGATTTGATTTAGGTCATACCTGAATGGTCTAGTGGTTTTCCCTACTTTCTTCAATTTAAGTATGAATTTGGTAATAAGGAGTTCATGATCTGAGCCACAGTCAGCTTCTGGTCTTGTTTTTGTTGACTGTATAGAGATTCTTCATCTTTGGCTGCAAAGAATATAATCAATCTCTTTTCAGTGTGACCATCTGGTGATATCCATGTAAAGTCTTCTCTTGTGTTGTTGGAAGAGGGTGTTTGCTATGACCAGTGCATTTTCTTGGCAAAACTCTATTAGCCTTTGCCCTGCTTCATTCTGCATTCCAAGGCCAAATTTGCCTGTTACTCCAGGTGTTCTTGACTTTCTACTTTTGCATTCCAGTCCCCTATAATGAAAAGGACATCTTTTTGAGTGTTAGTTCTAAAAGGGCTTGTAGGTCTTCATAGAACCATTCAACTTCAGCTTCTTCAGCGTTACTGGTTGGGGCATAGACTTGGATTACTGTGATACTGAATGGTTTGCCTTGGAAACGAACAGAGATCATTCTGTCGTTTTGAGATTGCATCCAAGTACTGCATTTCGGACTCTTTTTGTTGACCATGATGGCTACTCCATTTTTTTCTGAGGGATTCCTGCCCGCAATAGTAGATATAATGGTCATCTGAGTTAAATGCATCCATTCCAGTCCATTTTAGTTTGCTGATTCCTAGAATGTCGACGTTCATTCTTGCCATCTCTTGTTTGACCACTTCCAATTTGCCTTGATTCATGGACCTGACATTCTGGGTTCCTATGCAATATTGCTCTTTACAGCATCAGATCTTGCTTCTATCACCAGTCACATCCACAGCTGGGTATTGTTTTGGCTTTGGCTCCATCCCTTCATTCTTTCTGGAGTTATTTCTCCACTGATCTCCAGTAGCATGTTGGGCACCTACTGACCTGGGGAGTTCCTCTTTCAGTATCCTATCCTTTTGCCTTTTCATACTATTCATGGAGTTCTCAAGGCAAGAATACTGAAGTGATTTGCCATTCCCTTCTCCAGTAGACCACATTCTGTCAATCTATAGTTACCTCAAAATAGAAAGTTTAATTTAAACATACTGAAAATATCAAGTGCTAACAAGGGTTTGGAGGAACTAGAATTCTCATATATTGCTGGTGGGAATATAAAATGGTAGGTTCAGCCACTCTGCGTAAACAGTTTGGCAGTTTCTTGTAAAGGTAAACATATACTTCCCATATAACCAATAATATCACTCCTGGGGTATTTACCTTGGAGAAATGACAATTATGTTCATACAAAAACCTGTACATGAGTGTTCACAGCAACTCTGTGTTGGATCCAAACTGGAAAGAAAATGTCCATCAATAAATGAATGGATAAACAAACTGTGATATAGTCATATAATGGAATATTGTTCTTCAACAAAAAGGAATAAACTATTGATGCATATAGCAGTTTGCATTGATTTCACAATGCTGAATTAAAGATGTCATCCTTCAGAAGTTATATATTATATGAGTCCATGTATATGACATTTTGAAAAAGTCAGAGCTATGGTGATGGAGATGAGATCAGTGGTTGCCACGGGTCAGAGGTTAGCAGGCAATGTGACTAAGAAGTGATGGCTTAGAAGGAGAGCTTGGGGGCAGATGGAACTGCTACGTAGCCTGGTTGTGGCAGTGGTTATACAAATTTATACCTGTGTTTTAATTCATAGAACTGTAAGAAATAAGTAAATTTTACTGTAAGATAATGTTTTTAAAGGGATCCCTTTTCCCCACTAACAGCCCTTTTGCCAGAGTTGGATTTCAGCTACCATTGGCCCCTTTCACTTCATTTGTGCTTTATACAACCTGTATGATCACAAACTTCAATCTTGCTTGGTTTGCCCCCACAAGAATAGAGAAATAGAAGTGTTTAAAGACTATGGAGGGAATTGTGAACTGAATAAAGGAGGGGCTTCTCTGGTAGGTCAGCAGTAAAGAATCGGCCTGCAATACAGGAGCCACAGGAGACGTGGGTTTGATCCCTGGATTGGGAAGATGCCCTGTAGGAAGGCAAGGCAACTCACTCCAGTATTCTTGTCTAGAGAATCCCATGGACAGAGGAACTTGATGGGCTATAGCCCATAGGGTTCCAAAGAGTCGGACGTGACAGAAGAAACTTAGCATTCACTGAGTAAAGCGTTAACACTAAATCCTTTCGCTGATAAAGCTGATCTTGGGTTAGCTTTCTAGCTGTTTCTTTGGAAACCTGATAATGGTGGAATGTCAACTATGTCACCAAGCAATACTAGTTATGGTAAAAGGACCTGATTAGTATATTCTAGCTGGACCAAGGGTGAATGAAAGATTAGTATCTGGTGGGAAGCCCTAACTTTGCGCTTCTCAGAGCACAATGACACTTGCAACTGAACATGTCACTATGGGACCCCTGGAGGCATCAGCTATGGGAATTATAAGAGATGTTGGTTCTTACTTGGGAAATAGAGGACTTCTAAAGCCCAGATAGCTCCCCTGCCTATCTAAGTGATCTTGTCTTATATCTGAACTACCACTTGTAAGACCAAAGAGTGGCCTCTGGACTGCTGTGTGTGCCTTGCTAAAGAGAAGCTAACATGCTGCATTTCTTATTCTTCACCTCTCTAAGTAAAATCAATGCCCAGTGAGATCTATTGGAGTCCTTTGAGTATGAAATGACTAGTTAAGGAAAAAATGACTGTAAGCAGGCATTACAAGAATTCAGCGTTCTAAACTAAACTGAGACGTTTGGAACCACCCTCGAAGAGTTAGAAATTTGGTAGGTAAGGAAACAACTGGTGATGATGTGAATGGAAATCACTTTTTTTTTTTTTTCTATTTATCTAGCACAAGTAACTTGTTTACTCTGGACAAGTGGTATATTGTCTGTGGATGAAAAGCCCTTGTATCTTTCTTACCTTGGGGAATTTGCACAAGGCCAACACTTATACCAGCAAGTAAGTCTCCAAGAAGCCAATCTTTGAATCGATAGAAACACATCCACTCTAGGAAGGGAAACATGGTAAGCAGGCATCTTCGGAACTTGTGCCATGAGCATCTGAGAGAAAGAACAGACATAAGTTCTCCAAATAAAAAGTCCATAGGGTCAAGAAAAGCCACACCAAATACTTTCTTCTTCCCACACAACAGAGTTTGTTGTCAATACTACTGACATTTGGACATATTGGACTGGCTAAGTCTTTGTTGTGAGGCTGTCCTGTGCACTGTAGGATGTCTGGCAGCATCTCTGGTCTGTATCCATTAGATGTCACCAGCATCCCCTCCCCCAGTCTTATTAACCAAAAATGCCTCCAGGCATTCCCTGGGGAATGGTATCCCCTCCAGTTGAGGATCAGTGCCATACATGATGAGAACTAAGCCTTATAAGGGCTTCCCTGGTGGCACAGTGGTGAAGAATCTGCCGGCCAATGCAGGAAACATGGGTTCCATTTCTGGGTCAGGAAGATCCCCTGGAGAAGGAAATGGCAACCCACTCCAGTATCCTTCCCTGGGAAATCCCATGGACAGAGGAACCTGGTGGGCAACAGTCCACTGGGTCACAAAAGAGTCAGACATGATTTAGCGACTAAACAACAACAAAAGCCTTGTAAGTCCAGTATGCAAATCAGGTGTGCACTTTTATGGAATGTTCGAAGAAAATTCAAGCTACCAAAATTTACCAGTAGAAAAATGGACTTTTATGGCTTTCTCTTGGTAAGGACAGTTTTCTGAGATGTGATACTGGTGGGTGGCAGGGAATTAACACATTCATATCATTCCTGTATACTAAAATTTTTACCAAGCATTAACTCTACATGGCTTTGACCTGTAATAAAGAATCTGCCAGTAATGCAGGTGCAAGAGACTCAGGTTTGATCCCTGGGTTGGAAAGGTTCCCCAGAGAAGGGACTGGCAACCCACTCAGGTATTCTTACCTGGAGAATTCCATGGACAGAGGAGCCTGTCAGGCTACATTCCACAAGGTCGCAAAGAGTCAGACATGACTGAGCAACTATCACTTTCACTTTCATGTAGAAATTTATGGAAAATATATAATATGGAGTCTTGTGCTTATGGCATTAGCCATATAAAGAAAAGGCAATACAATAAGGCCTTATTATCTTTTAGCTCAGTGGATAACAACTAGAGGGCATTTTGTTTCCCAAGGGACACCTGGAGACATTTTTGATGATCACAACTGGCATCTAGTGGATAGAGGCCAGGGATCAAACATCCCACAGTGTACAGGACAGCCCTCCATAAGAAATGATTTTATGGTCCAAAATGTCAACAATCCTGAGATTAAGAGTTCAGTTCAGTTCAGTTGCTTGAGATTAAGAAAACGTACTTTAACCTTTCGATCATCTAAAACAGTAGAATCACTGTAAATCAATCAATCAGTTAATCAGTCAATCCATCAGTAAAATTAATACAGTTTTAAATTGCTTTTTGCTATTTATATCTCAGGATGGGCTGGAAACAAAGAGTATGGAGATGTTTCATGTATGAGATATAGCTGAATAACTGGGATTTGATCATAGCAACAAATGTAACTTTAGTGTATGCAAGGCTAAAATGTGTGCTCAGAAAAGAAATTTCAACATGCTTGTCTCTCACGATGAGCATTACTGTCCCATAAGGAAGTTAAGGTCAAATAAGTGTAAATGTCACAGTAATAAATGTGGGCAGAACTGGGGCTAGAAACCAGATCTCCTGATTTTTAGATCAGTGTTCTACCCACTCTGCTACCACTACAGTTCCTATTGACAGTGGTCAAATGCAAGACCATAGGTTTTCAGAGAATGTGCATTAGTAGGTGCTCAGTTGTGTCCAGGTCTTTGTGACCCCATGGACTGTAGCCCACCAGGCTGCTCTGTCTATGGGGTTCTCCAGGCAAGAATTCTGGAGTGGGTTGCCATTTCCTACTACAGGGGATCTTCCTGACCCAGGGATCAAACCTGTGTCTCTTGCACCTCCTGCACTGGCAGGGAGATTCTTCACCACTGCGCCACCTGGAAAAAGCCCCTGGAAAGAATCCCGTGTTGTGATTCTTATGAGAACCCCTGGGTGTTAGGCAGGTGTAGAGAGTGTGCTCTCTCCAATTATGGCCCTCTCTGTGGGTGGCAGGGGAAACAGACCACGGCACTGGGACAATTTGTTTCCTATCTTGTCCAGCGTTCTTTCCTTTCCACGTGCCACTTGACTTAAGACCTGCCACCCTAGGGAGAGTCATCAGAACTCTTTAGCATGCCAGAAAAATAAAATGGACTTGGAATAATGAGGACCTAAGATGGATGGGAATCAAGGAAGGAACTGGAGGAATAGAAACTGAAGTTGGTGGAGGAAGAGTATAAGCACTTCAACATGAATCTAGGTCTTAGTTAAGGCATCTTAAAAGTGAGGGATGTGAGAGTTGACATGAAAGCACAAGGGAGCATGCTAAAAGAAAAAGAGTATTTCAGTTGCTAACCAAAAAGGAAAAAAATGAAGGGAGAGATGAAGTTTCTTGAAGAAAGGAAGAGATAAAGTTAAAGACTATAATTTTTTTTTTTTTAACTATTTGCTAGCTGCTTTACAAATACTCTCTAATCTTCACAATCACCTTGTAAGGTAGGTGCTATTATAATCCCTGTTTTACAGATGAGAATACTGAGGCTCAGTTGGGTTGGATAGCTTAATCAAGGTCATACAGTTGGGAAGCAGCTGGACTGGGATTCAAAACCAGGCAATCTGGCTTCAGACTCTTGCTCTTAGCCACAGTGCTGGGCTACCCTTCAGGTTAAAATTCAGAAATAGACATGTGTGCTTTAGAAGTAAGGAATAAGAACTGTTATGCAAGCCCATGGGAGGCAGTGCAGGTCATATTTAAATGTCTAAGGATAGGGCAGCTGGAGGAGAATAAGGCTGAAACTTCTTTGGTAGTGCCTGTTTAAGATGAGGTATAAACTAGGAAAAGACTATGCTTTCACAGAGCAAAGCCAATGCGGCCCCCAAGTGCTCTCTTTGTCATATGACCTCTGACCCATCCTGGAGCAGAAAAAATGAGAGTTGTGATACAGGACAGGGAAGAGACATCCAAGACCACAACTTGCAAAAGGCAGGATATGGGTAAAGGAGGCGGCTCAGAGGGAGGAAGGTCTGCAACAGGGCTGCGTGGAGGCCTTCCTCTCTTGTCACCCAACACATGCCAGCTGTGGGTGAAACCAAGGGAAACCATCAACCAACCCTTGATGAAACCAAGGGATGATGGGGCTAACAAATGTGCAGTGTGGGTGAGGACGGTCTGAGTAGTTAGAGTTAATATAGTGACGCAGGTCACAAGGGGTTTTTAACCTGATGTCTGTAGATGACCAAGGGGTCTCTAGAGGAAATTCGGGGGGTATGTATCTTTATTTTCACTAATCTCCTAACTGAAATGTAGTATTTCCTTCAGTTATGTATGTTGACAACAAACTACAGTTGTTATCAGCAGAGTTTTGATTTTGTCACCAACAAAATCACCAATATTTTCACATTACAGCAAACCTGCTGTAGATATCTTAAGATATAATTTATACTCATCATTGCTTAGAAATTACAGTTATTAGACCCACAATTATTAAATATCATTTTTGTATTTTTTAATATATTGATAACTATACTTCAATATAACTGGTTTCCTTCATAATGCTATATATTTTATGCATTTTAAAATATTCTGGCCAAGAGCATTTAATGGGGAAAGAATGGACTCATCAACATATAGTGCTGGGAAAATAGAATAGCCACTTGGAGAAAAATGAAGTCAGACTCTTACTTTATATCACATACAAAGTTTACTTGGAATGCATCAAAGATCTAAATTTAAGAACTAAAACTATAAAACTCTTAGAAGAAAACATAGGGGGAAAGCTTCATTATCTTGGATTTCACAACAGTTTCTTAAATAAGACACCAAAGTCACAAGCAAGAAAAGAAAAAAATGGATTAAATCTAATTTCATTAAAATCAAAACTGTTGTACACCAGAAGACACTATCAACAGGCAACGCACAGAAGGGGAGGAAACATTTGCAAATCACATATCTGATAAGGGTTTAATATCTTGAATAAATAAAGAACTCCTACAATTCAACAACAAAAGGGAGGAAAAAAAATCTAGTTTTTAAAAGGGTAAAAGAATCAACATTTCTCCAAAAAGATATACAAGAGACCAATAAGCACATGAAAAGAGGCTCATCATATTTAGTTATTAGGGAAATGCAAAAAAAAAAAAACACAAAACACCCTACAATATGATACCATTTTACACCAACTAGTATTGGCTATAGGAGAAGGCAATGGCACCTTACTCCAGTACTCTTGTCTGGAAAATCCCATGGACGGAGAAGCCTGGTGGGCTGCTGTCCATGGGGTCGATAGGAGTTGGACACGACTGAGCAGCTTCACTTTCACTTTTCAGTTTCATGCATTGGAGAAGGAAATGGCAACCCACTCCAGTGTTCTTGCCTGGAGAATCCCAGGGATGGGGCAGCCTGGTGGGCTGCTGTCTATGGGGTAGCACAGAGTCGGAAATGACTGAAGCAACTTAGCAGCAGCAGTATGGCTATAACAATAATTTTTTTAAAAGGAAAATAGCAATTATTGGAGAGGATTTGAAGAAATTGGAATACTTGCTAATGCTAATATGGTGTTCAGTTCAGTTCAGTTGCTCAGTAGTGTCTGACTCTTTGCGACCCCAGAAATTGCAGCACGCCAGGCCTCCCTGTCCATCACCAACTCCCAGAGTTCACTCAGATTCACATTCATCGAGTCAGTGATGCCATCCAGCCATCTCATCCTCTGTCGTCCCCTTCTCCTGCCCCCAATCCGTCCCAGCATCAGAGTCTTTTCCAATGAGTCAACTCTTCCCATGAGGTGGCCAAAGTACTGGAGTTTCAGCTTTAGCATCATTCCTTCCAAAGAACATCCAGGGCTGATCTCCTTCAGAATGGACTGGTTGGATCTCCTTGCAGTCCAAGGGACTCTCAAGAGTCTTCTCCAACACCACAGTTCCAAAGCATCAATTCTTTGGCGCTCAGCCTTCTTCACAGTCCAACTCTCACATCCATACATGACCACAGGAAAAACCATAGCCTTGACTAGATGGACCTTAGTCGGCAAAGTAATGTCTCTGCTTTTGAATATGCTATCTAGGTTGGTCATGACTTTTCTTCCAAGGAGTAAGCATCTTTTAATTTCATGGCTGCAGTCACCATCTACAGTGATTTTGGAGCACAAAAAAACAAAGTCTAACACTGTTTCCCTGTTTTCCCATCTATTTCCCATGAAGTGATGGGAGGCAACTGTGAAAAAAATCTTCTCAAAAAATTAAACATAAAATTATCATTTGATTCAACAATTCTCCTCTTAGGTGTATACCTAGAAAAATTACAAGCAGGGACTCAAATAGATACTCCTATGCCTAATACTCATGGTGGGATTATTCACAACAGCCCAAAAGTGGAAACAATCCAAGTGTCCATTAACAGATGAATGAATAAACAAAACAAGGTCTATACTTACAATGGAATATCATCAGCCATAAAATGAAGTACTGATCCGCGCTACAACATCATGCTAAGTGAAATAAACCAGATGTGAAAGACACATATTGTATGACTCCACTTAAATGAAATATCTATAATAAGCAATTCAGAGAGACAGAAAGTAGAAGAGAGGTTAGCAGAGACTGGAGGAGGCGGGACAAGGGAATTATTGCCTAATGGGTACAAAATGTCTGTTTGCAGTGATGAAAAGTTTTGGAAATAGTGGTAATGGTTGCACAACATCATGAATGTCATTAATACTCCTGATTTGTACACTTTAAAATGGTTAAAATGACCAATTTTATGTTGTATATATTTTACCACAATAAAAATGTTTAAAAAATTATTCTGCAAAGAGGTTCATTAGGTCTGATAGATAGCTAAAAGGCTGAAACACAAAAACAGGTTACAAGCCCCTGAACTATAGCACTTACATAGTTGTTCTGTCAAACAATGTATTTATTAAATATCATCCCTGGATGTTGTGGGGGACAACTAAGGTCTTTATGCCAAGTTTACAATCAAGAAGGTGATAGAGAATTTCCCTGGTGGGAAGAATCTGCCTGCCAATGCTGGGACATGAGATTGATTCCTGGTGGGGGAAGATTCCACATGCCTCAGAGCAGCTAAATCCTTGCACTGCAACTACTGAGCCGAAGAACCGTACAGTCTGTGCTCCACACCAAGAGAAGTCACTGCAATGAGAAGCCCACGCAACCCAACTAGAGAGTAGTCCCCACTGGCCGCAATGAGAGAAAGCCCTTGTGCACTGACAAATATCTGGCACAGCCATAAATTAAAAAATTTAATAAAAATTCAAAAGAAGGCGATAGAGGACAAACCACACACACACACACAACTGAAGAGAAATTATGCAGTAAGCTGGGGGTTCTGATGACAGGAATTCAGAAGAGGAATACAGAAGTAGGCACCAAAGGCAGCAAGCAGTTTCGGGGCTGCCAGCTGGGCTGCGGCTGAAGGGCTGCACACACGCACCTGCACTGCACATGGTGGCTGACGGTGCTGATGTCGATATCCACATTCACAGAGGAAGTGGTCTTCTTTCTGTGTTCCTGCTGAAAGTTTTCCTCATTGTACACGGCTCGCTTCACATTATATGTGAAAGAACTTTGCCTGTACCTAGAGGCAAAACTCTGGAAGCTCCTGTCTGGTTGCATTGTTCCTGGAAGAGTGGAAAGAAATTGAACAAATAACATTTAAAAAAAAATCTAGATCCTTGACACATTTTTATGGAGATAAAATTTCCATATAATGGTAGCATTTATCTACAAAATGTGGGAAAGAATCCACAGGCAATGCAGGGAGACACAGGAGGCGCAAGTTCCATCCCTGACTTGGGAAGATCCCTGGAGGAGGAAATGGCAACCCACTCCAGTATTCTTGCCTGGAAAATCTCATGGACAGAGAAGCCTGGTGGGCTATAGTCCATGGGGTCACAAAGAGATGGACACGACTGAACAACTAAGCATATCTACATAACGCATCAGTTTTAGAAAACTTTCTCATTTAGTGTCTAATCTTCTACCTAAAACAACCCTATAAAAAAGCCAGGTGTACAATGTACGGCAAAAACCACTACAAATTGTAAGGTAATTAGCCTCCAATTAAAATAAATAAATAAATAAAAAGCCAGGTGTATATTCTCGTTTTCCAAACGGAGAAACCAAAGCCTGAAAGTTTAAACAGCTTCGGCTGCTGAATATTTAGTCAGGACTAGAACCCAAATGTCCAGCTAGAAAGCCTAGTTTTCTTCATATGTTGTTCTGTTGCAGGGAAAAGATTAAGAGGCATAAGTATAACCACTAATTTTCACTGAAAATGCTAAAGGTTAAGGGATCAACATGGGGTTTTCTAACTCCTTTTTTTTAAAATCTAAAATAGCATCCATCATTATCCCTTTATCTTTTCCTTTTCCTCACAAAACTTAATAGTGCCTGACTCAGTATTTGTCCGTTTGTTCATTGTCTGCTTCCCACACTAAAATATAATTTCAAGAGGCAGGACTTTGTTCCAGGGCCTCAAATACTGTGTGACATTTAGTAGGCCCTCAACAAATATTTTCTGAATGATGGTCGAGTATCTAGATAGTGGCATTATAACGTAGCAAAAAAGCATGGTGCAGAATATCAGGATTCTGGAGTTCTAGCTCTGGCTTTTTCTTTTTTTTTAAACAACTAGCTGTATGACTGGGGACAAGTTTCTTAGAAACTGAGTTTCAGTTTCCTGTCCATAAAATGGCATGGTTTGACCGTATGATCTCTAAGGGTCATGAAAAGTGAAAGACAGTGAAGTCGCTCAGTTGTGTCCAACTCTCTGCGAACCCATAGGCTGTAGCCTACCTGGCTCCTCTGTCCATGGGATTTTCCAGGCAAGAGCACTGGAGTGGGTAGCCATTTCCTTCTCCAGATCTTCTTGACCCAGGGATCAAACCAGGTCCCCCTTATTGCAGGCAGACACTTTACCATCTGAGCCACCAGAGAAGCCTCCTAAGGGTTATATCAAACTTTAAAAATATGTACTCTCATCTTGCTCTTTTAAAAAGAATGAAAAGAAAGAGTTAATGAGGATGGATATAGTCCCATCTCGTGGAGAAAGTGCAACTGTTCTTGATCATCTGTGTTTTTGAATAATAAAAAGGGCACACAGCTAATATTCTTCCACATAAATGTAAAAAGTAGATTTATATTTATCACCAACATCACATACAACATTCATAGGGCACTTAATATATACCAAGCATTGCAGTAGATATTTTCATGAGTTATTTCTTTTAATTCCCACAACAATCCTAATACTACTTTTGACAGTGAAAGTGAAAGTTACTCAGTTCTGTCTGACTCTTTGCGACCCCATGGACTATACAGTCCCTGAAATTCTCCAGGCCAGAATACTGGAGTGGGTAGCCGTTCCCTTCTCCAGGGGCTCTTCCCAACCCAGGGATTGAACTCAGGTCTCCCGCATTGCAGGTGGATTCTTTACCAGCTGAGTCACCAGGGAAGCCCAAGAACACAGGTGATAAAATTGAGGTTTTGGAAATGTTAGGTAACTCAGCCATAGTTATATAATGTATTTTCACTCTCAAAACATAGGGTAGCAGGCATGTACTATATAACACTAAGAACCAATGATCAAAGAAGTGAGAGTATAGTTAGGGAATACAGAAGAGGATGGAAGAGCTGCTTTTCAATGTATTACTTGAGAGAATTAGTGCTCTATGTCTTCCAGAAAAAAACAGAACTATACACTAAAACATAAGTAACATTTTTCCTTTTACCCCCACCCATAGGAATTCTGACCCATTCTTCCTTACTTTTCCTATGTAATCTTACAATAAACTTCCATGAATAGAATCTGTCTGTTCCTGGCAACTGAAAGCGCCTAATTAACCTGCTTATTATATTGAGGTGATAAAAACTGCCATCCTGGGACTTCCTGGTGGTCCAGTGGTAAAGAATCCTCCTGCCAACACTATTTACAAGAGCTAGGACATGGAAGCAGCCTAGATGCCCATCGATGGATAAGTGGATAAAGCAGTTGTGGTACCCAATGGAATATCACTCAGCTATAAAAAGGAACACATTCAAGTCAGTTCTAATGAGGTGGATGAACCTAGAGCCTATTATACAGAGTGAAGTAAATCAGAAAGAGAAAGACAAATACTATATATATTAATGCAAAGACATGGAATCTAGAAAGATGGTATTGACGATACTATTTGCAGGGCAGCAAAGGAGACACAGACGTAAAGGAGAAACTTCTGGGCCCAGTTGGGGAAGCAGGGGCGGGGTGATTTGAAAGAGTAGCACTGAAACACACACATCAGTTCACTTCAGTCGCGCAGTCGTGTCCGACTCTTTGCGACCCCATGAATCGCAGCACGCCAGGCCTCCCTGTCCATCACCAACTCCCGGAGTTCACTCAGATTTACGTCCATTGAGTCCGTGATGCCATCCAGCCATCTCATCCTCTGTCGTCCCCTTCTCCTCCTGCCCCCAATCCCTCCCAGCATCAGAGTCTTTCCCAGTGAGTCAACTCTTCGCATGAGGTGGCCGAAGTACTGGAATTTCAGCTTTAGCATCATTCCTTCCAAAGAAATTCCAGGGCTGATCTCCTTCAGAATGGACTGGTTGGATCTCCTTGCAGTGCAAGGGACTCTCAAGAGTCTTCTCCAACACCACAGTTCAAAAGCATCAATTCTTCGGTGCTCAGCCTTCTTCACAGTCCAACTCTCACATCCATTCAAGACCATAGGAAAAATCATAGCCTTGACTAGACGGACCTTTGTTGGCAAAGTAATGTCTCTGCTTTTGAATATGCTATCTAGGTTGGTCATAACTTTTCTTCCAAGGAGTAAGCGTCTTTTAATTTCACGGCTGCAGTCACCATCTGCAGTGATTTTGGAGCCCCTAAAGTAAAGTCTGACACTGTTTCCACTGTTTCCCCTTCTATTTCCCATGAAGTGATGGGACCGGATGCCATGATCTTCATTTATGACCATGTGTAAAACAGATAGCCAGTAGGTATTTGCTGTGTGACCCAGGGAACCCAAAGCTGATGCTCTGTGACAACCTAGAGGGTTGGTATGGGGAGGGAGGTTCAGGAGGGAGGGAATATATGTCTACCTGTGGCTGATTCGTGTTGATGTTTGGCAGAGACCATCACAATACGGTGGAGTAATTATCCTCCAATTAAAAATAAAATTTAAAAGAATCCACCTGCCAATGCAGGGGACATAGTTCCATCTCTGGTCTGGGAAGATTCTACATGCCGTGGGACAGCTGGGCCTGTGCACCGCAACTATTGAGCCTGCACGCCCTACACCCTGTGCTCTGCAAAAAGAGAAGCAACTACAATGAGAAGCCTGTGCACCACAGCTAGAGGGCAGCCCCTGCTTGCCTCAGCTACAGCAAGCCCGTGGGTGGCAACGAAGACCCAGTGCGGCCAAGAAATAAACAGAAATAAAATGTAAAACAACTGCCATCTTGGGTTAGATGGAGAGTCTAGAATCCAGCACTTTGTTTCTGAAATGCCATGAAGCAGCTGGGAAGCAGGCAACGTATGGACCAGCATAATGGAAGCAGTGGGCCAGGGAAAGGTGGCTGCGGCTAGTCCGTTCTAGCGATTATTGTCATGCGGGATATGGGGCTCAGGATGGCCAGGTCTGATCTTTCCCCAGGGAAGCCATAATTCCAGATTTTTATGTGAAATTTTCTGACTTTGAAATGTTGTCAATCACCTTACATATTTTTAAAAACATAGTCTGCATCTAACAAAACATCTCTGCAGGCCAGATTCAGTCTGACCCTGCAGCATGTGAACTCTGATCCAGAGCCTTGTTGTTAAAAAAAAACAAAATATTCTCATCTCCTCCCATTACAAATTATAACTTATCCCTCAAGAGTTTCTCTCTCAAAGCTAAAGCATTTATTTTTTTCTGCTGTCATACCCTTGGGAGGTATTATATCTCATCAATTGACTTATGGAAAGAAGCATTTCTCATTATTATCTTCAACCTACATCAGTTATATTTCAAAAGGTAGCCATGTTCTACTAGACTAGGATTTGGTAAGTTTGCCTGCTATAATTTTCACAATCTTATAAATTTCTACCATATGCAGTCTTGGCCTTCATTTATTTCTGACTCAGAATGCTTTTCCACCTGTGGTCAATTAATTTATGGTTGTTGCTGTTTAGTCGCCAAGTCTGACTCTTTTGTGACCCCATGAACTATAGCCCACCAGAATTTTTTTATAGTCCATGCAATTTTTCCAGGTAAGAATACTGGAGTGGGTTGCCATTTCCTTCTCCAGGGGATCTTCCCGATCCAGGGATCAAACCCACGTCTCTGCACTGGCAGGTGGATTCTTTACCAATGAGCCACCAGGGAAGCCCTGGTCAATTAACTTAGTGTTCCACAAACATTTGCTGAATGCTAGGTGCTCAAAGGATACAAAAGGACAAAGACTCTACAATTTAGTAAAATAAAATACCAAAATATGGTGCTATTAGAATTTAGAGGTGTGAAAGGCAGAAATTAACATTTATTGCTGGCCTGCCATAGCCAGTTTCTTCACACACATCGTCTCAAAAGATAGATATTATTTTCCTGATAATAATTATCCTCATTTTGCAGGTGACTTTAGTGAGATCCTCAGTCATACAACCATTACACAGCAGAGCCAGAATCTGAACCTTGTCTTTTTGATTCTAAAATAGATGTCTCATCTAATGCCACATGATGTCTTATAGAATGAGATTAATAACCCCAGCTAGGTGAAGGCCTCCTGGGGAGATATGGCTAAACTGCTCTGGCTAAACTGGAGGCAGGTAAGAGAATAAGGCATTTCAGGAAGAGAACAGGATAAAATTACAGAGATAATATAAGGCAACTGATTCAACAGGTCTAAGTAAAGTCATTGTCAAACCCAAAAGGTTGAGGCCTATTTCTAGAGTGTTATGAATGCTGGGTTGAACCTGGACTTTTCCACAATCTAAAATGTTCAAGAAGCAGTAGCAACATGCACAGACGTGCTTTGGGAAGAATCATGTCAGTGGTAGAGTCTAGAGTGTGTGCTGACTGGTACAGCAGTCACTGCTACCTGTGAAAACTTAAATTTAACTTAATTAAAATAAAATGAGGGAATTCCTTGGCAGTCCAGTGGTTAGGACTCAGCTGTTTCACTGCTGTAGCCCCAGATTCAATTCCTGGTCAGGAAAACATGTGGCAATGCCTCACGCTCTGTGGCATGGCCAATACATAAAACAAAAACGTCAGTTCCTTAGTCACAATAGCTACATTTCAAGGGCTCAACAGTCATGCGTGGTAGGGACTAGCAACTAGACCGGGCAGGTATTAAACACTTCTACCCTCATAGAAAGTTCTACTGGATAGCCCTGGGGACAGGAGAGACTGAGGCAAAAGACCAGTCAGAGCCCTTTACTATTATGGTAGTCTGGCAGAGAGGCAATCAGGTCACAACTCAGGGACCACAGTCTGAGTGGCTAGGAGGGGCGGGTGGAAAGCTGTCTTCAAAGGGCTTAGCATATAACTGGCTAAAGGCAGCAAGGGAAAACATCTTTCAGTTATTGCTTTGTTTCCAGTAGTCATCTCTGGAATTTCTTCAGTTCCACTAGTCTTTCTTGACTTCACAGAAAACCTACTGGCTTGTTTTTTTCACTAACACGACCCTTCTCTTTAAAGTATGATGATCAGAAGCTATTACTGACAAGTGGCAGATGCACTTTGATGTGGAGAAGATGATGCATTTCAGAAGAGGTCATCCAAACCACACTGATGGGATAATGACCTTTCAGCTGAGACACAACACAAGAGGGACTGTCTCTTACTGATTCCTAAATTTCCTTGATGCTTCCTGCCAGCAGACGAAACATTCAGGTGGGTGGGCCATGATCTGAACAACTTAAGGTTTCATTTTCATATTCTACAAATGTGACATAATTTGGGGCATCTGGATTCACTACTAATTAATAGAAATTAATCTCTATAGCCCATACTTGGTCTTACAAACAACAGCATCATCTGGGAACTTGTTGGAAATGCTAATTCTCAGGCCCCACCTAACAAAACACAATTAATCAGAAACTCTGAGGATGGACCAGCAGTCTGTTTTAAGAAGCCCTCCAGATTTTTCTGGTACACAGTGAAGTATGAAGACCACTGTAAATGTAGCTAATTATCTTTATTCAGTCGGACAATCAGGATTAAATTTGGGGCACTGTTAACATAGGCACTTTTGACCTAGCTCCTTCATCCCCATACTACCCCTATCCATCCAGCCATCCACTGATTCTTTTACATAAGGTCCTAAAAGTACTTTAAAAGCCAAGAGTAAAATATTTAAACACAACCCAATTCAATCCAATTTTCTATTACCCCAATTGATGTGAAATCCTGAAACTTACTTTCAAGATTATCCTTTCATATGGTCAACTTTCACATGTTCTCTATAATCGTGGAAAAGGAAAATTCACTTTCAGAATTTCAAAATAAATATTTATAATTCCATCAGAAAAAACAGGCCTTTGCCCATTCTAACTACGCTTTTATGGTGGATGTATGTGAAAATGAAAGGCCCAAGCAAAGGGCATTGCTTTCAGTACCTTTCCGTCACTTGGTCTAGTGGCTGGGGATGAATGATCAGAGGACAGCCCTCAAGGAGCTGACCACCCGACACACAGACAACTGCCTTCAACGCGACCCGGTGAGAGTATTACCAGTGGGCTGGTTGCAGAGAAACTCATTGTTGGGGTGGGGATGTTGAAGAAGGGGCTGCTACGATCCATCAACAGAACTTGAAAGGAACAGAAGGGGCTAAGAGAAGTGGGAGTCGGGGCTCCGTTAGAAGGAACAACAAGAACGACAGCAGTGAGGTCTAAAAAGCAGAAGGCGCGCAGCTGGGCAGTCAAGCCTCGGGAGGAGGAGGATGGCAGCGGGGTGTGTTGATCAGGGGGAGGAGACTCCGGCAGCAGACCAGTTCTGGTGCTTATGACGGCTCAGACCAACGAGTGTGGAAGGAGTCAGCCTGCCAAAGGCACGCCCCGTCTTTCTTCATGGACTTTCAAAAGCAGGGACCGCACGGAGAGAGAAGCTCCCAGGGACGACAGTCATTCATTCATTGCGCAAACACTGACTGAGCACCCTCGACGAGCCTGACCCTGCGGTGACAGTGGCCCGGGGACTTCCGAGTGTAACGCGGGGCCGGGGGAGTGGTCCCCGCACCCAACGCCGGAGCCCGGGCCCCGCCGCCGCCACCACCTGAAACCCCGGCCCCGGGCGGCCCCCTGGGTCCCTTGGCTCACCTGGTTCCCGGGCTACGGCGGGAGGGCGGGCGCTGCAGCCGGAGGCAGCTCCGGCCGGGCAGGCGGCGCTGTGGACGCGGACGCCGGCGGTTCCCGAGCCGTTGCGGCCGAACCCGCGGGCCTCCTTGATGCCAGGCCTCGCGCGCCGCACTTGGCCTCCCGACGACTCTTGGGGACAGAAGACGCAGAAGGAAACTGGAGGCTAAAAGGGTCGCCGAGATCTCCAACCCTGACTTAAGGACGCTCTCCTGCCCAGCTCCTCCCCCAAGACCCCCTTAACCTTCTGAAGCTCAGTCCCTGTCACTGTCTCTCCCTGTGCCCTGCATTCCCTCTTTGCCCAGTTGCAGTTTTCCACTTGCTTGATTACTGTAGTAATGTCTAATATTTTATTCATTTTACCTATGGCTTTAAAAAATATATTTACGTCTTTATTTAGCTGCATCAGGATTTAGTTGCAGCACGTGAACCTTCCATCTTCCTAGCTGCAAGTGGGATCTAGTTCCCCGACCAGGATCAACCCAGGTGCTCTGCTTCAGGAGCATGGAGTCTGAGCCACTGGACCAACAGGAAGTCCCTACCTATACCTTTTTAAAATGTCTCATCCCCAGAAAGGCAGGAATTTTTGTCTTTCTTTAATTGCTGTATCACTGGTGCCAAAGCAATGTGGTTGATCTAGTAAGTGCTCAATAAATCTGTGTTGAAGAACTGAATGATTGTGCCACTATTCACTGTAGGCTCCAGGTCAGCAGCCGCTATCTGCCTTTTAACCAACTTCTCATTAGAAGTGTTTGGTACCTAGTAGGCATTCAATATATATTTGCTGAGTGAGTGAGTGTATTGCTCATCTTTACTCTTTTGTTCACTCTCATGTTATCATCCCAATTTGTTGGATAAATACATGAATTTCTTAGAATTCCAGCTTCCAAGTCTTCTCCCTTTTATCCATGCACTCACCTTGATCCCCTACTCTTACCTCTCATATCCTTACAGCTGCATTTTTGCTCTTGCTTCCTCCTACCTCAATACATCTTAGAAAGCTCACTATCTGCAGTTTGGCTTGGAACATTTTTAAGCAACATGTCTTCTAAGGCAGGAGAATCTAGGCTGTCACATTGAATCCAAAGAAAGCTTTCCGCAGATCACCCATGACCCTTGTTTTGGGTTTTATTTTATTTTTCCTTGAGAACTGAGGATGCTGCACTGCCTCCTAAGTTGAGATCATGTCCTTGTTCATAATTTGCTCAATAAATATTTATGGAGTAACTTCTATGTTCAAGGCCCTGAGCTAGATGCTGGGACAAGATAGGCAAAATTTGAGCACTTCAAAGGATGCATAACACAAAAGAGAATAGTCATGGATAGTGATGGGAAGTGTCCTGGCTGGAACCCAGTTATTTCTAAAAGAAATGACCAAGAATAAGATACGGTCCAATTCTGCTTATTGAAACAAGTTTTAGGGTAGGAATAAGTTAATAGTGAGGTGAAGGTATGGGGTTATAATACCTTGCCCATTCACATTTATTAGCTTCTTCAGCTTTCAGGTGGGAAAGTAGGGCAGCAATTCTTTTTTGTATAAACTGGAACTAAGGCCTAAGAAAGCTCAATTGACTTGCCCAACAGGATACTGCCAGAAAACCACTGTCTGCACTGTTCTTACTCTGAGAGGCATGATTACAATTCTTAAAACCCTCTTTGCTGGAAGCTCTTCAAGGTAGGAACCAGTTTCAAACCTCCAGGGTAAAGGTTTTAAAAATGTTTCTCCAAGGGAGATACCAAGGACTTTTCTGAACCTGGCGCATATTAAAAATGCACAGTCTTGGAGTCCCTCTGGGACCCATCTAATCAAACTCGCTGTGCATTTTTAAGCGCCCAAGGTGCTTCTGCACGTAAAAGTTTGAGAACTACTAGAAGTGTTTGGGTGGAAAAACCTCAACCTTAATTCAGGGCTAACATTTACCTTTGAGACAGATTTCGTCAGCATTCCGAAGAGTAAGTGTGTGTCCTTGAGCAGATGGGACTACAACGGCTTTCTGGCCGGAATCTTTCTCATTTTTATGCAAGTACTTCTTGGAAATTGGGGGTTTTCCGCCGAGCAGGTGCTCAGCTGCTGGTGATTACCCACCGTTTAAAGGTCTTTTGGCTCTTTTCCCAGACACCCGATTGATTCGTCACTGTCTCTTTCCAACAAGGAGCCAAGCACCTGCCCCGCCGACCACGATGGGGCGCGCGCGGCCTGTGTCGTCTGCTTCTCCGCTCCTTCCCGGGTCCGCCTTCGCGCGCTAAAGGAGAGCAATCCCCGGGAGTTCCTGCCTCTGGGGGCCAGTTGTTGCTCTCTTCTCGCGAGAATTACTTCTCCCGAGCTCTTCCTTCATCAACCCCCTCCCGCGGGCAGGTTCCATATTGGGTAAAATCTCGGCTCGTGGAGAGGTCCGGGAGCTGTTCTCGCGAGAGCACGGCGGGAGGCTCCTGTTCGCTGGCTCTGGGAAAGGCGACCACTGGAAGCTCCGCGGGCGCTGCAGCTGGAGCTGTGACTCCGCCGCGCAGCCGGGAGTCGGCCGGGTGTGGAGAGAGTGCAGGGAGAGCTGGGCGGGGCGCCAGCCCAGGGCCCCGGAGCGTGCCCCGGCCCTCGCAGTGCTTCCCCCGCCGTCGGTGAGGCGCGTCCAGCCGCTGCGGCTGACAGGGACCGCGCGCGCGCGCGCGCGGGAGTTCAGGGTCGCCGCAGCCGCACCTGCGCGGGCGGCCAGTGCAGGGGTCGCCGCCCGGCCGGGCGGGCTACGAGGTCAGGGGAAGCGGGTGCGGGTGCAGGCGGGGCCCCGCAAGGGCCACCTCCTCGCCCCGCGGCCACCGCTGGAAGATGTCTCAGGAGAGGCCCACGTTCTACCGGCAGGAGCTGAACAAGACCATTTGGGAGGTGCCCGAGCGTTACCAGAACCTGTCCCCGGTGGGCTCCGGCGCCTATGGCTCCGTGTGGTGAGTGTCACCGGGCCGGGGGCCTCGCTGGGCCGGGTGTCTCCGTATGCCCCAGAGTCAGGCCTGCCCCCACGGCTCAGCATTGCACCCAGCGGCAGGAATTTTCCTTGGGGGAGGGCATCCCAGCTCTCTTCGACCCCTGTCCTGCACTCCCTGTCCCCCTTGCACCTCCACCCTGCACGCCCACGTAGATGGTCAGCTGTGTGTAGGACGCAGGTCCGCTGTGGGCGGTGGGTGATGGGGTTGGAGCCGGGCCCTGATCGCACCCTGCGCGTTCCCTTGACGAGGGGGAGGGGGGGGTGGTTGCTGCTACAGAGACAGGAACATGGGTCCCTCTTTGGAGGTCTCTCCCTGCTGGCATCGAGCAGGACTGTCTCGAGATGTGCCTGCCCTCGGAGCAAACAAGCCCGGGGAGCTGCCCGGAGAAGCAGAAGGGCAAAGCTCGACTGCGGTCATCTGAACAAAACTGAGGACGAAGGGCGTTGAGTTCGGGCTTTTTTGCAAACCTCTGTCGAAATTGCATTTTGAGAAGGGTTCTTTTTGAATTCGCACTTGAATTAGCAGCTATCTAGGGAGCTTAAAATACCGACTTTATCTCGGTGAGCCCTGTGCCAGCTTGAGTGGTGTGTTTCCGATTCAGTTGAAAGCGTATTTCCTTTTCGCAGAGTGGGGGTGGTGGTAGTGCCTGCAGCTTGAGAAGCTGGCGGCCTCGCTGATTAGTCACATACCACTGCTCATTTAAGTATTGTTTGACAAAACGATTTTCTCCTTTGGAGCAAGTGAGGTTCAGATCCGTTGGACGCCCTCAAGATCAAAAAGTTATTAACAATGCTGCGATGTATTATAAATATTTTTTAATCGTGATAATTCTTGTGAAACACTGTTTTTAAAGTCCTTTAGAGGGTTTGCAGAGAACCTAATCTGCACTTAACAGCCTGAGAGGTACATAATGATTTTCATGGGATATGGAGTATATATAGCAATGGAGGGCAGAGACACTTTTCAGCTTTAATTCACACTATGAATGCCTTTTAAACGCTATTGTGAAATTTCCAGACCTCAGTTCACTAACTTTTCTAACGTCTAAGGTTTTATACACTGTATTTTAGATTTTGTGTAATTGGAGAGCTGACCTGAAGCTAATTCATGTAATTCCTGTGCATGCATTATTTGCAAAGAGGTCTACAAAATTACTTTTTGTTTAGCTGCAGATTCCAGGCTTTTAGACTTGTTAATCTTTGAATATAATTCCTGTGTTTCTTAAAGCCCCAGCATGAATTTCCTGTTTGGTAGAATCTTCTGGGTAATTGAGATTGTGCAATTGTGTCCAGCAACAGATCATATTGCGTTTTCTAGTTCAGGCTGCTTGAGTGATGTCGCTGATGGCCCTATGCTTGACATCTTTTTCCATTTTTATAGCGTGCTCTTGATTTGCTAATTTTCGAAGATGTGTTTGGATCATTGCTGCTTTAATAGCTCACTTGTTTACGGCCAGTTTTCATTCTGAAATTGACACATTAATTTTTGTGGTACTGAATTTTTGTTTCCTATCATTATTGTTTAAACTTTAATGGAGTGATACGGCTCAACTGTGGGGAGTTCAGTGAACTGCTTGCAAGGTTTCCCTACAATTGATGTGAATAACTCAGCCCTGGCACTGGAGATCCAGTGAAGTGCTGATAAAACATGAACTCCACATTTTTTAGTGCTTTATTTTTCTGGTTTATAGAAGCCATCAAAACTGACACTTGGAAGTAATTTTGTTAATCAGGTTTTTAAAAGTAGGTAATACATTCACATTGTATAAAATGTACAAGGCATAGAAAGACAGGGAAAAGTTTCCATTCTGTTTGTCCAGTTGTACTAGTTCTTTTCTCAAGAGACAACCCCTGTTATGCTTCTTGTGTGTCTTTCTGTGGAGGCAGTTCTGCTAAGAGTATTTAAGGTGTAACCTACAACATATTGGTGGAGAAAAATAACCAATATTATGTGACAATTGACTGTAAACAAGTGTAGTTGATTTTGGATTGAAAACATCAGAATTTACATTCACATGTGTTATCTCATTCAGAGTAGTTATTTCAAGTTCTTTCAGTCAGCAGCTTTTAGGTGTGGCAGAAAAAAATATTTTTTAAACTTCTCTTAGAATCTACTTTGGAGCCTGTGTATTTTTCACTATCTTCATTTTTTGAGAGCAGATTTGACTTTAGGAAATAACGAAGTTAGATTGAATCCACATAATTTAGAGAATTTGGATTCAAGTCTGGTGAAAAAAATTAGGTAGCCAGGCTTGTGGTACTGTTTGTGGTCAAATAGGAGTTGTAACCATAAAGTAATGACACAGAATTTCCTGTGTGACTTGTAGAACTGGATTGGAGTCTGTTCCAAAAAGAATCTCTGAAAGTATTTCAAGGAATGCAACATCGCTGAAATAATGTGTCAGTTTCCTAATTTGATTGCTCTGAAGTGTGATACTTTGAAAATTAAAAAACTTAAAAAAATATTAAGCCAATTTTCAGTATTTTCATTTTATACTAAGTATCTAGTAAAGCAAGTGTGATAACTAATCGTGAATGAAAGATCAAGGAATCAAAATAGAAATTTGAGTATTAGAGTTTTACAAATATGCCTTTCCTTCTTAAGGGGTAAAGGGAACTAAACTAAAGCTTGCAACTTTAAGGAACTTTCTGCGCTGTCAGTGAGGGGAAATGAAGCAAAATTGTTCAAGAGTATGGTGTTGCAAAGCATTGATTTTGTGGTTTGGGGACAAAAGGGGCGGGGGAGGATCTTTGTGGTGAGTTTAAGGAAATATAAACAGGAACTTAAATGCCCTTCCTCTGGTGTATGCGTTTTCCAGACTCTTGCCTTTGATTATAGGAGTGGTAACCATAAAACAGGTAAGAGGTCAGAATTATTCTTAAATCATATTGAATCACTTATTAAATAATATTTTTTGAGTACCAACTATGGGCCAGCACTTAGCACGCATACATCTTTAGGGGCGTCCCAGGTGGTGCTAGTGGTAAGGAACCCACCCACCTGCCAATGCAAGAGACCCAGGTTTGATTCCTGGGTGGGGAAGATCCTGTGGAGGAAGAAACGGTAAATCACTCCAGTATTCTTGCCTGGAGACTCCCCATGGACAGAGGAGCGTGGTGGGCTACAGTCCATAGGGTTGCAAAGAGTCGGACATGACTGAAATGACTTAGCACACTCACGGACCAGATAGCAGGCTAGGTTTCTTGAGCTAGACTGTTAAACAAGACAAAGACAGTTCATTCCCTGGTAGGGTTTATAGTATGATGTGAATAATAACTACATTTTATGGATTGCTTTCTATGTTCTGGGCATTGTTCTGTGCTGTTTATATTTATCATCCGTATATAAAGTATATATCAAAACTTTGGTAAAAGAACGGCAAAATTTACTAAGAGGTCAAATCCAACATCCTAAATGCTTTGTGAAAATAAATGCAGTAAAGATAAGTGAAGCTAAGTTTTTAATATTAATAGCCACTCATCATTTTAAATCTTAAAAAAAAAAGCATGAGCCAGG
This sequence comes from Nanger dama, assembly GCA_917880005.1. Taxonomy (NCBI): domain Eukaryota; kingdom Metazoa; phylum Chordata; class Mammalia; order Artiodactyla; family Bovidae; genus Nanger; species Nanger dama. The sequence continues at coordinate 10,208,997 of CAKJTW010000033.1, forward strand.
GCACAAATAAATAAAAGAATGTCATTACAGAGTGTGCAGAGGTGACTTTCCTGACTCTTAATCAGTGAAAGGGGTGTATGTGTGTGTATTAGTTGCTTAATCGTGTCTGACTCTTTGCAGCCCCATAAACTGTAGCCCGTCAGGCCCTCCGTCCATGGGATTCTCCAGGTAAGAACACTGGAGTGGGTTGCCATTTCCTTCTCCAAAAGGAACTATAGAAGAAAGAAAGTGAAGTCACTTGGTTGTGTCAGACTCTTTGCGACCCCATGGACTATAGCCTACCAGACTCCTCCGTCCATGAAATTTTCCAGGCAAGGGTACTGGAGTGAGAGGGGTAGTCTTTTATTTTTCTAGTGGCGATAGTAAGCCCTTGCTGATCTTTCTTTCCATTTGCTCTTCTTTGTAACCAAAAGCAAGGTGATTGGCTGCATGTTACCAGTACCAACCAATAAATATTTAAACACAATGGCAAAATATTTGTATTATTGATATGTAAAGACTTTTAAGAAAGAGCTCGGTTAAGTTGGCTATAAAAGTCATTGTTTGTCAAATTCCCGTTTTCCAAAGGCTCCCATTTGAAAATAAGGTATCCTGAACCTCTTGCATTTCAGTTCTGCCAGTTTAATTCCTTGATACTGAGGACTACTCTGCCTTTGATTTCCTTCTGCTTTAGCCTCAAAGATCTATTAATATCTCACTTTAGTATTAACAAACATTCTTATGGGATTTTGTACTTTATTATATATTTGCATTCAAAGCACTACTCAGTTTTCACTAGCTCTGTGAAGGCTAGTATTAACCTAGGTTTATAGGTGAGGAGCTGGACTCATTAAAGGAATGGTATACAGTACTACATTGGATTTGGTTCTGTGATTTTAGTACTTCAGAATTCTCCTTTCCTTTGCTTTAGGCTGCTAAGATTGTCTGGGGGCACCTTCTCTGGTGCTGTTTGCCTCTCCCCACTCTCCTTTTGCGAAGAAAGGTGTTGCTGGGTCATTTGAAATAGTAGAGCTATGACTAACCAATCCTGCCAGTGTAAGCCTGGCTAACCTGAGGCAATGACTTATTAAAGTCACATCTCTTCCTCAGAATTGATACACCAGTTCCCAAAGAATTATCAGTGCAAATAATTAATTCCTGAATTTATGAATCCCTTTGGTTTGAAATTCTTCTGTGCACATTTTGGAAAGTTGAGACTATCTGTACATGTTTCTGTTATGTAAGTATAGGATATAAATAGAAATAACTGCTTCTCTAGGCCTTTGAAAATATCTTGGATTTTTGCTCTTTGCTGTGAAGTTTGGTATTGATTTTTTCCTGTCCTAGAGGTATAATTACTGTAGAGCTCAAAAACAAAAAAAAAAAAACACACCTTGTTATGAAGTGGGTTCCCTTGGCTCTGAAACCTAGAAATCTTTTCATGGTTGTCATGTACTTGGAGGTGATTCATGTGTTTCTTCAGGACAAATGAAAACAGAACTTCTAAACCTGAAGTTTTTGTTAGTTTGTTTAATAAATGAAGCTTTTAGTATTAGAAGTTGTTGTCTTTGCATAGTGTTTCCATAAAGTTAGTACGTGTGCGTTAAGATTTTATAAAGTTAACCAAATGCCCAGCATTTTAGCCTTTAAATAATTTGTTCTAGGGAGGGAAGTAGGTGGTGGTTTGTAGATTCTGCACTTTTGACAGTGGGTTCTGACATACTTGGCTCCTAGGCTAAATGTTGGGGAGAAAAAGTACAGAAGAGAAAGGAGTCCAGAATGACACCTAAGTTTTGGCCTTGGACAGATGGATAGGTCTCAACTTTGGGGTCTTATAGGGTGTATGGTTGTGGAGTTAAAGACAGAGGAGGATGGGTTCATGCTCATCTCCCTGAGGATAGGACTCTTGTGTGTTATACTGATACTTATACACCTGTTGTGTGTGTGTGTGTGGCGGGGGGTCACTTTTGAGGTGCTAGAGATGGAGTGTGAGCAAAACATGAAAAGTTCTGCCTGTAGGAGCCTGTAGGCTAAGGGGAAGGGGAACAGAAGTAGACAGTAAATAAGTAATTAAGATTTATAGCATGTTAGGTGATAAGCACTACAGGGAAAATAAAGTAAGGAAAGGGGAGGGAGTGCTGGGATAGCTGTTGCACCTTTAAGCAGGGTAGATGGCGTAGGTCTCAGTGACGGAGTGACAACTGAGCAAAGACCTGAAGGAAGTGATGGACACGGTTGGACTTGAGTGGGAAGGAAGAACATTCCATGCTGAGGGATCACCATATGCAAAGGCCCTATTCTCCGAGCTCACTCTGCACTGGGGTCCCTGCTTTTTCATTTCTGTTTCTTACCCATTCAGAGGTGCTAATCGTACTTTAGGGCAGAGTGGAGGAGTCAGATGAATTGGTGCGCAACCATGACCCATGCTCCTTCCGGGAGGCTCAGTGTCCCTGAGCCAGTACTTTCGGTGGGCCCTAGAAATTCAGGGTACTCTGGTCCAGCTCTTTAAATAACATGTGAAGCTTACTTCACTTTTCAGATTTCTGTTGCCAAAAGGAAGGGAGCAAAGAGATTAGCCCTAGACTTCTGGTGACAAAGAAGATTAGCCTGCTGGCAGGTTGAATGTTTTCTAACTTGTTTGGGCTTCTAGGTTTTTTTCTTGCTATTGGATTATTTTTAAAAAGTCATTTTTACCTTCTTTCAGCTCTTAAGATCTCATTTATTTTCTGTTTTATTTGGCCGTGTATCTGCTTTACATTCCTCTGCCTTTCCCCTATTACAATAATTTTAGTAGCTGTTGGATTATTATTACCTGTTAACAATGTTTTGGCTCCGAGCCCCCACTGAATTTCTCTGTTAACTTGAATAAATCTTATGGATTGAAAGGTTGTACACGTGTGGCCCCATTAAAAAAACCCATAGGATTTATTTATTTTCTTTTCTGCCTTTACAGATAAAAGTTTCTTTCTCTTATGAAAGCCATTCCCCTTTTACTGCTCTATCATCTAGTTGCAGAAAATAAGTATTCCTAAACACAGATTCCCATGACAACATAACAAAAGGTAATAGAACAAATGTTTATTTTGTCTAAGCCTGCTGTCTGAGTAACTTTATACCCTGAGCATGTTGGCTCCTGTTGCTTTGAATGATGTTAGAGATTTCCTTGTTTTCCTTAAAACCTTCTCCTCTTAGGCCTTGGTGACATTGTCACTGTGCCTGGGACACAAAGGAAGATGCGTGAGTGTGTGTGGCTTACTGTCAGTCTACCCACAAGTATGCGCCTATTGCTTTCCCAAGCTTAAGGGCCAGAGTATAGGCATGACACATCATTATACCAAAAAAAAAAAAAAATCATGAAAAAGCCACACCAATTTCTTCTTTGCTTTCTTAACTTCATTAATTTAGCTTAGCCAGTGCTAAAGCACTGTTGGAGATGTTTTGTTTATAAAGATTGAAAAAAAAAAGCAGAAAGGGTTCTTGCTTTTGAAAACAGCAGTCTAGAAGGGGCACATATGTGTTGCTTTCTCAGAGATTATTTTGGAAGTCCTTTGTACCTTTTCTGCATTCTTGCAGCTTTAGTTGCCATCTCAAATCTACTTTTCTATTTCTAATGCTTATCTTGAAATCTTTTAAGATTTTTCGGTGTCTTTCTTGAATCTAATGACATACTGGTAACTTTTGTACATCAAGGGCAACTTTGTTGCAAGGGTATGTGTTTGAAATCTCTGTCAGAGAGACCTTTCCATCTGATTCAGAACTAGAAAGTGATGACATCAGCATGTGCCCACAAGAGGTCAGAACTTCTTCTTTTGATCTGCGGAGGGCTCCAGAAAGGCTGTGTCTTAGGGGAAGAAAGGGACAATGAGGGTAAGAGTCCTCTACACACTCAGATGCATGTGTGCTCAGTCATTCAGGCGTGTCCGACTCTTTGTGACCCCATAGACTGCAGCCCACCAGGCTTCTCTTTCCTTGGGATTTTCCTGGCAAGAATACCGGAGTAGGTTGCCATTTCCTTCTCCAGGGTCTAGATGCTTACTGCAGTTCTGTAGTTCCACATGGGGTAGTGTCTCTGACCTTCTCACCCGCAAATTGTTTGCTGTTGTTCAGTCGCTAAGTAGAGTCCAACTCTTTGCAACCCCATGGACTGCAGCACACCAGGCTCCCCTATCCTCCGCTATTTCCCAGAGTTTGCTCAATCATGTCCATTCAGTTGGTGATGCTGTCTAACCATCTCATCCTATGCCACCCCCTTCTCCTTTTACCTTCAATCTTTCCTAGCATCAGGGCCTTTTCCAGTGAGTTGGCTTTTCGCATCAGGTGGCCAAAGTACTGGAGCCTCAGCTTCAGTCCTTCCAATGAATATTCAGGGTTGATTTTAGGATGGACTGGTTGGATCTCCTTGCTGTCCAAGGGACTCTCAAGAGTCTTCTCCAGCACTGCAGTTTGAAAGAATCAATTCTTCAGTGCTCAGCCTTCTTTATGGTCCAGCTCTCACATCTGTACATGACTCCTGGGAAAACGATAACTTTGACTTTATGGACCTTTGTTGACAAAGTGATCTTGCTGCTTTTTAATACACTGTCTAGGTTTATCTTAGCTTTCCTACCAGAGAGCAGCCATCTTTTAATTTCATGGCTGTAGTCACCGTCCACACTGATTTTGGAGCCCAAGAAAATAAAACCTGTCACTGCTTCCTCTTTTTCTCTTTCTATTTGCCATGAAGTGATGGGACCAGATGCGATACCCCAAGTCTGTCCAGTGACACTTAAGTTGAAGTGTCTGGTTTATGCAGTATTTTCTGAACTTTTCATTCTTATATTTCCTTATCCTTGTGGTAAATATAACTTTATCTCATAAATAATTGCTTTATGCTTAATATCCCTAGTAGCAATTTCTTTTTCCCTTCTGTCAAATCCCTCGTATAGGATTGTTAGGTAGCTGGAACCTACTTGAACTTAGACTTGGCTGATTCGTGTCAATGTATGGCAAAACAAATACAGTATTGTAATTTTTTAAAAAATTAATTAATTAATTAAAAAAATAAAAATAAAAAAATAGACTTTTGAATAATAAGTTTCTATTTATGTTTTCTTCTCCGGGCTACCACATGCTGGTGAAAATCTTAGTTATCTTTTGCATTTGTTATAGTAAAATAGGACTCCTCAGTGATGTTAGTATTAAATTGAAGTGAAATATTGGTGTTGGTATCTTATATTGCTAGAAGTTTAATAATTTCCTCACCTGACATTACAAGTTTGACTTGCTTCAGTTTCTGATTCCTAGGTTAGTGTCCTAAATGCCTTATGCTTTGAATCATCTACTTTGAAATTAGCAGTCTCAATAAATTAAATGATACTGATGCTGTCACTTCATGGCAAATAGATGGGGAAACAGTGGAAACAGTGATTGACTTTATTTTTCTGAGCTCAAGAATCACTGCAGATGGTGACTGCAGCCATGAAATTAAAAGATGCTTAATCCTTGGAAGGAAAGTTATGACCAACCTAGATAGCCTATTCAAAAGCAGAGACATCACTTTGTCAATAAAGGTCTGTCTAGTCAAGGCTATGGTTTTTCCAGTGGTCAGGCATGGATGTGAGAGTTGGACTATAAAGAAAGCAGAGCACTGAAGAATTGATGCTTTTGAACTGTGGTGCTGGAGAAGACTCTCGAGAGTCCCTTGGACTGGAACAAGATCCAACCAGTCCATCCTAAAGGAGATCAGTCCTGGGTGTTCATTGGAAGGACTGATGTTGAAGCTGAAACTCTAATACTTTGGCCACCTGATGCGAAGAGCTGACTCATTTGAAAAGACCCTGATGCTGGAAAAGATTGAGGGCAGGAGGAGAAGGGGACGACAGAGGATGAGATGGTTGGATGGCATCACCAACTCAATAGACATGGGTTTGGGTGGACTCTGGGAGTTGGTGATGGACAGGGAGGCCTGGCGTGCTGTGATTCATGGGGTCGCAAAGAGTCAGACACGACTGAGTGACTGAACTGAACTGATGCAAAAGGGTAAAAAATAGCAAGTTAAGAGAATAGACAATAACTATTATGAGCATCTATCAAGCTGTTTACATTCCCAAATATAGTGTAACACTAGGATTACTCATCCTGTTCACATCTTGGGTCGGTATTTTTGTTGTTGTGGGGACTGTCTTGTGCATTGTAGGGTATTTAACAACATCCCTGTATCCCTACCCACTAGATGCCAGTTGGAACCCCCAGTGTGACAACCAAAAATGTTTCTAGACATTGCCACATTTTAATCTGGGGGCAAAATCACCTTTGGTTGAGAATTGTTTGTAAACCTTGTATGTTTGGATTGATTGGCCCTGAGTGAAAACCTCATAGGGTAAGCTGAATTTTCCACCTACGAAAGGAAACACTATATTTTCTGTGCATATTCCTTTTGAATTCATTGTCCAATACAGTCTCAACAATGGCCTTGTTCATATACATGTACATCCAAGTTTATAGTTCCAAACCTAATGTCAGGAATGTCTAACCCTTTGGATTTTAAGGCTATTGAAAAGTAATGTTTCATGCCTCCCCTGATTATTTTTCTACATATTTCTTGAGGACAGTCTCTGAGATATTAACTACTTTAGAATTAGATTCAGGTTATAAACTTGTATGGTTCAGCCTTAGGTATGTGGAGCGGATATTTGAAGGAAGCTTTTCATTAACACTGTTGAATGACAGTGGCCATGAAAATTACAATCAGGAAATGAGCCAGTTTCCTAAAGATTTCTGTAACTCTAGGTTTTAAGGCAGCATAATTTTGGAAGTTTGAAATATGTGTATTTTTGTATTTATGTTATAGGTTTGTTTTAGTGAAAAAAATCTGTTCGGCATTCATCTGACAGTGTTAAATGGCTTCCAATGTATAAAAGAAACAGGTATAACAGGTTAGTGGATATGTTATATAATATGTATATATGTATAGGGCTTCCCAGGTGGCTCAGATGGTAAAGTGTCTGCCTACAATGCAGAAGAAGACCCAGGTTCGATCCCTGGGTCGGGAAGATCCCCTGAAGAAGGAAATGACAACCCACTCCAGAACTGTTGCCTGGAAAATTCCGTGGATGGAGGAGCCTGGTAGGGTACAATCCATAGGGTCGCAAAGAGTTGGACACGACTGAGCGACTTCACTTTATATATGTTCACTAATATGATGTATCTCTTTCTTTTATACACTGGAAGGTGTGTGTGTGTGTGTGGCTTTCCTGGTGTCTCAGTGGTGTGTGTGGAAAGGGGGGTGTGTGTGTGTGTGTGTGTGTGTGTGTATGTATGTGTCTCTTTCCTGGTGTCTCAGTGGTGTGTATGTGTATGGCTTTCCTGGTGTCTCAGTGGTGTGTGTGTGTGTGTGTGTGTGTGTGTTTCCTGGTGTCTCAGTGGTGTGTGTGTGTGTGTGTGTCTTTCCTGGTGTCTCAGTGGTGTGTGTGTGTATGGCTTTCCTGGTGTCTCAGTGGTTTGTGTCTGTGTGTGTTTTTCCTGGTGTCTCAGTGGTGGGTGGGTGGGTGGGTGTCTTTCCTGGTGTCTCAGTGGTGGGTGGGCGGGTGTGTGGGTTGTGTGTGTAGAGTAACTAAGCCCGTGTGCCGCAACTACTGAGCCGGTGCGCTAGATCCTGGAAGCCGTAAATACTCAGCCCATGTGCTGCAGCTTCTGAAGCTCTTGACCACAACTAGGGAGGAGCCCCCACCTGCCGCAACTAGAGAAAAAGCCCGAGCAGCAGTGAACATCCAGCACAGACAAATACATAAATGAGTAAGATTTTGTTTTTAGTATTGATGGGTACAGAAATTTGGATGTCCAGTGGGCTATAGTAGCTAGAATATTTCATGGAGGAAGAAGGATTTGAGGATTATTTTGAAGGATGGGTAGTATTTGGAACATTTCTAGAAAGGAAACATTTTTAGGTGAGAGGAGAAAACATAACTAAGAAAATTAGATATAAGATAGACTAGCCTGACAGGAGGAATATCTCAGATAGGGTGAACCCACTTCTGGTTTTCATTCTGCTTGTGCTTCAGAATCACTTGTGGAGCCTTTAAACATACAGGTGCTTGGGTCCTACCTCCAGAAATAATTGTGTGGCGGGGCGGGTAGGACTAAAGCAATTGCGTTTTTCTGGGCAGTGGAGAGCTAGCTATAGTTTCTTGAGCTGTAAAGTAGGAGGGGAAGTATTTTAAAACTGATCTGATTGGAGTGTTACAGAATGGATTGCAGGAAGCAAATATGTTGCTTTATAAAAGTCTTTAGTAATTTATGTGCCTTTCTGTTCAACCTGACTCCCCAGTTGGACTTCTTAATTCCTTGAGGTCAGGATCTTTGTTATTTATTTACTAATCTTGTATTATGTTCTTAAGGATAAACAGATAAATACATTATAGCGTCTGTTCTCCTTTAAAGTCTAAATTGGGAAACAAATATATTCAGCAAGTGGCTGCATTGGGACTTCCCTGGTGGTCCAGTGGCTGAGACTCCAGGCTCCCAATTCAGGGGCCCCGCACCCCTGGTCAGGAACTAGATCCCACATGCTGCAACTTAGACCTGGTGCAGTCAAATGAAGAAATAAATAAATATTAAAAAAAAAAAAAAAAAGAATTGGCTGCATTATATTGCTGATTGTAGTAATTCTTAGATTCTGTTAACTGCTGAGTAAATGTGCATTTTAACTTGTAGAAATGATATTTTAGTTTTCCATAACATAATAACAAATGATCAAGGATTTGAACCTTTGGTTATGTTTTAATAACTGCTCTGTCTTACTGTTACTTCAGAAGTATACTCAACCTCAAATTTCAGAGTAAGAGATCTAAAAATACATATTGAAAATTTGCTATGTGATAAACCCCATGCTGGAAGCTGATCTTGAAACTTTTATATAGTAACACATTCATATCCATTTGGAACATTTACTATGTCTTTTATTGTTCATAAAATTATAGTTCATACATAATTATCTTATGTGAGCCTCAAAACAGCATTGTAAGATAAGCAGGGCTAGTGACACCCCCATTTTATTGACTTGGAAGCAGACTCATAGACGCTTTGACAACGATCATCTGCTAGGAAGTTCCAAACCAAAACTAGAACTGAAATCCTTTTACTACTAGTTTACTTTTCTCTATATCAGACTGCCTGTGTTTATGCTTAGCAGAATTTTTTGAGATCAAACCATTGAGAGACTACAGAGACCATTCACTGAGATGCAAACATAGCTTTGTTAAATGGAACTTTGATTTTTTTCTGGAACAATAAAAAGTACTTGCATGGTATTAGCAAAAGTAAGCAGGATATTTTCCAGTATTTTGATTTAAAAATCAAGTTGCTAAGTGTAATGATGTAAAAATATTTGATACTCTGTTTCCAAGGAGTGGTACTTAAATCTCTTCCCCTTGTGTGAAGGCTATTATTTAGTGACTCACATTTCTAAAGTATAGAATGTGGTAGAAATGATGGAGTGTGACTTCTGAGGGCAGGTCATAAAAGACATTGTGACTCCTGCCTTGGTCTTCCTTTGAGGATCATCTGCTCTGGGGCAGTTTCTCAACTTCAGTACTATTGGTATTTCAGTTCAGTTCAATTCAGTTCAGTTGCTCAGTAGTGTCCGATTCTTTGCGACCCCATGAATCGCAGCACGCCAGGCCTCCCTGTCCATCACCAACTCCCAGAGTTCACTCAGACTCATGTCCATCAAGTCAATGATGCCATCCAGCCATCTCATCTTCAGTTGTCCCCTTCTCCTCCTGCCCCCAATCCCTCCCAGCACCAGAGTCTTTTCCAAAGAGTCAACTCTTCGTATGAGGTGGCCAAAGTACTGGAGTTTCAGAAATCCCAGGGCTGATCTCCTTCAGAATGGACTGGTTGGATCTCCTTGCAGTCCAAGGGACTCTCAAGAGTCTTCTCCAACACCACAGTTCAAAAGCATCAATTCTTCGGTGCTCATCTTTCTTCACAGTCCAACTCTCACATCCATACATGACCACTGGAAAAACCATAGCCTTGACTAGATGGACCTTTGTTGACAAAGTGATGTCTCTGCTTTTGAATATGCTATCTAGATTGGTCATAACTTTCCTTCCAAGGAGTAAGCATCTTTTAATTTATTGGTATTTGGGGTCAGATAATTCTTTGTTGTGAAGGATATGTAACAGTATCCCTGGCTTCTACCCTCTAGATTCTAATAGCATCGCCCTCTCATCCCCACCAGACACCCCCGGTTGTCTTAAACACTGAGATGTCTCCTGAGGGACCTCTATTGAGAACCACTGCTTTTAGGGAAGCCAGCTGCTCTGTTGAGAAGACACTGGAGCAGCCCTATGGAGCGGTCCACATTACAGAGAACTAAGGCCAGCTAGTACTGAGCAAACCATCTTGGGAGTGGATACTCCACCCTCAGTCAGGCCAGTCAGATGACTCTTTCAGTGGTCAGCATCTTGACTGCAGCTGCAAAGGGGGACCATGGGCCAGAACTACCTCACTGAGCTGCTCCTGAGTTCCTGACTCACAGAAACTGAAATACTAATCTTGTTTAAGCCACCAAAATTTGAGATAATTTATTATCTAGTGATGGATAATTAATACTCTTAAGTGTTACTGTAAAAATATATATTTAATATGAGAGTCATAGAAATAGAAAAATCTGAAAGTTTTGTGAAGTCATGTTAATGCCTGTTATGTGCATTTCTAGTTGTGTTCATAGCATATATTTGTAGGGTGTTTTTCTGGATGTGAAACCTATGAATACTATTATTGCAAAAGGCTTTTAATTGTAGAAGCAAGGCAAAGTTGATTGATGGTGATACCTAATAGTTATAATGTAATATATGATGTCTATTTAATATTTCAGATTTTCTCAAAAGAAGATAAAATTATTTAGTGACAACTTATAAAACATGTATTATTGAAACTTTCAAACATATAAAAGTAGAGAAGATACATACCCGTGGTGGCAACATTCTAACAAGACTTTGGAAAATAATCCCCAATAAAAGAAGTAAAATAATCCATGTAAAATATTTTTGCATTCAATGTGGGATAACTATTGCAGATATATACTTCACATTTGCAGTGAGAGATTTATGTTAATTGACACCACAGAGCTTTTAAAGCTTCAGTGAAGAAATATCTTACAGAATTATTCTTTTTCAAATGGAGCTTTCAGCAAATGAAGATTTAAGTACATTTTAATCGCAAATTGTTTGGGATTTTTAGATTGCATTCCTAAGTGAATTTCTGTATAATTTGAATGTTAGTTTTCATCAGCCTGGTGAAGAATCCACCTACAATGCTGGAGACCCAGGTTTGACCCCTGGGTTGGGAAGATCCTCTAGAGAAGGGAAAGGCTACCCACTCCAGTGGAGAATCCCATGGACTGTATAGTCCATGGGGTCACAGAGAGTTGGACACGACTGAACAACTTTCAGTTCACTTCCCTTCTGTTCATCAGCCTAGTAGAAACTGAAGCAGTTGTTAAAAAAAATTTTGTTCCAATAGTTTAGAAGCTTTTGCTGGAGGAATTGAACCGGATTAGAAATGGCAAGTATAAGGATGTATGTTGCCATTCCCTGAGTGCCAGCCCCATGGCTAATGTCCCTAATAAATCCTATCACAGATACATTTTCCTGTCTGAGTGAGATTTTCATGAAAATACTGCATTTGCCTAAAAGTTTTTGAACTGTAAAGTCTGCAAGGCAAGGTAAGTGATCATTCATATAAGTTTTTCCCATTCTGGGCTATATATCTATTGATAAGATTTTTCATATGTCATTTGTGTTTTAAGTCTCTGAGAGGAAGTTTTTAGAAACCAAAAAGCTGGAGATTGGTCATATTGCACGTACTTGTAACAGCTTTATTAATAACATCTGATTTTCTCCTAATCAATCTGAAAGTGTAATTGTAAGAAGCTAAAGTCCATTTAAAAATACTATATATAGTGCAAGTAGATCATTTTGTGATTTATTTTAAAAATCAGAGTGTTAGGAAGACATTAAAACAAAATATTTGAGAGTAGATACTAAGAGCTGACAGTATTTCAGTTGTTAAGTTTTTAAAGTCAGTATTAAATCCCTTGCTATTCTCAAGAATATTTTTGAAGTTCTCAAATGAAAAACTTCAGTTTTTGTATGAAGTAGCCTTTAGTTTCATGACATTGTTTCCAAAATGGAGGGGCAGAGCATAAGCAGCAAAAGTACAGTGATACTCGCACACTTGTCTGAATTTAGAAGAAAGAACAAGTAGATTTCTGTAGTAGAGAGAGTGAAGTCGCTCAGTCGTGTCCGACTCTGTGACCCTATGGACTAGCCTGCCAGGCTCCTCTGTCCATGGGATTTTCCAGGCAAGAACACTGGAGTGGGTTGCCATTTCCTTCTCCAGGGAAATCTTCCTGACCCAGGGATAGAACTCAGGTCTCCCTCATTGTAGGTAGACGCTTTATCGTCTGAGCCACCAAGGGATATGTGTATAGTGGAGAGAGATGTGTCAAAAAGAAATATTTCCAGTATGGTGTTTGTTGAAATTTGTGTCAAGTATGACAGGTAAAGAGAAAGTTCAAAGTTAGTCATCTGAATTACTTAGTTATTTAGAAGACGCATTTTGAAAACTCATTAACCTGGATTCAGTTGGAAAAGAGCCTCAAATTATATGGAGATGTTATCTCTTTGCACATTATTTCTCCTCAAGTAGGTATTTTAATTAATTTAGTGTATTAATGAGAATTCATTAATTCAGCATGACTACAGATTTTAACTGAAAAGGAAATGGCAACCCACTCCAGTATTCTTGCCTGGGAAATCCCATGGAGGGAGGAGGAGACTGGTGGCCTGCAGTCCATGGGGCCGCAGAAGAGTCAGACACGACTTATTGACTAAACAACAGTGGATTTTAATATATTTAAATGTTTATCTTTACTTCCAAAAATGAGTAAAATTGTGTTGTCTTCTTAACTATTGTTGAAAGTTCCTTTTTCCTTAACATCATTCAGGGATTAGAGAAGATGTCTGTGACTATTAAGAGAAATTGTTAAATCACTTACGGTTCTTCCCACAAATTACTCAGATACTTGGCAACTGTTGCTCATTCTTCATTCTTATGGGGGAAAACCAAATTCTTTTTTGAGAAAATCTTGGTAGAGTTGTTTGTGCTCTCATGCCCTGTGGATGTGGGCAGTTGTCCTGCTTAGACAGCATCTCACCTTCTAAGAGGTTGTCTCTCTCCCTTTAAGAACCAGTTGACTCAGCATATTGATCTGCCTTTACCTTGTAATGCAGACACTCTCAAAGCCAGGTTCCAGTCATAGAGCATAAACACAAAGTTCCTATGTTTCTTTACCTATCAAGAGCTCAGTTGACGAAAGTCATCTTTGGAAGACTGAGGAATATGGAGCTTATTATTTATTTTTCTAGAAACACTTAAGATTTCTTCTTGCCTTGAGTCTGTCAGAGATCAGTATGGCACGCTGCTTTGTCCTCTCCTCCCTGCCTTTGCTCATGAACTGTGTTTTGACCTTATGAGACAGTCTCTGCTGATGGATACTCTTAAGTGAAGAACCATCTGAAACCCACCATTAGAATTGTGTAAGGATGTTGATTAGGACATTGTTACCACATTATACGGTGTCTCCTTCATAAACATACACAGGAGGAACTCTTCTCTGGTTTTATGGCAGGAATAATTATGCCTCTCCTCAGTTCTCCAAGTACCTGGATTGTTTTTATTATATGGTTCCTATGATTCATGTTTCAACTGGTTGTATTCTCGTTGTGATGGCTTTAGTGGGCTCGGAGCCAAATTTGGGGCCCACCTCTAACGGGTATTTAGAAAGGACTTCATGATAAGCATTTGCACTAACCTCGCCCATACATTATTTCTTATTTATCTTGTTTATTTTCCCCTAATCATGTACTCTTATGTCAAATTGTTTATATATCATTCTAGACTACTTTAAATCCCTTGTAAAATAAAACAGGGTATATGTAAGTAAATTTAGAAGTTAAAAAAAATTATGATATTAAGAATCTAGTAAGCCAAATTTTTTTTCAGAGGGGGGAGGCTAGTATGAATGGATAACAAAACATTTAATTTTATTTAATGAATATTATTGTGACTTAGGCAGTAGATTCATAGTCAGCAGTAGATAAGTGACAATATAATAACAGTTTGCAATGAATTTTCTATTTCTCCCTTTATTTTTTTTTACTGTAGCAATGCCTTTTTTATAAAGTGTGAATTAATTTTAGGACTTTATGACTTTACAATTGGGGGAAGACTTATTGAGCAATGTGTCTTGGATTTTAGTTTGGAGAACCTGATCTTCATAAAGATAATTCCGTTTTATGATGTTCATGAAAACATGGTTTTATTTGTAGCTACAGTTTTTAAAATGTGCTTAAGAGGAACCTTCCCAACTAACTATAATACAAGTAAGTATAATGATAAAGGCAAAGCCAGTTGGGGTTGTCCTTATCTCAGAAAGCTTGGCATCCTGGAAAAAATAGTGAGCATTGAAATTAGATCTGAATTTGAATCCCATTGCAAATGAGTTCTATACCCTTCAGTGAGTTGTTAATATTTATGACCATTTGTTTCTTATTTTGGAAGTAAATGATCTCCCAAAGTTATTAAAAGGATTAAATGAAGTATTTCCCAAATAATATGTGGCATGATCAGCTATTCAATAATTTGGATTTCTTCTTCTCTCATATTCAATTGATTTATATCAGGTGATTTAAAAAAATTATTAGGAATTTCTTCTTTGGGTAATTACAGTGTTCAATTTAGGATGAAAAATGTGGTTTCCTCTTTCTTTGAATATTGCTTTGATTAGTGATAGAACAGGTTAGGTTAGAGCAAGTTAAATGCTTAAAGAGATGAAGGAAGGGATGGAACATGTATTTGCTTTAGAAGCTTGGTCATAGGATTACTAATAATCTGAGAGCAGTTTATCTGAAGAATTCCTGTTTGTTCTCTTTTGTAGGTAAAATATGTTTTAAGAGGTGAGAGTGTATGTCCTTTGAAGTAAAAATTATTAGTCTGTTCTAAGGAAATCATGCAATTATGGAAGAAGCAATGTGAGTGAAGATGTCTATTGTAGTAGTGTTTATATTAGTAGTGTGTATGAAAAAGCTATGCTGCTGCTGCTAAGTCGCCTCAGTTGTGTCCGACTCTGTGAGACCCCGTAGATGGCAGCCCACCAGGCTCCCTTCTTCCTGGAATTCTCCAGGCAAGAGTACTGGAGTGAGGTGCCATCGCCTTCTCCAATGAAATAGCTATAATACCCATCAATAAGACAATGAGTAGATTGTGGTTCACATATTTTTGAAATTATGGTAAATCATTGGTAAAATGGAAAATGGTTATAGCTTAGATAAAGGGGGTAAAACTTGTTTGCATACTTAGAGGATAGCCCTATAAGTATCATTTGAAGGAAATATAGTTGTCAGTAGTGGTTTTATGAAATTTAGAAAGCTTGCCTCTTTTTGTTTGTTTTAGGGTAACAGAAAAGCACAGATGACTTATGCTTCTAACTTTAGTAACAGCCTTATTAAAAGATGCAAGCTCATTAAAAAAAAGAGGATAGAAAAATGTATATTAAAAAGTAAAAGTGTTAAAATCTTGAGTAAATTAAACACTACTTCTCTGCTTATGTGTATATACCTGAATGAGTTTACATTTTACCCCTACAGATGGGATAATCCTTTACTTCTAAAACTTGTTCTCTTTCCCATCATCAGTATAACAAGAGTCATGTTAATGTCTGCAGTGTATGGTACGTGTAATATATACCACAGTTTATAAACTCCCTGTATTGGATATTATGGTAGTTTATAGTTTTGTTCTCATGAACAAGTTGCAGTGAACATTTATGTATTTTGAATCCAACTTACATATTTATATTTTTATTGTTTGTTTTTATTTTTGTTACATATTTATATCTTTAAACCCAACTTACATATTTTTAAACCCCACTTTTAAGAAGTGTAATAGTTACACTATATTATTGGGCATTCTTTGCTTTCATGTATGTTTCATCATCCCAGTAGTTAGATGGTTAAGTTCTGTGATGTCAATGTGTACCATGTATACTATGTTTAATGTTTCTTTTGTATCCACAAGAAATCTCATGAAGGAGAAATTTCAGTAAATACCTAGGAAGTGATATTTTGGTAGTTATGAGATACCACAGCATTACTAGTGTTTTAGAGTCACAGGAAGTAGTATAACTTACAGAGATTAAAAACTTCCCTTTATAAAGTAATGTATATTGAGTAAAAGTTATTTCTTATGAAATACTTTTCACTAATATTATTACAAGTTCAATGTAAGATCACCAGGAAAACTTTCTTCCATATGAGATGCAATTAATAACAGTAGGACACATTTTAGGAAAGAAACAGAGTCCCTACAATTAGAATATATTTTAAGTGAACTGAACTGTTAGTTAAGTTGAACTTGCTTTTCTGTTATGGTATAGTGGCTAAAGAGTTCATGCTTGAAACTCACACATGGATTTGAATCCCAACTCTGCCATTTTCTGTCTGTGTAGGTACTTTAGTCAACCTCTCATCTGTAAAATGGAAATAATAATAATGTCTTCTTATAAAGTTGTGATGCAGGTGTTCATTCATGTAAAAATTAAAACCGGTGCCTAACAGTAATAAACACTCAATACAAATGTAAGCTTTTAACATTAATATCAATTTCTTGTTGAATGCTATTGAACTTATAAGAATTGAGGGCCAAATGATGAAGTTTTTTCTTTTATGTTTCACTTTATATTTTTATTAAGCATTTATTCAGACTGGACCATGAGCCAGGCATTACTCTAAGTCTTATGTAATATAGAACTGAATAAAACAGAAGACCTTTTCTGCTTGCAAGGTGCTTATGATGAGTGGAAAAGACAAACATCATTTTGTCTACTATTTGAACTTTACCATGGACCAGGCCCTTTTCTAAACCTATTACAAAAGTTATCACATTTAATCCTAACAAACATCCCACAGATGAGATGTAAACATTATCCTCATTTTATATATGAGGCTGAGAGAATTTAATTAACTTCCTCAAGGTTATATAGCTTCTAACTGGCAGAACTGGAATTAAAATTCAGGTAGTCTTAATACCAAAGCCCCAGTCCCTATTTAACCACTCTGTTGGATGGTAGATAAACATACAGTAATAAATTGTGATTATTGAAGTTTCCAGGGTACTGATTAACCCTAGCCTTCCTTTTGCTGAATAGATACAGAAGTCAAATAGAGATACAAATAGAGATAAAAATATGTACTTTTATTATTGAACAGCTGATACGGAGAATGATCTGGACAGACAACTCAAATGGGCGTCTTCTTTCTTCCCTAGTGAATTGAATTTGCATACTCAGGCACAGGCAGGTCAGCTAGAAACCTGTGGCATTGCTTGCTCGTGGAGGCACCAACAGGCTGCCCAGCAGAGGAGAGAGGGAGAAGGCGCTCAGCCTACAGGGAGGCAGGCAAGACTTTGAGGTGCAGAGCTGAGGAGGACGGGTCACACAGGAGCAGTGGCCATTTTCCCAGTCTCAGGAGAACCTGAGAGGGCTCTGAGAGGAGTGTAACTTAGTTGGTACTTCCAAGAAGGGAGAAGGTCCTGTTTGCTGGCTCTGTAGGAACAAGGGGAGCGGGCGGAAGAAAGGACCCCGTGCCTTCACGTGGGGTAAGGAAGGGAACAGGAGGCTGGTGTGACAGAGCATGACTGCTGGAGGAGTTACGATGACGCTTAGAAACGTCTCTTAGACACGTTTAAGGCAGGGCTTGAAGGATAAGGATTCAGCTGTGGCGGGGGGGCGGGCAGTAGAGTTGAAAGTGGGGGAGAACAGCATCTCAGGGCCCAGGGACAGCCTGTGTGAGGAGTTTAAGGAACCGAAGGGAGTCAGCGTGTTCAGAACATGGTGAGGGGAAGGAAGGAGTTGCATAGGAACAAGCCAGAGTGGTTATTGGTGGTCAGATTGCCTGAGCCTCGTAGGTTGTGACAGGAAATATGCATTTTATTTTATATGCCCAGGAAATTCCTTGGAGGATTCAAAGCAGGGGAGTGGTGTCATCTAATTTATACTTTTAAAAGATTGTATTAGGTGGGGGTGGGGTGGAGAGTACATCAGCCGTGTCTGACTGCGACCCCTGGACCATAGCCCACCAGGCTCTTCTGTCCATGGGACTTCCCAGGCGAGAATACTGGAGTGGGTTGCCATTTCCTTCTCCAAGGGATCTTCCCGACCCAAGGATCAAAGGCACACCTCTTGTGTCTCCTGCATTAGCTGGTGAATTTTTTTTTTTTTTTTTAACCACTGAGTCACCTGCCTGCAATGTGGGAGACCTGGGTTCTATTCCTGGGTCGGGAAGATCCCCTGGAGAAGGAAATGGCAATCCAACTCCAGCACTCTTGCCTGGAAAATCCCATGGATGGAGGAGCCTGATAGGCTACAGTCCATGGGCTCGCAAAGAGTCGGACACGACTGAGCTACTTCACTTTCACGTGGGAAGCTGGAGAGTACTTCAGAAGGGAATAAAACAGGAGGCAGAGAGATGAGTATTGGAAGACAAACTGCTGATGAGTGTGACCTGGACTAGGATGGAAGCGCTGAAAATGAAGAGAAGTTGAATTTGAGATGTATCTTGAAGGTGGAACCCACAAGACTTTCTGATGAATTTGCATGGGGCTAGGAGGCTGGAGGAAAGGGAGAAATAAGGGGTGACACTTTAAATGTCTAGCTTGAGCAACTGAATGGAAAGTCTGTCTGTTTGAGATAAAGGAGACAGGGAGAGGAACAGTTCTGGGTGTTCTGAACTTGGCTAAATTTAAGTTGTCCAGGAAGGTAGTCAGTTTCTGGGAAGAGATTTCAGTGGGATATGTAGATTTGGGAGTTTTCAATATGTAGATGGCATTTAATTTATGGTCATGGGTATAGATGAGAACCCCCAGGAGAACACAGAAGAGGGCCTGGTGCTGTGTCCTAGAGAACTCCAGCATTCGGAGTCTGAGTAGAGGGACCGTAGAGGAGGAGCTACTGTGGGAGGCAGAGACCAGGAGAGCGACTTCCCTGGTGGCCCGGTGGCTGAGGCTTCACGCTTCCAATGCATGGAGGCCTGTTTGATCCCTGGTCAGGGAACTAGATCCCAGGTGCCCCGACTAAGACCTGGTGCAGCCAAATAGAAAAACCATAAATATTTTAAAATAAATACTATAAAGAAAAAAACAGTAGAATGTGCTGACAGGGACCCTAGGTTGGAGTTGTTTAGAGAAAGGGAAAGTGTTAATCATGTCAGTTGCTAATCCAGAAAAGTGGCCATTTGGTAACAGAGATTATTAACGACCTGAGAAGAGAGGTTTCAGTCGGGTGGATTGAGGAAAGAAGGAAGCAGAGGAAATAGTGCTTCACAAACCATAAGGTGTGTGTGAATTACTTGGAGATCTTGTAAAACTGCGATTCTACTTTGGGGCCTGAGACTCTCCGTTTCTAAAGACCCACCAGATACTGCAATGCTGCTGGTCCATGGAGCACCAGAGGTATAAATTAGTGGTCGTCAGGGTTCACTGTGTGTTAGAATTGTGTGGTCAGCTTGATAAAAATAGGGTTCAGAGTTTCTGACTCAGTAGTTCTGGGATGTCACCTGAGCATTTGCATTTTTTATAAGTTCCTGGGTGACATTGATGCTGCTGGTCTAGAAATCACACTTTGAGAACTGCTGGGGAATTTTAACTGTAATGGGGAGGTTTCCAGGGAAACTTTTTGTTGGTTGAAGATGAAAAATACTTACATACTTAACTGATGAGAATGATCCAGGTGAAGGTGAGAATAAAGAGAAAAGGGGGGTGAAGGAGTGAATTCCTTGAGAATATGAGGAGGATGGCGCCAAGGCGTGTATTGAGGTCTTGGATTTTGTAAGGAAGGGGAGGGTGTCCTTAGTCACAGAAAGAGAAAAAGCAGCGAAGATGGGTCCCAGTGTAGAAGGGTGTGTAGGTAGATTTACTGGTAGACAGGTGGAGGTCCCTTCTGATGTTTCTGTTTTCTCAGTGAAGATAAGAGCAGCTCCTGAGGGAGGAGGGTGAGTGGAGGTTTGAGGAGAGAGATAGTGTCGGATGGAGTTTGAGTAGAAAAATGGACTTAGTAAAAAAGTGGCAGCTTTGGGAGCCTTATTTGTGATTAAGATCAGAAATTAAGAACGAAACCATTCTATATGATTGTGCGTTCTTTTTCTTCAACCACAGTTTTTGGATTCTCGACAAGGAGAATAAATAGTTAAGATCATCCAAAGTTAGAGTTTATCTGGGTGAGTATATCAGAGGGGGTAGGGAGTTTTATAAGAGAATACAGTCTAAGGCAGGCAAGAGGGGAAATGAAGACAGGAGGGCTGAAGGATAGAAACAGTCAATGAATTGTTGTAGTCAGGATACAAATAAGCTAATAGCAAAGAAAAAGGCATAGGAAGTTTGCGATATCACTCACCATTTTGTGGGCAGGCAGCTTTTGGTGGTGATAGAGGTCCAGGGTGTGACCGCGGAGGTGGAGTTTGGATGACCTTGGACAGGGTGGAGTTTCCTGGAGAGGCCAGGAAACCAAGTGGCCAGGAAGTTGCCTGTACCCTCCACCTGGATGCTGAACTTGCCAAGAATGATGACAGAAGTTGGGAGGGGAGAGAGACTTTGAGATAGGAACCAACTTTACAGTGAGTGATGGAAAATTCCAAGTCAGTGGATAACAGCAACTGAGTGGGAAGGATGGTGGTGAGCAGGAGTTTTTGTAAATCAAGGGGGAAATTATGGCCTGGAAGGGGAAACAGCTGGCAAGGAGAACACCTACCCCACCTGCTAGCCGTGAGGCACCTGGGATACGAGAGAGTCCACTCTAAGGCGTGGCTGTCAGAGGAGCAGTGCCTTCAAGGGTCAGCCTAGCTCCAGTTAAAGCAGGGAGATGGAAGAAAAGTTCGGAAGTTGAAGACTTACTGGAGTTCGTTACACACTGGGAATTGAAAGGCAGGGACATAGTGTAAGCATTTGGGAGTGAAGGGAGGGGAACTTCTGGAGCCATTGCACAGTCAGAGTTTGGTGAGAATAGATAATCAGAAAGTCTTGAATGTGCGGATTACAGATTGGGATAAACAGGAGAGTGAGACATGATGGAATTAGCCTGTACAGTCTCTAAAAATAGTTAAAATATACATCACATTTCTTGCTGTAGCTGTCCTGTGTGGTCTAGCCTTGGCCTATATCTCTGACCTTACTCTTTTCCAAGCTCCCCATACTATGCTCGGCCTACACAGGCTGTTTGTCCTGTCACTCCAGCATGCCCTTGCTCTTCTGAGAGCCAGCATAGCAAAGCAGTGGTTAGCGTGAGCTCTGGGTCCAGACTTCCTGTACTGTTACTTTCTAGATTTGTGATTGTGGGCAAGTTATTTAACCTCTCTGTGCTTCAGTTTCCTTATCTGTAAATGGGAAATGATAATAAAGACTCAGTTAACGTTAATAGTATTTTTCTGCTTGAGGCTCTTTTCCCCTATATCTTTACACGTTTGCTACTTATCATTCACTTCCCTCAAGCTCAAATGTACTTCCTCCAACATCATAGCTAATGTAGCCTAGCTCCACCAGCTTTCTGTCGCTCTTTATCTCATTATTCTGTTTTATTTAATCATAGCATTCATCACTATTTGAAATTTATTTTATTATTCTGCTCTTCCCCTCTCACCCTATTCCCTGAGGTCAGAGATATGTTAACTTATTCCCAACTGTTACCTGAGCTTCTAGAAAGTGACAAATACTTTGTATTTCATAAAGAAATTTTTATGCCAACTCACTGTCCTGAAAACATGGTGGTTTCCAAGGTCTCTGATCAGGCAGCATTTGGTGGCAAAGAGACAGTGAGGCCTCGGCCAGGAGATGGGCGGAATCCAGCTCTTTGTCTCAATCTGTTGGCTCATCTAGATCAGGTGGCTGCCTATTTTTGTGTTATTGGGACACAGCCACAACCATTTAAAAATTTATTATCTGCTGCTTTCCATTTCCAACCATGGAGTTGAGTTGTTGAGACAGAGACCCTACGCCTCACAAAGTTTAAAATACTTACTCTCTAGCCCTTCACTGAAAAAGTCTGCTAATCCTTGATTTAGATGCATAGAAAAAAAGATAAGGAAACACCAAAAATGATTAACAGATTACTTTGCATAGTGGGATTATAGATCATTTTAAGTTTTATTTTCATAGTCATTTTGTATTCTATTATAAGCCCATTTAATTTAGGAAATCAAATAGCCTTATAAATACTAATTTGATATATTTAGAGAACATTTAATGATGAATTTTTTTTTCCCCTTAGTGCTGCTTTTGACACAAAAACTGGGTTACGTGTCGCAGTGAAGAAGCTATCCAGACCATTTCAGTCCATTATTCATGCCAAAAGAACCTACAGAGAACTGCGGTTACTTAAACATATGAAGCATGAAAATGTAAGTTATTAATTTAAGGCCGAATAAATGCTGCTGTTTAATAGACTAGAAGAGTTGTGTTTTAATTACTACAAATGGAAATGCATTAGAGTACATTAGACTTTGGATCATCCTTCTTGTACTGGAGTGTTAGAGGCCACTGCATTATGTCACGTAGCTACTGAAAGACTTGGGATGAAATTGGTACATCTTCCTGGAGTTTGAGTATTACTTAAAGATTTTCACAGGGAAAGGCTATAAAAATTTTTTTTTAATAAAAATGAGTATTATGAGATAAAGCAAAATTCACAAGGACTTTTAAGAGAAAGTACTACAAAGAAGTTTTGTATTCTTGTTTTACTTAAGACTATATTATCAAATTATGGGAATCTTGGTATTTTGTGGTGTTATGGGTATTTTCAGTGAAGTTTGAGGAAGAGTGCCTTAGAGTCACTGAATGGGTATTATTTTCTAGATAATTTAATATTGTAAATGTGACACAGACATTGTTTAAGTTAAATGTAATGTTTTCTTTGCTGTCAGTTTGGAAATTTGAAAACAATGCCATCTTGCAAAGGAGGGCTTATAAATCCTAATAGCATAAATAAATGAATGCAATTGGATTATTAGAGGAAAGTGGAAAAAAACAACTGACTGAGCACACTTATTTTCCATTTCAAAATCAAGTTTAAAAAGATTTATGTGATTGCTGTATGAAAGGAATTGTAAAATTTGTAGCATTATAGAAACAGTGGCCATAGAGATCTAGAAATTACCTGACTATTCAGACTTTTTTCTGTTTCAGTTATTGAATTCTTCTGTCTTCAGAGTAAGAAAAATGTATCAAAATACATTTGTTTCACAAAGAGCAGATTTCTTCTAAACTGAGAGCATGGTGACTTAAATTTGGAGCTGGATTATGGATTATTTTTCTTTATTTTCATGTTTTAATTGCATACTATTGAGAAAATCCTGTTTTCCACAGACAACTTCCTTTCCTGGGTGTAATTTTGTATGTGCATTCATGTGCAAACTTGAATTTTTAAAAGTTCAGTGCAGAGCTGCTGCCTTCCTAATCAGTGACATGTTTATAAGAAGTTGAAATATGTGGAAAGAGCTGGCTGGAGAAGCTTCATTCCGAAGTCTGCATAAAATCAAGGTGGCCTGGCAGCTTAACTGATGGGTTTACATATACTTTTAACACAGTTGATTATGTATGCTGTTTTTCATTACATTTTAATAAATGTGACAGAGACACTGTCATAGCTTTTTAAATATAAAGAATACTTTGAAAGTGGAATGCAAGCCAAACATTTATGGAACCCCAAAGCACCTCCAAGAGGCCCCAGGATCCCACTGATGTTGGCTATGCTAATTTAAGAACGTCTAGTTTTAGAAGATTACCAGCACTGTAATTTATTGTTCTGCTTTATTTCATGGTCATTTTAAGCCAGTGTTTATGGCAAAAAAATTATTTTGAGTTATCTGAATCTGTGCCTTGGCTTTTCTAATGATCACCAAAACAACCTCATTTAGTATTTTCTATTTTAATTTTCTGTTCTGAGATCCTTTGAAATGTGTCTTATATGATATTGGGCTGGTTACATTTGGCCCATTCTGTGTTTGTAGAAACGAAGAGGCCATGGTGATCAGATGCAATTACAAGTTTAATTGAAGATTATAAGAGGAATTCCTTTATCTTCTTCTTCCTTTTTCTTTCATTTTTTAAAAATAACTGTTCTCGACCACTGTCCCAAGCTCACTGTTAAGCCTCCAACAACAACAGCAGCAACAGCAACTTAAAACTCTTGAAAATTTTAAGTATTGCTACCAAATAAAAATTTTAGGTGCCAGGTATACAAGTGATCTTTTACACAAAAATGCCTCTGACTTACAATTCATAGTTTATCTTAAGTTATTTATACTGTTAGTGATGATGAATGACATACACAATTTTCATATGGATTTACAAGAGCTAGGGAATGTCCTCTGTGTCTGGTAAGAGTTATTCGCGACAAACTTAACCTGGCCCATTCCTGACTGAACTTTTGACCTTGATCTCATTAACACTTGGTCTAAGGCAGATTAAAGGGAAGCAGCCTGCTGGCTGCATCCTTTTGTTAAGTTTTTATTGCCTGGTTAAGGGCCTGGAGATCTGTGCATTTTAAAATTTAAAAATGATTAAGGGAATCCTATTATAAATTTTATTTGAGAGTCTTAGATTTAATCTTACTGCGATAGAACAAGTGGGTTTTGTGTTTTGTGTTAAATACATTAAATAATTGTCTTTGGTCACTGAGTTAAAGTGATTTTTGAGTTGTGTCAGTTTAATAAAGATGTATAACTTCTGTCTGTTAACTTTTGGATCACTATAGAACAGTGATTCAGATATCTCTGTCATCAGAGATATTTGCTAATTATTTGCAATATAAATGTCTTTTTAAAGTATTTAATTCCTAAGTTACTTTTTAAAGTGTCTGAAAGCATATAGTGGCAGAAAGAGTAAGGAAATAGTCTAAAATATAACTTGAATTACAAGTAAATTTCCATTTTAAAAATGAGAAATGAATTGATTATGGAATGTTCCCCTGATCTACTTTAATGCTGGGAAACTTTTGTTTTATAGTATTTTCTTATGATTAATACTCCATAAATATGAACATTTCACGGAAAGATGGGCACAGTAAAAGAAATGGCAAAGACCTACCAGAAGCAGAAGAGATTAAAAAGAGGTGGCAAGAATACACAGAAGAACTATAGAAAAAGGTCTTAATGACGGATAACCATGATGGTGTGGTCACTCACCTAGACCCAGACATCCTGGGCTTGAAGTCAGGTGGGCCTTGGGAAACATTACTAACTAGTGGAGGTGATGGAATCCCAGCTGAGCTATTTAAAATCCTAAAAGATGATGCTGTGAAAGTGCTGTACTGAGTATGCCAACAAATTTGGAAAACTCAACAGTAGGCATAAGATTGGAAAATGTCAGTTTTCATTACAATCCAAAAGAAGGACAATGCCAAAGAATGTTCGAACTACTGTACAGTTGTGTTCATTTCACATACTGGCAAAGTAATGTTCAAAATCCTTCAAGTAGGCTTCAGCAGTATATGAATCAAGAACTTCCAGATGTACAAGCTGGATTTAGATAAGGCAGAGGAACCAGAGATCAAGTTACCAACAGCCATAGAAAACCAAGGGAATTCCAGAAAAATATCTGCTTCATTGACTACACTAAAGCCTTTGACTGTGGGGATCACAACAAGCTCTGGAAAATTCTTAAAGAAATGGGAGTACTAAACCACCTTACCTGTTTTCTGAGAAACCTGTATGCAGGTCAAGAAGCAACAGTTAGAACTGGACATGGAGCAACGGACTGGTTCAAAATTGGGATAGGAGTACGTCAAGGCTGTATATTGTCACCCTGCTTATTTAACTTATATGCAGAGTACATCATGTGAAATGCCAGGCTGGATGAATCACAAAGTGAAATAAAGATTGCCAGGAGAAATATCAACAACCTCAGATATGCAAATGATACACCACTCTAATGACACAAAACGAAGAGGAACTAAAGAGCCTCTTGATTAGGGTGAAAGAGGAGAGTGAAAAAGCTGGCTTAAAACTCAGCTTTCAAAAAAAACCAAGATCATGGCATTTAGTCCCATCACTTCATGGCAAATAGTTGTGGAAAAGTGGAAACAATGTCAGATTTTATTTTCTTGGGCTCCAAAATCACTGCAGATGGTGACTGCAGCCATGAAATTAAAAGACACTTGCTCATTAGACAAACCTAGATAGTGTATTCAAAAGCAGAGACATAACTTTGCAGACAAAGGTTTGTATTGTCAAAGCTATGATTTTTTTTCCGTAGTCACGTAAGGGTGTGAGTCTAGTTGCTTTGTCTGACTCTTTGCGACTCCATAGACTGCAGCCCATCAGGCTCCTCTGTCCGTGGGATTTCCTGGGCAAGAATACTGGAGTAGGTTGCCATATCCTTCTCCAGGGGATCTTCCTGACCCAGGAATCGAACCTGCATCTCCTGCATAGGAGGTCGGATTCTTTACCACTGAACCAACAGGAAAGCCCACGAGTGTGAGAGTTGGACCATAAAGAAGGCTGAGTATTGAACAATTGGTGGT
This sequence comes from Nanger dama, assembly GCA_917880005.1. NCBI lineage: Eukaryota > Metazoa > Chordata > Mammalia > Artiodactyla > Bovidae > Nanger > Nanger dama. The sequence continues at coordinate 10,235,587 of CAKJTW010000033.1, forward strand.
TTTAGTTGTTCTATGGTATGTGGGATCATGCTGGATCAGGGATCAAACCCATGTTTCTGGCATTGGCAGGTGGATTCTTTATCACTGAGCCACCAGGGAAACCCGATTGAAAAACATTTGAGGACATGAGAATAGTCATATGTTAAGTGACAAGGCAGGGTATAAAATCATACATAGTGTTGCTCCAGTTTAATTTATGTACATCAGAAAAATCGAAGTATCTCAAAATATTAGTGTTAGTGATAATGGATAGTACTATTGTAGGTAATTTTGGTTTTCTTATGTATAGTTGTCTGAATAAGAAGATGATTGATAACTATCTTTCCTTTGGAAAAGATGCAAAGGCTTTCCATGGCCTTTTTTAGTTTGTTTCCCTTTTGGGTTCAGTCTGTAATTGAAATTAGTTTTAAAAATTGGTATTTGGCTGAATGGCATAACTTTCTGATTAGAAGGGTCTTTTTCATGATAATATTTTGAGTGTTAGTATATTTTACTTTTAGAGCTGTTATTTAGCTTGGTTGGTTAGAGCAGCATGCTAAGGAATCTTCAGTTATGGGTCAGTTTTCATGAAGGCCTTTTAGCTTTTGTTTGTTTCACTTCCAGATACTCTTAAATCTTGCTGGGCATATTACACATGAATTATGTGTCTTGCTTACCTTCTTAGTGCCTAGCTTTGTAGAAATGAGTTGTCTGGGTTTCAGGAGGAACTAGGGAAGAGGGGTATGGTATGTGTGGATTGAATGAGTGAAAGTCACTCAGTCTTGTCCAGCTCTTTGCGACCCCATGGAGTATATCGTCCATGGAATTTTCCAGGCCAGAATACCAGAGGGGGTAGCCGTTCCCTTCTCCAGGGGATCTTCCCAACCCAGGGATCGAACCCAGGTCTCCTGCATTGCAGGCAGATTCTTTACCTGCTGAGCTACCAGGAAAGCCCAATACTGGGGTGGGTAGCCTGTTCCTTCTCCAGTGGATTAATCAGCATAAATCCATGACCAGAAAAACTGCTCAAAGACAGTGGGTTACTGAGTCTTAAGTAGCTCTTTGTTTTTACTTTGTGTAAAGTTAGCTTTTTTCTTCCCTTCTATTTTTATAGTCTGATCTAAATACCTGATACTGATTAAGGGAATTACCTTGGGACTTCCCTTGGTGGTCCAGTAGTTAAGAATCTGCCTGCTGATACAGAGGACATGGGTTTCACCCCTGAGCAGGGAAGATTCCACATGCCAAGAGGCAACAACGCCCATGCATCACAACTTCTGAGTCCTTGATCTGCAGCCTGCAAGCCACAGCTGCTGCAGTCTGAGAGCTTGAGGGCTTCTTGCTGGTCTGCAACAGGAGAAACCGCTGCAGGGAGAAGCCCAGGTACTGCCACGAAGAGCAGCCCCCGCTTGCTGCAACTGGAGAAAGCCCACCCGCAGCAATGGAGATCCAGGGCAGCCAAAGTAAATTAATTAATTTTAAAAATATATTTTTATTTATTTGGCTGCATTGGGCCTTAGTTGAGGCAGGATCGTCACTGAGGCATGCGGGATCTTTTGCTGTGGCTCCAGGGCTCAGTTGCCCCACAGCACATGGAATCTTAGTTCCGTAAGCAGGGAACAAACCCAAGTCCCCTGCATTGGAAGGCAGATTCTTAACTGCTGGACCATCAGGGAAGTCCCAATAAATAAATTTTTAAAAAATAAAAAAATGGTCTTAAGAAGTTATAAGAATAGTACCAAGAATATACTGAGAGGACATATTGGGGCTTTAAAATGTCAGTTTTGAAGATTACATAGTAATTTTTATTGAATAATGTTTTAAAAAGAAAAATGATACTATAGCAACAGCTGTAAAAGCACAACTTTTTTCTGATAATCGTTAAACTATTAGTGCATGTATCAGTTGAGTCCTAAATCTTCTTGCTTCCTGATAAGCTAATGGCTATACGTGACTAAAGACATGAAGATTTTAATGGTTTATAATGAAAAGTGATGTTTGACAAGTAAGAAGCAAAAGCATAGTTTGGGTTAAAAATGAATTGGAGTCATTAAGTATATGAGGATGTGACGTCACTGAACTAGGAGCAGGATTTAATAGGAATTATTTCCTATTAAAATAACTGAGGCCTGGTGGATAAGTTCAATATTTATTTACTGTTTGATTTTTATGTTTTATTACAGGTGATTGGTCTGTTGGATGTTTTCACACCTGCAAGGTCTCTGGAGGAATTCAATGATGTGTGAGTAAATCTTTTGTGTTTGCCTTCCTCAGCTAGAGTCTGAAGATTACCAGCCCATTTTTACTCCTGAGCCACTTTACAGTATTAGATTTAGATTCTTTATTCCTGTCACCCAACTCTTCTGGGGGATGGGGGATGGGTACAGAAGAGTGTATTTGGGTGATCTATATTCGTATTTTCATCATCTCAGGCACATTGTGCCCTATTTGGAGAGACAGTGGTGGGTCCTGGTAAGAATTCCATGGAGAAGAGTATAGGGAGTTTTGAGCATGATTTTTATTCTCAAATTGTCTGTCCTAGCTTTTAAAAGGACATGTTTACATCAGGAAATGTAGTGGAGCCCCATTCCATATGGTTTCTTCCATTTCTTTTATCCTGTGGGAAATACATGCTGACCTTTGAGGTATTGGATTTCTGTTCAGGGACAAGGGGCCAGTGTCGCGAGTTTAGACAGCTGATAGATAGTGCTGATTGTCCCAGTTTTGTGACTATCTCTATTGTTTTAGCCTGGGACACCTGGAAAGCAGGGCCTGAGATTCTCAGGAACCAGTAGTCAGCGTCTAGGGAGAATGAAACAGGGAGGGAGAGAAAGCTGCTATGAGGATACATTATTAAGTTGGTCACCATTGTGGGCAACTGGGATGAGAATTACCAATTACAGCTTGTAGAAAGCTGTATGGAATGCAGCTCAGATGGGAGCATTTACTTACTGGCTCCTGACTCCACTGGCAAGAGTGCCCTCACATGGGGCAGTAATGCTCTCACATGTCCAGGTTGCACATGTGTGAATGCACGATAGATTCCAGAAGGTATTGTGGGAGTTGCACCTTTGTGAGTTCTCTGTTGCTCCTTTCTCGAAATCTGAATTAGCATACCTCCCTCTGGTCCCCAGTTCACAGATATGCTATACCATAAGAGAGAAGGAACACCTTGAATTCACAATTACACGTTCTGTCTTATTGAAATTTTGGTATCACTGGAAAGGATGGCTGTTGTGAGAAATTGCAGATCCTGGCTGCCCTTCCACAGCCTCTACTCTCTACTCGCTGTTGATGCCAAGGATGAACTTAACTCCACCCATCCTGAGTTCACTTTCTCCTTCCCTTATCCTAGGCCAAGTGCCCATTTCCCAGAGAGCAAGCTTGGCAGGTGGGGGAGATATACTATGTTTGAGCTTGTGTGTTCTGTCTAATGAAAGGGGAAAAGAAATGTAGAACATTAAATAGAAAGAGAAGGAGGAAAGATAACAAAAAATTTCCCACCACTTGAGGTTAGTTGGAATGTGATATGACTGAGAGTAGACGATGAGAGAAGGGGAATCTGGTCTAAGTGCAAGAACTCCCACCCACATTAACCTTGATCCTGCTGATGAAAGTTTGAGACTCAAGCAAAGGAGGGAAAAAAGATAATAACTAAGAACATCTGTGCTCCCTGAGCCCTGCTTGACATTACTATAACGCCTCCTTACTGGTTGCCACCCAGGCAGGGGCACGTGTGTGGCAAGTTGTTGAGTCCTGCTGTAGACTGTGCTTGGAGAAGAGAATATTGCAGTGCTGCTTTTTTTTTTTTTAACATTGATTAATTTTTACTTTTTTGAGGAATTAATTTTTTAGAGCAGCTTTAGCTTTACCACAAAATTGAGAGCTTTCCTCATTATCAACATCACTCAACAAGAATGATATATGTAAATTTTTTTTTTACCAAGAATGAAGCTATTTGACACATCATAATTACCCAGAGTTCATAGTGTATTGTAGGAGTCACTCTTAGTATTGTACATTGTATGGATTTAAACAAATGTATAGTGTCATACCATTATAATGTGTTACAGTGTATTCTCACTGCCCTAGGAATGATGATTTTTTTGTATTCTACTTGTGGAAAAATTGCTAAAGTATTAATAATATACTTGGAAAACATTTGAATCAGGATTGAGCTCTAGCTCAAAATGTTAGGTGTGATGAGGATTGATTTTTTCTTTTTTAAGAAAGGAATTGATTTGTTGACCTGGACTAATACTGTATTGTACCTCTCTCAGGCATACGAAATTGGATTATGAGCCTGTTTTTCCTGTGTCAACAAGCATATAAGGCTTGTGCCTTTGAGAGGTTAAGTTTTATCCATTGTAGGGCCTGTTGGCTCTTTTATCCATTTGAAGGCCCATTGACTACAAGCATACCCATTGAACAGAAGTTGCATTTATTTCTTCATTCATTTGACAAATACCAAGCAGGAATCTGTTCTTTCTACTTAACGGTAGCTAGGTTCTATTTACTTATTAATTTCCAGCTTTATTGAGATATAACTGACATACAACACTGTGTGATTTGGGTCATGATTCTTTATAAACAAGATCTTAGTTCACCTGTTGGGAGCAAATCTCAGTACTGTGTGTTGAATACTTGCTGAGCAGAGTGTTAGAACATGGCTCAGGAAAATCAGAAACACTGCTCTTTTCCCTGATTAAATCAAAATCTTGTTAGGGGAAATAAGTTAAAGACACTTTTGGAACCAGTTTAAGAGTTGGCTATAAGGCTTGGACAAGTCACTTTGCCTCTTTGCTGCTGCTAAGTCGCTTCAGTCATGTCCGACTCTGTGCGACCCCATAGACGGCAGCCCACCAGGCTCCTCCGTCCCTGGGATTCTCCAGGCAAGAGTACTGGAGTGGGTTGCCATTGCCTTCCGATGCATGAAAATGAAAAGTGAAAGTGTAGTTGCTCAGTCATGTCCGACTCCTAGCAACCCCATGGACTGCAGCCCACCAGGCTCCTCCGTCCATGGGATTGTCTGGGTCCCAGTTAATGTCTGTAAAAGGATGAAAATTGGGGTGCTTCACTTCTCAAGTGTTTTCAATCCCAGAGAATCTCTGAAAATATAATGATGAACCTAAAGGATATCTTTGGGAAATGTTTCATTGTTATCTTTTTATGATGTATGTATCACTGATAAAAAAAAAATTAGTGCTTTTTTAAGACTGTGGTTATTTCAGTGTTTTCCAAGGTCATTTCAGAATTTGCACAACAGGTCAAAAATCTTCACCGACAGTTGCAGAGTGTGCAAATTTAAATACTTCTAGAAAACTGGCATAACCTAGGCTCAGTGTCATGCAACACAATACCTGCACTTCCTAAACGCATTCAAATGCACATTAAAATAGCATAAACAAAGACCCAGTATTTTGGCCAAATCAAACAGACTGAAGGTTCAAATGATTCTGCAGGCTGCCATGTTTAGAGCAGACAGTAATTTTGAACGAGAATTTTCTGTGCTAATTAAAATCTCTATTTTGCATATTTATAGTTGGCTTTAAATCATGTGTTACATGTCGATGTCCCTTTACATTTCAGTTAGCACTTCAACTTTTTACTGAATTTTAAATTTCTTGTTAATTTAGGAACCCTGCATACTTTTCATCTGTAAGACTATACTTTTGAGAAGGGAATAATAAACAGGTGGTGAGTTCTGATCGTTAGAAGGATGTTCAGTTACAGAATCTGATAGATAAACCTGGCGTTTGGAAAATGTGGAGTTAGAAGATGAGTCCACCAAGTTCTTGACTGCCATGTGATGTGGTTGTACAGATTACAAAATTTTATAAGATACAGCTAGATATTTTTAATGATTAGCTATCATTTGGACATTTCTGTTTGCTTCTTGATGGTAATATTTGGAAGGAGGTGGCATGCATATTCCTTAGTGAAGTCTCTCACTTGTGTCCAACTCTTTATGACCCCATAGACGGCAGCCCACCAGGCTCCCCGTCCCTGGGATTCTCCAGGCATGAATACTGGAGTGGGTTGCCATTTCCTTCTCCAGAGGATCTTCCTGACCCAGAGATCGAACCCGGGTCTCCCGGTAGCCAGACTCTTTACCTTCTGAGCCACAAGGGAAGCCCTGTATATGCCTTATGCATTCTGCAAATATTTACTTGCCAATAGAAATCCAGAATCTTGAAATAGCCAAGTCTTTGCATACTATTTTCTGCCATTTCCCCCCTTATTTTACAGTTTCCCATCCAGGGTTTGTTACTCCCCTTGTTACAGTTCCTTATCTCTCTTGGTGGAAAGAGGTGTGGAAGTGAGATTTTCGATTCTACTGTGATTTAGCAGAACACCTATAATAGAGTCAATCAGCAGCCATTGTTTTAGTGAAAGCCAATGGACAGATAATTTCCTAGTTTATTTAGCCTTCTACTAACTAAAAATGATTGTTCAACCACTAGGTGTAGCCTTTTATATCAATGTAAAAGTTGCTGATTATACTGAATAGGTAAAGGACATTTCTAGATTTGTATTTAAGTATTCATTCTCTGGAGAATGTAGCAAATAAAATAGACGTGATCCTTGATGATAGATTGAGACTCTTGTTAATTGGAGAGAAGAGCAATTTAAATGACCAAACAAAATAGAGGGTGGAAGTTCTGAAAGATCGTGCATGAGTTTTACTCCTGTACACTCTCTGACCTCATCCAGTACTTTCCCCACTCACTCTCTCCATTCCAGCCGCTCTTGCTTCTCGGTTCTTCCCTGAATACAGACATCATGTTCTCAGTAGGACCTTTGCCCGGGTTTCTAGTGTTGACTTGAAACACTCTCCCCATATATCCACATGACTGGCTCCTTCATTTCCTTCAAGACTCTATGAAAGGTCATTTCATCAGAAGCTTTTCCCCCTCACCATCCTAGCTGAAATACTACACTATTGGGGCTACTCCTTATGCTACTTTGTTCTTAGCAAATTTTATCATCATGTGTTTGTTATTCTCTGTCTTCTGCCTCTAGCTTGTAAGCTCTATTATTAGGGCAGGGAGTTTATTTTCTTTCTTGTTGAGTCTTTAGTAGTTATAAATTTTCAGAAGTTGAGAGAGATAAACTGAACTGTTTAACACCACAAATAAAATTGTACATACCTTAATTCTTTTGGCTCTATTTCTAACTACATTTTTATTGATCCAGAGCTCTATTATTTGGATGTTTGCTGACCCTTCTTGAATAGATACGATGTCAAAACTAAAGGCCTTTAGTTGCATATTGTCTCATTAATAAGATGAAGCATAAATGCTTACCTATAATAACAATAGAACAAAGTCAAATTGGCCAGTTGGCTATGCTACCGTCATAGCAGTGTACAGGGTTTTAAGTGATCTCAGACTATGAGAGAACCTTAGTGGAGGAAAACCTTTAAAGAAGGTAATAACTGTATTTGAAGAAACAAATGAGTAAGGATTGTGTGTAGAGCTTGAAATATATTCCAGATAGTCAAAGAAGAAAATGTATAAATTATACAGAAAAAAGAGATTTCTGTGAAATGGAGACAATTAAAGGAGTAGATAACTCATAATTTTTCCTTTGTACTTGGATAAAAATTGTGTTACTAAATTCTGATTTTGTATGTGTGTGTTTGTGTGTAACAGAGGAGAGTTGTTTTCCTAATTTGACTAATTGGCATTGTCTGCTTGGAAATAGTGCTTTCCTCCATCACTGAAAGAAATTCCTAGCCCAGTGGCTTGAACTTACAGAAATACTTATTCTTTGAAAATAGGTTGAGTGCTCAGGATAGGTAATACAGGAACAGAAGCAATCTGGGAGAAAGATGAATGAGTTATCTGTATTGACAGTTATATTTGAAATTTATATCCTTATCAGAGAGGTCTGCTAAAATGAGCATAGAGAGTTGGTAAAGCATGTAGGTGTTGTCATGGACTCACCTTTGAAATCTAAACAAATTATGCATCCTTTAAGAAAATACTGTTTCATTTTTGTCTGATGCAATCAGTAAGATGCCCTCTTTTTCTCAGATTAGCTGTTGTAAAAAGGTAAAGCAGCTTCAAGGTCTGGCTTTTAGTTTGAGACCGTCAAGAAAACTTTCCCTAATTAATTGCTTCATAATCCTGGCTTGTAGCCCTCCCCTGTGTGTTCTCCAGCTCCTCGATGCCCCCCTTTACAGCTCTAATCATGCTGTATTGCATTGTATATATGCCTTCCTCCCATCTAAATTCTGTATCTTTTCCACTGTTGTACTCCCAGTGCTCGACAATAGGATTTGTTGATGGAGCAGTTGAATGAATGAATAACCTTGTGCTTTCTAGTTTATGACTTGTTGGCAATCTAGATGTCTGAATGCATGCCCAGTGCATTCTCTTTTGACTAACTTTTTTGTTTTATCCTGGAATATAGACCATACGGTAACATTGTTGTAGGTAATGTAGGGGGCACCTTTCAGTAATCTCCATTTCAAATGAGGAGAGTAGTTGGTTGTGAAACAAACTGGCTAAGCTGCCTACCTGGCTGTTGGTGCTTTTATCCCTTACATTAGAACAGTCTGGTCTGTTTACCAGATAAGATCTTTGGCATGAGTATCTCAGTAAGATATGCCCTTGCCTGGTTTTACTAGTAATGCTATATGAGTTGTTCTGGGTCATTCAATTCAGTGGTAATTGAGTGCCTGATATCTGCTAGACAATGTTTTTAGGTACTTTAGATACTACACAAATAAAAAAGAGCCCTGTCCTCCTTGAACATTGTACAGATAGATAGCAATAAACAGTGAGCATGTAAAAGAGGAAATTAGATAGCATTTAGCAGGCAATAATGCTATGGACAAGAAGAAAAGTAGAACAGGGGAGAGGAATTATTGGGCATGTGAGGGCAGGGGGAGAGATACAATTTTAAAAGGGATGGTAAGGATAGACCTCATTGAGAAGGTGAATTTTAAGGAAAAATTTGAAGAAGTACAAAAATTAGACTTGTATATATTTGGGAGAAGAGCATTCCAGGCAGAGGGAAGAGCCAGTGCAAAGGTCCTGAGGCAGAAGACTGCACGCTGTATAGGAGTTGCAGCAAGTGGACCTGCATGGCTGGAGTCAGGAGGCCACTGTGGAGCTAAGTGAGAGCAGGGGAGAGAAGCAGATGAAGAAAGGAGAGATTATTGGGAACAAGATCCTGGTTCGTGTATGGGTTTATCTGCTGCTGAAAGGAAGTTTGTCTGTCTTTAAGTGAAAGAGAAGCCTTTTGCGAAGAGTGAGATGATCTCTTTTTCATTTTTATAGAATCACTCTATCTGCTGTTTTCATCCAAGAATCACTGGATGTATTTCAGAAGCATGTCATTACAAATTGTCAATCCTGGTGATTATTTTAAATACTTTGTTTGAATATGGATATGCTTCTTCCCCATTCTGATAATTTCTTTGTCAAATAGGGCTGACAGAAGTAGAAATGCCAAACTATAGATTTTTTTTCTACATAGGTTCTTTCTGATTGTATTATGCTTTAAAGGCAGGGGAGTGGCGGCAGTAGGGTAGGAGTCTTGACAGTTGTATGTTTTCCAAGAAGTGATTAATAAATGAGGCTCTGGAAGGGGTGCTGTCTAGAGTCCTGGAAACCACGTATTGTAGAGTTCTGCCTTTTTGTTGTCACAGTACATTTTACTTTAAGAAATGATCGTTTATGCTTTTCATAGTTAAAGGAGACCATCTTCCCAAGAAAAGTGGCAAGCAGGATTTGTATCATTGGGCTGTGAAATCATATATTCAGCTTTCAGCCTAATAAAGTCCTACTTACTTAATTCCTTTTTAAATGTGGGGGTAAATGTGGGGGAACTAGATAGCTTTCCAGCTTTTGGTTGGATTTAATTATTGGATGTGTATGAACACCTTTGGGGCTTCCCAGGTGGCGCTTGCCTGCCAGTGCAGGAGATGTAAGAGACACAGGTTTGATCCCTGGGTTGGGAAGATCCCCTGAAGGAAAGCATGGCAACCCACTCCAGCATTCTGCCTGGAAAATCTCACAAAGGAGCCTGGTAGGCTACAGTTCATAGGGTCGCAAAGAGTTAGACGTGACTGAAGCCACTTAGCATGCACGCATGCATGAACACCAACAATAATAGGCACGTCTTGACGAAAATGTAATTAAATTTGCTTTCCAGGGACTAATAGTGTAGAAATTATGTGGCATCTATTAATGCTCCTTTGGGATTGACTGATTTAAAATGTGCCTACCTACATTTTCATCACACTCCCTTGTTCACTACTTTTAAAAGTTGATGTGTCTTCCATAAGCATTCGGTAACTTTTCATGACACTTGCTTTGTCCACTGTTGCAAAATGTATTTGAAAACCTTGCTGTATGTGATGAGTTGGAATTTGACAATTGGTTGTCTTGGATTGGTCTTCTGGGCTTCGTGGAAACAACATGTAGTGATTAGGTTGGTTCCTGCCAGACAGGTCTGCCACGAGTAATGTGGTTCAGTTGGTTTGACTGGAGCCTAGCAGCAATGTTGGACAATTATTACTGTATAGACTGATTAACCTTATGTACTTACATAATGTCTTGACAGTCTCTCGATGTCTGGAAAATTTAGTGATAAAATGGATGCGGTCTCTGATGGAAGGGCATTTAAAGGGAATTACATAGTGGTGGAATATTCTAACCAAAAGCATACCCTCTCTCCAGGCTGTGCAGTCAGTGGTCTTCTGACTGTATAGAATTTCTTGAGTTGTTGGTAACTGTTTAAACACAATACTTAGACTTAAAATTACAGTGTTTGCTTTGGTAATACTGCTTAACACCTTTCTGAACTAGCACTGCCATGTAGACTTAAGATCTTTAGGTTTTATTTCAAGACAAATTAAGATAGCTTCTAGTTAGAATCACACAGAACAGCATTTCTTCCGTCTACCTTTTCTCCTCGAAGATACAATATTTTTGAAAGTTGAAAGAATAACCCTGTCACTATTCAATGTCATAAAATGTAATTATTTGCAAAACAGTCTTAAAACAAAAGTTGGATTCCCTTTTCCTTAACCTGAGTCTGGCAAACTTTTATAATTGGTATTATGGGTATGGCAATTATTATCCCAGATTTTCTGCGGGAAGTCTTATTTCCACAGTGTTAACCAGTTTTTCACAGTGTTCTCATATTTGCTGGATTGTGTATCAATTTGGGATTAAAAATACAGTGATTGATTAGGATGGAATATTGCAAAATTTAAATCATTCTCTTGACTAAAATTCTGTGTCATCTAGAAGAACTTGGAGGCTATATGGGCTGTGATTTAAGATCATGGTCTTTGAGATCAGACAGTTTTGGATTCAGCCCCTGACATGACCACTCTTTTAACCTTGAACAGATAATATATACTTGTTTTGTCTGTTTCTTCCTTTGCAAAATGGTAATACTAATAAAATTTACAGAGTTGTTGGGAAGAGTGTATGAGACACAGGCATAATAAATAGTTGTTGGCATGGAATAAGCACTAATGCCTTTGGTTATGTTATGTTTAGCTTGGAACATCTCTTAAGTCAGAACAACCTTTATGAAAACATTTCAAAACATCCAGCATAGTTTAAATGACATTTAGAGTTATCTTTCCTCAAGGCAATATAAACAAACATGCAAGTTTTAAAAATACAAAGTGCTGGCCTTCCCTGGTGGTCTAGTGGTTAAGAATCCGCCTTGCAGTGCAGGGGACATGGGTTCGAGCCCTGGTCTGGAAGATTCCACATGCCACGGAGCAGCTAAGCCTGTGCACCACAACTGCTAAACTTGTGCTCTGGGGCTGTGTTCTGCAAGAGAAGCCACCACAGTGAGAAGCCTGCACACTGCAACTGAAGAGGGTAGGCCTCGCTTGCTGCAGCGAGAGAAAGCCCAGACACAGCAACAGAGATCCAGTGCAGCCAAAAATACAATAAATAAATAATTCAAAATCTTTAAATAAAAATACATATGAAGTGCTAAAATCTTACTTAAGGTTACATCTATGCTAAGTCCTATTGCTCTTTATGAAATTGTGAACTGACCATAATAGCCGAACATGAAATTAAGAAATAGGAAAAAATTCTTGTTTGAGGAAAGAAAGTAATAAATATAGTGGGGTGTGTGTGAAGACAGGTCATACACATATATAGCCATGTAAGACATTAATAGTATATTTAAATTGCTGGCTTGGTTTCTTCCAAATTTATCAAAAATAAAAATGGAATTCGCTGGCGGTCCAGTGGTTAGGACTCCATGCTTTCATTACCAAGGCCCTGGGTTCAGTCCTTGGCTGGGGAACTAAGATCCCCATAAGCCATGTGGTGGCCTAAAACAAACAGACAAAAAAACATGTTAAAAGAAATAGTAATTGAAAAGAAATGAAATCAGCCTCTCTTTTAATAGCTCAGCTGATATACATTCTGCCTCAGGAATGGGTTATGATTCTTCTAGTAGATAAAACCTAACTGAATTTTTAAAATTTCCACTTGTTTAGTACTAACTGTGGTTTTTATGTTCCCATAGTGTGATACACTAATGAGTGGGTAGGGCATTGCATCTAGAATATCTGTGGTAAACCTGTTGGGCTTGAATGTGATCATTCCCTAATCCTGTGATGTGAGGACAGGATAAGAAACACCCAGCGCTGCACCTGTGAGGAGAAGTTCTAGAATGCCTGACTTACTTGTAGATAAAATATTTCATTAAAGTAAGCACAGGAATATTGTCAGTGGCCAGCATCCTTTTTCCAGTCATTCCTAAAAAGAAGGAGAGTTATAATTTGAAAATTTAAAGATAGTTTTTATTTTTTTAACCAAAGTGTGGTTGATTTACAGTGTTGTCTTAGTTTCTGGTATATAGCAAAGCGATTCAGATATATATAGTAGTTTGTATCTGCTAATCCAAAAACTCCTAATTTATCCCTCCCCCTGCCTTTGGTAATCATAAGTTTGTTTTCTATGTCTGTGAGTCTGTTTCTGTTTTGTAAATAAGTTTATTTGAAGATACTCCTATTTTAGACCCTGCAATATGAACTGGAAAATGTAACGGTTTAAAAATATGGCCACGCATTTAGTTATAGTGTACATTTCTCATGCAGTAATATCGTTTTTGAGAAAACTGATGCAAACACGTATGTCATTCTAATCTCCATCTTTTCTTTTTTTCTTTAATAATTATTTTTATTTTTGGTTGCACTGGGTCTTTGTTGCTACACTAGGACTTTCTCCGCTTGTGGTGAGCAGGTGCTGTTCTTCATTGTGATACACAGGCTTCTCATTGCGGTGGCTTCTCTTGGTGTGGAGCACAGGCTCTAAGCCTGCAGGCTCTGGTAGTTACTGCTCACAGGCTCTAGTTGCCCATAGTATGTGGGATCTTCCTGGGCCACGGATTCAACCTGTGTCCCCTGCATCGGCAGGCAGATTTTCATCCACTCTACCACCACAGAAAGTGTTAGTCATTCAGTCATTCAGTCATTCAGTCAGGTCTGACTCTTTGTGACCCTATGAACAGTAGCCCGCCAGGCTCCTCTGTCCATAGTATTCTCCAGACAAGAATACTGGAGTCGGTTGTCATGCCGTTTTGCCATGCCCTTCCCCAGGGGATCTTCCCAATCCAGGGATCAAACCCAGGTCTCCTGCATTGCAGGCAGATTCTTTACCAACTGAGCCACCAGAGAAGCACCCCCCCACCCCCACCGCCTCCACGGAAGTCCCTGCTTTTTTTTTTCTCTTGTCTTTAGAGAACCTAGGAAAGGTGGCAAGTTGGAACAAGTATAAACATTTTTAGAAAAATAGACGACAGGCAGTCAAGTTAGAACAGTGATGTTGAAAATGAGCCCCCATCAATAGTTACCAAGCTTTTAGCTGTCACTGTGGTACTTAATGAGTGAACTTCTGATGGTCTTATGAAGATCAGAGCTTTCTTAAGGTTCTGGATTATTGTGTAACTCTCCATTAATTTTTAGGTACCTGGTGACCCATCTCATGGGGGCAGATCTGAACAATATCGTGAAATGTCAGAAGCTTACAGATGACCACGTTCAATTCCTTATCTACCAGATTCTCAGAGGTCTCAAGGTACAGACTAATAATTTTCAGAAATGAATTCTCCTTCTTTCTCTTCTATTTAGGGCTTAAGGGAAAACAAACAAGACTTTTCTTATGGAAGATTTCAGATACAGTAATCGCAAGTACAACCATAATATAATGAACCCCTGTGTTTACTCAGCAACCACGATTACCAACATACAGCTAATCTTGTTCCTTTCTTATTCCCCTAAACCCTGGATTATTTTAAGGCAAGTCTAGACCTCATATCGTTGCACCCCTTGATACTTCTATATAGGCATGTCTGAGAGTTAAAGTCTCTTCATTATTACATCTAAACAATAATAATAATTTCTCGATGTAATCTGATATCTATTGAGTATTATGTTGAAACTTTGAAAATACCCTCAAAGGGGTTAATTTGGGGGTTAAAAAGGGGGAAAATATCCTCAAAGGGGTTATCTGCCCCTGTGGAAGGGGCAGATAAACAACGTTTTTAAATTAAATCAGCTTTAATATTTAACAGCTTTGAGTCCTTATTGTGCTCTAGAGCACCCACCAGAAAATAGGTTGAAAGCTCTATTTTACTCATACTGCAGCTCTATGAATAGAGTTGATGGTATAGAAATCACAGTTATGGTCAGAGTATAGACTACTGATAATTACTTGTTCTGATTTCTAATCCTGCTCTTAATCCTAACATTTCTTACTGACTCATAAAAAAAAATAAAAACGCACTTCAAATATGTCATATGATAGGAGGTTGGAGATAACTTTTTCTTGCACTGATTATTTTTGTGTGTGTGTGTGCTTTTTCACAGTATATTCATTCAGCCGACATAATTCACAGGGTAGGTATTATATTTTGATTACATTATGGGGATGGTTGGTGGGGGATAGCAAGATCCTAGTCTAAGTATTTTAGCCATTGAAATATTGACTGATTGCAACTTTACTCTAGGTTTAAACTAATTAAAGAAAGAGGATGTATAGATTTTTTGTTTTGTTTTACCTGTTTAAGGCTAATTAGAACTAGGTAGTGACTATAGAATGGAAATTGTTTATAGCTGTGTCAAGTCTTTTATGTTTAGCTCTTCATCATTACCTTTAGGGAGAGAATTTACCAAGCATCATAAAGTTGATCTTGTCCTCTTGCTTCCTAGGACCTAAAACCTAGTAATCTAGCTGTGAATGAAGACTGTGAGCTGAAGGTAGGATGAAGTGACATTGGTAATTGTTTGTTTCACTTTGTAATTATATGTTTGACTAGCCAGGTAAATTTATAAAGGGAATGAGTTTATAAAGCCATGACTTTTCATCTGGAAATTCATATTGTATTGTCCTTAGAAATATCATTAGACTTTGAAATTTAAACTGGAGATTTAGTAAGCTTTAGTTTGAGTGATATTGAAGGTAGTATCAGGTATCTTGTTTTCATTCTAAAATGAAGTTAAATTAGAAATTTAATATATTAAAATTAAAAAGATTAAAATTAAAAAGGAGTGATTAAAGTGATTAAAAAGGAGAATTATAGTATGAACATCAAGAAAGCAGTCCTCTTGAAATAATTATGGGATTATATCAGTTTCTAAGAGATAAAAAAGGCAGAAACCCACTGTGTCAAAATAATTCAAACAAGAGATAATCTATAAAGAGCAAGCAGCCCTGGAATTTTTTTCTTTGTTTCATTTCTCATTTTACTTGATTATTTGGAAACAAAATTTACAATAAAATGCAACATTTTAAGTGTACATGTGACAAATTTTTATAGCTCTGTAACCAGCACAGTTATGAAGAACATGTCCATCACTCCAGAAAGTTCCCTTGTGCCCCTTCCTAGCTAGTCCCCACCCTTCTGCGCCTACTTCAGACAACCACTGGTCTGCTTTCCGACACTGTAGATGTCTCTTTTCTGGAGTTTCATACAAGTGGAATCATACAGTATTTTCTGCGTCTGTCTGACTTTTTGCTTAGTGTAGTATTATTGAGGTCCATCTGCATTGTGTGTATCTGTAGTTTATTCCTTTCTGTTGCCAAGTAGATCTGTTTTATGACTGAACTACAGTTTGTTTATCTGTCACCTGTTTATAGACAGGGCTTCCTTGGTGGCTCAGCCATAAATAACCCACCTGTCAGTGCAGGAGACATGGGTTCGATTCCTGGGTCTGGGTCGGGAAGATCCCCTGGAGAAGGAAATGACAACCCACCCCGTTATTTTTATCTGGGAAACACCATGGACTGAGGAGCCTGTCAGGCTGCAGTCCATGAGATTGCAAAAGAGGCAGAAACAACTTGGCAAGTAAACAGAACGACTGATAGACACAAGTGCTTCAGTTTCCTTTCAGAGCTGTGTAAAGCCGCTATGAATATTCATGTTTGTGTGGAACATATATTTTCATTGCTCTTGGATACGTGCAAAAGCAGTGCTTTTTTTTTTTGGTAATTTCATTATTTTTTTAGTTCTTGCTGTGTTCCCCATGCATTCTAAGCACGGACCAGGAAATATGTTATGCAAATGCTTTGTCGCTCTTGCTTTCTAATATGCACTACAGTTTCCCCCCTGCTTTACAAGCCTTAAGAGTTGGACTGTTCAGTGCCTGACTGCTCTTCTCTCATTAGATCTTGGATTTCGGACTGGCTCGACATACAGATGATGAAATGACAGGCTATGTGGCCACCAGGTGGTACAGGGCTCCTGAGATCATGCTGAACTGGATGCATTACAACCAGACAGGTACTCCTTGAACTGATTACTTAGTGCCTTATTGATACCATGTTAGGTATATTTGGGGTTCCCAGAAGTGGAGATGGGGGAGTAGGAGGAAACATTCTTTTTCTTCCCTCAGGAAACATACAAAAAGAGGATATTTCAGTTGCTCAGAGAAAGTAGGGTTTTTCAGACTCTGATTTAATTGGCTTTTTACTTATTTTGAACATATTCTTTCATATTCATATTCTACCTGAAGACATTAGTTTCATAATGTTAA
This sequence comes from Nanger dama, assembly GCA_917880005.1. Taxonomy (NCBI): domain Eukaryota; kingdom Metazoa; phylum Chordata; class Mammalia; order Artiodactyla; family Bovidae; genus Nanger; species Nanger dama. The sequence goes on from CAKJTW010000033.1 coordinate 10,252,598, forward strand.
CTTTCAATGTTACTTGCGAGAATCCACCATTTCTACCAGTAAGAAACCTTTGCCCCTTTGTGAACAGCTTATTTCTCTTGCCATAACTGTGTTTTGCTTAGCCCACCTATGAAGCCCTTTAATTGTGGTGAAGGTTCTAGCTTATTTTTTCTATAAAAATGTTGAGTATGAGTGTTGAACTTCAGATACCTTAATATTAACTAGAGTATTTCAGCCCTAGCTGTAGTTCCGTTTGTAGCCAAGTTTGGTAAGAGTGACTTTGTATATACTTTTATTTCTCTTTAATTTTGCCAGTTGATATTTGGTCAGTGGGATGCATAATGGCCGAGCTGTTGACTGGAAGAACGTTGTTTCCTGGTACAGACCGTATCCTTTAAAAAGTTTTGGGTTCTTGTTTCTTGTCTGTATTTTAGTGTCCATGGAAATGTACCGCTTTTACCTGTCTCTTGGAAGGACTTTAAGTTACTTGTTTCTATCGTCCATTGTGAGATCTGCCCTCCTGCGGAGTATCTTGCCTTGCCAAGAAAGAGGCTGCAGTTTACGTCTATGATTTGGAAAAGTTCCTCATAATCTGGCAAACCTTTAAAATCTTTCATATGTCATCTTTTTTTTTGCAGCAGGCTCCTTATTAATCTTCCCACAGCCATTCTGCGACTGAGTATGTTGGTGAGAAGTTCTAGACCTCAATGACTGGTTTAGTCTGTTTGTACCAACACTCAGTGAGCACAAGATAACCATTTATAAATCAGGGATATCTTGCTTTTATGTTTGGTTTACATATTAAAAAGGCTGTATTTGGTCCTTGTAATGATACACTTGCTGACTTGTATATTTGTTGCTTAAAAACAAAAGCAAGAATATAAGGTCACCCTGTCATGTACCTTTATCTCCCCTCAGCATGACTTTGTTTTTATCCCAGATTGTAACCAAACTTTAATTTACTTCCAGATTGATTGTCTAGTTTATAGTTTGTCATGACCCCTTTATTTTAGTCCCTTTTCTATCTGCTGCATGCCCATTTCACAGTTTAGTAATAATATCATCAAAATGTGATTTGTTGTAACCCTCATCAGTTCCACTTGGGAAAGACGTTTAGGCAAGAAAAAATTTTTAAATTTATATCTAGAATTAGATCTGAAGATTTTTGATAAATTAATCTGACTCGTCCTCTACCAGTTTGGTTGAGCATTTAAAGATGGTGCCATTTCCTGTGTTCTGTCACAGTTAGAGACCTAAAAGCTGTTTTAGCATCTCACCTAAGCAGACACACTGAGTTTATAAACCAGAATGTGAGTTCACTGGCTTACAGTTGGGATCATGCTTCTGGGGTGACTGTGATATTCATTCATGAATCCACGTATTCTAACTGTCTTCTGCTAGAATGTACTTTGCTAATGAACTGAAAAGCCTCTTCCCTCAGCTGTCAGTTCCCCTCTGAATATTACTAAATTGATACAGAGAATAATTTCCCTATATGGCTCACCTTATTTCTTCTCATCCCTGGATTCTTAATTTTAATACCTAATGTTTCCCCTTTGTCCTTTGTTTCATTTACCTTATACCTGTTTCTTAGAAATTTGACATACACATTATAGTCTAAGCTAAGAGAATGAGGGACAGTTTGTAATTTTCCTTTTCCTCTGAGTCCCATTCTTTACTCTGTCTTCCTGAGCCTTCTGCTCTGAGGTTCTCCTCTGTTCCTCTTGCCCCTTCCTTTCCTTTATTTCCGTGTCTCCATCTACAGTCAGTCGCAGACACTCATGCCTACGTAGACACACAAAGTGGTGGAGAGACACGTACAGTAAAGCACGCTAGTTAAGAGCACATGTTCTGGAATCAGACTTCCAGGGTTGATATTACTTAGCTCTTTTACTTCCGGCCCTCTGACTTTGAGCCAGTTGTGTAACCTCAGTCTCTTGGTTTCCTTAACTGTGAAATACTGATTATAGTACATACCTCATGTGAGAATTCAGTGAGATGATCTGGAAAGGACTGGGAGCAGGGCCTGCCAGTAGATGTTACCCATCATCCTCATCAGTGAGCTTTAAGTTTCTCCCTTCACCTTCCCACTTTATTGTCTACTTATAAAGCATTAAAGGCTGTGTTTTTTGTTTCATTAAAATTTTTAACAGCTAGTAAAGGATGGATCCCCTTGACAGGCTACTGGTATAAAGGTTTCAAAGCAGTTGTGTGTGCCTTTGGTTCTGTCTCGGTTACAGGTGCCCACTGATGGATTGACCCTTTTAAAGTGCTAACTTTCGGCCTCTGTAAGAAGTGTTCCTTTTTATGCATACTTCTTTTCCCTCTGTGAGCTTTAGGAAGAAAACCTAGCATTTAAGCTTTTTACTAGGAGATTCTCTTTTTAATACATGAGAATTCTTTTCAAAATTTTTATTTCAGTAATACACTGTTCCTTTTCTACTTGGCTCCTTTTCAGGCACATGTTCTCCTGAATCAGGAAACTCGAATTTGGAAGATTTGTATTTGTAATATGCATAACTCCCTTCTTGTCAGTTGCTACCTGTGTGGATGTAGCTTTGATTGCCTGACACGGGGGAGAGGAAGGTGTTTTCTGTTACTTTTTCAAGTCCCCAGTTGATTGTAATGTGCCTCCAGTGTTGGGTACAACTAGAGTTTAACCAAGTTGAATTTCAGTTTTAATCTTTCAGGCTGAAAGTTAGTTAGTAGTTTTTCCTCTTTTTTTTTTTTTTAAGGTACCAATGAGATAAAAGTTAAGAATCTAGAATTATACACTTGGGGATCTAGAAAGATGCTAAGAAACATCTAGTTGGGCCCCGTGTTTTTATAGATGAGGAAGCTATAAGAACCCAGAAAAGATAGATACAAATGTATCCGACTCAGATCTCCATTTCTTTCCATTTGCTGCCTATTCTCCTAATTTCTAAAACTCATTTTCTTAAAACCTTTGCAGAATGTGCTGGCCCCACACACTCTTCTGTGGCTCAGAAAGGCGCACAGCTACTGCTTATTTATGATTTTAAAACGCAGCTGAATGCCAAGGCAGCCTCCAGAGTGTGCTCTTTACTTGAATGCACGGTTCTCTCCCTGTTTTCCTCATTTATTATTCATCTTGTATTTGAAACTGGTGGTTTTAACTTCTAGATAAAAACCATCTAATAGAACTTTCTGTGGTCTTACAAGTAGTTTATGTATGTACTGTTCAATATGGTGGTTGGTAGCTACCAGCCACATGTGGCTATAGAACACTTAAAATGTGGCTGGTGGAACTTAGAAGCTGAATTAAAAATATTTTTGTAGTCAAGTGTTTTCACATATAATTTGCCACTTTATTTTTTCATTGTGGTAAAATAGACATTAGTTCAGTTCAATTCAGTCACTCAGTCGTGTCCAGCTCTACCGTCTTAATCCTTTTAAAGTATACAGTCCAGTGGAACTAATTACATTCATAAAATTGTGCATCCACCACCACTGTCTATGTCCAAAACATTTTCATCACCCCAAACAGAAGCTGTGCCCATTAAACAAAAGCTTCCTATTCCCTCTTACAGCCTCTCATTACCTCTCTTCTACTTTCTGTCTCTATGAATTTGTTTATTCTAAAAATTTAGTATTGACTGGGCTCATACAATATTTGTGTTCTTGTGTCTGAATTATTTCACTTAGCATGTTTTCAGGGCTCATCCATATTGTAGCATGGATCAGAACTTCATTCTTTTTATGACTGAATACTAGTCCCTCATGTGGCTATACCATACTTTATTTATCCATTCGTATGCTACAGACGCTTGGTGGTTTCCCCCTTTTGGCTGTTGTGAGTGGTGCTACAGTGAACACTAACATACAGGGACCTGTCTGAGTTCCCCCTTTCGCTTCTATTGGCTGTATTTCTAAGAGTGGAATTGTTGGGTCATGAGGTTACTCTGTGTTTAACTTTTTGAGGAGCAGAGCAGTCATTGTTTGTCACAGCAGTTCCATTGTTTTACATGCCCACCAGTGATGTATGGGCAGTTTCTCCACATCTTCACCAACAGTTGTTTCTTCCTTCCTCCCTCCCTCCCTTCCATCCTGCTTTTTAAAATTATAGCCATCCTAGAGATACCAAGTGGAATCTCTTTGTGGTTTTAATTTGCATTTCCTTAATGACTAATGATGTTGAGTTTCTTTTCCTCTGTTTACTGTTGGTATGTCTTCTTTGGGAAAATATTTGTTTGAGACTTTTACCCACCTTTTAATTGGGTTGTCTTTTTGTTGTTGAGCTTCAAGAGTTTTTTTATATATTCTGCATATTAAGCCTTCACCAGATATGCAATATGCAAATATTTTCTCCCATTTTGTGGGCTGCCTATTCATTTTTTTAATAATGTCGTTTGATGTACAAAAGTTTTTTTAAACGAAATTCCAATATATTTTTTCTTTTGTGTTCTTGTTTTTGGTGTAATTTCTAAGAGTATATTACCAAATTCAAGGTTGTGAAGATTTACTGCATTTTCTACTAAGAATTGTTTGTGTGTATCTCCTATATTTAGGTTTCTGATTCATTCTGAGTTAACTTTTGTATGTGATGTGAGGCTGGGGTCCAGCTTTGTACTTTTGCATATGGGCATTCAGTTGGCCCAGGACCATTTTTTGAAGATTTTTTTTTCCCATTGAATAGGTTTGGCACTCTTGTCAAAGATCATTTCTATTCCATTGGTCCAAATATCTACCCTTGTAGCAGTACCACACTGCTTTGATTATGGTAGCTTTATAGTAAGTCAGTCAGTCCTTCAACTTTGTTCCCATTTTCAATTTTTTTTTTTTTTTTTGGCACTTTGGGCTCCCTTATAATTTTATATGAATTTGAGGATAGGCTTTAAACATGTCTACAAAGAAGGCTGAATTTTATTTATTTATTATTTTTGACTGTGCTGGGTCTTTGTTGCTGCACTGGCTTTTCTCTAGTTGCTGAAAGTGGGGGCTACTCTTGATGTGTGTGTGGGGTGGGAGGCTTCCCGTTGTAGTGGCTTCTCATTGCAGAGCATGGGCTCTGGGGCATACAGGCTTCAGAAGTTACTGCCCATGGGCTTAGCACTTGTGGCTCCCAGGCAGTAGAGCACAGGCTTAATAGTGGTGACACATGGACTTAGTTGCTCTCCGGTGTATTTCTTTCAGTAATGTTTTATAATTTTCAGGGGACAAGTTTTTTACCTCCTTAGTTAAATTTATTTTTAGGTATTTTCCTAGCATCTGTAAGATGCTATTTTAAATGGAATTGCTTTCTTAATTTTCTTTTGACTTGTTCATTGTTGGTGTATAAAAACATAACTGATTTTTATTTGTTGATCACGTACCCTGCAGCTTTGCACAGTTGAAAGCTGAGAACTCTGGTAGCTTTCTTGTGGATTCTTTGGTTTTTCTACATGTAAGATCATGTCATCTGCAAATAGAGAGTTTACGTCTTCCTTTCCAATTCAGATGCTTTTATTTTTTTTCTCTTATATAATTTGTCTAGTTAGAACTTCCAGTACAGGGTTGAATAGCAGTAGTGAAAGTGGGCAGCGTTGTCTTGTTCTTATCTTTCAGTCTTTCACCACTGGGTATAATTTTAGCTCTGCATTTTTCATAAATACTCTTTATCATGGCAAGGAGTTCTATTCATAATTTTATGAGTGTTGATCTGAATTTTAAATTTTATTAGATTTTATTTAATTACATTTAAATTTAATCACATATGACTCTTGATATTTTATGCAGTTTTAGATCTCTGCAAGTCATCTTCCCATTCTACTTTTTCTTCTCTCTTTTTTTTTCCTCTGTGATTAGTCTTCTTGATAGACTCTTCTTTTGGGATTACATGGCTTGCAAGATCTTAGTTCCCCAACTAGGGGATGGAACCCAGGCCCCAGCAGTGAAAGTGCAAGTCCTAACCACTGGAGCTTAGGGAATTCCCAAGATTCCTTTGTTACTAGTTGTTAATAATCCTTAGCATTTCCCTACAGAGATAAGATACACTAATTTTTGTCTTAAAGCTAGTTATATTTAAGAGTGGAGCCCTTCCTCATTAATCTAGTTGACTAGGTGTATATATATATCTCGAGTGGACACACCTGAGAGAACTTTATATTAGAAGAGAGTAAGGACCCAGAATGTGTTCTTCAGGTATAGTGCTAACTTATTTCGAAAGCCACTGGTTCTGAAAAGAGTAAGCCAGTTAGGAAATGTTATTACTAACGCTAAGAGTCTGCAGCCTGAGGAAGAGCACGAGTTTCATAACCCTATGACCTGTTAAATGCTGTTTTCCCTTCCAGAGATCTCAGCCCTGGCTTACTATTGTTTTCCTTTTCTAGGTAATCAAATGAATTTCCTTCATGTGTAAAACTTTTCTTTGTTTCTTTCATTTTTATAGAAATGGCACTCTTAAGACATTAACTAAGATAATGGGGTTCTTGCCATCAGCTTGCTGCCCTACTCCATAATGAATTTTCTCTGTATTAAATTTGCTCCTTAATTCTAGTTCATTTATTTCTTCTTTTGATTTTTTTTCAAACATTCTATGAACTACTTCAGACATACAAAAAGACAAGAACACCTGTGTTTATGTAGCCCAGATTACAAGATAAAGTATTGCCAGTAGAGCCAAAACTTTTGTATATCCCCCTTCCTGTCACAACTACCCCTCTCTTTCAGATGTTGGTTTCAAATAGTCTCTCATTAAAAAAAAAAAAAAAAACCCACAGTTTTCCTTCAGACACTAAAAGCAGGTGTCCTAATGGTGAAGAAGAAAAATATTAGGTTACTTCTTGCCTTTTCTTCTGTAACTTGAGATTGTATTCCCCCATTTGAAAAGGCTGGAATTCTCAGGTTTCTCCACAAACCTAAAACACCTTAAGAAATCTTCCATGTATGACAGTGAAAATGACTATTTGATGACTGAGAAGAGAAGGAAATGGACTAAGTCCCATTCTAGTCCATCCTGTCTTTCACCAGGAGAATTTCCACAGGTCAGTGTTCCACCTTTGTCTCATGGATTTTTTTAAAACTGCTGCTCTTAAGCAGCTGTAGTCTCAGGTTCTGCAAATGGTCCTTTTATTTATCTATTTTGATACTGCTTATGAGCAGCACTTTTAAACCACGAGACAAAGGTGGAACACTAAACTGTGAAAATTCTTCTGGTGACAGACAGGATGGACTGGAATGGGACTTAGCTTACTTCTCAGTATCTTCAACTCTGTGGCTTACAGAAATCTCCTGGGAGTTGCCTAGAACATTTAGAAGTGAATAGACTGTCCCTCTTTTACTTTCTTTCCAAATAACCCATTACCCTTAGGTTTTTTCCTCACCTACTCATTCTAGCTACCTCTTACTTTTGTTACAGAGGACCTAAAGAGTAATCTTAGGCCTAAGTTGTTTAAAGAAGAATCAGGAGATTTTTAATTAAAATTTTGACATTGTGGTTATTACAATTAAAACACATTTTTAACTACCAGTAAAAATATCTGCTATCTAGGGAAAAATGGGGTTAAACCTGGTAAGAAGGATGGCTTGCGATGGAAATAACTAATTGTCATAATGTGGTAAGTTTTGCTTTGCTCTGCTTATATAGTTACTTGACGTTCCTTCTGGCCTTAACTGCCTGGACAAATTGTAGTGGCCTTTCTGTAGCTGGTATTATTGGAAGACTGACCTGTATTTCAATGGATTTGCCAGCTCTTGGAGAACCAATGGTGATTTCTTCTGACGTTTGCAGCTTTGACTTTCTTGATGCAAGTGCTTTTAGCTACTAAGTAGGTTTTTATTTTGCACTGTGTGTTTACTAATCTCCTAAGTACTGACTGTCATGCTGTACCCGCTCTCTTTATCTGTACCCCTTATGCTGTCGTCGCACTGTATACTCTTTAGAATGTAAACATTTCAGATGAGCATTTGCATATGAGATGAAGCAACTTTTCTTAACTTTTTGTATATAGACTTCCCACTAGGGTACAGTTATTCTAGATTTTTGAGGGCAAGACAGAGGGGTGGAGTTGCTTTGAAAAGTTTATTACAGGAAAACCTTTCAAGTTAATATTTATTGAGCTATTCAGTGGAAGGTGCTAAAGATAAGATGGTACCTGTCCTCCAAGCCAGAATGATCATACTTAGTAGAACGTGAGTTACAGGAGTAGTTTGAATGAATGTCTGTTCTCTGCTTATAAGACAAGACAGAGTGAACAGATACTGTAATAGAATATAAATAAGTTATGGAGAAGAAGCAGAGATTAACTCAAGCTCAAGATATGCAAGAAGACTTCATGGCAGAGTTCTTGTTTGAGCAGGACTTTGAAAAGCTTTGCCAGGAGGGAAGAATGGAGGGTATTGCTGTTTATGACTTGGATAAATAAGAAGGTGGAAGCTTAAAAGTGCCTGGAATATTTAGTGTGAGTTGAAACATTGAGTGCTTGCAGGAATAATAGTTTGAGGGGAGAGTCAGGAAAAACTCTTGATGCCAAATCAGCAAAGTCTGTGAACTTGAAGTTGAGGATTCAGGGCTTTACTTTATTCTTCAGCTCTGAGATTGTTTCTTACTGGCTGAGGTAGAAAAGGACATGGGGTCCCCCAAATCATTGCTCTCATGACCACTGAGACCAGTTAGAAGTGGCTTACTTTTCAGGTATATTGGGGTGAAGGCAAGACTCTTAAGAAACCCACAGCCCAGAGTCTTCCTCAGTGGGGGCATAGAACTTGACTCTAAAGTAGTTCAGTTTTTTCCCTCAGTATGAAATTTTAGCCTCCAGAACACATTCATTTTTGCCCTCTGCAAAGAACAAAATTCTCTCCTTTTTTTCTAATTTAATTTTTATTTTATATTGGATTATAGTTGTTTTATAATGTTATTCTCTACTGTTCTAATTCAGAAGTAACTTCTGTGAGTGGGCTCCCCTGTCCGTGGAATTCTCCAGGCAAGAATACTGGAGTGAGTAGCCGTTCCCTCCTCCAGGGGATCTTCCCAACCCAGGGATCAAACCTGTGTCTCCTGTACTGCAGGCAGATTCTTTATCATCTGAGCCACCACAGAAGCCCTTCTGTGAGTGGACTTGCTGTTAATTTATTTTCTTATAGAACATAAATTGTTTGGGTCTAGGATAGGACTCTGTACTTAAAGGGCCACCTAGTAAATATTTCAGGCTTTGGGAACCATACAGCTTTGCCACATAAGATGAAAGCAGCCATAGACAGCCCATAAACGAATGGCCTGGTTGTGTTCCAGTGCAGCTTGATTTGCTGACTCTTGTCTAGAATTTTCTTGTATTTAAGCCAATTTCATATCTGGAGGGGAAAAAAGAATAGGGCAAGTTACTATTGCGTAACCAATTCCTGTAACTCCGGCAGCTATGGCTCACAGTGGCCATTATCTTTTGCACTGTAGTGCCTTCTTATGTCTAATCGTAAACAGAAGTCTTTTCTTCCATTCTCCCTCCTCTCCATCGTGCTGTACCTTCTCAAACATTTTGAGTGCTCAGCATGTAGCAGATGGTAGTCTGAGCACTGGGGACAAGTGGTGAGCAGGCAGAGTAGCCCCTCTCTCAGATCAGTGGAGGTGACAGCCTATAGCAAAGAAAGCAGTTACAGATTGAGGAGCTCGAGCATTGTGCTGAGATGGAGGGTGGCCAGGAAGGCGGTGCCTCTCCTGTAGCATAGGGGAAGCTTCTCTGAGGAAGTGAAGGTGAAGCTGAGGCCCGAAGCTGGGAACAAGCTAATCCTGCAAAACCTGACAGGTTTTTTTAATGACAAGAGTCAGGAGATAGTCATCCTCTCTTCCTTTTCCCTCTGAATGTCAGTATAGACATGGCATGGATAACATTTAAATTTTCATTAAAAAAAAAAAATACCGAGAGTTATTTTATAAGATTTTTTTTTCTCCTTTTTAGCTTTATAGGCAAGACTAAAAGCAGTCAGAATTAGTGGAAACTTTCTGACTTCTGGTCAGTACATGCACATACATAGTGGGTATGCATAGAAGAGTTGGCTGCACAATAAAGGTTTGGGTGTTGTGGCCTCTTATGTAGAGCTCTGAGGGTGTGTGAAGTTTGTCAGTACATTTCTGTAAGGTCGAAGCCTCCTGTGCCCTGTGTTACTGCCGCGCTTCTGAAGGACGTGTGCTGCAGTGGGGTGGTGGGGCCCTCTGCTGGCCACTGTCGCTCACAGTCCTCTGCCTGCCACAGCCAGGAGAGGCTCTCAAAAGGACTTCTCAACTGGTTAGGCCCTGGGATCTTTGCAGGTCCCTGTCATCTTACAGGCTCCTTAGGTCAAGCCTTAGAGGAATATTCACAGGTAGGCTTGTGTGTATCCCTAACTCCTGTGCTCTCTGCTGCTTTCTTCTCTGTGGCCCTCTGCTGACTGGTGTTCTTTGCTTGACTCCTGGTGCTTTGTTGGAAGGGAAGGAGGTAGGTGTGGGCTGAGCGTATGGACTGAGTGCTGCTTATATGTTTTCACCTGCTGTCTTTGGCAGCTAAGCATCCAGCAACAGCTGCTTAACTCTACCGACAGGGGATGTTGACAGATGCACAAAATAAATATAAGTCGGGGATGTGTGTGGTAGCTTTTGAAAATTTGTACAGGAGCAGCATGTTCTACTTGAAGTGACCGTCCTGCCGAAACCTTGACCTAGATCAATTCACCATTTTGGCTTGGTTTGGGGTTTTAAGTTTTTGTTATTGGGGTATTTTGTTTGTTTGTTTTGTTTGTTTTTCATTTTTATTTTGTCCCAACATTTTCCTTTATAGTCCACCATTAGATATTGATCAGTTGAAGCTCATTTTAAGACTCGTTGGAACCCCAGGGGCTGAGCTTTTGAAGAAAATCTCCTCAGAGTCTGTGAGTTGATGCCTTGATTGTAATTATCTGCCCTGTTGGGAGCCTCTGCCACTTCCCTTCTGTCAGTCTGTACTTTAACCTGGGTATGTTTGTAAGCACATGTGCCCTTTGTGTGCTGACTCCAGGATGAGGTGTGTGTGTACGTGTACCTGCCTGCTCACATGCATGAGTGTGTTTTGTTTTCTCTCTATGGGTACAATACTGGAGCATGGGAGCTTGTGTTGGGCAGTAGTATCACAGTAAGTGAGATTTGAGATTCTAATTCATTCCAGGAGATGGAAAATGTGTTGTCTCCATTCTCCAGCCCTGACATCATCTTTCTCACAGTTTCACTCAAGGGCTCCTCTCACTTTTTTGGTTAGTATTTATCCTCAAAGCATGAGCTTTACCGTCTATCAGTCTAGCTTTCTCACTAAAAGAATAGAAAGTGCATTGCCTGCACTCTCTTGCCCTTTCCCAGGAGTTACTTGCTTTTTATTGCTTTAGAATAGACAGCCAGCACATCCTGGGTAAGGTGTCTGTTCTCCACAGGGGTCAGTATCTACCCAGTCTCCAGACCATCAGAGGTAACATCCCCACTGCTAACACCTCGGATCCACAGAATGAGGGTTGTAAATCCTTCTCCCACAGCCTGCCTGTGTAATTACAAGTTTGAGAACCCTGAGAAAAAGCTTTGGAGCTAATGCCTTCCTGCTTCTAAGCAGGCATTTAGAGAGAGAAGCCATGGGAATGTGACTCTGGCTTACTTGGGCTTACTTGGTCATTTTCTTGGGCCACAGGCGTGAGAGAAATTAGGAAAGCCAAGTCTTTCTCCCTTTTTCCATCTCTCTGCTGCCAGGCAGTTGGATAAAAGGGAAAAAGAGCTGTGAAGCCAAGCTCCAGCTGTGCCTTCTGGATTCTCCTCTCAGTGTTTCTAACTGAAGGATTCCTTTGCCCTGTTGGAAAGACTGCTGGGTAGCCAGAGGCAGGCTTTTCATTGGTTTCATTTACTTATTTAAGATGAGGAAGCAAAAGCACAGGAAGACTGGGACTTGCCCAAGTCACGCACTGAGTCACTTGACAGAGCTGAGTTTACATCCCAGATGTTCTGATAACATGTTCTAAACTTTAATCTCATGCGATTGCACACTGTTTTGAAAGTCATTGTCAAAGTTATTGACCAGAGTGTCAGCCAGAAGGAGTGTTTTCTTTTTGCTTTTTGAAATGTAGGAGCTGGATTGGAGTGAATCAAAGAAGAGATGAGACGATGCTTAGAGAGGATGGTGCCTTTTTGTTCTAAATGCTTTTGCTTAGAAAGATTGTCTAATAGAGAGGACACGAGGGCAAGGGAGTGAGGTTAGGGAGGAGCTCAGTTTATTACTGCATAGTGCTCATGAGACTGAGATAGCAAATGCGTCCTCTGGCTGGAGATGGCCACTAGCAGCTCTTTCTCAGTCTTCTCACCCACCCTTAGCCATCTGCCCTATAGATATGTGCTGTTAGAAGGAAAAGGGTGGGTTTAAAATGATAGTATTTACCTGTTGTAATCCATTTTTTATGTGAAATAGGCCGCATCATACATTCCAACATCTCTCGCATAGAGTTGAGCATAATAAAATTGAGTATAGGAATAAGAAAATGTGGGATTTTTTTTCTCCTACGTAGTTACAGTGAGTGCATAAAAAGTAATTTAAACATTGAGAAGAGTAGACAAGATTAATTTGATGTTAGTAATACTGCTTAAGTACCAGTTTATCTTAGAAGCACATGATGTGTGAAACATGATGTCTAAATAGCAAAGCCAAGTGAGTAAAATTGTTTGAAGCTTTTCAACATGAAAAGAAAAACATATTAGTGAAGGAATATAGTAAACAGAAAGCCAATAGGTATTTTCCTTACTCCTGAAAAGTAGTGAAGTGATGCCATTATTATTGATTGATGGAATTCAGTCAGTAAATACTAGCACATTCTGAGTAAGAGAGTACAGTAATAGTTGGACTGACTGAGAACGAGTTAGCATGTGCCGTGAGAAAAGAGCTAATGAGTCATGATGGATGTCCAGAGATTATTTTTGGTTGGTGACCCAATACCTAAAGTAATCAGTGAAAGGACAAAAATAAAAATCGTGAAGAAAACAAAAGCCCTTTCACTTACTCACTCAAAATTTTTGCTGAAAATATTCCTGAACGCCTGACAAAAATGGGATATAATAACCTATTTGACTAAAGGAGACCAAAAATAAAAAGAACACCACAGAAATGTACAGACCAAGTTATTGTTCATAGAAAAGAGAAGGGTGGCAGGATTTTAACATTTTAAAACCCAGCTGATCCTACCATTGCTGGTTTAGTTAGTGACCCCCCTTTTTATTTTCCTCTTAGCATGCAGAGTACTCTTTGTTATGTAATTTGTTTAGAGGTAAACCTGAATTTATTGAGAATGTTGGAAGAACTTCACACTGTCTTTTGGATTTGCTGGCCTGTCTTTGGGCCAGGAAGCGTGAGAGGCAGGGTGGAGCCGTGGCTCCAGCTCTTGCCTAACAGCCAGCCTTAAACATGTGTTTGTAGTAATCTGACCACTAAGGAATTTAAGTTCTGAGGATGAGCTCAACTGGAAAGATCACTGAGAGAAGCCACAAAGAAGTGAAATTATTTGATTACGGTACTTACTGAAAATGGTGCTATAAGAGAAGGAGGGAATTAATAAATACCAAGAAAGGGAAGATGAAAAGGTTTTTATTGTGCTGAGGATTTTAAAAATCCCACCACTCTGCTTTAACAGCAACACATGATAAACTAACAGTTCTTGTGGTTGTGTTAAAATTGATGGGCCAGCTAAAAAGAGAGGAGGTTTGAGTGCAGTGTACCTATATCCGCATACATTTGGAAAACCTCAGCGTTCTGCCTTTGTCAGATCAGATACTCACAGTGTTTTGCCAGCTTCCTCCCGGATGTTTTCTAAGCGAAGTCAGTCTGTTCACCTGTTAGAGACTTGTAGGAGAAATCATTGTGGCATGCTGTAATACCGTCAGCAGCTGTGACTTCTGCTTTGTCTCTGCTGTTAGCTTCTCATTTTCCCCCACTTCCCCTTCACTCACCACTGTGTGTTTGTGGCATGTTTTTAAATGTATCACTAACGACTGTCCTTGAAGCTTGGCCTTGCGTGTCAGCACACATACCACCTTGGTCTTACATTACGAGGGGTGGTATTTTAGAGACTCATCAGAACCTGTGCCACAGAAATTTAACCTGTACCTGAAATGGTTACACCGGACATTTTATTTTGTCTGAAGTTGAATCAAAATGTTCTGAATCCTCTTCATTTATCCCACAAGCAAACAGGTTGTGGCCATCAGTACTCGAAAACAGTTCTCTGGCTGGCATCCCAGATCAAGGGGCAGTCTCTTTCCAGGGAGCGTAAATATTTAATGTTAAAGACAATGCTAAAACCAAAAAAATAAGTTTTTCTTCTCCACTTGGCCCATCACTGGCTCCATGGCTACTAACTCATGCCATTCACAGATGCATGCTTTCACATGCAGCCTTGGCTGTACCTGGGGTGGGTGGGGTGGGTGGGAGTAGATTTTTTGTTTGGGGGTGGTTTTTTGGCCTTTTCTAAAACTTTTTGAGTTGAAAGTTATTTTTGCACTGTATGCTTAACAATGCCCTTGACTAGGCATCTTAAGATATTAACCAGCTTCAGCAGATTATGCGTCTGACGGGGACTCCCCCTGCTTATCTCATTAACAGGATGCCAAGCCATGAGGTGAGAACAAACTGACTGTGCAGGAGTATCTAATTCAGAAGGCCACATTCGCATTTTATTGCCACTGTATAACCAACACAGATTGTAACATCACTGAATGTTTGCATGCTCCTCTAGGGCGACTAAGGCAAAGACTGCCTATGTGCTGTGACAACACTTGACGTTTGGGATTAAAATGTCACCCAGTGCTGTGAATGGAGAATATAATGTATAGGCTTGTACATAGAAAATGATGTTATTTATGAATTTAGTGCTCAAGAGGAGGTTTGTGTTTTCTTAGGGTCCTATGCCTACAGTCAGGGTTTGCTACCATCAAATAATTTTTAACTGGAGGTGTATTAACTGAAGGCCGTTAGCATGTTTTCCTATTTATCCATTTTCTTAATGATCAAAAGAATCTAATGCTAAAAAAAGTTCTATATTTAAGAGAAAATTTGCAAATAATGTAGAAAACTATGAACACTTAGAGTTGGGTGCCTTTTTTTTTTTAATCAATGCTTGACTACTTAATCTAAGTCTCTCTTTACCATCAGAGGTGATTGATGTCCTTAATCTTTCTGGGAATCAGTTTGGCCACATGGCTTTATTCAGGTAGTCTTTTTATTTGTCTTATTAGAGGTAAGACTGCTCTCTGTATGACATGGCCTCTGACCTCTGCTTTCCCTGTCTTCTTTCATCTACATGCTCAAGTAGGAAGGGATAACAGGCTTGTCAATAGTTCAATTCCTAGAGCTTTCTTTTCAAATCGAAAAGATTCTCAGCTGCTTCTCAAAGTGGGCCTCTCCTGTTTGCTCTGCACACAGTGTTTAAGAAGGTGAAGCTATTAAGAGGAACAAACTACTATGTATAAAAGAAAGCTACAAGGATAGGAAATACAGCATGACTCTACATGGAATATAATTTATAAGACGTCTGAATCGCTGTTATAGACCTGAAACTAATATTATATATATAAATATTAGAGAACTAATTTTTATATATATGTAAATTTTAAAAATTTAAAAAGATGAAGTTGCCATAGCAGCTAGAACTTTTTCTAACCTTGTTACGTACATACATAAATATACATATATACCTTTACTGTTTAACTGTATTAAAAATAAGAATTTCAAGGTAGTTTAGATTTAAAGAAGTTTTACCTCAGCTGCTTGGACTGATCATGAGAAGGTCATAGATTTGAAGCACGCATTTATGAACCATTTGTATTTATATGATTATTCTCAAGACAAGTTTTTATTTTTGCCTTTATTAAGAGCTATCAGTCCTTGAAAGTATTTTAGCACCTTGAGTTCCTTAAAATAAAGTCCAGAAATTATCAAGTTGAAGCATCCTTAGAAAATGAGAGCAGGCTTTCCTTTCTAAAGGCAACAGTGACAGCAGCTGGTATTTATTTGAGCTCTGCCTCTGAACCCAAGTGCAGTGCTGAGGAGGGTATTGGTTTGTTATCGCAAGTCCTCCCTTTAGCCCTTTGAGGTTGGCACTGTTGTTAATCCCACTTCATAGATGAAGAACGCAAGACTTAAAAGAGAGTAAGTAGTTCAAGTCTGTCCCACCCCAAGAACCAAACATTATAAAATCTGAATTTGTATATAAATGTTCTTTTGTGTCAAAATTTTACTTGGAAGCTCTCTCACTAGTTTTATCTTGCTTGAGTATCACAATAACCATATGCTATAGGTAAGCCAAATACTAATATCTAATGGTAATACTAATATTTTACAGATGAGGTCATTGATATGCTAGTTAAGACTTGCACAAGAAAATGTATCTTCTAAGTGGTAGGAGAAAGATTTTTGCCTAAGCTGTGTAACTTATAATACATTATTCTTTATTACTCTTATTAAGTTGATTTAGTATTTTTTTTTAAATGTTTGAACCTCTTAGCATAATATAAAGCTTATGTTTATTTCCTTGTTACCAAAAATATTTTGTTAACAAGGTTTAATACTGACATCCTTTTAATATGCTGAGAGTCCCTGCTGAGATCAGCTCATCAAAAGATGGTTGATCTTAGACTTTCTTTGGGAATACTAAACCCTATGCCAACTTCAGCTTTTTTAGGAAGACTGTCTCAGGAAGGGCTACTTCTTAGATATCTTGGCCTCATCATTTTAAACTTCTGATCATGTGACCAGAATGCTAATGAAAGGGAACTTAGCTGGTTAGCACTTTTGTTCACTTGAAATTTTAACTGAGAGATAGCAGGAATAAATAAAGATGATGATGGTAAACAAGAAGGTTAGGATGGCAGTGAGAGAGAAGTCTGTGATGAATAGCAACAACGTTCGTAAACATTGAAGCTAGCAGACTTTGTCAGTTAACACTTGCTCTATGACAGGACCAGGAATCTTTGAAAGCAGTAAAAATATTGAACAAAGCCATTTTTGAAAACCCTTTGTTTTATAGGCAAGAAACTACATTCAGTCTTTGACCCAGATGCCGAAGATGAACTTTGCAAATGTATTTATTGGTGCCAATCCATTGGGTAAGTTGACTGTATCCTCGTCTTGTGGATATTGAATCGGCTGTGACATAAGTTAGAGGTCCTTTTGACTAATATAGGACTATTAATTAAATCTCGGAAGGTGATAAATAGTGCTGTGTTATCCATGTTTGTACTGTCAGGTTGTTTATCTCATGACATGCTTATATCATATAAATACATGATCACAGAATTTGATGAGGGAACAGTGAAGAAAGGAGAGAAAGCAAGAGGAACGCTGGGAGAAGAGACCGAGGGACACGGAAGAGAAGCAGAGGGAAGCCTGTGACACCCTTGTTGGCGGTGTCTGTGCTGAGGCTGCAAACAGCTGAAGCAGAGGGTGGTTGGCGGCCCCACATGGGCGCCCTGCAGTGTGGCGCCCCCTGCCTGCAGCTCCCCAGCACTGCAGAGCCTGTCACCCTCGCGTCCTTTTCTCTTCCCTGTCCTCTGTTGCCTTCAAACACCTAGCCATTCTCTCTTCTTCGTGAAGCTTTGAAAAATGGCTCCATCTTCCTTCCTATCGCCACCATTTCTAGGGTCTTTGGCAAAGGGGCGTGACAGTGGCAGCTGCAGGATGTGTACTGGCTTGGCTGAAAAGGAGCTGCTTTGTTCCTTAAAACTGGGGGCAGGTGTGTGCCTCTTTGGATCCCCAAAAGTGGCATAGCCTGAGGTTCTAATCCCCTAGCTCCAGGAAAAGATGGGGGACAGTGCTGTCCAAAGAAAGGCAGTGCCAGAGAACATTCAAACCACTGTACGGCTGAGCTCCTTTCACATGCTAGCAAGGTTATGATCAAAAATCACTGAAACTAGGCTTCAGCAGTACGTGAACTAAGAACTTCTAGATGGAAAAGCTGGGTTCAGAAAAAAACAGAGGAACCGGATGTTAAATTGCCAACATTCATTGGATCCTGGAGAAAGCAAGAGGATTCCAGAAAAACATGTACTTTCTACTTCACTGACTATACTAAAGCCTCTTTGATTGTGCGGATCTCAACAAACTATGGGAAATTCTTAAAGAGATGGGAATACCTTACCTGTCTCTTGAAAAACCTGTATGCAAGTCAAGAAGCAACAGTTAGAACCAGATATGGAACAAATGACTGGTTCAAAATTAGGGAGTATGACAAGGCTATATATTGTCACCCTGCTTATTTAACTTATATGGAGAGGACATCATGCAAAATGCCAGGCTAGATGAATCATAAGCTGGAATTCAGAGATTGCCCAGAGAAATAAACAACCTCAGATATGCAGATGTTGCCACTCTAATATTAGGCAGAAAGTGAAGAGAAACTAAAGAGCCTCTTGATGAGGGTGAAAAAGAGGGTGAAAAAGCTGGCTTGAAGCTCAACATTCAAAAACTAAGATCATGGCATCCTGTCCCATTATTTCCTGGCAGATAGGAGTGGAAACTGGCAGATTTTATTTTCTTAGGCTCCAAAATCATTGTGGACTGTGGCTGCAGTGTGAAATTAAAAGATGCTTACTCCTTAGAAGAACAGCTGTGACAAACTTAGACACTATATTAAAAAGCAGAGACGTCACTTTGCCAACAAAGGCCTGTATAGTCAAAGCTGTGGTTTTTCCAGTAGTCAAGTACAGATATGAGAGTTGGACTGTAAAGCTGAGCGCCAGAGAATTGATGCTTTTGAACTGTGGTGTTGGAGAAGATCTTGAGAGTCCCTTGGCCTGCAAGGAGATCCAGCCAGTCCATCCTAAAGGAAATCAGTCCTGAGTGTTCATTGGAAGGACTGATGCTGAAGCTCCAATATTCTGGCCACCTGATGCAAAGAACCAACTCATTAGAAAAGCCCCGGATGCTGGGAAAGACTGAAGGCCAAAGGAGAAGGGGGCAGCAGAGGATGAGAAGGTTAGATAGCATCACCAACTCAATGGACATGAACTTGAGCAAACTCCAGGAGATAGTGGAGGACAGAGGAGTCTCACCTGCTGTAGTCACAGTCGGACACAGCTTAGGGACTGAACAACAGCAACATAGAAAAGCCAGACATGGCCCTCCCTATGACGAGAGTGGAGCAGTGCTGTGATAATAGAACAGTCAACCTTCTTATTTTCTGATCTTAGTAGTAAATCTCAGTTTCAGTCATTCCTCTGCTTAAGGGTCCCAGCAGCTTCGCCTCGGGTTTAGTTTCATCCTTCTGAGAGCTGACGACAGCCTCTTCAGAAGTTGGAGTGAAGGCTAAGTGGCTTTACCTTTCTAAGTACTCTACCCACAGTGATTGCTGAAGAGCAGTTTAGTGTTCCTATGATAATTCTTACAATAGCAGAGATGCTCATGCTCGGAAATGTTGAGCTTGTCGGCCTTGGAGAATGTGTCAGGGCTCAGCTGGATCACTCTCATGTCTAAGAATAAATCCACAGACTCATCAGGGGTATACAGAATTCTGCCAGGGTTAGTTTGGGTCTATATCTGCCCTGGTTTGTTCTCACTGGCTTTGTATGATTTATTTATACTGTATTATCTAGTTCAAGGGTCTGTGAGAAGCTCTCTTTGAGTCATTAAGTACTGTAGGATATTAGGATATTATGTTGTAAGCTGGTAGCTTCCTTGTCTGTCATTCTGTTATGAATTTTTTCATCATCTCAGCTCATGTTTTAGACATGGCAATGCTCACTGTTTGATTTCCTGATGGTTGGCTCAAAACGATTTGTTCATTCATTCTTCTAGGGAAGGGGGGATATGTGTGTCCAGCAGTTTATTGGGGTCACTTTCATCCTGATAAGCATCTCCCTTCTCTGGAATCGTGACGTTTAATCATTCAAAAAAGCTGGATACTACTTCAGCAAGTGAGCTGAAGGAGGCTTTGGGCTACCTGCTGCCCAGCACTGCAGTTCTCAGTATTGACACAGACCTGTCAGTCCACTGCCAAATGCCAGCATCGTATAGAGAGTCTCTTCCTACAGGCAGAACATGGTGTAACCTGACCAGGAACTCGTGCCCACCAGGCTAACCCAGCAGGAGTACACCAGCAGTGTAGATACTGACAGCCCTCTCCTGTCCGTCACCGACTTCATGTTTCACCATTATTCTCAAAACATGAAGTAAAACTTAAGTTGCTATTTGATGTGTATGTATTTGTATCTGTCAAGGTCTTAGAGGAATCTTTTTCTTAACCTTGATCTTATTTATCAAGGTGTTGGTTATAAGGACACGTTTCATTTTACCCTGGAATGGCAAAGACTCATCATATGATTGAGACAGCACCTGATGAGGTTATTGTTTCTAAGAAGAGAATATATGTCTAGGCAATTTTCCAAGTGCTTTAAGGTGTAAACTTATGAACTTGACACATAAATATTCACTTTGTTACTGTATTCTTTGGAAACCCACATTTCTCTTTTGGAAGAAATTAAACCCTGAAGCATGGGGATCTTTTACAGCCTCCAGTGTACACAGCATAGATCTCTTCAGGAAAAGGACCCCCCCGCCCTTAACTACCCATCCCTGCCACCTCCCACATTTAAAGAACAAACAAGAATTTGCAAAGCCACAAATGCCTTTGCTTCACAAAAGTGATAACTGTGGTCATTTATTATTTGTCCTCCCAGGTGCTACCATTCTGAAACTCAAAACATCATCATTTATAGAAATTAGATGGGGAAAAAAACACACAATTCTGTGATCCCCAACCCCCACCCACCCCCAGCTAATGAAATAGTTGCTGGAAAGGAAAATCAATGGATGCTGAAAGCTATAAGTGAAAGAAACTGATACTCACCTAGTGCTGACAGGGTACTTGCTTAAGGCAAAAAAGAAACAGCTTAACCCAGTGATCAAATTTAGCATCATTATTAATGGGACAGATGGCCTTAATGTACCATTAAGTACACAGTATCACCTATGAAATATTCTTGCCAAAAATGTTTAACCCAATTCTTACCAACTTTTAGATTACCAAGGTTTTCAGGAAATACAGGGGATAGAGGAAAACAAGGGTATAAATAACATGATAGCACAAGACAGTTTTGTGGGGAATCTTTTCAGGTCAAAGCTAGGAAAAATTGGGGTGAGAGGCAGGGGCGATTAGTCTAGAAATAGAAGAGACTAAGGAAACTAACAAAATGCAATGCATGGTCCTTAATTGGATCCTGGCTTGAACAAGTTACTGTATTAAAAAAACACCTTTAAGATAACTGAAGAAAGCTTAATGTGACCTGGATTTTAGATGATGTTTGGGGATTATGTATTTGTCAGATGTAATTATGATTGTACAGGAAGCCATTTTTATGGTGAAATATTTATAGGTAAAATTGCAAGTCTGTAATTTTTAAAATGATTCAGTAAAAAATGTATGTATATATAGATAAAGATATAAAATAAGTAAAATATAAATAATATATCTCAGAGCAGATACTTTGGAGAATGTTTGGGTGTAAAGGATCGAAACTCCGTATTTGCTTAATAAGGCATAAATTTTTGGTAATGTGTTAACAACTCTCCTTTTTCCTTCCCATCTGTGGTATTGCCAGCTGTCGACCTGCTGGAGAAGATGCTTGTATTGGACTCAGATAAGAGAATTACAGCGGCGCAAGCCCTTGCACATGCCTATTTTGCCCAGTACCATGATCCTGATGACGAACCAGTGGCTGATCCTTACGACCAGTCTTTTGAAAGCAGGGACCTCCTTATAGACGAATGGAAAAGTAAGTCATAGCAGGATGAACATCTGTCTACCTTTTTGAGAACCTAGATTTAAAAATCTTTCCTAGGTGAGCCACTAACCAAAAGCTGTGAGGGTGGGGGAGTTTTTTCTGGTTGTATCCAACTCGTTAAAACTTGCAGTGAGGGTCTCTTCCGTGGAATGAGTATGTTCCTCTGTTGTAGATGACGCTTCTCTGGACCTTTGAGATGCTTCTGTCTGGTCTGATTTTGTGCACAGCCCCTCACATCTGCACAGAGCTTTGAGGTTCTCAGAATTTCTGCATTTATACTATCTCTTTGAGCTAAGTAGGGATTAGGGAATTTTTACAGCTTTATAAACAACAGAACTTTACAAACAATGAAGAGCATTTATATCTTATCTCTTAGCTTAGACCTAGTTAAGGATACAGCCAGAAATGGGACCCAGGTCTCCTAGACCTAGTCTCATATTCTTTTCATAAAACACAAATTCAGAACTTGAGTTAAATCCCAAAGCCAGGATTATCTGTTGCTGTAGCATATGGGGGACTTCCCTTGTGGCTCAGCTGGTAAAGGATGTGCCTGCAATGTGGGAGACGTGGGTTCAGTCCCTGGGTTGGGAAGATTCCCCTGGAGAAGGGAAAGGCTACCCACTCCAGTATTCTGGCCTGGAGAATTTCATGGACTGTATAGTCCATGGGGTCGCAAAGAGTCAGACAGGACTGAACGACTTTTACATTTCCCAAATAATTGGTTTGCTACTGTTAAGTATCTTCTCCAGAGAGCTTTAAAGAGGACGCACTGAATGACCCAAAAAGTGTTCTTTTATATGCATCCTTGAACTTTTGGGTCATCACACGTTCACACACAAGCAATGAGGCCTGTTGAACCAGTAGCCTGGACAGGGAGGAAAGGGTCTTGAGCTTAGAAGTTAGGGTGGCTTCCCAGCAAAGTGAATGTCTAAACTCTCACATCCTACTTTTCCTTCCTGATTTCTAGGTCTGACCTATGATGAAGTCATCAGCTTTGTGCCGCCACCCCTTGACCAAGAAGAGATGGAGTCTTGAGTGTCTGGTTTCTATTCTGTTGATCCCACTTCACTGTGAGGGGAAGGCCTTTTCATGAGAACTCTCAAAATATCTTTCAAGTGCCTCTTGTTGCAAAGATTTCCTCCATGGTGGAAGGGGGTGTGTGTGTGTGCGTGCGTGTGTGTGTGTCTGACTTTGTGGGAGGGTAAAACATGATGAGCAAACTATCACAGTGACTCTGCGTGGAGTGACAGACGCTCCATGGCGGCCTCTGCTTGCTCTTGTTCGTGAGAGGCCGCGAGGCAGGCAAGAGCTGCCACCTTGTATGGTTGGTTAAAAGCAAAGTAAAAAAATATTAAACATCCCAGACCCTGGTCATGCTTTTGCCATCTTGGCCTCTCCCGTGGCCTCGCCTTGATGCTGCGGGTCGGCTTTGGCCACACCCCACGGCGGCAGAGAGAGAAGGCTCACACACTTCCTGGCTGCTCCACACGGGCGCCGTCCCTCATTCTCTGTCAGCCGAAAAGGAGCAGCTGGCCTCTGTGCACTAGGCCACGACTAACTTGCTCAGTGTGGTTCTTGGAACTCAACAGGTATACCTGAAACCGTTACATATGTTTGTGCCTTAAAAGGAGAGGAGAAAGGGTGGTTAAGAGAGTGCAGCAGATGAAGTTCTGAGCCAGGCAAGCAGTCAGGATGTCGGGTGGCCACGTGTGAACCCAGACTAGCCAGGGCGCCTTTGGAGGCACCACGTGTGCATGTGTGAGCATGCGTGTATGTACTTCCTCTCTGCCCCCCTCACCCCGCCCCACCCCCAGGTATCATTGCCATTCCTCTGCACCACCCCGCCTTCAGTGCAGAGATTTCTTAAGTACTGGCCTCAATAGTCAGAACCTGGTTGCTGCTGTCAGTGTACCTCCTGTGTGCTCTTTACTCCTAGCAGAGTGATGATCTGTTTTGCACGTCTTGCTATTTGAGCATGCACAGCTGCTTGTCCTGTTCTCTTTGGGAGGCCCTGGTGCCAGGCAGGTTTGCCAGTGAAGACCTTATGGGTAGTTCAGAACCCGTGTCACCTCGGCTGATGCTAAGGGCAGGTGACATCATCCTCTCTTCAGCCCCCAGTACTATTTTGTGTTGAACACAAGTGATAACTCCAGGTGCTTTTGATGTGAAAACTATGAAGAAATGGAACAGATGGATGTATAGCATTTCCATTCTTGCCATCCGGTTTTCAACAAACTATTTTTGGGAGCCGTCAACCAGGAAAGATCAGGGTTTGTCCCAGGAATATCTTAGAGTTTGGAAAACACGTCATTCTCTTCACTCCTAGTAACCAATGCTAAGACATGCTGAAAATCAAAGTGAAAAATAAAAGCTCATGAGGCCAGAAACTCCTTTTGCTATCTTTGTCTAAATATGATTATTTTTTAAAAAGTGATGAAGTTTCTTTTCCACCCTTCTTTGGAAAAGGGTCTTCTTGGCAGCTTAACATTGACTTCCTGGTCTTGGTTTGGGGAGAAATAAATTTTGTTTCAGAATTTTCTATATGGCAGGAATCCTTTGAGAATGTGATTCCTTTTGATGGGGAGAAAGGGCAAATTATTTTAATATTTTGTATTTTCAACTTTATAAAGATGAAATATCCTCAGGGGTGGAGAAGAGTTGCTTTCATAATTTTCTGAATTTCAGGCACCTTGTGGTATCATAAGGGCCCATATATTTAAGCCTTTTGTGAAAGAAGAAAGTGTAGATCCACCTCCAGTTTTGGCTGTGTGACAGTATCTCATATTTGGGCCGAGATGTTTCCATTTCTCATGGTGCAGCACTGCCTACACTCCAGAGGACAGGGTAGGACCCGCAAGTCAACTGGAGCAAGAAGGAAGGAGGCAGCTGATGGTGGTCACACCTCACCCAAAATCTGCCCCCTCTTTAAAGGAAAATGAACGCAAAGTCCTCATCTCCTTTATATGCAGTTCAAATCCTCATGATCCACAGCAAGATGAACTTTATCAGCCATGTTTTGTTGTAAATGCTAGTGTGATTTCCTACAGAAATACTGCTCTGAATATTTTTTTTCATAACGGTCTTTGCACATGAGACCATATACATGTTAAGAGGCTGAATGTGCCAGGAGCCCGGACTCAGCTGGAGGAGCCTGTGGAAGAAGAGCTCCTTGTTTTCTGAGCACAGTGCTCCCATCTCCTGATTTCTCTGAACAGGAAACAAAAGGAGAGAATGAAGGAAAATGCCGTCTTATTTGTATTCATGAACTTGGCTGTAATCAGTTATGCCATATAGGATGTCATACAATACCACTGGTTAAAATAAAGCCTATTTTTCAAATTTAGTGAGTTGCTCAAGTTTATTATATTTTCCTCTTGATTGTTTTTGTTCAGTGCACAATATAGCATTATATCAGTGGTCTTTCAGCTGCCACCTGGCATATGTTTCTGACAGATCTTAATGTGACTCCTCTAAAATGTAGAAGACATTTATAGAGTTCCTTGTGCAGTTTATAGTGAAGCAGATCAGAGTCTTCAATGTGGGTGGGAAAAACAAAGGACAAATAAACAAGATATCACCCCCCTACACTTGGGGGTCACAGTGGCCTAGGACAGAGGTCAGCATACTGGGGCCCAGGGACCAAATCCAGTCTACCTACCACCTGTTGTGTAGCCCCTAAAAGTGGGCTTTTTACAGTTTTAAATGGTTGAAGTCAAAAGAAGAACAATATTTTTGTAGCATGTGAAAAATAGTGTAAAACTCAAATTCCAGGGTCCATAAATAAAGCTGTATCAGAACACAACCACACATTTGTTTATGTATTGTCTGCGGCTGCTTTTGTGCTACCACAGAGTTGAGTTGTGATAGAGACCGTATGGCCTACAGAGTCTATACACTGTTTACTCGCTGACTCTTCACAGAAGTTTGCAACCCCGGCCTAGCGTTTAAATTTCCTCATCTGAAACATGACATTTGTTTAAGTGTGAGTCCTTCTCAGCTCTGACGTTCTCGGACTATCTGTGCAGACTTAAGCATTTATTTAAAATTGTGGGGAGAGGTTTGGATGTGTACACTGTCCATAGACTTTTGAGCAGAAGTATGTGATGAGTCTCCTGTTGCATGGCCCTTGACCATATTTTTCAAAACTACTTGATTACATCACAAGATTAAAGGGTCACGAGGTCTTACAGCTGTTCTCAGGGCCTGTATTGTGGCGCTTCCTTTCTCAGTTGCCCAGGAATGCTGACGGGGGTCCCAGGGTGGGTCGTGAGGCCCAGCCAGTGAGGATGTGCAAAGTGCAGCTGGGGGTTTTGTCCTGTGGTGTGTTGGTCCTTGACTGGCAGCTGGGAATAATGACAGGGAGAGAAGGCAAACCAGGCACAGGCTCTTGTCCTCATTCTTAACCCGTGCCCCCCCGCCCCTTAAAGGGGTAAGAGAAAAAGGACTCCGTTTTCACATGTCATTACAGTCCCTGTAAAGAGCAGACTGTTGTAGGAAATACTTTGCCTTTCCATACAAAATCAGTGCTGTGACACAGCCTTCCTCCTAGGCTGCTGAGAGCAGAGGGCCTGCTTAGCTCGGGAAGACGGCTGGCACCAGAAAATTTTCACCTAAAAGTGAATCCGCTTAAAATGGGGACCAGAGTTTTCATTGTATATGGTGGGGATTGGCGGGGGCAGGGTGGGAGAGGGAGTCTAATGGGGACTTTAATCACGAAAACTGAACAGAATTATAATATCTTGTAATTTCAAAAATATTAAAGAATTACATGATTATTTTTTGAGTGAAACCATGTTTAGCATCCTACAATATTCTTCCCATCTCATTTTTGCAGCATAATCATAGAGGGAATTTTTTTCCAAAATACATGAGATCTGGGACTTCCTGGCAGTCCAGAGGTTAAGACTCCATGACCCCACTGTAAGGGGCACAAATTCAATTGCTGGAAAGGGAACTAAGATCCTTTATTCTGCTCAACAAGGCCAAAAAAAAAAAAAAATTGAGATCTTCCTCAGTTTCCCTATGGGCCTCAATCTCTTGATAGCCACATTATTCTTTTTATAAGTGATCACCTTGGTGATCACCTTATCCCTTCTCCCTTTACTGTTACCCTCTGAGTCTGCCACATCCCACAGTTTCCAGTGGGTAAGCTTGAGATTTGAGCAGTTTTCTAGCATTATTTGTCAAGTTCATCAAATCCGCTATTTGCAAACTTTGTAATTATTGCAGTTAATCTGTATTATGTCTGCTGTTTGTCATATGCTTACAATATGATCAGTTAGTGACTAACAAAAAGACTAGAATGGGTAGGATGGGCACTTGTTGGCTTATCTCATGCAGCCCATACTGGACCTCGCCCAGGCCCCAGCCCTCTCCCCTGCTTCCTTATCATCTGGGATAGACACGCACCTCCGCCCTCTGGAGAGGCAGGCCAGTGAAGGGCTACAGCGGCCACTGTGCTCCCCCTTCAGTGCTTCTCGCCACAGCTTCATGTCACTCCCCACCCCCACCACCCTGCCCCCGTGGCATTGCTCTAAAGGCATAGTGCTTTCTGTCTCCTGGTCTTTGTAGGTGACAGTCCCTCTGCCTAGGACCCTCTGCCTTCTTCCCTACTCCTCTGGGCTAACTTCCCTGTCACTCCCTCCATAAACCTTCCCTGAGCATCCCCAAGCTAGGACTAGGCATGCCTTCTGTATGCTTTATTGGTACTCATCTGCTTTGATCAGGGGTGGCACTGATCACACTGCTTTGCCATTGCCTGGTGTCTGTATCATCTGCTCAAGAGAGAAAAACACGAAGCTTAAGGACACAGGCTCTGGAATCAGTCTGCCTGTGTTCACATCCCAGCCTCTCCTCATGGTACAATCTGGGAAAATTATTTTTCTCTCTGAACTTACCTCACAGGGTCACTGTGAGGATTAAATGAGTTAAGGTATGTAAAACCCTTAGCATACAGTAAGTGCTCAGTAAAAATGTTAGCTTAGGGCTGTATGTCCTTGAGGGTACAGACTCTTACACACTAGTGTAACCTCACATGGTACCTGACATACAGTAGGCATCTCATCTTTATTGACTGAGTCAGTGAATGACTGTCATCTTTTAATCACTTGCAAATCATCTTGTCCTCTGTTTCCTGTTTTTAAAACTGCTAGTCCATAGAAGCAAAGACCATCTAAAGAAGAAAAACAAGTATGTACAAACTATCTGCCCTAAGAAACCGTGCTGTATGGAAGTTCCCAGTTTAAGAGACAAGTATTAGTTTCTGATTCTCTTGGCATCATCTTGCTTGTCATTCAAGTTGGATGCATAGCAACTTAATGAACTGGAACAATCATCCAAAGGTTATTGAAGATAATTGTTATTGAAGATGGCTGTTGTCCATGATCTAGATAATTTGTGTTCCAATCCATCTGCCACTTTAAAGCAGAAACAACAGGGGCAAAGTAGGGGAATTGGAAGTCCTTAGAGTATCTTGTACCCTCATTCAGCCATTCCACAAACAGCTTTTGGTTAAGTTCCACGTATCAGGCACTGAGAACGTGGGAAAAAATAAAAGTCAGATTCCTCTTGGAGTTGAGGTTTTAATGGGGTGTAAGTGTCATAAACCATGACTGCGCTGCTTGCTTCCCTGGCATCACAGAACAGAACCCCTGAGCGTCTATTGCTTCTGGCCATTTCTGGGCCAGAGGCAACTTTTGGTTACACCCTCCTGGTACTCAGCAGACGGAGTAGGATTTTCCTGTGGGAGTCCTGGGCCTGTGTGTCCTCCTCGGGTGTTAACCTTGACCTGATCAGCCGGCTCCACTAGCAGGGCTGCCGACCACGTGGCCGTCTGTTTCTGATTTGAGGTGTGACGTCATTGTACCTGGGCACGAAAGCCCATTCCCGTGCTGCCATTGCTCAGACGTGACCCATCGCACGCTCATGGCACTGCTTCGGTGACCGAGGCGGTGACTCTCTGATAATAGCTGCTGACAAGGTGCCTGTGGTAAGGACTGTCCCCATCTGGAGGCTGTCCTTCCCCCACAGGCCCCATCCTGCTCCTTGCTCCACCCAGCCTCTCCCAGGCCTGCATGGGAGTCAGGTACCCACTCTACCGTGTTCCTGTAACTTGCACCAAGCTTGACTAGTGTCAAGGCACCTACTAGGTACTTTTTCTAGCAACGTATTGTTATTGTTCTTTCATGACACAGATAAAACATGTTTATTGCTGAAAAGTTTTGAATGTAGCTATGGAACATCTATTGTCCCACTACCCAGAAATGATAGCTGTTGGCAGGTTGATGTAACTCCTAAAAAATTTTCCTGAATCTGTAAAAGTATGTAACTTTTATAAAAACAGATGCTTATTATTCAGTCATCTGTGTCAACAGATGGTGTTGAAACAAGTGGACCCCCTCCTTTCCTCCCTTTAGCCACGATCACGTCCAGGCAAATCGAAGATTTAAATGGAGAAAGGTGTTTGAAGCATATCCCAAGCCCAGAAGCTGTAAGACAAAGGCTAATGAACTTGGTGACACCCGGTCTGGCAGGATGTAGTAAAGGTGGAAGCTACCCATCGCTATGAACCTGCATTCTGTGGGCATGCTAAGTGGCTTCAGTCATGTCCAACTCTCTTTGACCCTACAGACTAACCCAACAGGCTCCTCTGTCTATGGGATTCTCTAGGCAAGAATACTGGAGTTGACTGCCATGCCCTCCTCCAGGGGATGGACCCAGGGATCGAACCCACGTCTCTTACGTCTCCTGCATTTGCAGGCAGGTTCTTTACCACTAGCACCTTGGGAAGTCCATAAAGTGAAGTTGCTCAGTCATGTCCAACTCTTTGAGACCCCATGGACTGTAGCCCACCAGGATTCTCTGTCCATGGGATTTCCCAGGCAAGAATACTGGAGTGGGTTGCCATTTCCTTCTCCAGGGGATCTTTCCAGCCCAGGGATTGAACCTGGTCTTGATTGTAGGCAGATGCTTTACTGTCTGAGCCTCCAGGGAAGTCCGGGAAGCCCCTAGGTGCCCAGCAAAATTTGATTGAATGGATTAAGGCTTTATAAAGCATTGCTGAGTAGATACTGAGGACAGAGAGAAACAAGACACTTGTGCCCTCAAGAGACTTAGACTTTGTTTGAAATAACCGACAATTCAAGTCTAGGCCTGCTGAGCCATGATCCTACGGGAGTCAGAGGAGGGAGAGGCCCGTGGGGAGGAGTGGCCAGCCCCAAGAAGTGCTACTGAGCCAGGCCTTGAGGCATGAGGGTCCTCTCCATCCTTGGCAAAGCAGAGGAATGGCATTCCAGAAGGGCAGCTCAAGCAGAGGTGTGGCGACAGAGATGAGTAAGATGTTTGTGAAACGGTTAGCACAGACGCTGTGAAGGATCCAATTAGCAAGAAAGGCAGGGCCCTGATGGGGGCAAGCCTTGTCCAACAGGCTAAGAACTTTAAATTTGATCCTGAAGGCAACTGGGAGCTAAGAGGGTGGGGAGTGACAAGGAGGGGAGGCTGCTCTACCCAGGAAGATTAGTCACAGCTGGCTGGCCTGTTACACCTGCTCAGCCCGGCTCTCAGGCTGTCCCGCTGGTGCGCCCTCCCGAGGCGACCAAAGCTGATCTCCAGCCCCCTGTGGGTTAGGAAGGACAAGGGTGGCCTCAGGGGGAGGCCTGGCAGGGCCTGTGAGGCGGGCTAAAGGGGACCAGCTGGTGGTGTGTACCCCAGGAGTCCCTTACTAATCCCTGTTGCCACATCTTTGCTGGAGCTGCTCATGGGAGCTGATTTTATGTCTCTCTTCTCAGTTCTGTGTTCAGTGATGTCAGGTTGGGAATGTGAACTTGGCCACGGAGGAGGTATTTACACCGCCAAGATTGATAAGCACTAGGCATCGGTGCTCCCATCCCCCACCGCTGGTTGTCCCACACACCACTGGCTGTTTCCTTCTGGAAGTCAGGGGGATTCCGTTATTAGATTTGGAGAAGGGTAGGAAGTGAGATTCTTTTGCTTTTGGCCACACTGCGCAGCACATGGGATCTTAGTTCCCTGACCAGGGATTGAAACCCTGCCTCCTTGCGGTGAAAGCATAGATTCCTAACCACTGGATTGCTAGGGAAGTCCTGGGAGATTATTGTTTCAGGAAGCCAAATGGAGTCTTTAGAAAAATTAGTGTCTACCAAATAATAGAGCCGCCAGCAGGAGGAATAAATTCAGATCTCTAATAAGCAAAGGGTGACTCTTGACGGGCACCATCCAATGCCGCTGAGCACGCACTGACTGCAGTGAGACTCCTGAGCTTGAATCCTGGCTCTGCTATTTATTTACTAGCTGTGTGACCTTGGGCAAGTCACTTCACCTCTCTGTGCCTCATGTTTGTCATATGTAAAATAAAGGAAATTATTATCCCATTTCATAGGGTTCTTGAGAGAAATGAGTTACATGTACATAAACTCTTTGAACAATTTCTGGCAAATAATTAGTGCTCTGGCAAAAATACTTTTTAATACATAAAACAGAAAGATAAGTATTCAGAGAGGCAGTGTGACTTACTAAAGGTCACACAGCAAGTTAGAGGCAGAGCTGGAATCAGAGCCCAAGCCTCTGCCATAGCCGGGAGCCTGACTAGTCTTGCCTGGATTTCTTTGACAAAGGTCGTGGGGATGGTCCATATGTCCTGGGGTTGGATATTTACATCGAGAGGGTGGAGCAGGCTGACCCAGTGACCTCTTTTCTGGAAGGGCAGGTTGTTGAGATGTACTCTGGGTGCACAACCGCCTCTGCCCGGGGCAGGTCACCCCAGAGCCAAGGCTGCACAGTGACCCCATTACCAAAGTTCGGCAGGTCATTGGAGCCAGGACTGCCCCAGGCACAAAGATGAGCTCGGCCAACTTACCCATTACAAACAAGACAGAGATGTATGGAAATGACAGTAGCTCCCGGTTATAAAGTCCCTACTATGTACCTGCCATGCAGTGTATGCAGGGCACCACTGCTCTAGGAACTTGGGATTCGGCAACAAACAAAACATAAAATTCTGACTCTTGTAGACCTGAGATTTATAAGGATGTATATATAAGACAAATAATGGGCTTCCCTGGTGGCTCAAACAGTAAAAACTCTGCCTGCAGTGTGGGAGACCTGGGTTCAATCCCTGGGTTGGGAACCCACCCACTCCAGTATTATTATTATTATTTTTTACCCTCTGGTATTCTTGCCTCAAGAATTCCATGGACAGAGGAGCCTGGAAAGCTACAGTTTATGGGGTCACAAATAGTTGGACACGACTGAGTGACTGACTCTTTCACTTTTCACACAACATGTAAGATAGAGGCTTGAAGGAAACTGAGGCCGGGAGAGACAGCGGGGGTATGGCTTGTGATGGGTCGGGGGTGCCTCTCAGAGGAGGCCCTGAATGATGGGAGGGAACACCAGGCACAGGCCTGCAACCCAGCATCCTCAGGCTCATTTAGCCCCCAGCCGGGTTGGTGTCGCTCTCCCACGGACTGATGAAGAAGTTCAGAGACATGCATTCAGCAGCCCAAGATCACACAGCTCTATGCGTTGGCATGAGAGTCAAACCCAGCTCTGCCTCCCAGTCCTCATCTGCTCCCCACTAGTTCGGGAGAGTACAAGTCCACCTAAGAATGTGGGGGTCCCAAAGCCCGGGGCCGTGGGAGAGAGCAGCTGGGCTCCTAGGGTGAGCAGGTCTGTGGTTCACTGGGGACCACCTCTTTGAAGAGGTGAGTTTAGAGATGGTCTTTAAAGACCAGGAAGGAAGGGCAACTCCAAAGGGTGGAGAGTCTGGCTTATCCAGAACCTCAGTGGGAGCAGTGAGGGCCGTAGACAGGGGAGGGGCCCACTTTGGAATGAAGTTGCGTGCAAATTCTTGGGCAGAGGAGAGGTCCCTAAGTTCGGGTTGTGCACCCTGGCTCCTAATCTAGTGCCTTTCACCACCACACAGGAATCCAGCCTTGTGCATGGAGCATAACACACCAGGGCCTGGCCTCAGGGAACGAGGGCAGAACAGTGAACTCGCAGGGTGTCTGGCCGACAGAGCCCGCACCCTGGCTGCCTCCTGGGAGCCAGACGCCAAGCATCTTCCCCACATTGCTCCCACAGGTCCGCCACTTGGGTCTTCACACCACGGCCCCCTTACCGCCTCTGGTACCCACAAAAGACAAAACTAAATGTTTCATTTCTTCAGTAAGTCTTTATGGTAAGTCTTCTACATATAAGTGAGTTCCATTATGAGAGTCCAACTTAAGTTAGCTAGCTGCCCAACTAACACAACTGCAGAAAGAAAGAAAAGAAAGAGAAATCACTCAATCATGTCCGACACTTTGCAACCCCATGGACTAAAGCTGACCAGGCTCCTCCATCCATGGGATTTTCCAGACAAGAATACTGGAGTGGGTTGCCAATTCCTTCTCCAAGAGATCTTCCCGATCCAGGGATCAAACTTGGATCTCCCGCACTGCAGGCAGACTCTTTACCATCTGAACCACCAGGGAAACCCAATTTCAGGGCAAGCTGCAATTTTACTCATGCCTGAGGTCATGGGACGCACGTTTCCATCTTGGAAAGATTGCAACTCAAAGGTTTGCATGTAGGGGACTTACTAAACTGAGCACCTGCTGGGGGCCAGGATGGCGCTGGGGCTCAGCAGTGACCAAGACATTAGCCTTGCCCTCACAGAGCCATTTCTTCCAGTGGGGAGATGGACACCTCAGGAAGACAGTGCAGGTGAGTTGAAAGTGATGGTTCAGTGGTTTGCACTCTGTTCTTCCACTGCAGGGGGCCCAAGTTTGATCTCTGGTCCGGGAAATAAGGGGCTTCCCCAGTGGCTCAGCAGTAAAGAATCTGCTCGCAATGCAGGAGCCATTGCAAGCAGAGCCCGATCTCTGGGTCGGGAAGTTCCGCTGGAGGAGGACATGGCAACCTACTCCAATGTTCTTGCCTTGGCGAATCCCACAAATAGAGAAGCCTGGCGGGCAACAGTCTGTAGGATCTCAACGAGTTGGACACGACTGAAGCGACTGAGCACGCACAAACACTCCTGGGGAAGTAAGATCCGGCATGACTCCAGGCACGGCCAAAAAAAATAGTGTTTCAAAAGTGACAGATGCTACAAAGGACAATGCAGAGATCAGAGAGAGCTGAGACCCAGATTTCGCTGGAATCTTCCACCAGATGGACCCCAGGCTACATCTTCACAGGACTGGATCAAGGGTGGGGAGACCCAATCCTGCAGGTTGGGTGAAGGGAGGTGGGTCTTGGGGTGGAGTAGGGAGGCTGGGAGGAACAGGCCGATGTAGGGTGTGAAGAGGGCGGTCTGCTGTCGGTCCCGCGAAGGCTGCGCGGGGCGCCGCCGGTCTAGCAGGAGCCGTCCGTACCCCACACTGTCCACCAGGGGGTGCTAACGCCGAGGCAGGGAGAGCGGACCAGGTCGGAGACAGGAGCCCGGAGGCTGAGCCGGCAGCTCCACGGAGGAGGGGCGCCGGCGAGCAGAGGGCGTCTGATGCTCTGTTCTGGGACTGATGTTAACTGATGTTCCGTTCCGGGCCTGAATCCCCTCGAAGTGGAAGAGGTGTGGAGGGCGGAGAGAGACAACCAGGTAAACCAGAAGCCAGGAAGCTACCCCTAGGTGTTCTGAGCTGGAGGATTTGACGGAGACTTGTTGGGGGCGGGCGAGGAGGGGGAGGCAGGTCAGACGGGGGAACAGAGTGGACCCCTTTGGAAGGCAGACACCTGCTCCCCCACACCCGAGATCCTCCTGGCTCACTCCTGTGCTTGTTCAGGTGCTGCTCCGGTGACGCCTCCTCTGACAGTCCTGCTCCCCCTCTCCCACTCCTCCCCATGTCTCAGAACCGTCCTCGCAAGTCCTTCTTTATATATACTTAAGTAAGTGCTAGTCGCTCAGTCCTGCCCCACTCTTTGAGACCCCATGGACTGCAGCCCACCAGGCTCCTCTGTCCATGAGATTCTCCAGGCAAGGATACTGGAGTGGGTGATCTTCTCCAGGTGATCTTCCCCACCCAGGGATCGAACCAGGGTCGATCTGCCTGCATTGCAGGCAGATTTTTACCGAATGAGCTACGAGGGAAGCATTTTCTTCACAGCACTTAACACTACCTGACATTACATGTGATTGAACCACATAAAATTGTCAAATATCAGCAAAGTCATTTGGGTCAATCCAATACTGTACATGCGCTTATTGGTCCCTGGTCTGCCTCCCCCTAGAATGTCAGCTCCTCCCGGCAGGCACTCCTATCTCTTGCATTTCCTTTTCTCTTTTGGCCGCACCACACAGCATGTAGGATATTAGATCCCTGACCAGGGATTGACCCCACGCTCCCTGCAGTAGCAACGCGGAGCCCTAAGCGGTCAACGATCCCCCACACCACGTCCCTGCCTTCCAGCATTTCACAGACTCACTGGGAAGACAGCACCACAAGAACAGGCACTTCCCAGACACTCACTGGCTGGGCAGCCTGGCTGGTGGTTAAACGTGCAGATTCTGGAGCAGGACACCTGTTAGAAGACCATGTCCACCACCTTCTTGGTCATGTGTGACTTTGGGCAAATTACTTAACACCTCTGGGCCTCAGTTTGTCCATCTGTAGGAGGGGAACATTGTATCCTAACACCCGGGAGCTGCCCAGGCCCATCAGCCAGGTCCTGGCATTGCTCAGAGCTGGCCTGGCGCAGCTCATCTTGATGTGCTCCTGCTGAACGCAGACAAGGCCATCTGTGACCACAATGGGACGAAGACAAAAGCAAGACACTCTGTAATCATGTCTGAGCACAGAGAAAACAGAAGTGTTGTCCAAACCACAAACATGACCAAACACCCCCATCCAGCTACTCTTGAGCGAAGGCTGCTGCCGCTTTACTAATTACGGCTCCCTCCTCAATCTATTGGTCCTCCTTCCAGGTAAGACTCATTAAGACACCTAACCATAAAATCACCTCCACTTCCTGATTTCATCTCATTTGGAACAAGGTCCAGCTTCCGTACACCTTCTACCAAATGACCTAACCTTGCAACAAGTCCTTTCCAACACTCCCTTACTGAGACGATGCCCGGTTCCCTGCCCGGTTCCCATGTGCGTGTTCTCCCCTTGATGCAACCAGTGACAAACCCAGTTTGTTCACCCACAGGTGTGTTTCTGGGAGGATCTTTGGCTGGAGATACTGACAGCCCCTAGCTCACTGGGTTGATGTTTTACTGCACCTAGAATGAACCATCCCCAGGACCCTTTTAAGATACTTAGCATGTTTTAATATCATTTCCATGTTACAAGGAGGACAGCGAGACTCAGAGAGGGGAAGGAACTTGGCCCAGGTCACACAGCTGGCACTGCAGAGGCAGGATGGAAGTGCAGGTCTCATTCCAAAGCTGGTTTCCTTGCCTTGATGTTAGCAGGATAGAAACCAACCACACAGGGTCAGTGTCTGGGAGAAGTGCAGAGGGGCCTCGGAGGAGCTCAAACAGAAGAGAGCCAGGGGCTGTGAATGGGGGAGCACCCAGAGGTCCTCAGTGACCCCTCCTCTTCCTCTCCCATTCACAACTTCCCAGATAGGATCACCTAAGGCCATCTCTCCAAGGCTGCCTGGCAAGTGAGTCAACACAGGTCCAGTGGAAGCTGAGGGGGGGTCAGTATCCGCAGTCTGGGGCCTGAGTCACTTCCTGACCATTGCTTAAGAGGCGTCCAGAGCCACAGCCCGAGTGGCCAGCTCGTGCCCTTTCAGGATTGCACCCACTTGGGCAATGAGCACTTACTTCCCTGGCATTCATCACCTTTCTGGGCTCACCTCTGTCACACTCAGGTTTTCGAGACAAGCACAGAGGCTCAAGGCCTGTCTCTTCCCTGGAGAATGGGATCCTCAACCCAGAAGGAGAACTGAGTCTCCTGGATTGTACCCAGCCCTAGACTCTGGCTTCCAGGATCGTATGCCAACTTCAGAATCAGAGTGCCTTCCTCTGGCATCACCGACCCCCAAGGTCCAAAACTCCTGCAGCAACCCCCACCCCCCCCCCCCCCACCCCCCACCCCCATCCTCTACCAGGCCCTGAGCCCCTTCCCTTTTCCTCCTACAGGGCCTCAGGGCTGGAGTAGAAGGTCAGGTAGGGGGAGAGGGTGAGGAATTTGTCAGATCCCCAGGGCAGGATGTATGAGGGAGACGCGGTTTGATCAGTAGACATGTCTTTAGGATGGGAGAGGCAGATAATTTGAAGCACAGGCCATCTCCTTTAAGAAGCAATGCCTCTCAACCCAAGAGATGCTGCATAGGCTTGGAGTCTCAAACCAGATGGTCTTCAGCTCAGCTCTGTCCCTTCCCAGCTGTGTGACCTTGGGCAAGTGACTTAACTTCTCTGGACTTCAGGTCCCTCATCTGTAAAATGAGGATAATAGTACTACTGACTCATAGGCCTCTCACCAGGATTAAGGGAGTTGGGTATGTAAAACACTTAGAGTAATGACTGGTACACGGCAAACACAAGTGTTCATCAGATAAATATTTTTTTTCACCTCACTCATTCTCCATAGTTTTTCACAGCCTACTGTGTGACAGACACAGGTGAGACAGATCCTCCACCTGCAATGCCTGTTGGGCATTTCTGTGGGATCCTAGCACCTCCCTCCCCCACGCCCCCAGGGTCTGATGCCACAGGACTCTGTGGGGCTGTGGCACAGAGTTTGAGTTCTGAAGACTCCCTAGGGGAGTGGTTTTGAAGCACAGCATCTCCATCCCATCCACAACCCAATTCCCAGGCCAGCAAGGGATCAGATGAGCCAGGTCAGGCATCTGGACCTCCTGCAGCCATTCTCTGCCTCTGACCCTGTTTGTGGGAGGTCTCCGTGATTTAATTTGAGCCCAGAATCTTCTTCTGGATGCACAAACCACCCAGACACAGGTGGCTGAAGGCTTGTCACTGCCTTCATAGGGCAGTGGGAAGCCAGCAAAAACACATTCAAAACTGGAAATGTGAATCTAGACTGGATGGTTGATATTACAGAATTAGTTATTCATTCTAGGTGTAAAAAGATACTGTAGTTGTGTTTTTAAAACAATCCTTATCTTTTAGAGATATGAAAATATATTTTCAGATGAAATGATAGGATGCCTGGTTTTGCTTCAAAACAATGGGAGAGGAAGTATGTAGAGGAAACAAAATTGACTAAGAGTTGATGTACTTGTTGAAGCTGTGGGGTTCACAACTGGGGTTATGCAGGGTCATTAGAATCTGCTTATCAACATGTGATTCAGAGATCCCTGGGCCGAGGAGCTGGTGAGAAATGCAGAATCTTGGCTCCACCCAGGATCTCCTGAAGGAGAATCTGTATTCAATGAAATACCCCCGGGATTCATGTGCACATTCAAATATGAGAAGCAC
The DNA here is from genome assembly GCA_917880005.1 of Nanger dama. NCBI lineage: Eukaryota > Metazoa > Chordata > Mammalia > Artiodactyla > Bovidae > Nanger > Nanger dama. Next base: position 10,290,697 of record CAKJTW010000033.1, read on the forward strand.
TGGCTACTTTTGTTATGTTTGAAACTTCCCATACTAAACAAGTTATGGGCTTTTGTGGGGTTTCGTTCACCCACAATTGTCTTTAAAATCTCCGAGATCTTCCTACAGAATCCTCCGCTGGCAGCAGCTGGGAGGCTGTCTTCCTGCCTTCTGCCCTCCGTGGGGCCCCTAGGGCAAATGGGCCCCCAGGCCGACCGCAGCACCCGGCGGGAAGCACCCCCCACCGCATCCCCTGCACCGCGGCGCACCTGCCGCTTTGCGCGAATCTGTGGCCGGGGTTCTGAACTCCGGACCCCGGCGAAACCCGGGGCTCCCGGGAGCCGCGGCCGGGCAGGCCCGGGCGTGGCCGCGCAGCGCACCTGGGCGCGCCAGCAGGTGGGACGCGTGGCCTGGACGGGAACCCGCCCTCGCGCAGGGGAGGAGCGGGAGGCCTGGGCGGGCACAGCGGGCGGGAGCCAGGTGCTGGGAGCCCGGCGGGCCGCGAGCGCAGCCACCGCGCTGGGGCCGCCGACACCGAGTGCCCGGGATGAGCTTCACCCGGAAAAAGGGCTTCTACAAGCTGGACGTCAACAAGACCGCCTGGGAGCTGCCCAAGACCTACGTGTCCCTGACGCACATAGGCACCGGGGCCTACGGCTCCGTGTGGTGAGACACCCCCTCCCCCCGCGCCTGCGCGACACTGGGGCGTCGGGGGCGCCTGGGGCGTCGGGCCAGGCCGCTGGTGGGCGCCCAGGCACCGGGACGCGGGCGGGGCCTCCGCAAGGGCCAGAGCCAGACCAATGCCCACCCCCCACCCCGATCGCTTCCCGGATCCGCATCGGGTGGCCCCTCACCTGCTGGGCACGCGGAGCTGTGTTCCCACCACCTTTGATCAAGGACCACAAGGCCCAGAGTCCTGCGGGTTGGGAAGACTTTCGCGGGTGCTTTTCCCAGGCTGAGCCCTGGGACTGGAGGAGGCAGCAACTGGACCTCGAAGTGGAGTAGCAGCCTCGGGCTGTGGAGGCTGGCCAGGGGCCGCCCCCAGGCGCCAGTTCGCTTTTCGCACCTGCTTGCTGGGGGTCTCTGTGGCTTGAATTAGGGCTGAAACTGTTTCTCCAGGACTTAAAAGGGACCCCAGAGTTCATCTGGCCGAATCCCGATTGATTGTTATTTAATGGGTACACAGAGACGCAGACAAGAACTGACTTGCCAAGTTGTTCGGGATCCTGTTGATATTAAGTTGTGTTTGACCCTGGTGCAGGGCACCTCTCTCAGATCCTGCCTGCTCCCCTCCTCGCTCCCCCAGTCCCACTGTGCTTTCAGCAACTCACTCACATTCCAGGTGGTGGGCATCAGCTCCTCCCAGCTTAGGCTGCTGGCCCAGAGGGATTGGGGTGAGGATGGCCTTGGCTCCCCAGATGGCCTGGCAGATGCCACCCAGGGTCTGGAGCCCTGCCTGCCTCCAGGATGGGGGGGGTGGGAACGTGCTCCCTGCTGACCTGCCTTTGACCCTACAGCTCAGCCATCGACAAGCGGTCAGGGGAGAAGGTGGCCATCAGAAGCTGAGCCGGCCCTTCCAGTCCGAGATCTTTGCCAAGCGGGCTTATCGGGAGCTGCTGCTGCTGAAACACATGCAGCATGAGAACGTAGGCTGGGCCTGGGGGCTGCTTCGGGGAGGCAGGGACGGGAGGGCAGCCCCAGAGAGGGTCCTGATCAGCCTCTCCGTGTGTGTGCACACGCGCATGCACACACGGAAGATACCCCCAAGATGATGACCCAACAGTGCCAGCAGAAAGGGAACCTCCTCCCTGCTCCTCTGGATCCTTGTTCCTCACCTGATTATTAAAACTATGTGCCAGGACCCACCCCGCCTACTTCCCAGGTAAGGTGCAAAGGAATTTTTGGCAGTGGAGCTGAATGAACTTGGTGTCTCACTGTTATGAGGAAATGGGCACTGAGGAACTCCATAGTTGTTCTAGATCTGAGACCCGGTGCCCAGTATCCTGGTTAATGTTTCCACATAATTACAACAAGGATAATAGAAACCTGTGAGCACTTATGTGCCAGGCACAGCTCTAAGAACTTTGCAGAAACTAGAATGTTTAATCCTCACAGTATCATATACGTATCATTATCTCCTTATACAGACAGGGAAACTGAGGCACAGAAAGACTCACAGGTTATCAGATGAGATCAGGCACCTTCAGGGTGGTATGGCCGTAGACAGACAGATTATATGGTTAGTCAGTGGCAGAGCTGGGATCTGACCTTAGACAGCCTGGCTCCAGGCCCCGGAGCCTGACCTTGAGACTGTCCTGTCTGATTGAAACAGCCAGGAAACTAGTGACCCAGTGCTGAGCCTGGCCCCTAGGCTTTGCTGCAGGATACCTGAGCTGGCAGACGAGCGTTTTTAAAAATGTGCTAAGTCGCTTCAATTGTGTCTGATTCTGCAACCCCATGGACTGTGGCCCGCCAGACTCCTCTGCCCATGGGATTCTCCAGGCAAGAACACTGGAGTAGGTTGCCATTTCCTCCTCCAGGGGATCCTCCTGACCCAGGGATCAAACCCACATCTCTTGCTGCTCCTGCATTGCAGGTGGATTCTTTACTGCTAAGCCACCCTGGGAAACCCAAGCATTTAAAACAATGAGTTCAAAACACTGTGCATATTTTAAGTCCCATTCCTCCTCCCCATGGCCTCCAGCTGGGAAGTCTCGCCCCCAGCTCTGAATCAGCCCTTTGGCAGGCAGGATTGGATGTGGTGAGACCCAAGGTCAAGGACAGGGAGCCTGCTGGCTGGAAGATCCCTTCTGTCCCCTCCTTCCCTTCCCCTCTCGAGGTTCCCTGTCTGAGTGGAGACTGGGTTTGTGCTGCTTGATCTTAGCACCAGACTTGGGGTCAGTGAGCACAGACACGTCCACCGTCTCTTATCCCAGCCTGACTCTCCATCGCAGTGCACTGCAAATTTCCTGCCCAGGTGGAGGAATCCCTCTCCCACCTCTGCCCCTTTTACTGCTTCTTCCCAGAAGGCTGGGAACCTGCCTCTTGCTGGAGGTGCTGTTCTAGGAGAGGGCAGGTGGTCCTGTGCAGGCCTGGGGCCGCAGAGGACAGATGCAGAGGGGTGCGGCGGCTGCCTGGCCCTCACTGGCCATCTTCTCTTTAGGTCATTGGGCTCCTGGATGTCTTCACCCCAGCCTCCTCCCTGCGCAACTTCCATGACTTGTGAGTCGGGCTGTGCCGGGTTCCAGGATATTTGCAGACCTTACTTGCAAGGGGCAAGTAAGGGGAGGGTCCAGGTTCTCTCTTCTGGCAAGGGGGGCTTCCTGTCCCAGGAGGCTGTATGCCTTTGGGTTGGGGAGAGATCCAGCCCAGGGTGGAGAGAACGGCTGGCCTGAAAAGGTGGGAAGGGCTTTTTACGGAGCCTAGCACAGAGCTCTCTGCTCATCTGCTTTGCTTTACCCACCCTTAACACCACAGAGACATCGGTGCCAGTCCCAAGGTTTGCATCAGCCTCCCTCACCATGTCCTGGTGCAGGTGTGGGTCTGGACCTCAGGACTCTTCCTAGAATGGAGCGAGGATCACAAAGCCTTGGCTGCCCCAGCCAATGGGGATGTTTCTCAGAATTACACAGAACACGAAAATTTAGTTGCTAAATGCACAGCTTTGCTAGTGCAGTACCTGCTAAAATTTAGGAAACTTTGAGAGGGTGGATTTTTTTTTCCAGTCCTATTTCCACTGTAGCCACAGTTCTCTTTATTAGGATGCTTTTGTTTTCAGTTTAATGCAGTGAGTTTGAATGGATTTTTTTCTCCTATGATGCCGGCTGCTGGGCTTAGCATTGGGAATTTAAGGTGGCCCAGCTCCTCCGGGATGGACAGTGGTAAATACTGACAGTGGTGGTCAGTGCTCTAAGTCTGGGTAGAGCCTGGAACTGCCAGCTGCCTCAGCGGGCTTCACAGAGGAGGTAACTCTGAACTCAGCCCTGAAGGATGAGTCAGTGTTTGTCTGAGGTTGAAGGGCTGAAGGCATCCCAAGGAGAAGGAATTGCATGGACCGAGGCCATGAACCATGTGTGAAAGAGGCTGGGCCATCCTGAGAAGTGCAGTGAAGCAGTGGCTGACTTAGGCTGAGTCCAGACTTGATTCCACAGGCAGCCTCAAGGCTATAGAGGTTTTGAGCAGTGAGGTGAGGTGGTCAGATCGGATTTGGGGGATGCACTCTGGCAGCAGCAAGAAAGGAGCAGGGACACAGCTCTGGGAGAACTTGACCTTGGTCTAAATGCAGTCAGGGTGACAGGGTCCCAAGAGCTGACTTGAGATCCATCGAGAGGCAGCACTGTCAGAGTGTTGTATCCCTTGGGATGCAGTGGTGAGGAGAGCCAGGGGATGCCAGGTTCCTACTCGGAATACAGGGGAAGGAAGAACAGATCTTAGGAGAAAGATAATGAACTCCACTTTGGACACTTCATTTTTGAAAAGCCTATGAACATTCAAGTGTTTAATCAGCAAATAAACCCAGAGTTTAGGAAGGTCTGAGCTGGGGATGTGGATTTGGGCCAGAATAATCACTGGTGGATGAGAGCCGAAGCCCAGGGACAGGCTAGTGTAGAGAATGATGTGATGCTGTGGGTTAAGATACCAACGTGAGAGAGAAGGCACACGAGAATGTGCAGGCAGAGAGCTGAGGCCGCCGGACCAGGGGTAGGATTCGCAGAGAATCCCGAGGGGGTGTCCAGCTTTGCACAAGTTCCAGTAGAAAGAGAGGGAGTCGTGGGGTGTGTGCTCTGGGCTGGTGGGGGCAGGGACAGACACCTTGTTGTCAGGGAACTGCGCATTAAGGCAGTGGGGTGGACAGGTGAGGACCACTCTTTCTAGAAGTTTGATCAGGAGGGAAAGAGAGAGATGGAGTGGGGCACACGAAGAAATAAGGTTAAGGGACGGTGGTTGTAGCACCGCAGGATGTCAGTGAGCTTGTCAGCTATAAAGAATCAGTTTCCACATAGAGGTGAAACGTGAAGGTGGGGAGGAGCCTGTGCCTGGAGCAGGGGGTCCCAGTGCGTGGGAGGGGGCGCAGTCAGGTGAAAGAAACCGGAAGTCACAGGCTCATGGAGATGGCCTCCACATTCTTTTATTATTTTAATTCCTTTCTAGATCTTTATCCTTTTTGTGCTGAACTTTGCTGTTACTACCTTGAGTAGCAGTTACATTTTGCTGACTTTGACCTGTTTTGCAATCCCATTAAGAGAGGGTGATGGTTCAACTATCTCTTTCTTCCTTCTTCACCCTCCTAGAAACTGCTTTATTGTTTCCTTCTTGGAAAGGAGACATTTTGGATGTTTGAGGATTTTCATGGCAGCTCATGACCCTCTGAGGTGGGGAGAAAATATTTGTACAGAAGCAGAAGGAAATCCTGGCAGATGTTTCTAACTCACAGCAGTGGCTTTCTGTGGGGCGTGGAGGAGAGCAAGGAGAGGACACCTTTGAAGAGCGGGAACACGGCTGCATTTGGTTTTCCTGAGCACAGCTCCAGCTGAAACACCCTGAGCTCTGCCAACAGGGCGGCCGCCAGGGCCAGGCTGGGAGCCAGGAGCCGGGAGGCCCACTGCCTGGGGATTTGGCTGGCTGTTGTGGGGCTGGCTCTTCTCGTACATAAAGGTCATCTCTAAGGCCTCTGTTCTGCCCCAGCCTTGTGCCCCTCCTCTGAGCTGGGACCTGGGGCTGGTTGGGGGTGGGGACTGTTCAGGAAGCCCTCATGCCTTGCAGCTACCTGGTGATGCCCTTCATGCAGACGGACCTGCAGAAGATCATGGGGATGGAGTTCAGTGAGGACAAGATCCAGTACCTGGTGTACCAGATGCTCAAGGGTCTCAAGGTGGGTGGGAGCCTACCAGAGGGCAGAGGAGGGGGCTGGGTGTTGAGACCTGGGGTCTGGGGGAGACCAGGCCTCGAAGGTTTGGGAGGACACGCCATGACAGGGCAGAGGCGGTCTCTGAGCCAGCCCGAAGTACCTGGTGTGAAAGCTGGATTCTGGACTCACGCTTGTCCCTCTCTTTCCCCAACACAGTACATCCACTCAGCTGGGGTTGTCCACAGGGTGAGTGCTTTCTCTGCTACATCCTCAAAAGCCCCGGGTCTTCTTGGAGTTGGTGGGGGGTGGGGGAGTGGGGGATGGCGCAAGCGGAGCCGGGGATAGTTTTCAGACCCAGCCTTGGCCCAGGAAAGCCTGCTCAGAAGAATTGCTGTGTTTGGGGAACTTTCTGGGAACCTATCACCAGTGAAGCTGAGCTGGGTGTTTCAGGCTCCAAGAATCAGAAGCATTTTAGAGCTGGATCGACCCTAGAGGACACCCGGTCCAACCCTCACTCTGCACAGGAGCCTGGTACCCAGAGAAAGGGCTAGGGCCACGTGCTGGGTGGCGGCCGAGTGGGGCCACCTCGTCTCTGCCTCCATCCAGCACTCCATCTCTCCTCTCCTCTAGGACCTGAAGCCGGGCAACCTCGCTGTGAACGAGGACTGTGAGCTGAAGGTGAGTGGGCCCTGGCGGGGTCAGCCTGGGCTTGGGGTGGGCCCCTCTCCCACCAGAGCCCCCAGATGCTGCTCCAGGAGCCCCTTCTCCTCAGTGAGCTCTTTTCCTTTGTGCCCGAGTTGTAGATCTTGGATTTTGGGTTGGCACGGCATACAGATGTGGAGATGACGGGTTACGTGGTAACTCGCTGGTACCGAGCCCCTGAGGTGATTCTCAGCTGGATGCATTACAACCAGACCGGTCAGTGGTCGGCTGCCCCGGGGAGTGGGCTGGGAGTCTTCTCTGATGGCTGCCTCAAGCCTGTCTTGGAGACTCTGGGTTGACAGACTGTCGGGTCCTGGCCAGCCGGTCCAGGTGACACCTCTTCCCCCTCCCTCTGCAGTGGACATCTGGTCTGTGGGCTGTATCATGGCAGAGATGCTGACAGGGAAGACGCTGTTCAAGGGGAAAGATTGTATCCTTTGCTGGAAAAGCCAGTCTTCATCCAGGGATTCATTCCTTCAACAGACACTTTATTACTTAAATCTCTCTCTTTTTCTTAATGTGAAAGTGATACATGCTTCCCAGTGGAGTAATTTTAAAGTGCAGAGAAGCAAAATGATGAAAACCAGTCACCTGTGATTCCACCATCCTGCAGATAAATAGCTGATGTTTTGGCACCACACGCACCAGCTGAGCACCTCCGTGTGCCATAACAGGGACTGGGGAGATGAGACGGGGTCTCCCTGCCAAACTCAGAATGCAAGGGTGTGGGAGGAGTAGACAAAGAAGTGCGTGGAGGTGACGGGTGGGATGAGGCTGGGAAGGTGGCACCTGCAGGAGCATTTGTGGGGAGGGACACTTAACCCAGCCTGGCAGGTGGCAAGTCTCACCTGCATCCTGAAGGATGAACCTCCCCTCCTGAAAGCAGGAGGAGGTGAATGTCTGGAGCCTGGATGGTCCACCCTGCTGGGCGGGCCTGATGGAGGGGGCAGCGGGAAGGGCAGCTCCAGACCACCCCCATCCCACCCCCAGCAAGTGAGGCCGAGCCTTAACCTGCTGCCAAGACCTGGACCAGCTGACCCAGATCCTGAAAGTGACTGGGGTGCCGGGCGCGGAGTTTGTACAGAAGCTGAATGACAAGGCAGTGAGTGGCAGATGGGCCCAGGCTAGCTGGGGCTGTGCCTTTGGCTGGCCAGGGTCAGGAGATGGGCTCACCCCACTGCCCCTCTGCCCTGGCAAGGGCTCTTGCCTTTATCTCCCTTTGGATTTGGACCTGAGCCCTCAGCCCTGCTCAGTGGCTTTTCTGGGGTCCCTGCTCTAGATCCTATGGCCTGAGTCCCAAGGAGCTGACAACTGGGGATGACTCAATGCTATTCTGTCTTCCAGGCCAAATCCTACATCCAGTCCCTGCCACAAAGCCCCAGAAAGGATTTCTCTCAGCTCTTCCCACGTGCCAGCCCCAGGGTGAGTCTCGGGGGCCTGCAGTCTGTGTCCCTGCGGGTGGGCTGGGTTCTCCTGGGCCTGGGGCATGAGGCTCACACTCTGATGGCAGCCACAGACCTGCTGGAGAAGATGCTGGAGCTGGACGTGGACAAGCGCCTGACGGCCTCGCAGGCCCTTGCCCACCCCCTTCTTTGAGCCCTTCCGGGACCCTGAGGAGGAGACAGAGGCCCAGCAGCCGCTCGGAAGATTCCTTAGAACCGAGAAACTCACAGTGGATGAATGGAAGCGTAAGGGCTGGGCGCCTCAGCGCCTCCCCACCCCCAGCCTGCAGCCTCACCTCTGCTGGCCTTGTTTCCCCGCCTGGCCTCAGTGGCCCTGGCATTTCTCCTCGAGACTGTGGCCTCTTTCTCTCTGAGCAAACACTGTCTCCTGCGTGCACTTCTTTCTCCCCTGCGCTGAGCGGGCTTCCTGCTCTGCACCATGTCTGTTGGGGGAGGAAGGTAGGCACTTGCCCTCAGCACCCACCACCCCCCTGCCTTCCTCAGAGCACATCTACAAGGAGATTGTGAACTTCAGCCCCATTGCCCGGAAGGACTCTCGGCGCCGGAGTGGCATGAAGTTGCAGTGACCCTTCTAGCCCGACCCTCGGCTGAGCCCAGGAGTGGCCTCGTGGTACCACCTGCCAGGCACTGCCCCTGGGACCAGTATTTATTTATCACTACTAAAATCTCAACCCATCTTGGATTACAGCCTTCCAAGCAGAGGATGGAGGGCTTGTGTAGGAAACAGGCCTAGTTTCCTAGGCGCAGAATTCAGAGGTGTTGGCTGGGAAAAAATAGCTCTAATCATAACTGGCCATATTAAAGCGCATGATGTGGAGAACTGCTTGTGTGTGTGAGGTCCCTTCTTTCATGGCTGGAGTGGGGCTGAACTGGGGTGGTGGTCTGCGTATTAGCTTGCTAGGGCTGCTGTAACAAATTACCACAAACTGGGCGGCTTTAAAATCATAGAAATTTATTCTCACAGTTCTGGAGGCTGGAAGTCTGAAATCAAGGTGTTGGCGGGGCCATGTTCCCTCTGAAGATTCTAGGAAGAATCTCTTCTGGCCTCTTTTTAGCTTCTGGTGACTCCTGGAACCTTTGGTGTTCTTTGACTTGTATGTCACTAAATCACCCCTACCTCTGCTCCTGTCTTCCCATGGCCTTCTCCACTACTGTGTGTCTTTGATCTTATAAGAACATCAGTCACTGAATTTAGGACCCACCCTAATCTAGTATGATCTCATCTTAATCCTTGGTAATTATGTCTGCAAATACCTTATTTTCAATAAAGTCACATTCTGAGGTTCTGGGTGGGGGACATGAATTTGGGGGCACTTTATTCAATCCACGACAGATGGCCATGAGGGAGGGGCTCCTTCCCAAAACCCCTTTGTTGTGGAGCCAAATGTGACTGGCTGCTAAATTAAGGCAGTTGCAGAGAGAGCTGCAGCTGGTGAGACACTGCATGCAGGTTATTTTGGGTGAATGATCAGCAATCAAGATGTGAAACAACAGCAGGCTTGTTGACTGGGAGCTGCAGAAGGCAGAAATGGGCTTTTTCCAGGGAAAACAGTTCTGCTCCTTACCCCTTTGGGGAATTGTACATCGCTCCTGAGCTTTAACCTGACAATGGGTTGGATCCTCATGTTCAGGCCTGAATTCTCTGTTGGGGTCTCAAACTTCCCCTCTGCACCAGGGTCTGGTTAAAAATGCAGATTCCTGGGCTCTGCCCCTCGGTTTAACAGGTCTGGAGTTGAGACCCCAGAAGGTTTGAATGAGGACCCCGTTACCTCAACCCAAGCCCAGTGATTCTGATGGGTATCAGGTCACACTTAGAGCAACATTGTCTTGATTTCAGTACCACTGTAACTTGTCAAGAGGCCTAAATTAGAAACCTACAATGGGAGGATAAGGAGATTTAGAGGAGTTTCACTTTCTCATTTTAGAGATATTAAAACTGAGGCTCAGACAGGGCATTTTTAGGGCAGTAAAACTATTCTGAATGATGTCATGGTGGATACATGACATTATGCATTTTCAAAACCAGTGGAACTGTACAAGACACAGAGTGAACCCTCAGGCAAGCTATGGACTTTCTTTAATAATAATGTACCAATGTTGGTTCATCCGTTGACACTTTCCTCTCATCCCTGAGCCAAGAAAATACAACCGTAGCTGCAGGAGGAAGAATCTCTCTTGTCCCTTCTCCCTACACTTGGATTTTGTTTCCTCAAATTGGGCTGGGGACCTCCCTGGTGGTCCAATGGTTAAGACCCCGTGTTTTAAGTGCAGGCTGCATGGGTTCAATCCCTAGCCAGAGAACTAAGCACAGCATGGCAAAAAGAAAAGGAGGGGCGGGGCTGAAAAAAAATTCCTAAGGACAACAACTGAGTGCTCCCTTCCCTTTATTCCACAGTGAGCTTGGGGCTCCATCCTCACGTGGCCGAAGGTGAAGAGGCTGGAGATCTCCTTTTTCACAATGGGCAGCAGAAGCCCAAGGCCACTCCATCGACCGGAAGATCTCAGTGACCTGCCACGGTCATGCCTCACCCCTGCGTCCTACGGCTAAGGTTTCCTGGAGCAGGAGCAGTGCCTGGTGGGATTCTGACCTGGTTCCTCCTGTGGGAGACTCTGCTCAGCTGGGCAGCCATCCTCACTCTGGGCCAGCGTGTCAATAGGGACCACTCCTGGTCTGGGGGCCCTTGACTTTTTTGTGCCGTGAATCCTTTCTCAAAATATTTTCCTTTGCATAAAGGGATCACAAAGGAAACTAGCTATGATGAAATACAGTTGTGAAAATATCGAAGTGTGTGAGGTTGTAATATATGGGTTTCTTTAACACATTAAATAACAAGAATTGAAGGGATGAGCCGAATAAACCACTGTCAACTTGAAGTAGAAATGAGTTTAAACAATGTTTCGAGATACCTGCAAATGTGAAAGAAAAAGCACTGCTTTCTACTGGCCCTGCTAATGCAACTGCAGTCTTTTTGCCTTTATTCATAACTGAGAAAATGGAGGTGAGTGGAGGTTAAGTTGTAATATTCTCCAATCTCAGTTCATCAACCTTGAATTCCACTGTACAGGCTGTGGTTCAGGGACCCCAGTTAAAAGTTCTGTCTTGGATACAAAAATGCAATTTTAGGGATCCTTTGCTACTTCTTAACCACCACCACCCCCTCCACCACCACCTGTACCCCAACACCTCACCTTGTATGATCATGGAGCCAGGCTGGAAATGCCCAGATCTGCCCCCGGATGCCTACAACACGTACTTCCTGCCATTCCCCTGTCTCCCAGCCTTACCATCCAGGGAGGGATGGGTCTGACTGGGGCATTTTGCTAGGCAAGTTGCAGAAGCCTCTGTATCTAGTTTTCAAGAAGGTGGACTCCTCCCACCCCCACCTCCACAGCATTCCTTCTAAACAGTTTTCCTGATGAAGACATTTGGCTCATAGCAGAGGCTGGGGTCCAGGTCTCCTATTTAGCACCGCCCTGTTCTTTCCCCGCTCAACAGCGGCGCAGTCACCCACTGAGACCAGCATGTGTGCCCCTCGCTCCTGCGTTACTGTCCCCATCCCCTCAACAGACACAAAAGACAGGCTTGTGGCAACTGGCCAAGAGGAGAAACTCCCAGGAAGACACTTGCTGCTCTTTGTTTTCCCAAAGGTCTGCCCCTTGAGAGTATTTTAGTAAGACTCCAGGAGGGCATGAAGGTGAGGGAGTGAGGAAGGGAAGTGCATTTGAGAAGTGGTGTGGCTTAGCAGGTGGTTTCTCCTGACCGGAACGAGGCAGAGGGCCATGAGTGCCCACACTCTTCTGGGACTGTGTCCAGCTCCCTGTCAACACCCTGGAAAAACTCAGGAGGAGGCTGCTGAGTATGCTCGGGGAGGCTGGACCATAAGCCAAGGTCTCCTCGTCTTGGCTGAAATTATTCAGGGTTTCTTCTGTGGAGAGCCTGCTGCTGTTGCTGCTTAGCCACTCAGTCGTGTCCAATTCTGTGCGACCCCGTGGACGGCAGCCCGCCAGGCTCCTCTGTCCATGGGATTCTCTAGGCAAGGATACTGGAGTGTGTTGCCATGCCCTCCTCCCAGGGATCTTCCTGACCCAGGGATCGAACCTGGGTCTCCTGCATTGCAGACAGATTCTTGCCTGCTGAGCCACCATGGAAAGCCTACACATTCTTAACTGATGCAGCATCTCAGGGTTTTAAAGTACAGATTGGTGAACAGAAGGAACTTTCCTCATATTGTGGCGTTCATAAGATCCCAGAGCTTCTGTATAACTCCAAGGAGGAACCCCAACAGAGATCGTGGTTGGATATCCTCCAGACAAGCAAGATCCGGCCTTGGCTTTAGAAATGACAGCCTAGTCCAGCCTCACCTTTTCATCCTGTCAGAAGAGTGGCACCTCTCTTTTACCCTCTTTCCCTGTGTGGCTTCCTAAGGGGTTAAGTGTTGGGCTCTACAGGCAACTCCCTGCTGTTCTGCCGTGTACCAGAAACTGTGACCTTGGGCCTTAGTTTCCTCATCTGTAAAGTGAGCCTAATAGTACTAGAGAAATTAACATCAGGGAAGCACTCGAACAGCACCTGGCACATGGGAAGCGCTCACTAAGCATTAACCATTATTTCTGTTTTCTCTGCCACATGCTCTTCCCTCCTTGATTACCCCATCTTCCTGACATTGTCACGTCCTCCTTCTCAACAGTGGTTTTCGCCACTCAACTGGTCTCCTTCATATTAAATCTTCCTTCAGAGGGTCCTCAAGAGATCTGACCTCGGTCTCTTATAACAGCTTATATTACGACCCTGTTATCTGCAGCTTCTCAGGCAGGATCTAAGAGGCAGCAGAGGGTGGAGTTGAGAAGCGTGGAGTTGTGGGCTTTGCATCGGAAAATACCTGGGGTTGAGAGAGAAGGGAGAGATGGGTTTAAGGGACTGGCTCGTGGAACTGGGTGGGGAGTAGTTGGCAAGCCTAAAATCTGAAGGGCAGGCTAGTAAGCTGGAAATTCAGGCAGAACACCTTATAGGTTTGAGGCAGATTCTGTCCTTTCTAAGAAGACTCAATTTTTGCTCTTAAGGCCTTCAACTAATTAGATGAGGTCTGCAAACATTTATGCTTTACATAAAGTCAGATTGTAAATGTTAATCACATTTACAAAATTTCTTTTCCAGCATCTTCTAGACTAGGGTCTAAGGATACCACTGGGCATACGGCCTATCCAAGTTGACACATAAAACTAACTATCACACCATGTAATAAATTCGTAGGGCAGTGTATCTACTCCTCTGAACTTCCTTTTCTCTAAAAGGGTACAGAAGGGCCTACCACCTCATAGGACTGGTGAGGGGAAAGTGCATAGAGAGTCAATATTAGCTCTTGTACCAGGGGGTGCTCAGAAACACACGTTGATGACGGCCATGCTCTTGGGAGCACCCAGAGATCCATGCCATAGCTGCACGGGCATCACAGAAAGCCATGGAGGCGCACCCATTCCCATCCGCTCCCGCCTGGCGGACGGGCTCAGAACCTTCAGTTCATGTGGAAAAGGCCCAAAGAAGTGAACCTCACTCTCTTTTTTATGGGGAAAGGAGGAAAGTTTCTCCACTGGGTTTCTTCATCTTTGAGACAGTGGAGGGCTTGGAGCAACACGTCGGAAAGAATTATACTTCACTTCTTCAGCAGCCATTTCACATTTTGTGAGAACTGCATATTCATGTCAGTAAAACAGCCAAGTAGGAACCAGATGACAGCTCAGTTTTCCTGAAAATCAGGAAATCAATCAAGCTGCCAAAATGAGATGACTGCATTGTGAAATACTGCTAACAGTCCAGAAAGTTGTTTTAAGTAAGAATGTTTTGAAATGGAAATTCTGTTTCTCTCCTCCTTCTTCCTCCCTGCCTCCCTCCTCTCCTTCCTTCCTTCCCTCCCTCCTTCCTTCCTTCCCTTCACTCCTTTTTAAGGTCGATGGTTAAAAGCCCACTGTTCAACTCTTTCTAATATGTTCAGCCTAGGTGTGAGTTTTCAAAAAACAGGCGAGATGACATGTGGCTCTCTCTGCCTCTCTCCCAGATTTTTCCTTTGTTCCAACTAACTGACACCCTTCTCTGCCCATCCAAGAGCCTGCCTGCCATTGCCTACACCTGTCTCTCCTGTTTCTTGTCCTTTTTAAACAGTGAAGTCATGACTTCAGCCACCTCCCCCAACAATCAGGAATAAAATGATTCCAGAAAACTCTCTCTGTGTCTAGTGTTAAACTGTACCTTTTAAACTTTGTTTAAATATATAAAATAAACTTCTAGTTTTAGAACAGTTTTAGATTTATATAAAAGCTGCCATCCCTGGTGGCTCAGATGGTAAAGAATCCGCCTGCAATGAGGGAGACCTGGATTTGATCCCTGGGTCAGGAAAATACCCTGGAGAAGGACATGGCAACCCACTCCACTATTATTGCCTGGAGAGTCCCATGCACAGAGGAGCCTGGTGGGCTATAGTCCACAGGATTGCAAAGAGTTGGACATGACTGAGCGACTACACACTTTTCTTTCCATGCGCTCCATATCCAGTTTCCCTATTATTAATATCTAAAATTAGTACGCTATGTTTATCACAACTAATAAATATTGATATATCATTAACTAAAATCTATACTTTTATATTTCCTTAATCTTTACCTATTCTCTGCTGTTCCAGGATCCCATTCAGTTTGCTACATGTCTCCTGAGGTTCCTCTCGACAGTGACAGTTTCTAAGACTTAGCTTATTTTCAGTAATTTTAACAATTTTGAAGAGTCCTGGTCAGGTATTTTCTAAAATGTCTCTCAGTTAGGGCTTGTCTAATGTGTTCTCATGGTAAGACTGGGATAATGTGTTCTGGGGACAAAGGTCACATGGGTAAAATGTGATCATATCATATCATGAGTTTGTTGTTGTTTAGTTATTTAGTGTCAAAATGATTTATCACTGTCAGTGTCAACCTTGATTACTTAAGTAAGGTTGTGTTAGCCAGATTTCTCCACTGTTTGGTTACTTCCTCCCTCTTTACATTGCCATTCCTTGAGAAGGGTAATTATTTGGAGTTCGCCTGCATGGGAGATTTATTCAGCAACTTATTTATATCAGAATGGATTCATGGATATTTATTTTAAACACTGGGTTATAATCAAATAAATAACATAATAAAATAAAAATAATAAAAGTTTTACTTTTTGGTTGGATTTGTAGGTTTTCTTCCTTTTGTGTGGATTGAGCCCATATCCCTGAAAGGACATGGAGGTACTGTCCACACCCAGAGCGTCCACTCATCAATCCTGCAGACACATGGTGTCCTAGGAGTCATGGAAACGGTTTTCACTTCTCCCCATCTGGATGCTGGTCGGTCCACAGAGTCCACTTTAGACAGGCATCCTGAAGGCCCTTCTTCCTCCTGCCTGTTTCCTGACTGATCGTCTCAGTCTTTTCCACCCCCTATGTCCACTGACCCCTGGGTAAGGTATCTGGGGACCTTCATCTTATTTGCGTGAAATAGTAAAGCTAAATACAACAAACTGAACATTCATGGGCATTAGAGCTGTCCTCTCTAGGTGGATGTTTCCTGGGAGCACTGTTTCGGGCACTTGGCATACATCGTTCCTAATCCTCTAATGACAGGGTCATTGCTAGTCTCATTTTACAGACGTGGAAACTGGGACTCTGAGAGTTTAAAAAAATACACCCGGGTCTTTCTCCTGCCGCATGGTTTGCTCCTTCTCGACAGTCTCCTTCACTAGTCTCACTTCTTTGCTTCCACTTCCTATGTGACGACGTGCAAACCACTTCCCTCTGAGCCTTAATTCCTTGCCTAGAAATACTGTGGGATGAATTCAATGAGATACACAGAAAGTCTTCTGCACAGGGCTCAATAAATAGCATCTGTTACTACTTTTAATTTAATGAGGATTAATTTTTTTTAAAATACCTCTTTCTACTCGTTTCCCTTTTACATTTATGCTCACCTCTTAAGGGTCTCATCTATTCTCATGGCTTTAAATACAATCTATATGTCAGTGAATACCAAATGTATATATCTACCTTGGATCTTTCTTTTAAATTTCAGACATCTTCACGTGAGTGTTTTGAAACAAAGTTGGAGGTTCTGGACTTCCCTGATGGTACAGTGGGTAGGAATCCGCCTGCCTATACAGGGCAGGGGTTCAACCCCTGGTCTGGGAAGGTTCCACATGCTGTGGAACAGCAAAGCCTGTGCACCACAACTACTGAAGCCTGCGTGCTATAGCTCCCACGAGTCACAAACACTGAGCCCGTGCGCCACAGCTATTGAAGCCTGCATGCCTAGAGCCTGCACTCTGCAACAAGAAGCCACCACAGTGAGAAGCCTGTGCATTGCAACGAAAAGTAACCCCCACTCACCCACAACTCGAAAGCCCGTGCACAGCAACAAAGACCCAGCACAGCTAAAATTCAATCAGTTAATTAACGTGCATGCTAACTTGCTTCAGTCGTGTTCCTCTCTTTGTGACCCATGGACTGTAGCCCACCAGGCTCCTCTGTCCATGGGATTCTCCAGGCAAAAATACTGGAGTGGATTGCCATTCCCTTCTCCAGGGGATCTTCCCAACCCAGGAACAGAACTCTCATCTCTTATGTCTCTTGCATTGGCAGGCAGGCTCTTTACCACTAGCATTTGGGAAGGCAATTAATTAACAACAGCATCAAAAGAAGCTGGAGATTCTACTTCCAGGAGTTGTGGAATATCTTGTACTGTATCATAACAAATATGGAGCTGGGGAAAATAAAAGAATACAATTATTTGAAGGGACTGGAGAGAATTAAAAAGGAATAAAAATTGGAAGGGAGTTAACTGCTGATAGAAAGGAAGTGCAGTGGATAAGACTTGTGATTATGAGGATTTTTGCCTGAAGGCACTACCCAGAACAATTCTAGCACAGGATGACCAGAATTCAAGCATGAAGTTGCTGGTCTTACTGGTTTGACAAGTCAAGAGAATCAAGTTTAGAAAGGAAATCCAAGAAAGGAAGAAGCCACAGAGGCTTCTTTAAAATGCATATAAAATTTGACCAAACCCTTAGCTGACTCCCTGACCTGTGCAAGTACAAGGGATACTCCAAGGAGCCCAGCAGAAAACAACCAGAAAAAGACAACTGGAAACTAAAAGAATTGAGCAGAAATATTAGCGGCCACCCATCTCAAGGCACACAGAATTTGAAATTTTATGCCTGCCAAGTTAACTGCAATGGCACCCCCACTCCAGTACTCTTCCCTGGAAAATCCCATGGACGGAGGAGCCTGGTAGGCTGTAGTCCATGGGGTCGCTCAGTCAGACATGACTGAGCGACTTCACTTTCACTTTTACTTTAATGCATTGGAGAAGGAAATGGCAACCCACTCCAGTGTTCTTGCCTGGAGAATCCCAGGGATGGGAGAGCCTGGTGGGCTGCCATCTATGGGGTCGCACAGAGCCGGACACGACTGAAGTGACTTAGCAGCAGCAGCAAGTTAACTGCCTGATAAAAATAGTCTCTAGAGGAAGATAACAGAATCTAGGTTTTCTACAATGTATCAGCTACAGTGCTCAGCATTAGAAGATTTTTTTTTTTATGCTGAACATGCAAATAAGCACAGAAATGTGAACCACAGCTAAAAGAAAGCAGTCAATAGGAAGCAATTCTGAAATAACTCAGATATTTAATTAGTTGGTGAAGCTTTCAAAGTGGCTATAATATATATGTTCAAGAACCTTAATAAATGCACTCATAATGAATGAGCAAGTGGTCAAATTCATCAGAGAACTAGAAACTATTAATAAGAGATAATTCTAGAGTGAAAACCATAAATGAAAAATTCACTAGATAGGCATCATACTACATGATCTGTGGCAGGTTAGGACCACAGTGGCAGAGCCTTGGACTCTGAGGAACCACACAGATGGAGGGCTGGCTGTAAGTTATATACAGAGTTTTGACTACACAGAGGATCTGTACCCTAATTCCTGTAATGCTCAAAAGTCAACCATACATTCTTTCTCAGAGTTTCTTTAAAGAGAGATGAATACTTAAAGTGAAGACTATACCACTACAACGCAGAGTTTATAATATATGTCTATTTAACAAATATGAAGACAATAGCACAAAAGATAAGCTGGAGAAGGAACTTTACTGTTTCAAGATTCTCATATTTAATGTGACATGATAGAATGTAAGATCCAAGTAGACTATGATAAATTTAGGATGCATATTATAATCCCCAGAAAAGCCACTAAAAACTAATGCAAAATAAGAATTAAAACAAAATAAGTAAAACATTCAATTAACCCAAACAAAGTCAAGAAAAACGTAGATGGAAAAAACAGAGGTAACAGATAGTAGACCTAAATCCAACCATATTTATGGTTACATTAATGTAAATAACCTAAACACTACAAATGAAAGGCAGAGATTGTCAAAAAGGGTAGAAAAGACCCAACAACTTGCTATCTACATGAGAGGTACTTTTAAAGAAAGACACAGGTCGATTGAAAGTAAAAGGATAAAAAAATCATAGACTATGAAAACAGTAAACACAAGACAGCGTGAGTGACTAGAGCATACCAAATCAAAAAGATTTCAGGACAAAGTTATGGGAGACAAAGAGGGACATTCATAAAATCAAAGGACCAGTTTTCATCAGAAAGACACAACCATCTTAAATCGTTAGGATTATGTAACTCTTATGTAACACGTAAATGTGTCTGTGCCTAGTAACACTTATGTAACACGTAAATGTGTCTGTGCCTAACAACAGAGCTTCGAAAGGCATGCATGCTGACAGAACACCCAATATATCTATTTCACTTTGTGTGTGTTTCATGCCACTAATATCCTTCCCTAGCTGTTTTAACGTCTATTATGCTTGTTCTAAACTTTCGGTTTATCTGTTTGAACACATAGTCTTCTGAAGGCAGGGCTCCTTGGATGTCTTTTTATTTTGGCTTCTCTAATAATGAACACTGGGGGAAAGCAAAGGTCATACCTAGTCTGTATAAGGATAAGATAGTGGGCAACCTTGCCTTGTTTCAAAGGAAGCTTGCTACTAAAATACTTAATGTTGCAATTACGCATGAATGTTTACTGGGTTTTGGTGGATACATTTTAACAGGTTAAGGAAGTTAACTTTTTTCCTAATTTGCTAGGTTTTTGTAATTGCATGACTTAAATTGCATTGAATGCCTTTTCTGTAAAAATATCATGTTTTCTCCTTTGCATCTGTTTATATAATGAATATATTACTGTATTTTCTAGTAGATTCTCATGGTGAATCCTTCCTGGTTACAACACATAGCTGCATATCTATTATAAACATCTTGTGGTACGCTGGTTACAATCTATGAACCAGTACTGATATACTCTCATTAACTACAGTTCATAGTTTACATTAATGCTCACTCTCTGTGTTGCATGGTTCCACATGCTTTGATAAATGCACAATGTCATCTATCCACAATTATAGTATCATATAGAATAACTGTACTGCCCTAAGTGAATCTATTAATCACCCCATTCCACACCCTGCCTGTTGAAGCCCTGGCAGCTTTTTTTTTTTTTTTTTTACTGTTTCTATAGTCTTGCCTTTTCCAGAATGCCATATAGTTGGATTCATAGAGTAGGCAGCCTTTTCACACTAGTTTTTGTTTAGCCATATGCATTTAAAGTTCCCCCATGTCTTTTTGTGACTTGATAACGCTTATTTTTCTCACTCAACATTCCATTGTCTGGATGCACCACCATTTGTTCATCCATTAACCTCTTGAAGGATATCTTGGTTGCTTCCAGTATTGGGCAATTATGGATACAGCTGCTGTAAGTTTGTGTGCAGGTTGTTGTGTTTTTAACTCAGTTCAGTAAATGCCTAAGAGCACAACTGCTGGACTGCATGGTAAGCTTTTGTTCAACCTCATAAGAAACTTTCAAACTGTTTTCCGAAGTGGCTGCATCATTCTGCATTCCTACCAGCCAGGGCTGAGCTCCTGTTGCTTCACATCCTTATCCGCCTTTCATGCTGTCAATATTCTGGATTTTAGCCAATCCAATAGTTGCATAGTGGTATCACATTGTTGTTTTAATTTGTAATTCCCTAAAGACATATTACGTAGATCATATTTTCATGTGCTTACTTCCCATCTGGCCATCTTCTTTGGCAAGGTGTCTACTCAGATCTTTTTTTTTTCCCATTTAAAAGATTAGATTGTTTGGGGAATTCTCTGGTGGTCCAGTGGTTAGGACCCTGTGCTTTCACTGCCAAATGCCCAGGTTCAATCCCTGATCAGGAACTAAGATCTGGCAAGCCATGTAGCACAAGCCAAAAAAAAAAAATTTGTTTTCTTGCTGTTAAGGGTTCTTTGTATATTTTGGATACATGTCTTCTACCAGATACATGCTTCACAAATATTTTCTCCCAGTCTGTGACTTATCTTTTCATTCTCCCAACAGTGTCTTTTGCAGAGTGTAAATTTTCAGTTTTAACACTGTTCAACTTTTGTATCTATGCTTTCATGACCCTGCTTTTCGTGTTATACCTAAAAGCTCATCACCAAATCCGAGGTCACCTAGATTCTCTCCTGTATTATATACTCATCTGACTTGAAATGCTTGCCTTTTTCACTCTTCTTCACAGTACAACCCTCTTCTGACGGCATCCTCGAAGTTTCTGGGCTATTTTCTTTTGTCTTCATTGAATTCATTGCAATACTGCTTCTGTTTTATGTTCTGTTTGTTTGGCCACCAGGCATGTGGGATCTGAGCTCCTGACCAGGAATCAAGCCGAGACCCCTGCACTGGAAGGTGAAGTCTTAACCACTGGGCCACCAGGGAAGTCCCTGGGCATTTTCTAGTTTTCCTGTTTCAGCAGCCCTATTTCTGAATACTTTATTTCTCAGATACTAGTTTTTGTCCCTCTTGGGCAATCATCTCCCTGAGTCAGTAAAAGCCAACTACTTTTTCAGTTTTCCAGTGTCTCTGATCTCAGAGCCATATCCTCTGACTTTTGGACAACCATCACTCCATTCTTTAATCCTCAAAACACTGCCAGAGGTCTAAAAGGAAAGAAAGCAAAAGATAAGGAGGCAGCATTTGCTAGTTTCCAGAACCAATCTCAGGACATAAAAGAGCAAACACTTCCCAAACTTTGTAATTCCAGTCTGTTTGATCTAAATTCATATTCAGTGCTCACGTGTTAATTAACAGCCTTCTTTATTGATTTTCTTTGCAGACCTACTAAAGAAAATTTTAAGAAAAAATTTTCAGTTACAGAATTTAAACTGATAAAATCTCTTATATCAGAAATGAAAAACAAATTAATTTCTTCCTATTTGCCTTTTCCTTTTGTAATTGAGTAATTTGAGTTTCTAAAGGTTCTAACAATCATGTGTTCAATATTTTATTTCACTTGAAAACAATAACAGTAAGAAATGTGTTTGATGGACTTGTTACGTAATTTTTATAACTGACTGCTGTTTCTGATTAAGTATGCTTTCACAAAGATAAACTAGTAAATCATTCACATAATTTCTGACATGTTTAACTTAAGCTTAGGCAAAGAGAGTGTATTAGTTACCTAGGGGTGTGGTTAAGAAACTTCCACAAACCGGGTGACTTTATAAAGAGATTCATTTTCTCATGGTTCCTGGAGGCCAGAAGTCGGAAATCAAGATGTTAGCAGAGCCATGCTCTCTCTGAAGAATTTAGGGAGAAGAAAGAAGACTCCTCCCCAGACTCTTTCTAGCCTCTAGTGGTTACCAGCATTCCTTGCCATTCCTGGGCTTATAGCTACATCACTCCAGCTTCTGCTTCTGTCTTCATGCGACCATCTTCCCTGTGTGTGTATATGTTTCCAAATCTCCATCTTCCTTATAAGGACACCAGAGGATTTAGGGTCCACCCTCTTCCAGCATGACCTCATCTCACTAATTACATCAGCAAAGACCTTCTTCCAAATAAGGTCATGGTCACAGGTGTCAGGGGTTAGGACTTCAATGCATCATTCTGGGGAACACATTTTAACCCACAACAGAGTGCAAGCCAGAGGTCTCAGGTATAAAAACCAAAAGTGACACACTAAAGAAAGAAAAACACAGGACAAAATGTGCTGCAGGAAGAGTAATTGGGGATGGTGGTGTGGTGTTTGGTTATGGCTGTCAAGAAAGGCTACTTCAGATGGAGACAGTGCTTGCTCTAAACCTTCAAAGAGAAGAAGGGTCTAAATATGCTTGACTTCAGTCCCCAAAAGAATGAGGAAAGCAAAGACCCAGATCCCCAATATTAACTAAAGAAGAAAGAAGATGGTGCTTAGTTGTGTCTGACTTTCGTGACCCCGTGAACTGTAGCCTGCCAGACTCCTCTCTTCATGGGATTCTCCAGGCAAGAATACTAGAGTGGGTTGCCATTTCCTGGTCCAGGGGAACTTCCCAACCCAGGAACTGAACCCAAGTCTCCCGTATTGCAGGCAGCTGCTTTACCAATTGAGCTATACAGGAATCAAAGTGGCTGATTTAAGTTACAAGCAAGAGAATCACAGTTGAACATGAGCACGTTGTGATGGATGAGGTCTCACACCTGCTCAGCAGCCAGGTTACTGAAGGCAGCACACTCACTATACCTTTAATTTTTGCTTCTTTTGTTTGTTCTGCTTCATTATTGACTAATCAGGTGTTCTGGTAAACATTTCTCATCTATATTATTAGTTGCCATTTCCCTCAATCATTTGTTCAAGTCTCAGAAAGCACTGGCTATACTATCGTGCCACATAAGGCCACATAAGATTCATTATAATAATTTTGTGTGGGGATCAATACTGATATTTTTCTATTGCTCCTTTTCTACCCCAGTTTTCATAAAATACATATTTATTTGACTGCTTTGGATCTATGGAGGGGGTACATGGGCATGTAGTTGCAACGCATGGGCTTAGTTGCCCCATGGATGTGGGATCTTAATTCCCCAAACCAGTGATTGAACCAGCAACCCCTGCATTTGGAAGGTTGATTCTCAACCACTGGACCACCAGGGAAATCCCTTAGGTTATTTTTCAATTGTGGTAAGATACATGCTAAATGGTAACTGTCCATTTCCCTATGATTTTGATTATTCTAAGTACTTCATATAAGTGGAATCATATATCCATCTTTTGGGGACTGGCTTTTTTCACTCACCATAACGTCCTCAAGGTTCTTCCATGTTATACCATATTTTGGAATTCTTTTCAAGTCTGAATAATATGTGTATACCACATTTTTGTATCTGTTCATCTACTGATGGACACTTGGGTTGCTTCCAAGTCTTGGCTATTGTGAATAATACTGCTATGCTTATATGGATGCACAAATATCAGTATGGGATCCTGTTTTCAATTATTTTGGGTATATACCCAGATGTGGAATTGCTGACTCATGGTAATTTATATTTTGAGAAATTACCATAACATTTTCCACAGAGGTTATACCATTTTACACTGCCACCAACAGTGCAAAAGGGTTCCATTTTCTTCACATCCTTACCAACACTTGTTGCTTTCTGATTGATGACAGTGGCCATCCTAATGGGCATGCATTGATATCTCATACTCTCTCCATGCCTAGACCAGCAGCTTGCCGTACAGTGCAGCAGAGTGGCCTATTGAGGATCTAGGCGAGTCTCCAACTGAGACAACACCTCATGAGGTTGCAGTGCTGGCCTGCAGGATGTACTATATGTTTGAAATCATAAAGCAATGTATCAGCACACATTGCTTCTTCTAATTGAAGGTATGGAAACTATGAGGTGGAGGTGGGATAGGCTTTTAATATTAAGTGAAATGACCTACCAAATAATTGCTGCTTATCTCTGTGACTTGGGACTCTGCTGACTTGGGACTAGGGATAGAAGAGCTTATACTACTCAATTCAGTTCAGTTGCTCAGTCGTGTCCGACTCTTTGTGACGCCATGGACTGCAGCATGCCAGGCCTCCCTGTCCATCACCAATTCCCATAGCCTACTCAAACTCATGTCCATTGAGTCGGTGATGCCATCCAATCATCTCATTCTCTGTTGTCCCCTTCTCCTCCTGCCTTCAATCTTTCCCAGCATCAGGGTCTTTTCAAATGAGTCAGTTCTTTGCATTGGGTGTGAAGAAGTATTGGAGTTTCAGCTTCAGTATCAGTCCTTCCAGTGAATACTCAGGATTGATCTCCTTTAGGATGGACTGGTTGGATCTCCTTGCTGTCTAAGGGACTCTCAAGAGTCTTCTCCAATAACTTGTAATATCATAAGGGAAAAAACAATGTTTCCAGTGTTGGTCATTTGGGGCTTTTATGCCACAAACAATAAGGTGGAAAGGGGTCATTGTGCTAGCTAGGGGAACTGATCCTGAAGAATCTTGACAATCAAAGTAAAAATGTTATAGCTTCAAAGTTGGGCATGAGAGACTCTTAAATCTGATCTGTCATTCTAGAGCAGGACTTATACCACCAAATCAAGCAGAAAAAGCTAATGTTAAGACCACCACACCCACAAAGGACAGAATTATCAAGGGCTAGATGTCTTGAGAAGGTAAATTTGGTATGAAACCCCAAATCACTGAGTGCCTGTGTGAGGGCAAAGCAAATGTGGCATAAATTACAGAAGGAGAAAGTCATACATGCCAAATGCATCCTCATAAGCTAGTTGGTGATAGACAGGGGAGGCCTGGCGTGCTGCGATTCATGGGGTTGCAAAGAGCTGGACACGACTGAGCAACTGAACTGAACAGAAAGCTGTTACAAAATAAAGACATCACCTCTAGCCATATTTCTTTCATTGCTGTGTATATATTTATACATTTTAATGAATTTTTCCTTCCTCTTCTCTACTTCCATTATATTTGGAAAGTAAGTTGTGGTTAATTATACAATTTTTAAAAACCAGGTTTATTGACGTATAATTTACTATACTGAAATTTATCCTTTTAAGATGTACAGTTCAATGAATTTTGACAGGAGTACAGTCATATAACCACCACCACAATTAAGACATAAAATATTCCTTTTACCTCCAAAATTCCCTCATGCCCCTTTGAAGTCAATTTGCTCCCCTAACTCCCAGTCTTTGGCAAACACTGATCTGAATTTTGACCCTATGGCTTTTGCCTTTTACAGAATGTCATTAATACAGACTTGGACGCAACATACCCCTTTGTGTCTGGCATCCTTCACTTGACATAGTCTTTTGAAATGTATGAAATGCTAATGCCATCATACTATGAGTGAAAAACAAGACCCAAATTGGAACACAGAGAGATAAGAAGCTGACAAGCTCTGAAAGAGGGCTTAAAAGGATATGGGGGATAGGACAAGATGGTCTAATGTAATTTAATCAGTCACAGAAGAAGAGACTGGAGAGAAGCAATGTTTGGAAAAGCAATAAATGAGTTTTCCAGACTCGAATCCTCTGATACAGAATGTAGAATGTATACCAAGCAAGATAAAAAAAAAAGAACCACATCTAAGCACAATATAGTAAAACTCAGAACATCAAAGACAAGGAGTAGGCTTCAAAAGCAACTCAAGAGAGCAGGCAGATGACTTACAAAGAAACAACAAACTGACTAATAGCAGACTTTTCAACAGCAACAGTAAATTTAGACGATTGGCATAGTGCCCAAAGTGCCAAGAGAAAAACAGCTCTCAGCCTGACCTGATAACCAGAAAATTATCTTTCAAGAAAAACCATGAACTAAAGGTATTTTCAGATAAACAAATACTAACTAGTCTTCTCTGAAGGAATTTCTAAAGTATATAATTACAACAGAGGGAAAAAGATCCCAGTGAGAAGATGCAAGAAAGAGTGGAAGGCATTAAAAAAAAAAAAAAAGATGTAGGCAAATCTGAGCAAACATTTTGTACAGTGATAATGAAAATATCTAGTATGTAGGGTTAATAAAGGTCAAGGCTTGTGGTAAAGAGGGGTTGGTGACAGCAATTTCTCTCTTCTTTAAGATATCTTTCAAAAACTGTAAGATATATGGAGGATTAAAAACCTGTTAACTCCATTTTCAGGAAAGCTGAGTGATAGATATCTGTACAAGTCAAAAATGCCTAAGTGCTGCCAGAGGCATCACAGAAGCCGCACGGGGATCAAGTAGATACCGTGGGGATTAAGTGAACAGAAAGAGGCCAGAGGTGACAGATCTCAGAAAATATTACTAAAACTACATTTCCTGTGGGTAACGGGCTCATCCTGAAGTGAGCAACCTACATCCTTTACACACCACAAGAGATGAGAACACTGGAAACCACCAGTCAGAAGGCAACTGGTCAGAAGCTTGTGTGAATAGGACAGAAAAGATAAAGGGAGGAAAGAGGAATGACCTAGAGGTGGCAGATCTCAGAAAACGCCCACACAATACACTCACAGAGCAGACCTCTTACAAACTGCTGGTCCAGAAAAATCCAACTCATTTATTGAATAAAGAGCCAGAAAAAAAGGATCTGGCACATTATTATTACAAAGATACTATAAGAAGAAAGGCAGAAAGAAAGAGCAAAAGTTAAAAGATGAAGAACCAGACAAGAAACAGATTTTAAAAATCTAACTGAAATTTAACTATAAACAAGAACAACAAAAAACCAATCAATTACTTCAATTAAGAAAAGGAATTAAGAAAGCTATTTCTTCAATTAAGCTATTCTTCAATTAAAAAGCTATTTCAAGGGACTGAAAATCAAGAAAACTTTCAAGTTATTTCTATAAAGTAGGTATAACATTAATATCCAAATCTGATGGGGAAGGAAATTACAGACTACTCTTACTTCTGAGTATTTATGCAAAAATACTGAGTGTTAGTTGTCAACTGCTATGAGATAAATTACCACAAATACAGCAGCTTAAAACAATATACAGTTATTATCTCACAGTTTCCATTGCTTAGGAGCCTAAACTCAGCTTAGCTGGGTCTTCAGGGTCTCATAAGGTAACAATCAAGGTGCCATTCAGGCTGCACTCTACATAGCAGAAATGCAAGAAATCAAAGAAGAGATGGCACAAAAGCAGGAGAAGGAATATTAAAAATAAAAAGGAAAAGCTGAAATTAATAAGTTAGAAAACAAAAAGAACCAAGACAGAAAAACATCCTAACTTAATGAAGAAAAGATGCAAAAAGCACAAATACACAAAAATAAGAAATAACCATGGAAACAAAAAAAAGTTTAGAGAATCACTTAAAAATTACTTTGTTGGGAATTCCCTGGTAGTCCTGTGGTTAGGACTCCACACTTTCACTGCCGAGGGCCCAGTTTCCAATCCCTGATCAGGGAACTAAGATTCCACAGTTCAGTTCAGTCGCTCAGTCGTGTCCGACTCTTTGCGACCCCATGGACTGTAGCATGCCAGGCCTCCCTGTCCATCACCAACTCCTGGAGTTTACTCAAACCCATGTCCATCGAGTTGGTGATGCCATCCAACCATCTCATCCTCTGTCATCCCCTTCTCCTCCTGCCTTCAATCTTTCCCAGCATCAGAGTCTTTTCCAATGAGTCAGTTCTCCACATCAGGTGCCCAAAGTATTGGAGTTTCAGCTTCAGCATCAGTCCTTCCAATGAATATTTAAGACTGTTTTCCTTTAGGATGGACTGGTTGGATCTCCTTGCAGTCCAAGGGACTCTCAAGAGTCTTCTCCAACACCACAGTTCAAAAGCATCAATTCTTTGCGCTCAGCTTTCTTTATAGTCCAACTCTCACATCCATACATGACCACTGGAAAAACCATAGCTGACTAGATGGACCTTTGCTGGCAAAGTAATGTCTCTGCTTTTAATATGCTGTCTAGGTTGGTTATAACTTTTTTCCAAAGAGCAAGCATCTTTTAATTTCATGGCAGCTGTCATCATCTGCAGTGATTAGTGAAAGTGGCTCAGTCATGTCCAAATCTTTGTGACTCCATGGATTATACAGTCCATGAAATTCTCCAGGCCAGAATACTGGAGTGGGTAGGCTTTCCTTTCTCCAGGGATCTTCCCAACCCAGGGATCTAACCCAGGTCTCCCACATTGCAGGCAGATTCTTTACCAGGTGAGCCACAAGGGACAAGCTATTTGGCCAAAAAAATTTTTTTTGTTTAACCCTATATAAGCAATTTTGAAAACCTATATGAAATATATCACTTGTGAGGAGTTATATAATTTATCAAAATAAATAAAAAGAAGAACATAAAAATATGATCGTTTTTAAAGAACATTTCTACAAAAAAAAAAAAATCAGTCCCAGATTTCACAAGAAAGTGCTACCAAGCCTTTAAGAAGTCTAATGCTTAATTCCAAAATGCTTTTGAAGCTATTTCAAGGGACTGAAAATCAAGAAAACTTTCAAGTTATTTCTATAAAGTAGGTATAACATTAATATCCAAATCTGATGAGGAAGGAAATTACAGACTATTCTTACTTCTGAGTATTTATGCAAAAATACTGAGTGTTAGTTGTCAACTGCTATGAGATAAATTACCACAAATACAGCAGCTTAAAACAATATACAGTTATTATCTCACAGTTTCCATTGCTTAGGAGCCTGAACTCAGCTTAGCTGGGTCTTCAGGGTCTCACAAGGTAACAATCAAGGTGCCAGTCAGGCTGCACTCTCATCTGGGGATCACATCCTTTTTCAAGCTCACATGGTTGTTGGCAGAATTCATTTCTTTGTGGCTGTAAACTCAAAACAGTTGACATCTTCAAAGGCAGCAGGAAAGCTCTGACTTCAGAGAAAGCCCTAAATTTTCTTTTAAAGCCTTTACCTGATCAAGTAAGGCTTATCCAAAGTAATCTCCCTTTCATCAAGTCAAAAGTCAACAGATTAGGGACTTAATTACATCAACAAATTCCTTAGTCTTTGCCACTTACATAAACATAGTCATGGGAGTGATACATTCTATTATATTTCATATATATGAAATATATGTCTACCTTCAAGAGAAAGGGATCATACAAATACTGCCTAAGTACACTAAGTAACATATAGCAAAAACAAAAACTAGGAATACATTAAAAACAACACGTTACAATCGAGTAAGATTATTTTAAAAATACAAAGATAGTTCAATATAAGGATATAATTTTCACAGATATTAAGAAAGCTTTGATAATGTTCAACAAACCATCCTTGATTTTAAAATCCTCTAAAAAATAGGGATAGATTCTTCTTTATATCCCCAAAACAAATATAATGCTTTATGAGGAAACAGCAGGAGCATTTTCATTGAAATCAGGAAAAGTCTGTCTACTACCGAGACTGTTATTAATATTATACTAGAGATACTACCAACACAACGGGCAGACTGAAAAGGGTTCAGAAGTACAGAAACTGAAAAGGAGGGGGGTCTGTTACTCTTTGCACATGATGTGACTATACACATGGAAAATGCAAGGTAAGCAACTGAAAACTACTACAAATAATATTAAAATCCAGTGAAGTAGAACATAAGTAATTTTCACATATGCAAATAACAATCAGAAAATACACTGAAAGGAAAGGCCTCATTCACTACAGCAACAAAAATATAAAATACTCAGGAATAACACTAACAGAAATGGGTAAGACCTAGCAAGCATGGGGGTGGGGTGGGGTGTAGAGTGGAAACACTGACACACATAAGCACACACAAGACTTCAGAAAATAGACCTTTACTACAGAATAAGTTCAGTTCAGTCACTGAGTTGTGTCCGACTCTTTACGACCCCATGGACTGCAGCACACGAGGCTTCCCTCACCATCACCAACTCCCAGAGCTTGCTCAAACTCATGCCCACTGAGTCGGTGACGCCATTCAACGACCTTTGTCGTCCCCTTCTCCCCCCTGCCCTCAGTCTTTCTCAGCATCAGGGTATTTTCCAATGTGTCAGTTCTTCGCATCAGGTGGCCAAAGTACTGGAGCTTCAGTTTCAGCCTCAGTCCTTCCAATGAATATTCAGAACTGATTTCCTTTAGGATGGACTGGTTTGATGTCCTTGCAGTCCAAGGGACTCTCAAGGGTCTTTTCCAACACCACAGTTCAAAAGCATCAATTTTTCGGTGCTCAGCTTTCTTTATGGTCCAACTTTCACATCCATACATACATGACTATTAGAAAAGCCTCAGCTTTGGCTATATGGACCTTGCTGGTAAAGTAATGTCTCTACTTTTTAATATGGTGTCTAGGTTTGTCATAGCTTTTCTTTCAAGGAGCAAGTGTCTTTTAATTTCATGGCTGCAATCACCATCTGCAGTGATTTTTGGAGCCCAAGAAAACAGAATCTGTCAGTGTTTCCATTGTTTCCTCAGCTATTTGCTATGAAGTGGAAGTGACAGGACTGGATGCCATGATCTTAGTTTTTGAATATTGAGTTTAAAAGACAACATCAAAAAGGTTTTGATTTTCCCTTTAAAAATATCAAATGATTTATTTAAAATTTTTTATTTTTCATTGAAGGATAATTGCTTTACAATATTCTGTTGGTTTCTGCCATACATCAACACGAATCAGCCACAGGTATATGCATACCCCTCCCTCTTGAACCTCCCTCCTACCTTCCACCTCATCCCATCCCTCTATGTTGTTACAGAGCCCCTGTTTGAGTTCCCTGAGTCATACAGCAAATTCCCATTGACTATGTATTTTGCGTATGGCGGTGTATACGTTTCCACATTACTTTCTCCATTTGTCCCACCCTCTCCTTCCTCCCCAGCCCCCATACCTGTAAGTCTGTTCTTTACGTCTGTGTCTCCACTGCTGGCCTGCAAACAGCTTCATCAGTACTGTCTTTCTAGAGCCCATATATATGTGTTAGTATACGGTATTTGTTTTTCTCTTTCTGACTTTACTTCACTCTGTATAATAGGCTCTATGTTCATCTGCCTCATTAGAACTGACTCAAACGTATTCCTCTTCATGGATGGGTAATATTCCATTTTATATATGTACTAGTGGAGAAGGCAATGGCACCCCACTCCAGTACTCTTGCCTGGGAAATCCCATGGACAGAGGAGCCTGGTAGGCTGCAGTCCGTGGGGTCGCTAAGTGTCTGGTCATGACTGAGCGACTTCACTTTCACTTTTCACTTTCATGCATTGGAGAAGGAAATGGCAACCCACTCCAGTGTTCTTGCCTGGAGAATCCCAGGGACAGAGGATCCTGGTGGGCTTCCGTCTATGGGGTCACACAGAGTCGGACACGACTGACATGACTTAGTGACAGCTTCTTTATCCATCTGTCAATGGACGTCAAGGTTGCTTCCATGTCCTAGCTACTGTAAACAGTGCTGCAATGAACTGTGGGGTACATATATCTTTTTCAATTCTGGTTTCTTCAGGATATATGCCTAATAGTGGGATTTCTGGGTCATATGGTAGTTTTACTCCTAGTTTTTAAAAGAATTTCAATACTGTCTTCCATTGAGGCTGTATCAATTTACATTCCCACCAACAATGCAAGAGGGTTCCCTTTTCTCCACACCCTCTCTTCTTTTACGACCAATTTCATCCCCAAAGTTATGGAAAAACAAATAAGAATAGCTAGCCAAAGGTCATCTACATGATCATCTAAAACACAGAACATACTTAAGGGTAATTTAATAAAAATGCACAAAACCTTTACACTGAAATCTATGAAACATTACTGAGTTAAAGACACACATTCATGGAAAAAATAGTCTATTAATGGTTTCTAAGACTCATATTGTTTAAGCTATTCCCCCTAAATTGATATAGAGACTCAATGAAATCCCAATCAAAATCTCCATAACTTTATTATGGAAATTGACAAGCTGACTCTAAAATTTATGTGGAACTGCAAAGGATGTAAATACTCAAAATAACCTTAGAAAAGGAAAGTAAATTTGGAGATATTATTCTACATGCCTTCAAAGCTTATAATAAAGCAAAGAAAATCAAGACAGTGTAACAGAGGCAAAAGCACAAATAGATCAATGTAAGAGAGTCAAGGAATAGATCCACACATTATATGCTCAAATTATTTTCGACAAACTCATTAAATAGAGAAAGAAAAATCTTTTTTTCCAAAATGGTTCTAGAGGGACTTCCCTGGTGGTCCAGTGGTTAAGAAACCACCCTGCAATGTAGGGTACACAGGGTTAGATTCCTGGTCAGGGAACTAAGATCCCACATGGCAAGGGCAACTAAGCCCGCATACCTCAATGAAGATCCCATGTGCTGCAACTAAGACTCAACGCAGCCAAATAAATAAATAAATTTTTCAAATGGCACTAGAAATATAATTTATACACAGTGCATGCACAGCTTTAAAGTGCACAGTTCCGCCATTTTTAACAAATGTATGTACAAACTAATACATTCATACTCTTCTCAATTCCCAGGTTGATGGCCTTAAACATATGAAAGAATGCTCAAGCTCTCTCATAATAATAGAAATTCAAGTTAAAACTGTATCAAAATATTATTTTTTCATCTATCAGAGTGGCAAAAATCTAAAAGCTTGCTAAAATGAAGCTGTGGGAAAACAGGCCCTCTCACACGTGGTTTATATGAGTGTCAACTAGCAGAGTCCTTATGGAGAGCTATCCCATTTCCAAATGCATATAGCCTTTGACATAGGAATTCTACTTTGGGTGGTTTATCCCACAGATATACTTTCATATGTACAAAACAGTATGTGCATAAAGCTATTCTTAGCAGAACTGCTTGCAATAAGCCTGAAACAACTCAAATTTCACCTGTATGGGCAGTTTGCTGTTTAGTTGCTAAGTCATATCAGACCCTTTGCAATCCCATGGACTGTAGTGCACCAAACTCCTTTGTCCATGGGATTTCCCAGGGAAGAACACCAGAGTGGGTTGCCATTTCCTTCTCCAGGGGATCTTCCCAACCCAGGAATCAAACCCACGTCTCCTGCAC
Organism: Nanger dama; assembly: GCA_917880005.1. Lineage (NCBI taxonomy): Eukaryota > Metazoa > Chordata > Mammalia > Artiodactyla > Bovidae > Nanger > Nanger dama. The sequence continues at coordinate 10,323,570 of CAKJTW010000033.1, forward strand.
TGGCAGTCGGATTCTTTACCACTGAACCACCAGGGAAGTTCACCATGAATTTGTTACTTAGCCACAACAATTAAATTCAAAAGAACAGTCTAAAATACTAGAAAACTATAGTATGTAATTAAAAGGACAGGAAGTTGGAGTAACAAGAGTTCTAAGTCTTTTATACTATTCAGGAAGACTTATTACCACTCATTGCTTACCTGTACCTTCTACATGATTTCATGGATAACTCTGTGCCATTGGCTTAGTCCTGTAACACAAAGAAAATGCTTTTCTTAAAAAAAAATTGAGATATAATTGACATATAAATTAGTTTCAGGTGCACAATTGGTTCATTATCTGTATATACTGCAAAATGACCACCAAATAAGTCCAGTTAACATTCATTACCATAGTTACATTTTTTTTTCTTGTGGTGAGAACTAAAAAAAGCATTAATGTGGCTGTACTGGGTCTTAGTTGCAGCATGCAGGATCTTTAGTTGAAGCATTCGACTCTTCGGACTCTTAGTCACGGCATACGGGAGGGATCCAGTTCCCTGAGCAGAAATTGAGCCTGGGCCCCCTGCATTGGGAATGTGGAATCTTAGGCCCAAGACCACCGAGGGAGTCCTGTGGTGAGAACTTTCAAGTGCTCTCTTAGCATACAATACAGTATTATTAACTATAGCCCACATGTTAAGACATTATAGTCCTAGCATTTATTTGTAACTGGAAGTTTGTACCTTTCGACTCCCTTAACTCAAATGCCTACCCTTAACCCCATCTCTGGCAACTATCAATCTATTCTCTGTCTCTATGAGTTTGTTTGAGATTCCAAATATAATTGATATCATATAATACTTGTCTTTCTGTCTGGCTTACTTCACTTAGTGTAATGCCTTCAAAGTTCATCCATGTAATCACAAATGGCATGATTTCCTTCTTTTTAATAGCTGAATAATATTCATATTCAGTTGACTTATACAACACATCTTCTTTATCCATTCATCCATCAGCGGACACTTAGATGTTTCCATCTCTTGGCTACTACAAATAATTCTGCAATGAACATAGGGATGCAAATATCTTTGCAAGTGTTTACATCTCCTTTGGATAAATACCCAGAGGTAGAACTGCTGAATCATTTGGTAGTTCTAGTTTTGATTTTTTTGACAAACCTTCATGCCGTTTTCCATAGTGGCTGTATCAGGTTACATTCCCACTGCCAGGAAGATTCCCTTTTCTCCATATCCTCACCAATATCTGCTACTTCTTGATTTGTTTTTATAATAACCATTCTAAAGTGTGTGAAGTGATATCTCATTGTGCTTTTGATTTGCAGCCCCTGATAGTGATGCTGAGTAGCTTCTCATGTACCTGTTGGATATCTGCATGTCTTCTTTGGGAAAATGTTCATTCAGATCCTCTGCCCATTTAAAAACTGGGTTGTTTTGTCTTTTGCTATTGAGTTGTCTGAGTTCTTTACATATTTTGGATATTAACCTTTTGTCAGATCTATGCTTTGCAAATATTTTCTCCCATTAGATAGTCTGTCTTTTCATTTTGTTGATGGTTTCCTTTGTTGTGCAGGAGTTTTTTTAGTTTGACATATATACCAAACTTACTTTTACTTTTGGTGTCAAATCCAAAAAAATCATTGCCAAGACTGATGTCAAAGAACTTACTACTTATGTTTTATTCTAGGAGTCTCAAGTCTTTAATCCATTCTGAGTTAATTTTTGTGTATGGTATAAGATAGCGGTCTAGCTTCATTCTCTGCAGGTGGATGTCCAATTTTCCCTAAATCAGAAGCAACTCAGATGTCCTTCAATGGATAAATGGTTAAACAAACTGTGGTACATTCATATCATGAAATATTGGTAGTTAAGAATTGATGCTTTTGAATTGTGGTGCTGGAGAAGACTCTTGAGAGTCCCTTGGACTACAGGGAGAGCAAACTAGTCAATCCTAAAGGAAATCAACCCTGAATATTCATTGGAAGGACTGATGCTGAAGCTTCAATACTTTGGCCACCTGATGGGTAGAGCCAACACGTTGGAAAAGACCCTGATGCTGGGAGAGGCTGAAGGCAAAGAAGGGGGAGGCAGAGGATTAGATGGTTGGATAGTATCACCAATTCAGTGGAGACGAATTTGGGTAAGCTCTGGGAGTCTGGAGGATAGGGAAGCCTGGCATGCTACAGTCCATGGGGTCACAAAGAGTCTAACATGACTTAGCAACTGAACAACAATATGAAAACTAGCAGCCTAGCAGTCACTGAAAGGGATAATACAGGCTTAGAGCTTCTCAAAGTCTGCGTCTCCAAATAACTGTCATTATTTGACCTGCCTGGCTGCTGCTGCTGCTAAGTCACTTCAGTCATGTCTGACTTTGTGCAACCCCATAGACAGCAGCCCACCAGGCTCCCCCGTCCCTGGGATTCTTACACTGGAGTGGGTTGCCATTTCCTTCTCCAATGCATGAAAGTGAAAAGTGAAAGTCAAGTTGCTCAGTCATGTCCGACTCTTAGTGACCCCCATGGACTGCAGCCTACCAGGCTCCTCCGTCCATGGGACTCTCCAGGCAAGAGTACTGGAGTGGGGTGCCATTGCCTTCTCAGTTCCCTGTAAACCACCACTGGTAAGGCTTGTGTTTATTTCAACTGACTCAGAGCTCATTTACTGTGAGTACCCTTTTCCCTGTAGCATTTATTGAAAATAGCCAGTGGTAACTGTGTAACAATCATAGGTGCTTTAGGTGATAAGAACTGGGGAGGGGAAAGAAGAAGCTGACCAAAACCCTAAAAGGAAAAACTTTGGAGTAAGATATCTATAGGAATACTTGAAAAGTTTCAACATATTCTTGGATATCTAGAAGGCCACTTGTATGCGCAGGGCTGTGTGCATGCCTAGGAAAGGCCTGAGATGACCCTAATCTCACTCACTGCTGAGAGACCTCAAGGCTCTGCACTAGAAGGAAGTAAAGACTAAGGCACAGCTGTCAACAGTGTGCTGGATTCTTGAAGCTATACTCTAACACCATACACACACACTCCTATACCCTAACATCACAACCAAAACACACACACACACCCCATACCCTAACATCACACACATATACACCCCATACCCTAACATCTCATACACACACACCCCTATACCCTAACATCACATACACACACACCATACCCTAATATCACACACACACACCCCTATACCCTAATATCACAAACACACACACCCTATACCCTAACATCTCACACACACACACATACACACACACACCCTAGCAAAGGCCAGGAGACTTATCAATTCAAGGCATGTAAGGGAATAGCTATCCATTCATTACCTGATCACTAAACTAACCAAGCAGAGACTGTAAGTGGCCAGGCATGACAAAGAATACAGACTTACAGAATCAGTTCAGGAAAGTCACTAAAACAAATAGCAGCAACAACAACAACAAGCAGTGTAAGACCTCACGGCCTTTTCTCAGGACCTGTCGCTCCAAAGACCACAATGGCTCGAATTCGATGTAATAAGCAAGAGGATTTATTAAGCCGGCGTGCCAGGGTTCAGTCTCCTCGGGAGGAGTGAACCCCCGGCATCAGTAGTGAGGGGTTTTTATACAAAAAAATCACAGGCAGGCGGGAATGAGGTCAGGTTATGGGATACAATGAAACAGGGGCCATAGGTGCGGGGGATATGCTTAATTGGTGGGAAAATCTACAGAAAGCAACAGAAAGCTATTTTCCGGGAGGCTACAGCCTTGCCTCCCGATAAGGAGAAAGCTATTTTCCGGGAGGCTACGGCCTTGCCTCCCGAGCTTAAATTTTTAATCTAAGTTCTTCAGCAGCAACACCAATAATCCCTGGGAAGAGTGGGGAATGTGATACCCAGAGTGCCACATTATATTACTGAAACGCCTAGCTTTCAAAAAACACATGAGACATGCATAGAAACGGGAAAATATGACATAAACGAGGTGGTGTGGGGATGGGAGGGCGGGGTGCGGGAGGAAGCAATTAATAGAAACTGTCTGGCAGAAAGCCTAGATGGATAGACTTCACTAGACAAAGAATTTAAATCAGCTTTCATAAATTTGTTTAAAGAACTAAAGGAAATCATGTCTAAAGAACTAAAGGAAAATGTAAGAATGTCTCACCAACATAAACATAAATCCCAATATAAAAAGAGAACTTCAGAGGAATTCTCTGGTGGTCCGTTGGTTAGGACTCAGCACTTTCATTGCTGTGGTCCAGGCTCAATCCCTAGTCAGGAACTGGGATTCTACAAACCATATGGCGTGGCCAAAAAGAAAAAGAACTTAGTTCAACAACTGAAATGAAATTTTTTACTAAAGGAGCATGACTGTAGGCTCAAGTTGGAAGAGATGTCAATTGAAATTCTCCAGTCTAAAGAAAAGAAAGAGAAAAAAAAAAGGGAATAAAGAAAAGTGAACAGAGCTTCAGACACCTGTGAAACACCATGAAGTGTACCAACGTGTGCATAATGGAGGTCCCAAAATGAAAGAAAAGAACAACAACAACAACAACAAAAATTGGGGGTAAATAATGGCCCAAAATGTCCCAAAATGCATGAAACTCAAGAAGCTCAACACATCCTAAGTAAGATAAACTCAAACAGATCCTTATCTAGATACATCACAACTGTCATAAACCAAGGACAAAGAGAAACTTGAAAGCAGCAAGACAGATATCATTACTCACATATAAGGAATCCTCACTAAGATTAACAGCTGAATTCTCATCCATCAACGTCAATATTCTGTTTGTGATATTTCCTATAGTTTTGCAAGATGCTACTATTGGAGGAAACTGGATAAAATGTAATGGAATCTGTTATTTCTTTTTTTTTTTAGTTTTTAAATACTTTATTCTACGTTACAATACTGTATTTGTTTTGCCATACATTGACATGAATCAGCCACAGGTGTACACGATCTCCCAATGTCAAAGCCCTCTCCCACCTCCCACCCCACATCATCTTCCTGGATCATCCCGTGCACGAGCCCCAAGCATCCTGCATCCTGCATTGAACATAGACTGGCACTTCATTTCTTATATGATAGTATATGATTTCTTATATGATAGTATACCTATTTCTTATATGATAGTATACCTATTTCAATGCCATTCTCCCAAATCATCCCACCCTCTCCCTCTCCCTCAGAGTCCAAAAGTCCGTTCTATACCTCTGTGTCTCTTTTGTTGTCTCACATAGAGGGTCATCATTACTATCTTTCTAAATTCCATATATATGTGTCAGTATACTGTATTGGTGTTTTTCTTTCTGGCTTACTTCATTCTGTATAATTGGCTCCAGTTTCATCCATCTCATTAGAACTGAGTCAAATTTATTCTTTTTAAGGGCTGAGTAATACTCCATTGTGTATATGTACCACAGTTTTCTTATCCATTCATCTACTGATGGACATCTAGGTTGTTTCCATGTCCTGGCAATTATAAACAATGCTGCAATGAACATTGGGGTACATGTGTCTCTTTCAATTCTGGTTTCCTCGGTGTGTATGCCCAGCAGTGGGATTGCTGGGTCATAAGGCAGTTCTATTTGCAATTTTTAAGGAATCTCCACACTGTTTTCCATAGTGGCTGTACTAGTTTGCATTCCCACCAACAGTGTAAGAGGGTTCCCTTTTCTCCACATCCTCTCCAGCATTTATTGCTTGTAGACTTTTGGATCGCAGCCATTCTGACTGGTGTGAAATGGTACCTCATTGTGGTCTTGATTTGCATTTCTCTGATAATGAGTGATGTTGAGCATCTTTTCATGTGTTTGTTAGCCATCTGTATGTCATAAGTGCTTGTGAATCTACAGTTATTGCAAAATTAGAAACTTAACACACACACTTCAAACACTTGGATCCAAGGTAAAATCATAATAGAAGCATAAAGATATTTAGAATTGAGAAATAATAAAAATACTGTATATCAAGACTTGAGAAACAAACAACAGTGGTAATTCAAGCTAAACTTATCATTTTGATGCTTTTATTAGAAATGAAAACAATCTGAAAATTAAAAAAAAAAACTAGGCACCTAACTTGTTAGAAAAATAATGGAATAAAATGAAAGGAAGCAGATTAAAATGATTAGAGCAACAATCAGAAAAAATAAACTAGAGATGATCAACAAGGCCAGGAGCTAGTGATCTGGGGGAGAAAACTAATGAAATTGATGGAGACTTGTGGTAAAAGGGATAAGAAAGAAGAGAAGAAAATATGCTTGTAATGCAAAGGGGAACATAACTATAGGTGCAGCAGAGATTTAAAAGGAAACATTTTGCAAAACTTAGATGAACAAAATTTTAGAAAACCATTCCGACTTTCCAAGAAACAGTTCATTTCATATACAAACTCTTCCAGAAAATTGAAAAAGAGGAAATATTTCCAACTCATTCTATGAGATTAATAAAACTTAATTTCCAAAACTATCAAATTATAGTGAATCTCACTTGTGACCACAGATGCAGATACATTAATTAAAATGTTAGCAAACCAAATCAGTGATGTATAAAAGAGATAATAAATCATGACAAAGCCAGGTAAATTCCGGAGATACAAGAATGGTTTAATATTAGAGAACCAATTCTTCACATTAAGAGCAAAGGAGGAAACCAATTATGTTAATAGATGCAGAAGAAATATTTGATAAAACTCAACACTCATCATGATAAAACAACTTTTAGCAAAGTGAGAAAAGAAATGATCTTTCTGAGTCTGTTAAAGAGTATCTCACATAACACTGAAAGCAAACATCTTTCTTAGTAGGGAAATGTCAGAAGCATTTCCTTAAAACTGGAGTAACAAAGCAGGGGCGTCTACTGCCTCTAACATTGTGCTGAAGGTCAGTAAGACAGAGAGGGGTCTGGGGGTCGGGGGAGAAAGGGAAGGAAAGCAGGAAGGAAGGGAAGAAGGGATGAGAGAAAGGGGGAGGAAGGTAGGTCAGACTTAATGTTTGAAAAGGGAAGATCAAAACTATCACCTATAATTATCTACAGAGAAAACCCTGAAGAACCAACCACATTATTAGAAATAATAAGAAAGTTTAGCAAGGTGGCTAAATACAAGATGGACAGGCAATAATAAACTGTACTTCCAATACCAGTAACTTAACAGAAAAAAAATTAAGATATTATTTATATATAAGCAGTGGTGGCAATGACATTCTAGCTTGCTCCTCCAGTCTCCTTTCAATTCTGAGAGCCCTTGCTTCAACCCTTCCAATAAATGCTATTTTTTCCCCTGAGACAGCTAGAATTGGGTTTTATTACTTGCAAACACACACCTTGCAATTACACTAATATTTTAATGAGTATTTGGAGTAAAAAAAAATGTGTGTTGGGGTCCTCAAGACCATCTCCAAATTCCATGATTTGCTAGGAGGAATCAGGATTCAACATGCAGCTGTATGTGTGGTTATGATTTATTACAGAGAAAAGATACAAAACAAAATCAGTAAAATCAGCAAAGAAAAAAAGGCACATGGGGCGTAGTCTAGAGGAAACCAAGACCAAGCTTCCAAGAGTTCTCTCTCACACAGGATGCACTTAATTCCCTCAACAATGAGTTGTAACAACACATGCCAAAAGTTGTTTACCAGGGAAGCTCATTAGAGACTGAACAGAGATTTAATGGGGCTTGGTTACAAAGATTACCCTCTGCCTGGTGACATGTACTCCAGAAGGAAAGCAGACGGCTACTGTAAACCATACTGTCTGCACAAGAGAACCTTCCTGAAATCCAGGACGCTCCCAGATGCCACCCATGTAAGCAGGCATTTCAAAAGAGAGAAGTCAGGTCTGCTATGTTAATCCTGGGTTGGCCAAAAACGTCGTTTGGGTTTTCGGGTAACAGCTTATAGAAGAACCCAAACAAACTTTCTGGCCAACCCAATAACTTTTCTGCAAAACACATACTCTTTCTGACATACTGAATTGGAAAGCTAATTTACTATAGCCACTCTTCAATCCATCCACTTAACTTTTGAAGTAATATCATTTAAGTATATTTCATATTAACTTTGATGAGCTTTCAAGTTTTTAAAGTCAAATACCAAGGCTTAAAAAATAAAACCAGGGCTTCCCTGGTGGTACCATGGATAAGAATCCACCTACCAGTGCAGGGGACACTGGTTTGATCCCAGGTCCAGGAAGACTCTCCATGCGTGGAGCAACTAAAGCCCATGCATCAGAACTACTCTGGGGCCCACGCTCTAGAGCCCTGGAGCCACAACCACTGAGCCCATGTGCCGCATCTCCTGAAGGACGTGTGCCCAGAGCCTGTGCACCCCGAGAAGGGACCTCCACTCGCCACAACTAGAACAAGTCCATGTGCAGCAATAAAGGCCCAAGGCAATCAAAAATAAATACGCAAGTTAGTTAAAAATAAAATAAAACCAGAGATCACTGCTTCAGCCCAACTCCTCTCCCAATCCACAACCAACAATCGCAAGCTCTTTAGTAGTTTCTTCCAGTACTTAACTTCCATTTCTAAATAACACACTTTTACTATCAGTTCTTGAGTTTTCAACTTTAGAGTTATACTTCAACTACAGATAATGAGGATTTAACTTATATCTCTTACCACTCACCTCATAGTCTCAAAAAGTTTTAATCATAATTTTTAGTTAAATCTCTATTGTTTTTCATTATGATGATTATATAAATGCTTGTAAATGAGCCATATAGGCTCAATTGAAATTATATCTTTCTCACATGGGTTGTCTTTCCTAGAATTAATAATTGCCTATTTAAAATTTTTATTATTGTTGTTGTTTAGTCGCTAAGTCTTGTCCAACTCTTTTGCAACTCCATGGACTATAGTCCACCAGGCTCCTGTCCATGCGATTTCCCATGTAAGAATACTGGAGTGGTTTGCCATTCCTCTAAACTCTTTCTCAGTACTGAAAGCGTCCTCTTATATGGTCAAATATATCTGGTAAATTATCCATTCCAATCATTTCTGGAGTTCTCCAACTGCAATGGTTGCACTCTAAGCCTGTCAAACAACTTTCCTTTCATCATAATTGGGGATCCTATATCATGGATGGCTTCCCAGGTGGTAAAGAACCTGCCTACCAGTGCAGGAGACTTAGAGAGATGGGTTCAATCCCTCAGTCCGGAAGATCCCCTGGAGAAGGAAAAGGCAACCCACTCGTTTTTTGCCTGGAGAATCCCATGGACTGAGGAGCCTGGCGGGCTACAGTCCGCAGGGTCACACAGAGTTGGACACGACTGATATGACTTAGCATACTGCATACACATTTCATGGATACCACGATTTTTACCTTTCTTTTTTCCCCCTCCATCATTTTTATGGAAAATGTCATCCAGTTGCTTCCTGAGAAAGAACAGATAAATGAGACCTTGCAAGTCTGAAAATGTCTTTATACTATTCCCACACTTGATAGACATTTTGGCAAGGTATAGACTTCTATACAGGAAAACAATGTTCTTTCAGCATTTGAAGGGATTATTTAAACCTGGTATCCTTCTAACCTGGTATCCTTGGATTCATAATCTTTTCTAGGTGACCTGCTTTTTCTCTCTGAAAGCTTTTAGGATCCTTTATTTTTCTATCACTAGGGTTGTTTAGATTTTTTTGCATTCATTGTACCAGGGTACTGGGGGAAGTTGTTCATTCTGGAAACCCAAGACCTTCATTTCTGGGAAAATCAATCATCTCCTTTCTAGAATTACTATAAATGGGATGTTGTGTGTCCTGAATTTATCCTCAAATTCTTTTTTCTCTTTACTTTCCTATTTTCCCTCTAGTCTTTGAGACTTCAACTTTACCTTCCAAATCTTCCACTGTATCTTTGAAAATCTTTCATAGTTTAAATTTTCAGGGTTTTTTTTTTTGGACAGCATCTTTTCAGTCTCCCTTCTTCCCTCTCCCACTTCCTTTCTAAATATTATCATGTTCCCATTTCATGGCTGTTACTCCTTGAGGTTGAGATTTTTGTTTGTTAAGATTTGATTTTCTGTTTCCCCTCTGTTCCTTGGTTTGGGGCTATGACGCTAATGAGATTTTCCTCATATAACTGTTGTTTATTGACTACTCAACTTTGAGTGAGGTAATAAAAAGTTGTTTAAAATTGTGTGTTGGGGGAAGGGAGGGAGTATTTCGGTATCTGGTAGGCTTCAGTACAAGGCAAAAGGTGGCAAGTTTTATTTTTTTTAATTGGGGCTGTTCCTCCATAAAGGACATAACAGAAAGATATTAAGAAGAGGTGGCAAGAATACACAGAAGAACTGTACAAAAAAGATCTTCACGACCAAGATAATCACAATGGTGTGATCACTCATCTAGAGCCAGACATCCTAGAATGCGAAGTCAAGTGGGTCTTAGAAAGCATCACTACAAACAAAGCTAGTAGAGGTGATGAAATCCCAGTTGAGCTAATTCAAATCCTGAAAGATGATGCTGTGAAAGTGCTGCACTCAATATGCCAGCAAATTTGGAAAACTCAGCTGTGGCCACAGGACTGGAAAAGGTCAGTTTTAATTCCAATCCCAAAGAAAGGCAATGCCAAAGAACGCTCAAACTACCGCAGAGTTGCACTCATCTCACATGCTAGTAAAGTAATGCTCAAAATTCTCCAAGCCAGGCTTCAGCAATACATGAACCATGAACTTCCTGATGTTTAAGCTGGTTTTTGACAAGGCAGAGGAACCAGAGATCAACTTGCCAACATCCGCTGGATCATGGAAAAAGCAAGAGAGTTCCAGAAAAACATCCATTTCTGCTTTATGAACTATGCCAAAGCTTTTGACGGTGTGGATCACAATAAACTGTGGAAAATTCTGAAAGAGATGGGAATACCAGACCACCTGACCCACCTCTTGAGAAACCTGTATGCGGGTCAGGAAGCTACAGCTAGAACCGTACATGGAACAACAAACTGGTTCCAAATAGGAAAAGGAGTATGTCAAGGCTGTATATTGTAACCCTGCTTATTTAACTTATATGCAGAGTACATCATGAGAAATGCTGGGCTGAAAGAAACACAAGTAGGACTCAAGATTGCCGGGAGAAATATAACCTCAGATATGCAGATGACACCACCCTTATGGCAGAAAGTGAAGAGGAACTAAAAGCCTCTTGATGAAAGTGAAAAAGGAGAGTGAAAAAGTTGGCTTAAAGCTCAACATTCAGAAAACGAAGATCGTGACATCTGGTCCCATCACTTCATGGCAAATAGATGGGGGAAACAGTGGAAACAGTGTCAGACTTTATTTTGGGGGCTCCAAAATCACTGCAGATGGTGATTGCAGCCATGAAATTAAAAGACGCTTACTCCTTGGAAGGAAAGTTATGACCAGCCTAGATAGCATATTCAAAAGCAGAGACATTACTTTGCCCACAAAGGTCCGTCTAGTTGAGGCTGTGGTTTTTCCTGTGGTCATGTATGAATGTGAGAGTTGGACTGTGAAGAAAGCTGAGCGCCGAAGAACTGATGCTTCTGAACTGTGGTGTTGGAGAAGACTCTTGAGCGTCCCTTGGATTGCAAGGAGATCCAACCAGTCTATCCTAAAGGAGATCAGTCCTGGGTGTTCATTGGAAAGAATGATGCTAAAGCTGAAACTCCCGTACTTTGGCCACCTCATGAGAAGAGTTGACTCATTGGAAAAGACTCTGATGCTGGGAGGATTGGGGGCAGGAGGAGAAGGGGACGACCGAGGATGAGATGGCTGGATGGCGTCACCGACTTGATGGATATGAGTTTGAGTGAACTCCGGGAGTTGGTGATGGACAGGGAGGCCTGGCGTGCTGCAATTCATGGGTTCGCAAAGAGTTGGACACAACTGAGCAACTGAACTGAACTGAACTGAACTGTTCCTCCATAAATATTAGTAAATAGGACTTTACTTTCAGAGAGGAATACTGGAATTTTCTAATATCCTTTAACTTACTGCTTCTCAAACTTTAACAAGCATATAAATCACCCGGGAAATCTTGTTAAAATGCAGGTTTTGGTTTGGAAGGTCTGGAGTGGGGGCCTGAGAGTCAGCATTTCTAACTACCTCCCAGGGGATGATGCCAGTACTACTGGTTCTTGGACAACAATCTGAATAGCAAGATTCTAATATACACTTGGCTCCCCGTGTTCTAAAATGTGAGGTGTGGGAAGAGACTGGGCCACTGAGGATTTTGATCATATGAAAACATTTTTAATTCCTCACTTGAAAGGATGAACTAAAAATATTTTCATGGGATTTTTCTCAGCCCCCTTCTGGACCACCAGCTCCCACCAATTTGTATCAGCTTCCCCCTTCCTCTTTATCAGCCCTGAGAAGGGAAAGGAGGTGGGGAAGGGTGTCTCATCATTCACTATGCAGAGTACCATTCTAACTGCCATTTTCAGAATGGCACTTGGTCTCTGCCTTCATTGGTGCCTGGAATCCCTAAGTCCAGATCTCCTTAGTTCAATTTTCTGAGATGGCAAATCTCCAAGGAGTACTGAGGAGATCTGGTGGCATCAAACCACCCTTCAACAGATTTTTCAGGCAATCCTACTTTCAGGCCTGCTCTCCAAGCTATTACCTCACTACCACCTCCCTCCCCCAGGACACAGTTCTTCAGAATTACTACAGTTTCCTACTTCTAAGCCTTTCTAGTGGGTCTAATGTAAATCAGCTGATCTTTTCCAGTTTTTTTTTGGTAGACTTACGCTTTAGCTTTCTTATTTGTTCATCCATCTTCTTCCATTCTCCAAAATTTTATTGACAGTTCTCATCTGCGTGTTGTTTCTTTCCCCTCTTCTTTTTGTTCTCATGGACTTTATTATCTTGTGGATTTTTAATGCTTTACTAACACATTAAGTGAAGTTCTGAGCTAAATACATGTGCTCAATCCACACATTTTAACCATCTATCATTAAACTTTCTCCTAAAAGTCCCTCTCATTGTAGCCTGGCTCCTTCTACAGAGCAGACTTGAGTTTATACAATATATATTATTCCTTTTTCCTCTCTACTAGTTTGTGAGTTATATCTTCTTTTTTCATTCTTTTAATGGTTAGTCTAAACATTACAGGGTTTCCAATCTGACAAGCAGGAGATGCAGGTTAGACCTCTGAGTCAGGAAGATTCCTATGAAGGACGAAATGGCAACCCACTCCAGTATTCTTGCCTGGGGAATGTCATGGAAATGGAGCCTGATGGACTATAGTCCATGGGGTCGCATAAAGAGTTGGACACAACTTAGTGACTAAACAACAACAACAACATAATAGGTAGTCTTTGTTTAATCAACTAAATTGTGGTGCAATTTATGTGAAATACATTATGGCTATCCAGTAGTTTGATAACTTCTGACCAATGTTTCTCTACCACCACAATCAATTTATAGAATGTTTCCAACACTCCCAAACATTCTCACAAGTCCCTTTTATAGTCAGTCCTCTCCTTTACCTCCAGGCAGCCACCAATCTACTTTCTGTCACTACAGATTAGTCTGCATTTTCAAGAATTTCAAATAGATAGAATCATACAACAGATAATCTTGACTAATCAAAGGCAAATATTAACCCTTGAGCTTTCCCCTTTCCCCAGACAATGCAAGGACCTTAGCACACTTTAATCCTGGGATTATTGAATATCCTCTAATCCACTGCTACTTAACTTTAATATGCACATTGTATTAGTTAGGGTTCTGCAGAGAAACAAAACCAATAGATATTATAGGAATTGGTTCAAGTGGAGGCAAGGAAGTTCCATGATCTGTCATCTGTAAGCTAGAGAACCAGGATAGCTGCTGGTATGATTCAGCCAAGTCCAAAGGCCTTAGCTAGGATCACCAATGTCCAAAGGCAGAAGATAATGTCCCAGCTCAACCAGAGGGCAAATGCAACCTTCCTTTACCTTTTGGTCCTAGTCAGGCCCTCAACAGATTGGATGACGCCCATCCCCTTTAGTAGGGATGATCTTCTTTACTCAGTCTAGCAGTTAAAATGCTAATCTCTTCCAGAAACACCTTCACAGACAACCAGTAATAATGTTTTACCAGTTATCCCTTAGCCCAATTAAGTGGACACACAAAATTAATCATCACACATATGAATCACCTAGAGGGATTTTGTTAAAATATAGATTATGGTTTGGTAGATGCTATTATTATTATTATTATTTAAGAGCTATTATTTTTGTGTATTTTCTCTCTTTAGTAAAATTATACCAAGTAGGTGGCTACTTGCAGGGTACTGATCCTTTTCTTTTATTAAAATATGGGAATAACATATTTTATGGTGTCCTGACTTCACACATGATTAAAAGTTTAGGACCTGGGCTGCCCTGGTGGTCCAGCAGTTGGGAGTTTGCCTGCCAACGCAGGGGTTCGATCCCTGCTCCAGGAAGATTCCACATGCTGCAGGGCAACTAAGCCCGTGAGCCACAACTACTGGGCCTGCACGCCTAGAGTGCAACCAGAAAGGAGCCCCTCTACTCTCACCGCAACTACAGAAAGCCCACACACAGCAACGAAGACCCAGCATGGCCAAAACCAAGTACGTTAAAATTTAGAAAATGTTTAGGACTTAACAGAAATGCTAATCAAAGGTTAAAATGAAAGGACATTAAATCAGGCTGAACAATTTACACTTGCCACATACTTTTTACTTTCAGGTTTGTGGGTTAGTATTTCACTAAGTATACGGTAAAATATTCCAGCCAGAATTCAAGTCGAGAGGATAAAGTGAGCCATACTAGCCGGATAATTTAAACCATATTGTATCATACTCTCTTGCCTGACTGGATCTTAAAGCATGAATTAGTCAAACCATTTCCTTGTTCTAAAAATTATCAGGAACCACTGCCCCTCACATCCAGTTCCCTACGTAACAGACTCTATGTTCTGATTTTGTTTTATCCTTCCAGTCTTTACTGTGATACCTCCAAGTTTTGGTCAAACAGGGTAATCCACTGTTCCTTGAATCAATATTGTGGTATCTCACCTTTCTCTGCTCGTGTTGGTGTTTAGCCTAGATCACACTCCCTCTACCATCCTCCCAGTTAACACTGAACCCAAGCTTTAAGGTGGAGCTCTACTGGCACCTTTTTCATAGAGCCTTCCCCTCTTCTCTCGCCTATCTAACTCTCATGCCACTTTGCTTGCATCTCACCTGAGGTGCTTATATGCTATTGCATGTTCTGGTTATTAATATACTTGTTTTATTCCTGTGATTAGATTTTAAGTGACTTCAAGTGTGAGAGTGTAGCCTTTTCACCTTTGTACTCTTCACAGGCATAAAATAGAACCTCACCTGCAGCTCACAGATAATTACTGAATGAATATTTATTTTAGTGTCACTAAAAGAGGCTCCAGAGAACTTGAGCTGACATCATTTCCTTAATCCTCAGACCCAAAAGGAACTCCTGAGTAACACTTTGCCACCTCTTACTTTGCAATGACCCTACCAGTATTGTCAAAATCTAAATTTGAGTTTAGATTCCTTTTTCTCTTAGATTCATCTTTGATCTTCTCTGTTGTTCCTATGTCCAATCATTCAAAAAAACCCCGTTGATTTGTCTTCTGATTTGACTCTTCCTTTCCCTCCTCTTTTTCTACCATCTCTTCCACCACTCTGGTTAGTATCCTTTTATTTTCATACCACCTAATTATCTAGAGTAAATTCCTCCTAGTTTACCTAATACTTTGCTTGCTCTAGTTTATTTTGTGTGGAATGGGGGACATGATAATAATTTCATAGAGTTACAGACAAATGAGATACAGCAAGAATACTGAACCTATTTTCTAAAAGTGGCCACTATCTCTTTGGAGAATTATCTTGTGCCTACATCCTCTGGTTCTGGTAGTGAACAATGACCACAGCCTCATCAGAGTATCATGTCCTTTTGGCCACAGCTATTAGTTCAGGATAGCTGAGAGACTGCAAGAGACTATGTCCCAATGACATAATCTGAATTTCTTGACTTGACCTTACCTAAAACCAGATGCCCCCTGGATTTTCTGGTTATGAGAATCAATAGATTTCCTTTATTAATTAAACTAGTTTGTTTTCTAAGTTCAACGAAGATATTAAATAATATGTATGTAAAGCACTAAGCACAGTACCTTGCAAGTAAGTGTTAGCTATTACTTTTATTATCCCTATACCCTCGCCATATCTCATATCTAATTCAACTTTTTCTCTCTTAACATCTTCCCCATACAGATCAGAAAGGTCTGTCCTTATTATTTCCTGCATATTGTCCCTTTGCGTGGGCTGCCCTGGCACCAATCTAATAATGTCATTCTATATTCTCTTCTCCAAGTCACATCCATCACTATTTAGAACCAGGCTAAAAGAAGTCACCTATCCTTCATTTGAATAGTAGTAACCCTACACTGTTCAATGCTTTATTTAAATTTTCCTGCATATATTTTCTAATTATTTCTAGCTACCATCTTGATTGCATACTACTTAAGGGGAAAAAAACAAAAAACAAAAAACACAGGCTCTATGCTTACTTATGATCACTGTGCCCTTTATAGGTTGAAATTTTGTCATTAGTTTCCAAAGCATCTTTTACAGTGTTGGACCCAGAGGAGGTGTCCAATAAATGTCTGTTATAGGAATGAGTGAATGGAATTAAATTTAGAGAGTGTGGTATCCTGTTTAAAGCTTGTTGTTAGCACAGCTATTATTTTTCCTTTTTCTAAGAATATATTCTTAGAAAGCATTTTCATTACAGCATAAAACTATCACAATGATTCCAACCTCCCATATTCTTCCTACTTATGCTTTAGAATTTTTTGGCCAAGGTCTAAAGAAAGAATATTCTATTAAAAATAAATTAACAATCAAAGTCTATTCTCTTTTATTCACATATATTTCATTAATCCAGTAGGTATTGTATCTGACCCATCAGAGGTTTCTTGCCTCAGTAAACTAATGATAACAATAAATTGTTGACAAAGATATCCTGAGATGCTGGAAGAAAAAATTAAGGGGAAACTTTTTGTATTCATGGTTCCCTTTTTGGGTGTAAGTGGTAAAACAATCTCCTACTCAAAATTAAGTTAGTCTCTACTTTAAAAATGGAGGATTTTAAAAACTGCTATTGGGAATCAAAGGTCTGTGCCTCTGTCTGTTGAACTTAATTGCTGTTTGGTTTAATGGAAAGGCCAAGGGCTGGTGAATTTAAACACTTCAAAATAGCTAAAGATTAAACTGAATTAAATTTAGTGCCTCTGGAATTTTTGATACATGTTCCAAATTTGTTTTTAATGACATAATTGTCCCACATTACATTTAAAATTACATCACAGTGAACTAGTTATATATGCAGTTATACTAACAGAAACCAATTCCAAATGTCAAAAACATAAGTGAGGAGAACTGTAATGTTACCATTAAGAAAGTGGACGCTGAAAATAGAAAAGAAACATTTAGGCTGAATAAGGTCTTCTATGAAATCTTTGAATAGAAAAACCTGGAAATTATATGTAACAGCTTAACAGTGCATTTCCAACAGCATTTAAAATTATTTAAATACATTTTCCTCAAAGTATTTTTCATTAACTTTAGTGGGAAAAGTTAGCTCCCAATCACACCAATGAGAATTGTACTAAATAAAATGTGAGAACATCCATCAAGAAATAAAAGTTACTAGTTATATGTAGAAATGGTTATATTTCATATTTTAAAAGAACAGGGAATGAAATTCAGTGTTCTTGCTTCTTTAAAAGTAATTGTACTATTCCCTTGTCTCTGGGGCTTTCCTTTCTACAATTAATCATCTTTTTTCCACATTTCCCCTCCAAATGATTATTTCCCCTAGCCTTAAAACGCTTGATGTTAATTCATACTATTTTACCCTCACAGCTTTCAAAACAATGCCCTGCCCTTTCTTAGCTTCACAAGCCACTCCTTTTTCTTGAAAAAAAAAAAAAGGTTAAGAAAGTATTTTTGCTATTACTTTGCCAGAAGGTACTATCATGTAATCAGGAAAACATCTTTGTTACACAAATGAGCGTCTTTAATCAAACTTTCAAATTCAAAACACAATGTTTAAATTCCTTAGAATGATAAACATCTATACTTCAAAAGTAGCAGTTGGTTCAGTTCAAACATTTGGAAGACTTGGGTCCTAAAGCCTTTATTCTTCATTCTCTGACTCTACAATCTGTGTTGTTGATCATCAGAACCAAGCAAGAAACTGTGAGTCTTACCAAGCTACACCACCAGCGCGGGCAGAGGTATCGCTTTCAAAACATGTCATTCATCTTCACATTTAAAGGCAGTCTATCCATACACCCTTTATAAACATCGTTAAATATTGGTGCTTAAGACTTCAGTCATATGCGGTAAGCTTTCCAATTTATAGGAAAAGAGGGGTGGCAAACGCGTCCTTTTCTTAAATTTATATACGAAAGCAAAAGCCGGGCTGATTTTGAAACCTGAGAGTCTTAACACCTATTAGAAAACCGCTTTTGCATTAAATTAACCGACTCCTAGCCAACAGGTATAAATGGGAGTGTTTCCCGTGTCTACGGTGACAAACCAGACGTCCTTAAGTAAGACTGTCAAACTTCTATGTTTACGCTTTTTAAAACCCAGAAGGGAGAGGACGGGGCACAGCGAAAAGTCAGGTCTGATTCTTATAAAGGATGTCTGGTGGGGAATAAGACGCTCACCTGTACACAAGAGAGGCAGGCAGGTCTTCCCTGGTTGTCCTCACTGGGGGAAGGAATGGACATCGATAGACCTTTGTCCTCTGAACTGGAACACGGGGGGTGGGGGTGGGGACGACTTCTACAAGTAGTGCAGGCACCTGCACCAGAGAAAAACTGCATACCGATTTTGTCGTCAATGACTGCTCCTGGCTTAGAGACCCTCTAGCTCGGGGAGAGGGGCTGTCGCTCCAAACCTTAGCCTCCTCCCCCGCAGGGCTGGGGAAAGTGGGTGACTAACCACTCTAAGAGGAGTTAGGGACTTGTGTCTTTCCCAGTTGGATCCGAACGTCCTCCAGCTCTCTGGTCGGGCTCGCCCCGAAGGAGGCGAGCCGGGCCGGGGTGAACCGGGGCTGCGGCGAGCGCAGATCCCGCCTTTGCTCCGCGCCCCTGCCGCGTCCGCACCGCCACCGTGAGGCCGAGCAGGGGACCGTGCCCTGTGGCGGCAGCGGCTCCGCGCTCCGCTCCGCACCGCCCCGGCCGCCGCCGCCGCGCCGGGTACGGGCGGGGGATTTTAATTTTCCTCCCCTGTTTTCCCTCTCGCGCTCTCGATCCCGTTCAGCGAGAGAGCCCGCGGAGCCATAGAGGGAGCGAGGGAAGGGGTGGAGGTGGCGGGGGGGGGGGAGGCCGGAGGGGCGGATCCTGCCTGGGGGCTGATCCCTCCCTCCCCTCGGCCGGGCTCCGTGGCGGCAGCGGCGGCAGCGGCGGCTCCATTCCCCCTCCTCCCCGGGAGCGGCGGCGGCGGCCGGGCCGGGGCCCCAGCGCGGGCCGGGAGGGGGCACGGCGGTGGCCGCGGAAGCCAGCGCGGGAGGAGGCCGCGCTCCGCTCCCCGGGCCGCGCCAACCTGCTGAGACGGCTGGCCCGCCCGCGCCCAGGGGTCCCGAACGGTAGGGCCGGGCCGGCGGCTGAGGTAATGGGGGCGGCAGCGGGGCCAGACGGAGCGGGGGCGAGGGCAGCAGGGCCTATGGAGATCAGAGACTGAGCGGGGTGGGGGAGGGAAGCGAGGGGCTTCCCGACAGGGACGAAGGCGGCGCGAAAGCTCTCTCCTGGAGCCAGGGTGGCGGCGGGGAAGGAGAAGGCGAGTGAGGGGGAGCAGAAAAGCGAGGACCCCCTCCCGCAGCCGCCATCTTGTTTTCCCCCAGTCCTGGAAGCCAAGCCACCGAGCCCCGCCCCCTCCACACTCTCCAATTGGTCAGACCAGGGGAGATTTCCACCCCCTGAACGTCCCTTGGCCCCCCAGTTCCTCTTGACGGGTAGGTGAGGCGGCCAATGGGCTCTCGCCTCTGTGCCCCGCTCGTTCGCAGGCGCTAGCTTTCTCTGTCTGAGGGTCGGACTCAGCGTCAGTCTGTCTCTGGCGCGCTCGCCCCCTCCCCTTTGGTGAGGAGATGTTATTTCCCTCCTTTCTCCTCTGAAGGATCAAGATTCTTCTGGAAGAGGTGCCCCTTTAAAGGGGCAG
This sequence comes from Nanger dama, assembly GCA_917880005.1. Lineage (NCBI taxonomy): Eukaryota > Metazoa > Chordata > Mammalia > Artiodactyla > Bovidae > Nanger > Nanger dama. The sequence continues at coordinate 10,343,723 of CAKJTW010000033.1, forward strand.
GGAGCCTTGGCTGGGGTTCTCCCTTGTCTCATGAGTATTTCGTGTGGGCTGCAGGGGCAACAGTCTAGTTGCAGAAGCTCGTTCTTTGAGGATCTGTGTGGAGTGGGCGAGGCGGGGCTCAGGGGGTGCCAGGTAGACCCCTGAGGGTGTTGGGAGGTATTTGAAGCTGTATATGTGGAAAGAGCTGTGTGGGATGAGAAACTCCCGCCAAAAAACTAGACTGTAAGCTCCTTGCGGGCGAAACTCCTTTTCCTCAGCAGCAGCCCTTCCCCCTCTGGAGTTTGCCCCCCAGCGTCTTGGGTAGGACAGCAGAAGTCTCTGTAGATATTGCCGCCCGGCTGAGAGAGACTCGAGCTACGGGCTGCCCAGGAGGTAGCGGATAGCGCGTAGGGAGGGGGAATATACCGTGCCTTTGACAAAGGAGGGGCTTCATCTGCGCTCTGGGCCATTTTGAGTTAGTACTGAGGTAGATTTTTACTCTGGAGGTGTCTCCACGCCCTCGAAGGAGTCGGGGGTGGGGGGGTGCGGCTAATAAAGCAGGTCTGTTAGCCTGGGCTGCCCCCCAGGGAGTTGGCCTTTGTAAGGCATGAAGTAGCCGAGGGTCTCTGGAACCTGCACAGAATTGCTGTGATGATTCTCTTTCCTTTGGTTTCAAATACGGTTTGTGCTTGCCTGGCATTGTGCCTCTGTAAAGTTGTTTTTTGTTTGTTTTTGTTTCAGTCACACTTTGCGATTGAAAGGCATTTTGATCAAGAATGGTAACAGTACTTTATTAACAAGTAGCAACCCTTGAGAGATTAATTTCATTTTACTGATGAAGTAGAGGGGCACAGAACAATTCAGTGACTTTCTTGGGGGTCACACTGGGCCAAGATTACAATCTGGACTGCCTCAGAGCCTCTTTTTGTACCAGACCATGACATCTCTGTGTGTATTTACATCCTAGTGAGATGAGTTGAGCAGATCAAAAGGTCTGGGTTTGAATTGTAGCTTTATCGTTAACTAGCATTGTGTAGAATAACACCTTTCTGAGCTTCTGTTTCTTCATCTGTAAAATGGGGATGAGGATATCTGTTCTACCTTCCAAAATAGTTGTGAACAGTATTAAAAGCAAAAGGGCTTTGTAGAAGAGTGTGTTACATTATCATCACCATCTACACTTTATAAAGATGGTAGATCTTGTAACCAAAGTGACAGATTCTGTTTTGTCTCCTTAAAATCATCTCCTTGTTCATAGCCTTCCAAGTCTCTGCTTATACCTCAGGGCATCATATCCTCAAAGGCCTTTTCTAGCACTGATGGCCTCAGTAATTGCAACCACAGCTCCTTCTGAGCTTTGTCATAATTCTCTCCATCCCAGAAAACAATGTAAGAAAAATTTAGAGCTTCTTGTTGCACAGGGGTAGACGATGTATTTTGGGAGAGAGGGACTTTAAGGTAACAAATACATTGAGAGTTTATGTCAGATATTACCTTCATTATCTTGGCCTTGGGTCCAATGAGAGTCCCATATAGGCCACTTGAGGCCACTCCCAGAACTTCTGGGGTTTCTGCTTAGAGATGTTCTAGCCAATCCATCATGAATGCTGCCTTTTGCAAAGAATACCCTGCACAGTGTAGTTTGAAGTGCTTAGACCACATGTAGTAGACATTTCAGGTACCTTCACCCCTGAGTGTGATCAGGGGATAGGGTTTCTGATCATGGTAAGATTGATTGGGAAAGGGCTCTAGACCTATGATTTTTGATCCCCCATGGGGTCCACTGTTTATGGCTCTACACTGTTCGTGTGTAGAGCTTATAAATGGGTGCTATTCTTGTTTACTCCTTTCCTAAGCCTTAACCACCACCCCCTTTTTTTTGTAGTTAGCTGTCCCACAGCCTTATGTACATTATTAGAACATTAGCTCTCTCCCCATGTTTCACTGTAGTGATCTGTACTTTTCTGTCCCTTCAACCAGACAGAGCTCCTCAAGGGTAGGCATCACGTGTGTTTGGTTTCTCATTTCATTCAGCTAACACTTGTTGGAGATACAACAGGGAACAAGACAAGCAAAAATCCTTCTCATGGACCTTACATTCTAGTGCTGTGCTGTGCTAAGTCACTTCAGTTGTGTCTGGCTCTTTGCGACCTTATGGACTGTACCCTGTCAGGCTCCTCTGTCCACAGGATTCTCCAGGCAAGAATACTGGAGTGGGTTGCCATGTCCTCTAGGGGATCCCAGCCCAAGGATCAAACCTGCGTCTCTTCTATCTTACATCTCCTGCATTGACAGGCAGGTTCTTTACCACTAGTTCCACCTGGAAAGCCCACATCCTAGTGGGAGGAAGAAAATATACAAGATAAATAGGTAAATTACATAGCACAGCAAAAATTGTTGAGTGTAAGTAACAGTGAAAAACAAAGCAGGATGAAAGATGACTGATGGGGGAAAGGGATTTGCAGTTTTGGGTAGAATGGTCAGAGAGGGACTCACTGAGAAGCACTGTTTATGGAAAGACTTGGAAGAGGTGAAGGAGCAAGCCATTATAAATGATGCCTGAAGGGTAGGGTGTTCAAGCTGAGGAAATAGCCATTTTACCAGTGGCCACCTGATCAGAAGGAAAGGTGAATGAGTGCATGCGTGCCTGGCTTAGTCTCCTGGCCTTCTCTCCTTAGGTCTGTCTCATTGGTTCCCAGGTGCCATGAGGAAGCCTCGCCGGAAGTCGCGGCCGAATGCCGAGGGCCGGCGCTCCCCATCCCCCTATAGTCTGAAGTGCTCACCCACTCGGGAGACCCTGACGTATGCCCAGGCCCAGCGGATTGTGGAGGTGGACATCGATGGACGCCTGCATCGTATTAGCATCTATGATCCACTCAAGATCATCACAGAGGATGAGTTGACTGCCCAGGATATCACTGAATGCAATAGTAACAAGGAAAACAGTGAGCAGCCTCAGTTCCCTGGCAAGTCCAAAAACCCTCATCCAAGGGCAAAAAGAAGGAGTCTTGCTCCAAGCATGCATCTGGCTCTTCCTTCCACCTCCCGCAACCCAGCTTCCGCATGGTGGACTCAGGCAGTCAGCCAGAAGCACCCCCACTGCCTGCTGCTTACTACCGCTACATTGAAAAGTCACCTGAAGATCTGGATGCAGAAGTCGAGTATGACATGGATGAGGAGGACCTCGCCTGGCTGGATTTGGTAAACGAGAAGCGGCGAGCAGATGGGTACAGTTTGGTGTCAGCAGACACCTTTGAGCTGCTGGTGGACCGGCTTGAGAAGGAATCGTACCTGGAAAGTCGCAGTAGTGGGGCCCAACAGTCACTCATTGATGAAGATGCTTTCTGCTGTGTGTGCCTGGATGATGAATGCCACAACAGCAACGTCATTCTCTTCTGTGACATCTGCAACCTAGCTGTACACCAGGAGTGCTATGGCGTCCCCTACATCCCTGAGGGACAGTGGCTATGCCGCTGCTGCCTACAGTCTCCCCTCCCGGCCTGTGGATTGCGTCCTTTGCCCCAACAAGGGTGGCGCCTTCAAACAGACCAGTGATGGGCACTGGGCCCATGTGGTGTGTGCCATCTGGATCCCTGAAGTCTGCTTTGCTAACACCGTGTTCCTGGAGCCCATTGAAGGCATCGACAACATCCCACCTGCCCGGTGGAAACTAACCTGCTATATCTGCAAGCAAAAGGGGCTAGGTGCAGCCATCCAGTGCCATAAGGTGAACTGCTACACGGCCTTCCACGTGACGTGTGCACAGAGGGCTGGGCTCTTCATGAAGATTGAGCCTATGCGTGAGACCAGCCTCAATGGCACCATCTTCACAGTGCGCAAGACTGCCTACTGTGAGGCACACTCACCGCCAGGTGCTGCCACTGCTAGGAGGAAGGGTGACTCTCCTGGAAGCCTGAGTGAGGCAGGGGACGAGGAAGGGTTAAAGGAGGCCTGTGAGGAGGAGGAAGAAAAGGAAGAGGTGGAAGACGAGGAGGAAGGTGAAGGGCAGGGTGGGGTAGGTGGCCCCCTCAAGGGAGTGTCCAAGAAGAACAAGATGACTTTGAAGCAAAGGATCAAGAAGGAGCCAGAGGAAGTGGGTCGAGACACGACCTCCACCATCCCCATGGTCACTGTCCCACGGATACCGTCTTACAGGTGAGCCTGCCCAGGAGGTCTCCCTGAGGACACATGGTTTCTTCTTGGGCTGGTGTAGGCCCTGAGCCAGACCTCCTTCCCTAATGTTGGTGAATTCCTGTTCTCTTCTGTGCTCTCAAATTTAGACTTCTCCTTTGGACCCTGGGCTCGCCCAGTCTGGTTTATGGTTTTGATTGTGCCCTTCAAAGCAATGTATTTCCTTTGGTTCAAGGTGAGACACACACTTAAGTTGCTTAGAAACCCAGGCGACGGGATGTCTAAGGTAATATTTCAACAGGGCACCAGTGGCATTTTCGATAGGAGGTAATTCATTATTAGGACCATCCCATACATTTCTTGATGTTTAGCATCCCTGGTCTGTGTGAGTGCCATTCACATCTCCTCTCTAATTGCCTCGTCTTTGTGACAACCTCAGATGCTCCCCACATACGTTTCTAGTAACCTTACGGGGATTGAACTACTACCAAATGAGAACCTCTGTTTCAAAGGGTCAGTATGGGTATCTGCTGTCCAGAAAGCTCCATCCTGGGAATGATGGGGACTTTGCATAAGAGGGTTGTTGTGTGGGGAAGATATGTTGTGTCTCCTGCTAAGAAACTTTTAGATTTAGGGGAAAGATCAGTTTTGCAGTATAACTAAGAAACTTTGGCTCCCACCAAGCTTGTTTTAAATCATCAGAGAGGTATCTGGAGCTGTTGGAGGGATGGGAGCTTGGCAGAGAAGCAAGAGACAGGGAAGATTTTCCACTGGAGGCTCATCTCATTGTTGATGTTCATTAAAAAGACTGCAGTGGTAGAGCAGGAAGGAGTCTCGGAGATGATTCGTCTAACATAGTCCTTGCACCTTCTCCCACACCCCCAGATGAAGAAACTGCGGCCACGGGAGGTAAAGTTGTTCACTCCTTTATTCATTCAACGGATGTTTATTGAGCACTTACTATATGCCAAGTCCTGTTCTAAGGGCTGGAAGGAACCAAGGGAAAGTGACAGACCCTGGACCACAAGCTGGGGCTCATGACGCCTTTAGGTTCTGTTCTTGTTATCTGTCTGTCTCTCTTTGTGTAAGGGACAGGGAGAAAGGAGTACTGGTGGGCAGAGGAGAATGAGTTGTTTGCGGGAAGCAGGCAGCCAGACTTGTCTATCTGGAAAGAAGACAGAAGACCCAGAGGGAGAGGCTCTTGTGAACCATGACTGGAGTTAGATTTAGTCAATAGGAAATGGGCCTTTTAGTCACAGAGCTGTTCTAGGCTCCCCGCTTCTGTTGGGTGAGTGGGTCCATGCTTAGTCCCCTGGTGGTTATGCCCTGGGGCTAGACTTTTTGGTTGTCAGGTCTGCTCTTGTAGGTGGTTTCTTACAGGGTCCAACACTGCATGCTGACTAAGAACCAGAGAGACCTGCATTTGAACCTTGAACTTCTGTCCATACCAGTGTGATCTTTGGCAAGTTGCTTAACTTCTATTCAGCCTTAGTGTATTTATTTGTAAATGAGCCTACCTTAAAGGGTTATTGGGAGAAGTCAGTAAGATAGTATAAGTAAAGCACTCAGCACAGTGCCTGGCAAATAGTAAGCGCTCAATAAATGGTGGCTGCTGCTGCTACTGCTATTTTATTATTATTCTTTTCCCTGCCTGCACAAATGCTATTGGGACCCTCCATGGCCAAGAGGTTGTAGAGGGAGGGGGATGCCTGCATCTGGGCAGGTGTGCTTGGCATGGGTGTTGGTTGGGGAATCTGTTCTTTGGGGAAAGGCCTAGGCCTTGATTTTGTCAGCTTGGCTTTGGGGCAGGGATGTCTGACCATGGAAAGGCGCAAGGCCTAGGTGAGCAATGTCCAGCCCAACATGCACATACTTTTTAGGTTCCACCTTCCTTGTTTAGCCACAGTTATCTTCCTTTCAGTGGAAGTGTGCAAGTTAGAGGAAGAGAAGCAGAGGAAAAGCCAGAGGAGCACTGAGTCCTTGCTTAATCAATTTGAGAACACACTGTGGTATAGCAGAGACATCATGGGTTCAAATACTGCCCAACTTCACCATCTTATTAGCTGCGTTAGTGGCTTCAACAATGTATTCAGCCAAGAACAGAGGCTGTTCTCCTTCTGCCTTTCCATCATTTGAAACATGAGAATAGTGTGACCCACCTTGCAGTTTGAACATTGTTGTAGAGATTATGAGCTCTCATTAATGCCCTTCCTACTGCTTCCCTCACCCCCTCATGTGTTATTGGCTTAAATCCTAACCTCCAGACTTCTCTTTTGGGGTAGTTAAGCCAGCTAAATTTTAAAATTTTATTTTCATACAATTTTTAAATCTTAATTTTTACTTACAATTATTATAAAATATTGATTATATTTCCTGTGTTATACAGTAGTGTATCCTTGAGCTATCTTATACCTGGTATTTTATACCTCCCACTCTCCTGGCCCTGTATTGCCCACCTCCCCATACACTGAGAACCAGTAGTTTGTTCTTTCGGAGTCTGCTTCTTTTATGTTCACTAGTCTGTTATATTTTGTATTTATTTATATTTTTTGGCCATGCCACGCAGTTTGCAGTATCTTAGTTCCCCGACCAGGGATTGAACCTGGGCCCTCACAGTGAAAGCACTGAGTCCTAACTAACCACTAGACCGCCAGGGAATTCGCTCATATTCTCATAGTTTTTAGATTCCACATATAAGTGATATTGTATACTATTTATTTTTCTTTGTGGAGCCAGCTAAATTTTCAGATTCTCCATCCTCTTATGTCTTTATATTTTTTTTTTTTTTTTTAATTTGGTCCAAAATTAGGCATTTTTAGGCTGCTGAGTTTTTAATGAAAAACCTGAGGTCAGACAATTCCAAAGGGTTGCATTTGGGTTCGGAGGGCAGTAGCCTGCTATATTCCTACTAATTTTCCTTCCAGCTTGGCTGTGGACTACTCCCTGGTCTGATGGGACCCTTAGCCACAGAGGGGCAGGAAATAGTGACTATGTTGCCCACAGCTTATACAAGTTCCTGTTCCTGTTCCCTTTTGCTCCCTTTATCAAGAAAAGACTCAAAAAACAAAAAAAAAAAAAAAAAAAAAACTCAGGGTATTGGGGCACAGGCCTATGTCTTAGGAGTCCAGGACTAAAGGGTCTGGGTTCCTGGGGGAGGGTTCTTTTGGAACCTGCAAGGCAGGAGGTGGACAGTCAAGTGAAATATCTCATGCTGAATCTGAGCTGCTTAACTTTGCCATCCTTTTCAAGCCTTTCTCTGAGGTGAGGCATTTGGCTACTTTATTCTGTCTTCCTCTACCAAGTTCAGAAATGAACCACACATGGGGTCTTGATAGGAGGCTGTAATCCGGGCTGTCCACTGACCGTGTCTTTCACTTCCCTGTGCCTCTACTCAAGGTTGAACAAGATCTGTAGTGGTCTCTCCTTTCAGAGGAAAACCCAGTTCATGCAACGGCTTCACAACTACTGGCTGTTGAAGCGGCAGGCACGGAATGGTGTCCCCCTCATCCGGCGCCTGCACTCCCACTTGCAATCTCAAAGGAATGCTGAGCAGGTAGGTGAAATAGTGATTTGAGGGCAGTGGAGGGAGGTGGAGAGTGATGAAGGAGAGATGGTGGGGCAGTGTTCCCTGAGCCCTCTGGAGCCTTTGCCTGTAGCCTTCACCCCCTCTAGGTGGTCTACCCCAGGAGTGACCTCCAGCATTGTAACGGTCTTTAGACCAGACAGCAACTCCTCCTAGATGAGAGGCTTGGCTTGGAGCAAATTCTAGGGGAGAGTGGAGAGCAGGCCCAACTTTCCCTGTATATGGGGAAACCCTGTTAGATAGATTCTGCAAAAAGAAGTGGGCTGAGTGTGAGTTAAGTGGCCATGATATATGAGTTAGGAAAAAGCATACTTTGCTTAGAACTCTATACTGCCATCTGCCAAAAAGTGTTCCATAAGAAATACACAAATTAACTGTCTTAAGTTGTAGCACACAGCCTGCCCAGTTGGGTGGCCTTGTAGACATTAGCAGCTGGAGTTGCTGCAAGTTTGGTGTTTTCCAACATGGTGGAGGCACCCTGAGAGATTTTTTAAAAGAGTATTTAGTTGTCTCTCTCTCTTCACTTGTTCCATTACTTCTGCCTTTAAATATTCCTACACCTTTACTCTAGAGACAAAGCAAACCTTCCCATGACTCTGCTGCCCTCTGTTCTGTCTGATTTCACTTTTGCCTTTTGTAACTAAAGTCCTGAAAGAGAAGTGTATATTTGCTCTCTCCTTGAAATGGTCTGCTTGCTCCCCTGTAGCTTCTTTGAGAACAATAGTGACACCCTTCTAGCCCAGCAAGTCTTCCCTCATATTCTCTCACCTTGTAGACTGTTGGACGATATTTGACAACACAGTCACTTTGTCTTAAAGCTTCTTTGTAACACCATTTCCCACCTCCTATACCCCACTGAACGCACCCTCTGACCCTAATTCTTACTCCTTAGTGGTAATATTCCCAGGGCCCCTGCTGTCTGCCCGTTGGCTTAGAGAGCTTGTCTACTGTTGTAGTTGTCCATAACTGTGTGGCTGTAGCTCCAGGTTTCTTGTCTTGTCCCCTCTCTTTTTTTTTGCCCTCAGTCTCTCTGAGGCAGAGGAACTGTAGGTGTTCATGTATATGTTGTTTCCTGTATGTGAGATATTGGAAATTTGATTCAGTATCTTCCTTCGTCTCCATAAATGTATTTCTGTTGTTGATATGGAAGCTCCTTCCTCCTGACCTCAGATATTGTCCACCTTGGAGTTACTTTTGGCTCTTCCCCCCGTTAGGAGCTACATTTAATCATCCCTCAGTCTGTTTCAGGGGGTTAATCAGTATATGGCCCTTTATCTCCATTCTGCAACTACTCTGCTTACACATGGCCCCTTGATTTCAGCAGTAGCTTTCTGGACGGTCTCTAGTCTCTTAATTCTTTCTTTGCTTCACCACTGGTACTGCCTTATTCACTTAACTATTTTCCATCCTGTCATTTCTTTTTTTTCAGAATATATTCACCCCCCTCCCCCCCTTCAGGCAGGCTACAGCTAAGCTTTTTTGCCTGGCATTTGAAACTTCTTGCCAGTTGGATCCTGGATCTTCCTTGGCTTGTGTGGTTCTCCAGTTCCTCTGCTCTGGCCAGCCATTTTTCTCAACAAGCAAAGAATCACTGATTGTGCCTTCATACTTCTCCTCTGTGGTCCCTTCAGTTCCAAAAGAGGCCTTTCTTACCGCTTTGTTCATCCACGTCCATCACTACATGTGAAATCCTAGTAAGCTTGCTCACCCCAGGAATCCCTGACCTGAGCCCCACCCATTGAGATCTTCTCTATTTTATATCTTCTCAGCATTTTATATTCAGTTTATCAGATTAGTTTTTGTTGTCTTTATGCTGCTGTGCCCTTGTGTATCAAACCCTGGGCCTCAACTACATTGTAGTTTTTCTAGGCAAGAATCACATGTTGATGTTGGTGGTAGTGGTGGTATTTTAAAGTATGTTGAAATAAGTAGGTAGAAGCTTATGGTAAAAACTTCGCTTTATTTTCTAGCCAAGTCGAAGCTCTAGGGTGAAATTCTTTCCACCCTGAGGTGTCTATTAGTTTCCTTCTGAAATTCCTTCCAGTCCTGAGGATTCACAGCTGCTCTCTGATGTCCCTGAGGGTAGGAGGGGGGTAGTCCCATCTCTCTCCCCGGCAGTGGTGGTCGTGCTGTAGTGAAGAGACATCGTCATAGGACTGGGGAAGCACAGGAGGAAGGCATGTGATGGAAGAGGGTGAAAGGGCTTTCCAGAGCCGAGGGTCCAGGAAGGGCATGGGGCTCTTAGCTGCAGAGTGCCTGTGAGGCTGAGCAGGGAGAGGACTTTGGGCAGGAGGGAAGCCCACAACTCATTCTTTTCCCTCCCCTCCTGCAGCGGGAGCAGGATGAGAAGACAAGTGCCGTAAAGGAAGAGCTGAAATACTGGCAGAAGCTCCGGCACGATTTGGAGCGGGCACGGCTGCTAATCGAACTGATTCGGAAAAGAGAAAAGCTCAAGCGGGAACAGGTGAGGAGGAGCCCCCAGAGCTCTTGTTCAAGGTCTTTTTCTGCCCCCATCAGTGTCAGCTTTGTTGCCTTCCTGCCCAGCACAATGGGCTCCAAGTCCTGCCTACTAGGCATTGGGTGTGGTGCTACTGATGGCTTCAAACTTGGGGAACTTTTAGCTTCTGGTGGCCTCAAGCATAAGCTTAATATTATATGTCTGAGCCCATCCCTAGAGTTTCTCACGAAATCTCAGGAGGAGCCTGGCCTTGAATATTTTGGAGAGCTTCTCAGGCCATTCCGATGGGTATCATTTTTGACTGAGAGCTTGAGGGTTCTCATTTGACCCTTAAACACTTAATAGTTTTTTTTTTTTTTTTTTTTAATACTTCAAGTTTCCTTGACTATAAAAGGGGGGATATTAGTAGAACGTACCTCATAAGTTGTGAGGATTAGATGACTTAGTGTGTATAAAGAGCTTAGAACAGTGCCTGGCATACAGTAGAGCTATAGAAGTATCAGCTGCTAGCATCATTATTGATACTCTTTACTTCCCTAAAGTGTCTATTGCAGCACCCTGCATATGACAGTGAGCAAAAACTATTAATTGAATGGATGACGAGCCAAAAGTGTTCTTTCTGGTCCAGGAATAGCAGCTGTTACTTCCATGCTTCGGAGGCTCAAGTTAAAGATGTTTTTTCTCTATTTCTCCAAACTCCGCTTCACCGTTCAGCCCCAGCACAAACCCTTCTCTTGTGGGCTAACTAGCCTGAATTTCCACCTCTGAGACTGGGCAGCTTTTGCTGTACATAAGGACCTTGTCCTTATAGTCAAACTGTCTGCCATCCCAGGCCTAGTCCCCCAGTTGAGCGTCTATTCCCATTTCTTGTTCAGAGAAATGTAAGGGGGAAAGGAAGTAGGCAGGGGATGCAGGCAGGCCTGTTTGAATGTAGTCAAGAGGCAGGACTGTCTCATAGTCTATAGTCTGTGGTTTCCCAACCTTTTCACATTAGGGGACACATGGAAAATAACGTTTGTACAGCACACTGCTGCAAATGTGTCTGGCTGCTTGCTGCCTGAGGGGATGAGTTTCAAGGCCCTGGTCATGCTAGGCCAACCTAAATGTCCCAAGGGCCAATTCGGTGGGAATTGTGGCCCAAGGCACATTTTTATATCATGTGCCTCTTGGGCTAAGTCAGACCTCGGTTTAAATCCTATCCCTGTTCTTTTCTAGCCAGGTGACCTTGGGTTAGTAACTCCTCATTGTATTCCTTTCAAACCTTAGATTCCATATTTGTAAAACATAGATAATAACAATTTCTCCTTCAAGGTTGTTGTGATGATTAACTGAGGTAATGTAAGTAGAAAGGCAGTGTGCATAGTAGTCAAAAGCACACACTGTGAATCTCAGCTCTGCTCCTTATTAGCTGTGTGACCTCAGGCCAGCCAATCCTTCGTGCCTCAGTTTCCTCTTTGTAAAATACCTCATTTGTACCTATCTTGAATGTTATTTGGACCATAAAAGTATTAACTATTAGTACTGTAAGTTTTGTTATGGAGCTGAATACATAAGAAAGGTTCACAAAATGGTAGCTGTTGGTATCATTGTTTGTAAGCTATGTACAGTGATAACTCAAGTACTGATTAGCTTACTGTCTTGTGAAACTTTGTTGTACATGACTGATGAAGATCAAGTTATCAAGAAAAGGTTCTGTGCCTCTTTAGACCGGGGGATGTCCTGATTTCTCCCCACCTTTCCCACAGATCAAGATCCAGCAAGCTGCCATGGAGCTGGAGCTGATGCCATTCAACGTTCTGCTGAGGACAACACTGGACTTGCTGCAGGAGAAGGATCCCGCACACATCTTTGCCGAGCCCGTCAACCTGAGTGAGGCAAGTTCCCCACTACTTTCTGAGCAATGAGCCCTGCCTGAAATGGAAATAGGGTCTGAGTAGGCCAGGAAAGGGTTGGGGCACAGGGTGTACAAAACCTGGGGGAGTCTGGCAAGGCTAGTAGACTGGCTCATGGTGATGGCTCAGCAGAGCAGGGTGGTCCAGGGCCGGCGGCTATGAATGAGTCTGGCATGGCCAAGCCAGAGAACGGGGAGGCAAGAGTGCCGGTGAAGGGTGCGCCTGTTTGGCTAGTAAATGGTTGTTGTAATTGTACAGGTTTTATATGTTTAGGTTCCAGATTACCTGGAATTCATATCCAAGCCAATGGATTTTTCTACTATGAGGCGGAAGCTGGAGTCCCACCTGTACCACACCTTGGAGGAGTTTGAGGAGGACTTTAACCTTATAGTTACCAACTGCATGAAGTATAATGCTAAAGACACAATTTTCCACCGAGCAGCTGTCCGCCTGCGGGACCTGGGAGGGGCCATCCTGCGGCATGCCCGGCGGCAGGCAGAGAACATCGGCTATGACCCTGAGACGGGCACCCATCTGCCCGAGTCACCCAAATCGGAGGACTTTTACCGCTTCTCCTGGGAAGACGGTGAGAAGCTGGGACGGGTGGGGAGGAGAGAGGGCCCAGGAGAGGCACAGGTACTGGAGATTAGGATGGTCCTGGGGGCTACCTGGTAGACTATAGGAGCAAAACTGGAGGTAGGCACAGGCTGAGGTCCATGTGCTTGTGGCTAGAATCATTCCAGGAGTTAACGTTTTATTCACCAAGCCTTTCTTGAATGGTAGGACAGGAATCAGGTCCTAGCTGTCTGTTTAAAAACTTTAGCTTCACAAGGGGTCCTCCTCCTGGACTCCCACTGTGGCGTTGGAGCCTGGGCAGCAGGCGTACAGTGTGGTGTCTGGCTTTTTCAGAAGAGTGCAGGTGGAGGTTCAGAAAAATGGAATTGCCTCTGAAATCCCCGGTCTGCCTGCCCCTGCTTTCTGCTTCCTGATGGCAGCAGCCAAACAGTCACTCAGGTTAGGGGATGGCCAGGCTGCCTTGTTCCTGCTCCACGAGCCTGTAACCATGAGTGAACTGCTTCCTGCATGTTCCCAGATTCTGACCTTATCCCTGTGGCCGCACTCCTGGCAGCAGTGCCGCAGGCCCAAGGCCCCACAGTGACGCTTCTGGAATCCACTGACCCAGGCATTCCAGGAGAATATTTTGCATCTGAAGGATTCCCCTTGCCCTGGCCTGGGCAGGTCCTTCAGCCCCTTCTGTCCTCCTTTATCCCTGGCAGTGGACAACATCCTCATCCCAGAGAACCGGGCCCACTTGTCCCCAGAAGTGCAGCTGAAGGAACTGCTGGAGAAATTGGACCTGGTGAGCGCCATGCGGTCTAGTGGGGCCCGGACCCGCCGAGTCCGCCTGCTGCGCCCGGGAGATCAATGCTCTTCGGCAGAAGCTGGCGCAGCCGCTACCGCCACAACCACTGTCACTGAACAAGACTGTGTCCAGTGGGGAGCTCCCAGCAGGGTCCCGGGGGATGTGGCTGTGCTGGAGCAGGCCCCGCAGGAGGAGCCAGAAGACAGTGGGGACAGAGGTGAGAGACAGTCACGGGCAGGCAAGGGGCTGGGGCTCGGGAAAGGGAGGGTTAAGCTGAAATCCCACTGTGGGAGCATCCTTCCCTAACTGTAACCCTAGTGGGCAAGCAAAAGCCCTGGGAAGGGTCACACTTTGATGCACACCTCGAGATGGTATTCAAAATACTTAATGATCCATTGAGACCAAAATCCATCAGTCAGAGCGGTTGTCCTGGAGGGGGCTCCTGAGGGCCACTGATTTTTATTTTCAGCTACTGGATTGTGAGCAGATTCAGGGACTTTCAGATACTGAGGTCCAGTGGCTATTTACTAACAGTAAGAAGTATTTTGGTATTTTGAACCTGGTATGGCCGTATTGTGCATACCAGTTAAATATTAGCTCTACTTACCCATCATGTAGAGAGGCTCTTGGAGCAGGTTAGGTTATAGTGTAGTAGAATAGAAAAGAAGAACCTTAAAGATGGTCTGGGATCATGGCTTTGACTCCAGCTGGCCACATCTACAGGCCATCCCAAGAAGGAAGGCCTCATATTAAAAAGACTCTGGGGGAAGTGATTCTCTTACCTGAGTTGCTATCCATCCTCTCCACTTCACTGGGTTAGAATTGTCAACTCAGGAGGGCCTGTCATCCATACAGTGCAGAAAGTTGGAAGTTATCTTCAGAGTCAAAGGGGCCAAATTGCAGGGAATGGCCCATTCAGTGTTAGGTTGGCAGAGAGTGGGGACGTGGCCGAGGTCAGATTCAGCCCTTAGAGGGCTTTGTATCCATTGTGACTTTTCCCAGCTCCCTGTGTGGCAGTCAGCATCCCATTTGTATCCATCCCCACTTCTGGGCTGAGGCAGTGCAGAGTCATACCCAGTGGACCAGTTGCAACCGCTTCTAGAGGTTTCAAAATTTTCTAGGCTTCATGTTCCAGAAACTCAGATTAGGGAAATATGAGCTGTCTTAAAAGTCTCAATTTGTAAAAGTTTCAAGGTGGAGGTTGAACAGACATGTTTGGGAGCCACTGATTTAAATTCTTTGCTCTCATTTTTCCTCTCTGTAAGCTTATTCTTTCTGCTTGTCCTGCTTGCTTCACTTGCATGATATGAAACAAAATACATTGACAGATGGGAAAATACCCGGGTCTAGAGAGTTATAGACCCTTAATTTGTGAGGTTGAGACTTATCTAATTATTGATTAATCAGAGGGCTTTGGGCTTTCTTGGGTGTAGGGGTTTATAACCTTATCTTCATCAGACTTACCTGGTGAAAGCTTTTTTTTTTTTTTTTTTTTTAAAGAATTCCATCTTTAGCGATTTGGTTTCAGTTTGTCTGAGGTGGGACCTCAGCATTGGAATTTTAAGAAACTTTCTAAGTGACTCTAATACATAGCCAGGGTTTAGAGCTACTAGTGTATACAACAGAGAAGGCAATGGCACCCCACTCCAGTACTCTTGCCTGGAAAATCCCATGGACAGAGGAGCCTGGTAGGCTGCAGTCCATGGGGTCACTGAGAGCTGGACACGACTCAGTGACTTCACTTTCACTTTTCACTTTCATGCATTGGAGAAGGAAATGGCAACCCACTCCAATGTTCTTGCCTGGAGAATCCCAGGGACGGCAGAGCCTGGTGGGCTGCCGTCTATGGGGTCGCACAGAGTCGGACACGACTGAAGTGACTTAGCAGCAGTAGCAGCAGCAGCAGTGTATACAAAACTTACTGCTGCTTCTGTTTAGTCGATAAGTCGTGTCTATCTCTTTGTGACCCCATGGACTGTAACCCAAGAATACTGGAGTGGGTTGCCATTTCCTTCTGGGGGGATCTTCCCAACCTAGGGATTGGACTCATGTCTCCTACTTGGCTGGCAGATTCTTTACCACTGAGCCACCTGGGAAGCCCATAGACACAGTTTAGTCCTACTTTCCTTCACCTCAAATCTGAGAGCTGGGATGCATCTCAAGTGTGCTAACAGTGTATGCTTTGGGCTCTTAGTTGTCAGTGTCATTATCTGACTTGTAGGGGCAGACTTTTTCTAAAATGTTCAAGCAGGTTCTCTTTTTCTCTAACAGATGACTCCAAAATGCCTCCCCCACCAACCCTGGAACCCACTGGACCTGCACCTTCCTTGTCTGAGCAAGAATCCCCTCCAGATCCCCCACTCTGAAACCCATCAATGATAGCAAACCTCCAAGCCGATTCCTCAAGCCCAGAAAAGCGGAAGAAGATGAACTTTTGGAAAAATCACCTCTGCAGCTAGGGAGTGAGCCCTTGCAACGCTTGCTCAGTGACAATGGCATCAACAGAGTGTCCCTCATGGCCCCTGACACATCCCCCACTGGCGCCCCACTCAGTGGTGTGGGCCGCCGCACATCAGTCCTCTTCAAGAAAGCTAGAAACGGGGTTAAGCTCCAGAGGAGCCCAGACAGGGCCCTGGAGAATGGTGAGGACCATGGCACAGCGGACTCTCCCGTGTCTCCCGCCAGCATCGAGGATGAACGACACTCCCGGAAGCGGCCAAGGAGCAGGAGCTGTAGTCAAAGCGAAGGGGAGAGGTCCCCCCAGCAGGAGGAAGAGACAGGTGACCTCGCCTGAGACTTCTCTCGCTCCTCTTATGCTTTCTTGCTTTGCTTGGCAGCCAGCACCTCCCCAGTCAGCTATGTCCATAGTGGCCCCTATGGATGCCAGTAGTAGCATTGAGGCTGGCTCCACAGTGCACACTTGGGCCTGGCACACGAGCAGTGGCCCGGGAAGCGGGCTTTGAGCAAGTGTTTTGAAAGGGCCAGCTTGTGTCTGGCCCTAAGGGCTCTCTTTGGCCCTTAGGGGAATACAAAGCTGTATGTGATAAAATGGTTCCTACCTTCATTTTAGTTCATTCATTTATCAGATATTTATATCAGGCATTATTGTAGGCACTACTGTGTGTGTGTGGAAAATCATTAAATAAAATAGATAAGTACCTTGTAGAGGAGTTAGACTGAAAGCAAATAAGTAAGTTGTATCTCATATTAGAAGTGGTGGAGCAAAGTCCAGCAGGGAAGGGGGACAGGGCATGCTGCAATAGTATTAGAGAGGGTGGCCAGGGAAGGCTTTCTGAGGAGGTGACATTTGAGTAAAGATCTGAAGGAGCCAGAGGTGTGAGCTTTTGGGATATCCAGGAAAAGGATGTTCCAAAAAAAAAAAAAAAAGACTAACAAGTGCACAGGCTCTGCATGTGGAAACATGCTTGCGTGTGAGAAACAAGAACCTGTGGCCACAGCAAAATGAGCCAAGGGGTCATAGGAGATAGTATTCAGGCCTTGTCACCGAGGAGTCCTTAGTGCATATCCAGCACAGGCTGCTCACTGAAAGGAATAAGTCAGACTCAGGAGCAGCACTGAAAGAGTCCATGGCCCAGTGGGGAGACTAGATGGCGTCCTGAGGTGCAAAGATGCCCCAGTGCTGGACAGTGTGTGGTTATGTGTCAGGGAATGAGAGCTGAGAAGGTTGGGAAGGCTTCATGAGGGGACAGTGCCTGAGCTGGCCCTGAGGATGAGGACAGAGTAAAAAGCGGCAAAGGGCTCAGGCTGTGGTATGTGGAACCAAGGACAGAGTGCCTGTGAGGAACAGTTTGGAGAGGGGCTTCCCGGAGCGTCAGGAATCAACACACTGGGTGAAGTAGGCCTGAACGTGCAGGGTCTCTGTTACCAGACAGAGCAGTTTAGTCCTGGTGGGATTATGGAAGCCCAGCTCACTTGGCAGGGAGGGTCCTGCCCTGGGTTTTGCTTCTCATGTCTTGTTATGTGGTGGGTTTGGACTGTTTGGTTAACACATGCTTTTCTCTGTTTTGCTTGCTTCCTGCCTAACACTGTGTTTCGAGAGATACCTTCCCTTTCCATCTGGCCCAAGCTTGCTTGTATTAGAGCAGGCAGGAGGATGGTATATAGAGTCAGGAACTTGACCCTGATATAGGGTGTGTGTGTGTATGTATGTATGAAATAGGGTATACGTGTATGTATGTATGTATGTATGTATGAACTTGAGCTTATATAGAGTCAGGAACTTGAGCCTGAAGTAGCATGTGTGTGTCTGTGTGTGACTTGAGGCTGAAGTAGGCTCTGTGTGTGTGTGTGTGTGTGTGTGTGTGTGTGTGTGTGTAACTTGAGTCTGAAGTAGGCTCTGTGTGTGTGTGTGTGGAACTTAAGTCTGAAGTAGGCTGTGTTTGTGTGTGTGTGTGTGTGTGTCAGTGTGTGTCATGAACTGGAGCCTGAAGTAGGCTTTCTGTGTGTCTGTGTGGAACTTGAGCTTGAAGTAGGCCATGTGTATGTGTGTTGGGAACGTGAGCCAGAAACTTGAGCCTGAAGTAGGCTGTGTGTGTAGTATGTGTGTGTGTCAGGAAATTGAGCCTGAAGTAGGCTGTGTGTGTGCGCTAAGTTGCTTCCATCATCGTGTCCCACCAGGCTCCTCTATCCATGTGATTTTCCAGGCAGGAATACTGGAGTGGGTTGCCTTGCCCTCTTCCAGATCTTCCAACCCAGGGATCAAACTGGTGTCTTTTATGTCTCCTGCATTGGCAGGCAGTTTCTTTACCACTATGCCACCTGGGAAACTCCGAAGTTAATTAGGCAAACTTGAGTTCAAATCTCATCTTCTTGCCAGCTCGGTATCCTGGGGCATATCAGTTAACCTCTCTGATTCTATTCCTTATTTCTGACATGAGGCTAGTGATACTTCCTTTGCAGGGCTTTAAGGATTGGAAGCAGCCTATATAAAGCACTTGGTATATAGCGGTAGATGGTAGCAGTTATTATTGTCATCTGTTGAGCTATATCAGGTGCAGCCAAACAGCACTGTGCACTAAAAATGAAAGATCCTGCCATAGGGAAATAGATCTGGATACCAGGCTCCACACAGCCTGAGGGCCCACTGCTTGTGGCTGAAGTCTGTTTCTCTCCCACTGTCTCAGCTACCTGGTACCTAGGAATATTTTTGCACAGCCTTAGTGGAGTCTCACAAAAGCAGGTGTTGATCCTTTACAAATGAGGCACAGCTGGCTTTCGTGATTTAAATTGAGGTGGTAATGTTAGAGGCAGAGCCACGTTAGGGTGCGGATGTGTTGGCTCAGACACCTGCTCTCACAGGTGTGACTTGTTTTCTGGCTGAGGTATATGTGACTTTGAGCTCTTGAGCACTTGGCTCAAGACTTGTAGGATTCTGGATTGTGGTTGGGAATTGGATAGGTAGATAGAGAGATGAAGATTTCAGAGCAGATGAAAGTTATGTCCGTGGGATGATCAGTCTTCATTTGCTTCTAAAGGGCTTCCTGCTGTAAACAGACCTTCTCTTATTCATACTTAATAGCATCCTCTATAAGTAAAAAAGTATTACCTTCACTTTAGGGAAAGGAGAAGCCAAGGCTTAAATAGGAAAAGGGACCCATATTTCAGAGCCCAGTGTAGAACCCAGGGAATCTTGGCTCCCCAACCTGGGAAGGTCTCATCTCTCTGGATCTGCTGAAAAGTTTCCCCCATCTTCAACTTTGACTAGCTCTGTTAGATATCTCAGGGTGTGTCTGACACAGTCCTTATCCGGTCCCAGCCTCCCCTGACACCATCCCCAAAGAATGAAGCTAGTTGTTGCCAGCCATGTGATGGATAGGGTGTGTGACTGTTTATCTGAAGAGGCGAGGTGGGTGGGCTCCCCAAGAGGCAGAGCAGACTCCCCGATAATTGAGGCTTGAAATTAGAAGCAGATTAAGGGTCTCGTGAGCCAGCCAGAGTGAGGAGGTCTTGGTATTTCCCACTGGAGTCAAGTGACAGTAACTAGAATGAGTTGTGGGCTGTTTTCCTTCAAGAATACCCAGAAGGATTGGAAGGAAAATGCAGTGTCTGCTCTTTGCACTACCCACCGTCTCCCCCAACTTCATCAGGTTCTCTCCACCACCCAAGACCCATTTCCCTAGAGAAGGGGCCTGCTGGCCTCTCCACCCCTCCTCCCCGAGCCCTCCCAAGGCAGCTGCCTCACACTGCGGCGTGTCAAGGGTCGGGGGTTTCTGCACTCAGGCTCACTCTGTGTGTCCTTGGCAGGCGTGACCAACGGCTTTGGAAAACACACCGAAAGTGGATCTGACTCAGAATGTAGTTTGGGTCTCGGCAATGGACTGGCCTTTGAAGCTTGCAGGTAAGAGCCCTTGTCCCAGAGCTTTGCTGGCAGCTCTGCTACCTCTCCATTTAATTTGCTTTCAGCTGCAAATTGAACCTCCTCCTGCTGATCTCAGTTTTTTCCTTTCCCTACCCCTGTTATTTCCTGAGGCCGCTTGTCTGGGATTCTGGTAGCTCCTAGGGAACACCACGACCCTTGACTGTTAGGCCTGATCTGACTGCAGGGGAGGAGGGGGGCTCATGCTTCACAGGGTTTGTAGAGCTGAATGGGCTCCAGGGGGTGGGGCCAGCCAGGACTGTGTTGCCCAGGGAAGCTGGCATTTGAGCCAGTTCCCACCCACTCCCCCAGCCCATAGATAACTCAGTTATAGATGATTTTGTCCTTTGCTTTTTGGGGTGTCATAGCAATGGCCTCTTTAGAAGTGTGGTGTGGGAGTAAGAAATGAGCAGATAAGAAGGTTGGTATTGACTTTATTCTGACAGAGGCCCTAGCTCTTCTGCCATCCTTGATCTGGGAAGGGGTGGGTTTCTCTTCCCATTCTTTCACCTAAAGGGAGGATATCTGAGAGCAGAACCTTCACGTATCTTCCAAGTCTAAGAGTTTACTGAATCTCTGCACTGTGTTGTGTCCTCTGCAAGATACCAGGGAGTGTGGGACTCTAGGAAATGGGAAACTGTTGGTGCCACAAAGGGAAAATGACTTATCCTGAAGGCTGACCTCGTGGTCCCTCCACATGGCGACTGGATGGATCCTGGTTGCAGAGCAGGGGAAGGAGTTTCAGGACAGCACCAGAAAACTCTCTGTCTTTGTTTGAATTGCCTCCAAGGCAGGTTGGGTGTGGGTTCTATTGGATTCTCGCTTTATCCTGGCGCTGCCCCTTGGGCCTGGGCTGCTCCCCACCACAGCAAGGCCCAGCTTTCAGTGGGGCTTTGAGATTTTCCCCACAAAGCCTCAGATATGTCCTAGCTTTCTCTCTCTTTGTTGCAGCCCTAGAGTAAAAAGTGGCTTAGACAGTAAAGCGTCTGCCTACAGTGCAGGAAACCTGGGTTGGATCCCTCGGTCGGGAAGATCCCCTGGAGAAGGAAATGGCAGCCCACTCCAGTACTGTTGCCTGGAAAATCCCATGGACAGAGGAGCCTGGTAGGCTACAGTCCATGGGGTGCAAAGAGTCTGACACGACTGAGCGACTTCACTTAGAGTAAAAAGGGGAGTGGATGGGTAAACACACTTAGTAAGCATAGAGAAGAGGCAGAGGTTTCAGGATCTTACAGGATGCTGCTAGCCTGGTCCTGGGTTGAAATTCCTGACTCCTTTCAAAGACAAGGTGCCTGGAAACTCAAGTTCATTGGGGTAGGAGTGGGGTTATCACACTGTCCCCGCTTAGCCCATGACTAAAAGTAGAAGGTATATTGGGCTCCTCTCTCCACAAAGGGCACTCTTCCCAGCTGTGAGCCAGAGGAGCAAGCCAGGCCAGGCTCTGGCTAGCCTGCCTGTTCACACTGCTTGCCTTTCTGCAGAGCATGCCAAAGCCACCAGTATCTCTGGGTTTCTGCTTACTGTGGAAACAGTGCCCTTGGAAGGCATTTCCTCTTTAACTCAGTAGAATTTCAGGGTTTGAAACAGGAGATTTAGAACTTAAACCACAGACTTTTTTCTTTCTTTCTCTCTCTCTCTCTCCCTCCCTCCCTTCTCTCCTCCCTCCTTAACACTGTGGTGGTAAGTACATAAAGGAAGATTTTCCTTATTAATTAGACTGGGATCATATGATTACAGGATAAAGAACCTTGAAAGAATTTCTGGTTACTAATCCCATCCCCTTCCCCTCCTGTCTCTGGGTTTATCTTTTCTAATGATTTTCTGAGCAGGTTGGAGCTGCCCTCTTTTCTATGGGTCATTTACTCAATTATTAATTGAGCCAGGCACTGTTCTGAGCCCTGATAAGATGTCTGTTCTCATGGAGTTTATCTTCTAGAAAGGAGAGATAAATGTTAAACCAGTAAACAAATAAAATACTTATAGATTGGGCAGTCTGCTTAGGCCTGGGTAACTTGGAGAGAGGGTTGAAATGCCAGCCATGATTGAGTCACTTGTGGTTTTTTCTGTGAAACAAGAAAATAAGGATCTAGTTTTGGTGTTGTATCCTATCCTGTTGAGCTCATCCTTCTCAGAACTCATCCTCCTATAGTATAACATTAGTAATTTGTAATATTAAAGTAAGACATTAAAATTTAGTGCCTTTTATATAATAATATTTGGGCTCCCCAGATGGCTCAGTAATAAAGAACCGACCTGCCAGTGCAGGAGATGCAGGAAACTTTGGTTCCATCCTTGGGTAGAGAAGATCCTCTGGGGGAGGAAATGGCAGCCCACTCCACATTCTTGCCTGGAGAATCCTATGGAGTCTGGTGCATGGAGTCACAAAGAGTTGGATACGACTTAGTGGCTGAGCCTGCACATACAACAATATTTACTATATACCTGCTATTTATTGAGTACTTAGTGTGTGCTGCACTGAGTGCTTTCTGTATATTAACCCATTAAATCCTCATACTATCACATGGGAAACACAAGCCTCAGAGAGGCTAACTAACTTGCTCAGGGTAACAGAATGAATGAGTAGAAGAGTCAGATTCTGAACCCAGGTAGTCTGGCTCCAGAGTTTCTCTCACAGCCACTTGGTTGCAACCTCCTCTGTTGTATTTGGAGATGTCTCCCCAGATCCATGATGTAAACTTGGAGAGGCTTTCCTAATAGAACTGCCATTTCTTACATTTTTATAGGGACTCAGATTCTCTAAGCCCAGTGACAGATTTTTGTAGGGTACATGGGAACTGAATCCTGAATATGAACTGGGTATTCTTTTGTTTTTTTCCCCAACAGGTCCTGACCAACAGGAAGAAAGCCCCCAACCTGCTAGTTAGTGAAGGATTATGATTGATTAGGTTCTGGTTGTACTGGGTTTTCTGTGTAAGACCATGATAAAGTTATGATTCAGTAAAACAGGAGCACTCTACTCTCCAACCAGTCTTAACCTCAACCTCTTCTTATCCTGCTAGTGGTTTCTTATGCATTTCTGCTCTGCTACAAGTTGTTGGCCTGTCTTTTAAGCATTTTTGTTATTGGAATAATTATATAGCAGTAACCGGAGAAGGCAATGGCAACCCACTCCACTGTTCTTGCCTGGAGAATCCCAGGGACTGGGAACCTGGTGGGCTGCCATCTATGGGGTCACACAGAGCTGGAAACAACTGAAGCGACTTAGCAGCAGCAGCATATAGCCACATCATTCTTGCCCAAAGGCCTCTAACTATGGTGGTACATTAGAAATTGCATTGGAAGCAATTTAAAAATACTAGTGCCTATGTG
This sequence comes from Nanger dama, assembly GCA_917880005.1. Classification (NCBI taxonomy): domain Eukaryota; kingdom Metazoa; phylum Chordata; class Mammalia; order Artiodactyla; family Bovidae; genus Nanger; species Nanger dama. The sequence goes on from CAKJTW010000033.1 coordinate 10,366,835, forward strand.
GGTTCCAGTTATATCATTATTCTTATATTACTAGTCTTATTTTCTATTACCATCTAGTCTTTATCTAATATATGATTTTTTTTTCTCCTTGCAATAACCGTATTAAAAAAAACCCCGTCTGCTTGCTTGTTAAAAAAATCCATCTCTTCTAAGAAAAACTTCACACACATAAAGTAGAAGTGAGAAGTAGATTGTTTTTCCAATTTAAAAATGTCTTTCCTAATTAAGGAAGTAAGGCATGTCCATTATAGAAAATTTGGGAATGAGGCAGATTTTTGTGCCTCAAAAAGAAATTGGTTTCTTAGACAAGCTGTGTGAACCACAGAGTAAAGGATTCTGGGCAGATATGAGAACAGGCCCTCCTCGTGACCAGACTGCTTAGACTGTGGAAGGATTGACAAGTGCCTGAGGTGATCTACCCTCTGGGTGAAATCCAGTATCCCTGGGCAGGGGAGCAGGCTTCGCTTTCCAAGTTCAGTCCTTCCACATGGGTGAAATGTTCCCTTAAGCCTCGTGGGAACATTTTGATCAGAAGTATGTCATGGGTTTGTGTGAATTTTTAGGGGAAGGTAAGAAACCATTCTTGAAGAGTTGTTGAAACTCTGCCCCTGGCAGAGATGGGACAGCAGAAGTGGATGTGTTAGTCATTTAAATTGCTCATTTCACTCCCCTCTCCCTCCCTATATGCAGTGGTCGGACACCTCCCAAACGCAGCCGAGGGAAGCCAGCCCTGTCTCGAGTACCCTTCCTGGAAGGTGTGAATGGAGACTCCGACTACAACAGCTCAGGTAAGGAATGCTGTACAGGTGCATCTGGGGGAACCAGGCCTTCCGAAGAACCACAGCCAGACCCTGAACTCCTCCAGACCCGGGGACACTGGGTAGGGAGCTGTCCCCTTCCTCTTACATAATTCATCTTATTTTGAATAAGTGACACATGCTTTGGTGAAAAAAACTCAGAACAAGCCAGTGTTTAGTGATTTCTTTTGTGTCTTTCAAGATGTAATCCATACGTACACAAGCCAAAAACTTGTATGTATGTTCAAGAGTGAGCAGGGGAGCCTAACATGCACATTCCTCTAAACCATGCCTTTTTTGGCTAATAATATATTTTGGAGATTCGTCTGTGCTTTTTATTGCCTGCCTGATGCCCCACTACATAGGAGTGCTGTCGCGTACTCCGCCGGCCCTCTGCGGATGGATGTTTCGATTGTTTTCATGTAGTTGTCATAGTCAGTGTTGCAGTGAGCAACCAGGTACAAAGCTCGTTTTGTATCCCTGGGGAGTATATCTACAGATATACTCTTGCTATGTTGAAGGAAGTATGCATTTGTATTCTTGACAGATATTTCCAGTCCGCTCCATGTTACTGAATTTCACACATAATCTTGTAATTTCATGTGATCCAGTGCTTCCACCCCCTCTCCCCATGAGAGAGTCTATTCCAGCAGGTCCAAACAGTAAAGTGCTTGGATGTCATCTCCTGGGCCTGAGGGAATGAAGGGCAGGGTGGAGCCAAAGGAGAGGACGAGGTGGTGCTCAGGTGGGGCAGGTGCAGGGCAGCTGTCCTCTGAGCACAGCTGTGTCCAGCTGTCCCATGGAGGGCGTGCCCTCTGGATGCCCTGTCTTTGAAGTTTCCATCTAACATACAGGCTTCAGGGCTTCTCTTCCCCTATTTCCTCTTCCCAACTGCTTTATTTTCCCTTAGCATCCATTTCTTTTTTCACATGTGTGTTGATGAATGCATGCCTGCATATTTCCTTGCTGTCTGACTGTCAGTGCCTAGAAGGCAGGGCTCATGTCTGGATTAATTTGTACAACATCTAATGCATAACTGGGAATGGATTTGGCACGTACTTTGTGCTTCTGGTAGTGACATTTTATTCTTATTTTAAGAACCGTGTAATTATTAAAATGATGCCAAAGGAGATTTAAAAGGAAACCAACCTTTCACTGTTCCATCACCTTAACACCATTGTCTTCATTTCTCTACTTTGCCTTCCATTTATTTCAGGCACATTTTTAACAGAATGCTAAAGCAGAACTCATGCTCTTTCATATTTTGCTTTTTTCAATGTTAACTTTCCAATCAATGTATTATAATTTACGTACTTTTTTCATTGTTAGACATTTGGTTATTTCCAACTTTTAACACTATACGTAAAGCAGTGAACCCATATTTTTGTCCAAATGTCTCTCAGTCATTTTAAAAGTTATTTTTGTAAGAACAAATTCCCAGGGAAAGCATTTACTGGAACAGATGGTTCATGCTTTTTATGGCTCTTGAGACTTGCCACTGGATTGTGTTGTGAAAGGATTAGACTGGTCGCAGTTTCCTCAGCAGTACATGATTGCACCAGTGTCCCCGCAGCCTGCCTCTTCAGTCATGCTGGATTTTATCTTTTGTGGTTATTGCTATTGATTCAGTAGGTAGAAAACAAGACCTCATTACCAGTGATACATTTTTTAAAAAATTATAAACATGGGAGGTAATGTTTCCTTAGGAATATAATTTCTACTCTGTGGAATTTGGGCGTTTTTCCTTAGTCGAGTGTGGTCCCCTCACCATTGCTAGTTTATAGGCTGGGAAGGGGAAGGGAGGTTCCTCTTTGTGTTCAGAGATGTTTGTGAAGGACCCATTGTGTGCGAGTGCGTTAGGTGCTGAACAAAGAAAGCTGAAGACTGCCTGCCCCAGGACCTGTGCAAGATTCTGACCAAACAGGCACAGAGAGAGCCTCTGCTGAGTGCTGTGCAGCAAGGGGACCTGTAGCCAGGTGTGGCCCTGTCAGAAAAGAACTCATTTCTGGGATGTTTGTCCTAGGCATCTTTTATCATGAAGCTGTCATCTGGAGGCCCACCAGTCAGGGAGGCCCAGAGAGCAATCTGTGGCTTTGCCAGCTGCCTTATAGTCTGTATTCCTGGTAATGAAGTAGTTATATTTTTTTCAAGGAACATCAACCTAGGGTTCTAGTTTAGAGGTCAGCAAACTGTAACCTGTTGCCTGTTGGCTCACTTGGTAAAAATCTGCCTGCAATGCGGGAGACCCAGGTTCAATCTCTGGATCGGGAAGATTCCCTGGAGAAGGAAAATGGCAACCCACTCCAGCATTCTTGCCTGGAGAATTCTATGGACAGAGGAGCCTGGTGAGCTACAGTTCATGGAGTTGAAAAGAGTTGGACGCGACTGAGTGACTAACGCTTTCACTTTCATGAGCTAAGAGTGGTTTTTACGTTTTTTTCAAATGATTGAAAATCAAAAGAAGAATGATATTAATATTTTGTAATACAAAAATTTATACAGAATTCAAATTTCAGTGTCTAGAAATGTTTTATGGGGACACAACAGTGCTCATTCATTTAGGAATTACCTGTGAGCGCTTTCATGATACAACAGCAGAGTTGAGTAGCTGCAATGGAGACATGTAGCACATAAAACCTAAAATATGTACTATTTGACCTTTTAAAGAACAAGTTTGCTGACCCCTAAACTAGTCTTAAGAACTCAGGAGAGGGTAGGGAAGAGGAAGGGTGGAGGGGATGTTGTTGACTCATTCCTCACTGCTCCAGTCAAATGGAGGCCCCAGGCAGGCCTCCTGGGCGCTATTCCAAGCCCCACTGTCTCCTCCCTTCCCCCACCCCCAGGCAGAAGCCTCCTGATGCCCTTTGAAGACCGCGGAGACCTGGAGCCCCTGGAGCTGGTGTGGGCCAAGTGCCGAGGTTACCCCTCCTACCCTGCCTTGGTGAGTCTGCCCTCCATTCTCCGTTCCTCTGGGGGATTCTGGCCCCTCCCTTGCCTTGAGGGCTTATCTGATTGGATCAAGCCAGCAGAGTGTGGTTGGGAGTCAGGGTGCCTTTAGCTGCAGAAGGGGGAGGTTTTATCCCAGCCTTGGTGGGTCACACCAGCTAGGCTTAAGGTACTTAAAATAGGTTACAGTATGCAGACAGAGGCTAGGGCTCTTAGGGTTTTAATAGAACATATTTATTTGCTAAATAGAAAAATTATTATGCATAAAAGTTATATGTGCTCATTGTAGAGAATTATAAAATCTGCTAATAATGCTTAGCTGTTTAGCTAAATGTCTGTTCTGCTAAGTCCTTGAAATATGGAGAAAGGTATGATGATTCTCATTTTGTAGGGAAAACACTGAAGATCTGTTACCCATGGTCATCTAGCTTGCAAGTGGCAGGGTTGGAATTTGACAATGTGTGATGTCATAGCCTGTGTTTTGAGCCACTGAGTTCAAAGTCACCCACAGTCCCATCTGTTCATAGATTACCTCTTGATGTATACCCTCAGCCCTGATTTTTTTTGTTGTTTAATGCATAAATATTAGACCATGTGCTGTTCAAACCTTCCCTTCATTCAACAGCACACCATGCGCGTGCGTGTCTCATGCCATCAAACATTCTTCATTGGCATCACTGTCGTGGCTGCGTCGTCTTCAGCTGTATGCATGTACCTTATTTTAACCATTCTCTTGTCGGTCATTTAGATCATTTTGGATGTTTCACTATGACAAACAGCCAGCAGTAAGCATCATTGTAGTTTAACATTTGTGCACGTCTATGATTATTTCTTTACAGTGAAGAAGTCTTAGGAATGTCTTCTTTGGGGCATATGCAAAATTCTGATGCAAATTGTCAAGTTGCCCCTTAGAAAGTTAGGGGCAACCCCAGTTTATATGGGGCTTCCCTGGTGGCTCAGCAGAGAATCTGCGTGCAATGCCAGGGACCCAGGTTCAATACCCTGGAGAAGGGAATGGCTACCCAACTCCAGTATTCTTGCCTGGAGAATCTCATGAGCAGAGCAGTCTGATGGGCTACAGTCCATGGGGTCACAAAGAGTTGGATACAACTGAGCAACTAACACTTTCACTTTCCAGTTTATACTTCCACTAATAGTAGCTAAAAATTCTATTTTTACCACCTTGATTGGGAAGGTGATGTCCATCTGGCCCTGGTAAATACTGATTCTAACCTTTGAGACATAGCAGAATCATCTTGGGGAATTTTTAAACAATGCAGATACTGAGGCCCCATCTCAAAAGTACCATATTAGACTCTGAAACCAGACCCAACCATGAATATTTTTTTAAAAAACTTCCCCAGTGATCTGTAGTGGGAGCTGAGAACCACCCTGCCAGCCTATGTATGTTGTGCACACAAAGCTCTGAGCCTCTCCTTCCTCATTTGTGTCTGTGGCTCTTTCTGGTCTCAGAGCAGCTTCTTCAGGTAAAGAGTGCAAGAATTCTGATTTTTTTCTACTTGTGAGGAAACTGTAGTTTCCAGAGGTTATACCACTTGCTGGAGTCATATTGGAACCCATGCTGCCAGCCTCCCTCCATCCTTAGCAGGGGCAGGAGGGAAATCCACACTGTGACCCAGCGCTAGCGAGGTTGGGCCTGGGGCTGCCTTCACAGGCTCTGCCCTCTGCTCTTGGTGAGACACCCAGGTTAGTTGTTAAGAAGAGGTTAAGGCTATACAGGTTTGGTTTTATCTTTTTAAATCTCCCAGAACAAAGAAGTCAGTCTAAAACTAGTCTCTTTTTTTGTTTTTAATTATCTGCTTAGTTGTAATTTTCTTTTGCAGTTAAATTCAGCCACCACCTGAACACAACCTCTGGTTTTTTGGTTTGTACTCTCCCAGTCATTTTCCTCTATGTACTTGCACTTATAGTGACCATGGTTTTTAATTTTCTGGAGCTCTTGTTCTTTAAAAAAAATTTTCTTTAAAATTACATATCTACATTATAGAAGCTTGTATAGACAATCAACACAAACCTCCAGCATCCTGACATATCATCTATAAGCATTTTGTATTGTTCTTTCTATTTATTGTTTATTCATTATAGCTCTAAAAATAGTGGGTGTACACATTTATTATATAATATTTTAAATGTTATCGTAAACTTTATTTCCATGTTATTTTACATCTGCATAACATTTGAATGAGTTTGGCCCATTATTTATTATTTTGGAGTACATTTGCCTCTGTCTTCTTTAAAAGAGAGGTGACCTCTCCTTAAGAGGGAGACTTGCCCATCTTGTTTCTGCCCTTGGAGGGAACATTTTTCACAGTCTGCCCCCAGTTTCCCAGCCAGGCACTAGCCCCACTGTTGGTGATTGAGGAAGCTCAGGAGAGCTGGTCTGGTGGTTCCCATTAGGACCTTTAGCATCAGTCCCAGGAGGGACAGACAGGCTGGGAGTTAAGAGTTTTTATCAAATCACACAGATGGGGGCAGGGTAGGGGTGGTTCTTCCTTAGAGTAAACTCTTAACCAGGGCACCTGCTTTTAGCTGCTTATCTTGAGACGGATGTAAGGAAGCTGGCAGACACCCAGAAGTAAATAGAGCAATTTATTATTATGAGAAGAGGCCCCCTGGGACAGGGTATAGGAATTACGATTTTTCCGTCTCTGGGGAAAGCTGCTTCCTTGGTAAGTTTCCAAGTCTCCCTGGCCTTGGTGCACAGAGACTATCAGCCATAGCAAGGGCTGTGCAAGAGGTGGTGGGCAGTCGAGCCCCAAGTCTAGGTGCCTGGTTTTTGTCCCAGCCAGCTACATCCTTCTGTGCTTGGCATTTTCCTCTGTAGGCTGCAGACTTCTCAGCATTAGCAAGAGAATGAAATAAGATGATATGTGACTAATTAGGAGCTTCAGTAACAGTGTCAGTACTCCATAGACTGGTGAGTTATTGTTGTGTTGATGCCACCAGGCATTTTGCTGAGCCCCTGCCTCTGTGGAGCATGCAGCCTCAAGGACTGATTTTTCCAATGGCCCTTGTTTCCAGCCACATCATTCTCCCCTCTCCAGCAGCCCTCCAAGCTCAGTCTGTTGGCTTCTCTCTAATCTTACCATGGGATGTTAAAGTTGTATCTGGTCTACACACTAGAAAGATAATAGACAGGAAAGTGGTGGGTAACCAGAAGATATGTTTAGGTGAAACTAAGGGGTGGACCCTCTAGCTGAGGCAAAGCCTTTTTCACAGCCATGGTGTCTAGGAAGGCCCCTGAGAGTCTGAAATGAATTATACAGGTTCTAAAGGGAAATTGGCAGGGAAATAAACAACCTCAACTCCTCTCCCTAAGAGACATTGGGAGGAACATGTTTATCTATCTGACCTGGACATCAGAGACAATCCACTCTCTTCTGATAATCCCCGACCTTGGCTTCCCAGAACTTCTCTTTCAGCTTTGGAGCCTGACAGTTGATGGAGCAGGCTTTCTTATTGGAAAGAGCCGAAGGATTAGGATGGTGTCTGGGGAAATGGAGTCAAGATTTATGTTTGGGGTACTGAGGGTCATTGGAAGAGGTCAGCCCCTCCCTCACCGAGTCAGGCAGGGCCAGTCCACTGCATAGCTCTGGTGTAGGGTGGCTCAGTGCTTAGTCCCGCAACAGGCTGCACAGTTCACCCCGTCTGCCCCTTGCTGAATCCTCTCCCCTCTGCTTTCAGATCATCGACCCCAAGATGCCCGGGAGGGCCTCCTGCACAATGGTGTCCCCATCCCTGTTCCCCCACTGGATGTGCTGAAGCTGGGCGAGCAGAAACAGGCCGAGGCTGGAGAGAAGCTCTTCCTTGTCCTCTTCTTTGACAACAAACGCACCTGGTGAGTGCATGCTGCCGCTGGAAGGGTGCGCCAGGATGCAGGCTGGGGAGCCTGACTGGGATGCTGTTCTAATGCTGATGTGCTGGGGGTACACAGGGCTGTGGACTCAGCCACTCTCCCTCTGTGTTCAGCTGAAAGCAAAGGTTACCTGCCAGCAGCTAGTCCCTGTGTTTGCCATGATAGTAGTAATTTAGTGTTAGGAATAACAGTGATGAATAGTGTTAATGGTAACTGAGGAGTTTGATATATCAGTCTCTGAGAAGCACTCTGAGATGGAGATTTGTGTTAGGAGGCTTCTTGGGAAGAGCTGTGGCATGAAGGGTGAGGAGTGCAGCCCTAGGCAGAGGAAGCAGTTGAACTGCAGTGTACTTGCTGCAGAGGCCACAGCTGATCTGTTTGAGTTCATTAGAGATGTTAGAAATGGGGGCTGTGCCCCTGTACCCCCAACATAACCAGGCCTTGAATGCTGGTCGTCCCTGGTGGGGGTAATTCCTGGAGAGAGACTCACTTGAGAGCCTATAATCTGCCACTGCTCCCAGTGGCTGCGGGAATGCGTGTCTCGGTCCTGGGTGGGTGGGGAGTTGTGGGAAGTGCAGAACACACTCCAGGGGGCTTGTCTGCTCATGGTTTAAAAAGGCCAGCAGGAGGATTCCTTCACCCCTGCTTCTGTAGAGTGGGGAGGCAGGACTAGCTGATAACTATCATCTGTCAAGCATTTACTCCATGTCCTTATGCAGATTGCTTTACATGAGTGATTTCATTTGATCCTCATTTAAATCTTCATTAATCCCCTCCTAATCCATTTTGCAGATGAGGAAGCTGAGGCTCAGAAAGCCAAGAACCTATAGCTAGAACTGGGATATAAACCAGGATCTGGCTCCAGAGGCTGGGCTCTCAGCCATATGTTCAACTCACCCAGGGATCTTTTAAAAACAGGTGTAGGCCCCACCAGAAATCATTTCACTGATTCCTGGCATCAGCTCCACTTCTTCACCATAGTTGCCTGACTCCCCAAGGCAGGGCGAGGCTCAGAGCCCTCCAGATGGCTTAGCTAGTCTCCCAAGGGACACACGGGCTTCCCTCTAGCAACCTTCTAAACCAAGTGTCCTGGGGCCCAGGTAAGGGCCTGGCTACAAAATAAGTCCCTTTGTGGCCTCCTGCCTGCAGCGTCCCAAGTCTGCCTCCCTCTCCCTGTCCCTTCCCCACGGCTCTGCTGGTCATGGGCAAGTGGGTCCAGTGGAGCCTCCTGTGGGACCCACTACGGTCCAGGCCTCTTACTATGCTTATATTTTAGGCAGTGGCTTCCGAGGGACAAAGTCCTGCCCCTCGGTGTGGAAGACACTGTGGACAAGCTCAAGATGCTGGAAGGCCGCAAGACCAGCATCCGCAAGTCAGTTCAGGTGGCCTACGACCGCGCGATGATCCACCTGAGCCGAGTGCGGGGCCCCCACTCCTTCGTCACCTCCAGCTACCTTTAAGGGGGGCCCGCCCTGCCTCCGTCCTGCAGGGCACAGAGAAGCCTCTTCCGGCCCCAGCCAGGCATACGGCTGGCAGCTTCCCCCTCCTGTGGCAGGCCAGGGACTGGGCTGTGTCCTCCCCACGGGCAAGGCCCCAGTTTTGACTTAACTGCGTAGTTCCCCTGGTGGGCCTGCTGTGCCAAAAACTCCCACCTGAGCTCCCCCAGGGCTGGTCCACTGAAGAACCAGTTACAAGTAGAAACAGCTGTGAAGCTTGGGCCCAGCCACAGAGATGAACCTGGCCCTGGAAAGCAAGAGGTCTTGGGCTTGCTCAAGGGTGTGCCTGGTGCCCTCCAACCCACTCCCAGCTAACTACACCTCAGGGTGAGCGAGGCTCTAACGCTGACCCCAGAGGTGCTGTGGATACACTTGGGTCCTGTGGGAATCTCACAGAGCTCACCCTCTCCCTCCATCACCCCTCCTCCTACCTCTTGCCTGAACCATCTTCTGCCCAGCCTCTGTTTCTCCTGTGTTCCTTTCCCAGCTTTCTCCTGTGCCAAACTGACAGAAACCATCACCAAACTGATCTTTTTTTTTTTTATGTCTCATTCCCTTTGAGGCCAGCTGCTAGCTACCACTTGGGTGACCCCTTCACCAGCACACCTCCCCTCCCCTTATATGTGCTGCAGGCAAACAGCAGAGGCCAGACTGTGAGAGCTGCCCCCTTGGATTGAGGCGGGGCCTCGGGCCTCTGCCTTGCGGAGAGGTGGGCTTAGGCTGGGCAGGCTCCCATCAGCAGACCAGGCTTCTGGTGCCCGTGGCCATCTGTCCATGTGGATTCTGTGGGCTGTTGGGGTGAAGCTGTGCCTTTTGGCCGGGTCTGCTCTTTTCCTTCTCCTAGCCTCATGGGTTTTCATTTTCTGTCCTGCAGCCTCTAGGTTCCCATTACCACCAGGGATGGCGAGGGGCCTATAGTCCAGCATCTTCCTGTGCTGTGCTCTGCCCTGCCCAGCCTCTGCTGCTCTAAACTCCAGGGAACGCAGCACTTTTCTTTCAAACCCTCTCTCCTCTTCCCTCTTTTCCTTCAACCCCCTCTCCACCTTTACCTTCTCAAAAACAGAAGGGAAAAAAAAACAAACAAACTGTGAAACAGGGGAATGCTGACTGACAAACCAACACAACTTTCAGAGGCTTCGATGTCTGTTCTCTGATATTTCTTTTCACCTCTTAAGCACCAAAGTTGCAGGGCCAGGTTGCCGGCCACTGATCGCCATGTTGATTTTTAACCTGACGTTCTTTTTAATTGTTTTAAATTTTTCATAGGGGAGTTTTGGACAAAACGAAGTCACTGGGGAGATCACTGCCATTTTTACGCACTTGACTTTTTAAAAATTCAACCAACCAACCGCCACGACTTCTTATACATTTGGGACACGAGCCAGAGTTTAAAGGGAACCAACAAAACTCTCTATAACATAATAAAGGACGGAGTTTTGGATTTTGTACAATAATAAAACTACAATGCCTATGGCTAGGGAAGGACATAGTGTATATAATTGTAAAATACTGTTCTAAATTATTCAGGCCTATAGTTTCCATTACTGGAGTCCTCCATTGTGTGGCTGAGTATTTTAAATGCACACAGTGTGTTTTATTTAAAGGAGCCAATACGTCCCCCTCCCCAGGTAGTCGGTCGGCTGTGGACTCTGTGACCTTTGTCTCAACCTGTGTTGTAAGATCTTGGGGCTTTCTCTTTCTGTGTGTCTCTTCCTCCCAACACTTTCTCTTTCTTAGTCTCTCTCTCCTTTTTTCTTTTTCTTAGTCTCTTTGAATCTTTCCGTCTCTGAGTCTCATTTTTAAAACTGCTCTTTTAGAACGGGAAATGGCTCAGATCCTGCTGTGGCGTGGGGCCTATGTGTCTCAGTCGCGTCTGCTGTGAAGCACACGATGCTCTATTTATTGTAGAAAGTAACTTTATTTGCTTTCTAGAATTGTTTATAACAGATGGTATAAGAGAGGTAATAAACAGAGAAAAATCTATGCTTGTAAAGAATACAAAAGTTAATTTTACCTACTATAATATGACTGTCTTAAACTTATTTTCTCTCTGAGAAATAAATGTTCTAATGGGCAGCAGCTGCTGTGTGTGTTTATGGTTGTCAGTGGGGCCTGCCCTTCACCTAATCTCTGCAGCCCTCTCCTTCCTCAGGAGGCCAGCGCCATCAATGGTTGCATTAAGAATGGGGTTGACTAGCCATTGCAGACTCCCAGCTGGAGAGTGCTCTGTCTGTCTGCTTGTCTGTCTGTCTCTTGGACCCCTGGAAGAGGTGCAAGGATGGTTTCTGATGTTTTCCTCCCTAGCAGTGCTGCCTTTTGGAAGTTGTGGAAGGTCCAGCCTGCCTCCCACACCTCAGCTGCCCTGTGGCCACATTCCTTCAGGAGCATGTGCTCCACATTCAGCAGGAGAAATGGCCCTTTGGACAAACCGGGCACCTGTTCACCAGGCTTGCAGAATTGGAGACTCTAGGCTGTTCCCACCTCCTCTGTCATTGTTGCTGTTCCCCCTTCTATAGAGGGCAAGCCAGGACTCAGAGAGGCAGAACATGATCCTGGTTAGTTTTACAACTAGAAGGGAACCTTGAGCTTACCCAGTCTTCATTTTGCAGACAAGGAAACAGACCAGCAAAATTAAAAGACTTGTCCAAGATCAGCCAGCCAAGAAACGATGGCAGAATCGTGGGACAAGGATCTGGCTGTGCTGGCCTGTTCTGTACCTCCTTCCCCTCTCTGTGGCTCTGGCTCCACCATTTCTGGAAAGCAATATCTTGAGCAGAAACAGGAGTATTCCCTGGGGCCAGCTGCTCTGTTGTTGGGCCTAGGATAGTTTTTCCCTCTGGTTCTGCCTGGCTGCTCTGCTTGGCTGCGAGTTACGTGTCTCAGTGTATGGCTGGAGGATACAGGAGTCACCTCCTCCACAGGGCTTTGGAAATTCTTATCATTGAAGTCACTAAAGGATAAAGGTTCTCACTCTGGTATAACATTAACAAAATATCTCTAATGTACTGATAGCTCTTGTATTACATGTTAGGGTGCAGGATGCTAACAACCTGATTTATAAACATTGCAGACAACTCTCAAAATGGTTCCAGAAGAATGAAACAATTAATTCAAGCCTTGAAAATTGGGGTTAGAAATACCTATACATAAATTTTTATTTTGAATTATAAAAGCAATTTAAAGAGAAATTATAAGCTCACCCTATAAAACATATGCAAATAAAAATGACCAGATGAGTAGGATTTAAACAGAGGGATAAAAAGTCATTGTAAACAGATGAAGCAACTTAAACAAATGGTGGCCTCTGGGAGGTTTGGTGTGTATTCCAGCTCCAATAACCGCCATTGCCTTAGGGAGTGAGGCAGTGTGTTGGGATTAACAGCTTTGTCACTGACTTGCTGTGTGATCTCATGCATGGTGCTGGACCTCTCTGATCCTGAGTCTGATGTAATAGAGGACCCTGAGGCCAGGGTGAGGCAGTAGTACATGGTAGGTGGCAGCAGCCATTGAAAGATTTGAATAGGGAGGAAACTTGAATGAAACTTGGCAACTAATTAGACTGGTAATCAGAGTCAAAAGGAGTGTTATGCAGGGTCATCATGTGCCTGGAGTGACCAGCAGTGGGTTTGCGGGTGAGGAGGAAGAGTAGGTTTTGATATTTATGTTGCCTGTGGGACATCTGAGAAAAGCCCCCAGCCAACAAGAGGAACTGGACTGTGAGTGCCCTAGGAACATAGGAGCAGATGACAGAAATGTGTGGTCACTGAAGCCCATCGGGGTAGTTAGGAGAATGGTCAAGGAGAGAGAGAGGGGAGGACAGAGCGCAGAAAAGCCCCTTGTACCTAGAGACTGGCGCTGGGGGACAGGTTGGAGACAGTGCCTTCAGAGGGGTCCAGTCCCCAAGGAGGGCCTCATGCGGACAGTGTTGAGCCCTAAGTCACCTAGCCACATACCCCCCCACCCCCTCCAACAATTCATTTCACACAGAGAGGCAGGCCAGGTGTGCTCAGCATCACAGAACAGGAAAAGGCAGCACTGGACCAGAGCCGAGCACTTGCTACTCTCTTTACGCCCTCGTTTTCAGAGCCCTTGAGGTGAGTAGAAGTTTCCTTGATTTATTTTTATCAAGGCTAAATTCATAGCCTCAAATCTGAAATACAGTACTGGAGCTTGTGAGGGCACCCTGGCTAGGAAGAGAAAGTCTTTCCTAACAAGTTAAAAAATATTAAAAGCATTTGCCAAGACCCTGGTCAACTTGGTTGCCATTGACACTTGAGTGTGAATTTGCCTGTCAGGCTCTTCTGACCTGGCCAGGCTGTGAGCTTTGACTTTGAGAGAAGAGAGGGTAGGCTGTAGGACTGCTGGGCTCTGGGACAGGAATGTAGGGGGCCCTTGTCTACCCCTGGCTGTGCAGGCTATCCACAGTGTCTATAGGGCAAGGAGTGTGAACATCTGGTCCTGCCAACTGCAGCCACTCTGGCCTTTACCAGGAACAAGGGGAGGAGGTCTTGGGAGGAGAAAAATGGTTTCTCCAAAAGATGAGGAAGAAGTTTCCGCCTCACTGTATGGTGGGGAAGAGGGGCCAAAGAGAGACATGTTTGGGCCACAGCTGGAGGGGGTCTCTGACTTGACTTTGCCATTGGGGGTTCCCTTCTGTTCTTTCCCTTAAAGAGTGAAGGGGAAAAATAAATAAATAAATAAATAAATAAATATTATATGCTATACTATATTTTAGTATTGTCTATAATTTTAATACTCTTAAGAGGGCCAGGACTCACAGGCTACATGACATAGAAAAAGGCAGATGTCCCCAAAATTTCAGAAAGGTTATTGTTAATATTTCAAAGAACATGGTATATCCTTTGCTTGGCACCTATAAGGCTGGTTGGAAGTGGTTTCAGTCTAACTCCCCTCACTTCTGAAGCAATGGCTGAGTTCCTTCCTCTTCCTTTCTTTATATTGGCCCCTTTAAGGGGACATAGAGATAGTTTGGGGATGTAACATTAATGGCTCCTGGTGGGCGAGAGTGCGGGTTAAATAGGGGCCTTGAGGAGAGTCTCCCCACCCATCCCAGCTTCACAGTCCAAAGGATCCATGAAGGATTTTTATCTGAGCTGGTCGCAAAAGAATATAAGATTTTTCATTGCTATATGATTTGGGGAAATTTTTTTTTTTAAGTACAACGGAGAAAGTAAGACTATTTTAAACACCCAGAAATAACCATTTCCACCATTTTAATGTAATTCCCTTATAGTCTCATTTTTCCCCCTAGATAGAGCATGTATTTTAGTTTCTTGCATTGGATAGCTGGGAAGTCAGCTGGTAGCTTTCTGCAGTCACTGCAAAAGTGCTCAGCATGATGGGAACACAAGGCCCAACAACTCTTCTGCCCAGATTTAACTTACCCTCTCTTGCTGAGTACCATGAGCTGGCTTATGCCAACCATTGCCCACTAGTGTTTGCTTGTTCCCTTTATTTTGCTAAGATGTCTGTAGATGCTAACAACTGAAATTGAATGGGAGCTATAGTTCTCTATCCCAAGAACTTTCTTACTGGGGTACGTTTCTATGGAAATCAGTCCTAGACCAAATTCCACCACATGTTCAAACACTGTGAGCTAGGTGGCCCCCAAATGGCCATATGCTTTCTTCTGCAGCCTGAGAAGTTCCCTCTGTCTGCTCTCTGGGGCAGCACCAGCACCTGACATGAATGGTCATTCCAAGGAGGACGCACCCTACTGCCGAGCAGGCAGGCCAGGGGGCCAGAGCAATGGGGCTTCAGACTAAGAATATTTTTGTTGTTTTCGATATAACTTTACATATAGTAATTAAGACACACAAACTTTAATCTCTGAGTTTTTATATTTGTTTCCATCCATGATGCCACGGATTTAGCCAGATTACAGAACATTTCCTCATGTTCCTTGGCACCTATAAGGCTGGTTGAAAGTGGTTTCAGTCTAACTCCCCTCGCTTGTGAAGTGATGGCTGAGTTCCTTCCTCTTCCTTCTTTATATTGGCCCCTTTGAGGGGGCATAATCCCAGGGACGAGGGAGCCTGGTGGGCTGCCGTCTGTGGGGTCGCACAGAGTCAGACATGACTGAAGCGACTTAGCAGCAGCAGCAGCAGCAGAGATAGTTTGGGGATATAATGTAACATTGATGGCTCCTGGTGGGCAAGAGTGCAGGTTAAATAGTGCCCCTGAGGAGAGTCTCCCCACCCATCCCAGCTTCACAGTTCAGAGGACCGAAGTACAGAACATTTCCTCCCAGAAAGTTAATCATGTTCCATCCCAGTCGATATCTGCCCAATCCCATAGCCAAGGGTAACTACTCTCCAGGACTCCACAGCAGAGATCAACGTTGGCTGTTGAAGAACTTCGTAAAATGGGATCATGCAGTGTGTGCTCTTGTGTCTGGCTCCTCTCATTCAGCATCATGTCTCTGGGCTCCGTCCGTGTTATGCACGTAACTTGTGCTTGTTTGGAGTAGTATTGCACAAAAACACTACACTGTGTTTATCCATTCTCCCACTGGTGGACATTGGGTTGTTGCCATGTTGAGCTGTCATATTAATACTGCTATGAACATTCTCATCTAGGTCTTTTGGTAGACACAGTGCTCATTTCTCTTCAGAAAATCCCCAGGAGTAGAATTGCTAGCTTTGGAAGGTTCTACCAAACAGTTTTCCCTTGGTTGGATGATTACACTCCCATAGCCATGCAGGCGAATCTAGGTGCTCCACATCATCACCAACACTCATGTTGTCAGCCCACGACGTTGGTGCTAGCCCTGCTTGCTCAGCAGCTTCCGCCGAGTGCCATCAAACAGCCTAGCTTCTTTCTTCCTTTGTGATACCACCTTGCTTCCAAGGCAGAGGTATGAACAGCTAAGGTGTTTGCAACCTCAGAACCCCTCACTGAGGGAATGGGTAAGGTGAGAGAGCTAATCCTGTCCTGTGTAGCACAGCCTTCTCTTAGCACCCACCTTTACTACAGAGCCGCACAGATCCCTGCACTGCCTCTTTGGGGAATAAGGACCTTCTTGGTTCAGAGTCACACAATCCTCCGTGGGCCCCTCGTCCTCATCCCTGGCCACTGGGCTCTGGGGTACTGAGCTTCTCTCATATACAGACCCACACCACCAGTACTTCACCCCATCAGGCATCCTATGTACAAGCAAGGCAGAAGGTACCCCGGGCACACTGCATCCAAATCCTAAATCCTTCCTCCTCCCCAATGGCTGATGCTTGAAGTTGCATTAGCACTTCATGCCTTTACCTCTCAAGGCTGTGATCCTTGGGGACACCTGTGACCCTCGTTTCCTCTGAGTTATTGGTATTCCAGCATGGTAAAGAATTGCGAGCAGGTCTCAATGAGGCAGTAGGCCAAGGACACTGAGTCCTTGAGGGGGATGAAAGAGGGGATGAAAAGGGCCCGTTTGCTTTTGGCTGACCTTGGTGACACAGATGCACACTTCAGAGCCAACCAGGATGAAGGCTCAGGAAGTGACTTCAGAGGAATTGCTCAGATCACAGATGACCGAAGGTCTGAGATAAGACTGCAGGGTCAGGGGAAGAGACTCGGGAGGGAGTCTTGTTTGGAAACAGAGCTCTGGAAACAAAAGATTGCAGAGCCGACTTGATGTGGGCATTCATGGAGGCCAGCCCTGTGTTTAGGAGCAAGTATTCAGTTCAGTCCAGTTGCTCAGTCGTGTCTCACATGAATCACAGCACGCCCGGGCATCCCTGTTCATCACCATCTCCCAGAGTTCACTCAGACTCATGTCCATCGAGTCCATGATGCCATCCAGCCATCTCATCCTCTGTCGTCCCGTTCTCCTCCTACCCCCAACCCCTCCCAGCATCAGAGTCTTTTCCAATGAGTCAACTCTTCTCACGAGGTGGCCAAAGTACTGGAGTTTCAGCTTTAGCATCATTCCTTCCAAAGAAATCCCAGGGTTGATCTCCTTCAGAATGGACTGGTTGGATCTCCTTGCAGTCCAAGGGACTCTCAAGAGTCTTCTCCATCACCACAGTTCAAAAGCATCAGTTCTTCGGCACTCAGCCTTCTTCACAGTCCAACTCTCGCATCCATACATGACCACAGGAAAAACCATAGCCTTGACTAGACGGACCTTAGTCCGCAAAGTAATGTCTCTGCTTTTGAATATGCTATCTAGGTTGGTCATAACTTTTCTTCCAAGGACTAAGCGTCTTTTAATTTTATGGCTGCAGTCACCATCTGCAGTGATTTTGGAGCCCCCAAAATAAAGTCTGACACTATTTCCACTGTTTCCCCATCTATTTCCCATGAAGTGATGGGACCGGATGCCATGATCTTCATTTTATTATTACTTATTTTTAACTCCAATCGACATATGTGATTCAAAATTTTAAATCTTCGGGAAAGTCTCCCTTCTTGTCCCCAGCCTCCTAATTCCCCTCCAGAAGCAACTGATTTTTCTGATTATAGGAAACCTTCCAGAGGTAGTTTAATATTGGTGTATGCACACATGTGCACGTGTGTGTGTATGTCTCCTCTTTTATACAAATGGTAGCACACTGTTCACATTGGTCTAGGCCTCGTTATTTAAAACTTTGTTATCTTTAAAAAATTATTTACTTATGGTTGCTCTGGGTCTTCACTGCTGTGTACAGTCTTTCTCTGGTTGTGGCAAGCGGGGGCTACTGTTCGTTGCAGTACACATAGCACACGCAGACTTCAGTAGTTGCAGCACACGGGCTCAGCTGCTGTGCAACGACTGAAGTGACTTAGCAGCAGGAGAAGTAGTAGCAATATATATGTGCGTGCTCAGTTGCTCAGTCGTGTCCGACTCTGTGACCCCATGGACTGTAGTCCACCAGGCTCCCCTGTCCCTGGGATTCTCCAGGCAAGAACACTGGAGTGGGTTGTCATTTCCTTCTCCAATGCATGAAAGTGAAAAGTGAACATGAAGTCGCTCAGTCATGTCCGACTCTCAGCAACCCCATGGACTGCAGGTGTCCATGGGATTCTCCAGGCAAGAAACCTGGAGTGGGTTGTCATGTCCTTCTCCAGGATACAATATATATAATTTTTAAAAACTCATGATACAATAAACCACCTGGTACCTACCTACCTCTTCTAGACAAGGAAGGAGGCTCTTTAAAATCCTCTTTGTGGCCCTTCTCCCCTTCATGTTTTCTTCTCTTAAATACTATCCTGAATGTTAGGCTTATCATTCCTTTTTCCTTTATAGTCCTGCCAAATGTTTATGTCATCATGCGATAAGTATTGTGTAGTGTCTTACCATTTGGAATTTTAAAAAGAAGGAAGGGTATTGCTTGCAATTTTCTACAGCTTGCTTGTATCTCAGCCATGATCAGATTAAGGGTCCTGAGGTTCAGTCATGTGATATCAGTCACTTTCATTCTGGTATGGAATTCCATCATATGAAAATACCATAATTAATTTTTCATTGCACTTATTTAGGGACCTTTGGGTTACTTCCAATTTTTGCTACTAGAATCAGCATGGGTATGAATGTTCTTAATTGTTTCTCCTGGTGTATGTGTATGTTTAGCGGGGTGGTTGGGGTAAGGATTTCTGAGGGGCATTTGTAGGGGCCTAGGGAACACACATGGGGCTTCGCAGGGGGCTCATTGGTAAAGAATATGCCTGCAATGCATGAGACATGTGTTTGATTCCTGGATTAGGAAGATCCCCTGGAGGAGGGCATGGCAACACACTCCAGCATTCTTTCCTGGGAAATCCCATGGACAGAGAGGCCTGGCGAGCTATAGTCCATAGGGTCACACAGAGTTGGACACAATCGAAGTGACTGAGCTGAGCTGAGGGAAGACACATTGTCAGCTTCAAATAGACAAAGGCACACTGTTTCCCGGGGGTGGTTGTGTCAGTTCACATATTTGCCAGCTGACTGAGAGTTCCCTTTGCTTCACTCCCTTGCTGATGCTTGGAATTATCAGTTCTTAAAATTTTACAGACTGATACATAACTCATTCTGATTTAACTTTTTATTTCCCTGATTATGCACCACTGCATTTTTTTTTTTTTTTTGCTTAAAATATATTTTGACAATTGTTCCTTATGATAGCAGCAAAGACTTCCTCCTTCTTTCTTGGACTGAAGAGTGTCACATCGTATGAAAATCTGACTAACCAGTTCCTTATTGATAGATGCTGGGTTGTCTCCACTGTTTTACAATCCATTCTGCAATGAATAGCTTTTTATAGAGATGGGGTAGTGTGTCCATCTGTGAGGGAGTCTCTGTGTAGGTTTCTGACACAGGAAACTTCTGAGCCATTTATATGAAAATGGAAGATAGTTTTGCTCCCCTCTGGCCCTCTTGTCTGTCTGTTCCTGGCAATTCCCTTAATTTCCCAAGTTCTGAAGATGGGAGCTGTTTCTGTCCTGCGTTGTTTCTCTCAGGTGATGGTATATATCTCCCACCTCCCCACCCCCCGCCCCGTCCTCTCTGAACCAACCCAGAACCAACTTGTCTGCTGCTCTGCTCCACCCTCTCTCCACTCCACCCCACACAGGTTCCTTAGGGATGCCTACCCTGGCATCTCCTTCCAATGTCCATCCCTGCCTCAAGAATTCCCTGGTGGCTCAGATGGTAAAGAGTCCGCCTCCAAGGCAGGAGACCCAGGTTCAATCCTCGGTGGGAAATATCCCCAGTATACTTGCCTGGAGAATCCTGTGGACAGAGGAGCCTGGCAGGCTACCATCCATGGGGTCTCCAAGAGTCAGGTATGACTGAGTAGCTAACACTTTCACCAAGGAAAGGAAAACTGACCACTACCCTTACACAAGGGATAGCCTCAAAGGGGAGGGGGTGGCAGATACATAAATCAACGAGGAAGTCTTAGGACAAATCCCAGCCCAGCACCTATTGGCTGTGCTGCCCTGGTAAGCCTGGGCCAAAGGAGGCCCCATAAGGCTCTTTACAAAAGGAGGACAGTACTCTTCCCTGGGGCTTGGGGCAGAGTGGGGTCTCTGTTCACTTACCTGCAGGTCATAGCTTTCTTTGTTACCTAGGGAAGCTCATTCAGGGAAGCCGTGATCATGACTGTGGTAGATGCAAGTTGGGGGTCTGAGAGCATCCAGAGGAAGGGGAAGGAACATGTTGGTTCACAAGGAGCTTTTCCTTATTCTGCTATAGAGCCCACGTATGCTCTCTTTGGTAGGCGTTCAGGGGCTTCTGAACTTGTGCAGCAATAAAGCCAACAGTGAACAGCCTTGACCTCAGGTTGTCCGACACGAGCACGTACATCTGCTTAGATGAGGCTCTAGAAGGGGAGACGCTGAGTGCGCTGGGCACCGTTCAATACGTCCTCCCCTGAATCTGCCCATCAACTCAACCATAAAGAGACTTCTCCCTTCCATAATTAGACTTTCCTAGCACTTTCTCCCATAGACTCTGGCTATCTGGGTACATGTCCTGTCTTCTGGGTACTTTTTGGGGGAGTGAGTAGGCTGAATTCCAAACCTCTGTGCCCAGCACACAGTAGGTGGGGCACTCAACACAGGTGAACTGAGTTACCATTCACTTCATGGAACATCCCCTCACTTGGTCCTCAAAACAACCTTATGTGGGCCTGGCGGGATGATCGTCCCCACTTTACAGGTGAGTAAGCTGAGATTCAGAGCCACCTTGTCTTGAGCTTGGTCATACTTGGCCTTGGCGTCAGGCTAAAGAGGAATGGAAATCCAGGGCCCCTACTCCCAGACTCACTCCCCTGGGTCACACTCTGAGGTTGGAACCTTGTCACAGTCTTACTCTTTGGCTGTTTTTTCATACACAGAAATACTAATGGCCAGTGCCTTCCAAGCCTTATTTTCTTATTTATTTGCCAGCAAAGATTAGAAAGATTATTAGAATATCTACCCAACATTTTTGAGTTCGCAAACACTCTAGGGAACCTCTTTGCATATACTTCTCAGAAGCTGAAGGAGCAGGTGACATTATTATCCCCTCATATATGTATTAAGTTGCTTCCGCTGAGTCCGACTCAACGACCCCATGCTCTGTAGCCCTCCAAACTCCTCTGGCCAGGGGATTTTCCAGGCAAGAATACTGGAATCGTTTATCATTTCCTACTCCAGCAGGAAATCCCAACCCAGGGATTGAACCCACATCTTCTGTGTCTCTTGCAGGTGGGTTCTTTACCACCAGTGCAACCTGGGAGGCCCTATCCCCTTCATATAAATGAGGTTAAATGAGTGCTGGGTGGCAGAGCTGGGATTTAAACCCAAGCAGAGCCCACTTTCTTAACTAGTCCATACCACTGACTCTCAATCAGTGGCTTTTAATATATGACACTAATAAATTGTCATTATAATATCATTTTAAGACTCTGTTGAAATGATGGCTCTCTGCTTAGTATTGTAGGGATGATAGGAAGGTCCCTGGGTGAATTCCACGTTAGTCAAATGGTTAGGACTCTGAGCTTTCACTGCTGAGGGCCTGAGCTCAATACCTGATTAGAGAACCAATGATCCCACAAGACAAGCAGTGAAAAACAAGCAAACAAATAAAAGAGGAAGATCCTTCACCTATAAAACTAAACACCTTGGGACTTCCCTGGTGGTCCAGTGGCTACGACTCCATGCTCCCAAGGCAGGGGACCTGGGTGCAGTCCCTGGTCAGGGAACTGGATCCCACATGTCACAGTACAAGTTTGCATGCCACAACTAAAAGATCCTGCATGCTGCAAGTAAGACCTGGTGCAGCCAAATAAATAATAAAATAAATAGTGGAAAAAAAAAAAGCTAAATACCTTCCCACCAGTTAAGAGTTGCTTACTATTGCACAAGTAGAACTATATCCCTTAGGCTGACAGCTTTGATCTTGGATGATACAAGATACTCCCAGGTCTTGCTGAACCTTTTAATGCTCAGGCCTACTTTTCATGCCATGACCAGCTTCCTTCTCTATAGTTCTTATAGTAAAAGCAAAAGGGATTTTCCCCAAATGTAACATTAAATCACACCATTAACTATGATTTTACAAACTCCTCCTCTCACCACCATCACTATTTTATGAATCACCTGAGGGTCTTAAGCTCTTGTTACTAAACCTGGATTCTGATCTGAAACCATTCACCTCAGAGCTTCCCAGGTGGCTCAGTGATAGAAGAATCTGCCTGCCAAAGTGGGAGATGTGGGTTCAATCCCTGAGTCAGGAAGATCTCTTGGAGGAGGAAATGGCAACCCACTCCAGTATTATTGCCTGGGGGAATCCCATGACAGGGGAACCTGGAAGGCTGACAGAGGAGCCTAGAAGGTTATAGTCCATAGGGTTGCAAAGACTAAGACATGACTGAGCATACACGCATGCCGTTCACCTCAGATTGGGACTTGAACCCACGTGTCAGGACTCCAACCCAGCCAAAACCCAGTTTGGGACTCAACCCACATGTCTGGGACTTGAACCCAGCCAAAATCCATGGTCTTCCAACTGAGATCATACACCTAGTTTCGGGACCTAATGAAGCTCAGGTTCTTGTCTCATTGCAGGAAGAATTCATTGAGAGACAAAGTATAGGTAAGAAGTGGATCTATTTAGAGAGAGACATACCCCCACAGACAGTGTGGGCCACCTCAAAACCTGCTATGGCTAGCTTTTATGGGCTGGGTAGTTTCCTAGGCTAATGAGTGGGAGGATTATTCCAACCATTTTGGGAAAGAGGTGGAGATTTCCGGGAATCAGGCCCAGGTTTGGTCTTGGCACCTGTGGGTGCGTCATGTAGCCTGCTGACGTGCTGCTAAGTCACTTTGGTCGTGTCCGACTCTGTGTGACCCCATTGATGGCAGCCGGCTGATGTGTTACAGTGGGCTTGTACTGAGGATCAAAGTCTAGTGGAAGTTGACTTGGACCTATTCAGTTCTAGTCACTTTAGGTTGTGTCCTCAGGCTATGTCATTCTTTTTAAAGGCTGTGTGCTGCCCCCCTCCCCTCCTGTTTCAGGGCCCCTTGCACAGCAAAACCAGCTGACACCAGGCTGTGGTGAAGGAATGAACAGTGTTGATTGTTATCACTGACCAAGCAGAATGGGCAGCTCACACTCAAAAGACACAAACTCCCCAGTGGCTTTCAAGGAGGGGTTTTTAAAGGCAGTATTAGGGGTGTGGGTCGCAAGGTGCTTGATCAGCTCTTTTGTCTGTTGGTGAGTGGTGAGGTCATGGGGTAATGTTTCAGGAGTCAACATCATAAACCTTCTGGTCCCAACCAGCCTGAGATTCTGTGTGTGCTTATGGTCAGCAGTTTTCATCAGTGGTAGAGGGTGGGGTAGGTGGGAGGAGTGTCTGGTTTCTATAAAAACAATTTAGGAATGTGTGTCAGACATCGTTATCTGTATCTTTCAGGGAACTGGGAGTTCAGTGACTGCTATGTAGCTGATTTATGGCTTAAATTGTTATGAGTTTCCCAGCCCAACAGCTATTCTTTGTTTCTATGTGTTCACATTTCCTAATCATTAACTCTTGAGCTAGACTTTTGAGACTAAAGGGAGGTCTGAAGCAAAGTCATTTATTCAGAGATGGGGAACCCAGGAGGGGGAGCTCACACACCCGAAGGGTCCTAAAATGACTCTCTCACTCCCACCCCACTGTCCTCTGTCCACCCGGTCTTGTCACTGTGCTCCATGCTTTCGCCATCCACTCACCCCATCGCCTTGTCCTCCCTCTTCCTTGGCCTGCTCTCTTGCAGCGACCTCGTCTTCCCTGGCTCACTATGCAGCCCCACACTTAACCCTGAGGCCCCTGAAGATCCCACTCAAACCTCTCCTTAGCTCTTCAAGCTGTTACTCCCACAGGCCCCATAGTCCACCACCTTTCACTGCCCCCTTCAGATCCCTTCTTTCCTCCTTTCCCCACCTGGACGCCAAGGTTAGTTATTGCAAGTACTCTCTTGTCCACACCCTCCCCTCCCATACCTCAAACTTGCTAGGTTGTATTCACTTGGCAAAACTCCAGCCCAGTCAAATCCAGCTCCACCTGTTCTGCGGTATATTTTCCTGTTTACTTGGCTCGCCTCTGTCTGCCCGGAAGAATGTCAGCCCCAGGAGGGCAGGGACTGTGTCTTTATCATCCACTCTGTCCCAGAGTCAGCCCAGTGCCTGGTGTACCCTGGAGGCACGTTAGTGAATGTGCATGTCCATTGCATGGATTTCTTTCAGAAGTTGGAGAAGGATCTGAGAGCTCGTTTATGGTGGGGCTTTCCTGGTGGCTCGGACAGTTCGGACGGTCAAGAATCCACCTGCGGTGTGGGAGACCTGGGCTCGATCCCTGGGTTGGGAAGATCCCCTGGAGAGGGCAACAGCTACCCACTCCAGTATTATTGCCTGGAGAATTCCCAAGGACAGAGGACCCTGGCGGGCTACAGTCCATGGGGTCGCAAAGAGCCTGGACACAACTGAGCGACTAAGCACACAGGGGGAAGTGGAGGATGGAAGTCACAGTGTGACGAGCAAGGCCCAGAGCAGAGGGCGCAGGGTGAGGAGGACAGGCAAACTCCTCAAGTTTGTCCAGGGAGAAACTTGTTCCTTCCTGACAGGCTCTTCTTGTTCTGGGAGAAGATCTTGAAAAAGTTCTTCATTCTCAACCCCAAATTACAGAATTCTAAAACCTTTACTAAATTGTTGCTTCCTGCTAGTGCTGGTTACTTAAGACTTCTGAGAAAACATTTGAATAGCCATGATTAGCAGAGAATGGAAGCCCAGAGAACAGAAGGACAGGTGAGTGCTGGAGGCGGAGCCCCGTGGGCCCAGGGGTCTACCCTGCAGTCACCAGTTCTCTGCTCCTGTCTGCAGCGCTGCCCCACTCTGTGTCACAGCCTGTCGTTTGCCCAGTTGTCCTTACCCTTAAAAGAACCAGAGGACATGTTGTCTAACCCACACTGAATACTCATGAAAAACGCCGTGGAAGAGATATGTTACCAGGTCGAGTCCTTGGACTCTTTAATCAACAGAAGTTGGTAAGAAGCCAGACAAGGAATTCAGGCAAAGCTTTACTGGGCAAAGGAGCAAGAACAAGTGACAGGTTCCGTCGCTTGCTCTGCTAGAAGGGTGAGGATAGGGGGAGGATTAGGGGTTTGGCCAGGGATGGCTTCAGGGGGGTATGCCCACCCTCTTGGTGGTACTGTGTACAGGAATCATGCTCAAGGCTCATCCTGCTTTGGCCCCTAGCACCTCAGAAATGGCTAGAAGGTTTGTGGCCTTTTGTATCTTATTGTTCATAATTTCCCTGACTGAGCATGCCTGAAGTTATGTTTTAGTCCCTTATAGTTTGGAGGGGGCCTGGTAGGCTGCAGTCCATGGGGTCGCTAGGAGTCGGACACAACTAAGCGACTTCACTTTCACTTTTCACTTTCCTGCATTGGAGAAGGAAATGGCAACCCACTCCAGTGTTCTTGCCTGGAGAATCCCAGGGAGGGGGAGCCTGCTGGGCTGCCGTCTATGGGGTCACACAGAGTTGGACACAACCGAAGTGACGCAGCAGCAGCTTCTTGGTATTGTGTTGCTCTGGTAGAGGGTCGCAGGTCACTGTCTGTCTCAGACGGAAGGATCCGATAAGGCTTCAGCAAACCTGAATGATGTGCTTACAGAGCAACTTACGTTGCCTCATTTCACCCCCACAGCAGGCCCCTGAGATTGGTACTGTTATTACCCCCATTGTATGGAGAAGGAAACAGGCACAAGGAGGCTGCACAACTTCACACACAGGAAGTGTCGGAGCCTCTGTGCGAGTCTAGAGCCTAGGTTCATAACCTTGATGCTCCAGGGTCGTAAAGGCTACACCAAAATGACTTCTCAACAGAAGCAAACTTTCCCTCGAAGGCTCTGAGTCCTGTCGACAAAAGGAACTCTGACCATCTGAAACAGGAAGCCCTGTAGTGAGGCAGACGCTGCTTGTCAAACGTAGGCTTAGAGGTGTTTCAGCCCCAAGTCTGCAGGGAAGTGTGAGAGGACAGGGGAAGGGGAAATGAGGCATGGTTTATCCCATTTTGTATCCCAGATGCTTTCTGTACATTAGCTCTGCTCAGTTCTCACAGTGGGCCCAGGTCATAGGTTCCCACACTAGCTGGTGGTAGAAATGGGATTCCAGCTGCACACATTTCATCTATCAAGAGGCTTCCCAAGGCTGTGTTACACAGGACATGTTTAAACACCACAAATAAGGCATTTCTGGGTCATGGGCTTGGAATTTAAAGTAATCTTGGTAAGCCCGAGCTGAGGCTCTGACCATTACATTCTTTCCTTTCTCTTTATCACTTGAGAACTAAAAATTTATGTACAGAATAGAGTTTCCACTGAGATGGATAAAAGAGTTTGAACCAACTAATCACAAAGTTTTGACTCCAAAAAGGAAACTGCTGCTGCTGCTGCTAAGTCGCTTCAGTCGTGTCCAACTCTGTGCGACCCAATGGATGGCAGCCCATCAGGCTCCCCCGTCCCTGGGATTCTCCAGGCAAGAATACTGGAGTGGGTTGCCATTTCCTTCTCCAATGCATGAAAGTGAAAAGTGAAAGTGAAGTGTCCGACTCTTGGCGACCCCATGGACTGCAGCCTACTAGGCTCCTCTGTCCATAGGATTTTCCAGTCAAGAGTACTGGAGTGGGGTGCCATTGCCTTCTCCAACTTGTTCTAATTTGCCAAACCTTAGGTCAAATATATATATTTTTTAATTGAATTGTCCACAGGATCCCACTTGGCATTTTTGTCTTTTTAAAGATCAGTGAACTAACATGAGATTTCTAAATAGCAGCAGCTCAGTGTGATAGAGCTCTGGGCTGGGAGTCAGGACTCCTGGGTCCTGGACATGGCTCTGATTTGGGCTTGCTGTGTGACCTTGAGCAGGTTACCTCAGCACTACAAAATAAAAGGCTTATGTCTGATGAGCATTTTGTTCCCCTCTAAACCTCAAGTTCACAAGTTCTAGGATAGGATCACAGGCTCTGGACTCAGACACTGGAGTTCAAACTACTGAGTCATCATATACTAGCTGGTAAGTGAGCATGTTAGACAAGCTACTCTGGGATTCAATTTCTTCATATGTAAAATAGATTGATAATACATCTGTCACAGGGTTGCAGTGACTGAAAGAAAATTCTATAGTGCCAGCACGAACTGAAGATGCACTCAATAATGGTTAGACACAGTAGTGATGAGGGTCCTTTATTTTATGAAAAGTCAATAAAGAACCAGATCATAAATATCTGAACTTGCTTGAAGCTTGGGGTGACCCATGTTTTAGCCATGAGACATAACACTACTGGGTGGCTTCTAGGAAACCTTTTGTTCTCTGCTAGAAAGTACAGGCAACCCACTCCAGTATTCTTGCCTGGAGACTGCCATGGACAAGAGGAGCTTGGTGGGCTACAGTCCATGGGTCGCAAAGAGTCAGACATGACTGAGCGACTTCT
This sequence comes from Nanger dama, assembly GCA_917880005.1. NCBI lineage: Eukaryota > Metazoa > Chordata > Mammalia > Artiodactyla > Bovidae > Nanger > Nanger dama. The sequence continues at coordinate 10,394,380 of CAKJTW010000033.1, forward strand.
TTTTTTTTTTTAGAAGTACAGTCACCAGAGGAGAGCCTGCTGCTGCGGCCCCTTCTTCTTCATTTTTCTTGCCTTAAAAATAGATATTTTATGTGGAGCAGTGGCAAAACCTTTGTGATCAAGAAGCACAATCACAGGGAGGAAAAGCCAACAAACCAGGTGTATCAACGTGTAAGGCTGGAATCTAGATCCTGGATGACTTTGCTGAACCGAGCAACCAGCAGCTGCTGGCTGTTAGACTTCCCACTATGTTAAAATACAAACCCTGTTTGTTTAAGCCACTGTCATCTGGGCTTCCTGTTCCATGGCCGAGCCCATCCTATCTCATACATCATTCAACAAGCATTTATTATGTTTCTACTAGTACTAGACACAATTGTAGGAATGAGGTTTACAATGAGGATAAGACATCTTTAAGGTTTTACAGCCTATTCAGGCAGACAGGCTTTTTTTTTTTTAATGCAATAAAAATGTAAGATGTGGTACAACTGAAGTCTCTAGATGTTAGCCTGAGTGCATAATGGAAGTGGTAGATGATTCCTTCTAGTCTTTTGAAAATACTTTCAAAATAGATACTTTGCTTACCAATACATCTCTAGCACCTCTCTTAGTATATAGTCAATGGATTTGGTTAACTGTTAGTGCTGCTTACCCTGCACTGAAGGATGAGCTCACTTCTGTGCCTTTTTGAAGTTAGGTATGGCCACAGGACTTGCTTTAACCAATAAAATGTAAGCAGAATCAATAAATGTCACTTTCAGATGGAAGTAAGTAAAGGTGGTACCAATCTCTATGCTCTGTCTTCCCCCTTGCTGTTTGTTGCTGGAACATAAACTTGCCAAACTTGACAAATACAGTGAATTAATCACTAGTTGAATGAATGAATGAATGAATGAATTGTGGCGGTGTTGGGGAGGGAATAAAGAGTGGGGAGACCCAAGGCAGGGAGTTTGGGGCTAGCAGTACTCGTTCCTTGTCATTGTTTCTTGGGCTTTTAGCTAAAACCAAGTGTACCGGTTCCCTACCCTAACAGAAGCTGCCTCTTTACTCTTTTCTTCGTCCTGCTGACAGAGTCTGCATCCCACTTATGAGACTGAAAATGCCAAATGATGGCTTTCCCAGCCTTCCTTGCAGCTAAGGCATGAGCGTGTGACCCACTGCTGGCTAGTGGACCCTGAGAGAGAGTCTTCTGGAGCCCTTTCTGGAAAAGGCTTTTCTCTCACATAAAAAGAACACCCTTGGGCTTTCCTGATGGTCCAGTGGTTAAAAATCCACCTGGCAATGCAGGGGACACCGGTTCGATGCTTGGTCCGGGAACTAAGATCCCACATGCCTCGGGGCAACTAAGCCTGTGGGCGCAACTACTGCAGTCTACACTCTGCAACAAGAGAAGCCAGCACAATGAGAAGCCGCAGCTGGAGAGTAGCCCCTGCTCATCACAACAAGAGAAAGCCCGCATGCAGCAACAAAGACTCAGCACAGCCAAAAAAGATAGCCTTTCCTCACTGTTTAAGCCACCGCAGATTGACTTTACTGTTACTTGCAGCCTAAAGTGTCCATAACTGATACAGAACTGGTTGCTACAATTGTGGCAGAACCCATGTGAGAAATGAGGCTTAATTGGAGGCGCAGAAAGGAAAGAATAGAGCTGAGGAAAGCTTGGAAGTAAAGTCAGTAAGGCGGGGTGACTGAAGGGGTGCAGGGGTTGAGCTGTGTGCTGTGTAGAATAAAAGAGGTTTAAAACCCAGGTTTTAAACCCCACAGGTTTAAAACACTGATATTAAGGATCCTAGCAATCAAGAGAGATACATGCTGAATGAAAGCACCAAATATTCAAGGCAGCCTATGCCAAGGGCCAACCTGTACTGTAGGAATTGTGAGGAGGGAGGGATGGGGAGCTGGCTCCAGACTTGAAGGATGGCTGGGCTTTGGGTTTGGGTGGATAAAGGATCATCTGGGCAGGCCTTTCCTGATATATCTTAGACCAAATTTTATAGCTAGTACTCTACAAATAACCTTTGCCTTATGACTTCCATTTTTAACTTTGTTTCAACCATTTTCATATATTAGATGAAAGGCAATAGAAGGACCCAGTTTAGTGTCAAATATCCTTTTTTTTTTTTTTTGGCTGTGCCAGGTCTGAGTTGTGGCACTTGGGATCTTGGTTGATGGCTGTGGGCTCTTAGTTGCAGCAGGCAGCATCTAGTTTCCTGACCAGGGATCGACCCCAGGGTCCTGGCATTGGGAGCACAGTCTTAACCACAGGACCACTAGGGAAGTCTCTGCCAGATATACTTTAAATATAAATATCACTTTAAAAATGGCTACTTAATGATTTGTTAGATACACTGTAGGTCATTTATCTATTTCCTTACTCTCAGGTGCTATTGGTTTTCAATGCTGGATATCTAAAATAGTGCTGTGGTGAGCTCTTTTGGCTAGAGTTTTTCGAATGCCTTAGATTATTTCCTTAGGATAAATTTTCAGAAATGGAATAACTCATTCAAAGAAATATTGAAGGCAGCCTCACCCAAGACACAACTGACTACAATTCTTGTAAACAGCCAAATTGTTTTCTAAAATGTTTATTTAACATTAAAAATCCAAGACTGGGTCGCCTGACTCAGGAAGAAGTTGGTGTGTATTGTGGCTACTTCCACCTTGTGAGCTTAGCCCGCAGGACTGTCCTTTCCTTCTTAGGTTCCCAACAGTCCAGGCAGGCTGCTCCTGTTCTGAGCTCATGTGGTCTGAATACAGGGTTTAATTTGGAGATACAGTTAATGAGCTAGAAAGCAATCAGTTTCCTCATCTTTTCTAGAAACAAAACTCCAATGTCTCATCAAACAGCTGAACAAAGCAACAATTGGATAGCCAAAAATCCAATGTGATGATTTTAAAAAATAAACTCTTAGGTTTAAGTTATTGTTAAGTTTCTTAAGAAATATGTGTTTCTGCTCTTTTCTCACTTATCCTGAATTATTTTTAAGCATAGCTTAATCTCCTCCTAGTCTTGGTCCTCTGAGTGGAATGGACCATTCTTTTCTAAGAAATTAATTTACTTCTGGTTGCACTGGGCTTTTGTTTCTGTGCTCAGGCTTTTTCTAGCTGCGTGGCGCGGGGGCTACTCTTCGTGGCGGTGCACAGACTTCCCACTGCACTGGCTCCTCCTGTGCAGAGCACAGGCTCCAGGCTTCCTCAGCTGCAGCACATGGGCTCAGTAGTTGTGGCTCTCGGGCCCTAGCATGCATTCTCAGTAGCTGTGGCACACAGGCTTTAGTTGGCTCTGCATCACATGGAACCCTCCCAGACCAGGGATCGAACCTGTGTCCCTTGCATTGGCAGGTGGATTCTTATCCACCGCACCACCAGGGAAGTCCAGAATAGGCCATTTCAACTGGAGTTCAAATTCAAAAGTCCTCACAAGGCTGATGTAAGGACCTATCTGGCTTCCTAGACCAGCAACCTGTTATACTGGCTGTGGAGGCTACCTAACTTTCGGCCTTGGTCTCAGACTCCCTTACCTGCCTCTCCCACCCACCACAGGTTGAGACCAGGTTGAGACCACTCTGGGCCCCCAGATAAGCAGCAAGAGGGGGCGGATAAACTATCATCTGTCTCCTCCTCCTGAGGGAAGGACAGTCCTGGGCGTTGAGAAAGGAACACAATCCTAGCAGAGACTGGAAAATGATGTTCAAAGGGATGTGGCTAGACATCAAATGTCTGCATTATCGAAAAACCACAGGAGTACCTGAGCAATGAATTAGCAAACCTTTGCCCAATTAAAGGGCTAATTAAAACTCAATGTAATAAGTTTCACTTTAATTCTTTGAATTTTATTTCCCATTTTATACATCAGGATTTAAAAACTCTCTTAGTACTTTGCTATAAAAACCAAACGAGGTGGTAATATAAGGATCTCTGAAAACAGATAAAGAAATTATTATTGACTTTGTTTTTATTAATGAAGTACAGCTGACATCTATATTGCACTTGATAGCTTACAGTAGGTCTTCTCAAACTCTAATGTGCATCTGAATCACTTGGGAGTCTTGTCAAAAGCAGACCTTAGATTCAGTAGGTCTGGAGTATGAACCAATGCTGCTTGTTCACACACCACACTTTGAGTAACAAGAGCTGGTAGCAATTTGCAAACATGAAATTTTCTAATAGTTTCTAAGGCAATTCCTGTCAGACTTCAAATCATCAGTTAGACAGTTGTTAGTGTATCCCACATGTCATACGATCAAAACTTGAGGTCTGAACTGATTGTTGGAAAAGACACCCACAGTGGCCAAGTAAGTATTATCTCAGGTTTGACAAACTATCCCTAGAAGATGGACATCTCAGGAAAAGTCCAAGGATAATAGGTCTTTCCTTGTAACCGCGGGTAGAGTTAGGGCCCAGAGCTTTGTCTAATAATTATTTAAGCTAAGCTGAGGAAGTGGTGATTATTGTAGGTTTATAATAAAGGACAGAAATGGTAGGGACCTAACAGAAGCAGAATATATTAAAAAGAGGTGGCAAGAATACACAGAAGAACTGTACAAAAAAGATCTTCACGACCAGAATAATCACGATGGTGTGATCACTCACCTACAGCCAGACATCCTGGAATGTGAAGTCAAGTGGGCCTTAGAAATCATCACTATGAACAAAGCTAGTGGAGGTGATGGAATTCCAGTTGAGCTAATTCAAATCCTGAAAGATGATGCTGTGAAAGTGCTGCACTCAATATGCCAGCAAATTTGGAAAACTCAGCTGTGGCCACAGGACTGGAAAAAGTCAGTTTTCATTTCAATCCCAAAGAAAGGCAATGCCAAAGAATGCTCAAACTACCACACAATTGCACTCATCTCACAACGCTAGTAAAGTAATGCTCAAAATTCTCCAATCCAGGCTTCAGCAATACGTGAACCATGAACTTCCTGATGTTCAAGCTGGTTTTTGAAAAGGCAGAGGAACCAGAGATCAAATTGCCACCATCCGCTGGATCATGGAAAAAGCAAGCGAGTTCCAGAAAAACATCTATTTCTGCTTTATTGACTATGCCAAAGCCTTTGACTGTGTGGATCACAATAAACTGTGGAAAATTCTGAAAGAGATGGGAATAGCAGACCACCTGACCTGCCTCTTGAGAAACCTGTATGCAGGTCAGGAAGCAACAGTTAGAACTGGACATGGAACAAACACACTGGTTCCAAATAGGAAAAGGAGTACATCAAGGCTGTATATTGTCACCCTGCTTATTTAACTTATATGCAGAGTGCATCATGAGAAACGCTGGGCTGGAGGAAGCACAAGCTGGAATCAAGATTGCTGGGAAAAGTATCAATAACCTCAGATATGCAGATGACACCACCCTTATGACAGAAAGTGAAGAAGAATTAAAGAGCCTCTTGATGAAAGTGAAAGAGGAGAGTGAAAAAGTTGGCTTAAAGCTCAGCATTCAGAAAACGAAGATCATGGCATCCAGTCCCATCACTTCGTGGTAAATGGATGGGGAAACAGTGGCTGACTTTATTTTTCCAGGCTCCAAAACCACTGCAGATGGTGACTGCAGCCATGAAATTAAAAGACACTTACTCCTTGGAAGAAAAGTTATGACCAACCTAGATAGCATATTCAAAAGCAGAGACATTACTTTGCCGACTAAAGTCCATCTAGCCAAGGCTATGGTTTTTCCAGTGGTCATGTATGGATGTGAGAGTTGGACTGTGAAGAAAGCTGAGCGCTGAAGAATTGATGCTTTTGAACAGTGTTGTTGGAGAAGACTCTTGAGAGTCCCTTGGACTGCAAGGAGATCCAACCAGTCCATCCTGAAGGAGATCAGTCCTAGGTGTTCATTGGAAGGACTGATGTTGAAGCTGAAACTCCAGTACTTTGGCCACCTGATGTGAAGAGCTGACTCATTTGAAAAGACCCTGATGCTGGGAAAGATTGAGAGCAGGAGGAGAAGTGGATGACAGAGGATGAGGTGGTTGGATGGCATCACCAACTTGAGGGACATGGGTTTCGGTGAACTCCAGGAGTTGGTGATGGACAGGGGAGGCCTGCATGCTGCGGTTCATGGGGTTGCAATGAGTCAGACACGACTGAGCGACTGAACTGAACTGAACAGATTAGTGGGTTATCTATACCCTGGTGCTGGGGGATCCCTCCCTCTAAAACCATTGATTATCTCCTGAAAAATGTTAAAAAGTATATTTTTAAAAAACTTTTGAAAAGATGATGTAAAACATCAGCCAGGACTATTTTAAGAAAGGAAGATCCCCACAACACCATCACACAATGGTTTATACTGTTACAGTTTCATTCCAGATGACACGTTTTTATATTGTGTTTCCTTGATCCTAAAATATCACTGATTTTAAAACTCGGTATTAATTTAGTAAATGCTTTTCAGGGGCAGGAAAATCCATCACAAGATCCTGTTAGGAATGCCCAGTGACTGAGATGTACTCCGACATCAGAAACTTTAAAATGTGAGTTAGAGTTGTGCCTTAGGACTTCCTTTGTGGCACAGTGGGTAAGAATCTGCCTGCGAATGCAGGGGACACACAGTCGATCCTCGATCCGGGAAGATTCCACATGCCGTGGAGCAACGAAGCCTGGGCTCCACAGCTACTGGGCCCTCACACCCTAGAGCCTGTGCTCCACAACAAGAGAATCCACTTGTGATCCTCTCACGACAGTCTCAGGAGACTGCAGTGGGAAGCCTGCACCCCACCACTGGAGAGGAGCACCGCCCCCCAACTCGCTGCAACTAGAGAAAGCCCGTGTGCGGGAATGACGACCCAGCGCAGACAAAAATAAACAAACAAATAAAACAGTTTGAAAAAGCTTTGTGCCTTAGCGTTGAGGAATATAGTAGAAAAAGAAAATGTATTGCGCTTATTTTACTTTTCTATGTACCAGAAAGGGGTTTTTTCGTTTGTTTGGCTGTGTCAGGTCCTGGTTGTATAATAGCAAGTGGGATCTTCGTTGAATCAGGCAGGATTTTTCGTAGCAGCGCTTGCACTCTCTGTAGCTGTGGCATGTGGGCTCCAGAGCACATAAGCTCAGTAGTTGCTGTGTGCAGGCTTTCGAACATTAGTTTCCCGGACAGGGATCAAACCCCTGTCCCCTGCATTGCAAGATGGATTCTTAACTACTGGGCCACCAAGTAAGTCCCCCAGAAAGTATTTTAAATTAGTTGATTTTTTTTTTGAATCAGAAGCACATTCAGCTTCAGCATTCAGAGGGCACATAAGTTGCCCATGGCTTGTTCCCAGCGGTCCACCTCTCTGTCCCCTTCCTAGAGGCTCAGATGTCTTCAGTCACTTGGTTTGTGGGTCAGAAGGATTTTGTGCTTACAGTTAGAAGATAAGTCTTACAAGCTTTGCCTCCATTTTCACACGAATGGCATCATATCATATTCCTTTTCTGGAATCTTGCTTTTTCACTTAACAAAATATCATGATCACCACATCATTCCCAGACCATTTTGATTTCTTTTGTTTTTCTAAGATTACATCACAAGCATTTCTCTTTCTATACAATCGCTAAAATCATCCTTCTCAATGACTCTTTGGTTTTGTGGGGTGACTGGGTCATGGTTTAATAACAACTTGTTGTTGGGCATTCAGGTTGCTTCCAGTGTTTGGTTATGTCAGGGAACACGTGTTGACCGTTTACTCATTCAGCAGGTATTTATTTGACAACCATGAATTGCCAGCCTCCAATGTACCGAAGTGCCCTCCCCTACGAGGCAGACAGTCACACAGAGGGAGCAGACAGAGAAATAAATAAGAGCACAGAAGTGTCCCCATTCCCCCAAGGGGCCTCTGAATATAGTCTGGGCTCTCCCATGAGGAAAAGAGCGAAGATCAAGGAGACAATGGCTCCTCCTACAAGCACTGGCCTGTGTGAATGAACAAGTTGGTTACAGCTTATTCATCAGGATTGTGAGCTTGGTTAACATGCATCCGCCTCAGATACAGACCCAACACTCCCACATGCTGACTGTCACTGCCCTGGGTGCCAGCTACAGTGAAATTTACAGAGGTGGTAAATGAGGAATTACAAAGGTTAATACTTCGTAAGCACATAAGCCAGGACACCCTCTAGGAGGTGACTATTATTTTCCCATTTTATGTATAAGAAAACTAAGGCACTGAGATGTTAAGTAACTTGGAATTGACACAGCTGTGATTTGAACCCAGAGATCCCAGGTCCCTGCCCAGCTACACTGCACTGCCTTGAGGAAGGTCACTGGACTTGACCCTGGGGTACATGTTATCTTTGTTCTATGGATGCCGACCCAATCTCTTTCCCTTCTCAAATCTCAGCAAGGGTAAACTTGGGGTGCCTTTAATTCCCACTGATTGGGTGATAATTTTCCTAGGCTGAGCCTAGCTTTTCCTCCTCTCCAGAGGATTGCCTGCCAGTGCCTTTGAGGTGAGGGCTCTCCTCCTCCCCTGGGGGAGGGATGCAGAGCCTATTCCTACTCTGCAGCTGGGAGACTCAGCCTGCAGTGGCCCAGGCTGCAACTCAGACAGCCGGTCCCAGGGCTGCAGGGACCTGGACATGTCCAACTGCCTCACAACCTCTTCCCTCTGTCTCCCCCACACCCCACGCCCATCCCACAGACAACCTCTCATCGCCTAAGACTCCCAAACACTTCCCCTTGGTTCCCAGACAACTCCCCCCCTCCCCAGACAAAGGCAAGCCTGGATCTCATCAACCAGCATGTGGCTGTAAGCACTGCCCTTTCTGTCTTCAGACCCAGCTGCAGAAAGAACACATGTAATCAAACTGTCCCAATGATGCCCAGTCTCCTGCCCCATTTCTAATAATTCAATTTCTTCTCAGCTATTGGAACAAAAGGCCCTCTTCACCTCAGAATATTCCAAATGCCAAAACAAATAGCAGCTTACAGCAAATGGTACCACCTACAGCAATTCTTCTTTGTTTACAGTAATGCACGTAACAGTGAAAACAGAAAAGACTGGCAATGAACAATGAGTTTTCCTCCCACCCTCAAACCCTGGTCCCCCTCCTCGGAAGTGGCCGCCCTCAGTAGTTTTGTTTCTGAAATTTTATGTGCTCACACATAGAGAATCTTTTTCCCCCCTTTGACATAAATGATAGCATATTTATTCTTTGGATCTTTTTTTTTTAATGCTCTCTATTTACCAATATATCTTGGAGAACTTTCCATGTGAGTACATCCAGATCTCCCTTATTCTTTTCTATGGCTGCAGAGAATTACACTATGTGATATATGCATACTGACTATAATTAATTTCCACTGATAGATACTTAGGTTACTTTCTATGTGTTTGCTATTACAATTGGTGCTCTATTTAACTACCCTGTGCATATACTGAGGAGGTGGAGGGAATCTTATCAGTATTTCTGCAGGATAAATCCCTGCAAGCAGTTATCGGGTTGTTCAAAATATTTATTCATTTCTCTCCATAAGTTGGCTGTAGTAGCGCTTAGTTGTCTTTAACTTGATTCAAATCAGTTTTATTAGATTGTATTGTGACAGCTATCATTATCAGCGTGCATTTTTTAAAAATTATCAAAATTGGTGAATTTTGTGTAGCCATTTTAATATTGAAGATAGAAGAAAAAAGCAACATTTTTAGCATAGTTTGCTTTATATGAGAAAAGTAAAAATGCAACTAAAATGCAAGAAAATGTGCAGTGTATGGAGAAGGTGCTGTGACTGATGAAGTCAAAGCGGCTTGAGAAGTTTTGTGCTGGAGATTTCTCACTGGACCATGCTCCACAGACAGGTATACCAGTTGAAGTAGATAGCAAGCAAATTGAAACATTAATTGAGAACAATCAGTGTTATTACCATGTGAGAGATAGCTGACATGCTCAAAATATCCAAAAAGCACTGAACATCATTTGTACCAGCTTGGTTATGTTCATCACTTTGATGTTTGAGTTTCACATAAGAGATAAAAACCTTCCTGATCATATTTCCACATGCAATTCTCTACTTAAACATAATGAAAATGTTCCATTTTAAAAACAAATTGTTATGGGCAATAAAAAGTGGATATTGTACAATAATGTGAAACAGAGACTGTGGGACAAGCAAAATGAACCACCACCAACCACACCAAAGGCCAGTCTTCATCCAAAGAAGAGGATGATGTGTATACGTGGGATAGGAAGGGGGCTCTATTAGGAGCTCCTTCTGGAAAATCAAATGATTAATTCCAACAAGTACTGCTTCCAGTTGGATAAGGAAATGGCAGCCCACTCCAGTATTCTTGCCTGGAGAATCCCATGGACAGAGGAGCCTGGCAGGCTACAGTCCATGGGGTCACAAGAGTCAGACATGACTTAGCAACTCAACCATCACCACTGCTTCCAATTAGACCAACTATAGATAGCACTTCATGAAAAGCTTCTGGAATTAGTCAACAGAAAATGCATAATCTCCCACAAGGATAATGTAAGACTGCATGTTTCTCTGATAACCAGGCAAAAACTGTTAATAGCTTGGCTGGAAAGTTCTGATTCATCCGCCATATTCACCAGACATTGCACATTCACATGTCCGTTTATTTCACTCTTTATGCAATTTTCATAATGGAAAATATTTCAATTCCTGTAAGATTGTAAAAGGCACCTGGAACAATTCTTCACTTAAAAAAGTAAAACATTTTGGGAAGATGGAATTTTTATGAAGCTGTCTGAAAGATGGCATGAGGCAGTGGAACAAAACAGTGAACACGTTGTTCAGTAAAGTGCTTGGTGAAAATGAAAAGTATGTCTTTTATTTTTACTTTAAAAACCGAAGGAACTTTTTGGCCAAGCCAATATTTTAAAACTCATGGTGACAAACCAGAAGGCAGTTTTTCAAGGGAGATTAAATGAATAGCTTAGGCTTGATATGTAAATCATTTAAAATAACCAAGACTCTATTTAATATGAGAGGGCATCTTTATGACTTAAAGATACCAGCACTTAAGCCATAAAGGGAAAGAATGATACATTTTACTACATTAAAAATTTAAAATTTGGTACCATAGAGACATCATTAAAAAGTCAAAAGACAGGTCACAAACTGGGAAAGGATATTTACAGTGCATTTAGTGGAGCTAATATTAGCATCCATGACTACACATTATTAACTGCCCTCACCCCAGTGGGGAAAGGCTTAGAATAAGCAATTCAGAGAAGAGGAATCTGGAAGGACACGAAATATGAGATGATGCCTAGCCTCATAAATAATCAGGAAAATATCAGTGGAACAACAGTGAGTTCACACCTTTCAGATTGTTGTTGCTCCGTCGTTCAGTCGTGTCCGATTCTTTGAGGCCCCATGGACTGAAGCCCACCAAGCTTCTCTGCCCATGGAATTTTCCAGACAAGAATACTGGAGTTGGGTGTCATTTCCTACTCCAGGGACCAAACCCATGTCTCTTGTGTTTCCTGCATTGGCAGGCAGATTCTTTACCCCTGAGACACCTGGGAAGCTCACCCGGGAAGCCCACCCGGGAAGCCCACCCTTCGAATTGGCAACATTTAAAAATTCTAGTGATACCAAGAGAAGGGAAGCTATTAGATCTCTTATTGACTGGGAGCATAAAATGGTACAGCCACTCCAGAGAGTAATTTCGCAACAACTGGTCAAATTGAAGAAGTGCCCTATTTTCCTATTGTGTGTATATACATTAGTATATATGTTGAGTGTCCTTTGGACTGCAAGGAGATCAACCCAGTCAATCCTAAAGGAAATCAACCCTGAATATTCATTGGAAGGACTGATACTGCAGCTGAGCTTGCTGTCTCCAATACTTTGGCCACGTGATATAAAGAACCGACTCATTAGAAAAGACCCTGATGCTGGGAAAGATTGAACGCAAAAGGAGAAGGGACTGGCAGAGGATGAGATGGTTAGATAGCATCACTGACTCAATGGACATGAATTTGGGCAAACTCTGGGAGATGATGGAGGACAGGGAAGCCTCCGGTCCATGGGGTCACAAAGAGTCAGACACAATTTAGTGACTGAACAACAACATATATGTGTGTATATAAATATATATATATATATACACACACATAATTTGAGGGGGGCATGTGGGATCTTGGTTTCCTGACCAGGGATCAAACCCATGCCCCTGGCAATAGAAGGGCCGAGTCTTAACCACTAGACGGCCAGGGATGTCCCCTTGTGTGTATTCATGATGCTCTGGCATTTGTGGCCTTCCTACTGAGGGGAGAACACTCCTCCTAGGGTAGGCCAATTCTTAGTGATGGCAAAGGGCTCAAAGCACACCTTTCATAGCACAGTAACCAATCCAGAGCCCTTACTCCGAACCACCTCCTCCATCTGGCTGTTATACTCCAGGAAGCAATACTCCTCTCCCCTAATCACCCAGGTCTAGGTTCCAGACACCTTGAGACCACCTCTATAGGCCAGAGCCTGCTGACACTATTTAAATCGGTCAATCCTAAGCTCTTTCTCTGCCCTGCCTTGCCTTTCTTGCAGAAAATACAATCAAGCTTCTGTGCCATGCCTTCCTCTCATCCCATCTGTCTCCTGACCAAACCTGGTGCCTCTCCATGAGGCCCTGCATGGCATGGCAAGCCTCCTTGAATCCAGGATGTAAGTAATAAAAATTTTCTTTCATTGGCATTAGCTTTTCCATGTCATCACTCAGTCACCTCCATAAATTAAAATCCCACGGATACTACTGATAAACCCACATTGTAATCTGAGAAAGTCCCATGTCGTGTAAAGGGAAATGTACAATAAAGAGTTCTGACTGCAGCATTGTTGGTTACAATAAAACACTGGAAACAACCTGAATGCCCATCAGTAAGAGAATAATGAATACATTGCCCCATGGTCAAAATAGGTTACCAAAAGCAGTGACCAGAGCCATGTATCCCAACGCTGAATGAAAGCAGCAAATTGCAGAATAAGTCAATGTGTTTGCTTATATGAAATTTAAAATATTTGTAAAACAATACTATATATTGTTTATAAAACATATTCATGTGATAAAAATATAAAAACATGGAAGAGAAAGACTTTCCAATCTGGGACATGGTTTCCCACGGGAGGAAGAGTAGGAGCAAAATCAGGAAAGTTGAAAGGAAGTTTCACCTCTATCTGTAATATTTCATTTCTTTAAAACCAAGCAAATATTTGTCCAAGATGTGATAAAATGTTAAGATCAGTTCGATCTGTCTGGTAGGTACATGGTTGTTTGCTGTTCTATTTTCAGTACTTTACTGTATGTTTGAGCTGTTTCATAATGAGAAGAAGGTGTAATTTTGTTTGCATGAATGATCTCAAGGTCATATGAAAGGACAACATGACAGGGTTATGTCATAACCTAGCAAGCTCTGTCCCCATCTCAAGGGTGTCAAGTTTCTCCTCTCACCTTAAGTCTTTTACTATCCTTATTACAGACTTTTCATAAAAGGTGTAAACACTTTCACCCCACAGAGGATATACATATATGTTGATCAAGTGTATAAAAACCAAGTCACACAGCTCAAAAGTCAAGTGCTATATTAGAGGACTATCCAATTAATTAGTAGAACACCACTTGTTTTTTAGGGGGAATAAGGAAGAAAAAAATATCCTATTTCTTCTAACTAGAGAAATAGTTGATAAACAATTTCCAAAGGTATAATAAAATTCATCTGAAATGTTCAGATTGAATTTTAGAGTTTTTATGTTCAGATTTCAGCTATGATAACTATATATACCTTAAAGTATTTCCTCTAAAAGCACAGGACTAGTTTTTTTCTTTTCTTCTCAAGACCATTTCTACATCTTACTAGAAGTGTTGAGTAGTCCTTGCGTTAGGCCTGAGGTTTTCAGCAGCTAATGTTGAATGCACAGTGGCTTCAACAATAAAGGCATTCAATCATCTGATATAAAAGGGAACGTACAAATGGTTTGGGGGTTGGGACAGCCACTCAACGATCTTCTCAAAGACCCCAGGCTCTTTCTGTCTTTCTCTTTTGCTATCCTCAGTGAAGTAGCCAGCCTCCTTTGTCCCTAAGAATTCCCACCTTCTGGTCTCACAGACCAGCCCCTGGTAAAATGTGGGAGGGGTGTGAATATAGCAAACGGAATGCTCTCACTTCTGAGAATCTTGTAAAAAGACTATGGCTTCCATCAGGGGTTCACACTCTCTGTCTCTTTCTCTCTCTCACTCCCCTGCACCTCTCACTCCCCTGCACCTCTCACTCTGGCAAAAGGAAGCTGTTATCTTGTGCAGTGAAGAGTCCCAGGTGGTTAAGCTTTCTATCAATAGCCAGCCAAGACCTGGTGCCTACTAACAACCGTGAGAGTGCATTTGAGAGTGGATTCTTCCATCCCTGCGACCCTTGAGACGATTGCAACCCTGGCTATCGGCTTGACCACGAACTCATGAGAGACCATTACCAGGTTCCTAAAGCTTGGAAACTGTGTAAGTTCGTAGATGTTATTTGAAGGAGTTAAGTTTTGAAGTAATTTGTGACAAGGCCATAGATAACTAATACACTAGTATGTCTGCCTGTTTCCCCTGATGGGTACAAGACGGCTGCTATATCCTCAGCAGATACTACCTTAGTTCTCATTGACCAGAACTGTCTCTTATGTAGGTCTCTAGCTGCAAGGGAGCCTGGGAAATCAAGTATCTGCCCTTTTAACTGCTTACGGGGAGGGGAGCGAGGAGCAGCAGGCTGGGAATGGCTTCTGTCTAGCAATGCTATCTACCAGACCTTCCCCTGGTTTCAGTTTGTCTTTGTTTTCACATGGTGTCATTTAACTTGTCCCTTCATACTCTGTAGGCTTCCCCACGTGGTTCAGTGGTAAAGAATCTGCCTGCCAATGCAGGAGACACAGGAGACTTGAGTTTGATCCTGGGGTTGGGAAGATCCCCTGGAGAAGGAAATGGCAACCCACTCCAGTATTCTTGCCTGGGAAATCCCGTGGACAGAGAAGCCTGGTGGCCTACAGTCCATGGGGTTGCAAAGAATCAGATACGACTGAGCAAGAGGCTTCCCTTCATACTCTGTGTTCACTGTAACTAGAAACTAGGCCTTCATTCGGTTCAGGTTAAATGTCATTGGCAAGGTTACTCAAGGACAATGCTATGAAGGTCATATTCTTTCATGTCCAGAAACAACCAGGTTCTTCACTAAATAAACATTTTTATAAGATTTAAGTAAAGAGTGGTATACCATCAATGAGAAGCTAACCCAGAATCTCAATGCCGTCTTTCTCCCCGAGAGTGGGGTCCTGGGTGATTTCACATATTTTATATTTATGGAAAGCCCAGGTTCTTCTGTAAATTCCTTTGGGTTGTCTTGTTGGAATCATGTGTGATAAGCAGGCTCAGTTTCTTACATGTGATTTCCTCAGAGGCTGATGAGTCATAAAAGCAGTTAACTTGGAGTAAAACACCTGAGAGGATTATGAGCCGACTTTAAAACTCAAATGCAGGTGTCAGGAGGTGATCCTTTGCTAACAGCATCCACTTGGAGTTCTCAGGGCTTTGAGCTCAATACTAAAAACAATGGGAAATGAGATGAGGGACAGGGTGGGGAAACCCTGTGGCCCCAAAGCCCAAGTCAGGTGTGCAGAGCTCTCTGCCAGGGCCAGCGTGTGGAAACACGTTGACAGCTCCCATGGGGCCTTCCCAGTGAGTTTCTAGTTTGCTTGTTTGCATAGAACCTGGCAGGCTACAGTCCACAGGGTCGCAAAGTGTTGCACATGACTGAAGTGACTTAGCACGCATGCATAGATGCTGTCCTGTACCTGCTGTGGTCTCCACCATCCCCATGGAACTGAAGAATGTCTTTCCTCAGTGAGGACAGTGGCCTAATCCAACAGCCAGGCTCAAGGAGCAAGGTGCCAGGAACAGAGGCAGGACTCAATACTGTCTTTGCTTTCTTTCAAATTTTTGGCCACATCGCATGGCATATGGGATCTTAGATCCCTGACCAGGGATTGAATCTGTGCCTCCTACAACTGAACCACTGGACCACCAGAGAAGTCCCACAGTGCTATCTTTGAAAGGGTGGTGGGGTCCCAGCCTTCTGGAGCCTCCTCAGTCCATATACAACAGGTGGCCCTGCCTCCTCTTTCACTGTGAAGAGCAAGATGATCAGGAAGAATACTTGTCCAAAGTTGTTGAAGGAAGACAACTGCCCAACTCCAGCTGCTCATTCTTCTCTGCTGCTCAACGGCAGGGGTCTCTCTCCCCCTCTCTGGAGCCTTCCCTGCCCCTCCGCCAAAGTTCCAATGTCCTGCTATCATCTCAGACATGTCATAAACTCACCCTCCACCCAGTCTCCCCAGCTCTGTCCTAGTTTTCCCAAAGGCAACCCCACCCTTCCCAGCACCCAGGCTAAAAACGGGCATCAGCCATGACTCATCCTGCCTATCCAACCAGTCCCCAGGTCCTCTGAATCTCTGATGCAATGGCATCATTAACTTATCTTTCTTCAGCTGTCTCTGTAACCTGGCCGCCAACATCCATAGGAGGATGTAGCTCTATCCTCCTTCCTCATCCTCCAGCCTGTCTCACTGTCTTTCCAAGACTCTCTCCCTTGAGAATTCATCTAGCTCCTCCTACACATTGCAAGTGCATCCCACCTTATGTTGACCCCATCTTTCTATTCCACCTTGGCTCCCAGCTCCACCTGTTCTAGAAGCCTTGGCCCTTATTGCCCTTTGATAATAAGAGAGACACCACATGCCAGGCATTTTATAACCATATCTTATGTTTTACAGTTCCATTATTGTCCCCATTTTACAGATGAGGAAAACTGAGGCCTGGAGAGGTTACCACATGTCATACTGCCTATAAATAATAGAACTGGGCTTCAACCCACATCTGTCTAATCCTTCATCCTGTGTAACTGCTTGCCATCACACACTTTCACCCTCTGTAAGGACTACACACTGCTTCTTGCCATAGTACCCTCCCTCCTCCTGCTAGCTTCTTAAACCCCCAACTCACAACTCTATCACATAGCTTCTCTGAAGGTCCCAGCCCATGCTGCTCACTCTCATCTCTGAAATTTTCTGGCAGGAGTCTCAGCCCTCCACAATTTGGTACTTATAGATTGCCTTGTGCAGTTCTCTGGTTATTTCTCATTTGTCCATCTTGTTCCCAAGTGTAGGTGTCAGTGTTAGGGGATGGGGCTTCCACTCCCTACCATCTCCTGGAGGCAGGGTCTCAATGTGCCAAAAGCTGATTGGGCTCCACCCAGCCTCACCCTACTCTTCACCCCAGCCTGTCAGTGGCCTCAGATCTGTGTATATGTGTGTGAGTCTGCACACATACACACAAGCGCAGACACAGGTGCACACGCATTTTCTCTGTTGCAGACACATTTAGTCAGGAGTTCCCTTCTCAAATAGCTGGGACTACCTACCCAAGACAGAAAACCCCTTCCTGACCGACCACTGGGCACTGCTCCCCAGTGTGAAGTTCCACTAGATCAGTAAGGCGAGCAGAGTTGGCGGGAGGGCCCCTAGTGGGTTTGGGCTTCCCTGGTGGCTCAAGTGGTAAAGAATCCACCTGCGGTGTGGGAGACCTGGGTTTGATCCCTAGGTTGGGAAGATGCCCTGGAGAAGGGAATGGCTACCCACTCCAGGATTCTGGCTTGGAGAATTCCATGGACAGAGGAGCTGGGTAGGCTACAGTCCATGGGGTCGCAAAGAGTCGGACACAACTGAGTGACTTTCACCTCATTTCACTTCATTTCCCCTGGTGGGTTCAGTGTGGCTATCACATCCTAGCAGAGTATGGAGCTGGACTGAGTGTTGGGCAGGAGACTTTGTGTCTCTATTCCAATTCTGACCCAGCTTCTGTGTGCCCTGGGGGACAGAGAAGGGGGGACACCGGCCAATTCGCTGTCTTGCAACATCCTTAGGCAGTGACATTTGCTGGTAGTGAGGAAGACTCTCCTTGCCAGGGCCATGTTGCACTGCTCCAGACTGGCATGACCAGGGCTCCCTGGAGCTACCCTTGGTCCCACCACCACCTGCCTTTCCCTTCAGGCTCCAAATCATCTCTCTGCTCTGACCCAGATGCCCCCACACCTGGGGTCTCAAGCTGTTCATTCTTGGGGTTACTGACATCTCAAACATGAGACGTCATGACATGAGGTGTCATGAATACTGACATTTCAATCCTCTCATTTCTAAGTGAGAGTACAGTATGATGTCCTAACACAGAATGATGGAGATTCCAGGTTGACTTCTTGCGGGACACTTAGGACACAGCACAGAGATTCACAGCTTGGACAGAGAGTGCTAAGAGTTGGTGTGTTGGCGGAGGGCGGAGGAGAGGAGGTGAGAGCTGGAGAGGCGGGAGGTAGGGGCCCTGGAGCCCAAACTCTTTTCCTTTACAATTTTGCCGGTGGCCAGTCCTAACATGTGAATAAACAGATGAGTAAGCAAAGGGGCACTTATGCAAGAACAAATAAAAATAATTGTGTCACACGCCACCCGGAGCCTGGAGCAGGATCCCAGGGAGGGGCATCGCGGTGGGGGCATGGGTACTGTGAGCCGAGTCTCCCTCAGCAACCAGAGCCAACTTGGCAGCCCTGCCACTGTGGAAAAGGAATACCCTCTCCTGGAGGGAGGCCAGCGTTTACTCCCTTCACAGCTGCAGCGTGCCGGGGAGGGAGGTGCCATCCCATACCCATCTGTGGAGGTTTTGCAACCTGATGAGTGAACCTTCTGGGACTCAGGGCTGAGCGGCACCTCTTCCTGGGCCCGGCCCTGTGTGGCAGCTACCTGCAATCCAAGGGGTACCAGGCAAGTGCAGAGGCGGGCGCTCACTGGGCCAGGACGCTGCCCACCGGGGCCTCTACCAGGCTTTGGGCTGCCTCCTGACCGAGCTCAACAGGCCCAGGCAGCTGCTGCCTGAGCCACTGTGGGTGTCCCAGCTGCCCGGGGAGCGACAGCCACATTCCAGGCTCCGGGCTGGCAGGGAAGTTTGGCCGCAAGTTTCAACAGGAGAGTGGCTGGCGTTCAGGCACATCGGCGCTGAGTGTTTCCTCCCTTCCCCGGGAGGTCCCAGGTTGAGGAGATGGAAGAACAGGTGTTCAAGGGGGACCCTGACACCCCTCATTCCATCTCCTTCTCGGGCAGTGGGTTCCTCTCCTTCTACCAGGCCGGGGCAGTGGACGCCCTTCGGGACCTGGCCCCTCGGATGCTGGAAACAGCCCATCGCTTCGCTGGGACGTCGGCAGGTGCGGTGGTGGCAGCCCTGGCCATCTGTGGGATCGAAATGGGTAAGGCTTTTGTTCTGGGTTCCCTGGGGAGCTTTGGAGGGGTTCCACAAAGCAGAGCCTGAGGGTGGCTTGGGGATGCTTTGGGGAACAAAGCCAGGTCGTCTGGGTGGTGAGAAGGGAAGATGTAGGTGGAGTGGGATAGCATTTGCGGTCAGGATTTGCTGGGTCCCAGTCTCTGGCCCACTGGCTGAGCTTGGAACTCTGTCTCCCTCTCCCTCAGCACCCTGAGCTGACACTGTCTCCCAGGCTCTGGGAGAGGGAAAGGTGGTATCTCTCTGAAACATCTTGTCTTGGGAGTTACACCATGACACAGGCATACACTGGGCCAAGAGCTGCTCCAGCCTGGCCTCATTTAAAAATGCAAATATGCTTGCGAAGGACAAATTGACATCTTCATCATCTTGGTGGAGGTGGATTCGTCAGACCAGCTTCCAAGCGGCTGGAAGTGAAAGCCCTGGGCTTGGAGGGACGGACAGAGGGGGTTGGCGGAGGGAAACTGGGAAGGCATATAGGAGGCCTCACTTTGCCTGCTGCCCCACTTGTCCAGGAGGCCTGGGGGAAGGATGGGGTGACACACAGAGAGGCAGGAGCGCCATCTCGTGAAAGGGGAGTGGACTGTTCCGAGCAGCCCACACGGCAGGCCCAGACCAGGTCCCAGAGCACACTGACATCCACGTGGGCTGCCTCACCTGGCGAGCAGGGAGAGGGAGCATTTATTCCTTTGCTGCACTACCATTCTGTGTGAGCCTGTGTTCCGGGCACTGGGGACAAAGTCCCTGCCCTCACGGAACAGAAATTCTAGAGAGAGTGGAGACACACAATAAGCCTCCAAACGAGTAGTCTCATAACGTCAGATCAGGAAGTGATAAACACTATGAATGAAATCGCAGCAGGAAAGGATCAGAGAATAAAATGAGGACTGTTTGAGAAAGGGTGGTCAGGGAGGCCCTCTTGGAGGAGGTGACATTCAAGCAGAAATCTGAGTGAAGCGAGAGAGCAAGCCATTTGATGACTGAGAAGAAAAGACTGTTCTGGGTGCAGGACTAGCCAGGGAGCCCATGGCGTTGGGGAGTGAGGAGGGGGGGTGGGGGTGAGGCTGGATGGGCAGGCAGGGGCCAGGTTACATGGACCTTGTAGTGGGGGAACAGATTTCATTCCTGGGGAGTGGGGAGGAAGGAGGGAGGCAAAGGGGACAGGTGGCCGAGAGCAGGGTCTGGAGCCCAGTCCCCCAGGGGTTGGGTCCCCGCGCCAGCGCCTCATGGTGTGGGCCTGGGGCACGCGGCTGGATGCTCTGTGCCGCAGTTTCTAATCTGTCCAGCTGAGATTCTACTCGCATCTCATTCTCAGGTTACGTTAGAGGGTTAATGGCCTGATGAGTGAACTGGTTGGTATGTGTCAACTGCCGGGCTGTGCGGAGTGAGATGAACCGGGGAGGGCAGAAACAAGGAGAGCAATGATGGGGGAGGTGAGGGGGGGTGAAATGAAGGGGAGAGTAGCATGGAGCCATATACACTAACACATGTAAATAGACAGCCGGTGGGAATTTGGTGTATGACTCAGTTCAGTTCAGTTCAGTCGCTCAGTCGTGTCCCACTCTTTGCGACCCCGTGGACCACAGCACGCCAGGCCTCCCTGTCCATCACCAACTCCCAGAGTTTACCCAAATTCATCTCCATTGAGTCGGTAATGCCACCCAATCATCTCATCCTCTGTCGTCACCTTCTCCTCCTGCCCTCAATCTTTCCCAGCATCAGGGTCTTTTCAAATGAGTCAGCTCTTCGCATCAGGTGGCCACAGTATTGGAGTTTCAGCTTCAGTATCAGTCCTTCCAGTGAATATTCAAGACTGATTTCCTTTAGGATGGACTAGTTGGATCTCCTTGCAGTCCAAGAGACTCTGACTCAGGGAACTCAAACTGGGGCTCTGTAAAAACCTAGAAGGGTGGGAAGGGGTGGGAGGAAGGAGAGAGATTCAAGAGGGAGGGGGCATATGTACACTGATGGTTAATTCATGTCGACATATGACACAAATCAAACCAATATTGTAAAGCAATCATCAGTCCATTCAGTTCAATCGCTCAGTCGTGTCTGACTCTGCGACCCCATGAATCGCAGCACGCCAGCCATCCCTGTCCATCACCAACTCCCGGAGTTCACTCAGACTCGCATCCATCGAGTCAGTGATGCCATCCAGCCATCTCATCCTCTGTTGTCCCCTTTTCCTCCTGCCCCCAATCCCTCCCAGCATCAAAGTCTTTTCCAATGAGTCAACTCTTCGCATGAGGTGGCCAAAGTACTGGAGTTTCAGCTTTAGCATCATTCCTTTCAAAGAACACCCAGGGCTGATCTCCTTCAGAATGGACTGGCTGGATCTCCTTGCAGTTCAAGGGACTCTCAAGAGTCTTCTCCAACACCACTGTTCAAAAGCATCAATTCTTCAGTGCTCAGCCTTCTTCACAGTCCAACTCTCCCATCCATACATGACCACAGGAAAAACCATAGCCTTGACTAGACGGACCTTAGTTGGCAAAGTAATGTCTCTGCTTTTGAATATGCTATCTAGGTTGGTCATAACTTTTCTTCCAAGGAGTAAGAGTCTTTTAATTTCATGGCTGCAGTCACCATCTGCAGTGATTTTGGAGCCCCAAAATATAAAGTCTGACACTGTTTACAATGTTTCTCCATCTATTTCCCATGGCGTGATGGGACCAGATGCCATGATCTTCGTTTTCTGAATGCTGAGCTTTAAGCCAACTTTTTTCACTCTCCTCTTACTTTCGTCAAGAGGCTTTTAGTTCCTTTTCACTTTCTGCCATAAGAGTGGTGTCATCTGCATATCTGAGGTTATTGATATTTCTCCCAGCAATCTTGATTCCAGCTTGTGTTTCTTCCAGTCCAGCGTTTCTCATGATGCACTCTGCATATAAGTTAAATAAGCAGGGTGACAATATACAGCCTTGATGTACTTCTTTTCCTATTTGGAACCAGTCTGTTGTTCCATGTCCAGTTCTAACTGTTGCTTCCTGACCTGCATACAGATTTCTCAAGAGGCAGGTCAGGTGGTCTGGTATTCCGTCTCTTGAAGAATGATCCACACAGTCAAAGGCTTTGGCATAGTCAATCAAGCAGAAATAGATGTTTTTCTGGAACTCTCTTGCTTTTTCCATGATCCAGCGGATGTTGGCAATTTGATCTCCTCTGCCTTTCCTAAAACCAGCTTGAACATCAGGAAGTTCACGGTTCACGTATTGCTGAAGCCTGGATTGGAGAATTTTGACAATTACTTTACTAGCGTGTGAGATGAGTGCAATTGTGTGGTAGTTTGAGCATTCTTTGGCATTGCCTTTCTTTGAGATTGGAATGAAAACTGACCTTTTCCAGTCCTGTGGCCACAGCTGAGTTTTCCAAATTTGCTGGCATATTGAGTGTAGCACTTTCACAGCATCATCTCTCAGGATTTGAAATAGCTCAACTGGAATTCCATCACCTCCACTAGCTTTGTTCATAGTGATGATTTCTAAGGCCCACTTGACTTCACATTCCAGGATGTCTGGCTCTAGATGAGTGATCACACCATCGTGATTATCCGGGTCCTGAAGATCCTTTTGTACAGTTCTTCTGTGTATTCTTGCCATCTCTTCTTAATATCTTCTGCTTCTGTTAGGTCCATGCCATTTCTGTCCTTTATCAAGCCCATCTTTGCATGAAATGTTCCCTTGGTATCTCTAAAAATAAATAAATATAAAAAATAATAAAGTTGACAATTAAAAATAAATAGAAAAAAATAAACTTGAAAGAGCAATTAAAAAGTGGGGGAAGAGACAGGGAGAGCAGTAGGAGGCTGTTGTTTGGGGCAGGGGGCTGGGCAGTGAGGGCAGCGAGGGCATCCGCTTTAGGGCACAGGTTGGAGGAAGGGCCAGGGAAGAGGGCCGCTGCCGCTGCCGAGTGAGGAGGGGAGTGAGCAGGGCCCCTTCCTGCCTGTGGATCTGTGCTGGGTGAGATGTCTTTCATTCCATTTTAAAGAAATTATTCATTGTAATACCTATTCCCTGAGTACCCCTTCCATGTAAGATAATTTTTCTTTTCTCATAATTCACAAGTAATCACTTCTTTCTCAATTCAAACAATGCAAAAGTATTTAGAGTATAAAGGGAAAAAGAAGCCTTCACTCACCTCCCCCCTTGTCCCTAATACCACTTCCCCTCCTAGAGCCTGTGGAAGGACTCTGCTGGGATCCTTCTATATCTTTTTTTTTTTTTTAATGACAAATCCTCTGTGAATGTAGCAGTTCATCCTTCAGTCACCCAGTGGACCCTAGGACAGGTCTTCAGAAAGGGGTGAGGGTCCCCTACTCCCTGGTCTTGGAGTCACAGACTCCCTTCCCTTGGAGACACCCCCTTTTCTGGGATTTCTCTCTCTTTTCCAGGTACTCAGGTCACTCACCCATTCCATCGCCCCCATTTCCTCATGTCTTTAGTTCAGCTTCTTAAAACACACCAGCCAGAAGGGTCAGTGGTGTCTCTGTCTTCGGGCATTTGAGAACTTCCAGAATTAATCCAGTTCAGTCAATAAACACTGCCCAGATGGTTGGATGGCATCACCGACTCAATGTACATGAGTTTGAATAAACTCCAGGAGTTGGTGATGGACAGGGAGGCCTGGCGTGCTGCAGTCCACAGGGTCGCAGAGTCAGACACGACTGAACTGAACTGAACTGAACTGAACTGAACTGAACTGAAAACTGACTTGGCCAGGCTGTGAGGGACGTGGATGCCAGGAGACAGGGGCTCAGACCCATGAGAAGGACCACTGACGGTGGTGTGACTGAGGGCTGGTCTGCGTGCTGGCCACATGCTTGTGACTGGAAGGGAAGTTCAGGGAAGGGAGAGGGCTGTGCTCTTTTCATTCAGCAGCATGTTTATGAGATTGAGCCACCGTCACTCAAGTGTACTTCATTCATTTTAACTGCCGTGCAATTTACTACTAACCAGCCCTCCCCGGAATCAGGCGCTGTTCTCTTTGGTGTATTAACTCATTCAGTCCTCACAGCAGCCCTCTGAGTTGAAAACTACTATTATCTCCATTTTACAGAGGAGGAAACTGAGTCACAGAAAGCTTAAATCACTTGCCTAAGGTCATGCAAACAGTGGTTGGTAAAGCTGGTGTTTTAACCTAGCTTGACCTTTAAGCCACTTTGCTGCTGCTGCTTTTTTTTTTTTTAAATAAATATCTATTTACTTGACTGCACCAAGGTCTTCGCTGTGGCACTCAGGATCTTCGTTGTGGCATGAGGGATAGTTAGTCATGGGACCTAGTTCCCTGACCAGGAATCGAACCTGGGCCCCCTGCATTGGGAGCTCAGAATCTTAGTCACTAAACAACTAGGGAAATCCCGCCACTCTGCTTCTTGACAAAGCAGTGTCAGGGGGCATGGATACTGGTTGTATGGACACCAGGGTCAGGGAAGCCTCTCTGAGTAGGTGGAATTTGCACAAAGACCTGAAGAAGGGGAGGGAGAAAGCCATGAGAACGTCTGGGGAGAGCACTCAGTGAAGAGGGACACATGACTTGTCCCATCCTGTCATCAGTTAGAAGCAGAGCAAGAACCATGACTGGGTCTCCTGGTTTCCTTTAATCCTCTTCACTTCTTTCCATATCTGTTCCATTAAAACTGTATCATGGTTCATTTAGCCATTCTGTTGATGGACATGGCCAAGTTTTTGTTGTTATAAACAACACTGCAATGAGCATCCTTATTTGAGTCTCTCAGGTCCACATGGAATGTTTCTCTAGGATACATATCACATAAACTTTACTGGACTAGGGCTAAATTATTTGCCAAAGTGGTTGCACCAAATTAACCACTCAATTCAGTTCAGTTCAGTCGCTCAGTCATGTCCAACTCTTTGCAACCCCATGAACCGCAGCACGCCAGGCCTCCCTGACCATCACCAACTCCCAGAGTTTACCCAAACTCATGTTCATTGAGTCAGTGATGCCATCCAATCAGCTCATCCTCTGTCATCCCCTTCTCCTCCTGCCCTCAGTCTTTCCCAATATCAGGGTCTTTTCAAACGAGTTAGCTTTTCGCATCAGGTGGCCAAAGTACTGGAGCTTCAGCTTCAACATCAGTCCTTCCAATGAACACCCAGGACTGATTTCCTTTAGGATGGACTGGTTGGATCTCCTTGTGGTCCAAGGGACTCTCAAGAGTGTTCTCCAACACCACAGTTCAAAAGCATCAATTCTTCTGAGCTCAGCTTTCTTTATAGTTCAACTCTCACATCCATATATTTAACCACTAGCCGTTCCTGACGGAGAAGGCAATGGCACCCCACTCCAGTATTCTTGCCTGGGAAAATCCCATGGACGGAGGAGCCTAGAAGGCTGCAGTCCATGGGGTCACTACTAGTCGGACACGACTGAGCGACTTCACTTTCACTTGTCACTTTCATGCATTGGAGAAGGAAATGGCAACCCACTCCAGTGTTCTTGCCTGGAGAATCCCAGGGACGGGGGAGCCTGGTGGGCTGCTGTCTATGAGGTCGCACAGAGTCGGACATGACTGAAGTGACTTAGCAGCAGCAGCCGTTCCTGATTTCCCCACAGTGTCATCATCAACCCTTGGGACTATCAGACTGTAGAGTTTTTAAATTTTTTTGGTCAGGCCAGGTGGCTGGCAGGATCTCAGTTCCCTGATTAGGGATTAAACCTGGGCGATGGCAGTGGAAGTGCAGAATCCTAACTAGTAGGCCACCAGTGAACTCCCAAGACTGCAGAGTTCTGAGTCAATCAAATGAGTGTGAAGTTATATCTCATTTTATTTTGCTTATTTAATCTGCACACCCTGATTACTAGTGCTGTTAAGCATCTCTATGTATTTATCAACCACTTGTGTTTTCTCTTAAAAAAAAAACAAACAAAACATTTTACTTGGCTGTGCTGGGTCTTAGTTCACGGGAGATCTTTAGTTGTGACGTGTGGGATCTAGTTCACTGCCCAGGGATCAAACCCAGGACCCTGCAATGGGAGCAGAGAATCTTAGCCACTGGACCACCAGGGAAGTCCCCACTCGTGTTTCCTCTTCTGTAACTTATCTGCTCATAACCCTTTCCTGGTAATCTTTTTCTCTTCAACCTGTAGGCGTTCTTTATATAGGCTGTACATGAATCATTTGTCAGTTATGGACATTGTAGCTATCTTATCTCATTCCATAGTTGGCCTTTTATCTGACAATGTCTTTCATTACTCAGAAAATTCCAGTTTTGATGCAGTCAGGGATATCAAATCTTTTCTGCCTACAATTTGTGTTTTTAATATCGTTACTTTGTTATAATGATTACTTCTGTATTTTCTTTCAAGAGTTTGGAAATTTTGCTCTTTCATATTTAAGTTCATCCATCTGAAATTTATTTTGTAGCTCTTTTGAGGTAGAAATAGAAGATTTTGATTGTGGTAAACAAATACCCGACACTATTTATAGGCAACTCTTTCCACACTTGTTTGAGATGCTGCCTCTGGCTTATTCAAGTTCCTGGAATCCCTGGAGTCTCTCTTCTCTTCTATTGGTGAATTTGTCAATTTCTGCACTATACCACAGTATTTTGATCATGATAGTCTTATATTAAGGGATATAGCATATATGGCAGCCCTCTCCTCCTTTTTAAATTTCTTCTTCCAGTATTGACTCCCTTACTCTTTTTGCCTGTTTCTGTTGTTGTTGCACTGGGTCTTTGCTTTCCTTCTAGTGCAGTGAGCATGGGGTACTCTTTAGTTACGATCTGCAGACTTCTCATTGCGGTGGCTTCTCTTGTTGTGGAGCGTGGGCTCCAGGAGTCCGGGCTTCGGTAGGTGCAGTGCTCGGGCTCAGTAACTGTGGTGCACGGGCTTAGCTGCTCCATGGAACGTGGAATCTTCCTAGACCAGGGATCAAAACCGTGTCCCCTGCGTTGGCAGACAGATTCCTATCCACTGTACTGCCAGGGAAATCCCCTGACTCTTATTCTTGACCCCTTTTCCCCCATGTGAAAGAACTCTATTAGGATTTTGATTGAAATTATAGCTTCTCATTTATAATATATTAATAGCCTACCCATCTCTCTATTTCTTCTGACCTTTTTGTCCTTCAGTAAAGATTTTTTGTGTCTTTTACGAGATTTAATAGCTTTTGTTGCTATAGGAAACAAGATCTTTTTGGCATTTTCTAATCTAATTGATTATTGCTGATATAAAGTAATGTTGATGGCTTTTGTTTGTTGATATTGTCTTGGGCAACCTCATGAACATCCTCAAATATTTCTAAAAGTTCCTTGGTAGATTATCCTATACTTTATGTATAACTAATCATACTATCTGCATACAAACAACAGGCTCGTCTCTTTTAAAAAGACTACTTCAACACATGCCTCCCAGGCTCTCTCCTCCAGGCCGAGCCCCCGTCCTCTTGTTCCCAGCCTGGGCTTTTCTGTCCTCAGATTGTGTTTTGTTCATTGGAAGCGGAGGCAGCAGTGGGTCCATCTTCTGCTAACATGAGCCTAGTTGTGCATTAGGGGCAATTTGGGGGCACCTGAAAATGTTTGCAAAACACTTAACACAGAGGCTGGTTTTCATTAGAACTGCATTAGAGAATGAATGTTCATTCATTTTCCCATCTGAGGAGAGATGGTTTCCCTGACAACCAGTGGGAGGGATTCAGGATTTCCAACCTGAGGCTAGAAATTACTCCTCGACCTGTCTCTCCCTGTCAAATTTCAACTTACCTTTCAAGCCCTAGCTCAAATGCCAAAGTTATGCATTTTTTTTCTTGTTAAATAATGAGGATTTGGTGAAGTTAAAATCCCATCCCCACTTAAGCTGGTACTTGGTACCTTCCTCCCTGTAAAAACTTCATGGTAGGCCAATTGTTCATTCATTCATCCAATGTGTAGGGAGCATATACTGGGCCCGGCAAAAGATACAGAGATACAGCACAAGATGAAGCGGTTTATTAAAACTCAAAGGCAGTAACCAACTAGTTTTAGTATAATAAGTTCCAACTGTATATTAGAAAATTAAAAGGCAGAAGAGTGCAGAGGGAGAGAGCAAACAGATCCCAGAGTGGAAGACCTCATGGAAGGGGCATTCGAGATAAGGCTTGAAAAATAAAGTGAAGTTGCTCAGTCGTGTCTGACTCTTTTCGACCCCATGGACTGTAGCCTACCAGGCTCCTCTATCCATGGGATTTTCCAGGCAAGAATACTGAAGAGGGTTGCCGTTTCCTTCTCCAGGAGATCTTCCTGACCCAGGGATTAAACCCAGTCTCCCGCTTTACCGTCTGAGCCACCAGGGAAGTCTAGGGGCTTGAAAGATGAGTAGAAATCTGACATGTAGAGACAGGTTGGGCAGGACCCTCAGCTTCTAGCCCGACTCTGCTTGACAACAGAGCAAAGTCACGTGATTGGGACAGATAATGCCTTCAAGGGGTGGTAAAGACCTCAGTCCTCTGGTGTCAGGGTTTGATGTGAGAGTTTCAGAAAGGCAGCTTTTGACTCAGCAAGAGTTGTCCAAGGTGGGAAAGGGCTATTTGGAAGTAGGGGAGCATCTGTCCTTGAAGAGGCCCACGCAGAGCCTAGGGGGCACCTGATTGCTGCTGGTGGGTCCCCTTCATTTAGCTCGGTGACTGACAGGACCTGTCAACCTGGGATTTCCAAACTCCCAGGCTGAAAGTTACAGTAAGAAGTACTTTTCATATTGTGGCCCAGTGTGAGCATAAATCTAAAAGAGAAGTTTCATGACTGAATACTCACCATATTCCATGCTATACTTTTGATATTTTTTCCTAGTCATTAAAAATTCTTCATTTAGTCAATGATTCTCAATCTTGCACGTTTGACTCACCTGGGAGCTTTGAAAACATCCACTGCCCAGGCTTCTCCCCAACACTAATTAAATGAGGATCTCTTGGGGTGGAAGCCAGCACCAGTGTTTATTCAACTCCCAGGTGATCCTGGTGTGCAGCCTCAGTTAAGTCCCAGTGCACTTGGCAAAACTAAAACCAGGCAGAGGAAATGGGTCAGGCATTTGAGGACTAACAAAATTCCATATATATTAATGGGGCATGGATTTTTCCAGAACAGAGAAAAACGGTGTTGCTCCAGAGGCTTCAGACTGGGCTGCTGCTACTGCTACTGCTGAGTCGCTTCAGTCGTGTCCGACTCTGTGCGACCCCATAGACGGCAGCCCACCAGGCTCCTTGGAGAGGCCCACGCAGAGGCTGGGGGCACCTGAGAATCCCGTCCCTGGGATTCTCCAGGCAAGAATACTGGAGTGGGTTGCCATTTCCTTCTCCAATCAGACTGGGCTAGATTCTGTGAATTCCTCTGGCTGAGCCATAAACGAGGAAGACAGACCTTGTTTCAGGGGCTGGTCCATACCTCACCCTTTGCCCGAGCTCACACTGTAGCCTATGAAAACTCATGGCTCGGAGCCTCTACTGGCTGTTTCTCTTTTTCTATGGCTTTTTGTATATTTGCAGTTGTATCTCCAACATCACAATCAATCATACAACATACAACATTTTAGTTACTTGTCAAAGATACGCCAAACCCCTTAGCTGTTACCTCTCAATTCCTCCATTCAATTGCCTGGCAGCCACTAACCTACTTTTTGTCTCTATAGATTTGCCTCTTTTGGACATTTAATATAAATGGAGTCTATACAATACAATATGTGTCCTTTTGTGTCTGGCTTCTTCCACTTAGTGTAGTGTTTTCTGAACTCATCCACTATAGCACGTCAGTAGTTCACTCCTTTTTGTCGTTGAATAGTATTTCCTTATGTGGATATAACACATTTTTAAAATCCATTTGTCGAGGAATGTTTAGGTTGTTTTTAGTTTGAGCTGTTATAAATAATGTCGTTATGAACATTCATGTACATTTCTTCAACTTTCAAATAGCTTTCTTTTTTGGCCACACTGCTTGGCATGTCGTTAGTTCCTCAACCAGGGATCAAACCCGTGCCCCTTGCATTGGGAGCATGGAGTCTTAACCACTGAACTGCCAAGGAAGTCCTTAAATAACTTTAAAAAATATATTTATGTATTCTTGGCTGTGCTGGGTCTTCGTTGCTGCCTGGCTTTTCTCTAGTTATGGCGAGCGGGGGCTACTCTCTAACTGTGGTGTGTGGGCTTCTCATTGTGGTGGTTTCTCTTGTTGCAGAGCACAGAGAACTACACTACTACTCAACCAACTAAACTAGCTCCTCAGCTTCTAAATCTGAGTTTACTAGTTGCAGCACATGTGCTCAGTAGCTGTGGCTCCTAAGCTCTAGAGCACAGGCCCAGTTGTTGTGACACACAGGCTTAGTTGCTCAGTCGCACGTGAGATCCTCCTGGCCTGGGGATCAAACCCGTGTCTCCTGCATTGGCAAGCAGATTCTTTACCACTGAGCCACCAGAGAAGCTCTTAAATAACCTTTTTAAGTGGAAAATTTTCAAGTGTCTTGGAGAGAATAATATAATGCACCCTCAATAACCCACCCATCGTCTAACTTCAACACTTACCAATATTTACCAATGGGGCTTCATCTGCACATTCCCAACCCTGCTTTGTTCTGTTTCTTTTAATATCATTTTGAAACAATTTTGAATCTGCATAGAAGTTGCATGCAGCATCCCTAGGCTTTGTTTTTGGCCGGAACATTTCACAACAGGTATCTCTCCAGATAAGGACTGTGAGTCTGAGAAGCCCAGGGGGAGTGAGGCTGGTTGGTCTCCCTGGTACAGAATGGTGCTGGGTGGGTACCAGCCTCAGTGGCTGTTCCCCTGCTGGGTGGGGGACAGGGGCAGGGGACTTTAGCTGCCTTTTAGCTGAGCTCATCAGGTGACTGTTCTGTCCT
This sequence comes from Nanger dama, assembly GCA_917880005.1. NCBI lineage: Eukaryota > Metazoa > Chordata > Mammalia > Artiodactyla > Bovidae > Nanger > Nanger dama. The sequence continues at coordinate 10,425,528 of CAKJTW010000033.1, forward strand.
CTAGAACTAATTATTTCCCAAGATCTCTTCCATTGCCTTCTCACAGTGACAACCCACTAAACACTCAAACCACTAAGTAAAATATTAAAAGGAGGGAGCTGAGGCTGAGGGTTGGAATTGAGAGTTCTCCTCTTTGAGTGCATAGCAGTCTCGGGATGTGTCCTGCCTCTCTGCCTTTGCTTAAGCTGTCCCCTCTCCCATGGGTGCTGGCCCCTTTCTTTTCTCCCTGTGTCCCATCTCCCCATCCTCCAAGTCCCACCGCAGACCTCACCCCTCTGAGAGTCTCCTCACTCCCGTTCATCCCTTGGTGCTCCCACAGCTGGCTCTCGAGGGCCCTTATCTCAGAGATGGGAATCCCGTGGGAAAGAGCGCTTGTCTAGGAAGCAGGCTGTCTGGATTCTGAGAACAAAAGGTTCTGCAGTCACACTGTGAGGCTAGTTTGCCACTCACCTTATTTTCACATGGTTTTTCAGAACAGGGTTTAGGCAGCAGGGAGGTAGGCTTCAAACTAGAGCTAGTCTGAACCCAAAGTCCAAACTCTGTCCACCTTCTCTTTCCTCTGGTCCCAGCAAACCACTCAGCAGCAAGTGACCTTGGCCAGGCCACCCTGAGACTCAGCTCTGAGCAGTGGGAGGGAATATGCTTGCCGATCCCTCCCCACAGCTTGCTCCGAGATCAGCAGTGGTCCTTGGGAATGAACTTTGCAAACTCGGATTGACACTGCAGTTGCACTGGTTGGAGGGGCAGAGCTTCATCAAAACACAGGAGCATTGCTCGCTCTTGTGGTCTTTGCACCCCAGCCCCTCAAGGCTGGTGTGGTGGCTCCAGGTTAGGATCCAGGTTCCTTCCACCGTGTTGCTCACAGCCTGAGAGGGCTCCTCACCACGTCTGCATTCCAGCTAGTTGCAGAGGGGAAAGGGGGCACACGTCTCCCCTCTGAGGGCAGGCCTTGAAGATGACACACATCATGTCACCTCCCATCCCACGGAACAGAAGTCATTTTCATGATTACACTTGACTGCCTGGGAAATGTAGACTCTATTCTGGAATGCCATGTGTCCAGCTAAAAATTGAAGGCTCAACTACTAAGGAAGAAGGGGAGAATGGATACTGGGGACAGCTAGCAGTCATTGTCATAGTAGTTATAATTTGATATCTGAGATCTATGATGATGAAGATGGAAAAAGTCTGTCCTTCCTGGAACCAAGGTCTGGATTTCATAAACACCAGGTCAAGTCCAGTGTGTTGGCTGAGGAGGGGCTCAGCACTGAACCATCAGCCCCCTGCCCTCCTGGCAGCTGGCATGTGAGTGCCCCCCAGTCCTTCTGTGTCCCCTGCCTAGACTTTCTGGTGTCCTGTCCAGAGAAAACACCTCTTCCCAACACACCCTCCCATTTTACCCCACTGGATCTCTTTCTGGGATCTCAAGTTCACCCACAGAATCTGTCCACTTGATGGTATCCTGTCTTAATTGTTTCAGACGTTGTGTCTCATCCCATCAACTAGATTGGCTGAGCAATCTGAAGTCTTATTGGTCCTGTGGCTCCCACAAACTACTGGTCCAACAAGTGCTGCTTGATAGACTCCTGACAATTGCCAGCATTTGGCAGGCGTGACACTGAATGTGTCTGCAATTTCTACTTTGGGGTTTACCTAATATGACTTATAATACCAGAATGCCATAGAAGGAAGGTCAGCAACTCCAACTCCTCAACTTTACAGATGATTGTATTTATACTTTGGAAGTGGAAGTGACTGATTGAAGGTGCACCTCACTCAGGCTAGTGATTTCCAAACTGTGTTCTAAGGAACCCCAGGATTCTGGGCTGGAGGGGGGGTGCGAGGTGGGGCTAGGAAGAAAAAAGCAGGGAGAGGATACACACTGGAGCCCTGCGGCCTTCCCCCAGCTCCAAGGAGTACAACCCTGCTATTTCCATTCTTCATAAATTTCACTTCAAGGAAGTGTTCCAGTGATTTTTTTTTCCTGTGCCTCCTCTGATCTCTGATGATTTTTTTTTTTTAAGTTTGAAAGTCACTGCTCTTGTCTAACCTACTTAATGTGCAGACAAAAGAGTTGAGGACCAGTTTCTGGCTGAATGTACGATGATAAGACAGGCCATTTGCCCTGTCGCTCATCCTAGGTCCTAGGGATCCAGCCTTGAACAAAACAGCTCTCTGCCCTCGTGAAGCTGGCACTCCCTCGGTGAAATCAAGCCATACATAACTCAACATAGAAAAACATCAACAGGCATGCTCAAAGGAGAAAATAAAGCCGGCGAAGGGTGTGGTGAGTGATCAGAGGGTGAGGTGTCAGGTGGGCTGGGGAGGAGGCCTCTTCGAGGCGGAAGGAAGGGAGGGAGCTTTGTTTTCTGAGAGAAGAGTCTTCCAGGCTGTGAGATTTGCAGGTGCAACAGACAGGCTTGCGTTGTCGGGAAGGAAGGCAAGCTGTCCTTCCGGACAGGATATGGGTTCTAAAAGGACCCTGCAGAGCCCCTGGGAGGCCCAGGGGAGTAGTTAGGGCCCCACCCCACACGCCTGGGCACAGCAGGACCCGGCTTGACTCCTGCAGTGGAGACAGGTGTTTCGATCTGCCTCCCGTGCCTGGTCGCTGCCGCCTTGGGCAGCCCCTGCCACCCCTCCTGAGGCCCTGGAGCCGCTGAAGCTATTGGCATTGGCAAGTGACTCAGGTGTAGTCCTGTTAGTGGCCCCGCAGGGGCCTCAGGAGCGGGTGCTGAGAGGACCGCAGCCCCTCTGTGAGAAGCTTGGCTCTGGCAACTTCTTTCCTCACTCACCCACGGGCCTGTCTCTGTGGCTCAGTCAAGGGACAAGGCATGGCAGGGCTGGTGGAGAACACAGCTCCCAGGAATGAGGGGCTAGGCTGGGCTGGTCCTCAGCCCACCAGCGGCCTGCCGCCTCCTTAGTTTTCCCGTCTGGAACTTGGGGGTGGGATCACATTCCTAGGACGTTATGATGAGAGACAAAAGAAATTCTGAATGTGCTGGGCGAACGGTCATCACAAAATAAGTCTTTGATGAATGAATGTTCAATAAATGGACGAACAAAGGAAAAGAAAATGATCTTGAAGTGGAAAAGCAGAGGTCATGCGGCAGTTTTCAAACTTAACTAAAAGAACACCCTAGAGATGTTGTTAAATTTATTAAAACAGAGAACTGGACTCCAACCTGGTCTGGTTAATATTTTTCAATAAATACTTTAATTGTGAACCCATCTGCACAAGGACTTGGTTTTTCTATGCCAATTCTGTGTGGCAGTGGGAGAACGACTGTCTGAGCTGGTTTGCCTTGGCCCTGGCCAGGCGCCCAGGGTGATCAGCAACTCAAGACCAATGTTTATGATGATTACCCTGTAGGTTGTGTCAATTCAAGCTCCAAGCCACAGGTCATGCCGGCGTGGGGGCTTTGCATGTTTATGGGAGACTTTGTGTTGTTTCACTGAGGCAAGCCATTGCCATGTTTCATTGGCCCAGCAGCTGTTGGATGGCCCTGGCTTTAAGCAGGGTCTTGGTTCAACTGACCCTCACACAGCCCAGAACTGAGGCCCCTGTCGCTGCCACTTTCTGGTCCAATAATCACAGCAACAGCTTTCTCTCACCCAGCACTGGCTTTCAGTTCCTTTTTCATTTCTGTTTTCTTTCTAACTTGTGAAGTCAACCACAGTTCTGTTGTCACTGATGAAGAAGACAATGTTGTTACTAAAGCTGGAGAGTCTTCTTTTCAGCTCAGCACTCTATTAGTGGAACCAGAAGCCTCTCCAAAGTTCTTTAAACCACTCTTTCCCCGTCTTGCCAGCGAGTGTGAGTGTGTGTGTACTGTTGCCCAGATACAACCTGAGTTCAGCCCTGGCTGCTGGGTGCATTTTTCAGAATCAAAATGTCCTCATCAAAAATCATCCCCAGAGTTCTTTATCTGCCTGAGATGGCAGTGTTTTCTGTATGTAACATGAACTCTGCTCTGACTCACATGAATAATACTATTTATCAGGCCCTTGGAATGTGCCAGGTATTATGCCTAAAGCTTTGCATGAATCATTTACTTTTATCTTCTCACTGTCCTATATTTATACCCATTTTACAAAGTGGGGAAAAGGTGTTCCGAGATATTAGCTACCACAATGAACCAAGACTGGGACTCTCTTCATTCCTATATTTCTTTATCTTCTCTAAAGATTTCAGAAGTTGCTTTGCAAGCAACACATCAGCTCTCCTACCAAACTCCATGGACTAAGCAATCATTTGCACATTGGTTAAGAAAGTGAGATCAAATGACATGATGTATGCAAAAAAAAAAACTTTTGTAAAACGTACATAAATGATATCACTGGGTGGAGGTGGTTGTAACTCCCCCTGTCGTGTTGGAATTAGTATCTTTCAATTCACTGAATAGAAAGTAATTTGTATTTTACATGTTTAATCCCTCCAACCAAATAGACAAAAATTATTTTCTCCAAACAAGCCTTTGGACTAAAGTAGAAGACAGTTGAATGGAAAATTGGGTAAAATTCTGAATGTGTTGATTATGCAGTGGAAACATCTATTTGGAAAGCAACTCATGCAGGTGACCTATGTTAATTCAGTCCCCTCAATATCAGCAGATGTTAGCCCCTGCTGGGTGGCAGGCACTGTGTGTCTAATAGCCTTGGGCAACCTTTGTTCGTTATTTTTTTTTTACTTTAATAAGAATAAACTTGTTATTCTGAAATAATGATAGATATACAGAAAAGTTGCAAAGATAGTACAGATAGTTCTGTATATCCTTCACCCATGTGTGCACGCCAAGTTGCTTCCAGTCATGTCCAATGCTCTGCCACCCTAGGGACTGCAGCCCATCAGGCTCCTCTGTCCATGGTATTCTCCAGTCAAGAATACTAGAGTGGGTTGCCATGCCCTACTCCAAGGGATTTTCCCAACCCAGGGGTCAAGCCTGCATCTCTTGTGCCTCCTGCATTGGCCGGCAGGTTCTTTGCCCCTAGCACCACCTGGGAGACCCCATCCTTCACCTAATATAAGCACCTCATATAAGCACAGTCCATTTGCCAACCCTCAGACATTAACGTTGAAACATTACCATCAGCTATAGATTGCGCCAGTTTTTCTACTGATGTCCTTTTTCTGTCCCAGGATCCCATCCAGGATCCTACACTACATTTGGTGGATCCATTCTTAGACCCGCTCACTTAGAGAGTATTAAAATAGCGATGTTTTCTTTCCTTCTCTTTGAGATCAAATTTGGTTTGAGTTCTATTTCCAATTCTACAGGGAAAAAGAGGCAAATGATAAACAAATGGTTTGACTCACATTTGAATTGGGAATTGACTCATCAGTCCTGGGAGTAACCCACCTCTATCCTCCTGAGATCACCACGTAAAGAAGAATCTACTCTTCAGTCACAGCTCAGGCTCCTGTGTCTGTGGATGTAGGGGCAAGAGTTAGGACCAGGCTTGACAGAGCAAATTGCTCTGTGGTTTGCCCCGTCAAAACTCCAAGTCCAGCTGAGTCACTGAAGAATTCCACCTTCCTGACCAGCAGTCAGGAAGAGTCCCAACAGTCTAATAGAAAAGATACTCTTTGATCGCCTCCTTCAGCTCATTCATTCATTTTTCATTCATTATTTTTTAAAGTTGATTAACCTGTGGCTTCCCTGGGTCTTCGTTGGTGTGTGTCAGTTTTCTCTAGCTGCAGCCAGTGGGGGCTGGTGTCTGGTTGCAGTACAAGGGCTCCTCGTTGTGGGGCTTCTCTTGTTGTGGAGCACGGGCTGTAGGTGCAGGCTTCAGTGGTTGCAGCACACAAGCTCTATAAAGCTGGCTCAGTAGTTGTGCAGCAACAGGCTTAGTTGCCCCACTGCACGTGGGATCTTCCTGGACCCCTGGACCGGGGGACCAAACCCATGTCCCCTGCATTGGCAGGCGGATTCTTATCCACCAGACCATCAGGGAGTCCTTCACCATTCATTATTGATTTATTCCACATTTATTAAGTCCCCAGAGTGTGCCAGGTACTGAATTAATTGCTGGGGATATAAGGAGGAGCAAAACAGAAATAAGGGAACATTAGATAGTGCTTTCATTTCATTCTTGAATACCTACTAAGTGTTCAGCACTGAGCTAGGCAATAATGGGGGAGGAGGGTGTTCTTGATACAGGTCCTGTCCTCAAGGAATGTGCTAGCCACAGAGACAGTACGGGCTACTCAAGGCAGCCTGAGATAAATGGTGCAGACAGTAGCAGGGGAGAGAGAGCTAATAGCAGGGATGATCGGGAAGAGGCTCAGATCTTCAGCTGGGCTTTAGGGTGAAGTCTGCAGAGATAGTAAAAGTCAGTAAATAAACAGAAGTCTGTGTATCAGGAAGAAAAGCAGGATTGTGCACTCTGTTTACTGATGAGAGAAGAGACGGGCTTGAGAAAGGACTCTGGGTCTGCAGAGAGGGGAGCATATGTTTGAAGATGTGATCTGAGTTCTGTTGCTCTTCCTGTCTCCCAGGGATAACTGAGCCCTTAGGAGCTATGCCTCAACCAAACCCTAGCAAAGCGGATCCCAAGAGCCTCTGTGGAACCAGCCACCCCCGCACACCACCATCCCCACCCCTACCCTCCCCGCCTCACTGTGGGAACCGGAGGCTCTGGAGATGAAGGGCATGTCCCTGGTAGAGACACTGTCTGTGCTGGAAAGAACGCTGGCTTTGGGGCCCTTAAGATTTCAAGGCCTAGCTCTGCTGTTTTCCAGTGTGTGACTTTAGCCAAGCTACAGGTTGAGCTTCTATTTCCTCATCAAAAGAGGAGATAACCATAGTACCTACCTCAAAGGGGTGTCATGAAGATTAAATGAAACTATGAGGCCTCAGAGCCTGGCACAGAGCATGGCACCAAGAGGTACCAAAGAGTGGTAGCCAGTTGTTATTCAGTCACTCAGTCGTGTCTCTTTGTGACCCTGTGGACTGCAGCACACCAGGCTTCCCCTGTCCTTCACTATCTACCTGAGTTTGCTCAGACTCCTGTCCATTGAGTCAGTGATGCCATCCAACCATCTCATCTTCTCCTTCTGCCCTCAATCTTTCCCAGTATCAGGGTCTTTTCCAATGAGACAGCTCTTCTCATCGGGGGACCAAAGTATTGGAGCTTCAGCTTCAGTCCTTCCAATGAATATTCAGGGTTGATTTCCTTTAGGATTGACTGGTTTGATCTCCTTGCAGTCCAAGGAACTCTCAAGAGTCTTCTCCAGCACCACAGTTCGAAAGCATCAATTCTTCGGCAGTCAGCCTTTTTTATGGCTCAACTCTCACATCTGTACATGACTACTGGAAAAACCATAGCTTTGACTGTACAGATGTTGGTTGGCTAAGAGAAGTCTCTGCTTTTTATTATATTGTCTAGGTTTGTCATAGCTTTTCTTCCAAGGAGCAAGCATCTTTTAATTTCGTGGCTGCAGTCACCATCTGCAGTGAATTTGGAGCCCACGAAAATAAAATCTGTCACTGTTTCCACTTTTTCCCCATCTATTTGCCATGAAGTGATGGAACTGGCTGCCATGATCTTTGTTTTTGGATGTTGAGTTTTAAGTCAGCTTTATCACTCTCATCAAGAGGCTGTTTAGTTCCTCTTTGCTTTTTGCCATAAGAGTGGTATCATCTGAATGTCTGAGGTTGTTGATATTTCTCCCAGAAATCTTAATTCCAGCTTGTACTTCTTCCAGCCCAGCATTTTGTATGATGCACTCTGCATATTAGTTAAATAAGCAGGGTGACAATATACAGCCTTGATGTACTCCTTCCCCAGTTTTGAACCAGTCCATTGTCCCATGTCCAGTTCCAACTGTTGCTTCTTGATCTGCATACAGGTTTCTCAGGAAGGCAGGTAAGGTGGTCTGGTATTCCCATCTCTTTAAGAATTTTCCAGTTGTTGTGATCCACACAATCAAAGGCTTTGGTATGGTCAATGAAACAGAAGTAGATGCTTTTCTGGAATCCCCTTGCTTTTTCTATGATCCAACGGATGTTGGCAATTTGATCTCTGGTTCCTCCATAAATAGCAGACTGGGACTGAACGAACCCTGTAGTTTCAGAAGAACCTCAAGACTCATATAACATAATGGTAGTCTATGTAGGTAGGTCACAGACCCAACTAAGTGAAGTCTTAGACAGCTGGGGCAATGAATACTGCCAGTCAGCAGAAATGAACTTCAATTATCATGGTTTTGAAAGAGGGAGGCATGGGCATTCCTCTGCAGTGGCGCCCTAATTTGGGCAAATCTCAAATGAGAAGATGCTCTGAGATGATCTTTTCTCTTTATAGCAGAGGTTCACCTGGAAGTCCCTTGACCATACCCGCACATACAAAGATTGGAGGGTGACTAGTTCACAACTCTTGCATTATCCCAGTGTCCCCACAGTAGTGAAGGGAGAGTCTGTAAGGCAGGACGGGCCACAGCCTGGAAGGAGGGCAGTATTTGTTTCTACCTTGGAGCAGAATTCCAAATAGACTTCTGGGTCCACCAAAGAAAACAGAAAGAATACAGCTGAGACACATTCTCTTTGCCTGTTCCATCTCAAGGTAATCAGTAGATCCTTCAGTGGAAATTTGTGGAGATCATGCCTGCATTCTGGGCAAGAAGCACACAGCGGCTGTCTGAGGCCCCAGGCCCTGGGAAAAAGCACCACAGGCAACTTGATGTGAATCCACGTGATGGACCAGTGGCAGGCACTGCTGTTTCCATGGCAATCTGATATAGGATGATTTGAACTTAATGCCAATTCTTTGGTAAACCCTTAGGGTCAGAAAAAAGGTCTGTGTGAAAAATTGTCGTTATCCTTAAGAAGTATTTGGGGGCGGGGAGGAGTTGTGTATTTAAGTGCTTACTAGGTCAGAGTTGTTTTGCTCTTGCCTAAAGCCAATAATGCATTCAGAACAGAGAAGGAAAATGTGAGTTTTTTCATAGATTCAAGTTCTAGTTTTTGCTAACATAGTCAGTATGACCTAGGATATATCCATTCTTTATTCATCTCTCCATTTAGCTCACCAGCCAGCCAGCCATTCAGCCATATGTATTGAGCTCAACCTTTGTCCTGCTGGATTTCCTACCTATAAAATGAGAGAATGAGCATCTTTGACCTAAGCTCCTAGATCCTTAGGAGTTTCAGGGTTGTGTTTTCAGGGCCTTGCTTCCCAGGATGGGCTAGGGAGATTGGACAGGGCCTGAGACCCACTTGCCTTCAGCCCAGAAGAGCCCTGTTTTTAGTTGTTTTACATATTGAGATTTCTTTTTTTTTTTTCTCATTATTTATTTTTCGCTGGAGTATAGTCGCTCTACCATGTGGTGTTCATCTCTACTGTACAGCAAAGTGAATCAGCCACACACATACATGTATCCCCTCTTTTGTGGGTTGCCTCCCCATATTCGTTTTGAACAAAGACTTCTTAACTGAAAATCAGAGAGTCTCCATGGGCCTTTCAGTGGTGACTCTCTGCAGCTTCAGGCCAATTGTTTTTCAATCAGTGCCCCTGCAGTGCAGGATACAATAATAAGATGGAGAATAAACCTGTCTCCCCGACAGCCCGCCTCCCACCCCGCCCCGGGGGCTTGCTGTCTCTGTGAGGATAAACTGAGATTATAGTGTGAAAACCTGCTTGGGTAAACGACTGTTGTTAAGATAATACAAATAATAATTATTACGGTGGAGTCGGGCAATCAAGATATACCCAAAGGGAAATACAGCCTATAATTCAGCCTACAATTAGGGATCAGGTAAAAGCAGTAGGCTCCCAGGGTCTCCACTCAGGGACTCGGGGATTTGCATGGCTTTCCCGGAACGCGAGCCTGCTCGCCAATGCCTCCCAGGGGTGGGGGGGTGGGGCGGGCTGCTGCGCCCCCTACTTCAACCCCCCACCCCCACACCCTTGCCCACCGCTCTCGCAGCTGCAGGGAGCCTCACGGTGATTGGCTGAGCTGGAAGTTGTTGCTAGGTTACCAGTCCGCGGGAGGCTGGGGCCTCTAGTCCCATCCTCCACCGCAAATTCATCCCGCACAGCCGAGTTAATTCGGACACCCTGTGAATGGGATCCCCAGCAGTTTAAATTGTCAGCTGCCAAGTGCCCATCTTTCTAGGATTTAACACTCAGCATGAAGGCTGTGTGAAGGAGGGGAAGAGAAGCCTTCTGTTTTTATACTCTGGGTCACCTTAAATAGCTGTTTCTTTGAGCCCCCGCCCTTGGATTCTGGGTTTACTCATATATTCATTATTCATGGATGCATCTGTGTTTATTAAGTGCCTACCATGTTCCATGCACTATGGGACAAAGGGATGAATGATGTGGAGACCATCATTGCCCACACAAAGGGGGAAACATTAGGCACTTAAGCAAATAAATAAGATAAACATGTATCTAATTCTTTCTTTCCTCTTCAGTGATTTTACTAAAACCCCTTTCCCCTACTAGATCTGTAGGGCCCCCAAGTTGACAGGGGAAGGAGTGCTACTGCCAACTGTGCCTAAACTACGTTGCACTCAACCCATCCCCTCACCGTGCCCTGAAACTGGGGTACATCCTCTCATCGCCACAGTGCTTGTACTTTGCTCTCTTGAACCCGTAAGTGAGCCTGAGTGCACCTTGATGAAGATGTGGGTTGGAATCATTGTCCCATGTTCAGATGAGAAAGCTGAAAGCCAGAGACGTCAAGAAACACTGTCCACGGTCACATGGAGAATTACTAGCATAACCAGTATTGAGCACTTACTACGTGCAGACTCTTTAAAAAACAAAACAAAAACAAAACTGTCTTCCTAAAAAGAATGAAAGAAAAAAGATCTTCCTCATAACAACCAAGTAAGGTATATAATTATTATTATACCCATTTTATAGGTGGCAAAATTGAGGCTGGAAGAAGTTATTTGACTTGCCAAGGTGACCCAGGTAGTGTGTGGCAAAGCTGGAATTTGAACCAAATCTCCCTGGCTTCAAAGCCTAACCTCTTTTCAAGAACTGGATCTGGTCACAGAAAAGTCTCTGAGTGGCTAAGTCTTGGAGTGGTTTCCAAATGCTCTTCAAAACCTCCCAGTCCCAGGATCTTATTTATTTTTCAACTGAAGTTTTTGGTACAATACACTCATAAAACCTGGTGAATTGGCCATACTTATCAATATGACTGACTCTGTTATCTATCCATCTGTGATGATCTTCCCTTCAAATTTTTATTGGGTAATTAAGTCAAGTAACTCTTCCCTCTAAGCATTTCCATTGCTTGCTCTGTTAGCTTTTTATTTTCCTTTGTTCATGTTCTGAACAAATACCGAGTACCCACCAAGTATTGTGGGAGGCTTGGTGTGTGTAGGTGAGTGTGGCCCATCTCTTCCTTGAGGAGTTCCCAACGTAGAGCAAAGTTTCTGAAGGGTCTTCCATGGGCAAAGTGCAGTGAGAGGTCATGGAGAGAGGAGGACCACAGAGACCAGCCCTCAGAGAGTCTCCTTGATTTCAGAGACAGACCCACAGTTAGAGTAAAGACAAAGGTGGGAAAGGAGGTGGGAAGGAACAGAAGTGGTCGTGGCAGGTGTGGGCTGGGGGTGGTAGCAACCCACCTTGAGTTTCCCACAGAGCTGCTTTTAAATCCATCTTGCTGTGGTCCTTGTGGGACACTATGTTTCAGAGCCCAGCAGCCTGCAGCTTGGAAGGAGGACTTTAAATGGGAGAAGGTGCTAGAAAGAACAGACATGCATAAAGAAGCCAGCTAAATTTATCCGTCCTTGCAGCACCCAGCAATCGCTATGCTTAACACTTGATTTTCTACCAATAGAGACTAGTTTAACCAGAAGATTAGGTGTTTTTCTCTGAGAAGACAGAGAAAGAAAGAGATGCAGAGAGTGAGACCTAAAGAGAAGCAAGGTGAGACAGAGATAACTCTGCACACTTTGGGATGCCATCCTAGTGAGCAGTAGGAAAAAAAAACTGGGCACCTGAGTGGGCGCAATCAGACAACCTCTTGCCCCCTTTCAACCTGGCTACCCTCCTAATTTCCAGATAGCACCATTTTTCATATGTAAGTATATGGGAGATATCTATGTTATCTTGGCCACTGCCCTGTCCCTGTCACCCACCACCATCCATATACAACTGAGAGTTGACTGTAAATGGATAATATACCAAAGCAATGATTTGAGTATTACAAGACGATTATGCATGGCTTTGGCCTAGCATTCCCATGTATAGGAATTTATCCTGACGACAATAATTAAGGACATGGCAAATAATTTAGCAAGAGATGATTCATTGCAAAATTGTTTAGAAAAAGCAAGGAAACTAAGTAGCCAACCCCTGTTGGGGACCTGCTCCATAAATAATGATATATCTTTACAAATAGCTGTCCATGATGCTCGTGAATTAGGTTATAAATGGGTTCTTACTGATGTGTAAAGACATGATTAGGTAAAAAAAAAAGCAAGTTAAAAAATAGTGTATGTAGTATGACTCTATGTAAGTATTCTTGTAAGTAAGAATAAGTATATAAAATAGTCTAGGAAGACACAAACCAAATGTTAACCTCTGGGTGGAGGAATTCCAAGACATTAATTTTACTTTCTTTTTGCTCATCTGCATTAGAAAAAAATTCTTTTCTCCACAATGAATATGTATTTCCTGTGCAGTGAAAACAAATTTCCTTCCAGCAGTCCTAGTGAGCACCTCCTGCTAGGCGTCCAGGAGTTGGGGGGCAAGCTGAGCCAGGTACTCCTGACTCTGAAGCTTGTGAGAAAGGCCACCAACCCTGTGAGGCCACTTCAAGCTGCTCTTTAAGAATTGCCAAAATGCGAGTGCCCATCCTAACTTGACTCTCCAACCTGATTGGTCTTATGGGCAGGAACTCAAGTGACCCAACAATACCTTGGTATCAAAATGCTTGGTTTCCTCATAACCTACTGGTGGGTTGGCTGCTTCCGCTCCCTGCCCCCAAGGGAAAACAGTCTGTACAAATTGGTACTTGGTAAAGGATAACCTTGCTAAAATTGCAGAGCCTTCCCAGCTCGCCAGGAGGATCCTCCCCTGTAAGGGGGTGATGGCTAAGATGCTGTGTTGATCAGGTCAGCCCCTACTATACCCAGACAGCTGTGATTCTGAATGCTGGAGAGAAAAGGCTGTCACCATGGCAACCCAGGCTGGCTCAGCCTCTGGGATCAGTCCAACACCCAGAGAAAGGAGGTTGGGTCTGGAGTCAGAAGAAACACTGCCTGGTTGTCTGACCTCAGGCAGTACTCTTCGCTTTTCTCTGCCTCAGTTTCTACATCTGTAAAGTGATGCGGAAGCTCCTTATCTTACTTGCTTCCAGGATTAATGAGGAATAATCTGTGAATGGTAAAAATGTGAGAGGAGTAGAGCACCCCTAGCTTTGGTTTGTCCCCAAATCGCTGTGTATGACCTTGGACAAATCACTTAACCTTTCTGTGCCTCAGATGCTCTGTTTGTAAATAGGATAGTCATGTCCCCAGCGATGGCTTCTCAGATTTACTGTCAGACGGCCATGAGAGTCCCAGAAGTTGGAAGGAATCTTGGTCCTTAGCACCCATGCAGGGATCCCTTTGATGAGTTCTTTGGCTGAGGTCCTTGTCCTACCTCTGCTTGATGACCTAAAGTGGCAGAGAGCTTACAACTGCACAACTTTCCAAGTAGCCATTGCTACAGGATGCTAATTGTAAGAAACTTCTTTTGTATAGGATGTTTTGGGTTTTGCTTTTAAAAAAACATTCAGGGCTTCCCTGGTGGCTCAGTGGTAAAGATCCACCTGCCAATGCAGGAGACGTAGGTTCGATCCCTGGCCTGGGAAGATCTCACATGCCATGGAGCAGCCAAGCCCATGTGCCACGATTGTTGAGTCTGTGCTTTAAAGCCCAGGAGCCACAACTACTGAGCCCATACCCAACAACAAGAGAAGCCACTGCAATGCAAAACCAGTGCACCCCATAGCCAAAAATAAATAAATAAAATTATATTAAAAATAAATAAATAAACATTCAATTTATTTATTTATTTATTTCTGGTTGTGCTGGGCCTCCATTGTGGTGTATGGCTGTTTTCACTGCTACTCACGGGCTTTCTGTAGTTGCTGCAAGTGGGGCTGCTCTCTGGCTGCAGTGTGCCCGCTCTGGGGCAGGCAGACTTCAGCATGAGCTGCACACAAACTCAGAGTTGTGGCTCATGGACTTAGTTGCCCTGCGGCATGTGGGACCTTAGTTCCTGGACCAGGGAGCGAATTCCTGTCCCCTACATTGGCAGGCAGATTCTTAACTACTGGGCCACCAGGGAAGTCCCAGTATAGGCTGTTTTACAATTAAATGTTTGCTGTTAAAATTAGCAGTCCTTGTCAGTTCTGTTTCCACTCCTGATTTTCCCAGCTGGTTTGCACAAGATAAAAGTTAGCAGCAATTGGCAAGAAGCAGGTACAGGCCCAGTTCTGAAAGCTTTTAGCTTAATGTAGTGAAGGAAATGAGTTCCTGGGTCACACACTCTAGGTTAAAATCCCACTTTGTTCACTTACCAGATGGTTGCCCTTGGGCAACTTATGTTAGCTCTCCGAGCCTCAGTCTCCTGACGGGTAAAATGAGGCCAGAACTACCTACCTCACAGTATTATTGCTGTGACAGCACTTCTTATTCAGTGCACAACTGATTTCCCTGGTGGAATTCTGGGGGTGGCAGGGGGCAGGGCGGGGCACACCTTCCTCCCCACCCTCTGGACAACACATCGGACCTCTGAGCTCCACCCCGCAATCTGGCATATGTAGGCTCTTATGGGCCCAGGCTGTGCCCCTCTCAGAAGCAGGCAGAAGGTTCACCTTGCTTGCCCTCCTGGGAACCCCTGCAACACAGCCTTGTGTGTGCATTTCAGGGCCTTCCCCCTCTCAGGCCTAGGCCAGGGGCCATAAAAGGAAGATGGTGCAATGGCTTCAAGACAAAGTTTACCCTCCCTGTGATTCCCCTGCCTCAAGGTTAGCACCCCCTCCTGCCCACAGATGCAGCAGGCACTAAGCATGTGGTCCAGGGTGTCACTGGGTGAGGCCTTTCAACTATATCACTTAATGGGACTCTCATAGAGGGCAAAAAGCCTCTAAGACTCAAAAGAATGCAGTCTGGTGGTGGGGTAGAAACAGGGTCCTTTGCCCTCAATTGAAGGAGTCAGGACGCCTGACTAGCGGTGGGCTCTCGGGAGCCAGTGATTTCATTCCCTCTGTGCCTCGCTTTCCTCACGTGCAGAATGACAGGTTGATGCCTGAGACCTCTCCTGTGTCAGAATTACAAGTTTTTCTATTTATTGGATGCAGGATGAGATGGCATAATTGCCCCTGACCTCTTTATGCCCTTGGGGCTGCTGAGAACCCTCTCCTCTCTGCTTCCTCCGCAGATGAATACCTTCGAGTCCTCAATGTGGGTGTGGCCGAGGTGAAGAAGTCCTTCTTGGGTCCCTTATCGCCGTCCTGCAAGATGGTGCAGATGATGAGGCAGTTTCTGTACCGGGTCCTGCCTGAGGACTCCTACAAGGTCACCACCGGGAAGCTCCACGTGGCCCTCACCAGGCTCACAGATGGAGAGAGTGTGGTGGTTTCCAGAGTATACGTCCAAGGAAGAGCTCATTGAGGCAAGGGGGCGGGACTTAGGTGTGAGGGTAGGGCATGGTGGGTTGGGCTTGGAATCGGGGCGGGGCCGGGGTGGGCAGGGCCGGGGAATAAGGGTGGGACCGGGGCGGGAGCTGGGTGGGCGGGGGCTCGGAATAAGGGCAGGGTCTGGTGGGCGGGGCCTGGGTGGGCGGGGCTGGGGATGAAACGCGGCCTGGGAGCTGGGGCTGGAAAAGGAGAGGCTGGTCTTGGTTTTTTGACAAGCCTCTGGGACAGTCCACCTATCTGCCTCACTTCCTTCTGTTTTCTGCTTCCCAAGTTTTCCCCTCCTTTCGCCCTCCTGCCATCCGCCTTTCTGTGTCACGCACGCTGTTAAACGAGATAGGCACAGAGAAATGCCAAAAACGAATCAGACTTGGTCACCATCCCACGTTTCAGCGCTCAGAGTCCCGCCCGTTTTGCCTCTGCCTTGCCCTCTGCTTTGATCCTGCAGCTTCTCAGAGGCCCGTCTGTATTATCAACAGAGGTCCTGTGGCTCCTGTTGGCCTGGGCTGTAGTGTTTCCCCGCTGAATTACTCCTAGTTTGTGGGAACGGCCTCCCTTCGCCCTTTCTCTTCCTTTGGTCCTTGATAAAAGGATTGCATTATCACGAAATGGAAGGGGGCTCTGATAGTGCACTTAAGCTCATTAATATAATTTAAAAAATAATTTTTTAAATTAGTTATTGGCTGCGCGGGTTTTTGTTGCTGTGCGGGCTTTCTCTAGTTGCAGAGAGGTGGGGCTACTCTCTAGTTGAGGTGCGAGGGCTTATCTTGCTGCTGAGCCCTGGCTCTAGGGTGCTCAGGCTTCAGGAGTTGCTGCTTCTGGGCTCTAAAGCACAGACTCAGTAGCTGTGGTGTGCGGGCTTAGTTGCTCCGAGGCATGTAGGACCTTTTTGGAAACCAGGGATCGAACTCATGTCTCCTATATTGGCAGGTGGATTCTTTACCACTGGGCCACCAGGAAGCCCCGTTAATGTGAACTTTAGTTAGGAATTGTTAGTGTTGAAGAGTGCTGTGGATATCCCCAATTTTCTTTCAGGACAAAGGGATTGAGCACATGCCCCTCCACACTTATTTCCACTCCCCTTCCCTCCTCTGAATGCAAGGCCCTTGCCACCCATCCTCACTTCCCCACACTGGCATGGCTTTGATCCCGGTGAGGGGGAGAAATAGACAGTGGGCACGGACACTTCCTCCAGCTGCCTCCTGTCCCTTGGGTTTATTAGCACCCAGATCTTCAAGACTTTTGTCTCCCCAGTCCTCTTCCACCACTTCCCCCTCCTACCCATAGCAGCCAGAGCAGGTCACACAAAGCAGGCTTCTGTGCCTTTGCACCTGCTGTTCCTTCTGCCTGGGATGCCCTTCCTCACTCCCACTTCACCTGCACAGTCAGACTCCAGTCACTCCTGCCAGGGAACTTTCCTTCATTACCTGCCTGCCTCGCACCCGCTGGGTTAGGTGCTTCTTTGGGGCCACATTGCCCATGCCCACCTCCATCACAGCATCTGCCACCACCCTCTTTGAACATTCCCAAGGGTGGGCATATCCTTTGATTCCAAAGGATCAGATTCCAAAGGCCCAGGCCAGATACATAACAATGCTTGTTGAATCCCATTGGATTCATGGAAATTTGGTGCCAGAAGGAAGCCTGGATGTCACCAGACCACTCTCTCCCTTTAAAGCTGGGACACCCTGCCCAGACCAACCAAGGAGGTTACCAAGGACCCAGCCAGTGTAACTGACTTGGGGCTCCACTTCCCTGGGCAAGGCCTCCACCTTGGTGTAAGGAGGGCCAGGCTGGTGGTGGCCCAGAGGCTGCAGGCGAGTCCTCCCCACTCAGCCCCCCAGGCCTTGGGCGTCTCAGCCCTGTTCTCTCCCCCACAGGCCCTATACTGCAGCTGCTTTGTCCCTGTGTACTGCGGCCTTATTCCTCCAACTTACCGCGGCGTGGTACGTGCTTCAGTGTGGGAGGGGGCGAGCTGGGATCCAGGGAGGGCCCTGTGACCCACATCTGTGAGGGATGGTCTCAGAGTTCAGTGGGAAGACCACAAGAATTGAAAAGGCCCTTGCGTTTTCCTACTCAGAATTCCCAATGCAGATGGATTTCTGGGGCTTTAAGATGACCTTTTCCCCCACTGGGTTGGGCTTCTCTCTGCACCCACCAACCCATACTAAGCCTGGCAAGTCAAGGCTCCACAAGTTTGCCAGATTTTCCCAGTAGGAAAATGCAGTCAGAGTGAGACTGCGCCTCTAACCAGCTTCAGCTGATGCAGATGCTGCTGGTCCACAGACCACACTCTGAGCAGGAGGATTTAACCCGCATCTCCTCATCTAGAGAAAATGAGATCCAGAGACTAGAGTCAGCTAGCAGATGGACCCTTATTGCATGTCATCCATGTAATTCTCAGGCGCCCAGAGAGTTGGAGCCTCTTTGTCTTTGATCCTTTGTTCATAGCTGAGGGAACAGAAGCCCTAAGAGGGGAAGGGACTTGAGTGTCGACACTTGGTGGTGAGGAGGGTTCTGAAGGGTTTGTGGGGGGAGGTCTGACCTCAACAGAGGAAGGCAACTGGGCCCTGTGGCAGCCTAGAGGGGGAATATCTCACAACCTGCTCAGACTCACTGCATGTACACCTTCTCATAAGGCCCAGGGGACGGGGTTTCACTCCTTAGCCCTGCCCTCAGCCGTTGAGGGACTTGACAAACAGTGACTGTGCCAAGAGCATGGATGCCCCTGAATCTTGGTGTCAGAGCTTCTCCTGAGGAACCCATTTCCTTTGTTTTTTTGGCCTTACCACGTGGCCTTTGAGATCTTAGTTCCCAGACTAGGGATCACACCCATGCCCACGCTCCTACACCCCTCCCCTCCCACTGGGATGGCTGAGTCTTAACCTCTGGACCATTAGTTAAGCCCCAAGACCCATTTCTTTGATGACGTGAGTAGGGGAGAGGGCCTCTGACCCCAGATGAGCATTTCTCATGGGCACCCCCTGCCCCACAGCGGTACATTGATGGGGGCTTCACCGGCATGCAGCCCTGCTCCTTCTGGACCGACTCTATCACCATCTCCTCCTTCAGCGGACAGCAGGACATCTGCCCGCGGGACTGCCCCGCCATCTTCCACGATTTCCGCCTGTTCAACTGCTCCTTCCAGTTCTCCCTGGAGAACATTGCCAGGATGACCCATGCCCTATTCCCCCAGACCTGATGGTGAGAGACACGCGGGATATGCGAGTGGGTGCAGGGAGAGCCAGGGAGGGTGGTCGGGTGGGGAGGAGGACTGGGACGGGGGAGCTGGGGGGTGCACTCAGGCCATCTGTGTTTTCCCCCTTCGCTGGTCCCTTAAACTTCCTTGTAAACCTGTATCTTGGCCTTGCTGCTACCCAGGAATGAACAAGTGCCCAGCGTGCTCCCGGCCTCAATTCTTCCCCCCTCACTATGTCAGAACTGCTGATAGGAATGTTGGCTGAACTCTCGCACTCTGATATGCAATGTGGGGTCAGCAAACTATGGCTCAGGAGCCAAATCCAGCCCATCGCTTGTGAGCTAAGAATGGATTTTCTATTTTTAAGGCATTGTTAAAAATAAAAAAAAGAAATGACATAGACTATGTGTGACCTGCAAAGCCCCAAATATTTACTATTTGGCCCTTTACAGAAAAGGTGTTATGGGCAATATCTCGGGTAATCCGGCAGCATCCTCTGTAATACATACAGTTATTATTCCCATTTTACAAGTGAAGAAACTGAGGCTGTGAGAGGTTCCATTCAGACAGCCACCAAGCCGATAAGTGGCTGTGCTGGGATTTGAGCCCCATCTCCTAGATCTGCTCTTCCTACTGTCCAAATGCACCTTCTCTGGTTCTGCTAGAGACCTCTCACACTCTGCGGCCCAGGGGACACTGATGATCAGCTGTGAATGGTTTAACACCTTCATGCAGCTTCACTATGGACACATGGGCAGGAACTGCCCCCTTCTCAGCAGATAGCAAGGGAGGAGTACATTTTGAAAAGCCCATCCAGGGAAGCTGAAGAGCAGCGGAAGCAGCTGCTTTGGGCCAGGGGGGCCGCCAGGCTCTGCGTTGCTGCACTCTTACTTATTTCCTGGTGCTCCACCTTGCAGATCCTCCATGATTATTACTACCGAGGGTACGAAAGATGCTGTTTTGTACTTGAGGAGGCTGAGTGAGTACCATGTGGGGTCAGGAGGAAGTGGGGAGGGGGTGGGGGTGGTAGATGGGGGGCGGTAGGTGGGGCAAAGACAGAAAGCAGAAGAGCTGAGTAAGGAGCGTTTCCCCCAGTTTGTGAACTGGAGGTGCCCTTCAGCCAGGAGAGCTGGAAATGGGTACAAGAACCCGACTGTCTTCATTGTCCCAGGACAGGCCACTGTGGCCAGAAATTATGGTCTCTGTGGAAAGGGGGCTTACTGATTAGACTGTGTCTACAGTTTTTGTACAGATAAATTTTCTGGATTTAAAAACTATGTTTAGGTTGGGACTTCGCAAGCAGTCCACTTGTTAAAACTTCACCTTCCAAAGCAGGGGGTGTGGGTTAGATCCCTGGTCAGGGAGCTAAGATACCACATGCCTCATGACCAAAAACACAAAACATAAAACAGAAGTGATATGGTAACAGATTCAATAAAGGCTTTAAAAATGGTCCACATAAAAAAAAATCTTTTAAAAAGTCAATATATTAAAAAATAAGTAAATAACAGTAAAAGCTAGGAAATATATACCTCGTATCTCCTTGGAGAATTCCATTTTCATATCATTACATCTTCTTGTATTTTATTCTCTTTCCACTGAAACAGTAGTGTTAATATAGAACTAAATATAACTAGTTCATGTTTGTGTGAGACTTTGAGTGACATATCGATCAACAAATGCGAGAGAAGAGCCCTCACCCTATGTTGGTTTGGAAAGCATGGTCCCATCCCTGTGTATCCTCTGTGCATTGTCTGATTTCAATGGCAACTATTACACACTCTAACTCCATACAAACTTCTTTGTTAAAATGAAAGAAAAATGTTTTTCTAGAATTAATTCCATGGGGCATATTTCCAGAAAAAAAAGATTCCTGGATCAAAGGATGTTTACCAAATGTTCACTTCAGTTCAGTTGTTCGGCTGTGTCTGACTCTTTGCGACCCCATAGACTTACGCCAGGCCTCCTTGTCCATCACCAACTCCCTGAACTTGCTCAAACTCATGTCCGTCGAATCAATGATGCCATCCAACCATCTCATCCTCTGTCATCCCTTTCTCCTGCCTTCAGTCTTTCCCAGCATCAGGGTCTTTTCCAAGGAGTCAGTTCTTCTCATCGGGTGGTCAAAGTATTGGAGCTGCAGCTTCAGCATCAGTCCTTCCAATGAATATTTAAGACTGATCTCCTTTAGGATAGACTGGTTGGATCTCCTTGCAGTCCAAGGGACTCTCAAGAGTCTTCTCCCAACACCACAGCTCAAAGCATCAGTTCTTTGGAATCAACTTCCTTTATGGTCCAACTCTCATATCCATACATGACTACTGGAAAACCACAGCTTTGACTAGATGGACCTTTGTTGGCAAAGTAATGTATCTGCTTTTGAATATGCTGTCTAGGTTGGTCATCACTTTTCTTCCAAGGAACAAGCATCTTTTAATTTCATGGCTGCAGTCGCCATCTGCAGAGATTTTGGAGCCCAAGATAAAGTCTGTCACTGTTTCCACTGTTTCCTCATCTATTTGCCGTGAAGTGATAGGACTGGATGCCATGATTTTAGTTTTTTGAATGTTGAGCTTTAAGCCAACTTTTTCATTCTCCTCTTTCACTTTCATCAAGAGGCTCTTTAGTTCTTCACTTTCTGCCATAAGTGTGGTGTCATTTGCATATCTGAGGTTATTGATATTTCTCCCGGCAATCTTGATTCCAGCTTGTACTTCATCCAGCCCAGCATTCACATGATGTACTCCGCATGTAAGTTAAATAAGTAGAGTGACAATATACAGTCTTAACGTACTCCTTTCCCAATTTGGAACTAGTCTCTTGTTCCATGTCTGGTTCTAACTGTTGCTTCTTAACCTGCATACAGATTTCTCAGGAGGCAGGTAAGGTCTAGTATTCCCATCTTTTTAAGAATTTTCCACAGTTTGCTGTGATCCACACAGTGAAGAAGAAATAGATGTTTTCCTGGAACTCTGTTGCTTTTTCTATGATCCAACTGATGTTGGCAATTTGATCTCTGGTTCCTCTGCCTTTTCTAAATCCAGCTTGAACATCTGGAAGTTCTCAGTTCATGTACCGTTGAAGCCTAGGTTGGAGAATTTTGAGTATTACTTTTCTAGTGTGTGAGATGAGAGTAATTGTGTGGTAGTTTGACATTCTTTGGCATTGCCTTTGGGATTGGAATGAAAACTGACCTTTTCCAGTTCTGTGGCCACTGCTGAATTTTCCAAATTTGCTGGCATAATGAGTGTGGCACTTTCACAGCATCATCTTTTCGGATTTGAAATAGCTCAGCTGGAATTCCATCACCTCCACTAACTTTGTTTGTAGTGATGCTTCCTAAGACCACTTGACTTCACACTCCAGAATGTCTGGCTCTAGGTGAATGATCACAGCATCGTGGTTATCTGAGTCATTAAAACCTTTTCTGTATAGTTCTTCTGTGTATTCTTGCCACCTCTTCTTAATACCTTCTGCGTTTGTTAGGTCCATACCTTTTCTGTCCTTTATTGTGCCCATCTTTGCATGAAATTTTCCTTTGGTATCTCTAATTTTTTGGAAGAGATCTCTAGTCTTTCCCATTCTATTGTTTTCCTCTATTTTTTTGCACTGATCACTGAGGAATGCTTTCTTATCTCTCCTTGCTATTCTCTGGAACTCTGCATTCAGATGGATATATCTTTCCTTTTCTCCTTTGCCTTTCACTTCTCTTCTTTTCTCAGCTATTTGTAAGGTCTCCTCAGACAACCATTTTGCCTTTTTGCATTTCTTTTTCTTTGGGATAGTTTTGATCACCGCCTCCTGTACAATGTTTCGAACTTCCATCCATTGTTCTTCAGGCACTCTGTCTATCCAATCTAATCCCTTGAATCTACTTGTCACTTCCACTGTATAATCGTAAGGGATTTGATTTAGGTCATACCTGAATGGTCTAGTGCTTGTCCCTATTTTCTTCATTTTAAGTCTGAATTTTGCAGTAAGGAGTTTATGATCTGAGCCACAGTCAGCTCCCGGTCTTGTTTTTGCTGACTGTATAGAGCTTCTCCATCTTTGGCTGCAAATAATATAATCAATCTGATTTCAGTATTGACCATCTGGTGATATCCATGTATACAGTTGTCTCTTGTGTTGCTGGAAGAGGGTGTTTCTATGACCAGTGAGTTCTCTTGGCAAAACTCTATTAACCTTTGCCCTGCTTCATTTTGTGCTTCAAGTCCAAACTTGCCTGCTACTCCAGGTATCTCTTGACCTCCTATTTTTGCATTCCAGTCCCCTATGATGAAAAGAACATCTTTTTTTGGTGTTAGTTCTAGAAGGTCTTGTAGGTCTTCATAGAACCGTTCAAATTCAGCTTCTTCGGCAAGGTAAACCATTCAAGTCTATGTCCCAACCATTCATGCCGAAGAAGCTGAAGCTGAATCGTTCTGCAGATATCTACAGAATATCTCAAAGATATTTCTGTGTGTATCCTTTGATGGGAAACACGACCTTGCCCCTAGCCTGCTCTTGGCTGTTTCTCCTTGGTCTCCTATTCCCTCCCTTCCCTAATTAACAACTGCTTGAACCTGCCCATTTGAACCCAGGGAAGGCTGAGGAGGCTGAATGAAGACTGTTTCCTATAATCAAAGAAAAGGGGACATAGCAAGACTTTGTGCCTAGGAGCCTGCAGGGCCCTGTGGCATCATGGTGAACTTTTTCTGTATATAGTTTAAAAAAATATGTGTTTAAGGAGTGAGATTAAAAGATTGAATGTGGTTTTTCTTCCCCTAGGATATTTGCATTTTTAAAATTTTTCCTCCAAAATTGCGTCTTGTTTTCCCAAGCTTCCCTTGTCCTGAATCTACTTTCTCCTAAGTCCTTTCTCCCAGCTAGGAGGATGGGGAGCAGGATGGAGGGAATGTGGACTCTGGAAGCAAGCGGCCCTGGGCCAGGACCCGCATCCCCCGAGCTGCGCGAGCTCCAGGAAATCACTCCACCTCTCTGAGTCTAGGTTCGTAATCTGTACAAAGGGTTTATTTAGGTCCTGGTTCTCGACACACCAACTGTGTGACCTTGAGTAAGTAATTCACCTCCTGGGGTCTGTTTCTCATCTGTACAAGGTGGCTGGTGGTGGACCATATCTCCACTCCTAGCCACGGTCAATCCAGTCCACTGCCTGCTCTGACCTCAGAGACAGGCCCCTCCTCTCACCTCTTTGCAGACAGACACCTCCCTAATCCTGACTGTCCTCTGACAACTCCCTCCATCCTCCGCATTTGCACAGGGGACAGCTGGGAAGCTGAACCACAGGTATCCAAAAGGAGGACCACCTGAAGGGTGTGTGGTGGTGGAGGTGAGGTCTCACCTCCAGAGCCCCAAGAATAGGAGGGTCTGGCTGGGGCCTGGGTTCCTTCCCCACCGCCAGCTGGGGAGTCCCTCCATTCTTTTCTCAGTGATGGTGTATACTGAGGACTTGGGGCTTGGGGATCCCCTGTTTGGTTCTTGGATCTTGGAGCAGACACCCTGCTGCAGGAAATCCCTCTACAGCTCAGATTACAGCCTGGCTTCCAGGCTGCCTCCATACCTGTCTCTCCCTTAGAATTTTCCTTCATCTCCCTCTCGGGGCAAGCCCCAGGGAGAGATACAAAGTGGATTTTTAAGCATCTCTCGTCTCCCCTGTTTCTCAGGAGCCCCATATTTCACCCTCTGGAGGAACTCAGTGACTTCTCACCCTTCCCCCTTCCACCCTTAGCTGGTTGGGACATTCTCACAGGTGTGAATGGTGGTCTTAAACCCAAAGATGAAACTCTAATAGTAGCATTGCAGCCATCCACTCCTGAACTGGGGACAGGATATGGAGGATGGCAGATTTCCCCCAATGGCCCTGGAATCACTCCAAGTAGGAACAGACACAACTCAAGGGAGAAAATGTCTCATGCTGGCTGCCAGCTGTTTTGGCTTCCTCTTCCAATTTGCCAGTGTGTGCGTGGCTTTCTCGGTGCAAGCTTCAGCTCCAGCACCTAAACCCTCTTGGGTTTGATGGGCCTGGAGTTTTCTTCTGGCACCAGATGCAGGCAGGAAATACTGACATATCCTGAGAAACTGTGGTTGGTGCCCAGAGCTACACTCTCTTCATCCCCACCTACCATCTGGGAGCAGAAATTGGAAGTCTGCTCCAGCCTCCTGCCTGTTTTCTGAAAGAGGGTCAGCTCTGGAAGGAAGCCACACCTGCAAGGTGTCACCCTCAACTCCTCAGCTCACATCCTGGCATCCTCAGTGTCCCCTCTCCTAAAGGCTCACATTGACTTAATTATTTCTGCCAACAGGTGAGCCTCCCTCTCCACCCTTGGTCTCCCCTGGCAGTCACCTTCTGCCAAAACAAAGGGCACTGCTTTCTGGCATCCTTGAAAATCCTCCTTCCCTACACATATGCGTGGACATGGGTGCTGAGTGAGACTGGAGCTCAGAAGTTGCCACGTTTGAAATATCCGTCCCACATGCAAGCATGCCTGGCCAGACTGATCTTCCTGCCTCCCTTCCTCCTGTTCACAATTGGATAGGTTTTCACACAGACAGACAGACAGACACACACACACACACGCCTGTGAAACCAGCACCACAATCAAGATTGGGAACAATCCATCAAGCCCCAAGTTTCCTCATGCCCTTTTGGGATCTCTCCCACCTTCCCTCATTCCCCCACCCTCAAGCAAACCTTAATGTCTCTCTGTCATTATACGTCAATTTTCATTTTTAGATTTTTTCTGATAGATGGAGTCTTATAGTATGAATTCTTTTTTGTCTGCTTTTTTTTCACTCAGCATGATTATTCTGAGATTCATCTGTGTCATTGTTTGGTATAAATAGTTCATTCCCATTTGCATTACAATCAACTGTGTGAATATACCACAGTTCATTTATCCATTCACCCTTTAACGGGCATAGAGGTTGTACCCAAATTGGGGCTATTATGAATAAAGTTGCTATGTACATTTCCTGGGTTTCCCAGGCAGCGCTAGTGGTAAAGAACCTGCCTGCCAATAAGGGAGAATGTAAGAGACATGAGTTCAGTCCTTGGGTCAGGAAGATCCCCTGGAGGAAGGCATGGCAACCTACTCCAGGATTCTTGCCTAGAGAATCCCATGGACAGAGAAGCCTGGCAGGCTGTGGCCCATAGGGTTGCAAAGAGTTGGACATGACTGAAGTGACTTAGCATGCACGTATGTACATTTCACTCTTGAGTTTCTGTATGGACAAAAGCTTTTATTTCTCTTGGGTAAATACACAGGAGTGGAATGACCAGATCATATGGTGGATGTATGTTTAATATATAATGTATATGTGCAAATATATGTATAATATATAATATTTTAATATAAAATATAATGTATATAATAGTAGTAAAACACACATAAAATTTATCATCTTAACTGGTATAAAGGTACAATTCAGTAGTGTTAAACATACATTGTTGGGCAACTAATCTCCTGAACTTTTCCATCTTGAAAAACTAAAAGTGTATCCTGATTAACCAACTCCCCATTTCCCTCTTCCCCTAGGCCCTGACAGCCACCATTCTATTTCTGTGAGTTTGAATACTTTAGATACCTCATGTCAGTGGAATAATAATAGTATTTGTCTTTTTGTGACTGGTTTATTTCATGTATAATGTCCTCGAGATTCAGGCATGTTGTAGCATGTGACAGGATTTCCTTCCTTAAGGCTGGATAATATAGACCATGAATATAGACCAAGTTTTCTTTATCTATTTATTTATCAATGGACATTTGGGTTGCTTCCACCTCTTGACTGTTGTGAATAATACTGCAAGGAACATGGATGTGCAGATATCTCTTCGAGATCCTGTTTTCAATTCTTTTAGATATGTATAGACTGAGACACATACCCAGAATGTATGTTTGACTTTTTAAGTTGCCAAATTACCTTCCAAAGTGATTGTATCATTTTACATTCCCAATAGTGTATGAGGATTCCAGTGTCTCCACATTCTCACCAACACTTGGTATGGTCAATCTCTTTTAGTTTTTGTGTATTTTTTTTTTTAAATATTTATTTGGCTGCACTGGATCTTGGTTGCAGCGTGTAGAATCTCTTAGTTGTGGCATTTGAACTCAGCTGTGGTATGTGAGCTCTAGCTCCCTGACCACAGGTTGAACCTGGGCCCCCTGCATTGGGAGTGTGGAATCTGAGCCACTGGATTCCCAGTCACGGGAAGTTCCCTGGTCAGTCTTTTTAATATTAACCATTCTAATAGATGTGTTGTGGTATCTTATTGTGATTTTAATCTGCATTTCCTTAATGACTAATAATGCTGAACATCTTTTCATTTGCTAATTAGTTGTTCAAGTATATTCTTTGGTGAAGTATCTGTCTAACTCTTTTGCCCAGTTTCCCCTAGACCTTTATTTGTTAAGCTTTATTTTTTTGAATTGTTTTAGATTTACAGGAAAAATGTGAAAACAGTACAGAGAGTTTCCGTATACCCCACATCTAGGTTTCCCTATTATTTTGTCTCACACTTGTTAGATACTATAGCATAGTACATAGTGCATACTCTGGTGTATTGTTTATAATTAGTGAGCCAACACCGATAAACTGTCACTGGCTGAAGCCCACTCTTCATTCAGATTTCCGCAGCTTTTACCTCGTGTCCTTTTTCTGGCCCAGTGCCCCACCCGGGATCCCCTGTCACATCTAGGTGTTCTGTCTCCTCACGCTCGTCTTGTCTGTCACAGTTGCTCAGACTCTCCTTGTTTTTAATGACCGGTGTACTTTGGCCACCTGATGCAAAGAACTGACTCATTTGAAGAGACCCTGATGCTGGGAAAAATCGAAGGCAGGAGGAGAAGGGGATGACAGAGGATGAGACGGTTGGGTGGCATCACCAACTCAATGGACATGGTCTGAGTGAACTCCGGGAGCTGGTGATGGACAGGGAGGCCTGGCGTGCTGCAGTCCATGGGGTTGCAGAGTCAGACTCGACTGAGCGACTGAACTGAACTGTGCTGTGCTTAGTCGCTCAGTCGTGTCCTGACACTTTGCAACCCCACGGACTGTAGCCCACCAGGCTCCTCCATCCATGTGGATTCTCCACACAAGAATACTGGAGTGGGTTGCCATGCCTTCCTCCAGGGGATCTTCCCAACCCAGGGTTCGAAACCAGGCCTCCCTCATGGCAGGTGGATTCTTTACTGTCTGAGCCACCAGGGAAGCCCAAGAATACTGAAGTGGGTAGCCTATCCCTTCTCCTGTGAATCTTCCTGACCCAGATATTGAATCAGGGTCTCCTGCACTGCAAAGATTCTTTACCAGCTGAGCTACCAGGGAAGCCCTTTTAATGAACTACTGGCCAGATATTTTGTAGGATGCCCCTCAGTTGGGGTTTGCTTGATGTTTTTTCTCATGATTAGACTGGGGTTGTGGATTTGGGGGAGGAAGACAACTGATGCAAAGTACCATTCTCATCACATTGTACTGAAGATACGGCTGCCTGCATGGCACATCACTGATGACACTGACCCTGGTCACCCGGCTGAGGTCGCATTTCTGGTGTCTCTGCTCTAAAGTTACTCTTTCTGCTTTTCATACTGTGCTCTTCGGAAGGAAGTCACTATGCAAAGCCCACATGGAAGGAGTAGATCATTTTCCACTTCTTTAAGGGCTGAAGTATCCACTGAAATTATTGGGAATTCTGCATAGGAGATTTCTCTTTCTTCTTCACTGACTTACCCTATTCAATCATCTGTTTATATCACTATGGACTTATTTTTTACTGTGAGTTATTATTCAGTCCTACTTTATTTATTTTGTTAGTCAAATTGTTCCAGTTTTGACCACTGGCTCTTTGCCCATTTACAAGATGGAATTGGTTGTTTTCTTATTAAGAGCTTTTATGTGTTCTCTATAAATAAATGCCCTTTTTCAGAAATACTATTTGCAAATAATTTCTCCCAGTCCATGATTTCTCTACCCAACTCTTTAAGAGTGTCATCTGAAAAGGAGAAATTTTTTATTTCAGGAGGATCCATATTAATTTTTATCCTTTGTGGATCACGCTTTTGGTGTCTTTATCTAAGAAATCTGTTTCAGTCAAGATTACAAAAATCTTTCTCCTTTGTTTTCTTCTAGAGTATTTTTAATGTTTTAAAATACAAAGGTTTTATTATTAAAAATCAAATAATTGAGTCATGGTGAAAGTTCAATTATTTTAGGCAATTACAGTATATAAGGAGATTAACATTTACCAGTAAGAAAAACAGGTATAGGCAATTAATTTCTTAGAGACATTAGTGATTGGAAGGAGTCTGGAGAAAAGGAAATGTTCAGTCTATAAAATGAAACAAACAAACAAAAATGACCCCTAAATTAAATAGAGCTATTTTTACAATTTTATGAAAAATTCAGTGTTTTAACAGTTAGGTGAAAAAGGATATGTGCCCTCCAAAGAGTCACTCCACTTGCACCAAAAGACTTGGTTCTTTTTTCCTAGTAGAGCAATATTTCTTTTTATTTTTTAATTGAAATATACTTAGAGATATAATTGACACAGAGCATTATATTAGTGTCAGGTGTACAAAGTGAAAGTGAAGTCACTCAGTCGTGTCTGACTCTTTGCGACCCCATGGACTGTAGCCTACCAAGCTCCTCAGTCCATGGAATTTTCCCAGGCAAGAATACTGGCGTATTCTTGTACTTCTCCAAGAGGATTTTCCTTCTCCAAAGGATCTTCCCAACCCAGGAATTGAACCCGGGTCCCCCACATTGCAGGCAGATGCTTTACTGTCTGAGCCACCAAGGTGTACAGATGATGATTAAAAATTTGTGTATGTTACAAAATGACCCTCACAAAAAGTCTAGTTACTTCCATCACTACACAGAGTTATAAAAACTTTTTTTTCTTGTGATGGGAACTTTTAAGATCTACTCTCTTAGCAATTTTCAAATATTCAATAGAGTGTTGTTAGTAACTCTAGTCACCAGGCTATACATTCTATCCTGTGACTTATTTATTTTATAACCGGAAGCTTGTACCTTTTGACCCCTTCACCCATTTCTCTCACTCCTCACCATTCTTCCAGAGGCTTTTCATTTTTAGGTTTTCTTTTATGTCTGTGATCTATCTTGAGTTAATTTTTTATAAGGTACAAGATATAAATCTAAGTTCTTTATAAAAAATGGACATCATGTTATTCCAGTGTTGTCTGTTGAAAAGACTTTGCTTTTTCCATTGAAATAACTTTGCATCTTGGGCTAAAATCAGTTGTCTATGTATGTCATGGGTCTATTTCTGGATCTTTTGTTTGTTCCACTGATAGATTTACCCATCTTTATGTCAGGACCGTCCTGTCTTGATCATTATAGCTTTACAATATATCCTGAAACCTGGTAGTCTTAGTTCTCCAGCTTTTGTTCCATTTTCAAAGTTGTTTTTGTTATTCTAGGTCCTTTGTATTTTCATATGAATTTTTTAAATGGCTTGTAAATTTCTACACTGAAAGCAATCACATTATATTTTTCTTGTTCAACTTACTCTCTCATCCTCTGCAATTATCACCTCAAACCTTCTGCTCCTGACCTCCAGTCTCCTATTCTACCTGGCTTCCTACTTCACAGAGGAAACCAAAGCCATCAGAGGGAGTTCTCTCAACTTTGCACCACCAAATATACAGACTCACCTTTCCCTGACCCTTCTTCACCTATGTCTAGAGCTCACCCACCCACCTGGGCTCAGACCCCATTCCTGTCTCAGAATTCAGTTTTTCATCATTCCCCTCTCTCTCCAACCTCCATCTCTCAACTGGATCCTTACCAGCAACATTTAAATCTACCCCAGCCTTCTATCAATACACAATCATTCAATATAAATTCAAGTAAGTAAAGAAAGGCTATTGAAAAGCATTAATCCAAGAATTCCCTGGTGGCCTAGGGTTAGAATTCTGGGCTTTCTCCACCATGGCTGGGTTCAGCCCTTGGTCAGGGAACTGAGATCCCTCTAGACACATGGCGAAAGCAAAACAGAAACAGTGACAAGCACTCATCCTGTTTATGAAGATAATTTGGGAAACCATTTTTGCAAACACCATGCCGATGTCAGGAGTTAGAAATGCCACCTGTGACCCCATGCTGTTGTTTTTCCTAGATGCTGCTTATCTTAATTCTCCTTCCAAGAGAGTGATTTTCCCCCGGGTAGAAGTGTACTGCCAGATAGAACTCGCCCTTGGCAACCAGTGTCCTGAACGCTGTCAACCGAGCCTCCAAAGAGAGCCGGCCAGTCCAGAAGAATCCAGACAACTTCACACAGAGTGGGCACCCAAAGGGGATGGGAGGGGTGGCCGCAGTGCAGCTCTGTCCCCACGCACGCAGGCACCTGAATCCACATGTGACTGGCCTGTGGAGGCACCTGTTCCATCACCTACACCATCGCCAGCCTCATCACCATCACGTTCTCTGACTGACTTGCCACCTGCGTCACTCCCAGCTGTGCCCTTACTCCCCAGCTCAACACCTGGGCTGTCCCCTGTATCAGCATCACAGCAGATACAACCGACTGGATCACCACCCAAGTTCCCACCCCCCCAGGCGTCTGCGTCACCCAGGCCATCCCTGGGGCCGTCCACTGCAGGGGCACCTCCGGTGTTGCCCCGATATTCTTCTGCACAGCCACCTGTGGGAGGAACTGGGCCCAGAACAGCCCCGAGGTATGGACCTTCTGGCCTCTCTCAGCTGCCTCACATCCGGAGCCCACTGGCAAGTGTGTGATGATGTGGCAGCTATGGCCATTGCTTTGGAGGGGTGCGCTAGTGGAGCTAGTCAGCCCTTAGCTTCAGCGGCTCTACTGGCTACTAGGAGAGGCCACTGCGAGAGGGCAGTGTACTTGACTTTTCGCTTTTTCCTTTAGTTTGTGTGTGCATTGCTTCATTGTGTCTGACTCTTTGTGACCCTGTGGACCGTAACCTGCCAGGATCCTCTGTCCATGGGATTCTCCCAGCAAGAATGTTGGAATAGGTTGCCACTCCCTCCTCTAGGGGATCTTCCCGCCCCAGGGATCAAACCTGTGTCTCATATCTCCCGCATTGGCAAGCAGGTTCTTTACTACTGGTTCCTGTCTAGTGATTCTCAAAGTGTGGTCCCCAACCAGCGGCAGTAGCCTCACCTGAGAACTTGTTAGAAATAAAAATTCTCAGGTCCTACCACATACCTACTGAATCAACAGTTCTAGGGGTGGGATCCAGCTGTCTGCAATTTTTCCAGCCCTCCAGGTTCTTCTGCCCTCTCACGTTTGAGAACTGCAATCTAGTAGACTTTTACTGAGAAAGCCACTGTGCCAGGGCAGTGGTACTCAAAGAGCGGTCTGTGGACCAGTGCCAGTCTCTGAATTTTCTGTTACTTGTGTACAATGAAATGAGTGCAGAAAGTGAGAGCAAGCATTTCGAAATGTTTATAGCAATAAGAGTGAGCTGTGACATCCAAGAGTTTCATCATTTTTCTACTAGTTCATTTGTAATGCATTTTACCAAAGTACTAGTCCATTACGGATTATAAGTATGATTTTTAGAAATTGGTTCTTCAGTACAAGTAATTTGAGAAGCACCTCTCTGAGGGCTTCAAAGATGAACTGTTCTCAATTCCTCACTCAGGAAATCTCCCTTCCAACAGAGGGAATGGCATGGATGCTAACTTCAAAAATACAAGAAGAAATTTTTAAGTACTGTGTAACCAACAAAAACAGTGTTGAGGGTACTTACAGAGAATAAGATCACCTCTCTCTGGGGGAAATAAGGAAGGCTTCTCGGAGGTGAGGGGTAATTTGAAAGGGGCAGGATTTTGACAACTGTGGTTTGTGGGATCTGACCGAGTAGAAAGAACATTTCAGATTTTGTTTATTCTAGAGGTCTGGGTGCAGAGAAGGAAGGTACAAGGCACCTTTGGTGTGAAGAGGACACCTGCTTGGCCACTGCAGGTGGTCTGGGTGGGGACCAAAGGAGAGAGGTCCAAGTGATGGAATGAGGCCAGGCTGTAGGGTCTTCATGGTCCATCAGCTGGGCTTTCATAGTTATTATGATAAATAGGAGCACAGGTTAGCAAGGCTTCCTTCTTTGTGATTCTGCCCCAGGTCAGGTGTGACCTCCTCCTTTTTGGAGTAAGTTCACTTTGTCTTTTCTGGGTTTTTTTTTCTTTCTTTCCTTTCCTTTTTTTTTTCTTTCTCTCTTTGGGAATAGGTTCATTTTGCCTTTTATTTTGTTTTTCTTTTCTTGTCTTCCTTTCTTTCCTTTTCCTTTTTCTTTTTCTTTAGAATAGGTTCACTTTGATTCTTTTAATCACAAGTCAAAAATACCAGAACATTAGGAGTCAGAAAGTTGTTCAAAGTGTTTCAATTGCTCTCTTATTCCCAGTTAAATAAAATGCATTTATTTTATGTTATCACACCAATGCTTAAAGCCAGCCATCTTCAGGGGCCTGAACAATCATGGGTCTGGAGTTGGCATTCCTCACTTGTATCAGGGGTGGGCAGAGAGTGCAGATAGCCCAGTGATTTTCCTCTAGAGGCAATATTACCCCAGGAGACATTCGGCAGCACCTGGGGACACTTTTGGTTGCCATTTGGTGGGAAACGTAGTCGGGAGAAGCCAGGGATGCTGCTAAACATCCTACAGTGCTCAACCCTTCCACCAAAGACTAGCCTGGCCGGTGGTGTCAGTAGTTCTAGGTCAAAAAGCCCTGCTGGGTCTCAGCGGTGACATCTGAGGCCATCAGGGGGAGTTGGATAGAGTGCTGCCCGCAGGGGTTCATGTTATTTGTTGTTTTGCCATGTTACTGTTGCGGGTGGGAGTGTTGCAGAAAGTCCTGGGAAAAATCAAAGGAACCACAAATAGATCTGGGCAAGTGACGGATAGCCAGCAGGTCCCCAGATGAAAGGTCTCCAAGTTCCTCAGATAGACGAACGTGCTAATTTATTCCATATTATTATCATTTACATGTGTTACATAATTGTACCTTAATATTCATGTGTTATATATCCCCATACTCGTCAGAAATATGCAAAGAGCTTACTTAAGAAGAGTGGCCATGATGGGACTCCCCTGGGGATCCAGTGGTTGACCCCACGCTTCCAACGCGTGGGGAGTGGATTTGATCCCTGGCCAAGGGAACTAAGATCCCACATGGCTGCAGCATGGCAAAAGATTTTGAAAAGAATACTGGTCATGAAATGATTTGTATTTCCTATTCCAGTAAAGAAGACCAAAAAGCATTACAGAAAGCAGATGATGGAAGGTTCAGGCCCCTGTGGGGGATTTTCTTGAAAACTTTCCCTAACACAACTGGCTGCTTTTTAGGAGAGAATTATTGATAATATTACGTCAAGGGTTAGCTTCAGGCCTTCCCGCAGATGCCGCTGCCCTGGATCTCAGTCAAGTCCCCAAATATGATTCTGGTCCTAAATACGAGAATTTAAGAAAAAGACTTTCTAAACATTCTCACTTTCTTCTTGTTATTTCAGAAATGACTAAGTACTCCCTCCTCCCTGTCCCCATCTCATTCACGTCTTCTATATTTTTATTTTTGGCTGTAGCTCCCTTTGCCTCTTCAAATTCGAAAAGCACCATGCCTCTGGCTAATGTGAAGGAAACCGCCAGCAAACCTCACGCAGTGTGAGTGTCTCCTTGATTGGGGACAGTTTCTTTCCTTCGGTCGGGGATGGGACCCAGCTAAATGATACTTTCCATCACTCTAGCTGCCTGGGGATCCTCTTCTGGATGTGATTACAGACCACCGCCTCCCTTCTGTCTCCTTCAGTGGGGGACATGGGGACAGAGTCTGTTCTGCCGACAGCATCATCCCCAGTCCCTGCTGTGCATACTGGGGGTGCACCTCCTCTGGATGCGGTGGGGGAGTGTGCACGCTTCCTCATACCTGACTCTTGGGGATGTCTCAGGTCAAGAGAGCTGGCAGGCCTGCTGCACCCTCGCCTTGGGTGGGTCCTGCACAGTATAAATTAAGAGGACTCTACCCCAACTCTCTCTTAATCCAACTTATTTTCTAACAGCATAAGAAAGGGGCTAATACTGCTATGTTGCAGATTGTCTCCAGAAAATCTTCTTTCATAATGCACATCAACTGTCTGGGTTGTGTAACATGTGCTCTGTTGTTATCCTTGCAGCTATTACGAGATGGCCAGAGGAGCTTTGCTTTTTTTTTTAAACCTCTCTGGGAGTCACAATACCCAGACTCCCTTGCTGACTGAATGCCAGTGGGGTTGGCCGGTGGAAGGCACCAGCAGATCAGAGAGTAAATCAGGGTGTTGCTATTCACCAACCTCATCTCTCCCCTCCTTGGGGTAGCTCTGGCAGTGGCTGAGTTTTCCTATGGCCACAGTCAGAGGAACGGGCCCAGGGCACTTTTATTTTTATATTCTCACTCAGTATCATACCTAGGATATTAAAACATACCTGCTTCTCACATTAAGTATAGTTTTAATTATAAAATTTTTGGAAAAATTTACGTACATAATTTTGTGCTTGGACATAAATTATGAGTTTTATTCACATGATAGCTTACTTTATTGCATTGATGTGTAACTGTATAAAAGTTTGAGTTTCATTTGACTAGTGGGTATGATGTTTCTTAGATAAACATTCATTGATTACAAAGTAAAAGTTCACTGGGGAACTCCAATGTTCAGCCAGGGTTGAGAATCATAACATTGGTGTGTCTGTCTACCTTCTGAGCTGGAGTGGAGCCCTGTGAGTAACCAACCATCACGTCATCTCTTTGTCCAGGGAGAGCTCTGCTGAAGAGTCCAACTGGGTGAGCGAGGTATTCAAGAAGAACAAACAAAAGACAAGTGGCACCAGAAAAGTCTACTTAAGACATCCACGAACCAGGAAAACAGGAAGCAAAGTGCAGTGAGCATGGTTAATGTTTCCAATTCCACAGGAAGGGAATGGTCTTCAGGAGATTATAGGGGCAGTGAGGGGGTCAGTAAGGATCAGGATGAGGAGCTGGGCTTCGGAGTTGGATGCACCCAACATAAAATCCCTGCTCAGCCACAGTCTTACCCAGGGAGCATGCTTAGGACTCTTGGTCTTTCTGAGCCTCTATCTCCTGATCTGTAAAATAGGGCTAATACCAACTTGTAAGGCTGTTGTGAGGGTTTAATTAGGTCAACTGTGTAACTTGCTTTGCAGAGTGCAAGAGGTGTAATAGCAGTCAATAATTAGCAGATAGTATGGTTATAACTCCTAGAAGTTAACTAGCTACTTCTTAGCTTCTGAATAGAACTCTACTTAAAGAAGATGGTTCTTTGGGACACTAGTCCATCTGCTATCTTCTGGAATAAAGTTGCTATTCCTTGTCCCATGCTAAAGTCACTTCAGTTGTGTCCGACTCTTTGTGATCCTATGAACTCTAGCCTGCCAGACTCCTCTGTCCATGGAGTTCTCTAGGCAAGAGTACCAGAGTGGATTGCCATGCCCTTCTCCAGGGGATATTCCCAAGCCAAGAATCAAACCCATGTCTCTTCTATCTCTTACTTTGGCAGACAGGTTCTTTACCACTAGCACCACCTAGGAAGCCCATTCCTTATCCCAGAGGGAGGTAAAAAGAACTGTTCTTAAAAACCCAACCGGTGGGTGCTCATGTGACTCACCACGTAGAGTTCCTAACTCTTGCCAACCTACAGCTAAAAGTCCTGACCAATGTAGGCCTGCTTCTAATTGCTTTTGACTCTATTGGATTGTTTTGGCTTAATTAGTCAAACTTTATTGAGCACCTACTCAAAGCCATGGGGTCACAAAGAGTCAGACACAACTGAGCAACTAAGCACAGCACAAATGACGAGCACTCTTCCAGATTCTGGGGATATCAAAGGTGAATTCAGGGACTTCCTTGGTAGTCCAGTGGTTATGACTCCTCGGTCCCAAAGCAGGGCCATGGGTTCAATCCCTTGTCAGGGAAGTCCTGCATGCTGCAGGGCATAGCCAAAAAAAAAAAAAAAGATATTGGCTGATACGGCCAATAATGTCTGCCATGGCAGTATAAGGGGCTTCTCTGGTGGTCCATTGGTAACTCTGCTCTCAATGCAGGGGGTACAGGTTCAATCCCTGGTCAGGGAACTAAGCTCCTGCATGCCTCATGGTGTGGCTGAAAAAAGCAAGATAAATTCAACTTGATTCCCAACTTTGAAGATTTACCCTAAAGTTTGATTTACATGGGTTTGATCCTTGGGTTGGGAAGATCTCCTGGAGAAGGAAATGGCAACCCACTCCAGTCTTCTTGCCTGGAAAATTCCATGGACAGAGGAGCCTTGTGGGTTACAGTCCATGAGACTGCAAAAGAGTTGGACGTGATTGAGCAACTGAGTGCACAGCGAGGGTGTAGGACTCAGAGGGAAGTCTCTGGTTTCTGGAACTTATGGGTGGGATCAGTGCAGCCCGGAATTCGTCACTCTGTTCCTTGGTCTCCAGCCTCTACACTTCTCTGACCTTTGAGTCTGTCTCTAGGAGTGTGGTCAGGAGGATGTAGGAAGTTCTGCCTTGGGCGTGGGGAGCTTCCCTGCAGCTGGGGTGCTCTCTGGGAGCCAGGTCCAGACGGCTCTTTGACTCCAGAGCCACACCTCTTGCCGTCCTCAGAAGAGTGGGAACTGTGCACTTCAGCCAGAGCTACCTTGCTTGATAAACTTCTAGGAATCAAGGTGTTGTACAAAGAAGCAGGATGTGATAAAAACAAACAAAACGATTTTCATAAGCTGTGGGAAACCTTGTTGTCAGTGAGTCACACATCCTGTGTGCAGTGTTCCTTATAGAACAAGTTAATGAAACTACTGGGAGGCAATATACCAACTGATCTTAAGCAATTCCTTGCAGATTTATTGTTTTGAGTTGCAAAGACAAGGTTAGGGGATGGCGGGCGGGGGGGGCGGATACATATATATATATAAGGCATAGAAAAATAGAAGTGATCCAGCAAGAGGAAACACCTGTTCCAAAACTACAGTCACAGGAGACACTGTCACATCCACTGGCTAGTCCTGGGGAAACTCCTGGTCTCTTGGCAGAGGAAAGAGTCTAGAATAAAAGCTCAGGACAGATGTTCTATGTATTACTCTGGGTGTGTCTGTGTATGTTTTAAATCAAGTGTTTGATCTATGCTCTGGCATGGGTTGTATTAGTCAGTTATTGCTGCTTTGATAATGCTGTATAACAAACAGCACTCTCTCCCACACCACCCCGGCCAAGATCTCAGTGGAATACAGAACAAACGTTTTACTTTTCTCTTTCATAGGTCTGTGAATTGGCTACGATAGCTATGCCTAGGCTTACAGCTTGGGGTCAAGTCTGTCCCTGTCCCTTTTATTCAGGACCAGCAGTAATGCCAGATATGCTCTTCTCCTGGAGCATGGCTAGATAGATGTATCAGCCTGGCTTTCCTCTAATGGCCTTATCTCTCCTCTAGTAAAAGTTCAGTGGTCATCTGACTCAGGATATGTAACTGGCCTAAAGCAGAAAGACAGATTGAGAAACTGAAATACTGCCTACAGGCTACAGATGGAAAAGAAGGAGATCCGTCTTGCTGATTACTACTCACATCCTTTTTTTTAATGTTTATTTATTTTTTACTGTACTGGGTCTTTGTTGCTGTGTGTGGGCTTTCTCTACTTGCAGCAAGTGGGGGCAACTCTCTAGTTGCAATGCACGGGCTTCTCACTGTGGTAGCTTCTCGTGTGGATCATGAGCTCAAGGCACTCAGACATCAGTTGTTGTGGCTCATGAGCTCTAGAGCTTGGGCTCGGTTCTTGCAGTGCACCGACTGACTTCGTTGCTCTGCAGACCAGGGATCAAACCTGTGTCCCCTGCACAAGCAAGCAGATTCTTAACCACAGACCAAATCTGTCAGACTCCCCAAATTTCCACTATTAGAGAACCTTTCCTTTGAGTTACTATGGAATCTCCCCCTATTCAAAGGTAAATTTATACAACCTTGGAAATCAGCTATAATCCAATGAAAAATTTTTAATAGGTGAATTTAATAATAGCTAAAACTTACATAGTAGTTATTATATTCCAAGCATTGTGGCACAGACAGGTTAAGTTACAAGCCCAAAGTTACACAGTTGGTAGATGGCAGACCTGGGATCTGAATCCAGAACATCTGTTACCAGGATTTTGATGTTGACCATTAAGGGGTCCAGCCTCCAGAGTAGAAGGAGCACTGGAGAGAGAGTCAGAAGTCACAGGGTCTAGTGTAGCTCCTCCATTTGGGCAGGGGGAGGCCTGGAGAGGCACTCGGACACATGGCAAGGGGTAGGTCAGTCTGGCTTGAGTGCCGTGCTAAAGAGGGTGAACTTCGTCTGTGTTGCTGGGGAGTCATGAGAGGATTTAACCAACAAAATTACACAGTCAGATTTGAAAATTATCCACGAGTACCCCAAACCCACATCCCAGCAT
This sequence comes from Nanger dama, assembly GCA_917880005.1. NCBI lineage: Eukaryota > Metazoa > Chordata > Mammalia > Artiodactyla > Bovidae > Nanger > Nanger dama. The sequence goes on from CAKJTW010000033.1 coordinate 10,464,817, forward strand.
TTCTCCAAGATGAGTTCTGCAGGTGTCTCCCTGCTGTTTCCCAGAGAGGGCAAGCGACTGGCTCAGGGTCACACAGCAAGTGGAGGAGGGCTTGGAAATCAGGATTCCCAGTTCCCCCTTCTGGTCTCATTTCTCCTCACATGTGCTTCCTCGGCTTCTCACATCCAGGTCTTCCCCCTGCCCACTTGACTTCTCTCTGATCTCCACCTCCGAGACAGTCTGGGTCGCCTACAAGCCTCATCCCAGCCGCATCCAGGAATACAGCTGCCCTGAGGTGTGGAACGCCCCAGGGTGTCCCTGGGGGTCAGACACTGCCCTTCCTGTGCCGGGATGCTGTGGTTACCTCTGAGCCCTGTCAGCCCATCTTTCTTTCTGCCCCCACCTGCCTCTTCCTGGTCAGGGTCAAGGCCAGCACTAGCCTGTAGAATGCCTTGTGCACCAAGAGCACCCTTTCCTTGAGAACGTGACTGCCACCTGCTGGAAAGTTGTTGTAATGTGCTGATTTTTTTTTAACAATTGATTACCCACTGCTTGAAAACTGTATGAATGGCAGCATAAATATGTCTGTGAAATGCCTGCCCTTTTGTACTGGCAGTGTATCCTTGTGCAGTATGCAGTCCACACAACTGTACTCAGCATACTGGAGACCACTCCACCTCTTCCTGAAAAACCAAATATCAACCAGACTTTTGTAAGTCAAAAAATATGGCAAACACCCTTTCACCGACTCCTGCTTTGCAAATGGAACTCTGCTTTAGCAGAAGACCACTTGTATAACAAAGTAAACCCTTGAACTGGCTTTTGATACAAATTGAGATTTCCTATTTCCACATATCAGTGTGGCTATTTGCTCAGATGCCCAAAGCATATGAAGCTGTGAGCAGTGGTCTCGGTGGATATAAGGGGAGGGAAGTACTAGATTTGGGACTTGGTGATGATGAATTTGTGTCCTTTTCCTAGGAAACTATGAGCCGAGAGAGGAAACTTGAGCTGAAACGGGAGAGAACCTGACGCTCGCGAGGCTGAACCTTCTCCTCACTGTTCTCAGACGCCCTCCTTTCACCCCAGGCGTTGCAAGGACTGGGGTCCCACCCATTACCAAGCCTGTTGGGGTAGAGGGTCCTGCTTCCCCCAGGCAAGAGCCTCCTTGTCTAGACATCCTCCCAGCTTCCCTCGGGTCCTTCCGCTACTCTGCTCTGGACAGACAGATGGACATGAGAACAGACAGTAAGAGTGGGCAGCACAGCCTCCTCCCAGGCAGCTGGGCTCTGAGTCCTCCTCCCAAGCCAGCCTGAGTTTGCTTCTTCGAGATCCTCGTCCTCTCCCAGGAGGTCATCCACGGGGCAAGACTGTCGGGGGTCAGGCGGAGCTGAGCCATGGACACCCTTTCCTGTGTCCTGCGGTGTCAAGAGACCACATCTGCTGCTGCTGTTTGTTTTTTGTTCACACAACACACAAAAGGCTTGACCTGGAGCCTGCGGACTCCATCTCGGCCACTCACGGGAATCCCCTAGAGGCACTGACCTGCAAGAAGCCTTCACCAGCTTTCACCCCAGGGATTACTGGTACAGCTGGGGGCGCGGGCGGCCCTGGCCTTCCCCAAGTCCTGCTGTGCTGACAGAGGAAATGGGAGGCCGTGGGTGCCCTCCCCTCCCCTTTCCCAGCCCAGATGAGGGCAGACTCTGTCTGCTGTTCACATCTCAGTGAAAATGGTCCACAAGAAAGAGGCCTTTAACTTCAATTTTTGCAGCCTGTCCAGAAAAATAAAATAAAATTAAATTAACTCACTGCTTGTGGATAACCTCTGGCTCCAGCCAGACCCAGTAAGGAAAAACAAGCTGTCCATAGGCCTCAGATGCATTTGCTCAACAAATCCTAGAATGCAAATCCTAGAAGACTAGGTGGAAGACAGCCGTGCACTGTGGCCCCTGAGAAGGACGCATGCAAATTTAAGCCCAGGTGGGTGGGAGGCCAGGGCATGGAGGCGGGTGGACCCTACACTGAGCAGGACCATGTGAGGGAGCAAGAGTGCACACACATCCTCTTCAGACGGATCTACCTGGAGGAATCCAAGTACCTTTGAGAGGCCTGAGAAGAACCAAACCTCAGATGTTCTAGCATCCACTGCCTTGCTCAGTTCTGTGGCCCCGCCAGTCAAGAGAAGAGCCCCAGGAGTCAGGTGGAGCGGTCCTGCTGCCTTCAGGCCTTTCACTAAGAAGGTCTTGCTGTTTGCAAGTAACTGTGTGCCCAGAGGCCCTGGGATGTGTGAGCCGGGGAAGGAGGGTTTCAATCTTGCACAGCTCAGGAATGCTTATTCCCTGGTGTGAAAAGGAGAACTGATTATAATATTAACTATTGCTCTGACTCAAAGCCTGTACTTGAGCCCAGATGCTCTAAGGTAGTTAGAGAATTGTTCTCGCCTGAATTCCAGGGTGGCTAGAGGAAAAAAAAAAAAGATACAGGACTCCTTGTTAAAGTTTAATTTCAGATAAACAATGAATAATTGCCGCATGTAAGGGTACCCCCAGCACTGCAATTATTTGTTGTCTATCTGAGGTTCAGATCTAACTGGGCCACCCATATTTTTCTTTGCTAATTTTGGCAGCCCTAATAGTTCCTCTCTCCTTTTCATGCCTTGGAGAAAGAAAAAACAGCAACAAGAATGGGTTATTTTGAAATCAGAAGGTGTCACTGGTGCCAAGGCCAGAACACTCACTAGTTTTCCAAACAAGTGTATCTGAGTGACGCCTACAGCGCAGCAACCCCTCCAGCCCAGCTGACACCCAAACTCAGCCAGTTCTCTGCTGACCCCCTTACCCCATTATCTCTGGGTTTGTTTTTCTGTGGAGTTGGTTTTGTCTTTCTTTCTTTCTTTCTTCTTTTTTTTTTTTTGCCACCCAGCTTGCACAGGATCTTAGTTCCCTGACCAGAGATGGAAACTGCAATTGGCAGTGAAGTGGGAGCCCTAACCACTGAACTACCAGAAAATTCCCACCTGCATCTTTGACCCACCCAGTTAGCCTCCTGACTTGTGAGGACACTAAGAGGTTAGTTAATTACGTCCTGTTGTCACTTGCCCACCTTTCAAAAGCCTTTCAAAGCAGCAGGGTCTCCCGTGCGCCTCAGTGCTCTTGAGGCCTCCAGGGTGAGTGGAGGGAACCCCACTCTCACACCATGTCCCACGGTCCTGTATTCGTCTTGGCACAAGACTGACACCGCAGCCAGTGAGGGCTGTGAGTGTCCCGAGGGCAGGGGTCATGTCGTGCATATGTGGATTCCACAGAGCTAGCATTAATAGACCAGACACATGGATAAATATTGGCTGCAGTGGGCGGGCACTGCGGTGGCTCTCAGAACAGCGTCCTTGGTGGCTCTGTCTGCAGCTGGCTGTATGACCTGGAGCACTCCCAGCCTCAGCGTCCTCGTCCGTGAGACAATGATAGTGCTGCTCTCTCCTGCCCTTCTCAGAGCATTAAGGCCCACCTTCAAGAGCTGGAGAAAGGAGGCTTAACTTTTGAAAGAAGATTAGCTATGCATACAAGTTCCCTTTCCTCAGGTTGCTGCTGGAAGAACACACGTGTTATCTGAGACAGGGGAAAGGAGGCTTTAGATGACTTTCAATGGAGACCACATTTTCTGGACAAGAAAAAAAAACAAGGCGCTGTATTCTGTCCATCTTTATCCTGGTTTGAGTGACCGAGTTTGGGTACCAGAGTTTAGGAATCAATAGGACAGATGGTGCAGCATTAGGACTGGCCCAGATTTTCCTGGACATACAATTCACTGTCACCTGAAGAATCGCAGAGTTGTAGAATGGCAGGTCTGGAAGGCAAGTATCTTGTCTCCGATGGTCATCAGCCTGACAGCAGCTGGATTAAAATCCAGGTCACCCGATGCTCAAGACAGGGCACCTTTTTTTTTTTTTTTTTTCACTGCCTCAGCAAGTTGGTACCACAAGGATGAGACACCTGAATAGCATCTGGACAGGGACCCCAGGCAGGAAAAAGGAGGCAGACCCCCGCAACCTTGCAGACTCTGGACTGGCCTAGACATGGCAGGTGGCTCCATCTTGCCTCCGTGGTGAATAATCCAATCCAAGTCAGACTTCTGTGCAAATCAGTTTCTTTATTTGCTCAAATAACACAGTACAAAAATGAGACTCAGATGCCAGCATCGAAAACTCATACCAAATACTTACATAACTTAAAGAACATCATTCCAAATAAGAAACTCTGTACAGAAGGTACCTGACCCTCTTCTCAAAACTGATTCTGATCTTTCACATTTTAGTGCTGTGTTCCTGAACACTGCCTAAAATGAATCCATAAAATAAAAAAACCTCCCCCGCTTCTTGGGAGCAGTAATAACACTAAATGACTTTCAAAATCTAAAACTTTGCCTCAAGTTTGAGGCCAGTCTCTGCTAAGTGCCCAAGTCTCTCAGCTTCCTCCCCCTCCTCAGCTCTACCCTATGGGGCTTGTCACAACAGCAAGACAGTGTCCACCAAGGATAACAAGGATGGGTTGGCCATCCAGGTTTTAACACCCTCTCCCCGATGGCCATGTGTTCCAGCCACTGTTAGAGGGCTGTGCTCATAGCCCTGTCAGGCATTCATGCAGATAATAGACATAGGCCAAGTTGACCAACTGAGCCAAGCCATTGGAACTGTTGAGCTGTGTAGAAGACAAAACCTTGCCTTGGTGCAAAAACAAAAAGGAGCCCATTTCTCAAGATACTTTTCTGCCATCAGCTGGAAAATAATCATCATAAATCTATAAATCTACAATGTCTCAGAAGTCAATGTCTCCTGCAGTTTGGTGCTCTTGAGCAGTGCACACTCGTTCAACCATCCCTGGCAATCTAGCTTGAAGCCCTCCCCCATTTCCTGAAAACTACCCAGATTGTAGCTATCATAAGAATAGCAACTTATATAGACACGGCACTACATAATTTCAGAACTCTTTGTGTTGATTTTCTTAGTGACTTTTGGCAAATCCCCATGATTGAACCCCATTCAATTTCCAAATTTACTTTTAGATATCATTGCATGGATTATTTGGACATCCCAAGTGGCTCAGTGGTAAAGAATTTGCCTGCCAAGGAGGAGATGCAAGTTTGATTTCTGGGTCAGGAAGATCCCCTGGAGGAAGAAATGACAACCCACTCCAGTGTTCTTGCCTGGAGAAACCCATGGACAGAGGAGCCTGGCAGGCTATAGTCCACGGGGTCGCAAAGAGTCAGACATGACTTAGCGACTAAATGAGCAAAACATGAGATGGCAGAGCGGAAAGGCATCAGCTTCATTTCTTGGTTGTAGAATTACAGGACAAAGGGCTGAGAGGATTCTAAGAGAGACCAGTTGTCCCCACTCTACTGCATCCCCATCTAGAGGTTGCAGGGTTCCTGGGAGGCTCTACAAATCCATATGGGCACTAAGTACTGTTGGCAAGCTGAATAGATTGTGTGATTCCTGTAGCTGCACATCTGTTACGTGCATGTGGCTGTTCAGGTGAGAGATTAAGCATAGATGCATTTTTAAAACTAAAGTCAGTCAAAGTCGTTCAGTCGTGTCCGACTCTTTGCGACCCCATAGACTATCCAGTCCATGGAATTCTCCAGGCCAGAACACTGCAGTGGGTACCCTTTCCCTTCTCCAGAGGATCTTCCCAACCCAGGGACTGAACCCAGATCTTCCACATTGCCGGCAGGTTCTTTACCAACTGAGTCACAAGGGAAGCCCATGAATACTGGAGTGGGTAGCCTGTTCCTACTCCAGGGGATCTTCCTAACCCAGGAATCGAACTGGGGTCTCCCGCATTGCAGGCGGATTCTTTACCAGCTGAGCTATCAGGGAAGCAAGAGACTTATTTAAAAATTAACATCTGAAAAAAAGTATCAGCAGCTATTCTACATGGCGTGGGCATATTTTTAGCCCTGGTGAACCAAGAAAATGCACGATAAAACAAACAAGCAAACAAGGGTACGTGAGTCAGCACTAGGCCCTAAGGTTGGCCCCAGAATGCAGAGGCCTTGATTCCTGGTCCAAGGCTCTAGACCAATGCCTATTGAGGTAACTCCCCCATTTCCTCTCTACCTACCAATTCAGAGGAGAACCATTGGTCTCACAATTCCAGTTGAGGACCAAGGCCTCCCAGAGAACATCTGGCAGAATTGCCTGAATCTCAGGCGTTCCATTCATTCACTCATTTGGTCAGTACTTAAAGATTGCCGCCAGCTATGTGGGGTGGGTATATTTAGCCACAGAGTAAAACCACTTGCTATCTCTCTTTAGAGACATTTTAGCATAATACAACCAGAAGGGGTTTGATGGGTCACTAATCCAGCCCAGAATCCAAGGTCTGGGGAGGAGAAGGGACGTGGGACTCACACAGGGTTTTGCAGCAAGTTTGGAGGTAGGTCGGCAGGTGGAGTCCTGGTCTCCTAATTCCCAGTCCGGTCCATTTTCCCCCATGGCTTTCGCCTCCAGTTTCGTAGACGAACCCCTTGTTCATTCTCTGTCTCAATGAGCCCACGATGGTGCACGGACACAGAATGGCTGTCCACTCTCGTCTTCAGTCATGTCTGTGAAGCACCGGATTGGGAGAACATGGAGCATTTTCAGGGTTTCCTGGCTGAAGCTACCAATGTTTGCATAGTTTAAGGGAACTTGAGTGCAAAGCACAGCTTTCAATCTGGACTCTGGATCTGAGAACTTGTGATGTTCTGGGAGGAGAAAAAGAACACAGATTTTAGCCATAGTCCAATTACATATGGGTCCCACCCTGATAACAACAGACTTCTCATTAACCCACTAGCTCCCACCTCTGAGTCTTTGCTCACAGAGGACCTCCTGCCTGCAGTGTCCTCTTGGTCCTTTCTCCCCATCTACAGCCTCTCCATCCTCAAAGGCCAAAATCAGTGCCTGCTACCTCCTGGAAGGCTCCCAGAACCAACGTGCTTTATTGGCCACAGTTAGTGCTAACTTGGCATTTAATTGATATTTACTTTTATTATCAGTAAACAGTCTGTCTTTTTCCATTAGAACCTTTCACAGGCCCTCAGAGCATCTTACACAGCTAGGCTAATAGGAGGCTCTCAGTATGTACTGATTGGATGGATGAGTGAATAAATGAATGAAAGGCTAGCAAAACCAGAAGATACAGTGTTAGGGCTACTGAAGATGTCAGAACTGATGTCTCTAAAATATCTTCCACAAAGAACTCAGATCACTCCATCCAGTGTTACCTAATCCACCTTGCTGCTGCTGCTGCTGCTGCTAAGTCACTCCACCTTAGAGGGCAAATTGTCCCTAGTCTCCAGGAGAAGACAGTGAGTCTGAGAAAAGAGAGGTCTAAGGTCATAAGGGGTTCCCACCAGGAAAGCCATTGAAATGATGAGGTACAAGTATCATGAAATAAGGCCTGCTTTCTTGAGAGACTTATCACATGGCTTCTAAAGTTAATTCCAGGGGAGACAAAGGGTTTGAGTAAGAGTGACATCATTGCAATGAAGGTCTGGTTTCCCACGGGACCATTTGGATCTGGAAGTTCTGGTCCGATTTGTCCAACAGCAATAGGACGCTTCATTGCTTTAAAATCACAACTTCGCTCAGTAGCTTCTGCACTTTCAGTTCAGTTCAGTCGCTCAGTCGTGTCTGACTCTTTGCGACCCCATGAATCGCAGCACGCCAGGCCTCCCTGTCCATCACCAACTCCCGGAGTTCACTCAGACTCACGTCCATCGAGTCTGTGAGGCCATCCAGCCAGCTCATCCTCAGTCGTCCCCTTCTCCTCCTGCCCCCAATCCCTCCCAGCATCAGAGTCTTTTCCAATGAGGCAACTCTTCGCATGAGATGGCCAAAATACTGGAGTTTCAGCTTTAGCATCATTCCTTTCAATGAACACCCAGGGCTGATCTCCCAGTGGCTGGCTGGATCTCCTTGCAGTCCAAGGGACTCTCAGTAGTCTCCAACACCACAGTCCAAACGCATCAATTCTTTGGCGCTTAGCCCTCTTCACAGTCCAACTCTCACATCCATACATGACCACTGGAAAAACCATAACCTTGACTAGATGGACCTTAGTCGGCAAAGTAATGTCTCTGCTTTTGAATATGCTATCTAGGTTGGTCATAACTTTTCTTCCAAGGACTAAGCGTCTTTTAATTTCATGGCTGCAGTCACCATCTACAGTGATTTTGGAGCCCCCAAAATAAAGTCTGACACTGTTTCCACTGTTTTCCCATCTATTTCCCATGAAGTGATGGGACTGGATGCCATGATCTTCGTTTTCTGAATGTTGAGCTTTAAGCCAACTTTTTCACTCTCCTCTTTCATTTTCATCAAGAGGCTTTTTAGCTCTTCACTTTCTGCCATAAGGGTGGTGTCATCTGCATATCTGAGGTTACTGATATTTCTCCTGGCAATCTTGATTCCAGCAGATGTGGTTTAATGTTTGTAAGCTGGTCATCTCAAGTGAATTTGAAAAGGGCGGGGAAAACTTAGAGTCCACCAGAAAATTCAGATTTTAAAAAAGATCATATTAATAAGTTTTCTCTCTACAGGGACCATCCCAGAGTCTCAGGGAAGGGAGGATTATTAGGGAAAGCCTGAAACCAATCAAAAGAGTGAGCGATAGCAGAAGAGAGGCTATTCATAATCAGTCAAGGCAAGGTCCTTGAAGAATGTCCTCTGAGAAGCCTTTCAGAACCAAACAGCCCCAGGGAGCCTTCTCAACTACCTCACCATCCCTTATTTGATATGTAATCTTACTGTACTTTTTTCTTTAAATTTTATGACCGGCTCAATTGGCAAGCCAAGAAGCACAACCCATAAAACAGCAAGAGGGTGAAGCTAAGATAGTAGACGGTCCAGTATTTCATACTGATATCAAGAAGTATGAAAATACCCCCTCCTGCTGGAGACCAGAGCCAAATAAGAGAGGATGCTAATTCGCTTACTAGCAGGTAAAGCGGGGAGGCTGGGAAAGATGAGGCCCCTGTGGTGTAGCATTGCCTCAGAAGGCCTGGACAAGGAGGTGGCATTTGAGCTGGACCCCAGAAGTCCTGAACTAAGCAGGGGAGGGGAGAGGACACGAAGCAGGTGCTTGCGATCTGAGTGTGTCCCCCCTTGTGCCACAGGGCCGGTTCTCACCTGCTGGGCCTCCTCGTACGGGAACTGGCCGAAACTGGGTCTCCTGTAGTGTAGGCCTGTGAGATTGATGACGGTGTGGTAATTGTTGCCAGGACCTTGGTTTCCCCAAGCCAAAGACGAATGGGTAGGTTCTCTTGGGCTCAGTGGCGTGGGCCCCTTGGCTGCGCAGCGTGGCTACCAGCTTTCTGAGGGAAGAGACTGAGAGCTTGTAGAAAAATTTCTTAAAGCTGGGGTGTCGCTTGATCTGGAGGCAGAAATGAAGGCAGGCCATCAGTGTGGCTGGCAGGTAGGTACTCCCCTCCCCCAGCACCCCTCCTCCATCAACCCCACTTAGTCAGGCTGGGCGCCTCCCTGTCCCTGGGATAGCATGCCTTGTTAAATTCCTCCACCTTCCCTGGCCTCTCAGAATCTGCCCTGCAAGTTACAGCTCCAAGCAGCACAACAAAGTGGGGAAAAAAAACACCAAAAGACAAAATGCAGGTCTTTGGATTCCGATAATGGATGCTTAAATAGCATTCACTAGCTGTGTGACCTCTCTGAGCCTCTGTCACGTGTAAAATGGGGGTAATAATACCTTCCCCCAACACACTATTAATAGGGGAGGGGGTTAAGTGAGATAGTTTAATGTCTTGTGAAAAGTGGATGTTGGGTGAATTTCAGTTCCCACCCTAAGCCTCCTCCCCTAATACCTAAATGTCTTAGGTTGGGTTCCCCCAGAGGCAGACCCAAAGACTAGGACTCAGATGCAGCTCACTTCTGTGGTGAGTGATCCAGGCAGACATGGATGGGGGAGTGGAGCCAGTGGGGCAAGAATGGGAAGCAGCCCCCTCAGGCTGGCAGCTGAGCCTGATCCCCTTGGGGCACTTTGGAAGCCCCAGAGTTATCCCCGCCAAGGGGGAGGGAGCTGGGGTATGTGCACACCAGCTCCCATCAGCCACGATTGAGGGCTGCTCCTGGCAAGGTGGAGAGTGTCACTCTGGCCTATTGTATGGGTGTAAATGGCTCTGGAGAGGCCAGTCTTCAGGCAAAGGATGCAGGTGCTGGCAGTCGGGAGCTGGGCCAGGTGATCTGTGGTGCCAGAAGGGGTACCAATAGCATTGGCTACAGGCTCAGCTGTGAAGAATCTGCCTGCAATGCTGGAGACCACCTGCAATGCAGGAGATGCTGGTTTGATCTCTGGGTTGGGAAGATCCCCCGAAGGAGGGCATGGCAACCCACTCCAGTACTCTTGCTGGGATAATCCCATAGACAGAGGAGCCTGGTGGGCTACAGTCCACCGGTTCACAAAAGTCAGACAGGATTCAGTGACTAAACCAGCACCGCCACACTGATCACTCATCTCTGACCTGCCTCTTTGAATGTGATCTGTGTTTATCTCTCCAAGTAGACTGTGAGGTTTTCAAAAGCGAGGAGCCTTATGTTACAAGCTATCTAGTAACAGAGGGAACTCTAAAAGCTTGAAAGAATTAGAGGTCTTATAATTGCTGAAGCGTGTGCCAAGACAGAGTGAAGGGCAGATAGAGGATGAGATCAGAGGGACTTGGGGAAGGAGGCTTCCTTGAGCTGAACTTCAAGGATGATTTGGACAGGGGAAGTCCTGGTTGGCAAGTGGAGACACAGAGCTTTACGTTATTTTAAATTAACATTGATCTCCTCTGCTGTGTGTCTGGCATTTTCTATATAAGCACTAACGTTGGCAAGTAGGTATTTATCCCCCATTTTGGAAAAGAGAAAACAGAGGCCCACAGAAGTTATGGGGCAGGCCACGGTCACCCAGATGCAAAGATGGGGACTGAACTTGGGTTCAGTCCTTGGGGGTACTGAGCACTCCTCACCTGCTCTCCCAACTGGCCATCCACTTCTCGGAGAAGGGCCACCAGCTCTTGGATGATCAGCTCCTCTAAGAAAAATAAAGAAGGATTGAGGGACTGTTGACAAGTTCTGCAATAACTCATCCATCCATCCCAGAAGTATTTTGCCTCTAAAACACAGCACACAGATTAGTTATGAAGAGCCAAGGAAAATCTTCCCTAAACTAGAACTGGAGCATGAGGGTTTTGTTTTATAGACAAAGAAGGCACTTGGACCTGCCGAGCCTCACCTGCCACCACATTCAGCTCCATTTTGACAGATGGGGAAACTGAGACCTTATCTAGGCTGCAGAATAGCCTGCACCATCAACCTGGGTTGTAAACAATGGTGTGCAGGTGGCGGCTCTTACCAAGACTTAATTATGAATATTCAGAATATTTGGAGACCCGTTGTTATAAACTGTTGGCAATTTGAAATCAGCCAAGGTGGGAATTTTATACATCAGAAATCTGCAAAGGCTACAAATCAGGGCTTCCCCTGGACCCCATGCCCTTAGTGTACCAGAGCTTGTTTGCAGTAGGCCACTGGTTATGAGATCCAGAGCAAGCTAGGAGTTTTACATGAAACATTCATGCGAAGCAGTGGCATGCAGTGGGGTGAAAGTACATCCCACAGAGTGGACAGACATCCTCTACCTGAAGAAGGCTGTCCACCTGCAACTCTGCCCCAGTTCAAAGGTCAACCCTGTGTCCTCTCTGCCCTTCTAGAGTCTCCTAGGGTATTTGTAAAGCTGCCTTCCCAGTTCCCTACTAGGGTTCCGCCTGTGAAAGCCATGCCAAGGGGAAGCCCTGGGGCAGCTGTCCCAGGAGAGAGCAGGGTGACACTAACTGGATTCATTCGCTCCATCTGGCTGAGGTTCCGCTTCCGGCTTGTGGCTTCTGGCCTGGAAGGGTGCTTCTGGGGCTCCAACTGGCTCCTCTTCTGTGGGTGGGGACCCCTGGAATTCAAGATCCTCCGGATCTGAGGGCAAAGAGGAGTTGGTGTGAATGTGTTTGCACCTATCTCAAATCCACCAGCACATCACTGAACCCAGGTTCTGACAAGAAGCTATCCAAAGTCCCTGGCTTAAGAGGGGTCCTGGCTTCCCAGGCTCCTCAGGGAACCCCCAGCCCCACTGGACCTGCCTCAGAGGAGTCCACAGTGCTCTTTGTCCCTCCAGGCATCGCATTCTCTCTTCCACCTAGCCCCTCTGCCTCCTTTTATCTGGGAGGAAAGCAAGCAGGCCTGTCAACAAGTCTCAGCAAGTTAGCCCTCTCCCCCTTTAACTTGGCAAGCCTTTGCTGAGTCCCTTAGCCTGTCTGAACCTCACTTGCTCCGTCTGTCAATTGGGAGAGTTCTGAGGGGGATTAAATGAGATAATACGTGTGAACACGGCATGCAGTGGGCACTCTGCCAATGCTGGGGGGATTGTTGTACCCCAGTGGTCCTCACACCTTAGTGTAGTGAAAAACAGAGACCCAGGACATGTCCTACTTCATCAAACCTGAGTCTCTATTTTTCTATCACCTTTCCAAGTGATTCTGATTTATGTATGGTGATGCTCTCACACCATATTTGTTTTCAGGTGTTTATGATGGGTTGGGGAGAGTGTGTGTTGGAGGGGGTGAATCTTGGCATCAGCCAACTCCCTTCTCCTCTTGAGCCCCTATACCGCCCCACTCTGCTCAGAGTGGAAGTCAAGACTGAATGGTACACCACACATCTGGCCAAACCTGCCCTGGAGGAAGCCACGGGGCCAGAGGCAGCCTCTGTTACCATGGCAACCCCGGGTCTGCTCACCAGAGTTGCTGGAGACGGAGGGCCAGTGGCCACCGACACACAGGGGCAGAAAGCTGGCCTTCTTGGGTGGCCGGGAGTCTGGACTGGCAGCACCTGCAGCCCCCACTCTCCTGGGGTCCTTGGAGCTGTGTTTTCTATAGAAGGCTTTTCTGAAGTTTGACTTTCTCTCCTGGCATTTCTTCCTGCAGGCTGGGGGCAAGTGTTCTACAGCCACCTCCAGCTCCTGGACTTGAAGTTGCTGTGGGGGAGATAAGGGAAACTGAGTCAGGGCCCCTGACTTTACAAGTCAGCTGAGACCAGCAGCCCCAGAAACAAACAGAGATCCACTGTGGGCCAGATGGTGTGTTTAGGAGAGAAGGGTGATGATGCTCAGAGCTAGGGAGACAAGCACAGCCTGCAGCGATTAGGGGAGGCTCCGGGAAGGAGGGGAGATGGAGCCAGGCTCTGGCAAGATGTAGGACTTGGGAAGGGCAGGGGAGTGCCAGGTTGGGGGGGTGGTGTCGAAAGTGAAGGTCAGGGTCTATGTGGGGAATGTCTTCCTCACCTTGTCTCTGCACTGTTCCTCTGCATCTTGGAGTAGGGCAATGATCTTCTGGACGAATTCTTCTGAAAAAAAAGAACAAAGGGGTTGCTCACACTTGAGTGCTGAGAAAAGCTTTTCTGTGGTTAGTCTTCATTGCCTAAAGTGTTGAGAAAAGCTTTTCTGTGGTTAGTCTTCATTTCCTAAGACCCGGTGGCTCCCTGGGTGATTCTCACAGGCCTCCCGGGTGGGTGCTAATGAGCTTGCATTTGAGGTCATCCCTGGCCCAACCCACGGTGGGGACCACAGATTCCCCAGAGGTGGCCTGAGGGCGGAGCTGGTTTCGTGGGAACATGTGCTTAGTCGCTCAGTCATGTCCGACTCTTTGCGACCCCATGGTCTGTAGCCCATGGGGACTCTCCAGGCAAGAATACTGGAGTGGGTTCCCATGCCCTCCTCTAGGAGACCTTCCCAACCTAGGGATTGAACCCAGGTCTCCCACATTGTAGGTGCATTCTCTACCATCTGAGCCACCAGGGAAGCCCCAGAATACTGGAGTGGGTCGACTATCCCTTATCCAGGGGGAACTTCCTGACCCAGGAATCAAACCGGGGTCTCTTGCATTGCAGGCTAATTCTTTACTAGCTGAGCTACCAGGGAAGCCCTGAGAACATATACATTTACTAATTCAATTATTCAAACCATGGGAACATATTCACTTATTCATTCATCACTGAGGAAGGGCCTAGACCTGCCTTGTTATGTTTAGGAAAACAGCCGAGACCCCTGCCTCCAGGCGAAGGTGTCTCAAGACTGTCTGGTCCCAAATCCCCCCTCCCTCCTCCTTCCTCCACTTCTAGGTAGATCAGGGGCCCTTCTCAATTCTCCTTCAAGGCACAGCCTCTGAAAAGCAAAGAAGGCAAAATGGGAGAGGTAGGGAGAGCGGATCTTCAGACACACAGAAGGGACAGTGATTACATGATTACAGTCTTGGCTCCACCAATGATAAAATAATAACGATAAAGGCGGCGGCCACCATCGGTTCAGCTTCTCTCCTAAGGCTTCTCCCCCTCTTCCCATCCTCTTTATTTCTCCTGAGGCTCTGCTCTCAAGCTGGGCTACATGACAACACTAACAGTCACAATAAACTGCAGCTGGTATTTTTTAGCAGCTCCCAGGTACACCCCTAAATGCTTCATCACCGCTAATTCATTGAGAACTTCCAACAACTCTAGGGAGTGGGTACTATTCGTATCCCCAATTTATAGATGACCAGAGATGAAGGCGCTTGTCCAAGATCACTCAGCTGGAGAGGTCAGAGCTCAGGTTCAAATCCAGGTTCTAAAGATGTACCTTCTACAGAGCCCTTGCCAGGGGCTAATGCTTTCCTTGCTTCTCCCCAAGGAGGGCATTATTACTTTTGTGGTATTACAGCTGAGGCTCAGTCTGGCTTAGCACCTGTGTTCTGGACCCCGAGCTGCCTCCCCAGCCCGCAGTGCTCAAAGGCAGGAAAGGACAGGTCACTGCCTGTCTCTGGTTCAGTTTCTCTTCTGGAAGTAGAGGGCTCAGCTCAGACATTTTCCAAGGGGCCTCTGAGAAGAGAAGAGTGGGTACTGACTGAATTCTGCGGCTCTGTCCTGCTGCAGGTCCTCATCAGGTCCCCCACTTTCTGCTGGGGAGCAAAGTTCAAAGAGACTTGGATGTCTACCACCTGTAGGTAGAGCCTCTTGGACTTCAGGTTCTTCCATACCTAAAAAGCAAAGGAAACAGTGGCTGAGTTTCACCAGCCTGAGGATGTTGACTAATGCACAGAAGTCAGCAGAGACTCAGAGTGCGCTCCATGGCTGGCGCCTGCATGCAGAGGCCTTTTGGGGTGGCAGGGGGCTGCTGGGCAGGGCCCTAGCTCCGCTATACTGAAGACCAAGCTCCCTCACCCCCTTTGCACGTCCATCCGTATAGCTGTGCCTGTTCTGGGCTTCTCTGCCATCCTCTACCCCTTCCCATGGAAGCTCATCCCTCCACCATCTTGGCTCCACCTGTGAACTGAAGAGTAGAAGCCTGATGCCCTGGCCTGAATTAGACCCATCGCAGCCAGGCTCCCCCCTACATGAAAGTATCTCCCCTGTGGCCTGAAATCCCACCACTGGGGATCCAACCTTTAGTGTTCAACATAGCTTCCTCCTTTTTAAAACGTGAATTCCCCGGCCAGGATGACCTGCCAGGCTGCTCCTTCCTGACACCAGGAAGACCCTCTCTCCCGGTAACTCTGGCCCCATCGTGATGGGCCCCGTGACCACAAACATGATTTTACCTCCCGAAACTCTGGTTCCCTCATCTGTGAAATGGAGATGATAAGATGTACTTCCTAAGATGAGGACGGGTGGCCAACAGATACACAGCCAGAAAATGGCTTATTTTTACAGGTGAGATTTGAGGCACAGAGTTAGGGATTATACAGCCCGGCACCCGGATCTCCTCCTTCCCAGGCTCCAGTTCCTTCCTGCATGTGCTACCCGCTGCCAGGGTGTGGAAGCTGAGGCTGCAGAGAGACCACGATAGTTGGTGGAATTCTCTGAACACAGTTTCCACCGGGGGCTTAGCTGGGCTGCCTAGACGATGAGGCTGTGGTGTGTGGAAGTAAACCTTCTGGCATTCCTTTTGCCCTCCCCACGCTGCTCAGGGCAGAGCGAAATTCAGAACTGGGATGGCAGCTCTGCCCATGGCCAATTCAAGCCAGGAGGAAGGTTCCAGCGTGAGTTGCTATGGTAACCGTGAGCCTGCTCACCGGGGAGGCTGGAACTGGAGGGCCGATGGCCGCCCACACACAGGGGCAGAAAGTTGGGCCTCTTGGGCTGCCGGGACCCTGGGCTGCAAACATGGGTGGCCCCTGCTCTCTTGGGTTCCTCCGAGCCGTATTTCTTGAAAGAAAAGGCTCTCTTAAGGCTGGACATTTTCTCTTGGGATTTCTTCTTGACGACTGGTGCTGGGTTTCGTGGGGTCACCACAGACTGAAGGGCTTGATGCTGCTGTGGGAGAGATGAGAGAGAAACTGAGTCAGGCCCCTGACCCTCAGGAGAGGAAAAAGCTCCCCAGGAAGCAGCTGAGGAGCACCCAAGGGCTTCAGGGTGGCCCCAGGCACGGCTGGTGACAGAGGCTGGAGCAGGGGAGCAGCGAGGCCCGGAAGGACAGGTAGGGTCTGAGCAAGGAGGAGGGAGGGCAGTGTGCCCCTGGGCATCTGCGTGGACGGTTCGCGCCTCACCTCTTCCTCCCACTGATCTCCCACTTTTTGGAGCAGCTCCACTATCTTCTGGATGATGATATCCTCTGGAAGAAAACCAATACGCCTGGTTAATCTTTGTAGCCACAGAGAGGACTCTTTTAAATGACTGCCTTGGCCTTCTGAGACCAACTTGGGACTTCTGGATTAAGTGAGAGTCCTCTTAAAACAGCTCCTTTAGGTCACATATTGGGGATGGGGAAGCACACATCCTAGGGCCTGGTCCTTCTAAGAAAGGGTTGGAAGATCCACAGGTGAAGGGTACTAGGCCAAAGCATGCAATTTTATGCAGAAGTTTCGAGTCAGTCCTTCAGGCATTCAGTTGTACCCCACAATAGCCTTTGAACTTTGCAGATCTGTAAACATCTACTCTGAGTTTGTGACCAAGCTGTGTGACCTTGGGTAAGTCTCTTAACCTCTCTGGGCCTTCATCACTTCCTCTGTGAAATGTGAACCATAAGTCCCATCTTGGATCCCTCAGGAGGCTGTCAGGCCATCAAAGGAGACTGCATTTGGAAATACCTTACAAGGTTAGAGATGATTCGACCTACAAAATTTCAGCCAGGGAAATGATGGAGCGCCAGCCCATCTGAGGTGGACAGAGGCACTCCAGCAGGCAGGACACAGATAGCCTGCCACACTGGTGCGCCAACCACACTGCCAAGTCTTTACACAGAAGCCCAAACGATGTAAATGGTTTTCTTTTGATATTCCAGTCAACCTACCCAAAGACAGTGTGCCCAGAGTCGCCTCCGCTAGTTGCCAGCTGATCAGTTTACACAAAAGAAGGTGCAGACTAGATTCCCTCTTCCCAGACTGTCTGCAGATGTTCTTACCCCTTGCCTCTCATTTATAAACCCTATTAAGCTTTTGTTCCTTGACTCAGTCTATCAGCCATCTCCCTCTCACGTGAGAGAACAATCATGCTGCAAATTTCCTGCGAAATAACTAATTAAATGCCTTTTAGCTACTCCTTCACAGATGCATAGCTCCTCTATTTTCATATGTTTTAAAATATGCCCCTTCTTGGTAGGAAATTAGATTCATACAGCCTTATGGATTTTATTAAGGGCAATAACAAAACTGGGGTAGTGTATGAGACTGTCCTTATTTCTTGCAGATGTGTGTCTAAGTATTTAAGGATGAAGCATCCCTTTACTTAAAGGGGTTCAGCAACAATGAAGCAAGGATGGCTATTAACAATTTTAAGTATGTGAATGTGCACAGAACTATTCTTTCTACTCTTCTATACATTTAAATATTTATGTATATGTGTGTGTGTATATATATATATATATACACATATATATTCCTTCTATAAATTTTAAATGACTTAAAAGTTCCCATGTTCATCAACACATAAGGCAGAAGCATTTTCCAGAGGCTCCCTTCTGTGAAACTCTAACATAAATGGACCAGAAGCACCAGAAGAGCCAAGGTCAGCACATGCATTTTGTGAGGTCTAAACATCCAAGGTCCAAGCAGTCGTCTGGAGCAATCTATTTTGTTTGCTAACAGCAATATTGAGCTTTCTGAGCTTCTCTTCCTGCTGGTGACCTACAGCTTGGAAAGAAACTTTACAGATCCAGCACCCCCACCTTCGAGGAGCAAGAACTGGTGGAGATCAGAGACCTCTCCACCTATAATAAAGATGAAACCAAACGTGTAGGACTGGGTGTAGGTGTCAGTGAGATTCTTCTGACTTTGTTAATCAACACAGTGTATGGAATTCACAGCAGGCCAGGCACTGCTGGAGCCAGCTCTAGGCTTAACCAAAAAAATCAGAAACCCTCCAAGGTTTCCATTTGAAAAGAGGCTGCTTCAGCCCAGACATCTTTCTCCACTCCCCCGCCCCCAAGTATCCTGGATCTTCCTTGGATCTCTTCTCCCCATGAAAAACATGGTGAGTTTTGAGTCCTGTAAGGCAAATTTCCATCTTCCTCCAGCTGCCTATGGGACATTTAACTCTAGGACATGAAACATCAGAAATGGAAGGCACCTTAGGGACCAGTTCACTCATTTTACAAGTGAGAATCAAAAGATATCAGAGAGGGATGGCAACTTGCTCAAGGTCACACAGCAAACTTATCCCAAACTTGATGGAATCAAGTCTAGAATCAGCAGCCAGCTGTTTCTACTTCCCTATCACCTACCCCAGGCCTCACATGTAGATTAATGTTGGGGGATAGAGCTTCCTGCTCAGCTTCCCCTCTGCCTTCATATTTCTCCCTGGCTGTGCTCCTCAACCCTGAGTACTTAACAATAATAGCATCTGCCACTTATGAAGCCCCTGCTGTATGCCAGCTCTGGACTACGGCTACCTGTTATAGTCTCTGTTGTATCAGTGAAAGAAAAAACAAAATTGAGGCTCAGTGAAGCAAGTCTCCAGCCCCAGGTCACCCAGCTGGTGAGTGGTGGAACTGGGGTTTCTCCTCCAGTTCTCAGCCCCGTGTGGCTCTGCCTCTAAGAAGAGATGCTGTTCCTGATGGTGGCCCTACCTTCTGAGTCCCTTTCTGTTGAGAGGTTTGAGGAAGCAGCTCAGAGCACCCCAGCCCTTGGGGCAGGGATGGGGGTGGGGTCACCGTAGAAACAGGCACAGTCTGCTCACCCCTGGCTGCTGGGCCCAGGTCAGCCCCTCGCCACATGAGGCCTCAGCCGCCTTGGCCTCTTGGCTCTCGGCCTCCTGGTCTCGGGTCCCCCTGGCCTCCTCCACACCGTGTTGCCTTTGACTGTGTTTCTTGCGGCTGGCCTTCTTGCTGTGGGCCTTCTTCCTGGGAGCTGGCTCGCCCGGGCTCTCGGGGGTTTCTGCGGGCTCAGGGGGCCCTCCTTCCCCTTTGCCTTCTTGTTGGTCTTTTCCTTGGGCTCCTCAGAGCCCATCCTGAAGAATAAGTTCACCACAAACCTCAGCCACCCCTGCGGGGCCTGCCACTGGGCCTTGTCCTTCTTGGCGTCCTGCAGAGGCCTCTGCTCACTGAGAAGGTCCTTGGTCTCCTCTGGGCTGGGGGCAGCAGCTGTAGTGTCCTGAGCCTCCACAGACTGAACTGGACTCTTGAGACATCTGGTCCCATCACTGGCCGTCCGACAAAGACCTTCCCTGAAGGGGCCGGTGGGCAGGGAAGGGCCCTGGCAGTCCCGCGACTCCGAATCCTTCTGGGCGTTCTGCAGCCTGTCCAGAGACTTGGCTCTCCTCCACGACAGAGGCTTCCTCGGGCCCCGTGGAGGCTCCATTGCACTAGAACTGAAACAGACAGCTCCCTTAGAAGAGGCCTCGGAGACTGTGAGGTGGGCTAGTGGTGCGGACCCATGTGCCCATCCAACCTGCCCGTCACGTGAGTACTATCAACTCTCAAAGCCATTGTCTCGTTTAAATTCCTCAGCATCCCTGGGAGGGACGGGTATCCTTGTCCCGTGTCCCAGAGGAGGAAACCGATCCACAGGAGGTCATGCCCCAGATCTCACAGCTGGACCCCTAGAACCCCCAGGACGAACACCCTGCCAACACATTGACTAGTCCACTGAGACTGTTTGGTGATCTTAGTTCCCTGACCAGGGATTGAACCTACGCCCTCAGCAGTGAAAGTGGCATGTCCTAACCACTGGTGTGTGTGTGTGTGTGTGTGTGTGTGTGTGTGTGTGTGTGTGTGTGTGTGTGTGTGTGTGAGTGTGTTCAGTCACTCAGTTGTGTCCAACTCTTCGTGACTCCATGGACCATAGCCCACCAGGCTCTTCTGTCCATGGGATTTTCCAGGCAAGAATATTGAATTGCCAGTCTCTTCTCCAGAGGATCTTCTCAATCCAGGGATCAAACCCGGGTCTCCCTCACTGCAGACAGATTCTTTACTGTCTGAGCCACCAGAGAAGCTCTACCTTCCCAAAGGGGCCCTCCTGTCGGCAAGATTTCTTCACATGTTTAGTCGTTTGTGGCCTGAGCCTCTCTGCCTCCCCCTTGTCTGTTTTGCTGGGTCTTGTTTCCTGAGCATCTACGACGATGCCTGGCACATCACTGGCACATAGTAAGTACTTATTAAACAAAGGAATAAATGTATAATGAGCATTTAGTATATTGTTCAATTTACTAAGAGTGTAGTTTACAATAAACGAATTCGGACCCGTTCCATCTTAAAGCACCGGGACCCTTCCGTTCTCCATCCGAAATGAAGCAACTACTCGTGGAAAAGAAAAAACAACCTCCTCTTTCTGGGCAGCATTTTAACCAGGCTGGGGTGTGGGCAGTGCACTTGATTTGTGTGTCTTTAATCTGAAACTCCTGAGGCTTTCCAATTTTTCTGGAGTTGTTCAGAAACCCTTTGCCCTTTGGTGGAAGTTAAGAGAAAGATGAAATATGGTTTGGAATCTCAGTCCTGAGTTCCCAGAGATTCCTATGGAGTTTAGATTCATGGGTTGCCTACTCTAATTTGTAACACAGCTTCATCATGCATTTACTATTATTAGTGTATTAAGTATTAATGTATCTACATTATATCTTCTGTTTATCAACTGATTCATTACTTTAAAATGTATTCTATTACTATGTCCAGCTTAGAGACAAAAATGAGAAGCTATAATTGCAATTTCAGATGTGCAGGGATCCTTGTGAATGTGAGGAAGATACATAAAGAGAGGGAAGAAAAGGCACAGAGAAATACAGAGAGATTTGAAGGTGAGAGTTAATAGTTAAGGATGCCTTTCTTCCTTCAAACATGAGTTTCAGGAGGAAGGGTAGGGAGGATGGCCAGAAGCCAGTGGGTTCCACTCGGTGAGGCATCCACATGCTTGCAGTCTTGGAGGAAATGAGGTGAGGAAACAGGCAGTTTGTATGGATTTATTTGTTGCTCAAGGTTCCTTAAAGAAGCAATAAAGTTACATGAAAACTTTTAGCAATGTTATTTTATCTGAAAGTTGTCTAATGTTCTTGAAAGCCTCAGAAGCCACCTTCCAGTTATGCTTCCAAGATGTGGCATTAAGTGGGATAAGAAAAGAAATCATAGAAGAAAATATTTTGCTTTCTTCTCATTAATTTCTTTCAGCAAAGCTTTAACAGGCACCCACTATGTACCAGGAAAGTTGCTCGGTGCCAGGGAACAAAATGCAGCTGGAGCCCTCACGTGGGCGGGGGTAGGGGTGCACGCGGTGAGGGCAATAAAGCTCTATTCCCCTGATAGCTACTCTCACTCTTTATTTATTTAGGTATTTTTAACTTTATTGTTATTTTTTTGCCTGTGCCCTGTGGCATGCAAGATCTTAGTTCTCCTACCAGGGACTGAACCTTCCACCCCCAGGACTGGAAAGGCGGAGTCTTAACCACTGGACCGCCAGGGAAGTCCCTACTCTCTCTCTTCAGTAGCACATGGTTTAAAGAGAAGATAAGTTGAGGTTGAAGTTGTATTTGATGTTAAGATCAAAGTTAGCTGAGCCAGAAATACTCCTTGAGGGACTTTCCTGGGGGTCCAGGGGTCAGGATTCGCTTCCACTGCCCAGGCTACATCTGGGTTTCATCCCTAGTGGAGAAGCTGAGATCCCTCAAGCTGCTGGCCAAAAGAAAAAGGAGCGGAAAAAAAGAGATATTCACTGAATGATGTCAGGGTGCTCTCTGCTTGCGCTGTATGTTCCTGTGATCGGGCAAATTGGATGAGGTTGGCAGAGAAGCTGCAAAGTAACAGAACCGCCAAACCAGCCCCTTTGCTTTCTGCACTAACTTGGCTCGAGGGGGTCTCCCACACAGAGGGCCTGACATCTTTCTCCAACGAAAGAGAAAAGAGGCGCAGTTAGTACCGAAAAAAACCTATCATTGCTATGGAAACGGTCTCCCCCCACTGCTGATGGTGGAAGTGTCCTCCTGCTGCATTCAAAGGACACTCTGCTACGTCTAATCAGAGCATCAAGACAATTCCACTTGACAGTGGTTTTCCTTTGTGCAGTTTTTTTTTCAAGAAAACTGCCTTGATTTGGCCCCTGCTTTCCTGAAACAACAGTGCCCCCAAGCCCAGAGGAAGGGGAGGGAGGCCGAGAGGAGGAGCAGCTGCTGCGGCCCCAGAGGCAGGGCGAGGTGGGGGTAGATTGCATGACCTTGGCATTCCAAGAGTGTTCCCCAGGGAGGAGAAACTCCAGGGTGTAGCCAGATAAAGAAATAAACATTTTTTTTTAAAAAGCCTACGCTTCTCCAAGGAGACATCTGGAAGATCTGTGGGGCAGATGTGTCCTCAGACTTTTAAAGTCTCAGAGCCCTGCCTGAGAAGATTGTGTATAAATATTAACCACCCCCCCACACACACACACACACACACACACACACACTACCCACACCATACATACACACGCACACAGATTCTATGTGTGCTGAAATTAAATCTTTCCAGACTTTCTAATTATAAAATTCTGCCTATCCAGAATTCATCAAAGTAAATCTTTCTTTTTCCTTCCTCTTTTTTTTGTAGCCCTGTATCCCTGCTTTGCTTTGGGACATCATCTAAGTTCTGTCTGCTGATCAGGGAATTCTACCCTGTCCAGGTCATGACTCCAGATGGTAACCCTGAGACAGCCGCAGATCTTGGCTGCATGAAAACCCAGCTGCTCTTGTAAACTGGTTGATTGCCTTGACAGAAAGTGGATTTCAGAGCAAAGTCCTAGTTTGCTCAGAAATACCCATAACACCCCAGTGATCTGTCAGTCACAGGACTTCTGACAAGTACCGGTGACGTATTTTAAAAAAACAGCAGCAAAACACCAGAGAAAGTGCACAGAGTGGACCTTGGCCAATTGGGAAATTGGCCAACTTTTCACAAGCATACTGGCATTTAGGGTTATTTTCTCAATTATACTTGACCTCATCTACACATCATTCTCTAATTCACGCACCTGCCCAGCTCCTCTGCAACAGCTCTATCACCGCTTCCTAGAGGGAGTTTAGCTGCTCCCCTTCTCCACTCCTGGACTACAAACAATAGATCCAACAAACAGCCGGCCACTCCGAGGGAGCGTGATGTGGACCCAGGGTCACATCCACAGACTCTCATTGCTATAGACTGGAGGTTTGTGTCCCGCTCAGATTCATATGTTGAAACGTAATCCCCAGTGGGATGGTAGTCCAAGTGGGGACCTCTGGGGTAATTAAGTCATTTGAGTAGAGCCCAAATGAAAGAGACTAATGCCCTTATACAAGAGACCCCAGAGTGCTCCCTCACCTCTTCCACTGTGTGAGCACACAGAGAGACCCGGTCTCGGAACCAGGAAGCCCTCACCAGACACCGAACCTGTGGGCGCCTGAGTTTTGGACTCAGTCCCTGCTGCCTCTAAGCCACTCAGTCTACGAGAGTTTGTGACGGCAGCCCAGACGGGCTAAGACGCTCGTGTGACCCCAAAACATGCTCTCGTACCGTCAACCTACGAGAACTCATAACACCCTAAAGTTTCCCTCCTGGGCCCCCAAGTGTAAATACAGAGCCTCATTCTCCGGGTATCCGTCTGCCCTCTGCCCTCCCTGTCTCGATCCAAGTTCCAGAGAAAGGGCCCGAGTCTGCCTGGTTTCTGTTGTGTCCACACTGCCTGGGAGGCTCTCAGTGTTTCTGGAACAAATATACAAACACAATCAGCTTACCAGCTACAGGGCACCCGCACATCCTCCACCCACAAGGTCTCAGTTCAGCTTGGCCCCAGGTTGGCATGGCAGTGAGAGGTTGAGGCTCTGACAATTAAGAGATTTCCCCACAGCCTCACAGTCCAGAAGCAGGGAGAGATGCGGCTTGAATCTGCTTCTCTGGATTTTAAATTCTTTTTCCAGCACTCAGTGGCCTCCCATAAACACACTCATACACACACACATACACACTTAGGGGTGAACAAATCTGCTATTTCATGCTGACACTGATAACCACGTCCATACACGTGCCTGCTGTGACTTGTATGCCTGGAGTCACACACTCACGGGTGCCCAGGTATTCACATTTCTGTCCCAGAGGCAAAGACTGTAGACACAGGGTGGGGCTCAGAGACTCCTGGCTGGAAGCCAGTCGGTGAGTAGGAGACTCAAGGGCTGACTCTCAGCTCATGTTTCCTTCTCATCAGCACAAGTGAGCACAGGGCCACTCTGAACGCCAAAGGTCAGTGCCTGTTTGAGGTCAAAGTCTTCCATTTGGGCTCTCAAGATGACTGGTCCACACCCAGGGCCCACACCCTCTGGGAGGACACCTCCAGCCACCGCTGGCAGGACTGGAGTGGGGGACACGGTGGTCATCTCTTCCCTCAACACTGGACCCATCCTGCTCTCACACCCGCCTCCCAAGTGTTCAGTGGGAACAATCCGGGTATTCCTTCTCCTTCGTGGAGTCCCTAGGAGCTTCCTAGAAGTGGAAGAGACCTGAGACGTGTAGGACTCCTTTATACGCTTGCATCGCCTGTTGGAACGCTTCCTGCAATGGGAGCTCACCGCGTTCAAAGCAGACAGCTCCACCATCAGCCCGCGGGAATTAGGACAGTCCTCCTTAAACGGGGGCTCCCCAGGTGGCGCTAGCGGTAAAGAAACCCCCCACCCCCGTCAATGCAGGAGACATAAGAGATGCAGGTTCGATTCCTGGGTCAAGAAGATCCCCTGGAGGAGGGCATGGCAACCCACTCCAGTATTCTTGCCTGGAGAATCCCATGGACCAAGGATCCTGGTGGGCTACACAGTCCATAGTCACAAAAAGATGGACACAACTGAAGGGACTTGACACACACACACTCCTCAGAGCTGACCTGGCCAGCGGCAGGCCCTCACGCCCTGAGGAGAGGCTGCCTCACCCCGAGTCCCTCCAGCCAGCCCATCACCCGACAGCCCAGGTCTCTAGATGTGTTCTCATATCTCATTGCTTCTGGACCCCTCTCCTGTCTGGATATCCGTCCCTGGATATCCGTCTTCAGCTGGTCCTTGTCCACCCTAGAACATGAGGCTGGGCAGGGACGCAGGGCTGCAGCCACGGCTTGAGCACAGCAGAGCCCAGTGGGGTTTTGTATGAAGCTTCGGTTCAAAGACGCATCTGAGCCTGGGGCTGGAAAGCTGGGGTCAGCTCTGCCAGAGCCGACCTGCAGCTCAATGTCAAGAGCTAGACTTGGACCATCTGCCCAATCTGATTGTCACCATCAAACACACATCACCTGGTACCTATTTTCCAAAAGGTTGGGATTCACATCTTTTAAGGATCTTCTGAAACACAAAACAATGAACTTCCTAACGGTGGACCTTCAGACCCCGAGACACAGCAGTGGGGCAGATTGTGTGGGCAGTAGGGTCATCAACACAGAGCAGGAGAACTCCAAAAATGACCACGGCACCCCTCCATCCAGCACTAGAGTTTGTGCAGTACCCCCATCCCATCCTCACCCCGTCTTGTCCTCTCTCCACGACCACAGACCACAGGCCATGCAATGTTATAATCGGCGCTAAAATCCCTGTTGGAGCAACAGGCCACCAGAACCCTTTACATAAGATCTCCCTGTCCTTGGACTAGCTTCCAAGAAACGTAAAGTGATAAAACCTTAGTCCAGCCATCAGTACTAAAACCTCCGTTTATGCAGTTTCTCTTTAATACGTACCTTTACATCAAGCCATCACTTGAAATATGTACCTTTACATCAAGCCATTACTTGACCTCCACAACATCCAACAGGGAAATGAGCAGGAGAGGTATGTAATGCTGCCCCCATTCTACAGATGAAGAAACTGAGGCCCAGGGAAATGAAGTTCCCTGCTCAGGACGGCTAAGCTAGTAAGCAGCAGGGCTGGGACTTGAGTTCAGAGCTTCTAAATCCAGGTGAGTTCCTAGCTCCTTGCATGACACCTGGATGAAATAATGTCACTGAACTTTGTACTTTTCTAGAGATGAAGAGACCAGCAAGCTAGAAGCAGTGTTGAAACTGGATTCGGGGTTTACCCTCCTTTCAGGAGGATCCCAAGGTACCCACCTACTATTCCCCGTCGTCTAAGGAGAGTATCATTCAGTCAGCTTCAGAGCATGGAAGTCGCTCCTGTCCCAGGACACTTTTGATCGGGAGCTCCCAATCAACGTCAGGTACTGCCCACAACGTCTGGGCACCACTCCCTGTCTGCTGGAAGGTGTATCCAGTGAGGGGTAGTAGTCCCAGCTCTCCCAGGGAGAAGATGCTGCCGGTTTCCAGGCTGTCTCAGAAGATGCTTTGGTCAGAACCATATATATCATGCCGCCCAGGGGGTGAGCTCATGGACAGCCAATCCGGGCCCCTGCTCCCGCCACCTGCCCATCCTATCCCAAGGGCTGCTTCCTGCTCCCCCAGAGATAGCAGGCTTACTGCAGCTACTCCGGAAAAAAACAGTTTCACTCGACAACTTCCTTATTACACCCAGGATGAAACCAAGGCTCAGAAAAACAAACTTAGGCCTGGCTGGAGGAAGGCCAGTGCATAGAATGGAAAACAAGAATTTTTTATGGGAAACACAAATGGGGAGACAGGAGGAGGTAGATTCAGCATCTGCACGCCCTCCTCTGCTCTCTCCAGAGAACATCGAGGAGGGGATGATAAAGAAAGAAAGGCCACTGAATGTAACATAAAATCCCTAACCTGGAGACAAAACATGGAAAGAGGAGTTGATGAGGAACGTGCTTTCCAAATCCTGCTACCCCTGGTCGGGTCACCGTGAGTCTTGACAGAACATTCTAAGAAGCCTTAATTAACAGTTTCATTTTCTGTAGCGCCTGAATGTCTTAATTTTTTAAATTATTATTTTATTTTTAAATTATTTTATGCCTTGGCCATGTCTTGTGGCTTGTGGGATCTTATTTCCCCGACCAGGGATTGAACCCAGGCCTCCACAGTGAAAGCAACAAGTCCTCACCACTGGACTCCCAGGGAATTCCCATGCTTGAATTTTTTTTTTAAAAAGAAGTTATACATGCTTGTAATCAGAAAAAAACAAAAAAGCAAAAAACTAGTTTTATTCAAACGAAAGTAAAATGTGTCAGAAATCCTGTTTTGGTTAATTGACATGGGGAAGTGTTGCAAAGTAAATACTGAATGCAGTGAGCTTCGGAATCACCCAGACCTGGAACCATCTGCCAGCTGTGTGACCTCTGGCAGGGGACACAACATCTCTGAATTTATTTCTCACTCAGAACTGAATGACCACCTTAGAGGATGATTGCAGAGTCAAATGTGATACTTCTCACAAAGAAAAAGAAAATATATTGAGCTGCAGTCCATAGGGTCTCAAAGAGTTGGACATGACTAGGTGATTGAACAACAACAGGCACTTTTCTAAATCCTTTCTGTGTATTGAGTACCTAGTCCCTGGTAAGTACTTAACAAAGAGTCAATATTTTATTCGTGGAGCAGAGTTAATGCTTTATCCACTCCATTGCAAAGAGGTTTTAGATCCAACTTTGCCTGGCTACTGGCTCAACACTGAATTTAGAGAATTTATTAGTCCAAGAACTAGCCTACATTTCAAACAAGGGTTAAATTATATCCCATGTTTTTATTTAACAAAGCTTTTTATTAACCATGTTCTCCAGGTCCTGGGTGCCTCATACATACTCTTCTTTATTCTGAAGAGAGTGCCCTCTCCTGGCCCCTCTTGCAGGCTTCTCTGGTGGCTCAGATAGTAAAGAATCTGCCTGCAATGCAGGAGACCTGGGTTTGATCCCTGGGTCGGGAAGATCCCCTTGGAGAAAGGCATGGCAGCCCACTCCAGTATTCTTGCCTGGAGAATCCCATGGACAGAGGAGCCTGGTGGGCTACAGTCCATGGAGTGTACATGTAGCTGGGAAGAGACACAAACAAGAAAAAAAAAAATTATAAAAGCAGGTGGAAGAGAATGGGGAGAATGGGGGTTAGTGTTTCATGGGTACAAAGTATCAGTTTGGGAAGGCGAAAAAGTTCTAGAGGTTGATGGTGCAGATTGTTGTACAACAATGTGAATGTATTTAATGCCACTGAGCTACAGACTTAAAAATAGTTACTATGGTCAATTTTATGTTCTGTATATTTTATCACAATTTTTGTTTTTAAGGCAGATGGAAGCACGGGTCAGAGGGCCATGTGGGGTACAGTGCGTGTACCGGCCCTTTGTTGGCTGTTTTTAGTCACTCCGACTCTTTGAGACCCTATGGACTGTAGCCCACCAGGCTCCTCTGTCTATGCGATTTCCCAGACAAGAATACCAAAGTGGGTTGCCATGTCCTTCTTCAAGGGATATTCCCAACCGAGAGATGGAATCCACGGCTCCTGAACTGGCAGGTGGATTCTTTACTGCTGAGCCATCAGGAAAGCTCAAAAGGCTGCAAGAGTCAACAAAAAATTACAGTGATATTTGGTTTAACAAGTACATACAAACTAGGCTGCCAGATTTTTAAAAGAAGAAAAATTCACATTTCTTTAGCAGATGAAGAATCTGATTCCAAAATTAATGATTTCTAAATAAGGTGAGAAAAACAAAATATATGCTTCCATCAAGCAAATTAATATGTTTTGAGAAAGATAATCTTCTAAAATTTCAGCATAATCAAGTAACAATAAATGTAAGTTTTTCAACTGACCTAACTGCTAGCCAAAGTCAGCATTGTAACAGTGACTGTACATATGACATTGATAGAATAAATCTTCCTCTCATTTATAGACTGAAAAGAAAGCCAAGAATTTTAAACACCTGTATATTAGAACTAGGTGCACACTTGGTCTCATAAGAAGGACATTTAAATTGCTACAGCACTTTAAAAAGTATGTCAATTTCTTCTCCCATCTGACCAGGATTTTCAGAGCACTGTTTCTTTGTTAAAAATCCGTGCTTAACAAGTTAGAGTTTTACTACCTGTGTGTGCCTGCTCAGTCGTGTCCTACTCTTTACAACCCCGTGGACTGCAGCCCGCCAGGCTCCCCTGTCTGTGGAATTTTCCAGGCAAGAATACTGGAGTGGGTTGCTATCTCAGTATACAATTTTGTAAAATGTGCTACATCATTAGATTATTTTTACATTAGTTGGACCCTAAATAAAGAACATCAATAATTAACCATATTAATATACCTGATTACCAACTTAATCTTAACTGTGGACTCTATTACATATGTTTGCAATATAATGAAGCCTACTAATAATTTCCTAAATCATACTTAGGTAAATATAGATAATTGCATAGCTATTTATTAAAATAAAGGATATTGCTCAAGCATCATAACCCATGAACATGTTTTACGTGAACTGTTCACTGTATTTTTCAGGATTAAAGAGAAAGCAATAAGGAGAAAATGAGAAAAGCAATATCATTGAGCATTTCAAACTACCCTAAATTAAGGGTTCCTAACCCCAGACCTTTGTACCTGGTGCAGGTAAAATTATCTTTATTGTCATGAAATTTAGCTTGTCCTTCAATTATTATTGTAGGCAACAAACCACATTTAACCACACTTCTGTGATTTAATCACTAACAGAAATCATGTATTTTCATGTTGCTTTATGAATGTTAGGCTCTCAGTATCTTGCTTATGTTCATTTTGATGGCTTGTAAACTGCCTCTATCTCATGCATCATATGATAAAGAAGTAAATACACCATTCAACTTGTTGTTAAATATTGTATCTTCCCTGGTGGCTCAGATAGTAAAGAATCTGCCTGTAATGCAGGAGACCCCAGTTGGGAAGATATCCTGGAGAAAGGAATGGCTACCCACTCTAGTATTCTTGCCTAGAGAGTTCCATGGAGTGACAAGCCTGGTGCACTACAGTCCGTGGGGTTGCAAAGAGTCGGACATGACTGACTAACAACTATATTGTTGTAGCTATTTTTATACAATTGGTTTCCTTTGTAATCCTACATACTATACATTTTGAGACAGTATTCTGAGAATTCAGCCTGAGATCTCAACTAACTGCTAAGGGGTTCATGGCACTAAAAAGGAATCCTTGCTCTAAACACGTCTTAGGTTAAGTTTATGGCAACAGTGACTAGACAAGTAGCTTAACTATCCAAAACCAATGTATCCCTAAGTACAGTTAGTTTGTAATGAACTAAATGAAAAATACCTTTTCTGTACTTTCAGGCTATCTAAATATAAGCTGATATTAACAGTCTTATGAAACCAACTTATTACACCAAATAAAATGAAATAGGACACAAGAAAAAATTATTCATTTTGTCAATTTCCTAACCAGATCCCCTCATAAAATCACAAAACTACCCTAACAGTTACAGAAAATAAGTCAAAACTTAAAAAAAAAAAAAAAAAAGTCCTTTGATGCCCATTTAAGAAAGCCGTGATCAAAGAGCAAAATGTACAGAAAAGCATGTGCTGCCTTTAGGTCTTTGGTTCAGTTCTCACGGTCACTAATATTGTCCCGTACTCAGTCCTGGCTGTCAAGGCCACTGTGACCTGGACTCAGTTACCGAACGTTTCTCTCTCCTTTTTCCTTTCTATGTGTATCTTCTACTCTTATCAGCCTATGACCACACCAAGGTCATTGCCATCGCCATTCCTCTGTTCTCTTAACTGTAGCAATATACATTCCACTTGTCGTTCAAGTTAGGGCTATGCAAACTTGGTCCTCACTGAGCCCTCCCCAGGTCTGATAGGATCCTTGACCAACCACTGAGTTAGCACTTGGCTCACTGACTGTTTCCTAACTCTTGCATGCGCTGTATGATGCTCTCACTATGGACCTTAGCTCTGTCCATGCATGCATGCATCTTCAGTTGCTGCAGTCGCGTCCGACTCCTTTCGGCCCTGTGGACTGTAACCCACCAGATTCCTCTGTCCGTGGGATTTTCCAGGCGAGAATACTGGAGCAGGTTGCCATGCCCTCCTCCAGGGGATCTTCCCCACCCAGGGATCCAACCTGCATCTCCTGTGTCTCCTGCCTTGCACGTGAACTTTTTACCACTGAGCCACCAGAGAAGCCCCTAGCTCTCTGTTCACTATGGACAAAACCCAAAGTTCCTGGAAGGACATAACAGTCAGCAGTTAACTGATCAATATGGGCAAAAGAATGTCTAAAACTGCTACTAAACTAACACTCTGCACAAAAACACTCAACCATGACAGTTAAGTCATCACTTCTTAAAAAGCCTTGTTAATGTCCATAATGCAACAGAGCAGAGTTGCTAAGATTCACACTATCTATGCAACCTCACAAGTCACTTTTTTCAACCTCGACTACCAGCTCGGGTGACTATTTCTATATTATCCATTGAACACATATATGTTAGTATCTAATTTTAAACCTTTAATCCACTAGGTTCTCCACTGGAATTTTCATTCTTTTCCTGGTATAAACAAGTCTTACAAAGCACAGCTCAAGATCCACCTCTTCCATAAGTCCTTCCTTCCCCAGCTAAGAGTATGAGCTCCCTAGGACCTGGACATAAAGGGTCTTATCAATTGTTATCGAGTATTTCCTTGCACCATTTAAATGACCAAGTGAGCCATGATAACTAAACTGAGAGCTGAACCTACCCTGTGTGTGTGCTATGTTGCTTCAGTCATGTACAACTCTGTGTGACCCTATGGACGGCAGCCTGCCAGGCTCCTCTGTCCATGGGATTCTCCAGGCAAGAATATTGGAGTGGGTTGCCATACCCTCCTCCAGGGGATCTTCCCCACCCAGGGATCGAACTGCGCCTCTTATGACTCCTGCACTGGTAGGCGGGTTCTTTACCACTAGTTCCACCTGGGAAGCCAAATCTACTCTATGACCCAGGAATTCCATCCACAGGGAAATGCAATTCCACGTTCCCGGAGGAGGGAGAACCATGCTGGGGCCAAACTGGGCATTTCGCACATTCTCTATTCAGAATAGGGGCACCCTGACCCTGTTCTCAGAGACCAAGCCTGGGAAGGGGGGCTGTGTAGATTCTGAGGGTGCCCCCTTGGCCAGGGTAGCTATGTGACATCTGAGGCTCAGTCCCTAAAGCAAACCAAAGGCCCCTTGGGCACGAAAAATTTCAAGACAAAGATGGCAGAGCATGAAACCAGTTGCAGGGCCTTCTGAGTTTGGGACCTGTGCAACTGTACAGGTTGCATGGCTGAGAAGGGCCACTGGTGGGGACAGTTCCCAACCAAGTACTATGAGGAAAGATGACAGAGGAAGAGAGAGAGGGAGATTGAAAGAGAACTTCTTTAGAAATTTTTATTTAAGTATAACACACAGGAAAGTGCATGAATCCTAACTACATAGCTTGGTGAATTTTCAGAGTAAATTTGTGTAACCAGCCCCTAGAGGAAGAGGCAGAACATCACCTGCACCCCAGGAGTCCCCCTCCTGCTTCTCATGGGTACCACTCTCCTGACTTCTAGCAGGTTATTTTTGGGTGTCACATGGCATGTTTTCTATTATGCTTGGCTTTTTTCACTCTATTCTGTGCTTCTGTTTCTGAGGTGTAGCCATGCTGCTGTGTGTGGCTACAGCTATAAACTCTCCAACTGGTGATACCAAGTCAGAGAGGACGTGGGCCAATCAGATGTACTGCTGGTGGGAGTGGACAGTGATACAGCTACTTTGGAGAACTGAATACTGCTGCTGCTGCTGCTGCTAAGTCACTTCAGTCGTGTCCGACTCTGTGCGACCCCATAGATGGCAGCCCACCAGGCTCCCCCGTCCCTGGGATTCTCCAGGCAAGAACACTGGAGTGGGTTGCCATTTCCTTCTCCAATGAGTACTAATATCTGGTAAAGTTGACCCAGCACCTCCACTGTTTTTTTTGTTTGTTTGTTTTTAATATTTTTCTTTCTTTCTTTCTTTGGCTGTACCGGCTCTTAGTGGCAGCTTGTGAACTCTTAGTTGTGGTATGTGGGATCTAGGTCCCTGACCTTTGGGATGGAACGTGCATTGGGAGCGCAGAGTCTGGGACTTCGGGATGTTCACTCTTAGATACATACATGACAGAAATGCATGTACTACCCCAAAACAACATTTGTAAAACTGCCTTAAAGTGAAAGAAAGTGAAAGGGAAGTCGCTCAGTCGTATCTGACTCTTTGCAACTCCACGGACTGTAGCCCACCAGGCTCCTCCATCCATGGGATTCTCCAGGCAAGAACACTAGAGTGGGTTACCATTTCCTTCATCAGCACTATTTGTTATAGCCAAAGACTCAAAAACTTGAAACTACTCAAATGCCCCAGAACAATGAGATGAGTAAGTAAATAAATGGTAATATATTCACAAAATGGATATTTTTGCCCCCTGAGAGTCTGAATATTTATTTAGAAAGTCTATTTACCCTCTTGTGTGGCCTGGGTGTGCAACACGGAGACACAGAAGATAAACTTCATCTTGAGTGAAAATGCAGGTATTACATGCTAAGAGAGATGGATAGGACTGAGGGCTCCAGTCTCAGGAGCGCAGCTCTAAGCAACATATTTAAGAGAAGAAGAATTTTCACAAGAGACACTCACACCTGTCTGTGTTTGGAAACTCAGTTCCCACAAATCTGCCCCCAACCTGGCAAGAGAATTGCATTATGGAAATACAGTGCACGTGCCTTTGGTGATTCCCGAGAGCAAAGAGCAAGTACGTGAATACACCCTCCTTCCCAGAGCCACACCCTCTGCCTGGAATCAACCAGGGCAAAGGCTAGCCCTGGAGTTTCCTGGAGGGATGTCTTCTTTCTCCTCCATGAAAGGTCCCTGAGAGACTGTGACCTCACTCTTCCTCAAGCCAGGTAAGGACCAAGGACCAAAGTCCTGCAGTCAGAAGGTCTTAATCTTTGGGGGATTTCCTGGCGGTCCAGCGATTAGGACTTGGCTGCCTGTTGTGGCACCCTGGCCTGGGTTCAATCCATGGTCAGGGGACTAAGATCCTGCAAGCTGCTCAGCATGGCCAATACTGTACAGCTGTGAAATATCTGCAAAATATCTGCAGATATATATATATTGATATACATAAATATATATAGCCATATATATATTCTTTTGGTTCCTGTGCAAAATGACTGAATTTAGGTCTTGCACCTGAAGTGCTCAGTGAATCTCAGTCTCCATTTACACTTCCCTGTCTCAGTTATTTTTTCTCTCCCTCAGTGGCTCCCAGAATCTCCCCTCCCTCATCTGTTTCTAGGTCTCCACAGCAAGTAGCTGACTCAGGTGGTCATGAGGATGACCTGGCTTTGACCTTTGCACTACAGCCCAGCTTCTCAGCCCCAGAGGGCATATTGAGAATAGTAAGAACAACAGCCATCTGTGAAATGGTCACCATCTGTCAGGCCCTGTAATAAGAGCTTTTACATGGATTATTTATTTTTACTCCATAACAATGTTTATAAAGTATGTAGTGTTATTTTGCAGATACGGAAAGTGAATGCTCAAAATGATAAAATGCTTAAGGGACACTGCTAAATGGCAGATTAAAATCAGTCTGTCTCCAGAACATGTCATTAACCATGGCACTCCATTGTTCTTCCGAACCTCAGTTTTCACAGCTGTACAATGGGAATTTAAACAACAACAAAAAAAATTATCAGTCACTCTAAGAAAGAAATAGAAAATTTTATTCAAACCAAACTGAGGATTATAACCCAGGAACAGCTTCTTGCAAAACTCTGGGGACTGTTCCACCCATTCCAGGTCAAAGCACAGTTATATAAGTTTTTGAGACAGAAAAGTGTAAGTGTTAGTTGCTCAGTCATGTCTGACTCTTTTGTGACCCCACAGCCCACCAGTCAGGAGCCCACCAGCTCCTCTGTCCATGGAATTCTCCAGTCAAGAATATTGGAGTGGGTAGTTATTCCCTTCTCCAGGATATCTTCCTGATTCAGGGATCGAAGCCAGGTCTTCTGCATTATAGGCAGATTCTTTACCATCTGAGCCAACACAGGTGTACATTAATAACGTGTTATTGATGGGTGACACAAGAGGTAGGTCATGGGTCAGGGTGGCCCCTTATAAGATCGAAAAGGAAGGTTATCTTTTAAGGAGTTGTCTTGGTGTTAGGAGAATGTTGCTCTTTATGGTTGAGCAGGTGAAAGCATGTAACTCAGATTGGGACTTGAACCTATGGTCTTTTAACTGAGATCACACACTTGGTGTCAGGACTTAATCAAACTCACATTCTCAGTGTCTCATGGCAAAGGGAATTCAGTGAGACAGCTGCTGCTAAGTCACTTCAGTCGTGTCCTACTCCCCAACAGGCTCCACCGTCCCTGGGATTCTCCAGGCAAAAACACTGGAGTGGGTTGCCTTCTCCAATGCTTGAAAGTGAAAAGTCAAAGTGAAGTCGCTTAGTCATGTCTGACCCTCAGCGACCCCATGGACTGCAGCCCACCAGGCTCCTCTGTCCATGGGATTCTCCAGGCAAGAGTACTGGAGTGGGGTGCCCTTGCTTCTCCATCAGTGAGATAGAGTGATAGATAAAAGTGGATTTATTTAGACAGAAACACACTCCACAGAGCAGGAGTGGCACCAGAGTATGGGGTTGTCAGTTTTTATAGGGGTGGGTAATTTCACAGGCTAATGAGTGGGAGGAGTATTCCAACTATATGGGGAAAGGGGTGAGAATTTCCAGAAGTTGGGCCACTGCCCTCTTTTCAACCTTTATGGTAGTCCTTGAAACTGTCGTGGTGACTGTGGGTGTGTTACTTAGCTCGCTGATGTGTTACAATGAGTCTACTGAGGCTCAAGACCTAATGGAAGCCCACTTGTCCATCTTGGGCGTACTTGGTTCCTAATCCGTTTGCGTTGTGTTTTCTGGCTATGTCATTCTTTTAAAGGTTGTGCCCTGCCCCTGCCCTCCTGTTTCACAGGTATTTCTGCCAATGGGGAGGCTTGGTTGATGCACAATGCACAGTAGAGGGAAGAGAGGTGGCCAAAGGGCAGAGAAAATTATTTGTGTTTAAATTTTCCTTGACTTGCCTTAGAATATGAATATTTATTTCATCAGGAATAAGTGATACTGACCTTTCAGAATCACTGAGAAACTTCAAGGAGGCAATTCACGTGTGCACTTAGCCGAGGGCACATGCAGGCACGTGGGCACAGGCAATGTTAGATCTAGAGAAGCCCACAGTGGGGCCTCACCCGAGGGCCTCAAGTCCTCAGCTCTCTCATGGAACTCGTTCCGAGCCAAACAGTATAAATGAAGCCAGCTGGAATAAGCCTGCACTCCTCTTTCCTGTGAACTAAGGTGGACGTTGCTCTGCTCTTAGCTCCCCCTTCTGTGACTCTGGCAGGCACTTGAACTCTCTGTATCAAAGAAGAAAGCTCTTGGTCAACAGTGGCTTAAGGCAGCATTTCTCACCTTGACTGTGTTGGCATTTTAGATGATTATTTGTTGTGTGGACTGTCCTGTGTATTCTGAAATGTTTAGCCACATCCCTGGCCTCTACTCACTAGATGCTGCCAGAAGTAACTCCTTTTGGTTGTGAAACCAAAAATGTCCAGACATTGCCAAAGGGCCACTGGATGTCATTACCCCCAGCTGAGAACCTCTGGCTCCCACAATAATGATATGTTATTATCTCACCCAATCAGGAGTCCCTGAAGGTAGCTATGGTTCTGGGTTTGGTGTGGCAACTTAGTGATACCAACAGGAATCATGTCTGTGCTGGTGCTTATCATGTCATGGCCCCACTGTACCAGCATCACAATCCCATTCAAAGGCAGACAAGAGGGGCAAAGTTATCATGGCCTTTGTGGCTTCACCTTTAATCTGAAGAGTTTTCCCAGACACTTCTCAGCAGATCTCTTTTATGTCTTATTGGCCAAAACTAGTTTTCTGCCCACCCCTAGCTGCATGGGCTTCCCCGGTGGCTCAGATGGTAGAGAATCCACCTGCAATGCGGGAGACCTGGGTTCAATTCCTGGGTTGGGAAGATCCCCTGGAGAAGGGAAAGGCTCCCCACTCCAGTATTCTGGCCTGGAGAATTCCATGGACTATACAGTCCATGGGGTTGCACAGCGTCGGACCCGACTCAGCGACTTTCACCTTCACTTTCAGCTGCGTGGGAAGTTGGAAGAAAGACGAGGTGGCCAGAGAGGAGGGGTTGGAAATGGAGTGAGCCCTCCCTGACATGGCAGTATGGGCACTCCTCACACCTGTGGAAATTACCTGCTTGTCTGCTCTCCACACTAGACTGTGGGCATCTTTAGGATGGAGTCCTCCTCAGGTCTTCCTCTGTATCCTCAGCACTACATGAGTGCAAGCTAAGTCGCTTCATTTGTGTCCGACTCTGTGGGATCCTATGGACTGCAGCCTGCCAGGCTCCTCTGTCCATGGGGTGCTCTAGGCAAGAATAATGAAGTGGGTTGCCATGTCCTCCTCCAGGGGATCTTCCCAACCCAGGGACTGAACCCACGTCTCTCATGGCTACCTGCCCTGGCAGGTAGGTTCTTTCCCACTAGCACCATCTGGGAAAGCCCCAGCACTACAAAGGTGCTCAATCAATTCTTGTTGAATAACCAGATAAATAAACAAGTGAATCAATCAGTGATAAGACCTTCTCTCTTCCTTGCCAATATCACTAAGTCAGTTATTCATGTGAAAACTAAACCTGGTGTAACTACAAATAAGCCTATTATGCCTTCCTTGGTGGTAAAGAATCTACCTGTAATGCAGGAGACCCAGGTTTGATCGGGCTTCCCTGGTGGCTTAGAGGTTAAAGCGTCTGCCTCCAATGTGGGAGACCTGGGTTCAATCCCTGGGTTGGGAAGACTGCCCCCACCTGGAGAAGGGAATGACTACCCATTCCAGTATTCTTGCCTGGAGCGTTCCATGGACAGAAGAGCCTGGCGGGCAAAGAAGGACTGAAGCAACTTAGCACGCACAAGCCTATCATGCAAATGACAATGCAAACGTCTCCTTGTTCCTCCAACAACATGATCTGATCCCTCTGGCCATGGACATGCTGTTCTCTTTGCCCAGAATGTTCTTCTTGCCACCTGCCTTTATCCACCTTCACATGGCCCGTTCCTTCTCACTTTGTAGGTCTTTGCTTGGATGGAACTGAAACACTTTAACCTCAGACTGGGACTTGAACCCATGTGCCAGGGCTTGAACCCAGCAAAAACCCAGTTTGAGACTCTAACCCAAATGGCTAGGACTCAAACCCAAGCCAAGAGACACAGTCTTCCAACTGAGATCACACACCTACCTTTAGGACCTAATGAAACTCAGGTTCTTGATGTCTCATTGCAGAAAGAATTCAGTGAGAAACAAAGTGATAGGTAGGAAGTGGATTTATTCAGAGAGAAACACACTCCACGGAGTGTGGATCTTCACAGAGGGTGAGTGCAGCCTCAGAATGTGGTGTGGTTAGATTTTATGGGCTGGGTAATTTCATAGGCTAATGAGTGGGAGAATTACTCCAACTATTCTGGGGAAGTGTTAGTCACTCAGTCATGTCTGGCCCTTTGTGACCCCATGGACTGTAGCCTGCCAACCTCTCTGTCCATGGAATTCTCCAGGCAAGAGTACTGGAGTGGGTTGCCATGAACCTCCCTCCCCACCCTATCCCTCTGGGTTGTCCCACAGCACTGGCTTTGGGTGCCTTGCTTCATGCATTGAACTTGCACTGGTCATCTATTCTATATATTGTAATATATATGTTTCAATGTTATTCTTTCAAAGCATCCCACTCTCACCTTCTCACTCAGAGTCCAAAAGTCTGTTCTTTACATCTGTGTCTCTTTTGCTGCCCTGCATGTAGTATTATCATTACTGTCTTTCTAAATTCCATATATATTTGTTAATATCCAGTATTTATGTTTCTCTTTCTGACTTACTTCACTCTGTATAATAGGTTCCAGTTTCATCTACCTCATTAGAATGGACTCAAATGCATTTCTTTTTATAGCTGAGTAACATTCCATTTCATATATGTGCTACAACTTCCTTATCCATTCATCTGCTGATGGACATCTAGGTTGCTTCCATGTCCTAGCTATTGTAAATGGTGCTACAATGAACATTGGGTACACGTGTCTCTTTCAATTCTGGTTTCCTCGGTGTGTATGCCTAGTAGTGGGATTGCTGGGTCATATAGGGCTTCCCTGGTGGCTCAGGGGTTAAAGCGTCTGCCTCCAGTGTGGGAGACCCGGGTTCGATCCCTGGGTCGGGAAGATCCCCTGGAGAAGGAAATGGCAATCCACTCCAGTATTCTTGCCTGGAGAATCCCATGGACGAAGAAGCCTAGTAGGTTACAGTCCATGGGGTCACAGAGTCGGACACGACTGAGCAACTTCACCTCACCTCATGGCAGTTCTATTTCCAGTTTTTCAAGGAATCTCCATGTTGTTCTCTATAGTGGCTATACCAGTTTGCATTTCCACCAACAGTGTAAGAGGTTTCCCTTTTCTCCACAACCTCTCCAGCATTTATTGTTTGTAGACTTTTTGATGACAGCCATTCCAACTGGCATGAAATGATACCTCTTTGTGGTTTTGATTTGCATTTCTCTAATAATGACTGATGTTGAGCATCTTGTGAAATACTATTCTTAAAAACACTTTTTTCAACCATCTGAAAAATGTTAACAACCACTCTCAAAGGCTCTCAGGCCATACAAAAACAGGTGACTAATGATAGTTTGCTGTCCCTGGTAATACTGAGGGTCATATGCTTTGGGTTTTCCAAACTACTCTCAGGGATGCAGCAGAATCACTTAGAGCAATGACGCATGCATGCTAAGTTGCTTCAGTCTTGTCCAACTCTTTGCAACCCTATAGGCTGTAGCCTGCCAGGCTCCTCTGTCCAGGAGGTTACCCAGGCAAGAATACTGGAGTGGGGTGTCATTTCTTCCTCCAGGGGATCTTCCCAACCCAGGGATCAA
This sequence comes from Nanger dama, assembly GCA_917880005.1. Taxonomy (NCBI): domain Eukaryota; kingdom Metazoa; phylum Chordata; class Mammalia; order Artiodactyla; family Bovidae; genus Nanger; species Nanger dama. Next base: position 10,505,169 of record CAKJTW010000033.1, read on the forward strand.
ATCTGTGTCTCCTGTGGCTCCTGCGTTGGCAGGTGGGTTTGTTTTTTTTTTTTTAACCACTAGTGCCAGCTGGGAAGCCCAGAGCAATAATGGTACAGGGAAAAGTGGGGCATGAGAGGATAATCCCAGAGAATTTGACTTTGGAGGCCAGTGGGATTTGATTACAGAACTTCCACAGGACTGGGGAAACAGACTCTTGGAGGGCACAAACAAAACCTTGCACCAGGACCCACGAGAAAGGAGCAGTATCCTCACAAGAGAGTGAGCCAGACTTGCCTGTGAGTGTCCAGGAGCATCCAGCGGAGGCATGGGCTGACAGTGGCCTGCTGTGGGGTCGGGGCACTGAATATAACAGTGGGGCAGGCATAAGTCCTTTTGAAGGAGGTTGCCATTACCCCTACCACAGTTTGGTCTCAGGCCTAACAACAGGGAGTGAACATAGCCCTGCCCATCAACAGAAAATTGGATTAAAGATTACTGAGCATGGGCCTGCCCATCCGAACAAGACTCAGATCCCCTCAGTTAGTCTCTCCTATCAGGAAGCTTCCACAAACCTCTTATCCTTATCCATCAGAGGGCAGACAGAATGAAAACCACAGTCAAAGAAAACTAAACAAACTGATCACATACACCACAGCCTTGTCTCACTCAATGAAACTATGAGCCATGCTGTATGGGTCCACCCAGGACAGATGGGTCATGGTGGAGAGTTCTGACAAAATGTGGTCCACTGGAGAAGGGACTGGCAAACTACTTTAGTATTCTTGCCTTGAGAACCCCATGAACAGTATGAAAAGGCAAAAAATAGGACACTGAAAAATGAACTCCCCAGGTTTGTAGGTGCCCAATGCAACTGGAAAAGACTGGAGAAACAGAAATAACTCCAGAAAGAATGAAGAGATGGAGCCAAAGTGAAAACAATGCCCGGTTGTGGATGTGACATGATGGAAGTAAAGTCTGATGCTGTAAAGAGCAATATTGCATAGGAACCTGGAATGTTAGGTCCCTGAATCAAGGTAAATTGAAAGTGGTCAAACAGAAGATGGCAAGAGTGAACATCAACATTTTAGGAATCGGTGAACTAAAATGGACCAGAATGGGTGAATTTAATTCAGATGACCATTATATCTACTACTGTGGGCAAGAATCCCTTAGAAGAAATGGAGTAGCCCTCATGGTCAACAAACGAGTCCAAAATGCAGTACTTGGATGCAATCTCAAAAATGACAGAATGATCTCTGTTCATTTCCAAGGCAAACCATTCAATATCACAGTAATCCAAGTCTATGCCCCAATCACTAATGCCAAAGAAGCTGAACAGAAATTGAACAGTTCCATGAAGACCTACAAGACCTTCTAGAACTAACCCCAAAAGAGATGTCCTTTTCATCATAGGGGACTGGAATGCAAAAGTAGGAAGTCAAGAGCTACCTGGAGTAACAGGCAAGTTTGGCCTTGGAGCACAAAATGAAGCAGGGCAAAGGCTAACAGAGTTTTGCCAAGAGAACACACTGATCATAGCAAACACCCTCTTCCAACAACACAAAAGATGACTTTACACGTGGACATTACTGGATGGTCAACACTGAAATCAGATGGATTATATTCTTTGCAGCCTCAGATGCAGAAGCTTTATACAGTCATCAAAAACAATACCAGGAGCTGACTGTGGCTCAGATCATGAACCACAGATTGCAAAATTTAGACTCAAATTGAAGAAAGTAGGGAAAACCACTAGACCATTCAGGTATGACCTAAATCAATCCCTTACGATTATACAGTGAAAGTGACAAATAGATTCAAGGGATTAGATCTGATAGATAGAGTGCCTGAATCTATGGATGGAAGTTTGAAATACTGTACAGGAGGTGGTGATCAAAACCATCCCCAAGAAAAAGAAAGGCAAAAGGCAGAATGGTTTTCTGAGGAGGCCTTACAAATAGCTGAGAAAAGAAGAGAAGCAAAAGGCAAAGGAGAAAGGGAAAGATATGGCCATCTGAACACAGAGTTCCAAAGAATAGCAAGGAGAGATAAGAAAGCCTTCCTCAGGGATCAGTGCAAAAAAATAGAGGAAAGACTAGAGATTTCTGCAAGAAAATCAGAGATACCAAAGGAACATTTCATGCAAAGATGGGCACAATAAAGGACAGAAAAGGTATGGACCTAACAAAAGCAGAAGATATAAAGAAGAAGTGGCAAGAATACACAGAAGAACTATACAGAAAAGATCTTAATGACCCAGATAACCACGATGGTGTGATGACACACCTAGAGCCAGACATCCTGGAATGCAAAGTCAAATGGGCCTTAGGAAGCATTGCTATGAACAAAGCTAGTGGAAGTGATGGAATTACAGTTGAGCTATTTCAAATCCTAAAAGATGATGCTGTGAAAGTGCTGCATTCAATATGTCAGCAAATTTGGAAAATTCAGCAGTGGCCACGGGACTGGAAAAGGTCAGTTTTCATTCCAGTCCCAAAGGTAATGCCAAAGAATGTTCAAACTACCGCACAATTGTACTCATCTCACACTCTACCAAAGTAATGCTCAAAATTCTCCAACTAAGCTTCAATAGTATGTGAACTGAGAATTTCCAGATGTTCAAGCTGGTTTTAGAAAAGGCAGAGGAACCAGAGATCAAATTGCCAACATCAGTTGGATCATAGAAAAAGCAAGAGAGTTCCAGAAAAACATCTACTTCTGCTTTATTGACTATGCCAACGCTTTTGACTGTGTGGATCACAAGAAATTGTGGAAAATTCTTAAAGAAATGGGAATACCAAACCACCTTACCCGCCTCCTGAGAAATCTGTAGGCAGGTCAAGAAGCAACAGTTAGAGCCAGACATGGAATGATAGACTGGTTCCAAACTGAGAAAGGAATGCGTCAAGGCTGTATATTGTCACCCTGCTTATTTAACTTAACACGCAGAGTACATCATGCGAAATGCCAGGCTGGGTGAAGCACAAGCTGGAATCAAGATTGCTGGGAGAAATATCAATAACCTCAGACAAGCATACGATACTACCCTAATGGCAGAAAGTGAAGAGGAACTAAAGAGCCTCTTGATGAAAGTGAAAGAGGAAAGTGAAAAAGTTGGCTTAAAGTTCAACATTTCAGAAAACGTCCATACTCTGCAGGCAGATAGGGAATATACGGACTGGTACAGCCATTCTGGACAACAATCAGGCTGTGTTAGTGAAAACTGATGTCTACTTTCCAGAGACTAGCAATTCCACTCCTAGCCATTCTCACAAAGCTGTTTAAGGGCACATAAACAAGCTGTGAAAAGAAGAGAAGTGAAAAGCAAAGGAGAAAAGGAAAGATATAAGCATCTGAATGCAGAGTTCCAAAGAACAGCAAGGAGAGATAAGAAAGGCTTCTTTAGCGATCAGTGCAAAGAAATAGAGAAAAACAATAGAATGGGAAAGACTAGAGATTTCTGCAAGAAAATGAGAGATACTGAGGGAATATTTCATGCAAAGATGGGCTCAATAAAGGACAGAAATGGTATGGACCTGACAGAAGCGGAAGATATTAAGAAGTGGCAAGAATACACAAAAGAACTGTACAAAAAATATCTTCATGACCCAGTTAATCACAATGGTGTAATCACTCACTTAGAGCCAGACACCCTGGAATGCAAAGTCAAGTGGGCCTTAGGACACATCACTAAAAACAAAGCTAGTGGAGGTGATGGAATTCCAGTTGAGCTATTTCAAATCCTAAAAGATGATGCTGTGAAAGTGCTGCACTCAATATGCCAGCAAATTTGGAAAACTCAGCAGTGGCCACAGGACTGGAAAAGGTCAGTTTTCATTCCAATCCCAAAGAAAGGCAATGCCAAAGAATGCTCAAACTACTGCACAATTGTACTCATCTCACAGGCTACCAAAGTAATGCTCAAAATTCTCCAAGCCAGGCTTTGGCAATACATGAGCCATGAAATTCCAGATGTTCAAGCTGGTTTTAGAACGGCAGAGGAACCAGAGATCAATTTGCCAACATCTGCTAGATCATTGAAAAAGCAAGAGAATTCCAGAAAAACATCTATTTCTGCTTTATTGACTATGCCAAAGCCTTTGACTGTGTGGATCACAATAAACTGTGGAAAATTCTGAAAGAGATGGGAATACCAGACCACCTGACCTGCCTCTTGAGAAACCTGTATGCAGGTCAGGAAGCAACAGTTAGAACTGGACATGGAACAACAAACTGGTTCCAAATTAAGAAAGGAGTACGTCAAGGCTCTATATTGTCATCCTGCTTATTTAACTTACATGCAGAGTACATCATGAGAAACGCTGGGCTGGAAGAAACACAAGCTGGAATCAAGATTGCCAGGAGAAATATCGATAACCTCAGATATGCAGATGGCACCACCCTTATGGCAGAAAGTGAAGAGGAAAGAGGAACTAAAAAGCCTCTTGATGAAAGTGAAAGAGGAGAGTGAAAAAGTTGGCTTAAAGCTCAACATTCAGAAAACTACGATCATGGCATCCGATCTCATCACTTCATGGGAAATAGATGGGGCAACAGTGGAAACAGTGTCAGACTTTATTTTGGGGGGCTCCAAAATCACTGCAGATGGTGATTGCAGCCACGAAATTAAAAGACGCTTACTCCTTGAAAGGAAAGTTATGACCAACCTAGACAGCATATTAAAAGTAGAGCCAACAAAGGTCTGTCTAGTCAAGGCTGTGGTTTTTCCAGTAGTCATGTATGGATGTGACAGTTGGACTATAAAGAAAGCTGAGAGCTGAAGAATTGATGCTTTTGAACTGTGGTGTTGGAGAAGACTCTTGAGAGTCCCTTGGACTGCAAGGAGATCCAATCAGTCCATCCTAAAGGAGATCAGTCCTGGGTGTTCATTGGAAGGACTGATGTTGAAGCTGAAACTACAATACTTTGGCCACCTCATGTGAAGAGCTGACTCATTTGAAAAGACCCTGATGCTGGGAAAGACTGAGGGCAGGAGGAGAAGGGGATGACAGAGGATGAGATGACTGGATGGCATCACTGAGTCAATGGACAAGAGTTTGGGTAGGCTCCGGGAATTGGTGATGGACAGGGAGGCCTGGCGTGCTGCAGTTCATGGAGTCGCAAAGAGTCAGACACGACTGAGCGACTGGACTGAACTGCTGCCATGGCAGCACCATTTGTGGTAGTAGGGAGTTGAAAGATCCTGGGAGGACAGATAAGAGGTAGTGGATGGACACTCTGGAGAATTATTTACACATTAGAAGCAACCGATAGCAATGTGGAAGTATCTTAGAGATGTAGTGTTTACCGGGTGGGGTGGGGTGGGTGGGGAGTGAAAAACAGAATGAGATGTACGAAATAATATTATGTAAATTAAAAATACAAGCTGGAAAGACAATGCCAGCTTTGTAAGAACACATGCAAAAGATACACATTCAGCAGTAAGCAGGATTCCTCAGGGGGAGAAAGACATATATGGCATAAACACATACAGGCACCCTGGAAGAGAGTAGAGAAGGGATTGTCTTCCCAGGATCCAGAGCCATCCCCAAAGATAACCACATAAACGAAAGATGGTTCTCCTGAGGGCTGGCAAAAGGATTCTAGCTGCAAATGCAGTGGAATCCACATCTCTCTCTAGCCATCAGTTCAGTTCAGTTCAGTTCAGTTCAGTTCAGTTCAGTCGCTCAGTTGCGTCCAGCTCTTCACGACCCCATGAATTGCAGCACACCAGGTCTCCCTGTCCATCACCATCTCCCGGAGTTCACTCAGACCCATGTTCTTTGAGTCCATGATGCCATACAGCTGTCTCATCCTCTGTTGTCCCCTTCTCCTCCTGCCCCCAATCCCTCCCAGTATCAGAGTCTTTTCCAATGAGTCAACTCTTCTCATGAGGTGGCCAAAGTATTGGAGTTTCAGCTTCAGCATCATTCCTTCCAAAGAAATCCCAGGGCTGATCTCCTTCAGAATGGACTGGTTGGATCCCCTTGCAGTCCAAGGGACCTTCAAGAGTCTTCTTCAACACCACCGTTCAAAAGCATCAATTCTTCGGCACTCAGTCTTCTTCACTGTCCAACTCTCACATCCATACATGACCACTGGAAAAACCATAGCCTTGACTAGACGGACCTTAGTCGGCAAAGTAATGTCTCTGCTTTTGAATATGCTATCTAGGTTGGTCATAACTTTTCTTCCAAGGACTAAGCGTCTTTGAATTTCATGGCTGGAGTCACCATCTGCAGTGATTTTGGAGCCCCCTAAAATAAAGTCTGACACTGTTTCCACTGTTTCCTCATCTATTTCCCATGAAGTGATGGGAGGGTGCAATAGGCATTTCTGTCTGGCCATATTTTGGGATCCTCAACCTGATGATTGCCAAGCCAAGTTCTCAGGACACAAAATGAAACAAACAAGAAGGTAACAGCTAGCTCAGGAGAGAAAAATCAATAACCAATGGATCTGGATTCCAAAGGAAGGGACATGAAATTCTTTTTCTTCTCTTTCTTGTGATAGACAGATTCAGAACAGTTGACTCTAAAAGAATTCTGATCCTTCACTTGGCCTCTGCCAGTTTTCCTAGGATCCAGTGTGTAGGCTCTAAAGTGAGTGGGGTTTAAAATACAGTATAGTTCTGGTCTTTACCAAAATTTGGCAATGTTTTCCATTATTTTTGTTTGTTTTCTTGGCCATGCCACATAGCATACGGGCTCTTAGTTCCCCGACCAGGGGATCGAACTTATGCCCCTTGAATTGGATGCTCAGAGTTTTAACCACTGGACCACCAGGTAACTCCCTCCATTACTCTTAGTTTCCCCTTGGCTATTTAAGGGATAATTGGTAGCAGTTTACCATAAAACCCCTCAGAATCCTGTCAAATCTGGGACAGACACATGCGGGGGGCCATTCTTTGAGGGTGGATAACTAATTCATCTAGCTTGTTTACAGTCCTGTAGTCTCTTTGGGCTTCCCTGGTGGCCCAGAGGGTAAAGCATTTGCCTGCAATGCGGGAGACCTGGGTTCGATCCCTGGGTGGGGAAGATTCCCCTGGAGAAGGAAATGGCAGCCTGCTCCAGTATTCTTGCCTGGAAGAATGGGCTACAGTCCATGGAGTCACAAAGAGTCCGACAAAACTGAGTGACTTCACTTTCACTTTCACTCTCTTCAGAGTGGAAAGGCAATTCAGATGAGAGTTAGTGGAATAAGTACCCAACTCAAGGAGGACAGAGGGCAGCAGTAGGCGTTACATCAGTCTCATAGTCTTTTCTTATAGGTACTTCTTATATCTTTAATTTTTCATTAGCCCTTCATAATGAGTCTTTCAGTGAAGTTTTCAAATTTTGGAATTTTGAAGTTTTTGGAGGCGTCTGCATACCAACTATAATATGTATCCATCCTATTTGATTCGAGAACGTTTGCCTATAAGCACATCTCTTAAATGAATGATCTTGTCTAACTGGACCAGTCTTCATAATGGCCAGTATAATTCTAGGTTGTCATCAGTAAGATTTGTCCATTGACATGTGGAGACACTGTAATTTTTTAAACATAAAACTGGCTGGGGTTCCTAAAGAGGAACCAACCTTAAAGCGTTTAGATGGCTAGGATCCCATTTTTGGAGTTTTTCTCCAAGAGCAAACACACAAAGTCCTAGATAGCCAAAGGGATATGCTTAGGGCTGGGGCTTGAGTTTTGTTCACAGTGTGCCTTTCATGGGATACTTTTTTCTGGCAGACAGCCTTTGCCTCTTTGTCCAACCTGTGCCCCGGTGTCCTTGTTACATGGAATTTTCTTGTGAGTGGTAAGTGGCCTATTGGGAAATTTGCTCACTTGTGACCACTTTATTCTTATGCAGGAGTCTTGTACCTTGAGGATGGTTGTCTCTCATACACAAGGGGGCGAGCACTCCGGCAGCATTAAGTGTTCAATCTGTGTCTGCCAATTTTAGTTTTTGGTTTGCTCTCAGGAAAATCCAAGTGTATTCTAATTCAGAAACTAAAAGATCACTCACTGGAAGGACAATCTGTCCTTATCCAAATCCTAAATAGATTTGGAGAGCTTGACCTAAGGGAGGGAGCTTGAAATCCAAGAGCAGACTCATCAAGCCAGAAGAGGTGACTCTAAGAAGCACGGAGCACAAGGGCTCAGCACAGGTACCTTGCTTACTGATGAGAGCCACTGTCCCTCCTGAGGTGCTCTCCCTTGGATCCACTTCTGACACCATTCAATGTCAACCTAAATAAGGAGGTAAACTGAGGCAATCTCAAATCACCAGAAATTTTAGATTTGAGAGTAGCAGAGGAATTGCAATTTGGGAAATGCATGCCGTAGCCTGAATTAATTGTCGGTTTGGGAAGGAGTCTATTTATGGGCAAGGAGTGCAAAGATGGGGAAGTCCAGCCAGAGACCAAGCAGGAAGCTCATTGGCTTGAGAACAGGGAAAGATTCTTGACAAATGTTCCTTGGTAAGATGTCTCAGTCTCCCGTAAATCAGACATTTAATGGAAATAGAGTTCTCTTTTTTTTTTTTTAAGAAGTATTTAAGTTCAGACAGGATCTTTCCTTGGGGTACACTGACTCTCTAGTTGTGGTGTGGCCTCAGCAGTTGTCGTGCGGGCTTAATTGCTCCACAGTATGTGAGAAATTAGCTCCCCAAATGGGGATCAAACCTGAGTCCTCTGCAAAGCAAGGTGGATTCTTAACCACTGGACCACCAGGGAAGTCCCAATCTGTCTGTTCTGAAGTTGTTATTCTGAAGGCCCATGTGTGAGATTCTCCATTTCATATTTTCATTCATTTTATATTGAAATCCTTTATAAATATGGATGATACAGATATAGGAAGGCAAGATTATCACTTGTAAAAATATAATTATACAGCCAGAAAATTGGAACCTACTAAAAACTCAGAATAACACAAAAGAGTCTGTGTGCCAAATAAATGTGCACAAAAAGTCATTTTTCTATTTACTGTATGTCTATATAACCAATTAGAAGATATGATAGCAGAAAACATCCTAGCCACAACAGCAATTTTTAAATATTCTAGTTACCCCTAAGAAGAAATACATGAGATCTATAAATGATATAAAAGATGTGAGAAAATTTAGAAACACCCATGAAAAAAATTTCAACTCTGTTAATTCATAATCCATCATATATCCAGTTAAAATTCAAAAGAACTGACACAGAATTTTAAAACTGACAAAAATTTCCCTAGCTATATATCACTGGAAAATTAGCAAGTGAGTTTACAAATTTTGGAAAAGAAAAATAATTAAGATGAGGAGGGAATGTTTTCTCTGCTAGATAGTAAATGTATTATAAACATAGAAGTAAATCAGGCTGCATCCAGAAAAATTAATGGGCAAGTCAATCAAGAAAAAAATAAGCTCTGAAGCCATACAAAATAACATACAAATTTATTGAGAAAGAAAGCTCACAAACCAAAAGAAGAGGGGACTGATGATGTAGTAAATGATGTTGGAGAAACTGGCCGGAAATCAGAAGGATCGTTTTAGATCTACACTTTATACTGTAATTTAAAATATTTTCCAGACGCATTAAAGCATTACGTATAATAATTCCACTTAAAAAAAAAAAGCAAACAAAAGAACTTTAAAAAAAAGGTAGATAACTAAATTTGGATGAAAGACTTTGTAAGAACAGAAATAATAACCAGACGCTCGCTGCGCGGGCGCCCTTGGCGGCCGCAGCCGAGGCTTCGCTCAGGCCCCGCCGCCCACACCGCCGCCTCGCGACCGGACGCTGAGGAGGCGGCGATTCCAGCCTCGGGACCCCGAGCACGCCCCGGCTGCGTCCAGCCGCTCCCTCCTTCCTCTCCTAGCCGCAGGCCCCCGCGCGGTGCCGGACGGCGCCGAGGGCTGCCGGCCTGGGTAGGAGGAGCCCTGCCCTCGGCCTCGCCGCCGCCCGGCCTGCAGGGGCCGCGGGATCGGCTCCCGCCCTTCCGCGAGTCGCTCCGTCGGCGCGCGGGGGCGGCGTCGGCGCCGGACGCCTCGCGGGCTGAGGCGGCGGCAGCCCCGCCGGCCCCCCGCCGTCCGCGGGCGGAGACTTCCGGACGCCGCTGAGTGGATTCCAGCCGGCGTTCGCGGGGGCGCGGAGCCGTGAGTGCGCGGCTTCCGCGCGCCGGGCTCCACCCCCAGCCGCCGCCCGCGTCCACCCACCCGGCTCCGCCGCGGGTCTCTCCTCGCCGCGGCCGCCGGCGGGTTTCGACCTCGCGTCCCCTCGCTCCGCCGGCTCCTTTCCCGCCACCCGGCCCTCTCCCCGGCCAGCCCCCGCCGCCTGAGCGCCCCTTCGGGCACGTGGGCTCACTCACCCCCGCTCCCTGCTCGAACCCCAGCCAGCTCCTGGCTCTTACCCGCTGGTCAGCTCCGTGAGGCCCACCCGGGAAGCCCCCCTCCGGCTCCGGCCTCTTCGTCCTTCAGGGAGGGTGCGGCCTGGGCTCTGCTTTCCCCAGAGCCTTGGCCCCCAGAAGTGCAATCTTGTGGAAGGAGGGAAGTGGAGGTCCTGGGTGCTACTTGGGGTTGTTTCCCCCTCGATGTCGGGCTGGTGTGGGTTATGGAGGATGTGGCTTCCCTTGTAGCTCAGTCGGCAAAGAATCTGCCTGCAATGCAGAGTCGGACACGACTTAGCGACTAAAACCACCAACCATGGAGGATGTGTATTGGAGGCGACCTGAGGATGGAGTGGTTGGGGAGTGAGGGAGCGGTGGGGGCGATGGCGATTTTTACTACCTGGGTTAGGCTGTCGCCTGTTGGAAAACCTTTCCTTCTCTTGACTCGCATCCTTGACAGTTCTTTTGGCAGCGTTGATGCTTTTCCCAATCTGTGCCAGATGCAATTTCTAAAAATGTTTATTTTACTTACTTGGCTGCGCTGGGTCTTAGTTGTGGCAACGGATGTGGGGTCTAGTTCCCTGACCAGGGATTGAACCAGGTTCGCTGCAGTGGGTGTGCAGTCTTAGCCACTGGGCCACCGGGGAAGGCGTGATGCAGTGTAATTCATCGGCCTACTTGGAACTTTTCACACCTTTCCTCTCCTTTTTCTCGTCTCAACACGAAGCAGTGTCTGATTCTCCTCAGAGTGGTGCAAACAAGAATTACTGGGGAAATGTTAATTATTCCATTTCTTCTTGAGTATTTTCCAATTACATATTTAAGATTTCTGTGAGAGAAGACTTTAGAATAAGGGACATCTTTGTTTTGTAGGATTTCTTTTGGGGTTAGGAGTAATACAGAAGGAACAGATTCATCATTTCGTTATCTCCGTTAGATTTAAGTATGTACTGCCTTATGTAATTCCTTCCAGTTAGACCTGGGAAATAATTTTTCTCCTTTCATACATAATCTTTTCTCCCTGCCCCCTTACTAGGTCTCCTCTGCTTTTTTTCCTGAAGTAAATATAAACTTGTTTCATTTTTTAAAAAAATTATCAAAGTATGATACATTTACAGGAGACTTGGAAAACACAGAACAAGTAAACTTGTTTCTTAAAGGAAATAATGTAGTTTGACCTATGAAGGTGATCCTTGTCCAAGCATTTTATGACAATTTCAGGACAGTGCCATACATAAAATATAGTCTATTAGTCATTATTAAACAGGGATCTAAAATACTTATTGTGCACTCCAAGGGTATTATTGCCTGTCTTGTGTTTTGATGCAGAGCTATTTAGTTTGTATGAAAAAAATCCATTGATCTCTGTCCTAGAGAGATTTTAGAATGAATAGAGAGCATAAGTATCTGCGCGTTTCCTTTGAATTTCTTGAGTTGCACTTCATTTTATGTGTTTATTTTTTATTTGTGGATGCCCTGTGTCTTTGTTGCTTTGTGCAGGCTTTTCTCTAGTTGCAGTGAGCTCCTTTAGTTGCGGTGCAGTGGCTTCTCATTGCAGTGGCTTCTCTTGCTGCAGAGCATGGACTCTAGGAGCCCTGGGCTTCAGTGGTTATGGCCCGTGGGCTCAGTAGTTGCTGCTCTCAGGCTCCAGAGCACAGGGTTAGTTGACCTGCAGCATGTGGGATCTTCCCAGATCAGGGATCGAACCAGTGTCCCTTGCACTGCAAGGTGGATTCTTTACTACTGGACCACCAGGGAAGCCCTGAGTTGTATTTTAATATTTATTTATTGTCTGTGCTGGGTCTTAGTTGCTGCACAAGAGACCTTCCATCTTCATTGTCGCATGCGGGATCTTTATTTGTGGCATGTGAACTCTTGGTTGTGGCTTGTGGGATCTAGCCCCCTGACCAGGGATCAAACTGGGGCCCCCTCCACTGGGAGTCCAGAGTCTTAGCCAGTGGACCGCCAGGGAAGTCCCTTTTGAGTTATATTTTAATTCACATTGCAGAGTTTTATGGCTTATCATTTCTTAATTTAAGTCTTTACTAACTTCCCTTCCTTCCACCATAATTCCTGAAGCCATCTTAAATATGTTTTTTAAAAGTATACTTGATTTTGTTAGAACAGTTTTAAATTTACAAAAATTAAGATCGTGCAAATAGGCCCACCCACTTTCCCCTGTTATTAACGTCTTATATTAGGAAGGTACAGTTGTTACAATGAATGAACCAACTTGATACATTATTAACTAAAGTCTATAGCCTATTCAGATGGCCTTTTCTATTTTTTCCTGTTTCAATATTCCATTCAGGATATTTTTTACTCTTCTTTTTAAAAAATTATTTATTTGGCTGCACAAGGTTTTAGTTGTGGTATTCATGGTCCTACGCTGTGGCATGTGGGATATAGTTCCCTAACCAGGGATGGAACCGGGGCCTTCTGCACTGGGAACATGGAGTCTTAACCACTGGACCACCACTGGACCCTCCATTTAGGATACATTTGGTTTACATTTAGGATTACATTTGGTTGTCCTATCTCCTTGGGCACCTGTTAATTTTATTTTTTTTAACATTGTGTTTACAAACTTTTTAACTCTGTGGAACTGGTTAGTTATCTTATGAGGCTACTATATTGCTGAGTAATGCCATTCATAGCCTTGGCAGTGAAAGATTGATCTCTCTCCACTGGCAGTGTCTGTAGTTTTCTAATATGTTAGCAAAGGTCCAGAGTCTATGTCATCTTGATGTAACTCTTCATGAATTTTTATTTTTAGGTTTTAGAATTCCACAGTTCAGCTTTCAAGGACTAATCCCTGGCAAAGTCTTGTTTGTCTCCTTACTAGAATTTACCACACTTATGATTCTTATTTGCAGAAGGAAATGGCAACCCACTCCAGTATTCTTGCCTGGAGAATCCCATGGACAGAGGAGCCTGGTGGGCTATAGTCCATGGGGTCGCAAAGAGTCGGAGATGACTGAGCGACTTAACTTATGATTCTTATTATTTTGTGTTTGTTTTTGTCTATTTCCCATAGCAGAATGAAAGTCCCATGATAATTAAAAACTATTAATTTTGTTGTTCATTGTCTCCCAGTGCCTAGAATAGCGCCAGGCTTGTTGTGGGTACTCAGAAAACTCAGTGACTGAATGGCGGTTGAATCTAACAGAAACCAAAGCTAGTAGTCATCTTTGCTATGGTGAAGTCTACATTTTTTCCTTATGCAATTAATAGTTTAACAATATTTTATACTTGCATTTTTTGATTGTATACAGGGTTACTCCAGATGTTTAGGGGCAGGGAACTCAATAATTTATAGCTTTTACCATCTGACTTAAAAAAAAGTATGACTGACCAGAATTTTATACTTTTAATTTAGTTAAATGAAATTGTTTTGTTAAAGTTATTGTTAAATTATTTGCTATTCATATAGCACCTAAAATTATGTCAAGTGATTGTTAAGGATGTTCATGGAACAGGATTTGAAGTTAAGTAGACTTTTATTTCGCTTTTCAAAGATTTACATTTCTGTGCTGATAATGAAGGTGAGTTGTTTCAGTACATTAAGCCTCATATTGAATTAATAACATTAGCTTTGGCAATCTTCCTGTAAACTCTTGTGATTTCTTTATATTTCAGTAGTATACATGATTCGATAAAGGAATGTTGACATAAAAACCAGCAGTAATGAGAAAATGGCCTACCCCCTTTATCAATGGGGGTTCAAAGGGAGGATTCCTGGAGTATCTCCCCATTGACAGCTTCCAGGTTGCTGTGTCTCACGGAAAGCTTCCTTCGTGTTCTCTTGGCACCTCAAACATATCACCCAGGGCTTCAGTTTCACAGAGAAACTCTGGCTGCGGGCCAGGCCCTCTCTGTCACTGCTGCTGCTGCTACTAAGTCGCTTCAGTCGTGTCCGACTCTGTGTGACCCCATAGACAGCAGCCCACCAGGCTCCGCCGTCGCTGGGATTCTCCAGGCAAGAACACTGGAGTGGGTTGCCATTTCCTTCTCCAATGCATGAAAGTGAAAAGTGAAAGTGAAGTCGGTCAGTCGTGTCCGACTCTCTGTCACTACCTCCCTCCCAAAAAGAATGCCAAGCAGTGGCTCTGACTTTCTGGCCACTGAACAAACCCAAATCAAATCTTCCCATTTGGAAGGGTTGTTGAGGAGAGAGATCCCCACCAGCAGAAGGGCCTGGGACTGACAACAAGCAGAAGGGAGGAGAAGGGTTTTAAGAAGGCCCTATTCCTCAGGAGCTGGCCACCTACCCGCAAATATCCATCTATTTCTCCTTCCATTCGGCATCCCTGCATCCTCTGCAAATGGGCTTCATTACCTCTATCTTCCTGCCAGGTCTGAACTGTTTGAAACAATGCAATTTGGCCCCTAGGAGCTGGGACCTCTTTTACAGATAGGAGGTTATGCAAATTACTAGGCAAAGAGAGTTTTGCAACATGCCATGAATAATTGCGGTAGCTTGAAGGGCAATGAGAGCAGCAACTATCTTCCTCCCTGATGTGTTCCTTTCTTCAGTGGGCTGAGTGATGACCCCCAAAAGGCTATGTTCAAGTCTAAACCCCTGGAGTCTATGAAATGTGACCTTGTCAGGAAAAGTCTTGGGGTGTAGCTAAGGACCTCAGGATGAGACTATCCTGGATTGAGAGTGGGCCCTAAACTCAATGACAGATGCCCTTATAAGAGAAAAGCAAAAGGCTGTTTGAGACACACAGAGGGAAGACGGCCATGTAAAGATGGAGGCTGAGATTGGCGTGAAGCATCTGTAAACCAAGGGATGCCAAAGATTGCCATTGGAATCTAGGAGAAAGGCATGGAATGGGTTCTCCCTCAGAACCTCCAGAGGGAACCAGCCCTGTTGATAACTTGATTTTGGACCTCTGATCTGTGCAATAATCAATTTCTGTTATTCTAAGCCTCTAGATTTATAGCAATTTGTTATGGTAGCTACAGGGAACTAACACAGACTCTCACACACAGTCATTTAGCAATCTAGGTCTCCAGGTCTGGGCACTCCCACCCAGCTGACTCAAGTCCAGGTTCACGACTCAGCTGTCTGTCTGCTCTGAGTCACGAACCCACTGAGATTCCCCCTCCTCCTAGAGGAAGCCCTCAGGAACGCTGACTTTATTTGCCTGACTATCCAGTAGAAGGGGTGCGTGCCAGGCTGATGATAGTACCATCCTGTTACTTTCAAAGTGTTCCCTTCATAGACTCTAAAAAATAAGCAAATAAAATGAAATAAAAGAGAAAATAGTTCATCTTGAAATAGAAAATGCAAAACCAACATTGAGAAAAGTGAAGCTAAGGTTGATCCCTAAAGCATTACTCCCAGGTTTTTCTGTCCTTAGTGACTTTTGTTCTTAGCACTGGCTTTCTGTGGAAGTCTGGGGTAGGACCAGGTTTCCACCTGCAGAGGTTGCCCACAAGGTGAAACTTGAGAGCCAGCCTCTTCTGACGCTTCTGAAATTCCCCTGGAAAGTTATCAGATGTTGGGATTTCAGGTACTAGGGTCCAACCGAGAAGGAGCTATGTTTCAAGGAAGAGGTGGACCTTAGTATTAGCAGGTGACTGCACTCTCAGTTGATAAGGAAGGTCACTCCACTCACCAGGGAGCTATCCAGAACAGAATTTGAAGGTCTTAACAAAACAAAAGCCATACTGACAGGCAAGCCTGCTGGGCCAGCTTTGCTGGGAGCAGAGCTATTGCACTGTGTAATAATACTTACCTGTGTATGACCTAAAATACCAGGACCCCATAACACCCCCACATGTGGGAGAGAGTCACTGTTTTGAATATATTCTGGGATTTTTTTCAACTTTTTTAGACTTAATTTTTTTAGAAGTTTTAGGTTTACAGAGAAGTTGGAAAGATAATACAGAGTTCCCATATACCTCACACTCAGTCTCCCCTATTAATGTATCACATGAATATGACACAATACTAATTTGTTATAATTAATGAACCAATTTTTATTATTTTGTTGTTTAGTTGCTAAGTTGTATCCAACTTTTTTCGACCTCATGGACTGTAGCCCACCAGGCTTCTCTGTCCATGAGGTTTTCCAGACACAAATACTGGAGAGGGTTGCCATTTCCTTCTCCAGAATGGGGGACTTTTAATAGCAAAACGTATATGCTGTTTTCCATGATTTATTGTTGCTGTTGTTATTGTTCATCGTATACTGTTCCACAACTTGCTTTTTTTTAAAGATGTTCTTGTGGTGGTTCTACAATAAACACAAAGGCAAATAAACTGTCTAAAAGGAGTTTTTGGCCAAAGAGAAAAGAAGACTCCTTTCTGCCTTCTAAACCCCAGATAATTTTTTTTTTTTAAACTTAGTATATGAAAATGTTCAGAACTCCAAGAAGCAGTCAGTATTCAGGAGGGGTGTTCAGCAGTGTCCCTGTATTCCCCACGCAAGATGACATGAAGAAAATCACATTTTATCCACACTGGCTCCTCAGCCTTCTGTGGATGACTTTTCTCCTTGAAACTTTCAAAAGTTGGAACTCCCAGCTCAACTTAGGCAGGCAGGGGAGAGGGGAGGAGACCAGGAGGTGGGCTTACATCAGCTTTTCCACAGCTGGGTCCCCACCTGCCTCCCCAAGGTAACACTCCCTCCGCTTTTAACCCAAGATGGTTGACAGTAAGGAGATCCAAGTTGAACATTTCCTTTCTCACTTGAGGTGCTGAGAGGTAAGTAAAATTCTCATGACTTAGTGGAAGACATAAAGACTAACGAATATCCCATACTTTCAGTTTAATTCCTTGATACAGTTTTTATAAACTATCTTATATAACAAAATCAACCCAAGCCTTGCTGTGCCATGTTTTCTGAATCAGGGTTTCATCAGTTTCAAATATTCCTAGACCAGGACAGCATCACCATTTGACAAAAGAACAAGACCCCCAGCCCTGTGCCTGCAGAAGTGTCCATGTATCCATTCATGTCACTACCTACGAATCTACTTGTCTTTACATTAGCTGCCTGGCATTTCACTGTATTTATTTATTCAAACCCCACTGCTGGTCATTTGGATTTTTCCTAAGCTTTTGTGACAGTAACACAGTGCTTCAGAGAATATTTCTTTAAATATATGTTTGTACTATGTGAGAACATTTCTGAAGGGTATATCCTTAGAAATAGAATGGCTGGGTTACGAGGAAGACATGTTTAAAACTTTGGGAGACCACCAAATTCTCTTCCAAAACTTTGCACTTCTTCACACCTCCAGCTGTGGTTTGTGAATGGCTGCTTCTTCCCACTCCTGACACCCCAGAGCCTGTTCATTGCTGTCGATCCATAAGCCACTCTCATTTGAACTATTCAATTATTAATGAGGTTAAGCATCTTCTCAAACACTTCTAGGCTTCTGAGTTTATTCATGAGCAGCTGGTTCTTTAATTGAAAAAAAATATTCAATTTATCAAGTTGTATTGTTTCCTCCAGGAAGTGCTCATTATACTCAAGAGAATACAAGGAAGCTCTTGCTTCCCATATATTATGCACAGGAGTGTCTCACTTCCTGTAGAGAAAGCAGTTATTCACTTCAGTATCAGCCATGCAAAGCACTCAGAGTCAGATATGAGCACTTCTCAAAGGAAACCACTTCTCCAGATTCCAAAAACCTGCTTCAGGGGTCAATTTCTAGACTCCACAGATGGGAAAAAGTCATTTCACAAAACAAACACAAATTTTACACAGACACATGCAAAAAGGATCATCAGTTATTTAGCTCAAGTAAGTATTAAACGATGTTAAATATAATTTAATGTATTAAATGTTAAACTTATTTAAATTTTAGTAATTGTGAAGGTCTTTTTAAAAATATTTATTTAGCTGCCTCAGGTCCTAATCGCGGCACAGGAGATACTCATTGCAGCCTGTGGGACCTTTGGTTGCAGCCCGTGGACTTCTCTCTAGTTCGTGGCTCATGAGCTTTGTAGTTGTGGTTCCTGGGCTTAGTTGCCCTGTGACATTTGGGATGTTAGTTCCCCAACCAGGGATCAAACCCATGTGCCCTGTGGCAGATTTTTAACCACCAGACCACCAGGGAAGTCCCTAAATGTTAAGATCTTGATTGTCCTGATGGACTGACCCCATTCACATGTACCCCAGCCTCCTCCAAGGGTCTCTTCCTCTTCCTCATGGGCTGGAAAACTGAAGAGTACATTTCCCAGACCTACAGCTCAAGTTCCCGGTTTAAGTTCAGATCCGACAGTTCACATGCCTTGGCCCATGATTTGGAAGGAGCAAGTGAGATAAGGGCAAATTTCTGTGGATGCAGATGCTGCTGGAACAAAGGAGGGTTAAAGAGAAGCTGTGTTCTTTGTAGCAACAAAATTCTAGCATGTTGCTGTGTGGTGGTGGTGTTCTGGAACATTCCTAGAGGTCCTACTGGGAACTTACTCCTCTAGCTCTTTCAATGACTTAGTGAACCCCTGCTTCCTTTTCTGCTAAAATTAGCTGTGGTCCTAGCATATGGATAGACATGTAGACCAATCAAATAGAATTGAAAGTCCTGGAAAAAAAAAAAAAGAATGAAGCATCCTGAAAGAAACCCACACATTTTCAATAAGGGTGTCAAGAGCATTCAACAAATAATCTCTTCAACAAATGATACTGAGAGAACTGGATACCCACATGTAAAAGAATGAAGTTGTACCTTTACCTCATCATATATAGACGTTAACTCAGAATGTAGCAGATGTGAGATACAAGGAAGAAAACGGTAGGCAAAGGGCAGGGCAGCCATGAACCATGCTTCTTATGACTTTCCTAACAGCACTTTAATCAGATACCTCATCCCCAGAAGAAATTTGAAAATGACAGAAAAGTTGCAAAGAATGAAATAAATACCATCTGATTCCATAAGAATCAAATATTCACGAGAAGACATTCGGAACATTTTCATCACTCTGAAAAGAAGTCTCATAGCCATTAATTGTCGCTCCCCATTCCCTCTTCCCTCCAGCCCCTGGCAGCCACCGATCTGCCGTCTATTTCTATGGATTTGCCAGTGCTGGACATTTCATGTGAATGGAATCATACCATAGGAAACCTTTTGTATTTGACTTCTTTTATGTAGCATAATGTTTTCCACCTTCATCCATGTTACAGCATGTATCAGAACTTTCTTCCTTTTATGGCCAAATGAGATTCCATTGTATGGATTTGCTATGTTTGTTTATCCATTTTTCCATTATTTGTTTCTTTGGGTTGGGTTTGGGTTTTTTTTTGGCTTTACAAATAATGCTGCTGTGAATATTTGTATATGAATATACATATTCATAAATTTTCAGTTCTCTGGGTTATGTGCTCCAGAAATCATATTTCTGGAGCATATCATAAATCTGCTTTAGCTTAAGAAAATGCCAAACCGTTTT
Organism: Nanger dama; assembly: GCA_917880005.1. Taxonomy (NCBI): domain Eukaryota; kingdom Metazoa; phylum Chordata; class Mammalia; order Artiodactyla; family Bovidae; genus Nanger; species Nanger dama. The sequence continues at coordinate 10,524,910 of CAKJTW010000033.1, forward strand.
TCATAGCAGCTACATATCAGCAATATATGAGGATTTCAATTTCTCTGCATCCTCTCTGACACTTGTTACTGTTCATCTGTTTTATTACAGCCATTTAGTACATGTGAAATAGTATCTCATTGTGGTTTGATCGCATTCTTAATGATTAGTGATATTGAGAATCTTTTCATGTGCTATTGACCATTTGTATATCTTCTTTGGAGAAACATCTATTCAAGTCTTTTGCCCAATTTTAAATTGGGTTATTTGTCTTTTTTTAATTGAGTTGTAAGAATTCTTCCTATATCCTGGATATAAGTCCTTTGTCAGGTATACAGTTTGGAGATATTTTCAATTTTTGTGTTATCTTTTAGTTTCTTGATAGTATCCTTTGAAGCACAAAAGTTTTAAATTTTGATGAAGTTTAATTTATCTAATTTTTTTGTTGCTTATGCTTTTAGTGTCATATTGCTTAATCCATGGTTATGAAAATTTACTAATTTTCTTCTAAGACTTTTATGGTTTTAGCTCTTAAATTTATGTCTTTGATACATTTCGAGTTAACTTTTGTATATGATGTGAGGTAAAGGTACAACTTCATTCTTTTACATGTGGATATCCAGTATCATTTGTTGAAGAGATTATTCTTTCCCTGTTGAATGCTCTTGACACCCTTATTGAAAATGTGTGGGTTTCTTTCAGGACCCTTCATTTTTTTTCCCCCAGGAATCTCAATTCTATTTGATTAGTCTACATGTCTATCTATATGCTAGGACTACACTGTTTTGATTTCTGTACCTTTGTGGCAAGTTTTGAAATCAGGAAGTGTGGATCCTCCAACTTTGATTTTTCTTTCAAGAGAAAAGAGGAGGACTCTGCACACAACAGGATCAATGATTTTACTGAGAAGATTCTTGCCACCCAGTTAAATCTTTTGAACTCCAGTGCAATAATTCCCTCTGATTCATCCCAGACAAAGAACATCCCTTCTCTGCTTGAAAACCTCTCATGATGGGAAACTTACCATCTAGGAAAGAGAAAAGTAGCAGGCTTGGGTGTGAACTTGAAAGGTTCCAAGTAATCATTTGACTGAAAATATACCTTCTCCTCAAAATATAGTCATATTCTTATTTACCTAAGACAGAGCCAGCTCAAACCATTTTAAATGAGAAACTTATTAGAAAGCTATTAAGTTTGTAAAAGAATTGAAGGGAGATCCACAGGGATTAGGACAGCTCAGAAATCCTGCCAATTGGATGTGAGAGACCAGTCCATGCTGGCACCCACATCACCTTCCTGCTTCCCTGGCATCCCCTCATGGCAGGGGACATGGCCACCACCAGCTTGGGGATAATTTCCTTGCCACTGCAATTAGGAAAATCCCAGGGAAGGTCTCTAATTGGCCTGTCCTGGGTCATGTGCAATCTCTGGAACAGTCACTGTGCTCAGGGAACTTCTCTCAGTGAACCTGCCCAGGTTACAGAGCTCTCCCCTATTGCCAGGATCAAGAGACTATGATGGAATAGAAGAGGAGCTGCTCCCAGAGGCAACATCAATTATTACCAGGAAGATGGCAAGAGGGGTGCTGAGCTAATACCTATACTACCTCACTGCCAGTCTCTTTTTAGGGGTTAGGCATTAAAGATTCATGTTTAAGTTTAGATACGTTATTGAGGGAAATTTGAGGGACTCCAACACCTCCATGGGGCTTCCCAGGTGGTGCAGTGGTAAAGAATCTGCCTGCCAGTGCGGGAGACAAAGAAGACACGAGTTCATTGCCTGGGTTGGGAAAGTCCCCTGGAGCAGGAAATGGCAGCCCACTCCAGTATTCTTGCCTGGAAAATTCTATGGACAGAGGAGCCTGGTGGGCTGCAGTCCAGGAGATCACAAAGAGTTGGACATGACTGAGCAGCTGAGTGCATACATCACCTCCATTAAAACGTCATCACGGGGTAATTGATCAAGGTACTGAGCCGTAACACAGAGAAGCCTTAAAGGATAGAACAGGTACTAGTTTGCTAGGGCTGCCAAACAGAGTGCCACAGACTGGGTAGCTTAAACAGATATTTACTTTATCACAGTTCTGGAGGCTGGAAGTCCAAGATGCAGGTGTGAGCAGGGTTGGTTTGTTCTGAGGCTTCCCTCCTTGATTCCTGACAGCTGGCTTCTCACTGTTCCCTACCATGGTTTTTACTCTGTGTGTGTACGTATCCCTGGTGTCTCTCTGACTGTCCTAATCTCCACTTTTAATAAGACACCAGTTTGATTGAATTAGGGCCCACTGTAATTAGGGCCTTTAACCTAATTGCCTCTTTAAAGACACTCTCTCCAAACACAGTCATATTCTGAAGTACTGAAGGTCAGGGCTTCAATACAGGAATTTGAGGGAATTCAGTCTATACGAGGAAGTTAGAAGGTATATGGCAGGCCACGGATCACTCAGGGTTGTGTGCATGTGTGTATATGTAGCTTCTGCTGCCCCCTTCTCCTTTGGCCTTCGATTTTTCCTGGCACCAAAGTCTTTTCTAATGAGTCAGCTCCTCCAATACTGCCAAAGTATTGGAACTTCAGCATCAGTCCTTCCAATAAATATTCAGAGTTGATTTCCTTTAGGATTGACTGGTTTGATCTCCACCACAATTCAAAAGCATCAGTTCTTTGGCACTCAGCCTTCTTGATGGTCCAACTCTCACATCTGTACATGACTACTGGAAAAACCATAGCTTTGACTATATGGACTTTTGTCGGCAAAGTGATGTCTCTGCTTTTTAATATGCTCTCTAGTTTTGTCATAGCTTTTCTTCCAAGAAGCAAGTGTCTCAGTTTCATAGCTGCAGTCACTGTCTGCAGTGATTTTGGAGCCCAAGAAAATAAAATCTGTCGCTGCTTCCACTTTTCCCACTTCTGTCTGCTGTTGGACCGGATGCCGTGATCTTAGTTTTTTGAATGTTGAATTTCAAGTCAGCTTTTTCATTCTCCTCTTTCACACTCATCAAGAAGTTCTTTAGTTCCTCTTCACTTTCTGCCATTACAGTGGTATATCATCTTCATACCTGAGGTTGTTGATATTTCTCCCAACAATCTTGATTCCAGCTGGTGATTCACCTAGCCCATTTCGCATGATGTACTCTGCATATAAGTTAAATAAGCAGGGTGACAGTATACAGCCTTGTCATACTCCTTTCCCAGTTTTGAACCAGTCAGTTGTTCTGTGTCCAGTTCTAACTGCTGCTTCTTGACACACATACAGGTTTCTCAGGAGACAGGTAAGGTGGTCTGATACTCCCAGAGGTAGCAGAGGATGAGATAGTTGGATAGCATCACTGACTCGTGGACATGAATTTAAGCAAACTACAAGAGATAGTGGAAGACAGAGGAGCCTGGTGTGCTGCAGTCCATGGGGTCACAAAGAGTCGGACATGACTTAGTGACTAAACAACCTGTCTGTGTATATATAAAATTATATATAGTTATAGATAAACCTCATGGTAAAATCTATAATAGATTTATAGAACCAAAAATAGATTTATAAAAACTATTTATTATAAATGAATATATTTATTATAGATTTATAAAAACCAAAAATCTATAATAGATACAAACACAAAAAGAGAAAGGAATCCAAACAACACTGAAGGCAGTCATCAGATCACAAAGGAAGAGAACAAAAGAAGAAGAAAAAGAACTACAAAAACAACCCAATACAGTTTTAAAAATGACAATAAATGTGTTCCTAGCAATAGTTACCTTATGTAAATGGACTAAATGTGCCAATCAAAAGACACAGAGTGGGTGAATGGAAACAAAAAAATACTCAAAAATATGTTGCCTGTAATAGACTCACTTCAGATCTAAAAGACAACAGACTGAGAGGGGATGGCAAAAGATATTCATTATTTACAATAGCCATGATAAGGATGCAGCCGCAGTGCCTGTTAATAGATGACTGCATAAAGATGTGATACCTCCCCCACATACCAGAATATTACTCAGCCATAAAAAAGAATGAGATCTTGCCATTTGTGATAGTATGGATGGACCTCGAGGGTGTTATGCTAAAAGTGAATCCAATCAGACAGAAAAAGACAAATACTGTATGATTTCAGTTTTACGTGGAACCTAACAAAACAAAACAAATGAACAAACATAACTAAGCAGAAACTAAGAGTCATCGATAACCGAGAACAAGCAGGTGGTTGCCGGGGGGGGGGGGGGGGAGCGGAGAGGGAGATAGGAGGAGGAGAGAAATAGGTGAGGGACATTTAAGAGGTACAACCTTCCAGTTACAAATAAATGAGTCATGGAAAATAGTCAGTAATTACATAATATCTTTGTATGGTGACAGAAGGTAAATAGGCTTATCTTGATGCTCATTTCGAAAGGTACAGAAATACCAAATCACTATGTTATGCTAACATAGAGTTGTAGGTCAATTGTACTTCAGAAACAGACAAACAGAGCCATAGACAAAGAGATCAGATTTTTGGTTACCAGAGGCACAGTGTGTTGGGGGAGGGAGAAGAATTGGAAGAAGGTAGTAAAAGATGCTAACTTGCAGTTAAAAGATAAATAAGTACCAGGGATGTTAATGCACAACATGATAAATATAATGAACACTGCTGTATGTTATATGTGAAACTGTTGAGAGTAAATGCTGAGTCTCATCACAGGGGGAAAAAGTCTTTTTCTCTCTCTTTATAATTTTGTATCTATATGAGATGACAGATATTCACTAAACTTACTGTGGAAATCATTTCACGATATGTGTAAGTCAGACCATTATCCTGTATACCTTCAGCTTCTGTAGTGTGGTATGTCAGTTATATCTCAATAAAACTAAAGACAGTCAAATACGGAGCAAAATGTTTACCATGCTAAGCCACTGAGATGTCAGTCCATATACCACAGGTGTAACTGATAACAGTAGTTACCTTAACTAAAAACAATAGGAGCAGAATCATCAGGCCTGGCTTCCTTTGAAGGGGAGCTGGGTTTTCATCTGGGCATGTCTTCCTCACTATGGAGTCGGATAAAATAATTTGTATTATTTTGCTCAAAATCAGATGTGGTTGGACCACCAAGCTTCTGTTTCTGTTATTTCTTTGAGGGCCTCGCACTGCTAGTTCAGATCTTCTGCTTTGTCAAAGTCTCTTTTCTCTTTCTGATACCGATTGAGACCTGGGTTGGTGAATTATTCACTGCTCTGCCAGGGAAACATAACTTCTGAAATATTCCAAAACACCTTAGAGTCTGTGGAGAGATCAAGTTGACATGGTGTATTCCAAAACTTGGGGGCGGGGGGTTTCTGGAGGAAATCCAGATTCCAGACCTTCAAGCTCCCCCACATCTTGGATTCCAGTTTCCCCATCCCTAAACTGGGCCAGATTCTGATGCTCCTGAGGGCTGGTGGGAAGAAAAGTGCCCTGTCGGTTGCTTCAGAATCTCTTGGCAATTCCCTCCCTGTGCCTGCTCACTTCCCGGGAATCTGATATGTACACCTTCATCCCCTGCCACGGGTTCAGAACCTGAGCCTGTCACTGGCTGAAGCAGACGATCATCTGACAGAGGGGAAATCCCTTCCTGATCAGAACTGCTGGGATTTCAAGGACTATATCTAGAACTCTGGGGCTTTCCAACCAGATCACTGTGGACAATACACAGGAATTCCTTGAGTTGGCATGCTTAGATGGGCCTAACCTGGAGTGTTGAGGTCTGATTGGTAGATCTGATAATCTCTTTGGTCTTATCTTACGGCTCCACCATGGGCAGAGGAGGGAGATAGAAAAGGGAGAGCTCTGTGCCGTGTTGATCATCTCCTGGTTTCCTGTCTACATAATTCATATCCATTAGGATCGCACTTGGTTGCACATAACAGAGACTAACAACACTGTCTATGTCAGACATGACTTTCCTGGGTGGGAACTGCAGGTCAGATAGAAGGGGGACAGGTAGTCTACAGGAGAAAGTTGATGCAGGTGATGATGACTTGCTTCTATGTTCACAAGCGTTTCATACCTCTGGCAGCTCAGTTTTATAAACTGACTCTGTTCGCCTTCATGTCGCTTATCACCATCTGACATCATATGCTGTGTTTACCGCTTGCCTGTGTGTCTGGGCTGCCACTCTACTCCTTGGTCTCTAAACCAATGCCTGCTGCTGCTGCTGCTGCTGCTGCTGCTGCTGCTGCTGCGTGTATCGTTATTGTTGTTGTTCAGTGGCTAAGTTGTGTCCGACTCTCTGCGTCCCTGTGGGCTGCAGCACACCAGGCTCCTATATCCTCTACTACCTCCTGGAGTTTGCTCCAATTCATGTCCATTGAGTCGGTGATGCCATCCAACCATCTCATCCTCTGCCGCCCCCTT